>OY776115.1:81637488-83049488 GCA_963675035.1 Allygus modestus
ACTGATCAGAAATACTAAGAATCTGAACTTTAACCATAATGTTGATAAATTGAGTATTACTGATCATTATGGAATAAGTGTATTTTTATCTGAACTTAAAATCAAAAGGGATAATACTGAATTCTGTAGAGTATTGGACACAGATTTATTCCGAAGACAACTCATGCTGTCAGATTGGCGATGTGTTTTTAATGATAATGATGTAAATAGTTGTGTACAACACTTTTATTCCATATCTCAGAGGTGTCTTGATAACTGTTACTATTTAAAGAGATTAACTAGTAGAAATAGAAGGAGGAAAGAATGGATAAACAATTACCTTGTTACTTTGATAAATAATAAAAATAAGTTGTATAGATTATATTCAAGAGATACAAATAATATAAGGTTAAAGTTGCAATACAAGAATATTTCTAAGTTAGTAACAAAGCAGATTAGACTAGCTAAAGTAAATTATTACTCTGGACTAATTGAAAAGTCATACGGCGACTCAAAAGCTTACTGGAATGTTATAAAGAAAATAATTAAAAAACGTAAAAATAATCTGTCTAGTATTAAGATTAACGATGTTTTACTTAAGAGTGCAGGCAATGAGAAAATTATTGCTAACACTTTTAATAAATATTTTACAAATATTATCCCTGAATTAAAGCAGGAACACTTTGGTTGTGACTTGTTTGTTGAGGATAATAATGAATATCAGGTATTTTTTAGGGATTTTGTTTTTGATAACTCAGAAGTAGCAGATATTATTAAGGCAATGAAAAATAAACGTAGTGCTGGAGTAGATGGTTTTAGTATTTTTGTTTTTAAGGAAAATTTAGAAGTTTTTGTTCCCTTACTATGTAAAATATTTAAAATTTCTCTAGATCAAGGTGTTTATCCAGATGTTTTTAAGATAGCCTCAGTAGTGCCAATTTATAAGTCAGGTAGTGTGTCAGAAATATCATCATATCGACCCATCTCAGTTATTAATACAGTAGCCAAAATATTTGAGTCTTTAGTTAAAAAAAATTGCTGGAGTATTTTGATGGAAGGTCATTGTTTTCAAGGAATCAATATGGTTTTTTACCAGGCAAAGGTACAGATTTGGCTCTAGAAAGACACGTCACTACAATTACTAATGCTGTTGATAAACGTAAATATACTTTGTCTTTATCCTTAGATTTCCAAAAAGCCTTTGATGTGTTGGATCACGATGTCCTTTTTTCAAAGTTTAGAAAATATGGTATTGGTGGTAAGGCATTGGAGTGGTTGCAATCTTTTTGTAAAGAAAGAAAGCAAGCAGTCAAAGTTAATAATGTTTTGAGTGAGGTTCTGGAAGTGCACTATGGCACACCACAAGGAGGGGTGTTGGGCCCTATCGTATTTTTGATTTATATTAATGATTTACTTGAACTTAGATTGAATTCTGATATATTTGCCTATGCCGATGACACTGCTCTAGTCTGCTCAGCTTATAATAGAGAATCATTACAATTAAAAATAGATTTAGATAAAATATCAAATTGGCTGATCATTAATAAATTATTAATCAATTGTTCAAAGTCCAAATGTTTGATGTTTTTCGATTGCAGCAAACAGAAAGAGGAATTAAAGAATGAGTTCAAGTTATTGTGTCATAAACATTGTTGTCTGTATAAGTGCTCATGTAGTTACATAGATGTAGTAGAAAGTGTAAAGTATCTTGGATTGTATGTGGATCAATTCTTGAAATGGGAGCAGCAAGTCAATCACTTATCGAGTAAGCTAAGAACAATAAATTATGCACTGTATCATTTGAGAGATAATGTTAAGAGTCAGTATTTACAAAAAGTGTACATTTCTTGGTTTGAGAGTGTTTTGAGATATGGAATCGTACATTATGGAGGAACATATTCCACTGTTCTAAAACCGGTAGTTGTGTGTCAAAGAAATGCCCTCCGTACAATATTTAATTTAAAAAGAAATGATAGAGTTTCTTACCTTTTTGCAGAGAATAAAATTCTTACGTTTGATCAGTTGCATGTTTATTGTATGATAATGTTTATTTATAAATACAAGAGTTTGTTTAGAATAAAACCTGTAAACAGAATGACACGATCTGCCCAATATACATTGATTGAAGAAGGCTTTTTTAGGAAAGAAATGAGTAAACACCAATTTTGCTGTCTTGGCCCTAAATGTTTTAATGATTTTGTAAAATATTTTGGAAATGAAATTCAGTATAAAACTCTGTCTGTAGTTAAATCTAAAGCCATGCAATATTCAATGCAGTAATGTGTGTGTGTGTGTGTGTGTGTGTGTGTGTGAGTGTGTGTGTCCGTAAACACGATAACTATCGTAAAAAGGGTCCTATATTAATAAAATTTGTTACAAATGTGTAAAGTACCATTTATTTGAACAAGCTCGAAAACCAGTCGAATCGCACCATCCAAAGAGTGGTTTTGGAGGGGTTTTGTACCCAAAAATAGTTTTTTTTTCACATGTAATTTGTTCACATGTAATTTTATTTAAATCAAATTTTAGTTTATTTTACTGAATTCAGCTTAAAAAAAAAACAATTTGGTATTTTGATCATTGTTCTACGTTAATTGGTTATTGAGATATGGAAAATGCTAAACACACTACGTTGTCTAATGCTATTCTTATGGAGAAAAAGAACAATTTTATATCTAGGCTATTTATGATTATAAACTGACGGAACTTGGTATATGGCTTCACCTGGTTGTGGTTTGTTGTTGTTTGCACGCAAAAAAAAAACAATTTTTCGCCTATGGTTCCCGTAGCAGCAAAAATAGATGCTGGATCCCCATGTTATTCTTATGGAGAATAATTAAAATGTTATATATCGCTTATTTAAGAATATATATGGATGATACATGGTATGGGACTTCACTTACGTGAGTTTTATTGATATTTTCATTAAAACCCATTATTTTGTATTCCTTGTTGCAGCAAACCTGCGTACTCATCCCCAATTTTATTTTTACGGAGATTAACTAATATTTTAAATATCGCTTATTTATGAATATATTTCTTATGAAACCTGGTAAGTGACTTAATGTGTTATTAAGACATATATGTTCAAGGGACATTCGCTGAGTACGCAGGTTTGCTGCGACGGGGGTATTTTATTGATATATTCGTACATAAATATGTATAACAAATTGATAAAAGTAAACTATATTTATTTTTAACTAAAGTTATGTCATTGTGGAATAGCCTCTGGATCACTTAATATTATCTAAAAGGTTTAAATTACCTGGATTTCTGCCAAGTGATCCTGTTATTTGGTTAAACTACCAATGGTTTCGAGCCACAAAAGGGCTCATTATCAAGTTAAACACCAAGCTTGTGATCCTGTTCACGGTAGTGTGAAGCAGTCGTCATAGTTCGATAAAAAACACTGACACGAAAAACACATACATGAAAACATTAATTTTAAAAACTGGCCACTTAGACAGAATCGAGTACGGCACATGCAAATCGTCGCCGGCGGGTGATGGGTCATGACTGTTCGTGTGTCGCATGCCGAAGCTTGACGTCACATGCCCCTCCTCTACCTCTGTTCCTTATCGGGTCCTTTTCTTTCGTTTCCGCTGTCGCCTAATATTTCTATTGCAGTGTTATATATTATATTTGACTCAAAAGACAACTTGTCATTTAACAGGTTTTGAGGACTTACTTTGGACGCTCGGTAAATTTCGAACTCTTCAATAGTGTTAATATAATGGCCTTTACTGCATAAATGTAGTATTTCTAAATTATTATCTATGTTTGTATAATTATGCTTGGTATTAATTAAATGGTTGGCGTAGGCGGACTTTGCTGACTTCTTAGGGATGTGTTCTTTAAATCGCTTTTCAAATGACCGGGCTGTCTGACCAATATAAAAGCTCTGGCAATCATCACATTTAAGTTTATAAACACCGGTCTTATCAGTATCATTATTTTTCGGCCTCTCACATTGTTTCAAGAGTGATGACAGCTTATTAGATGTTTTGAATGACACTATCACGTTGTTCTTGGTCATCTCAGACCTCAATGTGTTATTTAAAGCGATTCCGTACTTAGCACATACATATACATATTTTATGTCGTTAATCGTTGGATTTTTGTCAGTTTTGTTTTTATGTTTATTTAACAACTTATCTATCATTCTGCTATTATATCCGTTAGCGACAGCAATGTACTTTATTGTATTAAGCTCTGAATTATAACTATCTTGACTGAGTGGGAGGGATATTAATCGGTGGATGAAACTATTATAGGCTGCTATTTTCTGGTTGTATGGGTGGTGAGATTCTGGTTGTATGGGTCCATTTAATTAATACCAAGCATAATTATACAAACATAGATAATAATTTAGAAATACTACATTTTTGCAGTAAAGGCCATTATATGAACACTATTGAAGAGTTCGAAATTTACCGAGCGTCCAAAGTAAGTCCTCAAAACCTGTTAAATGACAAGTTGTCTTTTGAGTCAAATATAATATATAACACTGCAATAGAAATATTAGGCGACAGCGGAAACGAAAGAAAAGGACCCGATAAGGAACAGAGGTAGAGGAGGGGCATGTGACGTCAAGCTTCGGCATGCGACACACGAACAGTCATGACCCATCACCCGCCGGCGACGATTTGCATGTGCCGTACTCGATTCTGTCTAAGTGGCCAGTTTTTAAAATTAATGTTTTCATGTATGTGTTTTTCGTGTTAACTTTATTATCACCTGACTTAACTTTATTATCACCTGACTTTTGTTTACATTTTATTCTTTTATTCTTTGTTCCCAAAGACCAATACAAATAGTGTAGATTCTTTTAACACTTAGAGGCACAAGTATTTCTATTTACAGACTTAAATTCAGTTAAGATTAGTGCTGGACATCGAAGTGAAAATCAATTGACATTATAAAAAATGAAGGTAAACTACCCACACCTACAGGACTCAATTTACAACTGGTGAGGTATACCTAACAGGAATGTGCATTATGGACTAACAAGAGAACAATATACTACTAGATCAATGGACATTAAAAAGTGAATGCATTTGAAAGTTGTTACTTGTGCCTATAAATCTCCTTTCTTGTTAATAAATGTTATCGTCTTCAATTTTCTTAACTTACCATCTTTCCTTTCTTTAAATTTTGGGTTTTTTCACCCTGGTCCTCCAATTTATATTTATTATTTATTTAATATTTTCATTACCTTTACTCCACAATATGTTTGGTCCCCAACAGGCCGCATAGAACTCACGCTATGGATAAACTAACTTCAGCCCCTTCAATTCTTTATTTTACCCTCAACCTATTTCCGTCTATGAATGAACTTCTATCCTTCAATTCTTCCTTCCACTTCTTGTCCCTGCTACTCTCTCGATCGGTGTGGACTCTTACACTGTTACAACATCAGAAAAGTTATGATGTTCAACGCCAAGTGTTTGTGCATACTTACAAAATTAGTAATAAGTTTTGAACCTTGGGATGTTCACAAATAATCAATAAGTGTTTTTGACAACCTTTTTACTCATTTTTATTATAATATTTTATTCTATTTTGTGTTTCTCTACCTCTGATAATGGCACCACTTCGTTCAACCGATCTTAAAGCAGATACTTACAAGCGTACGACTTTGATAATTAAAAACCACTTTCAAAGTATTAAAACCACTGTCGACGCTTTACAATCTCAAACTGAACCATTGACTGTTGTTCAACATAAGAAACTTGCCGCTTATTTGTTAGAAATTGAGTCTCAAAGATCCGAGTTTAAGACGCTCATCAATCGCGCTTTAACGCTTGACGACAAAGAATTATCACATGAAACCATCATGCAAGATCAAGACGACATTTTTGACTTGCATGTTGATATTTCGAGTCTCATTGAAGCGCCCACAAGCTTAAACGACCCACCTATCAACTCTGTGAAACCCGCAGTGACATTCGTGTTACGAATTCAGGATCGCAATTATGACTGCCTAAATTATACTTGCCTAAATTTAACGGGGAACTTGCCGCTTGGACGTCGTTGATAAACTTGTTTCAAACGACAATACATAATAATGTTAACATCTCAGAATTAATGAAATTCCAGTACTTGTTGACCGTGCTCCAAGGCGAACCTTTTAACCTTGTAAAAAGTCTACTTTAACCGCAGAAAACTATGCCATAGCTTACAAGCTCCTTCATGACCGCTATCACAACACACGTAGACTGCAATCATTGCACCTAAACCAACTTTTGGACTTACCCACTATATCCGCCACTCACATTCCTTCATTAAGGCAGTTTGTAAATACTTTCACTGAAAACTCGCGAGCTTTAACCGCTCTTAATTGTCCTGTCCATGATCCTAACCCGCTACTCACAGCTGTTTTGCTACGAAAATTGGACATGGAACTCCGCAAACGTCTTGAGAAATATCGCCCTGATGAAAATTCCTCGAAACATACCTTGCCTTTAGTGAACGAGATTATAGACTTTTTGACTACGGAATGTAATCACAATGAAGATGCCACTTCGCATTCGATATCCCGCTCTATTGAATCAAATCAATCATTGTCTCGTAACCGAGACCAGGTTCCTCATAAAGTGATCCCTTCTCGCAAAACCACTTCTGTAATGGTCACTGAATCATAATATGTACCTACTTCATGTTTTGTTTGCAATCAAACTTCTCACAAAGTGTATACTTGTCCAGTATTCAAGAACAAGACTCCCAATGAAAGATATCAATTGGTCAAGTCCCAGTGACATTGTCTTTCTTGTGTGGGTTCCCATAGTGTCAAACAATGTAAGTCACGGTCTACGTGTCAAATATGTCATCAGAAACACCATATGCTTCTTCACTTTAATAGTGATTCATGTATTACCGCGACTCAGTCAAAGTCCTTCAACAACTCTGTAGTTGCCAAACCTGGAACTACACAAAATCGAGAATCTTCAACGGAAAAGGACGTTTCTGCCACTTTAACTTCCCATAGTATTTCTTCGGATTCTGATTCTAAGGTCACAGTTTTACTGGGAACCCTATTACTACAACTAAGAACTCTAGACGGAAATATACACATATTACCACATATTACACATAGTAGCTTGCCAGTATAAGTCTAAATGTCACCCGCAAAAAAGGCCAAATCCATGTTGATGTAGTTACTTCATCTGGTGAGCTGATAGCTAAACATCATTCATTCATAATCATAGACAAACTGACTGTGAATTTACCTCGAGTTCCAATTGCTCCTCGAGTTTTGAAACATACTCAATCGTACAATTTAGCTGATCCAAACTTCCACTTCCCTGGACGTATTGACGTAGTCGTTGGGGGATCAATTTTCCCGTATGTGTTCACTAATGAACAACACTCCCTGGGTCCACGCATGCCAGTCATACTTGGCACAAGTTTCGGACATGTACTAATGGGTACTGCTCCATGTTTATCCACTGTTTCTAACTCAAATCACTCATCATTTTCCTTGAATGTTTGTCTACATGCCGCTTCTGATGCAGATTTGCATGAATATATTCAACGGTTTTGGAAACAAGAAGAACCACCCATTCATTCTACTAAATCATTCGAAGATAATCAATGTGATTATCACTTTGCCAAATCGCACTCACGAGATAAAGACGGACGTTATGTTGTTCGTTTACCGTTTAAAGAAGATCACCCTGTCTTTGGTAGTTCTAAACAAGCAGCGGAAATTCGACTCGCGGCCATGGAGCGTAAATTTATCGCTAACCCTAGATTTTCGCAATTGTATCATGATTTCATAGTGAATACCTAAGTCTCGGCCATATGTCTGTTTGCTCTAATGATTTACAAAATAAACCGCATTATTTTCTCCCTCATGACGGAGTGTTGAAAGAAAGTAGTAGCACTACAAAACTCCGAACTGTATTTGATGCTAGTTGCAAAAGCAGCTCAGGCGTGTCTCTTAACGACACCCTCCTTACTGGACGCAAGTTGCAAATCAACATTTGTGACTTACTTATGCACTTTCGACGACATAATATTGTCTTTTGTTGTGACATCCGCCAAATGTATCGTTAGATTTTGATCAATCATAATGACCGCAATTTCCAATTGATAGTATGGCGAGACTCTCCTGAATCCCTTCTCACAACCTATCAACTTAATACTGTCACGTACGATATGAATAGTTCTCCCTACCTCGCCGTTAAGACATTACACCAACTTGCTGAAGACGAAGGTGGAAACTATCCACAAGCAGCTTATGCTATTAAACATCACAGATATGTCAATGACATTATCACGGGCGCTTCTAATGAAACTGATGCATTACAACTCCAAACCCAGCTTATTTTCTTGCTTAAGCGCGGAGGCATTGAATTGCGCAAACGGGTTTCAAATTCTCCTCTATTACTTAAGAACGTTCCTGATTCCCATTTGGAAACTCCAACCTTCTTACAAGAATCTCAAACTCCCCAATTCACTGTGCTTGATCTTCAATGGTCACCTACCACTGACTCATTCTCATACAACTTTCAATTGTCTTCAGAACACCATCCTACTAAGAGAAAGGTTTGAAGCACTATAGCCAAAGTTTATGATCTATGTGGTTTCCTCACTCCTTTCATCATGCTAATGAAATGTTTCATGCAACTGTTATGGACGAAAGGCCTCTCTTGGGGATGAACGTTTACCACTAGATTTAGCCTCTCAGAGGAAATGTATTACTGGCAATCTAACTGACTTGAAAAGCATTACTATTCCCCAATCATTGAATCTAACGTCATCCTGCGTAATGGAATTACATGGCTTCTGTGACGCCTCGGAATCTGGATACGCTGTCATAGTGTATTTTCGGTGAGAACTTGCTGATTGCAGTATTAAGATTAAGCCCATAATAGCGAAAAGCCGTGTTGCTCCTTTAAAGCGTGTAACTATACCCCGGCTTGAACTATGTGCAGTTCACTTACTAGCGCAACTTGTTTCTCACTGTCGAAATATTTTTTCAAACGAACTGACGAATAACCAAATCTATCTTTGGTGCGATTCCACAATTGTACTCTCTTGGTTACGCAATCCATCTTTCAAACTGAAAACATATGTCGCTAACCGAGTCGCTTCCATTCAAGAACTTGTTCCTGTTGAATCTTGGAAACATATTTCTTCTGAACAAAACCCCGCTGACTGTGCGTCACGAGGTATTCTACCTCCACATCTTATTGACCATCCGTTATGGTGGTCAGGTCCAGACTGGCTGTCAAAATCTCCGTGACAGTTTCCAGAATCAAATTTCACTCCGATCACACTCAATGCATCCCGCGAACTTAAAGATACTCCGCAAACTGTCCTTACCACAAGCCAAGTCCCAGAATATGGCCTTTCTTAACGACATTTACATCTTGGGATACATTAGTTCGTGTAATGGCTTTGGTAGTATGATTCTGTCACAATCGTCAGGGACCTAATCACCGTGTTGGTTACATTACCACCGGTGAGCTTCGCTATGCTAAAGTTGAGATATTTTCTTTAGTTCAACAAACTTCATTTTCAGAAGAAATTTCTTTACTCAAGAATCATCAAGATTGTACGACACGCATCAAACGTATGAATCCATTTTTGGATAATAACGGATTGATTCGTGTCGGCGGAAGTTTGAATAACACCTCACTTTCTTGTGATGCACAACATCCTATTCTACTCCCGAAACGTCATCATGTTGTTGATTTACTGATTGACTATTACCACGTGCGATACTTACACGCCGGACCACAGCTGGTTCAATCACTAATATCTTCGCAAGTCTGGTTATTATGTGCTCGAAGCCAAATTCGATCACGCCTTCACAAATGTATCACCTGTTTTAAAGTTCGACCTACCAACGAGTTCCCCCTCATGGGTGATTTACCTTCTCCACGTGTTAATCCTGCAAAACTATTCTTATCAACTGGGATTGATTACTGCGGACCGTTTACCATAAAAATGGTTAAAGTTTACATTTGCGTGTTTGAATGCATTGTTACGAAGGCAGTTCATATTGAAGTCGTAACTAATCTCACAACTGATGCCTTTCTCGCTGCTCTGACTCGGTTCATGTCCCGCCGTGGAACAGTCACTGATTTGTATTCTGACTGCGGAACAAATTTTATTGGTGCTGATTATGCTTTGTGGAAAACTATCCTATCAATACTTCAACAATTCTCAATCTATCATTGAGCGCTTTATTGCTAGTCATGGAATAAGATTTCATTTTAACCCCCCTGCGTCACCAGATCATGGAGGTTTATGGGAAAGAGCCATAAGAAGTGCAAAACATTACTTACGACGTGTCATGGGAAACACGATATTGACCATTCCGGAATTCACCACCCTTACTACTCGCATTGAAGCAATGCTGAACTCCCGACCACTCACGCCTCTTTCAGCGACCCATCTGATTGGTCAGCCTTGACACCGGGACACTTTTTAGTAGGAGGCCCTCTCATCTCATTGGCTGAACCTGATCAATCACATATACCTCAAAATCACCTGAAACACTGGCACCTCGTGCAACAACTTAATCTCCATATATGGCGTCGATTGAGTAGAGAATATCTGCATACGCTTCAGCAGCGTACAAAGTGGATTCGCCGCGGTAAGAATATTGAAGTTGGAGACCTAGTGCTAGTGCACACAGACTCAAGCCCTCTCAACTGGCCACTTGCGCGAATCACAGATGTCCACCCTGGGAAAGATGGCGTAGTGTGAGTTGTGACTGGCTCCGGACTGCTTCAGGAACACTCACTCGACCAGCAACGAAAGTGTTTCCGTTACCTCTCACTGAAGAAGAGTCTGTTGAAGCTACCGCGCTTCAAGGCGGGCAGAATGTTTAGTTTTAGCCGTCGAGAGAGTGAGCAAAACCCTTGTCCCAAATAATTCTTAATTTTATCTCAACCTTTTGTATTTTCCTATCAACTCTTCTTATTTATTTCCTTAATCCTTCATATGTTAACTTTATTATCACCTGACTTTTGTTTAACATGTTATTCTTTTATTCTTTGTTCCCAAAAACCAATACAAATAATGCAGGTTCTTTTATTAACACTTAGAGGCACGAGTATTTCAATTTACAGACTTAAATTCAGTTAAGATTAGTGCTGGACATCGAAGTGAAAATCAATTGAAATTATAAAAAATGAAGGTAACTACACACACCTACAGGACTCAATTTACAACTGGTAAAGAGAACAATATACTACTAGATCAATGGACATTAAAAAGTGAATGCATTTTAAAGTTTTTACTTGTGCCTATAAATCTCCTTTCTTGTTAATAAATATGTTATCGTCTTAATTTGTCTTAACTTACCATCTTTCCTTTCTTTTAATTTTGGGTGTTTTTACCCTGGTCCTCCAATTTATATTTATTATTTATTTCATATTTTCATTACCTTTACTCCACAACACCTTTTATGTTTTACTTTTATTTCAAATGAATCCTAGGTATTTCACCTAACTTATACAAATTGTTAAATACCAGGCCTAAGCAGTAGAAGTAGGAATCGATCGTATAAAGATTGTTTGTAAGACTTCCTATTATATTATTTTTTCCTATTCAGTTTCAATGGAATTTAATTTCAAAACTTTCCAGTTTTGCACTAAACGTAAAAGGGATGACCTTCACATACGAGTTTATGACAGGTTCGCCCTGCTCAAGGTAAACATCCATTTGAGGAAGTGCTAGGTATTTTGATATGGATTCAATTTGAAGCTTACTGAGCCTTACCTGGAAAATGTAACTGGTTCTTTAACGTGAAGTAAAAGAAGAGTGGTATCTGATACTGTACTCTTAATTACATTCACTTTCTTTCTTTCATGCTTAAATTCTTCTCTAATGACGTTTTCGGCAGCCCTCTAAAGTTGGATATGGTAAAACCAAGTTATTTAATGTAGTGGTTTTAATCACAGCCGCCTTTAAAGAAGGCCGCGGCGTAGTAGAATTGGCAGCTCAGCAAGAGGAGTTACCGCGCGCCTCGCCGCCCGTATACTAGCATGGGGAAAATAAGTCGCCGGCGTCTAAAATCGTTATTTTTTTACTTTTGAAGTTAGAAAATACAGTTGAAGTGATATTTTTAGTTTTTCAAAAGTGTATCTTAACCTTTTGGGAGCCAACCATGGTTCATATTTAAACTGAGGATAAAGTTAAGCATGTTTATAGTCAGTGTTGCTGGGTTTTACATGTAGGCATGGTAAAACTATAGTGTCTAGCACAGTTAGGTCAATAATCTTAATATATAAAAATGAATCCCTATTTCCCTTGGTCACGCTGTAAGTTGAAAATGAGTGCATCAAATTGAATAATTCCTTTTTTGTTGTATTTGATAATGTCAGGACAAGGTTTTATAAAAGAAAATGTTTAATCCGTACTAAGGGCTCTGTCCCACTGGCCATCTAAGTTCCCATTGATTTGATCAAAGTTCAGTTAGTTACTACAAACAGGTGTTAACAAGGATTATATCTAAACATACTTGAAAGGCTTAAACAAATGTTCATTATAGAAATATCAAATCTACTTGAATAGCAACTCAAAATCTTTTTTCGATGCTGAAGTTAGCACTATATAAAAATAGGCGAGTGAGCGAAGAGAACGAGCTCATCTTGAAAATGATCGATTATTTGACATAAAACGAATTCAATGACATTAGGACAGGACAACGTCTGTCGGGCCAGCTAGTTTGCTAATAAATTTAATCATTTTTAGCGAATTTCCCCTATAGGGAATTAGCGAACCGTAGGTGGCATGGTAAGACTTAAGCCCGAGACCATGATAACTTTTTGTTTTGAGGTCCCCAGAGGCCAAAAACACTATTCGTTCTAATTTATATATATATATATATACATATATGTATATATATATATATATATATATATACATATATATGTGTGTGTGTGTGTGTGTGTCCGTTACCGCGATAAATTTTGAAAGAAGCGCCCGATTTTGACGAAATTTGGTAAAAATGTGGAGAGTAACATTTATGACTTTAAGTTCGAAAACCAGATCGATCGGTTTATGGGAAGGGGGTTTTATGGGGGTTTAAAATTTTCCAAAAATCAGTTTTTTTTACTTTTTACCCTAAAATTTTAAAAACACTAGATTTTGGTTATAGACATTTTACAGAGCTTTAAAAAACAAACAATTTAGTATTTTGAATCATTAAGCTAGGTTTAGTGGTTGTGGAGAAAAGTCAAAAAATGTGTCCATAAAATTTCCCATGTTAATCTTATGGGAATACGGTTTTTGGATTTTCCTCAGATAATTTCACCAAAAACTCCACATTTTTTTCTATCAATCAGTTTAGCTCTACAAAACAATCATTTTGGCGTTTTAATTGTTGTTTTACGTCCAACCGTTGCAGTGATATTCAAAGTAGAAAACACAGTACGTTGTCCAATGTTATCCTTATGGAGATTGAATAAAATCTTATATTTCGATTATTTTTGTATGTATATTAATGAAACTTGGTGTGTGGCTTCAACTAGTTGTGGTATATTGATATTAGCACAAAAACGTTTTTTGTTGATTTTTCCCGGTAGCAGCAAACCTGCATACTCGGCCCCCATGTTATTCATATGGAGAATAAGTAAAGTTTAATATCTCCCTTAGTTATGACCCTAAATTAATAAAACTTGGTATGTAGCTTCACCTAGTTGAGTAATATTGATAATTGCAAAAAAAACACATATTTTATCTTCCTTGTTGCAGCAAACCTGCGTACTCAATTATAATGTTATTCTTATGGAGAATAAATCAAGTGCTATATATCACTTATTAATGAATGTATTTTTGTGAAACTGGTAAGTGGCTTTAGGTAGTAGTGATACCCATATATATGCATTGGAAATTCGCTGAGTACGCAGGTTTTCTGTGACGGGGGTATTTTTAAATACCCTCGTAGCAATAAATCCACCAAATTATTGAATTTAAAGTCAAGTTATTCGATAACTTTAAAATTTGTATATTAAAGAGTTGAATACATTTCTTTTTGCCATAATTTGGATTTGTTTATGTTTTTGAGCCATATGATGAGCAAGTTATATTTTGTACTAGTTGAGTCAGATATTAGTAACAGTTACCTTTTTCATTAGTTTTGATTTATAAATATCGATAGATAAGACCGCTTAAAACCATTCACTAAGTGCTAATAAAATAATTTTCAAAACAACATAAACAAGATTGAAAACAACGAGTTACCTACAACAGTTTATTTAAAGACAAAGAGTACTTAATTTATCAACAGTTTAAGTACAATTCATGGGCAACAATCTGTAAAATATATTAAAACTTTGTCTGTAGTTTTATCTTCTAAAGAAATTTCCTTGAATACTGTTCAATCATAAAGTTAACATATGAAGGATTAAGGAAATAAATAAGAAGAGTTGATAGGAAAATACAAAAGGTTGAGATAAAATTAAGAATTATTTGGGACAAGGGTTTTGCTCACTCTCTCGACGGCTAAAACTAAACATTCTGCCCGCCATTAAGCGTGGTAGCTTCAACAAACTCTTCTTCAGTGAGAGGTAACGGAAACACTTTCGTTGCTGGTCGAGTGAGTGTTCCTAAAGCAGTCCGGAGCCAGTCACAACTCGCACTACGCCATCTTTCCCAGGGTGGACAGCTGTGATTCGCGCAAGTGGCCAGTTGAGAGGGCTTGAGTCTGTGTGCACTAGCACTAGGTCTCCAACTTCAATATTCTTACCGCGGCGAATCCACTTTGTACGCTGCTGAAGCGTATGCAGATATTCTCTACTCCATCGACGCCATATATGGAGATTAAGTTGTTGCACGAGGTGCCAATGTTTCAGGTGATTTTGAGGTATATGTGATTGATCAGGTTCAGCCAATGAATGAGATGAGAGGGCCTCCTACTAAAAAGTGTCCCGGTGTCAAAGCTGACTAATCAGATGGGTCGCTTGAAAGAGGTCAAGCGAGTGTCGGGAGTTCAGCATTGCTTCAATGCGAGTAGTAAGGGTGGTGAA
This sequence comes from Allygus modestus, assembly GCA_963675035.1. Taxonomy (NCBI): domain Eukaryota; kingdom Metazoa; phylum Arthropoda; class Insecta; order Hemiptera; family Cicadellidae; genus Allygus; species Allygus modestus. The sequence goes on from OY776115.1 coordinate 81,652,458, forward strand.
TTCCGGAAGGATCAATATCGTGTTTCCCATGACACGTCGTAAGTAATGTTTTGCACTTCTTATGGCTCTTTCCCATAAACCTCCATGATGTGGTGACGCAGGGGGTTAAAATGAAATCTTATTCCATGACTAGCAATAAAGCGCTCAATGATAGATTGAGAATTGTTGAAGTATTGATAGGATAGTTTTCTGCAAAGCAGAATCAGCACCAATAAAATTTGTTCCGCAGTCAGAATACAAATCAGTGACTGTTCCACGGCGGGACATGAACCGAGTCAGAGCAGCGAGAAAGGCATCAGTTGTGAGATTAGTTACGACTTCAATATGAGCTGCCTTCGTTACCATGCATTCAAACATGCAAATGTAAACTTTAACCATTTTTATGGTAAACGGTCCGCAGTAATCAATCCCGGTTGATAAGAATAGTTTTGCAGGATTAACACGTGGAGAAGGTAAATCACCCATGAGGGGAAACTCGTTGGTAGGTCGAAGTTTAAAACAGGTGATACATTTGTGAATGAGTGATCGGATTTGGCTTCGAGCACATAATATCCAGACTTGCGAAGATATTAGTGATTGAACCAGCTGTGGTCCGGCGTGTAAGTATCGCACGTGGTAATAGTCAATCAGTAAATCAACAACATGATGACGTTTCGGGAGTAGAATAGGATGTTGTGCATCACAAGAAAGTGAGGTGTTATTCAAACTTCCGCCGACACGAATCAATCCGTTATTATCCAAAAATGGATTCATACGTTGGATGCGTGTTGTACAATCTTGATGATTCTTGAGTAAAGAAATTTCTTCTGAAAATGAAGTTTGTTGAACTAAAGAAAATATCTCAACTTTAGCATAGCGAAGCTCACCGGTGGTAATGTAACCAACACGGTGATTAGGTCCCTGACCATTGGTGACAGAATCATATTACCAAAGCCATTACACGAACTAATGTGTCCCAAAATGAAAATGTCGTTAACAAAGGCCATATTCTGGGACTTGGCTTGTGGTAAGGACAGTTTGCGGAATATCTTTAAGTTCGTGGGAAGCATCGAGTGTGATCGGAGTGAAATTTGATTCTGGAAACTGTCAAGGAGATTTTGACAGCCAGTCTGGACCTGACCACCATAACGGATGGTCAATAAGATGTGGAGGTAGAATACCTCGTGACGCACAGTTAGCGGGGTTTTGTTCAGAAGAAATATGTTTCCAAGATTCAACAGGAACAAGTTCTTGAATGGAAGCGACTCGGTTAGCGACATATGTTTTCAGTTTGAAAGATGGATTGCGTAACCAAGAGAGTACAATTGTGGAATCGCACCAAAGATAGATTTGGTTATTCGTCAGTTCGTTTGAAAAAAATATTTCGACAGTGAGAAACAAGTTGCGCTAGTAAGTGAGCTGCGCATAGTTTAAGCCGGGGTATAGCTACACGCTTCAAAGGAGCAAAATGGCTTTTCGCTATTATGGGCTTAATCTTAATACTGCGATCAGCAAGTTCTCACCGAAAATACACTATGACAGCGTATCCAGATTCCGAGGCGTCACAGAAGCCATGTAATTCCATCACGCAGGATGACGTTAGATTCAATGATCGGGGAATAGTAATGCTTTTCAAGTCAGTTAGATTGCCAGTAATACATTTCCTCTGAGAGGCTAAATCTGGTGGTAAACGTTCATCCCCAAGAGAGGCCTTTCGTCCATAACAGTTGCATGAAACATTTCATTAGCATGATGAAAGGAGTGAGGAAACCACATAGATCATAAACTTTGGCTATAGTGCTTCAAACCTTTCTCTTAGTAGGGTGGTGTTCTGAAGACAATTGAAAGTTGTATGAGAATGAGTCAGTCGTAGGTGACCATTGAAGATCAAGCACAGTGAATTGGGGAGTTTGAGATTCTTGTAAGAAGGTTGGAGTTTCCAAATGGGATTCAGGAACGTTCTTAAGTAATAGAGGAGAATTTGAAACCCATTTGCGCAATTCAAAGCCTCCGCGCTCAAGCAAGGAAATAAGTTGGGTTTGGAGTTGTAATGCATCAGTTTCATTAGCAGCGCCCGTGATAATGTCATCGACATATCTGTGATGTTTAATAGCATAAGCTGCTTGTGGATAGTTTCCACCTTATTCTTCAGCAAGTTGGTGTAATGTCCTAATGGCAAGGTAGGGAGAACTATTCATATCGTACGTGACAGTATTAAGTTGATAGGTTGTTAGAAGGGATTCAGGAGAGTCTCGCCATACTATCAATTGGAAATTGCGGTCATTATGATTGATCAAAATCTAACGATACATTTGGCAGATGTCACAACAAAAGACAATATTATGTCGTCGAAAGTGCATAAGTAAGTCACAAATGTTGATTTGCAACTTGCGTCCAGTAAGGAGGGTGTCGTTAAGAGACACGCCTGAGCTGCTTTTGCAACTAGCGTCAAATATAGTTCGGAGTTTTGTAGTGCTACTACTTTCTTTCAACACTCCGTGATGAGGGAGAAAATAATGCGGTTTATTTTGTAAATCATTAGAGCAACCAGACACGTGGCCGAGACTTAGGTATTCACTATGAAATCATGATACAATTGCGAAAATCTAGGGTTAGCGATAAATTTACGCTCCATGGCCGCGAGTCGAATTTCCGCTGCTTGTTTAGAACTACCAAGGACAGGGTGATCTTCTTTAAACGGTAACCGGACAACATAACGTCCGTCTTTATCTCGTGAGTGCGATTTGGCAACGTGAAAATCACATTGATTACCTTCGAATGATTTAGTAGAACGAATGGGTGGTTCTTCTTGTTTCCAAAACCGTTGAATAGATTCATGCAAATCTGCATCAGAAGCGGTATGTAGACAAACATTCAAGGAAAATGATGAGTGATTTGAGTTAGAAACAGTGGATAAACATGGAACAGTACCCATTAGTACATGTCCGAAACTTGTGCCAAGTATGACTGGCATGCGTGGACCCAGGGAGTGTTGTTCATTAGTGAACACATGCGGGAAAATGGATCCCCCAACAACTACGTCAATACGTCCAGGGACGTGGAAGTTTGGATCAGCTAAATTGTACGATTGAGTATGTTTCAAAACTCGAGGAGCAATTGGAACTCGAGGTAAATCCACAGTCAGTTTGTCTATGATTATGAATGAATGATGTTTAGCTATCAGCTCAGCAGATGAAGTAGCTACATCAACATGGATTTCGCCTTTGTTGCGGGTGACATTTTGACTTATACTGGCAAGCTACTATAATATGTGTAATATGTGGTAATATGTATATATTTCCGTCTAGAGTTCTTAGTTGTAGTAATAGGGTTCCCAGTAAAACTGTGACCTTAGAATCAGAATCCGAAGAAATACTATGGGAAGTTAAAGTGGCAGAAACGTCCTTTTCCGTTGAAGATTCTCGATTTTGTGTAGTTCCAGGTTTGGCAACTACAGAGTTGTTGAAGGACTTTGACTGAGTCGCGGTAATACATGAATCACTATTAAAGTGAAGAAGCATATGGTATTTCTGATGACATATTCGACACGTAGACCGTGACTTACATTGTTTGACACTATGGGAACCCAGACAAGAAAGACAATGTCACTGGGACTTGACCAATTGATATCTTTCATGGGGAGTCTTGTTCTTGAATACTGGACAAGTCTACACTTTGTGAGAAGTTTGATTGCAAACAAAACATGAAGTAGGTACATGTGATGATTCAGTGACCATTACAGAAGCGGTTTTGCGAGAAGGAATCACTTTATGAGGAACCTGGTCTCGGTTACAAGACAATGATTTATTTGATTCAATAGAGCGGGATATCGAATGCAAAGTGGCATCTTCATTGTGATTACATTCCGTAGTCAAAAAGTCTATAATCTCGTTCACTAAAGGCAAGGTATGTTTCGAGGAATTTTCATCAGGGCGATATTTCTCAAGACGTTTGCGGAGTTCCATGTCCATTTTTCGTAGCAAAACAGCTGCGAGTAGCGGGTTAGGATCATGGACAGGACAATTAAGAGCGGTTAAAGCTTGCGAGTTTTCAGTGAAAGTATTTACAAACTGTCTTAATGAAGGAATGTGAGTGGCGGATATAGTGGGTAAGTCCAAAAGTTGGTTTAGATGCAATGATTGCAGTCTACGTGTGTTGTGATAGCGGTCATGAAGGAGCTTGTAAGCTATGGCATAGTTTTCTGCGGTTAAAGTAGACTTTTTACAAGGTTAAAATGTTCGCCTTGGAGCACGCTCAACAAGTACTGGAATTTCATTACTTCCGAGATGTTAACATTATTATGTATTGTCGTTTGAAACAAGTTTATGAACGACGTCCAAGCGGCAAGTTCCCCGTTAAATTTAGGCAAGTCTAATTTAGGCAGTCATAATTGCGATCCTGAATTCGTAACACAACTGTAACTGCGGGTTTCAGAGTTGATAGGTGGGTCGTTTAAGCTTGTGAGCGCTTCAATGAGACTCGAAATATCAACATGCAAGTCAAAAATGTCGTCTTGATCTTGCATGATGGTTTCATGTGATAATTCTTTGTCGTCAAGCGTTAAAGCGCGATTGATGAGCGTCTTAAACTCGGATCTTTGAGACTCAATTTCTAACAAATAAGCGGCAAGTTTCTTATTTTGAACAACAGTCAATGGTTCAGTTTGAGATTGTAAAGCGTCGACAGCGGTTTTAATACTTTGAGAGTGGTTTTTAATTATCAAAGTCGTACGCTTGTAAGTATCTGCTTTAAGATCGGTTGAACGAAGCGGTGCCATTATCAGAGGTAGAGAAACACAAAATAGAATAAAATATTATAATAAAAATGAGTAAAAAGTTGTCAAAATCACTTATTGATTATTTGTGAACATCCCAAGGTTCAAAGCTTATTACTAAGTTTGTAAGTATGCACAAACACTTGGCGTTGAACATCATAACTTTTCTGATGTTGTAACAGTGTAAGAGTCCACACCGATCGAGAGAGTGGCAGGGACAAGAAGTGGAAGGAAGAATTGAAGGATAGAAGTTCATTCATAGACGGAAATAGGTTGAGGGTAAAATAAAGGATTGAAGGAGCTGAAGTGGTTTATCCATAGCATGAGTTCTATGCGGCCCGTTGGGGACCAAACATACTGTAGAGTAAAGGTAATGAAAATATTAAATAAATAATAAATATAAATTGGAGGACCAAGGTGAAAACACCCAAAATTTAAAGAAAGGAAAGATGGTAAGTTAAGAAAATTGAAGACGATAACATATTTATTAACGAGAAAGGAGATTGATAGGCACAAGTAAAAACTTTCAAATGCATTCACTTTTTAATGTCCATTGATCTAGTAGTATATTGTTCTCTTGTTAGTCCATAATGTACATTCCTGTTAGCTATACCTCACCAGTTGTAAATTGAGTCCTGTAGGTGTGGGTAGTTTACCTTAATTTTTTATAATGTTAATTGCTTTTCACATGTCCAGCACTAATCTTAACTGAATTTAAGTCTGTAAATTGAAATACTTGTGCCTCTAAGTGTTAATAAAAGAATCTACACTATTTGTATAGGTTTTTGGGAACAAATAATAAAAGAATAAAATGTAAACAAAAGTCAGGTGATAAATAAAGTCAACATATGAAGGATTAAGGAAATAAATAAGAACAGTTGATAGGAAAATACATAAGGTTGATGCAAAATTAAGAATTATTTGGGACAAGGGTATTGCTCACTCTCTCGACGGCTATAACTAAACAAAAGGTATCAAACGCGTAGTGTTTTGATTAACATTAAAGACATTTCCATACAAGTCAGAATATTTAATATGATTTTTTAAAAACGAAATGAATAAATCATTCTTTTTAAATATTTGTTGTTATAATTAAATCTCCTGGTACATAAAAATAAATCGAAAAGTTTTCAGGACTAAACCTCCATAACATAAGGCACATAACTTTAGTTAAAAATAAATATAGTTTACTTTTTATCAATTTGTTATACATATTTATGTAAGAATATATCAATAAAATACCCCCGTCCCAGCAAACCTGCGTACTCAGCGAATGTCCCATGAACATATATGTCTTAATTAAGTCACTTACCAGGATTCTTAAGAAATATATTCATAAATAAGCGATATTTAAAATATTAGTTAGTCTCCGTAAAAATAAAATTGGGGATGAGTACGCAGGTTTGCTGCAACAAGGAATACAAAATAATGGGTTTTAATGCAAATATCAATAAAACTCATGTAAGTGAAATCACATACCAAGTTTCATCCATATATATTCTTAAATAAGCGATATATAACATTATAATTATTCTCCATAAGAATAACATGGGGACCCAGCATCTATTTTTGCTGCTATGGAAACCATAGGCGAAAAATTGTTTTTTTTTTGCGTGCAAACAACAACAAACCACAACCAGGTGAAGCCATATACCAAGTTCCGTCAGTTTATGATCATAAATAGCCTAGGTATAAAATTGTTCTTTTTCTCCATTAGAATAGCATTAGACAACGTACTGTGTTTAGCATTTTCCATATCTCAATAACCAATTTAACGTAGAACAATGATAAAAATACCAAATTTTTTTTAAGCTGAATTCAGTAAAATAAACTAAAATTTGATTTAAATAAAACTACATGTGAACAAATTGCATGTGTGTAAAAAGATAAAGATTCGATAATTAAAGATAACGATATAGATGAAAGGGATAGTGATTTAATACAAGTTAAGATTGTTTTACAAAAATGAGAAAGATAAACAATAACATAAAAACTAGAAACATCTGTTCTTACAAATCATATGCTTTCTTAGCAGATAGAATTTATGTGAGAGAATTTACTTCTAACATACTCCCCCCCCAATTGCACCAGAAAACTGGGGCAATTTTAATGAAAACACAAAAAATTTCAATTTTTTACAGGTAGGGGACATAATTTTGTAATTGGTCTTTTGATAGTTGTAGTTGCTGTTTTCAGTGTTACCACACGAATGAGGTTGTCTGTCCCAGGATGAATCTTCACAACTCTTGCCAAAGGCCATTTTGAAGGAGGATATTGTTCATCAGTAATAAGGACAATTGATCCAATTTGGATTGATGTAGATGGAAACCTCCATTTGTAAATTGTTTGTAGTTGTTGAAGATATTCTCTTGACCACCTTCTCCAGAAACTTTGTAGCATTTGTTGTATTAACTGCCAACGTGAAAGTCGATTAGTTGGAACCTCGTTGAGATCTGGTTCTGGAATGTTAGACAATGATTCACCGACAAGAAAATGTGCTGGAGTTAATGTCAACAAATCATCTGGGTCTTCAGTTGGTTTCAGAGAGGCCTTGAATTTAGTACACCCTCTATTTGAGATAGAACTGTTGTAAATTCTTCGTATGTTAGTAAATTATTACCAACATACCGTTTTAGATGATATTTAACTGACTTCACTCCTGCCTACCAGTGGCCACCAAAATGAGGAGCAGAAGGTGGGTTGAACTTCCATTGTGTTCCATCGTTGGTTAGAAGATCTCTTAACTTGTTGCATTCTGATGTTGAAGCTGTGAAAAGACGCCTTAGTTCCGCATCAGCACCAATAAAGGTAGTTCCACAATCACTAGTGAGAGTTGAGCAAATTCCACGGTGAGCAGTAAATCTTTTATATGCTGCAATAAATGATTCTGCAGAGTAATCAGTGACTAGTTCAAGGTGAAGTGCTGATGTTGATGAACATATAAATACAACTATATAACCTTTGTAGGTTTTAGCTGCCCTTCCACGCCAAGTTTTGATGATGAATGGTCCAGCGTAGTCAACACCAGAGTGAATAAATGGACGTGATGCAGTTACTCGAGATGGAGGTAGTTGTCCCATGAGCTGCTGAGCTCGTTCTACTCTGTATCGAGTACATGTCACACATCGTAATAATTCTTTCTTAACTGTTGGTCGGCCTCCAAGAATCCAAAAACGTTGTCTTATTGTTGATATTGTATTACTTGTGCTGCTGTGCAGTGTGCGAAGATGAGCATCAATGATTATCAATTTTGATAATACAGAGTCTTTTGGGAGGAGAAAAGGATGCTTTGTGTCATATTCTAACGATGCTTGATTAAGCCTGCCCCCAACTCGTATAAGTTTATTTTGATCAAGAAATGGATTGAAGTTGCGGAGTTTACTCGAATGACTGACAGGTTTTCTGTTGTTTAGAAGTTTTAAATCGTCACTAAAGGCTTCTTGTTGTACAATTCCAGTCCAGAGTATCAAAGAGTCGTTCAATTCTTTAGGAGTCAGGTATGGGGTGTTTTCAACGTGATTTTCCTTTTTCAAGCGATTGATGAATCGTTTACACCATGAAGTGATACGAAGTAACTTGTTGAGAGCGGAGTAACGACATAGTAAGTCAGGTTCTGATTTTGATTGAACTAAATGAGAGTGTTTCTGAACGCGTAACTCAGACACCGCTTCCTTTGAAGGTTCGTAGGAGCTCATAGGCCATTTTGTAGAGTCTTCTGCAAGCCACGAGGGACCTGACCACCACAACTTGTGTGTCTTGAGAGGCCATTTTGTAGAGTCTTCTGCAAGCCACGAGGGACCTGACCACCACAACTTGTGTGTCTTGAGAGCTCCGGGAGGTAGTCCACGCGATGCACAGTCAGCTGGATTATCTTTTCCAGGAGCAAATCTCCATCTCGCCAATGGTTCTATTTCCTGGATTATACCAACTCGATTACAAACAAAATCTTTCCACTTAGACGGGTGGTTCTGAATCCATGTAAGAGCTACACGAGAATCCGTCCACAACCATAATGGAGCAGATCTGACATTTAACACTTTTTTGACATATTGTGCAAGTCGTGCCAACATTAACGCTGCTGATAGCTCCAGTCTGGGGATACTCATTTTCTTTAAGGGTGCGACCTTAATTTTTGAACAAACAATATTTACAGTAGTGCCTAAATCCGATTTCACTTTGATATACATCACAGCAGCCATTGCAGACTGAGACGCATCTTAGAATCCATGTAGTTCAAGGCAGCAAGAAGATGATTTAGTGATACCTAAACATCTAGGTATAGATATGTCAGGTAAGTCCTGCAGTTGATTTTCAAACGTTTGCCATTGTTTTAATAAGGCATACAGACGGCCAGGGCTGAATTTAGGGTCTGTACAAGCTCTGGTCTACACCCTAAATGCAAGTGCGGGCCCTTACCAGCCCGGCCAACTTTCCTGTTTGATTTATATAATATAACCTACGCTTATATCAGGCTCTACAGATGGCGTTGTGCAATTACTTAAATTTCAAATTGCCAAAATCCGTATTACTGCCTAGTGTATATTAACGTTGTTATGGCCAGATATTATTAAGTGATTTTCATTATCTAAATACATAAAACAAAGTCGGGATTGTATGTTAGTTATTTAGTTTCATCAAACAGCTGTTATAAGGATGATATCTAAGCATACTTGAAAAGCATATAAACATATGTTTATTATAGAAATAATAAATCTATTTGAATAGCAACTCATTTTCAATACCGAAGCAAGCTCTATATAAAAATAGGCAAGTGAGCGTAGCTAACGAGCTCATCCTGGAGGCGAGTGAGTGAAGCGAGCGAGCTCATCTTGAAAAAGAACGATAATCTTTGACATAAAATAAATTCAGTGACATTAGGACAGAATAATGACTGTCTGACCAGCTAGTAGTACTCAACCCGAACGCTGACCCGAACTCCCGAACGCTTACCCCAGGAGCATCTTTCCTCCATAAATTTAACAAGGCAACTTTTAAAGCCAGTGAGGCGGAGCTCTAAGGTCGGGGTTAAAAAAACAACAATTTTTTGTATGATTGAAAATTTTCTAAAATTACTAAAAAAGGCGTAAATAATAACATAGAAAATTTTCCTGTGCGGTGGAGGTCTATGGTTGAGTAGGGCGGCGTATCAAACGTGGGGACATCTTTCAGGAGATGCTGCTTTAACAAAATAAATCCAACGAATCATACGTTAAAATTAAACGTTGGGAGTGATAGTAAAGGCAGAGCCCTGAGGTAAGAACAAAGAGGTATCCATAATATTTTGGTACTCAACAATGTAGTATATAGGTCTGGAGCAGTTTTGAGGAGCCGCTTTCGAAATCTTTAGATTTTTTATTTGGTGGTTTATATTAGGTTTCCAATAAAATATACCACCTGATTTTTTAGAAAAATTTGGGTTCAGAAATTACAGGGCTTAAGAGATCCCAAACTTCAGTTTTTTACCTTTCTTAGTACCATAAACTTTAAATATTTTAGAAACACAGTGGCAAATTAAACTGATTGCGTTTATTTGGTCACAGGTCCTAGCTATGGCCATCAGGCCTGTTCACGCTTTTTTATGACTCGGCCAATGACTAATATATTTGTGGCACCGGTTGGTTTTCGACGAGTTTTAAATATATCACCTGAGGAAAAAGTTGCCAATTATTATTAGACCTATTAATTTCCAGCTCCAAAATCAGGGGGTTAAACATACAGAAATATACTTGTTTTAAACCCATTTAATGTAAAAAAAGGTATTCAATATTTGATTTATATAACAGTATCTTATAAAATTCATACCTTAAATTTAAAAATGTTTACATCATTAATATATGTTAGTTTGAATTTAAATACACAAGCTACTGAAATCGCAGCACGAGAGGTTTAAAAGCAAAATCCAACATCTACATTAATGACAATTTTTCAGGAGGGCAATCTGTCTACATCGTAATTAGTTGAACACTGTAGACGGTTGGGATTACGGAGTTTTGGACATCTTGATTGTTTATGAAAATCAATATTAACCACAGAAAATGCAAACAAATATAAACTGTAACCAGACTATTTTACTGACCGGTAGATTACAAAACTTTAATCCCATGTCATTAGGTGACAGTGAGGCTTATTTGGTACATTACATGTAATAAAGATAGCTTGCACGTATGACCGTTTAGTAAGTCTGCCATCAAGTAATTTGTTCACAATGTAAAGAAACTACTATAGGTCTACAACACGTTTTTTTATCAATCACAGTCAGTCGTGTTACAGAGTTATACTGTCCCAGTAATTCAAAAATTCCAAAACCTATTGTATTAATTTATCATCACTAGTCCAAACACTTAGCTTTTACATCCAAGTTTTCCAGTAAAAAATAAACTGATAATAAATCAAAATAGATACAAGCATTTTTTTAAACACGACAAAACCCATTAATTTACATAACACTCACATTTTAAACTATTTCGAAATAAAAAAAATTGATGGAACAAAACATAACCAAATCCATAGTTGAAATATGTTTACATTTGAGTGATTTATAAACAAATATGCAGTGTTTCCACTCTACGGTAAAAATATGCCACGCACTGATACAAAAAATCCCACTTTATCCCAGACTCTCCCTTATAGTATCCCTCGTCATATCCCACTGAATTGTTAAACATTGCAACACAATTAATGTTAAATATTATATGATTATTGAATAATGTATTAGTAAAATATTTATACCGTTAGATAGAGCTTATTTAGATACTAATTACCTATAGGTATTTTACATTTTAGTACCTCAAAGGATTTTGAGCAATGCGACATAGGTTAAATGATACGGTGAATTAACTAAATTAAATAATTTATTTACGTGAGAGGTTCTAATATTTTTAATGGCAGTACTAAAGAGTACGAAGTAGGTACTAAACAATGGTAAATAGTTTGCTTGTTAATTCCAACATGGCTCGGCCAGCGAAATTGACATGATTCAGTGTTCGTTCTGCGACGTTTATAAAATCATAATAGGTGCGGACAGCGAGGTTAAAAAATGGGAAACCCCGCAACTGCCAGTACGGCGAGAAAATCCACTAGAAGTTCTACTGCTAAGGTGCTCTGGTCGTAAGTTTTAAGCAAACTAGCAGACGTAATGCCGATTTCAAAAAATCCCACTTTATCCCACAATCCCATTTTATCCCACAAGCAGTCAAAATATTCCATTTAGGGGATAAAAATCCCTCACGTGAAACACAGATAAATCCCAGCTGACATTTTAAAGACAACCATAGTCAATAGCTTACTACGAAAACCAATTCAATTACTGAATATCAAACATTAAAATTAGTTTTAATAATTATTATTAATCCAAAATAAAATACAAATGCTGTGTTAAAACATCCCTTTGGTATCCCAAATGACTCCTTCAAAATTTCATTAAGAAATGTTTTACAGTTATTTAGTATTTCGATAACACACCCACACACACACACACACCCACACACGGCCACTGAAACCTCTTCATCAATACAGTGATTCACTTCGTTCATCAATAAAAATAAAAAAAATATATATATATATATCAATTTGAACGAATGGTGTTTTTGGCATCTGGGGACCTCAAAATGAAAAGTTATTGTGGTCTCGGGCTTAAGTCTTACCATGAGACCTACGGTAATTGCTTCTTCCCTAAGGGTAAATTCGCTAAAAAATGCAATTTCTCTCTACATTTCAAATAATAATAATAATAATGAATACTACTTACGATTAATAATCCAAGAAAATTGATACAGTTCACAGAACAGCGCACACAGAAGCACAGCAAGACTGGGACACAACCACACACGCACTGTGAAGTCTAGACCAAGAATGAAGTCTAGGAGCAATGTGTTGTGGCACAAAGGAGAAAATATCGCCAAAAAAGTGCGAGGGGGGGAATGGTGGGAAAAAACCGTGGGGGGACATTACAAATTTGCCCCCTCCCCCCCTTAAACTTCCCACCTACCCCCTTCGGCAGAACAGGCTAAAAACCCCTACTGTTATGGGCTTACCATGGTCTTTGTAACCTGTTACCGAAATAAATAAATAAAAAATATATATAAAAAACCTTCAAAACAAATAATAATCAGCTGATAATAATTATCAGGCGCTTTAAATATAATTTTATGAAAACACTTATCTTAATTTCTATAATTTGAATACACTATACAAAATAAAAATTGTAATTATAGTATTTCTAACGTTTTAGTATTTAATCGAAAAGTGAAAATCAATATTAATTTTTGTTCAATGTCTGATGACACATATAGAGGTCGTTACAAATCAAATAAGACATATACAAGCTAAATCGGTCCATTATTATGGTCAGGCTCGCTGTCATAAACTTTTGGTCCGTGTGTACTTAGGTCATTGTAATAAGTATATCTCTAAGTCACCCCCAAAGAAGTTACCCATAATTGCTCAAAATGAATCTACTCATATTTCTGAACAAAATGAGTCATGTGGGAGTAAAATCGGTTGGGTAAATCAGCCAGAATAACTGTTTTTGTTATCTTTCTAAAAAATTGGCAAAAACAATAAAATAAGCGTAACTAAAAGCCAAGTGAACAAAATCTTGTTTCAATGTCTGATGACACATCTAGAAGTAATTACAAAAAAATGAGAATTATATCAAGTAAATCGGTCCATTAGAACGGTCAGGGTCGCTGTCTTTAGTTCTGGCAAAAGTTGTTTTTAAATATAAGAAAGATAATACTAAGAAAAATATAAACCCCTGTAGATAAGAGAAAAAGAAAGGAGTAGTATTTTTTGCTGCATTATTCTTTGGCAAACCAAATAAAGCCTCTTACTTAATGAACATATGTTTTAAGTAATCATCTGATGTAAATAAACTTCCTCCATAAGATTAATACGGGAACTTTAAGAGCCACTGGGGCAAAGCCCATTGACGATATGTTAGTTTGGATGAGTGATGACAAATCTAAGCATAATTACCTGTCAGTTAAAAAAGAGTCATGCAAATCAACCCAGTAGAACGGTCAGGGTCGCTGTCTTTAGTTTTTAATATATAAGCTCCATAAGATTAACATGGGATGATAAATTTAAGAGCCACTGGGGCAAAGCCCATTGACGGTATGTTAGTTTGGGTGGGTGATGACATATCTAGGCATAATTACCTGTCATTTAAAAAAAATCATGCAAATCAACCGAGTAGAACGGTCAGTGTCGCTGTCTTTAGTTTTTAATGTTAGTTTTTAATATATAATCTCTATACGATTAATATGGGATGGGAACTTTAAGAGCCACTGGGGCAAAGCCCATTGACGATATGTTAGTTTGGGTGGGTGATGACATATCTAAACATAATTACCTGTCATTTAAAAAAAAATGATCATGCAAATCGACCGAGTAGAACGGTCAGGGTCACTGTCTTTAGTTTTTAATATATAATCTCCATAAGATTAATATGGGATGGGAACTTTAAGAGCCACTGGGGCAAAGCCCATTGACGATATGTTAGTTTGGGTGGGTGATGACATATCTAAGGATAATTACCTGTCATTTAAAAAAAATGATCATGCAAATCGACCCAGTAGAACGGTCAGGGTCACTGTCTTTAGTTTTTAATATATAATCTCCATAAGATTAATATGGGATGGGAACTTTAAGAGTCACTGGGGCAAAGCCCATTGACGGTATGTTAGTTTGGGTGGGTGATGACATATCTAGGCATAATGGAATAAATGTTACCTGTCATTTAAAAAAAGAATCATGCAAATCGACCCAGTAGAACGGTCAGGGTCGCTCTCTTTAGTTTTTAATGTTAGTTTTTAATATATAATCCCCATAAGATTAATATGGGATGGAAACTTTAAGAGCCACTGGGGCAAAGCCTATTGACGGTATGTTAATTTTGATGGGTGATGACATTTCTAGGGATAATTACCTGTCATTTAAAAAAATCATCAAATCGACAGTCAGCATCAAATCGACAGTCAGGGTCGTTGTCTTTAGTATTGACAAACGTTTTTTAATAAATAGGATTACAGTATTTAGTTTTATTTTTGATCTCTTCAACTTTTATATTTCCAAGTTAAACTCCTAATTGCGTATATTTCTTGTTCATGCACCTTCACGCAATAACAGATAATCAAGCGTTAAATGAAAACAAATGCCTTCGATTTTTACTCGGGTTACCAATGCATCTGCCATTTTTAGGCCTATTCAGAGGTTTACTCGTACATTTCAACTGCTATCCAAAGAACGCCTTTTCTTTAACGCCGTCACAAGGAGGACCGGCGAGCTAGCTATACTCGCTGGCCCTGGTCACAAGCTCCACGGCCGAGGAGTGAACGGCGCTTTTGTGAACATATCTAATAAACTGTTAGTTTTTTATATATAAGAATAAACATTCTAAAGCTGCGAACAGGATTATTAAGTGAATTAATAGCTGCTTATTTAATTTGGATGGACTTAATCCATTTTCAAATTTAAGGAAACATTTGAAAATTATCTTAAAGAAACTGGTTAAAGACAGTGGTAAGGAAAGAACTTAACCTAGTTGTTATTTTACTTACGTCGTCAATCCAAGTTTGTTTGTGATGAACGCGTTTCGGCGCTAGGCCATCATCAACATCCATACACTATACACTAGATTATTCATGAGATCTACGTTGCGTAGGTCTAGTAGCAAACTGCGTCATGTTGTTAAAAAAAACTAATATTTACACACATTAAGAACGTATACACCGCAGTTCTGAGCCGGCTCCCTTACCCATGCGCACGAGGTTTTTATAATAGTATTTTTGTTAGTCGTGTATGCGTTCTTAATGTGTGTAAATATTCGGCCAAGCGCCGAAACGCGTTCATCACAAAAAAACTTGGATTGACGACGTAAGTAAAGTAACAACTAGTTTGTCATTATCAATCCATGCTACAAACCGCACATAAATAACTTAAGGTTTGAAAATGAAGATCACTATAAAACCACTATATACAACCATATATGAAGTCCATTAAATTGTATGAATTTTTCTTACGGTTCAGGTAGCCTACTTTTATTTGGAAGGGTTAATTTTCTCTAGTTTGTTAATCGATTGTTGGTTTTAACCTCTATTGCGTTACAAAAAGTACTCTTATCTGAAAAATATTTGTTTATATCGTGAGCTTCATGTTATGGGTAAAAAGGATGCAATGTGTGTCTCATTTTCACAGATTTCCCTGAAATCATGGATTGCTTCAATAAAAAATAGTTTTGATGTTTTACAAATATATTTTTGATAAGATTTTAGTTACTTTCTGATTTCCTTGTTCTTATATTTAGTAATTTCAGTCAAGCTTTTGATATCTCGGCCCTATTTTGATTAAAAAGTGTTTTTTCTTGTTTTACTAAACATCCTCACATACAATGATACAATCGAGGTATGGTAGACCTATATATATATATATATATATATATATATATATATATATATATATATAGGGTATATTGACAATATGGGAAATACAATGTTATACAGAATTTCTAAACAACTTTTTGAATAAAAAGCTACATTTTAAATTCTAAAGGAGTGTATTGTCCTTATATAAATCTACAGTGAAACCAGCAAATCCTGTTATATTTCGCAGGTTATATTTGCAGTAAAAATACTATCTGGACGTGTTATAATAGCGTTCACACTTATATCTATAAATACATTCATGCAACCGACAACCTCTTTGCTCCATTGCGATTTTAGTTTATTTTTATCGAATTTACTCTGCCATAATTATTGTGTAACATTTAGATAACACTGTTCGACTCACGGTTTAAATATATCAAAAACGGATGATTCTTAACCGTTTATTTTTATTAAATAACTAGCTGGCCCAACAGACGTTGTCCTGTCCTAATGTCATTGAATTTGTTTTATGTCAAATACTTGTTCATTTTTAATATGAGCTCGTTCGCTTCACTCACTCGCCTATCGAAAAAAATAGTTTACGTCCTATTCTCAGACCTACCGAATATAAACACCATATTTCATAAGAATCGGTCAAGCAGTTCGGAGGAGTTTTGTTACAAACACTGTGACACGAGAATTTTATATATTAGAAAGAAGATTAATAGATTTTTTTCAATGATAATTACCACATGACGTTTATATATTTTTACAGTAAACAGTAACTTTGGCAAACCGAGTGTGAAATGGTTCAATGTTATAATTTGTTACTACAGGTTCAATATTGATTACAAGTCAAGAATCGACTTAGAGCTAGAGCAGAAGATGTATAGTAATGAAACACCGGAAACAATTCACCAATAAACATCGGGGGATCGGCAATGAATGAACTCTGAACGTAACGCTTGACACCTTTTGACCAATGACAGTGGAACACTGAGGAAAAGAGACGCCATCGGAAGGGCGGTACGACGGTGTGACGTAGGAAACAGGAGCAGGTCGGTATGGAGAAGTGTCGTCAGGAGTGTCGCGAGTATCATATGTTAAAAGGGATACTTTTTTGGATTTAAAGAGATAGGTGGTAGTAATAAGTATTCAATAATGTAAGATTCCTTTTTGATATAATCGGCACGTCCGACCGCAGACTATCTACTACATGGCCGGTGAGAATAGCTACTATCCATCCTCACTGGCCCTGATCTACCATATTCTCTCATTGGCTGAATCATACTATAAATCACCAATACAATTTATTTGATTTGTTTTCAGTAATTTGAATTAACATGATTTACGTTACCTATTCAAAGTTTAACTTACCTAGATCCTGTAGACGTAGCTGTGACTCCTTGGTAACATCTAGTACAATGGCCTGGAATGTTCAGAACAGTGGTTTTCTTTCAGATTAAATTACCACACAACAGCAGGAGTGGAAGATTATGTGATTTTCTTTAGATTGTTTATTCACTTATTATAATACAATTGGGGGTTTAAGTAGCAATATAATTTGTATTCTTGGTGTTTAATTTTCACGCACCTTTCAGAATAGCTCAGTTTGACAATTCTATAACCTAAAGATTTTATAAAGGACTAAGGTATGAATTTAAAAAAAGATTTATTTTCAACAAGTAAATTAAAATATTAACTAAACTGAAACCCCAAAGACGAATATAATACACGTCATAATATGTTAACATCCAAAATTATATTGTTTCTTGTGTGCTGCATCTTAGAATTATGTGTTTTGTAACCATATGTTGTAAATAAACATTACTTGGTTCTTTGTATTTGACTAAAAGTTTGCTTTTTTAATTTTACTCATACTTTTGTCTCATTGCACGACTTAGTTAAATAAAAGGTTAAGATTTTGTTGACAAGACAATCAATAACACTATTCTGACGGAACGGGGGAGGGATAATAGTTCCCTGGGAGGTAGAGTAGTCTAAACCGTTGAAGGGATACATTGCAGAAAACTAATGTGTTATAAACCTGTAATATTTCGGTAGCATCGTTTACACTTGATAGGGTGCGGTCTAAATCTTAACTTTGTTACCAACAAAGTTGGATCTTTTCATTAATCAGATCAAAAACTATAAATAATTGATGACGGAACGAAGTGAAGGAATCATATGTATTAGCAGAGACAATGATTCATTGTCCGTCAGTGTGTGAGTGTGTGTGATTGTGGGTGTGCGGGTGTGTGGGTGTGTATGTTCGTAATGCAATAACGTGAAAGCGGCTGCACGGGTCGTTTTCAGATTTTACACAAATGTTTTCCAATACACTTCACGCTTCCAGATCAATTTAATCATAAAATATATATATATGTTTTATGATTAAATAAATAAAGTACTGTCCATTTAACATGAGTTTATTCAATTTGTAAAAGTGTTTTGAAATTTTTAGATAAAAAAAGAATATCATTTTTTATAAATAAAGATATCGTTCTCCTAATATGAATAATGTGAGTAAATTAATAGTTTATCCGCTAGATTGCAGCAGCCATTTATTTCATAATTACTTCTGGCAGCTGTGTTCTTTCAGTTTATGATATTTAAATACCCCCATCGCGTCGTAGCAAACCTGCGTACTTAGCTAATTTCCAATGTACTGTACCTCACTGCATAGGCAACTTACTGTGTTATTTTTTCTTGAAGAATTTGCACCTCTAATATAATTTGATATAATTAAGAACAATTTATCCTATGACATAAAATTAACCAAATTAAAAGTATATATTTCCCTACAGAGTCCACAGGACTATTTATTTAATATTTAGTGGTCAAATGTCCGTTAGAACTTACGTAACAGCAGTAACTTTTATCTACCATTTCTGAGTTCGGTCATCCCATTATGTGAATATTTGAGTGTACTCCTAGTTAACATTTAACTGGATACAGTATAAAAATTTACAAACTTACAAAGTTTTGCCGGCGAACCAGCGTTGTAAGGGCAGCTTTCTAACTGCTGTACTCTCTAGTCTTACTTATAAAGATTAGGTTCATTGCACTTACCGACATTCATCCTTAGT
Organism: Allygus modestus; assembly: GCA_963675035.1. Taxonomy (NCBI): domain Eukaryota; kingdom Metazoa; phylum Arthropoda; class Insecta; order Hemiptera; family Cicadellidae; genus Allygus; species Allygus modestus. Next base: position 81,671,663 of record OY776115.1, read on the forward strand.
TTAAAAAAACAGTTACAAAAGGATAAAAGATTGTAATTGAAATTGGAACTAGTTCAAAGTCCCCTTAACGTCTGCAATCTATCCGAAATGTGTTCTACGCAATAGTCTAAAAGGAAAAATATAAAATATCTAATTTGTGATTTTTTTTATTTTTGTACATATAAATTACAATAACCTATCTAAACTATTCTAATAGAAGGGGAAGCCTAGGGCGCCACCGTAACCTCCGTAACCTCCGTAACCTCCGTAACCTCCGTAACCTCCGTAACCTTCGAGGATTCCGCCGAAGTACTCGGGGTAGCCTCCAAGACCGAAGGCCTCGTAGCCGACGGCGGGGTAGACGTACTCTACTGGCGGCGCCGGGATGACTCCCAGGGTGGCGATATCGTAGACATCAACGGTGTTGAGGACAGGGGGGATGACGGGGGGAGTGATGACCTCCTCGACAAGACCGATGCCGTAGCCGCCATAGCCACCGTAGCCACCGTAGCCACCGTAGCCGCCACCGAAGTAGTTAGGGTTGGGGCCGGGGGCGGGGCCTGGCTTGGGGCCTGGGGCAGGACCGGGTGCTGGGCCTGGCTTGGGGCCCGGGAAGGGCGAGGGGAAGCCTAACGCTACTCCGCATAGAAGCAGTACTCCTGCAAACAAAATGAACTATATTAAATTAATAATTATTTACCCTTATCATTATGGCAAAGAAAAGATCCGTAAATAGTTTTGGATGGGAACACTTTGTCCCTACAAAAGCATATTTGGGGTTAGCCAATTCAGGATATAGTCCAAATTAAGTCGAAATAGCCGATCTGTTATTTTAATCAACTTTTTCTGGTGGGCGGACAAAGTAGGGGAAAGAGGCCACCAACTTCTTTAAAATCAAAAATCAAAACTAAATAAAAAATAATTGTAAACAAGATTTTGCTTAGAAGTTAAGCAAATTAATACAAAATGTTGATTGGATGTGAACACGCCGGACAAAAGCACCAATTTTGGTTTACGTACTAGTTACATAATAAGCTTTGAGTTTTGAGTAGGATCCACTCAATCCCACCACCTATATGGCGTCCATCTTGAAATATACAGGGTGAGTCAGACTTACTTGTCCAGCGTGTGTAACGGGAGGACGGTTTGGTCTAAAGTCATCAAACAAATTCTTCCCAACTAAAACGCATATGGGCAATCTAATAAAAGCATTTCCATCAAAATCTATGTACAGAGTGCTCCAAAACTGAAGGTCACGGGTTCGAATCTCAACATTTTATTTTGAGAACATAGGGCACATAACTCATCATTTTAAAGGTCTCGATAAAACCATGTCCGTCTCCCGTTCCGAAAATTCTTTGGGGCTGGTGGTAGGAGGTAGGTAAATTCGGGTGGAAGGTAGCAAATATACTCAAACACAGGAGCACAGGCCTATACTCCTGATCAAAATATTATTTAGGGCTCCACCCCGCTGGCCATTATTATTCCCATGTTAACTATCACAACCAACTTTAGGACTGACGGTCCTAAAATTTCACTTAAACCATGTCCTTCTACGGTTCCAAAAGTTGTATGGAGCTCCACCCGACTGGAATTTATATATAGTTATGTTTAGTAACAAATGTATAATTCTGGAATGATGGTACTGAAATGTAGTAGGAAGATAGGAACATGAGAATATAACCTACAGACCTATACTGAAAATCTTTTGGGGCTTCACCCTTCTGGCATTCATCATGTTCATGCTTAAAAACTGTCAGAGATAACTTTATGAGGTGATGATTTAATTTTAGTTTCCATGATAACAAAATTTTTACCAGCGGGAAAATACAGGGAAATCAACGGTAGTAAAGAAAGGTCACGTGAACAAAGTCACACCGGGTACCAGCTAGGTACTTCCTTGAAAATCAACTACACTGTGGTATTAAGTTTGTTTAAATATTATAAAGTACAATATTTTTAAAATTTTTAGTATTATTAAAAAGTAAAATGTGAATTTTTGGTAGAATTCACAATGAATATATTTATAAATATTTAACATTAAATTCCATGAGCTGCACTCTGTGATAAATGTTATAAACTCACTCTATGATTAATGCTAACATTCATAATCAAAATTATGTACATACTATCTGTTACCCGCAGCTTCGCTCGCGACAGATTAAAACACATTACAAATATTAACCTGACAAAAGTTATGAAAAATCCAAAAAACTGAATTTTTGATATTAAGTCTTGTAATTTCTGAACCCGAAATTTAACAGAAATGTGAGTGGTGTCATTTTGTTCGAAAACTAAAGTTCTACAAACGACTAAATTTTAATCAAAATCGTTAGAGCCGTTTTTGTGAAATCTTGATTTTTTATGTTTTTTGGCGGTTTTTTGTGGGATAATTACCCTTAAAATCAAAAATTCAAGAAATGAGAAAAACACCTGGAGATATCGTGGATTAGTACCTACATACCAAATTTCATAAAAATCGGACCATTGGTTAGGGCTCTAGCTCTGTACACATCCATACAGACAGACAGACAGACAGACAGACAGACACATAGACATCAAGTAATCACTTTTTTGGGTTCAGAGAGCATCAAAACTAATATTTCCACAAACAACTCAAATTCGAAAATTATGACGAAAACAATACTTTCTCCATATACTATGTATAGAATATGGTGAAGAAAGTAAAAAGAAGGATAAACAGTCAGGCACAGTTGGAAGTCTTCAGTTCTTTACCTCTGAAGAATTGGATTGCCCATTTATGCTCTGCCAACCGAGAAATCATTCTGTTTGGGTGAAGTATTTCCTGAGTTCATCAAGCTCCCTGGTGAACATGTTTTTACATGGCCTTTGGCATTTTTTTAGTGCCAAATTGGCAAGGAAATCTATCCACAGACATCAAAAGATCTAAAACTTATCCGGTCTTGAAGCCACAAAATGAACCAGAGCGATGGAAATTTACTGCTCCTAGGAGTGTTTGTTACAAGCTGCTAGAGAGGATGGTATTCTTCAGTACATTTCTTTTTCGTAATGCCATCTTCCGAGTAGAATAAGCTGATCTCAGACCGGGTCCTCGGTTACACACTATTCATTGGAAAATTTGTTACAATCCTAAAAACCTCTGCAGTGCTCATAGACATCTGTTTTGTACCCTGTGATAAAGTTTGGAAGAAGCGCCTCTTTCTTCAATATACGGTATATTCATTGGTCCATCCTTTTAACAAAACTTTAGACTACAAGCTTAGAAATGAACCAAAGTCCACTTTTGATGTTATTCAAGAATTCTAAGTGGTGGTCTACCTCAGGGGCACTGGTCGCTCACCTTTGTAATATTTGTGATACCGACATTCCGTTTAATTGAAGTTTATTTATGAAGAAAATCTTCCCTTGACAACTTAACATTAACACTTAATAAAGACGTAAGACGCTCTTAAGAGCAACTTTCCCATTAAATGAATATTACATCTCAAATGAATGCACCATGAGCTAAAAATAAATAAATCTGGTCAGAGCCAAACGATACAGTCAGTGCAACTAACTGTCTTTTACTTTGTTGACGACTTTTCAGATTGTCTTTCAGATGTGTTTTTTGGTTGAAAGTCAAATGTTTTGAAAAGCTTGAATAACGTAGCTAGGGCAAATATTATAGCTTCTAGGCCATATTTAAGTCCATCAATAAAACTATAGTTTGTCCAGCCAGAGATGTGCTCTAGAGGATTATGCAACCCTCGCACACCTACGCGATCTTGCCCTCACTAATGAACACAAATCTCATAACTGTCTTCGCAGTGCAAATTAATAGCCTCATAACCTTGTTACGCTTAAATCTCTGTTTACAATTTGTTCTCTCACGTTGACGCATAACTAAGAAAATATTATAATATAAATATACTCAGCAGGGGTCTAACTCAGAAATCAGAAAGTCCCTTGGAGATAACAAATCAGTGTATATGCTACAGACAAACTTGCTTTGCGCATTTCTTTCCCACTTTGGAACATTTCCGTTGGTGAATGTACTCTCTGTAAATAGGAAACCCTTTAAACCTGAAATGTAAACAAAACTAACCGTCTGACCATTAAGCTATCAAACATATTTAATCTTCAGTTCTGTAGATGTAAACAAAATCAAACTAATAAAACTAAAGTTTTCAGTTGACCTTTTAGAAAACCCATACTTATTAATTTCAACTAAATTGCTACAACTAAATGAATAAATTGATGTCTGACTTAAATTTGTATCTCAGCCTTAACATTATGTAAATATATGTTTTTAGACTGTTTAAATTTGAATTTCTATAAAGTATAAATAGGCATTTTTATTCCTTGACTTTACTTAGGCATGATGATCTTGCCATGCCACATGGTACTCGTCGTCATTGGTCATTTGTAAAAACAAAAAGTTTAGATATAAACTTTATTACAGTCGTTATAAAAAGTAAATTGCACTTTACGCATTTAATACTATAACGGTTTAGTGTGGCACACACATTTGTTTACCATGATGTACAACAGAAGCTGACAGTAATCAATTATACCATTGACTATAAATTTATAGTCAATGGTTATACCAAACTAGTGGCTTACAGGGGCCCCTAACATATGGTTTTTGTGTAAGTGGATAATCACAGCTGATCATTAGGTCATTTTGCTTATTAATAAAAACACTGTAGTGATATTTCCTTAAGAAAATCATTGGATATTTGAAGTCCAGTGGGGCGTAGCCCACGTAATCTTTGACATTTCTGATATTTTTCCCATCGTCCTTGGCCCTCAAGCTTTAAAATGAATCGTCATAACCTAACTTCTTCCTAGCTTGAGATATTTCGTGGGGACCGATTCGCTAACGGAATTAAATATTAAGATAAGCAAATAAACGTTATTTCAATAAGGTATTAGAATTCGAAAATATAACCGCAACAATTACGAAATAAATACCGGTTTATAATAACTGTAAAATTATAAATAAATAAAACAAATTAATTAGGATGATAATAATAGATATCTCATTTGGTTATCGACACAAAATTATCTATTCACACAAATTTTGCACACGTAATAAATTTATCTCATTATTGCATCAAAATTGTCAACTCAAAAAAGTTAACTATAAATTTAAACCTTGCATATGAAACTATTTACAACATACATCGAATAATATCTGATATTATTAGGTTCTCAAACAATACATTTTAGCGAATTTCCTCTATAGGGAAGAAGCTATTACCTTAGTCGGCATGGTAAGACCTAGGACCGGGACCATGATAACTTTTCATTTTGAGGTCCCCAGATCCCAAAAACACCATTCGTTCGAAACTGTATACATATATATATATATGTATAGATGTGTGTGTGTGTGTGTGTGTGTGTGTCCGTGGGTGTGATAACTCTGGTAAAAAAGGTCCGATTTTGATTAAATTAGGTATACATGTGTAAAGCAACATTTATACTTTAAGTTCGAAAACCAGCTATATCGCTCTATCTAAAGGGTTATTTTGGGGTGGTTTTGTACTCCAAAAATTGATTTTTTGAACTTTTACAAATAATTTTTGAAATAGTCAAATTTTAGTTTTTGCCATTGGATTCAGCTTAAAAAAACACAATTTGGTATTTTTATCATTTCTCTACGTCAATCGGTTATCGAGATATTGAAAGGGCTAAACACCGTCTAATTTTATTCTTATGGAGTATAAGAACAAAATTATATCTTGCTTCTTTATGAACGTATACTGACGAAACTTGGTATACGGCTTTATCTGGTTGTGGTCTATTGATATTTGCTCAAAAAACTATTTTTTGCTAAAGGTTCCCGTAGCAGCGAACCTGCGTTCTCAGCCCCCATGTTATTCTTATGGAGAAAAATTAAAATGCTATGTCTCCCTTAATTATTAACATAAATTAATAAAACCTCGTATATGACTTCAACTAGTTGAGTTATATTGATATTTGCCTAAACACCCATTTTTTCGTTCCTTGTTGCAGCAAACCTACGTTCTCATCCCCCATGTCATTCTTATGGAGATTAATCAAAATGGGATATATCGCTTATTTATGAATGTATATTGATGAAACTAGGTATGTGGCTTCACCTAGTTGAGGTTATTTATATTTGCATAGACACCAATTGTTTATGTTCCTTGTTTCAGCAAACCTATGTACTCATCCCCAATGTTATTCTTATGGAGAATAATTAAAATTGTTTATATCACTTATTTGGGAATATATCTTTATGAAACTTGGTATGCGGCTTTATGTAGTACATAACCATATATCATATATATACATAATATATGTACATATGTACATATCATATGTACATATCAGATGTACTTATATACATATATCATGCATTGGAAATTCGCTGAGTACGCAGGTTTGCTGCGACGGGGTTATTAGGTTATATGTAAACATTTCATTTCTGTTGAAGAATATATTGCATTCTAAAAGCCTCGAGCAGAAACAAAATGAAATTAATGATGATTAATAATGTGACTTAAATTAAAAAGAATTGTTTCGTTATTTCAACAAATAAATTCCAGTCAAACCATCAAGTTACAGTACACGTTCTGGCAAGATATTGGTACTATGACGAATCATAATTTTAACATGGACGGTATGATACAATCATTTGCATATCACACAAAAACCAACCGAATGCAATTTAACTTTCTACCTATCTGTATTAGCAATGTTTGATAGTGATTACATTAAACTTTATACCTGACTTAACTTTTAAACGAACTATCAGTTTATTTTATCAATTTATTAAGCAATTTTAATTATAAAGGTTTGTTAATTTCCTAATTGTTTACTTATATTGTGGGGTTTTTATTTCAACTTTAAATTTAAAGTAGTAAAAAAAATCACCCTTCAAAACACTTAATGAGCATTTTGGTTTGTTTAAGACAGTGATAGATTCTCCAAAACTGACACCTCATTTGGTGATTATATAATTTATCTTCTTATGCATAAATAATTTAAAACAATTAATGTACTGAAATCTTTAATCTTGAGGAAATCATAAATGCATCTTTGACAAGAAACTGTGATACTTTTCCTTCAAACTATGATATCTTCTGAACTGTTTCTACTATTGTGATCATCGCATAGGATTGATCTGATGTCAATAAATTGCACAACAAACAGACTCTTACTTCGCACTAGACAATGGTTAACTATTATTTGTTTTAACTATTATAAGTTATTCAAATTCATGTGCGAATAAACCATTTAATGTATTGACACTCCCAAGTAATTTGAGGAATGGCAATTGATTTTTAACTTTGTGTAGCATCAAACCTTAAATGTTAAACGTGTGCATTAAACAAAATAAAGTCCACACATTTTTAAAACCACACGAATACATGAATAGTTCATTATTTAACATTTATGTTAAAAACATCGTAAAACCCAATAAATTCAGACAAAATTCAACTAATTCTTAATATTTTTAATGAAATAATAATTCATAAAAATTAAACATCACGCATATATCATCGGCATGTTTAGTTTATTTTTATTACATCACCGTTTTTTATCAGTTGTGATTATCTAAATGTTTAATAATATGCCAAAAATTAGTTAACACAAAGCACATACCTATCGACTTGGCGATCATTTTCAATTGATATGCCCGGCACCAAAGTTAGACAGAGAGTATAGATTTACTACCCTCTCCTCTTACCTTTTGCTCGATATCTCTTATCATTGGAAGAGTTACAGCGGCGTCGTAAAGGAAGTTTGCTCTGGGGTCTGCTCCGTGACAGTTGTATGGCCTACTGTTTGCTCACTCTCCACTATTTTACAAGGTTTCCTGAAGTACGTAGTAAAATTGTGTATTATCCTCACAACTTTAGTGGTTTTTAAGATGGGAAAATTGTGGAATGGGAAAATTTTGCTTGGTTTAAAATGTTATCCAGCGAAGTTAAACACTGCCTCTTGGATAAATATGATGTTAAATCCAAAGAACTCTTTACTTAGAAGCTTCGAAGAAGCCACTAAGATTTTTTATGTATAGGAAGTTAAATTAAAACAAAGGTTTAGCACTAAGTTACTGTTTGTAACTTATATTTTAAATGTAATCCTGCACTAGATACCTTTCTAAATGCTTTGCTGTTCTTTCAACTATTTCTTCTTTGACGCAATTCAAAAAGTTCATATAACTGTACGTGATACGAACTAAAGGTCGTAAACTGTTTGTGATTATTCAGTTAAACCACAGTTCTTCAGACATTGTAGATTACCTTGCCAAACTCAATTTGATATCATCCACTTTTACATTTTGTGCAAATTACGTTCTACTGCACTTTTAAATAATAACTACTTCGTTAAAGGTTGTAGTAGATTAATATTAATAACTTTATTTTTGAAACTCATAATAGCGATGGATTTGAATTTATTTTTTTATTTATTTGGACTTTTCCTATCGCTTTTTTTAAACACTAGAAGCGACAGGTAAAGTCCAAATAAATAAAAAAATAAATTAATAACTTATTTGAAAACTTCAAAAATGTAATCGTAAACAAAATATCTTTGCTTACTAAAACCATGGTATGAGTCCAAATTTAATTTAATTTTCAAAATGAAGATTGAACAATGCCTCATATTTGTAAATTTTACTTTTAATACATTTATACAAAATAATACAATTATGTAAAACATTCATATTATATCTTTATAAAACATTAATATTTCACTCCGGGTCTTCTTTACTAATTGTAATCTTAAACGTGTTCTTGGCGAAAATGTAATGAACACCAGACACTATCGTCGTGGCCGCTGTCAAAGCCCACAAACACAGGAGGTATTCTTGTTCCCAGGGGGACTGGAGGACGGCATCGGTCAAGGTCAATACGGCTGTTATCAGCTGCACTGCGGTGTTTACCTTGCTGATAAGTGTAGGGGAGAGCTGAACCGTCGTCTGGGAGAAGTCCAGGAGTCTCTCCACACTCCGGGGCGGAGGAAGGGAGACGACCCTAATGACCACGCCGGTGACGATGAGTAACACGTCTCTGGTGACAACGAGAGCGGTCAGGGCCACGGGCATGAGTCCAGCGAAGCTCAAGGTCACGAAGAGCGTTATAATCAGTACTTTGTCAGCCAGGGGATCGAGGAAACTCCCCAACATGGACTTCTGGCTGGGGAAGGTCCGCGCGATGCAGCCGTCCAGGAAGTCCGAGAGTCCAGCGGCGCACAGCACTACCAGAGCCGACGTGAACTCCTCTTCCACTACGAGGTAGGCGATGAGCGGCGTCAGGAGGATCCTCAATGCACTCAACAAGTTGGGAACTGTCCAAATGTGTTCACGCTCGAATGTGTCAGCCATTCCAGTTGGTTCTGTGGGCCGACGGGGCGGAATCGTGAACCTGACTTCCATGTCTTAGCTCTCTCCGGGAAGTTATCAATGTTTGTCACGTTATCGGGAAGGTATCGAACTCACGGTGCTCCTGTAACCCTGGCGGTTGAACTTGAGTTGAAATTTGAATTGTTGTTAAATAGTAATCATAACATAATATTACTTATATTACACCATCCCGTACCAAACTCGTAATTGCAATACGATTATGTGGTAACCAGCTTGCATGTCTCATGTTATCACTACTAACTAATGTAACATAAAGTTATTTCTTTAATATAAAAATTGTGTTGAGTGGTATTTTTAATTTAAACATAATGAAGTCATTGTTTACACTCAGAGCCTACTTTCAAGACACTTTTTAATGTCATTGTGGTATTTTTAATACTCACTATGCGACTATGTATTTATTCATATTGTTTTGGTATTTATCTGTAGCTTGTAGCGTTTAAAACTGTACTTCGTTGGGAAGTGACGAAACTCCTCCCATTATCAAGTAAGTTAAGCCGTACTTACTTACATTGAAATTTCAAAACGTATTAATTACTAGTCTTCAATTTTCCTCTAAACATCTTACTATATATATGATCTACTATTAAAAACATAATAAAACGAGTTCGCACGCAGCACGCTGACGTGAGGGAAGTGAATTTCCACAAAAAAAACTTTTATAACTCAAAACATGTGTAAAAATAAACATTTGTCCAATTTTTATTGAAATCTGAAAACATTGATTTTTTGGCTGTTCTGATACTCCTGGTTTCATTTACTAGCAAAGCTGGGAATACAATTTTGCGCATTATAAGGTTAGGAGAAGGTCCAGACAGGCTTTAAAGTAGGCGTGAGGTTGCTGGGGATAATAAAAGTACTCTAACAAAGGAATAACAGGCTTTTCTAGTGTAAAACCCCCATAAGACAACGTACTGTGTTTAGCCGATACACATTTTCTTTAATAACTCGGTAAATATTTATGCTAGAATGACGAGAGAGAGCTTAAAACTTTCGCCTCTCTAATCCCCATCTTTTTAAATGCATTAATTTTACATCTGGGGCTTTTCTGACCCTTTTTGGACCCAAAAACTCGAAATTTGAAAGATTAATCCCCAAAAAATGGGTTTAGAGTTTTCCGATTGTTTTGCCCAACGAACTTGTCCAACAGATTATAGAAAGGAACGTCCCTACCAAATTTGAAGTAAATCGGATAAAAAATGCGACCGCTAGAGTGCATACACATATATATATATATATATATATATATATATATACACATATATATATATAAAATTTTGAAAGACCCCCCAAAACGTGTTCAGGGGGTCACGTTAGGAACTTCTATGGTGGTCCCGGGCTTAAGTTTCACCGTGCGGGTCATGCTAATAGTTCACTTTCCAAAGGAAATTCACTAACAAGCAACCCTATGAGTTACTAAGCAGTAACATAAACAGTAAACATAAACAAGAGCAATTATTGACATTATATTACCGTTAATATGTTGATACCATGCTGGACGTTATACGTTTTAGATTTTAAATGTAAGTAAGGATAACTTGATAAATATAGGAGTTTCCTTACCTATTCAGTTTAGATCTAAGCACTAGAAGCAATAACATAAGTGCAAATCAATTTTAATTAGTTGTGTTACCAATTTTGTGTTAAACTCAGTTCATTGATTGATACAGATCATGATTAAATAAATCAGTGGTTTCACATTAAAATCTAGTTTTAAAATATTTATATTATGTAGTACTGATTAACTTATTTTAATATTTTTTAACCAAAACATCAGGAGTATTGTTAATGCTATAAAGTTAGAGAGTAGTATAATTTGTAATCATCCTTTATTTATTTAACAACACCAAAACTGAATTCCTTGAATTGGTAGAATTCAAACTGTATTTGTGCCTGAAGCTCAATCATTTTTGAGTCTCAGGCTAAATTACTTAAGTACATTTTACTAGCCTTATTACTTATAGTACTCCTAGCACTTAACTTTGTTATTTCGTTATAAATACTTGTATCAGTTTATAGATCAACATATGACTACATCTAGTTTGTACTAGCAAATTCGTGTGCTTGGTCCTCTTCCCGTTTATTTCTTTTTCTTTTCTCGTTGATTCCCGTTTATTTTCCGCTTGCTAACTCTAATAAAATCATTGTTTCATAAGGTTAACACTGTTGGTTTAAAGCAAAAAAACTGTAAATGCCAACAAATTTTCAGTTTGGAGTAGGCCTACGTCTATGTTTGATTCTTATGAACTATCTTCCTACCAATCCTTAGCTCTAATCAGTCCAGTAGTAGGATCGAGATGGTAAACAGGGCGTTGGAAGCCAGTAGGGCGAAATACCATGGGATTCTCGGGACGGTAATACTGTTGGCGAGATTCACGTTTGACTCACGTTGTACCATCTATCTAAATTTCAGCTTCGTCAGTTCAGCAGTTGGTGTGCAATTGTTAGCATGTGAATAATAAAGGACATGGGGTGGATCCATAAAGAATATTTGTATTAGGGGTACCCCTATGTCTGTTTTAATTGTAATACCTATCTTCCTCCCGAACTTCAGTGTCATCAAATCAGCAGTTGGTGCGAGTTGGTAAACATAAATTTAAATGCCTGAAATATTACTCCTAGTCATCTAAACAAACTGACTGGCCTTCTCCCGAGCAAAGCTCGGCCCCCCAGGTATTCTGATTAATTAGGGGAATGTGAAAGTAAGATGGGAATAAAACTATGTTGTCATAACAGAAACTAACAAAGGGAACTAGATAAATAAAAACATGTGGTCAGAAAATTTAATTAAATGAAACAGATGATTATAGTGGAATCTATATATTAATACGCTAGGGGGTTTTTCTTCACAGTCATAACTCGATAACGGCTGGTCAGATTTTAACGTTTGAGGTGTCAAATTAAAGCTATTTTAACGTAGATTTGCCAATATGTCTTAGAATTTTAAGAAAGGGCATCGCTTGATTACAGTAAAGGGCTGAATTTTCGCAAATCTGGCACTATCCGACGGCGTAAGTCTAATTGAAAGTGCGTTGTTATTATCCGTTTTAATATCAGATGTTTTGTTATGTTTGTTTACAACAGAAGTAACCTTTCGTTGGGTACAGACCAACGCGGTAGAATAAATATAATACAGCTCTCGTCTCTTGTTAAAAATGAAGCCTCACTGGAAGATATTTTTGTAAACAAAACATCTGGTCAAAGAGAAGGAAAGACTAACATAACTTGTGAAGGGAGCATTTGATTGGTAACATATCTGTTGCCATGGAGACCGGAGGGTATAGAGGGTCAAAATGGCGGAGAGGTGTTGGCACAGTTTGTTACCCCAGACGAGACCTCTATAGATATATACATATACCTCGTTGGTACAGACTTGCTAAGATGCGAGCAACAGGACAACTAGTCTACGTTATTAAAAGAATTTCTTGATTGTTGTTCGGTGATTTGAGACCCCTAAAATTATTATTTTATGTACCTATTTGGTATCAATCGAAAGCTCTTACCGTCTAGAAGTGCCTTTTGGGGTTTTAAAACCCGTTAAAAGAAAGTCCAGAGCTAGTTTTACAACTCGCATCGAAAACAGTTCGGAGTTTAGTAGTGCTGCTACTTTCTTTGATTACTCCGTGATATGGAAGAAAGTAACGTGGTTGGTTAAGGTCAATGGCATTACATTCGGACAAGTGGCCTAATAACGAATACTCAAAATCATGGTACATTTATGGAAAATGGGGTTTGGAAGTGAACTTGCGTTCCATAGCATAGAGACACAATTCATCTGCAGTTTTGGATTCACCTAGGACAGTGCCTGAGTCTTTGAATGGAAGACGCACTATATAACGCCCATTGAAATCACGGGTATGGGTTTTCACAAAATGTTCATAACATAGGGTTTCTTCATGCGATTTAATGCAAATGTTGGGGGTTCTTCTTGGAGCCAAAAGCGTTTTATTGACGAATGCAAATCAACATCACTAATGGAATGTAAATATACGTTAAGCGTGGTAGGTGGGGTGAGGTTAAATATTTCGGAAGGCAAGCAAGGTGCGTTATCCAAAATAATTACATATCCGAAATTTGTACCAATAACATAGGGCATGTTGTGGCCAAGAGAGTACTGTTCTTTATTAAATATCAATAGTGCATCGCCACGAACAACATCGATGCGGCTAGGTATATGAAACTTTGGGTCAGCGAGGGTATATGATTTTGTTAGTTTAAGCAAATCAGGTGACAAAGGCATGCGTGGTAAATCTACAAATTTGTCTAAAATCAACGTAGCGATCATTTGTCCAGACAAAGTCTTGATATCTACAAATATTTTTCCTTTATTACACGTTACGTGTTGATCAATCCCACAAAGCTGAATCTCGGATGTGTACCGACGAATATTCAAAAGATTTGCAGCATGTTCAGTAATTAGGTTGCTCATGCTTCCCAAATCGATTAGCGCACGAAATAATTTAATCGAAAGGCACGAAAGAGATTAACTTAATTGTACTAACAACGTTCCTAATACAACAGCAGTGTTAACATTAGACACTGTAGTCTGGTTTTGTGAAGCTATATTAACCGATGTATCCGGGTTTGGGTTTGAATCATATTGTAAAGATTGTTTAGACCAGGGGTTTGATGAGTTAGAGTAAGATGCAGCATTTGACGTCACGCCTACATTGAAATGTAATAACGTATGATGACGTTTATTGCATACCTTGCATGTGGATTGAGATTTGCACATTTTGGTATCGTGTGTCCCTAAGCATGAAACACATTGACGGGTTTTCTTAACAAGTTGAAAACGTTCCTGAGGGGATTTAGTTTTAAACACAGGACAAGAATATATATTGTGTGAGAGTTGATTACACGCAAAACATGGCATGGCAGTATAGTTTATAGAACGTGAAAGTAAGATGAGAATAAAACAATTAGTACAGGGCAATTAGGTCATGACCCAGACAAAATTTATAACAGGCTGAAAATTGGTGGAAACGTTCAGAACCATGTTCTGAGTGGTCCACAAAAACTCCCAATGAATCCCAGTTGGGGAACGACCGCCATCTTGAAAAAACTGCCACCATCTTGGAAATTTGGAGTTTTTGCTTATATATTTTGAAGTAATTGTCCATGAGACTTTATTTATTATTTATGTCTCAAATTAAGCGTTTTGGACTCATGTCTGAGCTTATTATATCATTAAAGAGTTTAAGACGTTCTAAGTGTACATTTTGTTTATATTTCCTTAAAAAATATTCCTTAAAAAATAATGATACAAATTTACTAAATGAAGCTTTTTCTCGTTTTAGCGAATTTCCCCTATAGGGAAGAAGCTATTACTGTAGTCGGCATGGTAAGACCTAGGCCCGGGACCATGATAACTTTTCGTTTTGAGGTCCCCAGACCCCAAAAACACCATTAGTTCGAAACTGTATATATATATTTATATATATGTGTGTGTGTGTGTGTGTGTGTGTGTGTGTGTGTGTGTGTGTGTCCGTGGGTGCGATAACTCTCGTAAAAATGGTCCGATTTGGATGAAATTTGGTACAAACGTGTAGAGCATCATTTATGACTTTAAGTTCGAAAAGCAGACATATTACCCCATCAAAAGTGGTATTTTAGGGGGGTTTTGTACCCCAAAAATGGGTTTTTTGAGATTTTTACATATAATATTTTAAAAAGTATAACTTTAGTTTTCACCATTAGATTCAACTTAAAAAAACACACAATTTGGTGTTTTTATCATTTCTCTACGTCAAATGGTTACAGAGATATTGAAAGTGCTAAACACAGTACGTTGTCCAATGTTATTCTTATGGAGAATAAGAAAAATTTTGTATCTTGCTTGTTTATGAACGGATACTAATGAAAATTGGTATACGGCTTCATCTGGTTGTGGTCTATTGTTATTTGCACAAAACAGCAATTTTTACCGATTATTACCATTGCAGCAAACCTGTGTACTCAGCTACCATGTTATTCTTATGGAGAATAAGTCAAATGTAATGTCTCCCTTAGTTATGAACATAATCTAATTAAACTTGGTATGTGGCTTCACCTTGTTGAGTTACATTAATAAACCATTTTTTGTGTTCCTTGTTGCAGCAAACCTGCGTACTCATCCCCCATGTTATTCTTATGGAGAAAAATCAAAATGGTAGCTATATATCGCTTATTTATGATTGTATATTGATGAAACTTGGGATGTGGTTTCACCTAGGTGATTTATATTTATATTTGCATGAAAACCCCCAAACGCATAACACTATAGCCAACCATAGCGCATTGCGCATAGGGCATAGCGTTGGTTGGTTCGCATTAACGCTGTGTGTTTGGTTCTCACAGTTTTATTTTGTGTTCCTTTTTGCAGCAAACCTACGTACTCATCCCCAATGTTATGCTTATGGAGAATAATTAAAATTGTATATATCGCTTATTTGTGAATATATGTTTATGAAACTTACTATCCAGCTTTATGTAGTATTAAGATATTATTATGCATTGGAAATTCACTGAGTACGCAGGTTTGCTGCGACGGGGGTATTTTCGTAATGGACTTGTTGATGTCATTATTCCTTTTGAATTTTCTTGCGAACCCCCATGCAGAGTCTTTGGAATTGGTTAAATATAATGCTGATATTTGTTTGTTCCGATCTGAAAAATAGAATAATCTACATATTGTTGCTATAATTGATTACCATATATTAATCTTGCATTGAAACTTATAATGTAATTACCTGTTGTTAAATGTTAATGTCGTCGATGTCATCTTCGTTGCAACTAGTGCGGTTGGCACATCCGTGACCAGCACAGTATCCACACATAGTTGTGCAATTTAGAGTATAACGGATTCATTGGATATTACGCTCGCATCCAGATTTAAAATTACAGATTAAATAATATTATAGATATTTTTAAGTTAATATAAACAAAATGTACACTTAGAACGTCTTAAACTCTTTACTTATATAATAAGCTCATACATAAGTCCAAAACACTTAATTTGAGACATAAATAAAGCCTTTCGGACAGTTACAAAATAAATAAGCAAAAACTCCAAATGTCCAAGATAGCGGCAGTTTTTTCAAGATGGCGGCCGTTCCCCAACTGGGATTTCTTGGAACTTTGTGTGGGTCACTCAGAACATTGTTCTGAACGTTTCCACCAATTTTCAGCCTGATATCAATTTTGTCTAGGTCAAGGCAATTTTTTGTCTAATTGCACTGGACTATATGTTGTCATAACAGAAACTAACAAAGGGAACTAGATAAATAAAAACATGAGATCAGAAAATATAATTAAATAAACAAGATGATTATAGTGGAATATGTTTTATATATAAATTCAGGGTGACAAAATTGAAAAATAAGAAAAATCTATATATATTAAGTGTGATGGCCCAAACTCTCATTATGACCTTCAGCGTTGATTAAAAGTACTGAACATTAATATATTATACGCAATTGATCTGACATATCATCACAGGTTTCAACTACTTCATATGATAAGACGTTTTGAAGGTATCCATTCCTCTTCAACAGAAGTAACAACAATATTCATCAGGCATTTGTTTACTACATAAACGACTACTAGTAGTTTCAAGTGAATGCACAATCTGTCAAATTAGTTTTTATCTCCCCTTTTATTACATTGCAGGAGGCATTTTTAAATACTCTCAACATTACTATTTCGTTATTTTAACTGAAAATTACACGTATTTAGTTAGAAGACAGTAACATTTTCAGGATAAAAAATATTTCTTATTGTACATAAATAAGTTTTATTTTCTTCTTTTTCTTGTCATTAATATTACCAAGTTACATTTTATCACTTATCTTGAGTATTTTAGACTTTTCGAGCGATGTGCGAGTGGTTAAGGAACAGCTAGTTTTTAAAGAGAACATTTATTATAAATAATAAAAAATGTTAATGCTGTTTAAAATGTGTATAAAAGATGAGCAGGGTTGTGAGCAGAGGAATGTGACGACTCTCAACGTCCATAGTTGTAGGTGTTACCGTATCCTCCCTGGATCCTGGGGGCTCCGTAGAAGCCGTCGGCGTAGGGAACTGGAAAAGGTAAGTTCATATTAGGCCAAACAATTAGCTAAACATATAAAGGGGTCTCGAACTCGTGGCGTTTTGCTGACTGCCTATCCGTAATATTCTTAGCAATAAAACAATTCCGTAATTGTCTTTATATGACAAACAATATCAGCGTAATCCTGATTAGCTTGGAGTTCTGTACAGAGTTTGCTCTATGAAGTGGAGCATACCCGCAGTATAATATTAGATGTCTTTAATTCTCACCATGCAACCGAGATCCAGCAGCCTGTTTAACATATTGTTCTTCAATTATATACCGAACATCTCAAACGATAGTCTCTTCCAGTTATAAGTTTTTATTATAACAAATATAACAGGTTCAAACCTATACATTGAAATATAGTTTATCAAAGACAGCATTTAATGTCATAACATAAGTTTAGTTTGGTATTATGATATAGGGTAAGGATCATCTGTATCACCCCCCCCCCCCTGAAATGTTGCTAAAGGAGGAAGATCACTAAACTACATGCTCAGCACAATTTTAATAGAAACAAAATCTTGAAATATATTAATGAATATAAATATTTAAAATATGTATATATATATATATATATATATACTATGTTGTTTCCTGCAACGTTAACCTGGTGCATTTTCTGATCCATAAAATAATTTTAAAATATTTATAAGAAATATTGTTTTAGACTTCCTTTGCCAAAAAAAGTTCACGGAAGAAATATATAGCTAATATTTTAAAGGACAGATTCCACTTGCTACTTCATATACGCACGAACTTGCTGCTGTAAAGACGCACTTGCATCCTCGAATACACTGACTTTTAAAACAATATAGCGCCTATATCACTAGAAAATATCACTAAAATAATAACTTTAAGGTGCAAATTACTAAATTGTTTGTAATAATACCTCACTTAATCAAATTGTTAAGGTCCAGAAAGCTCTGCATTATTGAACATGGGAAAGTCAGAAGTGACTGCTCGTGAACAGTATCTTAGCAGTCAAGTGTGGTCGAACCTACTTACCTAGTTTGCTTGACCATGGGACTTGCGAGGCCAGCAATCCACCTCTGAGCTAGCGTGCCCGGTGGATTGTCTTGCCATTGTTGATTTTAGTTTAAAATAACTTAACTTCCCCCCTTATGCTACATTAACTGTAAGCAAGACTCACTGATGGGGTTGCAGGCTCCGTTCTCACAGTAAGATCCTCCGCAGCAGCCACACAGTCCAAGACCGCAAGACTAAACATTGTTAATTGCCATTTTAAAACAACTAATTGTTTCACTATCCATTTCAAAACAACTTATCACTTCACTATACATTAAAGGATCACTATTATAGTTATTAATTCACTATTCAGAAAGCCAACTCACACTGCTTACATTAGACTGCGAATGTAGATGAAATTTGAGTGTAGGATATGTCAAACTGGAATATATGTGACTGCGAATGTCGATTGAACTCGAGTGTAGGATGAGCCAAACGCCCCGAGTAACTTTAATACTGATTTAGATTGATATCTGGTTGTTGTAAATCAGATAAATTAGATATTGCTCAGGATCAATATCTAAATTTTCATTGGCAATCTACACCTACAAACAGTTTAATGCCGAATCCAAAATACGCAACAAAACAGTACTCCAATTTGAATCCCGACAGCAATGGACTGTCGGACGTCCAACATCGATACTCGAACTTGGTCTGGATTCGGTTTAGATTTCTCTATTACATATAAAGGCGCGAGTGAACCTTGAGGTTACTAGAACAAAACAATAGTTTATGTATTTGTAAAAGTGACAGTATTTATTTAATGACAAAGGAAACAATATGACCCTAAAAATATTTAATTAGTTTTTTCTTTAAACAAATAAATATTTTATGTAACGAAATTTTAAATAATTGCGAATTACTTTATAGTTTTAAAAATAGTAGTGAACAATTAAACATTTATTTTTGTTAATTTTTTGACTGAACATTTAACTGATTATTTTTCATTTTTATGAGGCTTTCATATATTTTCTTTGCTGTGTATAATTCCTGATGATTGAGGACTTAGATACTCATATTCCTGAGATGAGAAACATAAAGAATATTAAGTTATCCTTTTGCTATATTTAAACTTCTGGTTCAATTGTTGTGTATACTTTAGAGTGTTAGAGCCACAATGCTAAAATCACGTATTTATATATCATATTTTGAGTTCATAATAGCAATTACAAACGTTGTCCTTTTCAAATAAATATATATATATATAAAACAATTAGAATAATATAAGACAATAACGCGGATATATGCACGAACCAACAATATCTAGAAATAAATAACTGTCGCATCGGCCGCGGCCGTTTAGCTATTTTCAACTGATCTTATGTGCAGAAAACGATAGTCCCAAAATTTTTTTTGTAATTAAACTACTATTATCCAACCATAACGTTCAACTAAAAATAAGAACTTAAGTGCCTAATTTGGACAAATCTTGAAAAGGACACTGTTTAGTGGGTATTGTTCTAGGAATAGTGCGCATTGAGGATCTAGTAAATCTACGAGGAAACTAAGACAATTTACAATGCTTTTAAATAGGAATGTTTCTTTCATATATAAATCACAAAAGCAAATAATAATTACGAGATCAGTCGGTACTGTCAATAGGTGATCGGGTGGTATGGTTGACCAGCCATATTCATTTGTATATTTTGCACATACAATGCCCATTTACATAGAATACCTGACCAATCTACATAGGTCCCTCTTACCAAAAACCTACTCATATCAAACATGTTACTTAATTCAAACCATTCAGCTCTCTTTTCTGCTCAACTGACATCAATTAAAACTCAAAAGCATTTATTTTTAGACATAAGAATAAAATTGGTAATCAATCGTGTTAAATTACATATATATTTATATTATATATATATATATATATATATATATATATATATATATATATTTCAGTTTTCCTTTTAGTACATACGGTAACCATTATTTTTATTAGGTTTACTTTGTTTGTCATTCTTAGCCTTTATCTTCTCAATCAGATGCAATGATCGAAATGTATTACTGTTCTATATTCGACACTATTTGGTCTAATTTATGTTGATTTATTCCTAGTTTGCTTTGTCGAATTAATCGAAAAAAAATATTCAAGAAAGGACTGAAAACTATGGCAGTTTACCTGTCCTACTCCGCAGCAGCTGGGCTCGGGGAAGGCCATGGGGGCGGCGTAGGGGTTGGGGGCAGCGTAGGGGCTGGGGGCGGGCGCGGCGTAGGGGTTGGGGGCAGCGTAGGGGCTGGGGGCGGGCGCGGCGTAGGGGTTGGGGCCGGGTCCCGGGTAGGGCACTGCCTGAGCCGTCAGCAGGATGGCGGAGACCAGTCCTATCACAGAAACATGTTACAGAGTCAATTCATTGCTCCAATAACTCCGACAAAATTGTTGGAGTTATGACTTTTAGTCTTTTGTAACCTTGTCTGCAGAGTGGTGGAGACGAGTCCCCCCAAAGGAACATTCAAACTATCAATGTTACAATGTAGTATGTGGTGCTCTATTTACAATCCAAGGCAGAACTCCAACAAAATTGCAGTTTCAGAAACTCCAGTATTCCTGGAAAAGTATTTCTAACTGGAGTAATCAGAGAAGTAAACCAAAATTTGTTGTTCAAATCCAATTCAGGAGGTAAAATGTAAAAATGTTTAACAAATGGCTTCCCGTCAAAAATCTTATTGGGACTAAATCGTTCTGAAACGCTTAACATATTTTCCTTAATCTTTGTCCAGTGGCCAGATTTGGGGTTAAAACCCATTAATTTGAGAAGAAACAATACCCTTAACTTTTGTTCTACATAAAAATTCCCATACGAAATAATAATTAATTATAATTGTATACTATCTACTTTACTCTAATCTGTATAACAGGGCCATTGGAACTTCCTCCAACATTGACAGAGTGTGAAAAGCACACAGTGTATTATAGAGACACTGAACATAAATTGAACGAGCTTAACAAATGTGGAGGGATTTGTTGTAAGGCGGTTGTGTATTTGTCAACTGTGAATGCGTTATCTCCTTGTTGTGGGGAGATTCTAAGCAGTTTCGGGACGCTTTTCTGCAAGTAACAAGAACTGGCGTAAATTGTTGAAAACCCGTAATTTAACCTCTCTTAATAGTTACAACAATTGTGCTGGATTGCATATCTGCAATTTTATGAGTAAGGTATTATGTTTTCATTCGTATCATGCGTTATGCAAATAATGCATGCATTCAAACATTCATTAAAATATTTATTGATGAAAAACACTAAATATGGTTCATGAGCCACATAAATATCGTAATTCTATAATTTGTTAGAGATAACAAATAATATGTTTGTTTATTGATGTACCAGATTTGGACTTGATTTATTATATTTATTAAACCCTGGAATTCCAATGCTAATTCGAAAAACTTACTTTGTTTTTACAAAACATTTCTTTGCTCAAGCAATTTATTAAATTATCCCACTAGAAAAGATTGTTAAATCGTTACACATTACTTAATAAATGTAAATCTCTGTGTTTATTTGAAGAGTAAAGGAAATTACTAAAAATAATTACTAAAAAACTAAAACAATACAGTATAGCACTTTTTTCTAGGGCTATGGGTCTAAAAAAATTTTGTTGATACAGTAACTCGAAACAAGTAAACGCATAACAAATGTACCTACTTCACAAATTTGGTAAAATACATCATACACCTGATTTCTTCTCAAATGGTTATTTTTACTAAGTGGTTTGTATCTGTTTATAAAAACTATAAAATATCTGTGTCTCACAGGGAACTGATATTTAATACAACTACGTAAGTTTAAGTACGTATTAAACTTGGTGTCCTAAAAATGAGCTATTTTGTGGTATTTTTTAGTGTCAGAATTCATAAACTCAGTTGGAATGAGTTGTCTAAATTTAATATTTATTTATTTCAGCTATTATGAACCAATGTGTAATCTAACATAAAATGATTACCTCTTTATTATGTTTTCCTCTTAAGATTGAATACAACTTATCGAAGAGTGGGTGTACTATTGTCAGTATTTATGTGTACTGACTCCCTTTTACAATTAAAATTTAAACATGACCGCGTTATTTCATTGTGTCATTAGCTGTTTGTTTATCGTATATAATGTTATTTTGTCTATAGAATAACATTCCAAACAGCATATATGTCAGGCTTTGCATGCCCTTAACATTTCAAACACTTCTTCATAATTACCAATGAGCTTTGACCAAAAATTATATTTCTCCATTTAAAATGGTCTATTTGATGAGAAACCTTACTGAAAACTATTATTATTTCTTCGCAACGTTCCTTATGAGTAGCCCCCCTTTTTAAATGGAATATTCCAAGCACAATGCATAAACTCAAAGCATATGTGGTTGTAATTATGTAACCAAAATTAATGAATGTGTGGAATTGATCATGTATTATCAATTGAGGATCAATAAAGTGAATTTGCCAAACATAAGGCACTTCACGTTTTAGTGAACCAGCAGTTGGGTTCCACTAAAGGATTAAAACGCAGCCAAAGCCCTTTAGGAATTTTCTTTTTTCTGTGTAAAATAACTCATGGTAAAACTTGTACGATTCTTTCTAAAATCGACCTCATTTCTAATTTGTAAATCAATAGATTATCTGTAGATTTGAAGAGGATTATTTCAATTCATATGTGATTGCAGATTGGTCACTTACCGATACAAGACAAACACGACTTCATGACTGCGGCTGGTGACTGGAGAGCTCCAACTGAAAACCTCACAAATAGTTTTATGGTTGTTTGTTCACTCTTATACGATCGTCCCTTATCACCTGTATGTGTGCTCCCGGAGGCCTGAATGTATTTGCTTTGTGGTCGGCAAGTTGTTTTATCTATCGAACGGCTCCTCGATCATAAATTATTTGTCAATAACGCATAACTAAAAGCGTAGCAGTTTCCATTTAAAACTGTAACGTTTTAATACACAGTAAGGAGCGCGTGGAATAATTTGTTATTGATACACACCGAGATACTGATTTTGAATGTGACATTTGCATCTATATAATAATAAACACAAACCATCACTCTTTTTGTGCCATTTCCTCCCAGTAAGAAACTGAATTTGTTTTGTTCTCTGAATTAAAATATTTTTATTTTGGTACAGTAAATTCCTGATAGTTAAAAATCAACAGAATTCGTCTTACATATTTGCCTGTATTTCTGTAGTAGGTACTTTAAAAAATATTTAATAAAATATTGATTTGATTCTACATTTTTATATTCCCTCTGGACGTATTTTGCTAAAAATTAAAACCGAAACCTTGCTTGGACTTTTGTTTGTTTTTAATCAATAAGCTGCAAAATATCTGCGATATACAGACTTCGTAAATTTTAAGTAGCCTCGTGAACGATTAAACGTAACAAGGGACCAAGTAAAAACTGCGTTGTAAATTGTAAGTAGCCTCGTGAACGATTAAACGAAACAAGGGACCGAGTAAAAACTGCGTTGTAAATTGTAAGTAGCCTCGTGAACGATTAAACGTAACAAGGGACCGAGTAAAAACTGCGTTGTAAATTGTAAGTAGCCTCGTGAACGATTAAACGTAACAAGGGACCGAGTAAAAACTGCGTTGTAAATTGTAAGCAGCCTCGTGAACGATTAAACGTAACAAGGGACCGAGTAAAAACTGCGTTGTAAATTGTAAGTAGCCTCGTGAACGATTAAACGTAACAAGGGACCGAGTAAAAACTGCGTTGTATATCCAATGCTCCAAAGAATTGGACTGAATAAAATAATTCACCTTTGGAAGGGGCAAATGCTTTTGAGTAGTAAAACAGTTGTTTTACAGTTTCAGGGTCTTATCTAAATCAGAACCCAAGTTTTCACTTCTGTTCCAGCAATTCAGTTTTTGTAGACACTTCCTTGGTATTTTATAGATGAGTCTTATATACAACGAACTTTTTTATTTTACTAACGTTTAATTGTCCATATTACTTATCCTTACATATTTTATTTTATCTCAATCAAAATAATTAAAATCTGAATGCATTTTGTTCGTGATTACGATAAAAACAAATAAACAACAACAGTTTGAGGAAATTGACTAGTTTAAGAAGGCTTTAAGCAGACTTTTGTTCATCGGAAATGTCTAAAATTTGATATGAAACAAAATACTGAGTTTAATGAGATTTATTTGACCCGTTACCAAAATACCTAGCTTTTTTCTAGTAATAAAGCTTGGAAGTTACGAAACTTTAGCTTTCAAGGCCAAATCCACAAACTGTACAAGTTTTTTTTTTTTTTTTTTTAACGGAAAATTAAAATACTTTAATCACAAAGTTGAACAGTTTATAGACATTTTATTATAAATCTTGAATATATTTTATGACGTTTGAGTGGGAAATCTTACATAAAGATATATTTTCCCTGGCAACTGGTTTATTATTATTATTTATGGTCTATAATTACTGCTAAACTTAAGAGTTTAAGTAACATGGTCGCATGCATGCGATGGAGGTAAGGAAGTCTCAAAATATCCTTATTTCATAAATGATAAACCACATCAATCGTTTAGTATTGACTTTTAATAAGAATGCGACTTTTAAATTTGCTCTCTAATATTGCAGTTAGAATGCATGTATAGTGTTTAAAAATGCTTACGTTCCATAAGACGTGCTTCGTATGCTTCCAGTGGTGTTCTACACCGTAATACTTAACTAAATTATTTAAGGAGCAACTAACCTAGATAACCAAGAATGCATATTTGGTCAAGCTAAAGGCAATTGGTCAAATGTTTTACATCGACATGCATTCTCTAAAAAGCCAGGTCATAAGTATTGCAAATACAATATGTACATTTTTATTAAAAATCCTTAATAAATTACATAATTTCCAGGAGTGTGCGAGGTCATCGTCCGAAGGAGAAAGTATTGCCGTATCCTCCCTTGACTCGTGGAGGCCCGTAAAAGTCCAATGCGTACTCAACTGAAAAATTATACGGTTTTATAGGCTACCTAAGGTGGAATTAATAATAACATTACATTCAAACATAAGATGCTTTCATCAGAAAATTTACTAATAGAAACCAGTTAATAACTATTCAGATTAATTACAACTGGAGTATTGCAATTCTATAACTTACAAAGCTATGCAAATTTATCAATAATAGATTTCCTATTTCAATTTGACTTCATTGAAACTAAATAAACACAACCAACGCATTAGTATAATCATTCCCACAGTGAAATACATATTAGTTAATGATTAGGTTTTTTTAGCGAATTTCACTATAGGGAAGATGCTATTACCGTAGACGGCACGGTAAAACCTAGGCCCGGGACAGTGATAACTTTTCGTTTTGAGGTCCCCAGACACCAAAACACCATTCGTTTGAAACTGTATATATATATATATATATATACACTTTCGAACGAATGTATATATATATATATATATATATATATATATATATATGTGTGTGTGTGTGTGTGTGTGTCCGTGGGTGCGATAACTCTCGTAAATACCCCCCATCGCAGCAAACCTGCGGACTCAGCGAATTTCCAATGCATAATATTTGTCTGAATTCCACATAAAGACGCAAACCAAGTTTCATAAAAATATATTCACATATAAGCGATTTTAATTATTCTCCATAAGAATAACATTGGTAATGAGTATGTAGGTTTACTGAAACAAGGAACAGAAACAATTGGTTTTTATGTAAATATAAATAGAATTTAACTAGGCGAAGCCACATACTAAGTTTCATCGATATTCAATCATAAATAAGCGACATATGGCATTCTAGTTATTCTCCATAAGAATAACATGGGGGCTGAGAAAGCAGGTTTGCTGCAACAAGGAACAGAAAAATGGGTTTTTATATAATTATCAATATAACTCAACCAAGTGAAGCTACATAACAAGTTTTATTAATTTATGTTCATAATTAAGGGAGTCAGTACATTTTACTTATTCTCCATAAGAATAACATGGGGGCTGGGTACGCAGGTTTGCTGCTACGGGAATAATCAACAACAAATCAATTTTTTGTGCAAATATCAATATACCAGTACTACTTGAAGCCACATACCAAGTTTCATCAACATACATTCATAAATAATCGAGATATCAAATTGTAATTATTCTCCATAAGGATAACATTGGACAACGTACTGTGTTTAGCACTTCGAATATCTCTGCAACGGTTGGGTGTAGAATCACAATTTAAACACCAAAATGATTGTTTTGTGGAACTGAACAGATTGGTAAAAGCAAATGTGAAGTTTACATTAAAATAAACTGAGGAAAAGCCAAAAACCTTTTTCCCATAAGATTAACATGGGAGATTAACATGGGGATGGGACGTGGGAGCAGGTTTTTTTTGGATTTTCTCCGCAACCACTTAACCTAGGTTAATAATTCAAAATACTAAATTATTTGTTTTTTTAAGCTCTATAACATAGTCAAAACCAAAATTAAGTTTTTTAAACATTTTAGGGTGAAAAATGCAAAAAACTGATTTTTGGGAAATTTAAAACCCCCATAAACCCCTCTTCCCATGGTCCGATTTTTCTGGTTTTCGAACTTAAAGTCATGAATGTCATTTTACACATTTGAGCCAAGTTTCATCAAAATCGGACGTTTTTTACTCAAGTTATCGTGTTAATGGACACATATATAGATATATATATATATATATATATATATATGTATAGATATATATATATATATATATATATTTGAACGAATAGTGTTTTTGGCATCTGGGGACCTCAAAACAAAAATTTATCATGGTCTCGGGCTTAAGTCTTACCATGAGACCTACGGTACCATAATAACATATAATAGAACAACTTTTACTAAGAATAACACTTCTTCCCTACGGGGGAAATTCGCTAAAATGATCCGAGTTTGATTAAATTTGGTGCAAAAATGTAAAGCATCATTTATGACTTTAAGATCAAAAACCAGCCAGATCGCTCTATCCAAAGCGGTATTTTGGGGGGGGTTTTGTACCCCAAAAATGGGTTTTTGAGTTTTTTACATATAATATTTTAGTAAATACAATTTTAATGTTCACCATTAAATTCAGCTTAAAAAACAAACAATTTGGTATTTTGATCAATCCTCTACGTCAACTGGTTACCGAGATATTGAAAGTGCTAAACACAGTACGTTGTCTAATGTTATTCTTATGGAGAATAATAAAAAAACTATATCTCGCTTCTTTATGAACGTATACTGACGAAACTTGGTATACGGCTTTATCTGGTTGTGGTTTATTGATATTTCCTCAAAAAAACAATTTGTTGCTAAAGGTTCCCGTAGCAGCGAACCTGCGCACTCAGCCCCCATGTTATTCTTATGGAGAAAAATTAAAATGCTATGTCTCCCTTAATTATAAACATAAATTAATAAAACATCGTATATGACTTCACCTAGTTGAGTTATATTGATATTTGCCTAAACACCCATTTGTTTCGTTCCTTGTTGCAGCAAACCTGCGTACTCATCCTCCATGTTATTCTTATGGAGATTAATCAAAATCGGATTTATCGCTTATTTAAAAAATATAAAATGGTGGGGGACATAAAATAAAAATATGAAATCAAAGAGGGGAGCAAAATATACAATCGGGGGGGGGCAAAAATAAAAATCGGGGCGGGAGAAAAAATATGAAATCCGGGGGAGGGAGGCAAAAAAATATAAAATCGGGGGTGGGTGGCAAGAATATAAACTGGGGGGGACATAAAATAAATATAAAACCCGATAAGGGGGAGGGGCAAAAATATAAAATCGGGGGGTCATTAAAATCGGGGGGGAGTGCGCAGAGTTTCCCAATAGCCCCTACTCTCGCCTATCGAAAAAAGAGTTTGAGTTGCCATTCAAGTAGTTTTTTATTTCCATAATGATAAACAGCTGTTTAAAATATTTTAAGTTATAGATATAGAACTATTTAATCATCAGGTTCAATATAAATAAATACTTTGTCCATAAGATTAACATAGGATCTTTAAAACCCCGAAGGGCAGAGTCCTAAGGTGATTTTCAAAAATCCAATTAACCTAAAACCTTCTAAAGCCATATAGAACATAGAAAAAATGTTTCATCGAAATCAGTGCACCCGTTTCCCTGTAAAAAGCGAACAAAACATGTCCAAAATCGCACGAAATCACGTTTTTGAGCGGCCGCCATTATTTTTCCAAAAGGCGTATGCCGGTTTAAAGTGGCCTAAAACCTTATCACGCATGTATAGAACAAAGAAAAAAAGTTTTTTCAATGTCAGTGCACCCGTTTTCCCGGAGAAGGCTGCGTAAAATGCCGTTTTGAGCGTCACCGATAGACAGACAGACAGACAGACGGAAATTGAGATAAGACGCGTTTCTGCTTTCCTATGGTATAAAACGTAAAAATATGGAAAAATTTCATAATTCCAAGCTATGTACAGACAAAACTCTAATTTTATTTATATAGGTGTTTATTACCATAGATATACTTAATACAACATAATAATCTAATGATAATGATCATCCAAAACTGAAATAAAAAATTAATACAGTTATTTTGGAGGTTCTATAGATTATTTTAAGGCTATAAAATTAAATATTGACATTTTGGTCCCCACAATCAAATATATGGGTTATTATTATTAAAACCTGTGATATCTTGATTAGCTTTTAATTTTCTTTGTTTAAGACTGTGAAATCGGGTGAAGGAATGGAGCACCTGGGCTACCATCTAATAAAACTAGTTTTTTAGTTTGTTGACATTAAGTTTTATTCCTTATATTTGTCCTATAATTGAATTAATCTTCGTGTTTGTTTTTAGCGGATTCTCCCTATAGGGAAGATCCCTTGTAGGGGGAAGATTCCCCGTTACCGTAATCGGCAAGATCAGAGGTATAAAAAATTTGTCATAAAAACCCATTTTTTGTGTTCCTTGTTTAAGCAAACCTGCATACTCAGCCGCCATGTTATTCTTATAGTGAATAATTAAAATGGCATAAATCGTTTATTTATAAATGTATATTGATGAAACTTGGTATGTGGCTTTATGTGGTATTACGATACCTATATATGGATTGGAAATTTGCTGAGTACGCAGGTTTTATGCTACGGGGGTATTTTATTTGTTTTTTGTATGTAAGCTTCTTCATCTTAAACAGGCTTCTTTATTGGATCTAATTGAATATCATCAGCACCGACTGAATTTCTTTTGATTGTCAGGACGTTATTTTCAGAAGCAAAGAGAAAGAATCAGGTCGTTGATTAATGTAATCAAATTATGTAGTCAGCTAGCTACGAGCACCAGAGTAATCAACATGAGTTTTTATATTTAATAGAAACGAAGCACTGTAAATAGAAACACTAGTTTACAAGCATAGTTTAACAATCAGTGCAGAGAACCAATAAATAATATCACGATTTCTTGTGATAGGTTTACAGGTTTTGGTCGTTTATTGTATTTAGTCTATTTTACTACATCGTTTCCTTATTTTCCTCGTATCATGACTTTCCAAGGAACTGTGTCAAGGAAACTGTCTGTGCCAAATACATTCAATATGAAATTTATTTTTCTTTACAAGCAGGACCTGCAACTCGAACTCGAACTGTGTCATATCTGAATAATTTACAACACTTCGAACTGTGCAAACTGCATTGTTATTACAGTTGTAATTTTATTTATTTTCTGTCAGAACACTGCTGTTCTTGATGATGTACAGGGTTTTGTTAATTTATCAATATCTGTTAAATATAAAATTTTATTTTATTCTATTCTTCCATAAGATTGACATTGAAGCTTTGAAGGCCTTTGGGGTGGAGTCTTTAAGATTAATGTATATTATGAGGAATTTCGGAGTCATGGCGATTATGCGAGGTTATAAACAGAGAATTGACATATAGCATACCTCAGAGATGGTTACATTCAAGGCCTGCTTTGTTGTTTGCTATTGACCAATTAATCAACAGCTTATGTAATTTAGATGTTGCCTTGGAATAAGACAGCAATCAATAAGGCATTCGAGAGAAGTTTGATGAAAAACAACAAACTGATGATACAGATCGCTCAAAGTTTTTCATTGAGTCCTTTCAAATTTGTTATAATAACATTGCAATATACTTCTGACAGAAACCCCACCTTCCTCAGTCTTGCTTTGATCAGTGAACTATGACTATTGAAGGGATGATAGACCGTATGGAGGGATCTGTTAATGAAGAGGAACTCTCTAACAGGTAGAATAAGTCTAAATGAACTGATCTTCTGGCAACTGAGAGAGTTATGACCGAACGGAGAGGTAAAAATAGAGTGACAGTTTCCACAAGCCTGAAGATAAAAGTAAGAAAGTTGTATGAAATACATGAAAATCACAAAGGATTGATACAATTAAGATCCGAGTATCCGTAGGTGGACTATTGTGTTTTTGAGTATGAATCTACAGATTCTATGTAAAATTTAAATAATTATTTTGCTTTCCTCAGGAATGGCTTGCGTTTGGTTCCCTGAGAATACGCAAGATAAGAAAGAGGCGACAATCACATTTTAACAAGTCTGCTAAGATGAAGGAACCTGCAAGGGATCGGCCTTCCCTAAATTTGTTTGAGGACAAGTCTGCGCGATGTCGTCACGATGTTACATCTTACGTACAATAACTTATTATAAGTAACATAATAATAAATGTCTGTATATATCCTCTCACGCAAAAATATCCCCTCAAAATGTTCACCTGGAACACTTGAGAGCAGGGGCGTCGCACGAGAAAATTATTAGGGGGGAGAGACCTCAAAGTTTCCAACTATTTAACGCCGATTTCCCAACGATTTAAAATTGGTTCTAACTATTTCAAGGTGATTTTTTGGCTAAAAAACCTCTTGATTGTCACATTAAGTATCAAAATAGGCTAACAGATTACTCACACATTGTTATGATTACAGTATTAGTATATTTATAAACTGTTGGGAACTCGTAACAAAAACGTAATATTTCTGATCAATTAATAAATGGAGATAGACTTTTAGGTATGTCTATTAAAAAAACTTAATCATAGATCACAGCAGAAGAACTATGAAACTTAAAATATTGTTTGATGAAAACTTACAAACTGGTCATAAAATTGCATTTAGTGGAGTTTAGGAGATAAGAATTTTAGGCTAAATCTATTTTTATACTACACACATAGGCTATCAAATTGCAACAGAATTTAAAATGTCTGATCATTAAATCTGTGATTAATATAATAACATACGAAACAAGCAATAAAAAATAATAAAACTATCTCATAATATAAATTAATTTAAACACTGCTGAATAATTTTATGATTTGGCAATTTTTAATTATCAGCTATTTTTCTAATACTTATTAACTTAACATTTTTAAACAGAAAAATTGTACTTTTTTGGTGTTATTGCGGTGTAAAATTCAGTTTTTCTCAAAAGAGTTGCTTGGGACAAACTATGATAGCAATTATTTTTAAAAAAATTGGGTTTGGCAACTAATTTTAAAATATGATAATACCTCAAAATTATTTATTATTTTATTTTAATACAAATATGGAACTTGATTCCTTTTTTATTTGCCGCCTTGGAAAAATCACAACTATAAACATTTGTAAATAGTTTATTTTGATGTATGAAACTTTAAAAATGGATAATTTTAAAACATTATATGTGAATTGATTTTGTGTAACAGAATTTTTTTCTAAATAATTCCTCTCATATTTTGACTGCATTTTTCCTACAAAGTTGTTCTGATTATAACCTTATAATGAGCTTCAATAATAAGAAAATCAAATGAGCATTTACGTGGAAATAGAAATAGAAGTATTATAACTTAGAGATGTCTATTAAGTTTGACTTATGTGGATAATTATCTTATGAATCACACCCAAAACAAATGCCAAACACAAAAATCAATCATTATTGCACCATTTCAACAAACACTACTTCCCTACTTTGCGGTTTAACCGCGACCGGTTACCTTTAAGACGACAGACGACGCATCCGTCGGACCAGGTTAGACAAATATGCACTACTAAGGAATAAATACCCCCAAAACGACCCGATTCACCGTATACCATAGATACCTTTCATTTCAAAATAAAATTACTCATTTCAAAATTTTAACTGTGTTTAGAAAAATTTTGGATTCATCTGTTTATTTGAAAACAGTTTTGTTATAAATTGGTGGTTTAATGTTAAACAAGGTTTACTTGCAAATTTCCCAACTCACGGTCTGAAATACTCAAAATTCCCAACTCTTACACTTTTCAAGATCATTGGGGGGTAGCTCCCCCCTACCCCCCCCCCCATCCTAGGGCGACGCCCCTGCTTGAGTGTTGTTGTTAGTCAAGAAGCTATTTAGCAATATTTTAGTCACCAAGTCGACAACATCTAGCATTTCTCCACCATCTAGTTTCGTTTTTACATTGCGAGTAGGTTAGGTTAGGTTTGTATGTACGTAATGCTTCCATTTATTTTTTAGAGAAAGATTATGTCATTAATCACTACGTTTTTGGGCTTTGTAATGTAGAGCTCTTGTTAACTCACCAATAGGACTGCAGGCGCCATTTTCACATCCGTATCCCCCGCAGCATTCGCCTCCATAGTAGTTGCCGCACTGTGAAATGAAAATTTAATGTTATTTAATTTTCGTAATCCCACCCAAAGAAACTATCTTCAAATATGTATGGCCTTACTACATCCTTTAGCTTATAAGTTAAAAACGAGTTCGCACGCAGCACGCTGACGTGGAAGTGAATTTCCACATACAAACTTTTAAAACTCAACATCAGTGGAAAAACATATATTTACTCCAATTTTTATAAAATCTGAAAACAGTGATTTTTGGCTGTTCTGATGCTCCTGGTTTCATTTACCTGCAAAGCTGGGAATACAATTTTGCGCATTATAATGTAAGGAGAAGATCCAAACAGGCTTGAAAGTAGGCGTGAGGTTGCTGGGGATGATAAAAGTACTCTAAACAAAGGAATAACAGGCTTTTCTAGTGTAAAACCCCCCGAAAGACAACATACTGTGTTTAGTCGAACCACATTTTCTTTAATAACTCGGTAAATATGTATACTAGAATGACGAGAAAGGGCTTAAAACTTTCGCCTCACTAATTCCCATCTTTTTACATGCATTAATTTTATTTTAAATACGGGGCTTTTCTGACCCTTTTTGGGCCCAAAAACATGACATTTTAAATATTAATCACCAAAAAAAGGGGTTTAGAGTTTTCTGATTGTTTTACCCAACGAACTTGTCCAACTGATTACAGAAAGGAACGTCCCTACCAAATTTGAAGTAAATCGGACAAAAAATGCGACCGCTAGAGTGCAAACACATATATATATATAATTTTGAACGACCCCCCAAAACGTGTTCAGGGGGTCACGTTAGGAACTTCTATGGTGGTCCCGGGCTTAAGTTTCACCGTAAGGATCATGCTACTAGGAAATTCACTAATAATCATTACCGGCAACTATATTTACTAAATATATATCATTCTCTAATTTTTTTCGTCCATATGGATCAAATCCATATTCTTTCCAATAATTCAAACAATTTTGATTGATGATTTCAATTTATCCAATTTGTTCGTCTAAAAACACCCATGAATCACTCTCTACTCGTCACCAAACACGGTTTGATAATCATCTTCATTTAAGGCTATATCAATTTTAGCCCAAACATGTTTGGATTTACTTAAATTACTTTGTAATAATATGAATCTCAACCTATTTTTAAATAAGTCTCATCTTCCGTGCGTACAAGCATTGACTATAAATACTGAAGTAGACTTCTCATTGCCATTGTAAAATCTGCTCCTAGTTTTGTGTGTGCCAGGATTCTAAGAGGACATAGTTCTCACTAATCACAAACAGAGTATACTGCTGTAAACTATTACTTATCCTCTCAATGAGTTTATAATACAACAGCTGGTGTGTCAGGAAGCAAACAGAAGTTGATTATCCCTTGCTTTATGGGGTGGAAATATTTTGCAAGACAAATGTAAATAACTAAAATAAATGGTTGACAGCAGCACAATCTGTCGGTGACCTAATCAAACGACGTCCACTTCAAATTCTGGCAAACCATATAAAACACAGCTGGGCAAACCATAGTGGGACAGCTGGGCTATATAGATGGGATGTCTCCTTCAATATATATAGTCAATGGTACAAGAAAGTCATTTTACAAAGGATAATATTTGTTCTAAGAGATGTATGTAAATACTTACCCCGGACCCAGGTCCGTTACAGGATGGCCCCGGTATGGGGTAGGCGTATGGGAAGGGCCCCGCCATGGGGAAAGGCCCCCCAACCACAGTCGTCACTGCGGTGGCCAGGAAACCAACTGGAACAATAGTCATGTACCTTTAAACTAACTATTTTTGGTTTGTAGCTACGGATTGATAATGACAAATTTATTATTATTTTACTGAGTTCCGAGCCAGCTCCCGGACCCGTGCGCATGAAGTTTTATAATAGTAGTTTTGTTTAATCATGTGTGTAAATATTAGTTTTTTAACAACATGACGCAGTTTGTTACTAGACCTACATAACGTAGAACATATGAGTAACCTAGTGTACAATGTATGGATGATGGTGATGTAAACGCCGAAAGGGGCCGTACACATATTATGTAACGCATTTTTTCGTCATTTCAGACACCCTCCCTCCCCCATGTAACGCACCGTAACGCCTGACCATACCCCTCCCACCCTTACAATGTGTTACGAAACTCAATAGTAGAAGGCTTTAAAACAGCTTAAACTTTTTAAACATCGTTTTGATAGCAATTTAGAATATGGATTTCAGTGAATCATTAAACTTTAAATGACTTTACTTTAACAATATTTGTAATAACTTTTTTCAAAGCAAAATGTATACAAACAAACAAGACTGTTACTCATATAAACAACAATATAAACTATCTCAACAGAACGGGAGTGCACCAGCTCTTAGGGTTAATATTTTTGAGTTACGTAAAGTTGATCCAACCCCCCCCTCCCCCACATAACGCTACGCCATACCCCCTCCCCCCTTTAAGTGCGTTTCGTAATATGTGTATAGCCCCAAACGCGTTAATCAAGAAAAAATTTAGATTGACGACGTAGTAAAATAATAATGAATTTTAGTTAACGTAAAATATGCTTTACAAAAGTCTAAGCAGGTAAGCTTCGCCATCACTGGGACTGTTGTTTGAGATTCACATAATCTATAATTGAGGAATAATAGTGTTTTATTGGATACGTGTGAACCGGTGCCCTGTTCTTCGGATAGGGATCTCCTTCGGTCAGGCGTTTAGCCACATGTTTTGAAAATTGTGCATTATAATCAGCTGACTGCCTAAATAAAGTAACTCCAAAAGATGATATTGGGACTTTTTAAAGTCCATGGGGAGCCTTGAAAATATTTTAGACCCGTAAAAGACACATCTAATAGATTACAAACTTGGATTCATACAAAAGATTTATGCAAATTAATATTTGTAAAGGCATAAAATCCCTGAGAAATAATGATGATATTATTTTTAAAATAAATTAAAATTCTCAGCAAAGTAAATATTGTGCTCAATATCCTATGACTGGATTTTTTTACTATCATACTATGTTACCCAGCCTTAGCTGGAATATTTGTTAATGCTGTGGATTCTGTATTTCTCCCCTCATTGCGCTCACAAGAGCGGTAAACAATATCAAAGTTTATTTTAAATAAACATCCCCTGCGGCAGCTAGGAGTAAATAACTAGGAAGGGCGTTCCTCAAGTGGGCGTTGTTGAGTCTGGCTTTGTGACATATATCATAAACTGTTCTCCAAGTGGCTTTACGTCAGACATGAGGAGTCAGCAAATATTACTGTTGTTCAGATTTTCTATAAGAATACCTAAAGTAAGTTATATTTATTTGTTTAAGAATTATATTCACCGGCTGAATTTATTTGCATATATAAAATGAGCCTAAATACTTTACTATGTTCTTTGACGATTTTTTCA
Source organism: Allygus modestus (assembly GCA_963675035.1). Taxonomy (NCBI): domain Eukaryota; kingdom Metazoa; phylum Arthropoda; class Insecta; order Hemiptera; family Cicadellidae; genus Allygus; species Allygus modestus. Next base: position 81,708,066 of record OY776115.1, read on the forward strand.
ACGCAGTTAACGCTTCACATGTTCTATAAATATTTTCTTGGCGTTAAGATAGTTAACCTACTACTGGTGTCTCCAGTCGGGTGCCTTTATATTCCAATCAAGAACTGGAAGTGTTTTGGTGAGTCAAGTAATTAAATAAATGTTTTAATATTTAATGAAAGATTAAACCCTTATAGATTGACATAAATTGTAGTTTCACATTAAAATTTTTTTTATCATTCTGCACGAAATCCACCTGCTTTTTTGTTCTCTAAATAGTACGCAAAACGTCACTTTTAGTCCTAGGACCTAAAAAATCAGCTGTAATCTTTTTTTAAGTCCAAGGACGTAAAAAGTCAGCTGTTTGCTAAATATCATTTTTGTTTCATCATCTATACATGATAGAAGCGTTCCTTACCACACGTTATGAAAAGTATTGTTTGTAAATAACAGAAATGTAAACACTGTATATCACTTACTTTGTAAACATGACCTCAAAAATACAACTTTCCTAGCGATGAAAACCACTGTTACTATAGGTAGTTTCCACGCAAGGTGTCTTATCTGAATACCTATACATTTTTCATAGCTGCCCTCCCATTTCCTCTCATGGTGCATTTTAACAGCACTGCTATCATAAGAAATAGAAATAACAACAATAACACATTTAACGAAAATGTATTTACCAGCCCATGATTAAAAAAAGACAATCATTCTAATTACTCGTATTATTTAGCTAAAATTGATATTCATTCATAGATAGGTTTTATAAAAATTTAATAATTTTCCCAACAGATTGTATTACAAACTAGCTGATGTGCCCGTGCTTTGCAACGGGGTGAACATTCAAAGCTGAATAATTGTAAACAAATCAATGACTGTCAGTTTAATACAACCCTTATAACAGCTGTTTATTTAAATTAATTAAATTAGGAAAACACACATGTGCTATAAATCAAATAAAACTCTCCTCCATATGAATAACATCGGAACTTGGAAGTCTCGTGGGGCAGAGCCCTGAGGACTTTTTTAAATGTCAATATGACTATGACAGTCCTGGGCACATAGACTACATTTGTGCAAAATTTCAGCAGAATTTGTCCAGTGGTTTTGGCGTGATGACAGACAGACAGACAGACACCACCTCATTTTTATAATAGTAGTAATAGTAGTGATGATATGATCTCTCAAGGTGAACAATAATTTTTTGTATCAATTGTTTATACAAAAAAGACACATGGAAAAATTAAAAAATTTCAGCTGCAGTATTTTGAGACTAAATCTAATTAACTAAACCTAAAAAAATGTTTGTAAATGTCTACACAATTTATATTTGTTTTTCGACAAATAAATATTATTATTATTAAAAATTTTCTAGAAAACCTATGGAAAAATTATTGAAAAATATAGTGTTACCAAATTCTTACTAAAGGTATGACTAATCGTCCAAACGGAATTTGTTGACTAATAAAACGTGAGATCAAGTCTGTTGAAAACAATTGTTTTTTTGTTTTTTTTTTAGAGTAAATGAAGTGCCAAAGACGTTCACTAACAGAACTAGAAGACGTTACTTACTTATATGTTTTGTATTCAACTACACAATCACGTTAGTCTTTTTTACCGCATACCCAGCTGGCTACAATTTGGGTAGTACAGTGTTTTTAAAGCGTTTGTTAGTTAAAAGATAAACTACTTTAAAAGGTATGGCTCGTATATGAAAATATTATTTTTTTAATCGCAACTGTTTCAGACATACTTTAAAAATGATCTGTGTGAACCTTTGAAATTGAAATTGAATTCTGTATTACATCATTGTATTTTGCATACACATTGTGTATTTTAAAAACTTGTACGGTTTCGCACGTTAGAAACATTGTTGTGCGAACAACTGACAACAATTTATATCATCACAGCAGAAATGAACATAGTTTTACACTCACCGACAATTGTTAGGGCGAGTTGCATCTTCAACAGCCGTAGTAAACTTCCGTTGTTTTATAATTGACTTGTGTTATCTTCTACTCAACATCAGTTTCTTATCACTACCTTCACGTTGCGGGTGGTAGGCTCTATTCCAATCAGACTTCTGTAGTGTTTTATAATGTTCTGTGCTACAAGCCACTAGAATTTACACCCTATATTTGTATCTTAGGACTAAGGATTCATAGATCCGGTTTAGGTTGCATTTTATACATCATTCGTACATAAGTTTTGAGTAATAGTATGAAATGTTTGGTGCATTTAACGTTCTGGTAGAGAACAGTCCAAACCCTGGTCTTGTTACTATCTAATGTTATGTTTTGATTAGGGTTGAATTAATTCGAAAGAATGCAGACAAACTAGTTTTCAAAATAGGTATTCAAAGTTTTATTAGTGAATTTCCTATGGAAAGTGAACTGTTAGCATGACCCGCACGGTGGAACTAAGCCCGGGTCACCATATATATATATATATATATATATATATATATATATATATATATATAAAACAAATATATATAATTCTCGTGTCACAGTGTTTGTAACAACACTCCTCCGAAACGACTTGACCGATTCTTATGAAATGTTGTGGGTATATCGGTAATCTAAGAATAGGACAAAAACTATTTTTTTTCGATAGGCGAGTGAGCGAAGGCAGCTAGCTAATCCAAGAGGCAAGTAAGTGAAGCGAACGAGCTCATATTGAAAATGAACGAGTATTTGACATAAAACAAATTCAATGACATTAAGACAGGACAACGTTTGTTGGGTCAGCTAGTATATATATATATATATAACTACAGAATTGACATACAAACCGATGCCAGCTGGTCAAACACAATCGTATAGAATGTTTTTATTCTTAATCACTGTATTTTCAGGATACATTTAAGGACATTCTCAGAAGAAAATATACACGATCTTTGTACTTTACAGTAGGAGCTTAGGGACGAATTTCAGAGATATAAGGATAATATTAGGTTTTACGACAGTAAATGATTGAAAAAGTTTCGTGTGCTTTTATATATATATATATATATATATATATGTGTGTGTGTGTGTGTGTGTGTGTGCGCGCGCGCGCGCGTGTGTGAGGGTGTGTGCGTGTGTGTTTGCACTCTAGCGGTCATATTTGTTATCTGATTTACTTCAAATTTAGTAGGGACGTTCCTTTCTATAATCAGTAGGACAAGTTCGTTGGTAAAACAATCGGAAATCTCTAAACTCCTTTTTTTGGGGATTTATCTTTCAAATTTCGAGTATTTTGACCCAGAAGGGTCAGAAAAGCCCCGGATGTAAAACTAATGCATGTAAAAAGGTGGGAATTAGTGAGGCAAACCTTTTAAGTCCTCTCTCGTTATTCTAGCATAACTATTTACCAAGTTATTAAATAACATATGTATCGACCAAACATAGTACGTTGTCTTATGGGGGTTTTACATTATAAAAGCCTGTTATTCATTTGTTGGTGTGCTTTTATCATCTCCAGTAACCTCACACCTACTTTCAAGCCTGACTGGACCTTTTAACCTTATAATTCGCAAAATTTTATCCCCAGAATTTCAGGTAAATGAAACCACGAGCATCAGAACAGTCAAAAAATCAATGTTTTCAGATTTCATTAAAAATTGGAATAAATGTGTGTTTTTACACTGATTTTCAGTTTTAAAAGTCTATTTATGAGGAAATTCACTTCCCTCATGTCAGCGTGCTGCGTGCGAACTCGTTTTATTCTTAAGTTTAAATCTTTGTCAACTCTTTTGATCAAAACTATATAAGAATACAGTGCAAACTACACTTTAAGAAATTTGAATTGCTATTTTACATAAAGAGTGCTTCGCGTTGCCAATATTATTTAATAAAGCCCAAGAAATATTAGATGAGACAAATATTAAATACCTGATTTGAATACGAAATCTCATCAACCTCTCAGTGTTTGCATACATATTGTCAATAGAAGGCTTGAAGCTGGTGAGATTGGAAACCGAACGAGGTTGGAAAATTTGCGTTTATGGTTTAGAAATATGGAATTATGAGCTTTAAAGGTTCAGTTTCCATTTCCAAATTTTTAGCTGATGAAAAGTTATACTGTACTATTATAATACAATTTTCCAGTACCATTTTCTGCAATTTTTTCATCAATTACTTTTGATACTGAAGTTATATACAGTATGAGAGTTTGCTTTTCATGTGTATACCAATAATTTGTAATAGATCTGTACTATATAAGTTGATTAGTTAATTGTTATTACGGCGTCTATTTTTGACTTAGATATCTAGAATATCACCAAAATATCTAGATCCTTGTTGATGCGTTTCTATTAAAATGTTTCAGAAACTTATTCAACGCTAGTTATATTTTTACATCACATATATTGAAAAACCACTGTATTTTCAGGATACATTTAAGGACATTCTCAGAAGAAAATTTACAAGATCTTTGTACTTTACAGTAGGAGCTTAGGGACAAATTTCAGAGATATAAGGATAATATTAGGTCAAACCTCCACTACCCACGAACGTTATGAAGTTTGAGCCCGCTGTAGCTTCAAAGCAAGGATGTTTTCTACCCACGACGGCTTTGTACAAAATATGTTTGTTTAAAACAAGAGAGAAATAAATAATGTAATACGTTTACTGTCAATTAAAAATCCGATTTTATCCACAACTAGTAGTTGTAGAATAATAATCCAAGATACTATTTGGCTTATTTATTGTCTTCTCTTTTTAGTTGCGATAATTTAATTTCAATTAATATAAATGATTTTGTATGAAATAAAATTAAAAAACTTATTCAAAACGTTCGGGCATCATATTTTCTGAACCCAGTTTCCCATCAGACATGCAGATTAAACACTTTGGTTAGGGGCTGAAAGCACTACAGGCCACCAAATTTTAATCAAAATCGTCACTGCCTTTTTTGAGAGACTTGAATTTGTTCGTGTTTTTATCAGTTTCTCAGGGGGAGGTGATGGTTAGACATCCTTTAAAATCACATTAAAACATCATTAAAAAGTGAAAGAATAACTGAAGATCCCGCGTTATTGCGTGTAGCCTCTACTTACATACCAAATTTCATTGAAATTGAACCATTGGCGATTCTAAACGTATATTTTGAAAAATTCTGAAGTTCTAAAGTTTTTAAGACCACAATACCTACCCAGAAATCCTATTACACTCTGGTTTATCCTTGTTGTAGTGCAAAACTTCCACTCTTCAAATGTTGTGAAACACAACCGCAAACCATAAAACATGTCTTGCTACGTTCTCCTTTTCGTGCATAGTCAATTCTTAACTTATCATAACTATATCTAAAATAAAAAACTATCTGAATGGCACACATAATTACCACAATAAGCGGAGCGCCTCAAAACTTTTTATGCTGCGCAAATTTACCTTCGTGTAAAGCAGAGACTGGACATGGAAAATGAGATATTTCAACAAACTGAAAAATGTTAGTTGTTATTTAAACAAGTTGCAGGAAGTTTAAAACGTTCAGTGCTGCGCGCCGGATATCCGGCGCTTGCTTAGCAAGGAAACAAATTCAATTAGCCTGATTATACACGATTAGCGCAGTGAATGCGTTAGTGAGCTTTTCATTAATAACAATTATAAATTTCTCCACACAAACGCCTGAACTAACGTATGATACAATCACTCACACGGGTAGTGAAAATCCTCTACGTGGCATTGAAGGCGCTCCAGTTAGAAGTTTGAACGACAAACTTACATCACTCTAGTTGTACTACAGTTATTCTTATTTTAGACTTAAGAAGTCTAAAAATCCTTATTAAAATATTAAGAATAACTTTACAAAACTTGAATTCCTTCGCAACGAACTTTTTAATACGAAAATATAATTTTGCATAACCTGTATAAATGATCCAAATACTACGTACTCATTCATCACGAAATCTCAGGAACCACTGAACGGAGTGAAATTAAATTTGAAACGTAGCTTCTTCTTATGTCAAAGCCATGTCAAAGCAAGGTTTGTAGAGCTTTCAGACCAGCAGTGCTTATTTACATAAGAGTAATGTTCGCAGCAAAGATGTCTTACGAGGGCGTCCAGCTGATTCATAAATCAACAACATACCACAAAGTGTTGCCAACAAGGGTATAATAATGGTACAGCTATTTTTAAATTGTCACTGGACATGCAGAAAGAAAATTAAAACCCTTAATTGATTAATCTAATAATACAAAGACATCGAAACAATATACAGGGTGTCTCTGAACTCTCTACCAACCTTTTCAGGTATTGTTCCTGGACCATAGACAAGCCAAAAAATCATATTCAAAATTTCTAAAACTCAAAAGTTACTAGTATAGCCGCCATTTTGTTTTTTTCACATAGGAAATTTTAATTTGAGAACGGCTAGTTATAATTAAATGAAATTTGGTATTTAGCTTTATCCCCTAAAGACCTAATTACAGAAAAAAAATTATTTTTTTTACAATCATTAATTTCAAAATGGCGGCTGCCTAAAAATTCCAAAGGTAAATATCTTAAAACCCGCTCATAGTAAACAAATTGCATTAATTACGTTTTATTTAGAGAATTTAATTGCAAATCTAGAATTGCTAAGAAACGGGTTTACTAAATTCCCTCAGGGCTCCACCCCATTGGCATCCATAGTTTCAATAGTTTAGCATATGATTACATAAACAAAAATTTAATAAATAGTTGTTGTAGTGCCTATTTATATAGGCCTATATATATATATAGGGTTAAATAAAAATGTTACGTAATTGCAAGCGAAGCTGCGGGTAACAACTAGTTAGTATCTCTAATCAATTACTTATAGAATTTCTTATTGTAGACACTTTAGTGTTATATTATGGCCGATTTTACGATTAGCGTACCCAAGCTAATAGCGTTATACTCAAAATAGTTTAAAGAGTTGAATATGTTTATTGAAAACAAAAATGTTGCTTAAAATAAATATTTTGTTGTAAGGTAAATTGTACATAATAAGTATGGAAAATAATGCTTGTTTACCTGTTTAGTGAAACAGCTATTGACACAGCTAAATTCTGTCTGGGACAATAAAATGTGCATGCAAAAATATAAACAAACTACTTTAACACTGTAATATGATTTAGAGACCGAAGACAAAGGTTAAGACCCCAAGATTGCAAACAAGCAAGTCAAGTTTACTAGGCTATTTGAAACAAAATATAGGACACAATTCTTAAATACAAGAATAAACAATTATTGGGGGTTTAAAAATCGAATGCAACAAACGTTATAAATAACTTTCGCTTCCGAACAACGAGTTACTTAGTTATAAATTTAAAAAAAAACAATTTGGAAGAATAAATTTGATAGTCCTATCCTCCACAGTCATATTTAATGTAGATTAAACAGTTAAAATTGCAGGAACGACCCATATTTATGCTCACGCGAACGTTATCACGCATCTTAAAAAACTTGGTTCACACTATGGTACATTTGACAAAATGAATTAAACGTTCATTGAGAATTCAATTGAGGGCATTTTCCATTTTCTTTGTTATAATATTGTTTATATAACCCGTAAAAATTACGAAAAAATATAATTAAATGTTTAAATTTATTAGTTTGGTATAAAATGTGTTTATTTGCTCAATTTAGTTTTTACAATTAATACACTGTCTTAAATAAACCTGGTTTTCAAAATGTTATATCATACGATTTATTTATAAAGTTTGATTTCGCCCTTCTCAACCCAGGGTCGTATAACCAAAGCCACACTAGGTGATTAATTCAAGATAACTAATAAAATTACTCACTTTTCCCTTAAGAGCGGATCCAGAGAGGGGGCACTAGGGACAATTGCCCCCCCCCCGAGATTTGTATTGTTATGGTAAAATTTACCACAACAAAATTTATAATGAAATTAGTTTTCAACTATTTATATTAGACTCAAGCATAAGAAACAAATATATAATTTTCTGATTTAAAATTAGTTCGATTTGGCAGGATATAATATCATATTTCTTTATTATAGTATATATGTTTACAAATATCGCGACTATAGTCCGATAATCGAAAGAAAGTGACTGCCGGCGACCAAACGTTATATTTCATAACCTCATGGAAACGAAAAACAGAGGGTTAGAAATTTCCAATAAAGGTTATTTAAATAGTCAGTTAAAGACGTTTATTGAACATATTTCAAGTATTTTGTATTGTATTCCGATGAGTTTAAATTGATAGTTATATTTTTTTATGAATTACAATTTAAAGTCTTAATTCGTGTTTTTTAATATAACTATCAATATAAACTCATCGGAATACGAGACAACATATTTGGAAAATGTGCTATAAACGTCTTTAACTGACTATTAAAATAACGTTTATTGGAAATTTCTAACCCTCTGTTTCACGTTTCCATGAGGTTATGTGAAACAGAATATCCGATCGCCGCGCGGCTGCTCCGCCAGTGACTTTCTTTCGATAATCGGTCTATTGTAGGCTATACTTGTAAGTAGTCCAGAAAGCAAAGTTTGGAATTTTGAGGTTTTGTTTTGGCAGCATTGATCCCGTTTCCCACCTTTGCCTGGTTTGCGTTTTTGAGACGGCTGTCAACGGCAAACACATTTCAGAGTAAGGAAAACTGTAAACGATCAGTGAACTGTGATAATAACGAAAGGTTTGGATGCATAGCCTAAACTATCTATTAAGTTTTGTCCTTCACTGCTGATAACGTTATCTTTACAATAACGAAATGTGTACGGTGTATTTTTGGAAGCAAACATTTTAAAATTAAGTCGTTGCAAATTCTTATAAATAAAAAGGTATAAACTAAAACTTAATTTTATTCCACAAAAATGAAAAACATGCTGCACTGCATAATGCTGCACTGCCATTCAGTGTAAAATAAGGTATACATAGACGGGAGATTAATAAACTATTTAATCTGCAAACACTTTAAAATAAAATACATGTTGTTCAGGAAAACTTGACATTGATTTTTGTGTGGAAAACAGTAAGCACAAATTGCAGATTTCATCATTTTATAGTCTGGTTAGCTGTGTCTCTATGGAACGGGGGGAACAGAGGGGGAAATGGTGACCACCATGTAGGCTTCAATTTTTATTTGAGACTAATATGTGTATGAGATCTTTAGATGAATTAAGCTCGTTGCTCATTTCTCTTTGAAATAATAACGTACTAACTGATGTGCCGTTCTCCGCACGGTGATCTAGCGTGCATAAAGCCCGACGTTTTAAGAGTTTATTTACGTTATAATCAGCTGACTAACTAAATAAAATATTTTGTTTATATCACTTTATTTAACATTTTCAATCTGTTCTTATCTAGTTTGACTAACGAGTAAATAATGTGTGCGTTATAATACAACAAATAACATTAAAACTTGAGATAGTTGCTAATCACTGTTAGCGCTATCAGAATAACTAAATAAGATTAAATTTAAAAGCATATGGGGCGAAACACTGAAGGTGGAGGTTTTTCAAAACCCCATAAGGCACATCTGAAGGGTAAGATATTTTCATTTTATGGATACAAAATAATAGTTTTAGGGGTCGAAAATCACCGATCAAAAATCAAGAAATTCTTTTAATAATTTAGATAGATTTTGGTAAGACACAACAAGGTTAGATATATCCAGAGGTCTCGTTTCGCGTAAAAATAGTGCAGCCTATGGTCGACCGCAATTTGCTCATCTATCAACTCTGCTTCCATTTCCCGTGGTAACTAATCAAATCTATATGACAGTCAGCTTCAATCATTTAACTTGTGAAGAGATGATTTGATTAGTTACCTGAGGAAAATTACAGTCGACCATGTAGGCTTCACTTTTTTACCCCATCCGAGACCTCTAGATATATTTTTAAAATTGTTGGTTAGGCAATTTTTAGTTAATTGGTTGTTAATGAATTTTATAATACTGGAGACAACCCTCATAAACAAAATTTGAGCTAAATTCTTTATGGTTTTTATTAAATACAGATACGAATTGTGGCTAGCGGCAAAGATCTCTGTGTGTTGTGCAACAACAAAAATTGCAAGTGAAATGGTAACTAACACGTATAGATCTTTGCCGTTAGCATAACAATTATTATTGTGTCGTAAAAGCAGAAATGGCGGGTGAGTGTTCGGGCTTGTGCAGTTGCTTTTAATAGGAACGCGACCAGAACTGTATGCAGGACAATTAGTTTTCGTAGGTTCTGCTTAGATACTATTTGGTTGTGGTACAAATTAACCTTGCCCCCCCCCCCCCCCGACAAAAGATCCTAGATCCGCCCTTGTTTTCCCTATGCAGGATAGCCTCCTGTTTGTATGTGTTATGTTGTTTATTAAGGTAGGAAAGTGGTTAGCGTGCTTGCCTCACATTCTCGAGTTTCGCCAGATCGATCCTGAATTGGGTGAGGGTTCGAGGCTAGGTCCAGCTTATGATGGTCATTGGGCTATTATTAGCTATTATGGGCTATTCCCATCGATAACTATATTCGAAAATTTTAGCGGGAACAATAGGAACTTAAAACTAGGAACTTATGAAATTCGGAGTAAATGATTTTAATATTCTTAAGAAAGTCGTCCCCTCTCCCTGTTTGACTCGGCCAACTAAACATGCAGCACCTGTAGGCGTGCCCGACACGCTAATTGGCCAAGTTGGCTGTCCGGCCGCTCGTAGCGCTGCCCGCTGCCCGCTGCCGCGTTTGTTTACCAACATCACACCTGTTTCTAGTTCCCGTTCCCGTTCCCGCCACTCACGACTCCTGCTCCTCCAGAGTCCTTCAGTCAGTCAGCGGTGTTTGTTGTGTCTGGTATCCAGTGGGTGAGCTGCTCTTCACAATGGATTTATCACTTCTCAACTCCAACAACCCGGTCCTCCAGGGATTCGCCTTCTATGCCGCGATCCTGATGGTCAAGACTCTGGGGATGTCCACCCTTACGGCCATACAGAGGTTTAGGAAAAAGGTAAGCGTAGAGGCTAACTGGGATATTTAAATCAGAAAGTGATTTTCGGAATTCCGTTTGAGATCTTACAGAACGTGAACAGTTTTTTTTAACTTTAAATATCGAAATATTTTATTTGTAGATATACAGTACCATAAATAAAAACGTTGTTAAATGTTTTTGTTTACAAATATATGTTGTTACTGATTTTTACAGTAAAACTTGCATAATGTTTCAACCTTAAAAATAAATATCCTGTACTAATTATCTTACTAATTCAAACCAATTTATTTGTTCATTCATAATTGTTTTGTAGTATCAATAATCGTAACTGATTTTTGATTTAATTTTTACCCCAAGTCATTGTCCCCCCCCCCCCCGTTAACATATAGTTTGCTAGGTACAAAAACTAGTTATTTTTTATATAAATCACATGGCCGCAGCCACTGTATGATTGCCATAGAGGCTATTAAGCTATGTCTTAGATCTCTTAAATATCTTAGATAACTTAAAACGCACAAAAGCGTACAGCAGTTTACAATAACGCAAAGAGCTAGACGAGACGGCGCGTGGCGATTGTGATAACGTTCATTGCAAAAATTTAAACAGTTTAAAAAAATGCTAATGACAATTTAGTGAGACGATAATATAGCCATAGATTAAGCATAAGCCTACTCCTTATAGCTCGTCCTAATGAAATTCGTACTGTTTTAAAAATCAGGCCAAAAATAGACTATGACATTTAAAATTTGTTGAAAGTCTGTTCTACATGTCAATATTCAATAAGATTGACACCACTCAACTCGTGGAACATTCCTGAAAACAATTGGGAACGGATCCATACACTGAAAAACCCAAAAGGTTAGTCTTAACTGAGAAAAAGGTTGATATTTAATTACTGAGTTGTAGGGTCAATATAGCACCGACCGAGTTGGTAGGTTGCCTGTAACCTTGTGAAATGGGTTAGTGATTATGGGTTAGTAATGACCGACTAAGTAGGTAAAATCATTGACCAAGTACTGTAGGTCATAAATGACCGAGTATATTTTTTGTTGATTTAACTGATCAAGTTGGTTGTTTTAACCTAGCAGCTAGGTTACTTTGACTAATCTTCTGGGTTACTTTAACTGAGCTAACGGGTTACTATAACCAAGTTAATGGGTTGCATCAACCGACCAGCAGAGTCACTTTATCCCAGCAAGTAGGTCATTTTAAAGTGATTATGGGTTATTAATGACCGACTAAGTAGGTAAAATCATTGACCAAGTACTAGGTCATAAATGACCGAGTAAATTCTTTGTTGAGTTAACTGATCAAGTTGGTTGTTTTAACCTAGCAGCTAGGTTACTTTGACTAATCTTCTGGATTACTTTAACTGAACTAACGGGTTACTCTAACCAAGTTAATGGGTTACATCAACCGACCAGCAGGGTCACTTTAACCCACCAAGTAGATAATTTTAACTGAGCAGCTGGGTTAAAAGTTAGAACACTTTACGCCTCGTGGTTTTAACTTTTACCATGTTCGACTTCGATGATCATGGAGATATGTGGAATCTTCTGACCAACTAGAACCTTCGCTCGTATATTTCATAATTTTAATTTACGTTGATAAAGACTTTCGGTTCTTAATTTTGGTGTCTCAGGTTAGGAATTCTACATTTTACGTTGCTGGTCTGCTGATTATAGTTTCAATCTGGTTTTATCAATCCACCTCTATTTAAAATGTAGCTAAACAACTGTTTTTAAAATAAATATTAATGAGGTTTTTAAGAATGTCCCTAAAGTGGGATATTGTATGTCCTACCTAAAGGGGAATTCGCCTACCTACCTAACCTACCTAATAACAAATTCTTAACAACTTCATTGATTTATCTGTATAACTGCATTTTAGTTAATTTTCAAATACAGCTGAATTAATACATCAAAACTGAATCCATATTCAGTAGACCGACATTAATCGTTGAATTCCTAACCTGAAACAACATAATTAAGAAGGCCATAATCGGCGTACCTTCAAATGATGCCCAGACCCCAGTTGGTCAGAAGGTTCCTCACATCTTCATAATCATCGAAGAAGAGCATAGTAAAAGTTAAAACCACGAGACATGAGGTGTTATAACTTGTACCCTATGACCTGCGTGTATTCTACGATGCACTCGCCGCTCACTTTTGCTCTGATCTGTCGCTCTGCAGAGAAACAGTTGTTGCCAACATCTCAAAGTTAAATACAACTAATTTAACCATGCTGCTAACCTAGCTAAGACACCATCACACTCCCATGTTTACCAGCAGCAGGTAAAACCTGCTCGCCTATTAAATAAGTATATAGATATAGATATAGATGAGTAGAAACACATGCGGCAGTTCACAAACAAAGTAGACTCTTAATCACATGTTTTGTGGTGAACAACCCATCACACTCCCACAGGTTAGTTTCCACCGATGTGTTAGTTAAATTCTCACCGAGTACAGGGTCAAATATTAAAAATCAATGGGTTATTGGCAACTACTTCTACTCCGAAAAAATTAACCCAGAGGACACTAGGTTGGTGTTTATCATGCTGTAGGGTTATGTCTAACCGGCATTAGTAGGTAAAAAAAATAATTAGTTAGCAGTAACACACCACTCGGTTACAAATAACCGTATATACTTTGACTAACTTAAGTTAGTTACTAATGGCCGTGCGGCACTGGTTGCTAGTAACCAACAATTGGTTACTGCTGACCCAATATATTTTAACCCAGACTCGGTTAAACTCTGAGTTTTTCAGTGTAGTATTTTTGCCTAGAGATTTCAATGGACCTTTTGACATGTGGTTGGAAGAGTGATAAATGCTTTTCTCTTTGGCTGGAAATGTTTCCGATGACGAAAACCGCGAGTCAGACTGTTATAAAATGACTAAAGAAACTTTTCTGCAGATACGGACTGGTGAAAATATTGTCGCCGACAGTTAAAATCAATTGGTGTCGGATGAATTTTGAGCAATTTGCCACAAAAATAACTTACCTCACGTCAGAAAGAGTGGTCCAATCCAAACATTCTAGAACAATTGCTAGTATATTGATGACATCAGTGATCATGAACAAAACCACATTCTTCAACCGGAAGGCCACCTGCCGAACTTTGCCTGATTTGCCTCTTTTCTGCATGTTTCAAGTCACTCCGTCTGTTTATATAACTCGATGTCCATTTAAGTTTCAAATTAGTTTTTTTCATAGATATATACTAGTGGCTTGAAGGGGCCATAACATAACCCCTAACCTTGCTCTAGTACTCTGCCTGATCTGATATTATTTCCTGTTACGTGCTGAGGAAATTAAACCAATACTAGTAGCCTGTCGCGGCTTCGCTCGCGATCACAACGTAATATTATACTGACATTCCCATATAAATATTGTGTTACCGTTCCAAAGCCAACATGGCCTGCTGATTAACTGTGTTTACTCTATCCAGCTGATTGCTTAAAACTTATAGTTATTTCCCAGTGTTAAGTTTATGGCAAAAAACTCAACTTTGAGGGGCCCCAGGGCCTCAAACACAAATTATTTCTCTACAAAAAAGGTTTCCTGCACACCTTCACGTTAGGCTCTTTCCAATGACACCAAAAACATGAAAATCGGTTCAGTAGTTTAGGAGGAGTGATTATCACAAAAAACCTGCTCGCCTATTAAATAAGTATATAGATATAGATATAGATGAGTAGAAACACATGCGGTAGTTCACAAACAAAGTAGACTCTTAATCACATGTTTTATTGTAAAGAAAGCAGGCGTTTTTAAATCCCCATGCTAATTAAATGGGAATTATTTTATTCCGTAACAAATTGTTCGTACATAATTAAGAAAAAAGAATAATTTTTCCCCAAAACTTCATGCCCAGACCTTTAAAATAAGGCCCTTCCCAGCTTTCTACAATTTAATTGTAAAATTTGGGCTTACGGAATTGGAATTAGATATATAGATTATTCATTTTACATATGACCATTCTATATGGAATCTTCATTCATTGGTTTTAAGCCCAATGTTAATTCAAATTGTTTTGTTTTTTTTTCATAATTAGATATTTCCTGGGGATGAGACCTGTCTAGAACTTATTTTTAACCTAGTAATTAGTTAATTTCAACTTTTGAAGGAAATCGTTTGGAGCAGTTTTTGAGATCAGAGTTACAAGCAAGCAAATCTTGCCCATACAAAGAATAAAACTATTATTATTATTATTATAGCAAAAATATTCTCTACAGTTAGATACAGTTGGGCAACTACTATAAACATGTAAATATAAACCACGATAAGGCATCCTTATCCAAGCATAATATACAAATATAAAATAAGCATCCGAATTCTGATCTAATGAATACCCTTGAATACCCGGATAAATATAGTGGATATGAGTAATTTACGGTATATAACATATGGAATGGAATATAACATGTTTGTTACTAAGAGTGTATATAGTATATATACGTAATTGCTTATAGACAAAGGCGCGTCTCCACTGGAACGCCGTGTGGTTTAGCAACCTCCTGCTCTAGTTCGTATTCAGAACACCCTAGCCGCTGCACGTACGGAAGTGTTTGATATGTTCGGTAAGTCGCCAGTACGTCAACTAGGTGACGCGCAGCTCCGCTTGGTCAAATATTAGTTATCCTTATAAATAAAACAATTAACAGGTAAAATAGTGAATAAAATAATATATTTGTTGACAAATGTGATAATACAGAATGATCGTTTGCATAACTAAGCACGAGGATTTTATTTATTTGTTGATAATAGATTATTAAATATCAAAACCAATCCTCTAGCAGACGGCCTGAAATGAGCCAAAAATAACCTTTTGAAGGCAAAGGTTGCGTTTTACATCTAATCTAATACGTCTTCAACTGTAGAATAAAATGTAACAAAGTTAACTTTTGCGGACGACCAAATCGGAAATGGCCTATCCAAGTTATCGAAGCTTATTAAAGTTCGTATTCAAATGCAATTGGGTAAAATTTATAACTAAACCTACTCGGGCTTATTTGTTCTTTATAGATCGTGTTTGTAGCAATATGTAATGCTAACTGCTGTTAAAACTGTGCAAATGTGGCCAAAGCTCCACACTTCTTTGTAAGGGCGACCTCTTGCGAAAGTCTTTAAAATGGGTAACCTGATATACCTTATATAACTTACGCGCATAGCGATTTAAACCCCTTATTTAGTACTACATGGGCAGTGGTATAAAATATTCTAATATAAAGAGGGTGCGGCAAAAGTCAGTTATCCGAATGCTATTTAGATGTAACATGTATTTTCTAAATTATAACAGTATAATTGTAATTTACCTGTTACAGAAACTGTTCTAAGTTGCCACCTTCGTTTTCATACACTCGTATATACTTTTAGTGCATTTTACCACTGGTTTATTCATTTAGTCACACAACCGTGGTGTAAATAAAAGGTTGACTCATCCACTATTAGTTCTCTCAAATGATCCAAACTTCAAGGTTTCACAGAAAACACATTATCTTTTAATTTATGAATGACCTAGCAGAACACTCGAAACACAATACTTTCCAGCTCTAAAATAGATTGCTGCTACGTACAATGCTAGGTAAGATGAGCAAGAGATTAAAAACTGCCCCTCACCTATAGTCTGCAGCGGTTAACTGACTTTTTCCGCACCCTGTATTAAGTAATTGGTGATTAATTATCAACTAGACACTAGTTCACTTACTTTTCGACCCGCTGAAGCGATCAATGTGTTTTCAAATTAAAGTATTTTGACTTTAAATACAGCCTACACAGTATTAACCAAACATAATAGTGCAAGCTTGATTAGTCCTATTGCGTTTCAAACTTCGTGAATTTAATTGTATCAGGTAATGGAATGCAATTAGTAATGAATGGTAACAATTTTCAAACATTTCATGTGTAACCCCCCTCCCTCCCTTCCTATTCCCAAGGTGTTTGGAGCTTCTAGGTTCCAACCTGCAGAGCACCTCCCTTTCCCATGATACAGTAGCTGGGTTCGCCCAGGGGTCTGTATCAATATCAATATCAACATAATTAATAAAGGATGAATAGTGTCGGATGGACCCTATAGTCAATTTGGGAGAAAAATCATAAACAAATATAACAGGTTTGATAGAGCTAAGCAAAAGGTGTTCAGTCAAAACTGTTTAATACCCCGATGTGGAACAATCGTCATTATCCTATAACTTACATGGGCTAGTTAACGTATTTAAGTCTGAGCTTTCGCATATTTTCATAGCCCACACAAACATTCTCTTCTTTCTTTGTTTTAATACCATTGTTGGTCTGTTAATCCATGACTGTGTATATAAAGTATAAAAAATACGGATCATAGTATTAACATTTAAACAAAATATATTGCATTACAACAATGTGGATTAATATGTAGCAATTTTTCTAAACACTAGTTGCACCACCGATTTCCAATATGCCGTTGAGGGGCGGCGAGTGTTTCATTAACATTTCTATTTTCCTTTAACCTCATTTAATCCAATAGATAAGAAAGCTTGGTCGCCCAAAGTGTTTCATAAGTTTTCGGTGGGACACACCAAAACATACCAAAGATTTTCATTTTATATACGGTATTTTTAATATATCATTAGTCTGTAGTTGTGTAACAAATTACAAACTTTAAAATAAACTTTACTTTTATTTTTATCGGATGAACAGTTGCAAACAAGTTATTACCTCCAGTTAAGACTGGTATATTAGTCGATTGTGAAGGCTCCTCAATATATCGATATCGTGAATCGATAGTCAATGTCGATACTTATACCCACTCCCACCACCCATCCTCTTGCGATGTTAAATGCTTAACCCTAGCGCAGTGACCAGTCGAATCCAACATGGACATGTCAGCAGTAAGAATGGACAACCCTGTCCTTCAGGGGTTTGGGTTTTACGCCTCAGTTCTGGTTGTGAAAATGCTCATGATGTCGCTCCTAACATTCTACCAGAGAAACCGCAACAAGGTATTGTTGTCTACTGTCGATTGTTGTTCGTGTTTGTTTTTGCCAAATGTGTATATACCAAACATAGCTGTTATTTGTTATGCAAATTATGTCAACATTTCTGAGTTACAACGCAATATGTGTACGTGTTGTACGTGTTGTAACACACTGTGGCAAAGGGAATGCTGTTAACCTTTATAAAAACAACTATAATGGTTTTGGCGGTTTTGAGGAAAGGTTTTTTTATAGTTCGCATATATATGTAATAAGTGATGTAATAAGTTTGCGTCTTAATCATTTACAAAAATGCACTTTTAACATTTTCCAAAGTGTTTGTTGGGTTATATTTAATACATACTAGTTCTGCCCCGGAACAGCTTCGTTTGTTCATCTGGTTTCAGTTTTACTGTCAAATAAATTGCATAGCTGATCAAAAAAATTTGAATAGTTAAACGTGTGTTTTAACTGCACAATTTTATTTTATTTATGATCTTAGGCGATATGTTATGAAATAACTATTTGGCCTATTTTATCTCCTATTTTCTTACCGATACTTTCATTAGAGTGTATGATTCGTGAGCGTCAGACTTATAGTTTTCTTAAATTATTCCTGGTTTGGCTTTATCTAAAGATTAGTGTTCACCGGAATAGAGAAGAATGCCTCACCTCTACAGTAAACTGAGTTATTGTTGAGAGATCTTTTACAATTTAAGAATCCTTTGTTATAATTAGCAATGTGTACATAGTGTAAATTGATAAAAGCTGATCCACGAAAATTAATTCAAATATGCACTTAATAATCAAGCATGTTCAATAAAACAGGCGGGTAAGGTCCTATAGCTGGAAGCTTGACCATCGCTTAACCTTTTTTTCTCAAGCAAAATTCATAAAAATAAATGTTAGCTGTGTAAACAAAGATTTACGAGTTTGTTTAAGGGTATACGAATGTGGGCATTGCATCGGCTACATGTCTAGAAAATAATGTTTAATAATGTACGTAATACAAGCTGTTAATAGTTTGGTAATTTCTGTAGTAGTTTACATTACTGTTCTATTGCGTGACAAAACAAGAAACCAAACATTGATCAGTTGCACTGGTGTATTTAGTAAAGCTAGTCCGCATGAATGCAGTCACGCCGTGGAGATGTATGATCATTAGCGTAAACTTTATGGAGATCTGACGAACCTCGCTGCATTCTGTGGTGAAACTAATTAAGTTGTATGGCTTAAAATAATCATCTGACCAAATAAAGTCCTTATTTTGAGTAGATAACGATTGGTACTTTAATAATAAGCAAATCAATAAATCGGATTGAAATGTTTACATCAAACTATTACCATAACTATTACCATAATCATACTATTACTATTATCATAATCTGCGCCTTGGGGTTGATGATAACAAACCATCCGTTTAACACCTGTGCGTGTTAACCAGTCAGTGACCTTCTCGCACCTGTTTTGAATAGTTTATGGCCGGACTTGGATCGATCGCAGATATTGATAACGGGCCGCTGCGGTGTTTACCGAGTGTCATTTGGATAAGCCTTCTTCTTCTTCTTGCCGGGAATGTTGGCAGTGCGGTGTGTTGCCACGGCGACATGTTGCGAGTTTAAAGTTTAAATTCTCCAGAGAGAAACAACTTCCAAATACTGTCTGAGGCCTAATTAGAACCAGATGCTGATTCGTTACCTAAGTAGCATTTCTTTTTCGAGTAATTAAATTTAAGAGGGGCTTCTAGTCACGAAAGTCACTTTTCAACGCCTGTTTCTCTCGTGAGGTTCAATCTTATTTCGTAAACAAAAACAATAACATTAAGAATAATGAAATATATGATGAGTTTTAAATTAAAATCACATGATAATAGTCAATTGCCATTACACAGCCCCCCGCGGAGACCGGAGGTCTTTTGAAGCCAACTTGACGTCCTGATCGGGTGGTGTAGTTTGGAAGAACTGAAGTTTTTTTTACTGTCTTGAGATTGTGCAACAGGAGATTTGGTATTGAGGGCCTTGGGTGGCTTTTCTGCATCTTTTTGTGGCTCATCAGCCAGAATATAAGCAGGCTTTACTCTGTCGATGCTTACCTTGGATTTTTGTCCGTTAATGCTAATAGTTATAGTCTTTTCATCACGATCAAACACTTGGTAAGGGCCTGTGTAAGAAGGTTGTAGAGATTTCCTCACCGTTATCATCCCTAAGGAAAACATGAGAACAAGTTTTTAGGTCCTGGAAAACAAAGGTAGTCTGTTTTCTATGACTAGATCCAGGTGCAGGACGGAGATTAGACATGTGGTGACGGAGCTGCACGACAATATCTGAAGCATCCTTTTGTTGATGAGGCCCGCTTGGTGCTACAATGAGTTCTCCAGGAAGTCTAGGAGGTACACCGTACACAAACTCAGCTAATGATGCATTGAAGTCTGGTCGAAACCTCAACTGGCGCTGCGGATTCCGAGTAAAAAAACTGGCAGGGCTTGAAGCCATGTTGTCTCTGGGTGGCACATGATCGCATGGATGGCATAGGAATCGTTGAGTTGCCTATCGAAACGCTTGACAATAGCAAGATGTCAGGTCAATTTTAGTAACTTTTAAACTCATAAAACTAATTGCTTCCCGAAAACAACTGCGCAATGCATTTGGTAAATTCCTGTTACTCGTTTGGTAAATGGTGAAATTCCGGGTTTTAGCGCCACGAACGTGTTTACTATTATAGGTGCGTGCGACACACTTGCGTGAGCTCTCAGCTCTCACAAAGCACTAACTGTTGTAAACAAACGAAGCCATTGTACGAACTTTACTGCTCGTTTATCGGTTTTGGAGCTCTAAATAATTGATATTTTTACCTCAGCAGTTGAGTTAGCAAATCGAATTTTAGACACAAATGCCACGTTTCTGTAATTCTGAAACAACGTAAAATAATGTTGATGTGGTTTGACACCAGCGACCAAAGAATAATACTTTGGTCGCTGTTTGACAAGGACCGGGCGAGCCGAGCTGGTTGGGGATGGGTAAATTAAATGGGAGTCATTTTTCAAGATCAATATTTTGGGCCTTCACACCACTGTAGATAATTTATTGCCTTATATGTATAATTTGCCTTATTATTTATTGTTTGTAAATTGTATTTTTGGGAACAAAGAAACTTTTAATTTAGCCTATTTTTTTTATTTTTTAGTCTCCTCTTCAGATTGGACCTGATTTTGATTGTATCCTCTCATTCAAATTTTTTAAGGATACGTATTAATCAAAACTATTTAAAAAATGTATTTTACTTTATGAGAAATAATTTATTAAATAAAAATATTTTTTAAATACCACGTTTATAAAACGGACTAAAAAGTATAAAATAATTTATCCTATCCCCATATAGATTGCCTTGAACATTTGTGATTGTGAATATTTAGTAGCTATGAAAATACTTGTAAGATTTAAAACGAAAAACGTGGGGGCGCAGTTAGTAGATATCTGACGGTTATCTTCACCTACCGGTATTGAATTATGAGCTATTTTTTATCTCAATTAGGCGTTACCCGTTCTATAGTCAATGCAATTTGCATTTAGTTAGCTTGAAACAACTGTTGTTCTTGCTTCTGCTCTTTTAAGCTGTCAAATGTAAGTGTCCTCAGCTGTTCGCATTACACTTTCTGAATGTTTACTTTCTTCTGAAATGTAAACATTGAAACTTAGGACGTTCACGGGGCGTAGACCGAGGAGATTTTAAGGAAGTTAATATGCCTATGTGTTGCATGGGTTCAAGATCTACCTTTGTGTAAAGTTTCAGCCCATTCGGTTCAGTAGTTTTTGCGTTTACCCGGAACATCAGACACACAGACAGACACCACCTCTTCTTTATAATATTATAGATAGATAGATAGATAGATAGATTATGACAGAGGCACGTGGGAACTTTGAGGTTGTTATGAGTTTCTTTTCATATAATCATGTCTGAAATTGACATATGCTAATACATAACCAAAGTAAATAATTTGTTTATCTGTAATCAGATGTTCTATGTTCACATCGAGATTTTTGTTTATGTTTACATTTCGGTTATTGTGAGTTAAAACTTAAATAAAATTAATTTTACTGCAAGAAAATGATTTAATATTGCATTGACATATATTTCTGAGTTATGTTTCAAGTTTCAAGTATTTAGCTCATCGGGAAGTTAGTTTAAAATCGATTCCAAAATTTGTACCGAACAGACAAGAAAGCGAGCTAATAAGAACGTGTTAAAATGGATGCTTAGTTCACTATTTATTTGTTATAACTTTCCAAATCATATAAAATAATTTTAAAACTTATTTATTCTATAACTTAGTTATTATTCTATACTATACTCCATTCCATGCTACTACTGCCTGAGCTGTAATCATTAGGCATGTTTGTCATCATGCGGGTTACGTCGACTGACATTGTGACCCGCGCGAAGGCGCTAAAGTAGAATTTATTACTTTATGTACCCTATAATAAGTTCAAAGCTTGTGTTTATATGTTGCCCCTTTATCGTGATAAAAGTGTAATAAAATAAAAACAATTGACTAACATAATATGACTGTAGTTCGACCTTATAAAATAAAACACTATTACAAAGACAGGTAAGTTAATGTATTCAGGACGGATAGTAACTCTCGAACGCCATTTGAAATACTTGGCCTGGACGGCGAACAAGGAATAGAGTGTACCTGAGAATTTTTGAATACAAATTTAGTTTTGGAAATTTTAAAATAAAATGTGCATGTTGCGTGTTTGATGGTTTTTGTCTTTCCCGGGCCAATCGTTCCGTTACTTAGCACAGAGCATAATTATTCAAATATTGCTTCTAGGAGGGTTGAGCTTGAGCGGCCGACGGCCTGGCGCCAGCATTGGGCGCAAAAAATCACCCCAAAAATGGACCATTAATTGTCCCCCAGCCTTCCCGAAACGCCTATAGCCCCACAGCACCCCTCACACACAAGAATGTTTTAGACTTGGAAACTTCGACCAACATTTACTAAACACAATTTTTATTTTACAGTTCTAATACGAAAATCCCTGCAAATTTTGCGTGATCAAATTTTGCTTGTAGAGAATTCTCAACGAGTTTTCAAAAAATAACATGCTTGTTTTTCATCAGTACATCATTACAAAACCAGCAATAATTCGTGCTTCTTCGATGTCGTTTGATGGATGGTATTTAAAACTACTCCATATTGAAGCTGCCTGCCTGTTAAGATTACAGTATACACTTTTATAAAGATGCTTAGACTACTGTCAATCTACAATTGAAATTAAATAGTTTTATGAATAAAATATACAAGTAACATAAGACAATTCAAAAATAAGTTAAAATAATTCTTCATCGAGAAATGTTTGCACAAAGATGAAGACTGTTTTAATGAAAACAACAAAATGAATAAACAACATTCATTCTATAATACAAATTTCATAATTTCAACACTGGATCAAAATTAAATTAATTGTTAATTTAACATAGTCTTGACCATAAATTAATGTTATGGCAATTAAGACTTTTTCTGCCAAAAAGTATAACAAAAGAATTCATGATTAGGCTTTCTGCCATCATTTTATGGTTCTAGCCAGTTCCGCGAACTCCAATTTTTTAATAACTTATGGCAAACGTTACTTCTATCCTTCCTCTCTTCACGCAATCGAATCTGCCCCATTTTCTGGCAATTGTTCTGCTGGCTACACCCTCGGTACTGCCGCCTAAACTAAACATTGCTTAACTACATTCCGTCGTCGCCGGCCAGTAGGAGAGGTCGTGACAGCATCTGTCACTGAGGAATCCCGCCAATTGGTGTAATTAGACGTAGGGTAACCTCCGAGGCCCGGGCCTGCCGCGCCATTTCTCGCTTCTGAGGTTATGTAACGTGCTTAACCTTAGCCCACGTCCCTCACGAAGTTGACTGATTAGATGTCAGCTGTGGGGCGTTAGTTGCATGAATATATCTTTCAAAATGTAGACATGAATTACTGAATCGAGATTTTTAATTGATACAGCGTAGAGATTAGTGATAAATGTATCTTTCTGAGATTGTCCTGTGTCTTATATCAATACATATTGAACACAAGAGGGGTTTACCTCGAGACGGGGTTTTTAAGTGCGTTTCATTCTCACAGCTGTAACTTGCGTTCGTGTCCGCCATGCTTTGACTATCAATTCAGTACAAAAATATCGTTAAACCTTCTGATAGACTAGATAAACACTATACAGTACTAATTTTAAACCAAGTCAGCGTCCCCAGTAAACAACAGGAAGTAACCGAGGCAACCTTGAACTACCAGCAACAAACCGGTCTCCTTATGTAATAAACATTCCATACTGACGTCTGGTTGGGAAACCCTCAAATTGCAGATTCTCCTAGCCTCTAGCATCGTAGAACTCACTCCTGTTATTTTCAGGATTACATACACAAGGGCAGAGCAGAGGAATAAAGAAAGCTATCTCCTTGCAACTATACTTGCACCATATACACAAATCTTAAGCATCAAAACCTAACAAATAACGTACATGTGTGGGAAAAGATTTGTTTGACTCCATTTAAATTATCAGAACATATTGTAATTCCTTTCAACTTTGTTTACCTAAAGTCTCTATTGTTAGTAACCAGTGTAAGACAAAGTTAAGAAACTTGACCTTACTTTGTTAAAACGTGTCTGTAAAAGTTTTGTTTCTGGACTTTCTGTTTTGATATCGTGTCAGTGACGGTTAAAGAAATTACGGAGATCGGGACACCAGCTAATCATGCATACTACTTAAAGTATATCTTTCATAAATAGACATAGGCGTAATTCGGGGGTGGCAAAGGGGGCAGTTCCCCCCCCCCCAATAATTTGGAGGACATACTATTTTAATATATGAAAAGTCACTATAATCACGATCACGACCATTTTTGCCCGTCCAATGAAAATACCGAAATTACGCCTATGTAAATAGATTCGCTTTTGGCTCTCTGAGGACTCAGCACCCAGGCCCCCAAGTCCGTTTTGGTTATTTTCCCAGGTATTGCAAGCTAAAAGCTATATACGTGCATGCCAAATTTCATGTTTCTAGCTTGTATGTAAGTGTTTTAGAATTTTTATCTCTGGATGAGTTTGTGATTTATAAACACACATGCGGCTTTATAGTTATTTACTCGCTTCGCTCGCTGGGGGTTCCGCCCCCAGACCCCTGTGGAGGGCTTCGCCCCAAGGTCGCTGTTTGGCATCAGATTGACGATGCCAAATCTCACGTTCTTAGCTCAAGTAGAAGTGGTGTCGTATTAAGTGGACCAAAACCTTCATATTACTACTATTCATAGCGTACTATGAATACGTGAAAAAATTCTAAAACCGTTACATAATTGTATCATAAAAATAATTACGTTTAATCCGTACAAAAATAAATATGGAGTCTCATGAGGATCTATCTTCGGCCAAATACTATGACAGACCTAAATTTAACAATAAAATCAAAGGCTTTAATTTTTATTGGTGGTTTAAATCATTAAAACTGGTCATATGCCTGTTACTGAATACTACTTGACATTGAGATGTATTGTTTGTTAAATTTTAAGCCTCCATTTATTACCCGAGTGCTTTGGAAAAGATTATAACCCTACCCTAGATTTTGTAATATAGCCATTATAGGACTTTTTTAAACCTTATAAGAACAAAAATAATGTTCACAACCTAAATTGCTATGTAACTATAAGCCTTCTGCAACAAATGTATCATGATTTATATGGGTTTTACCATTGACGGTGCGCTACATACCAAATATACCCAAAAAAAAAACAAATTTACAAAAGGTCAAAGTCTTTGATTTGTTTCGGGTGTTTAAGTGATATAAACTGAGCGTATGTCTACTGCTAAATACTAAGTGCAATGTAGGAATACTGTATGTCTAATATTAGGCCTCTAAGTTCAATATTAGAGCGACAACCCATTATAAATCACGAATAAATCTTGGAAAATAGTTGAAATTTGAAAAATCTAGCGCTACCTAAGGGTGATGGGGGTAAGATACGGCAAAAGTTCATAGGACCAAAGTTGTAGATCTTGCAAAATCCGTGGCAAATGGTGGTGTCCGTTTTTCGATAGGATCATCCGTTCGGACGCTAGAGCTCAAAAACTAGAAATTTAAAATAAGCCTTTATTCTGGATTTTTATATTATTTTTTTGAGAGAGTTAAAATTTAAAATGTTTACTTTTAGCAATTTTCCGGGGGGTTATACGCTACAAGCTACCTGCATGACAAATTTCAATTTCCAAGCTCAAAATAAATGGCGTCACGTGCATTATAATTAATAACAATTGTTCCGGAGCCGTTATTTCCTTACTACTTATACTAAGCAAACGGTCAAATCTAAATATATTTTTGATTTTCCAACAGGTTTAAGTAATAAGATCTAGTCATATGACTGCTGATATTGGTGATATTTACTATACTTCGTGCCGAATATTAGGCCTCCATCAAGTATATTAACGTGGTAGAAAATAAATACCCCCGTAGCAGCAAACCTGCGTACTAAGCGAATTTCCAATGCAGATATATGTATCTTAATACCACATAAAGCCACATACCAAGTTTCATCAATATACATTCAAAAATAAACGATTTATGACATTTTAATTATTTTCCATAAGAATAACATGGTGGCTGAGTATGCAGGTTTGCTGAAGCAAGGAACACAAAAAATGGGGTTTTATACAAATATCAATATAACTCATGTAGGTAAAGCCACATACCAAATTTCATTAATTTATTTTCATAATGAAGGGAGATAACACGTTACTTATTCTCCATAAGAATAACATGGGGCTGAGTACGCAGGTTTGCTGCTACGGGAGCCTTTGGTAAAAAATATTTTTTTGAGCAAATATCAATGGTCCACAACCAGATGAAGCCTTATACCAAGTTTCGTCAGTATACGTTTATAAATAAGCGAGATATAAAATTTTTCTTATCCTCCATAAGAATAACATTAGACAACGTACTGTGTTTAGCACTTTCAATATCTCGGTAATCAATTGACGTAGAGAAATGATGAAAATACCAAATTGTGTGTTTTTTTAAGCTGAATCCAATGATAAAAACTAAAATTTGATTTTTTCCAAAATTACATGTAAAAAATTCAAAAAACCCATTTTTGGGGTACAAAACCCCCCCAAAATACCCCTTAGGATAAAGCGATCTGGCTGGTTTTCGAACTTAAAGTCATAAATGTTTCTTTACACGTTTATACCAAATTTCATCAAAATCGGATAATTTTTACGAGAGTTGTCGTGCTCACGGACACATATATATATATATATATATATATATATATATATATATACAGTTTCGAACGAATGGTGTTTTTGGGGTCTGGGGACCACAAAACGAAAAGTTATCATGGTCCCGGGCCTAGGTCTTACCATGCCGACTACAGTAATAGCTTCTTCCCTATAGGGGAAATTCGCTAAAACCCCTACAAAATCTCAAAATTTGAAAATATCTAGAGCTACCTAAGGGTGAAGGAGACAAAATACGACGAAAAGTCATAAGCCCAAAGTTCTAGATCTTGCAAAATCAGTAGGTAGGGGTGGTGTCCGTTTTTCGATAGGACAATCTGTTTGGACTCTAGAGTTCAAAAACTGGAATTAAAGGATTTCAAAATATTTTTTTGTTGAGAGAGTTAAAATTTAAAATTGTTATTTTTGTCAATTTTTCTGGGGGTTATACGCTACAAGCTACCTGCATGCCAAATTTCAGGTTTCTAGCTAATCTAGAAGTGGGTTAGAATTCGTATACCTCAGTGAGTTATTAGATATGTTTAAATTTCCTCCATTTTTAATGTTTTTAATGTGGTTATGATTAAAAATTATAACTTTTTTAAATTGTCCTGGGGGTTGCAATGGACAAGCTACATGTATGCCTAATTCCACGTTTCTAGCTCATCTATAATTATCTGAGTAAGTCGATAAAGCAGTTTGTAATTCAAGAAACAAAGGTGTTTTAATTTTTTGGAGGTGTTTAAATATTATAACAGGTTATTTAAACCACTGTTTCGTAAAGGTTAAGATGTAAACATAATGTGTGCCTAATAACAAGACTCTAAATACCAAATTAAACTGATAAATTTTAAAAACCATCAAAAGAATCGTTGAAATTGCCTAATATTTTAAAAATCTAGCGATACCTAAGGGTGAAGGAGACGAGATACGGCAAACAGTCATAGGACTAATGTTGTAGATCATCTCGAATCAGCAGGTTGTGGTGGTGTCCATTTTTCGATAGTTTGGCCGCTAGAGCTCAAAAGCTGTAATTCTAAAATAAGCCTTTTTGGGGGGTTTCCAACAATAAAATAGTCAGTTTTGGCGATTTTTCTGGGGGTTACGAGCTATAAGCTACCTGCATGCAAAATTTCAGGTTTCTAGCTTGTTTAGAAGTGGTCTAGAATTCGTATCGTTCTCCGCGTGAGGATAGAACAAATATAACTAATACTGATAACGCAAAAAAGCTACTGTTACATACAACCCAGGAACCCCAATTCATCAGAATGTTCGGCCATAAGCACCTCTAATGAACTGGAAAGTCCTCTTACACTGTCGTCTACCCCTACGTCATCGACCTCATAGGAACATAATACATCATGAACATATACTAAATTATCAATGAAAACATGATGATCGCCGACGAAGAGGTCTCTGGGAAGCTCGTCAGGGTAAAAGAAGCGATCAGCACCAATGCATTTCTCGCCACGAAGTGATCGATATACACGATCCCCGCTAATGAGGATTTCATTGATGGCAAACGTCGAAAATTCTTCACCAACAAACTTCCATGCAAGCGCACAAGCCGAGTTGGCAAAACACTGTGCATTGCGACTGTAAGTGCTCAGGATTTCCTTGAAGAAAGAACCATGAGAAATAAACCTAAATACCATTTTGGCTTTAAGGGTGCGCCCTACCCAGATTGAATTCATTGTTGTTTAGCGCCGCGCCGGCGCCGCCAACAAGCAGGGCCATGCATATTTACGCTTGAAGACCATTTTGTTCTCCTCGATCGCACTGTTATTTTACAGATTTATACCAAACTATTTGCAGTTTCACACTTTTCAGATTCCAATCTAGGGATCATACGGTTCCTTTTCTCCAAAATAATTGTTCTCCATACGTTAGGAATCTTTAAAAAAAACGCTTAATTTGAGAACATTACTAATGGCCTACCACTTATTTTAAATTAAAATCACGACTTTTAAATCGTATGATCTCTAGATGAACATTTATTGAATTAAATAACATCAAATTATTTTTAATTGGTTAACAATTTAGCCTACAATGAGGGAGATGCAAACCCCTTACTTGAGTGTGCGGAAGGGAGGTACGGCGCACTCTTAAGATAATAACTTACTTCAGCACGAGAACTACAATCATTTAATCAATACTATTTCTGAGTGATCCCTATTTAAAGAAACAATTCCTTAAGTAAACTGCAAGATGGGATAAGGTACTTAACAAAGGGCGCAGATTTTATCTTGGTTATGGCAATTTGGCATCATGCGTCCGAAAATAATGTAACTATCGAACAAACCTTTGACAAAACAAATTGTTTTCCAAATGCTTAATCAATTAAAAAATATATATATATTATGAGAGTGAAAAATAATAAAAGTAACACCACTGTCTTATCGACATGTGTACTTAATACAAACATTATATCTATTTAGGTAATGAACGCAGTATGTTCATGTCGATAACTAATGCAAAAACTATCAATTCTAGAATAGTTAAAAGATTTTAATTTTTTTAGGGTTTCGAACTATCAAAAGTGGGACTATGACTGCTGCTATATACTATGGGTAGTAATGAAATAATGTGTGACCATTAGTAATCCTCTAAATACTATGTTAAAGCAACGAAAAATTAAAACCCACGGGGAAACTATGAAAAAATTGCGAAATCTGAAAGATCTAGCGCTACCTAAGGGTGAAGGAGACGAGATACGACAAAAAGTCATTGGACCAAAGTTGTAGATCGTTTAAAATCCGTGCCACGTGGTGGTCTCAGAATACTGATAAGATCATCCGTTTGGCCGCTAGAGCTATTTTAAAAATACATTACCTGAGTAGGTCGGCAAAGTAGTTTGTTAATTATAAATCAATCACGTTTTACATTTTTTAGGGTTTTAAATAGTAAAATATGTTAGTTTAACCACTGTTTAATGAAGAGAGTCGTGTAAACATGAAGTGTGCCAAATATCAAGCCTGTAAATAGTAAATTAGAGTAATAGAAAATTAAAAACCATGAAAAAACCGTTGCAATTACCAGAAATTTGAAAAATCTAGCGCTACCTAAAGGTGAAGGGAGCGAGATACGGCAAGAAGTCATAGGACCAACGTTGTAGATCGTATAAAATCCGTGTGTCGAGGTGATATCCGTTTCTCGATAGGACCAACCGTTCAGTGGCTAGAGCTCAAATAAAAAAACACAATTTTTTAAAGGTCCAAAATTGCCACCATTTTGAATTTTTTGAGGAGGATACAATTTTAAATTTTTACAATTTTTGGGGGGTTACAAGGTACAAGCTTACAAGGAGCTTACAAGGTACAAGGAGCATGCCAAATTTCACGAACCTAGCTCATCCAGAAGTGGTCTAGAATTCGTATACCTCAGTGAGTGCAATGGCGTAGATAGACCTTTGTCAAGGTGGTGGGGGGATATCTCATTAGGAAATACAAAACAAAAACTGTGTTCGTGACTAGCGCGGATACCGTATACAAAATTGAAGACATCATTGACGTGTCCCTTACATTTTTAATTATTGACATAGGCCTACACATCCAAGACATAAACCATTGATACAAAGTAATCAGTAACAGGACTAAAAAGTACTCCTATCAGTTGCAATCAGTACTGGAAAGCTGGAAAGTGTTGAGCTAGAGTTGCCCAGTCACCATATTTTCCAAGAGATTACCGGAGTTTTAGAAAAAATATAGCTCCGGGGAATTTCCTTGAAAAATTCAAAATCTCCCCTTTTTGAAATTGTTCCCAAAAATGCGTTGAATAACGCAAATTTTGTGTTTAAATCCTATCTGTGAACGAAAATGTATTTACGTTTGCAACTTCATCGTCATGCAACGATTGTCAAATAAGCTAAACCCTTATTTCCCTGTTCACTCTAACCTCTATTATTTGTTACTGTTTGGCTTTATTTCGTCGGGAAATATCGTTGACTTTTACATGTATTTGCGGTTATAGAACGTCGAAAATCAGTATGAAGATTTATGGCTCCCTGCAGTTAATTAAATTACAAATCTAATATGGCAACTGTAAATTAAGCACATCACTAAGACCGTCTAGACGTCAAGGTCAAGGTCAGGTGCGCTAGTTGATTTGTTGTTTTTGTGAGGTTCCAGTGGGCAGGAAAGTCCCTGGCCCACTGAGGCTGCTTTAGGGCGCTTGCAGTGGCGGATTTAGGGGGGGGGCTATAGGGGCTGTAGCCCAGGGCGGCAAGTTTTTAGGGGCGGCAAATTTACATAAAATTAATTAGTTGTTTACAAAAGAAACGTTGAAACGGGGAACATTTTAACGAAACGGATGACAATGACGGTGTTACGCCCTTTTAAAGGTAAGGGTAGTAACCAGAGACTAATGTATAACGCTTGCAGTCCCTCACACTGCAGTTCCTCAAAACAGTCATAATGCATTTGTCATTCATCCGTACTAGCGACAAGACGATTACGCTACAGAGAAAGGGCGGCAAGCCACGAACTACATCAGGCACTACGCCACTATGACTACGTCCAACCATAGATGATAGGTCCAACAATATCAATAATGACCAAGACATACGGATGAGAAATGTTGCAACAATCGAATTTGAGATGACAATAACAACATTTATACTACAATGAAATTGTCGTTTCATTTTCAAACTCAAGGTAACAAAGAAAGTTATTTCAGCTGTCTTATACTTACCATCAAAGGCTACCACACGTAATCGTTCATTCTGGAGGATATTTTTTAAAACAAAACATCTGACCAAAGACTAACATAATTTGTGAAGAGGGGATTTGATTGGTTGTTGCCATGCGAGCATTGTTGTCAGACTCCGGGCGAGACCTTTATATATATTTTTTGGGTGGAACGGTGTCAAAATCTCTTATTTAATTAAGTGAAAAACTGTGATATTTGAAGTCTTTAAATTAATATCTTGTCGCATTTTAGGCAAATCATGATGTTAAACTTAACTTTATAATCTTAAGACATATTGTTATGTAATTTTATTGTTTATCTGGAAGCAAAGTTATGATTTGAGTTAAATAACAACACCCTTTTAATATATATAGCTTTGGGAATAGTGTTGAAAACAAGCCGCCTTGTACATCGAATGACACTGTCCCACCAAGTTGACACCACAACAGGACAAAATACCAAATATGACGGTACACGTTTTATGAAGGTTATTTGTCAGAGAGTAGTGACTCCTGTAGGTATTATCATAGATTAAGAATACCACAAGTAAGTAATGCCACTAAGGAGTTTGTTTAATCTATGGTATTATATTTCAACTGGTTTTTCAACTAGGAAATAAGAGAAATGTCTTAAACTTATTCATTCAGTTAATTCGTAACTTCTTTAGATACTATCACAAAATAACAAAACAAGATATATATATATATATATATATATATATATATATATATATATATATAAAACATGTGGGTAAACCTGGGTGGCGAAAAGGACAAAGACTGTAGTGGCGGGGGGGAGGGCGGAAATTTTCCTAATAGCCCTTAGGCGGCAATTGCTTAAATCCGCCACTGGGCGCTTGGGCCCTCTTCAGCCGTCGGATAGGGTTGGTTGGTGAGGGGGAGATTGACACACTGCAACAGGACTTTTTTTATTTATTTTTTTTATTTTTTTGCCTGCTACAGTGGCCAGGGAATGGTTTGGGGGTTGGAAAGGTGAACACACTGCAACAGGACTTCTTTTTTGCCTGCTACAGTGGCCAGGGGATGGTTTACGAACTGGCTGCTAGGGGGTGAGGGTAGACTGTTCGGTGACTACCGTCCCAAATACGCAATGCGCAAATACTGTGCCGTCTGCTGGTGCAGTTCATATGCTACTATTTATAGTTTGCGAACAATATTTGTAGTATACAAATAAGATATTTTGGAGATATTACACACATATTTTATTGTTTTTCAGTAACAGCATTTCTTTTTAATCAAAAGGCATAAGCTTGATTTCAGGAGGATATAAACTTTTATTTTACCAAGTTTCAAGGGGGGATATACCCCCCTGACCCCCCCCCCCCTACCTACGCCACTGAGTGAGTGAGTGAGTGAGTGAGTGAGTGAGATACACATGCGGCTGAATATATTTTAGATTAGTTGTGCATGCATGCGCTAAATGTGTGTTATATGTAAAATGTATTATTATGTAGCGGTTATGTATCGTTGTATTACTTCTTGTAAAATACCCCTTGACTCTTGAAAACCATTAATTGTTTAAAAATCAAATATCTTGAATTATTACAAATTCTTATATATACTTCCATTATTCAACTTATTTAAATTCTTTAAACCAACACTTATATCTAAAGCCTTTATTTTTATTGCACGGCATTTCAGAAATTCGGCAACTTTCTAATTCATATTCGCTCAAGTTTATGGGATTTTTTGTACTTAGATGGCACATTCACATGAAGAAAAATGGTTGTTCGTGGAACTATCAGTATCGATAAAAATAGATGTAGAACAAATTAACCTTTATCAACTTGCGTATTGTTATTTATTATTTGTGTTTATCAACGCCAATATAATTTTACCATGTTTCGATAGGGAACAGTCCAAACCCAGGTTTTTGTTACTATCATGTTGAACTTTTCTCAGATAGAAAGCAAACATTGATTTATAACCCAATGACTAATGGCAGCTTGGGCCAGTTTCAAACCTTTACAAAATGTTACAACCAGTTTACAAGCACTAACCATTATGCTACACAGCCTGATATTATCACATTGGGGCAAACGGACATGGTGATTTGACAGAGCCTCTGTAAGTTTTTTTTTTTCATATCACACTAAAATTTGTTGCAGGCATTCATTAGTCCCGAGGATGCAGCAGCCTTCAAGGGGGAAGTGAAGTTAGAAGACCCAGATGTGGAGAGAGTAAGAAGGTCAGTGTTGACTAAGTTATGTGACTACTCATTAACAAGTACTCGCTAGTTCAAGGGGTAGGTGAAGACTGGGGACTCAAACTCGGAGAGAGTGTGAAAGTGAGTGTTGACTAAGTTATGTGACTACTCATCAACATACCTACTCGCTAGTTCAAGGGGTAGGTGAAGACTGGGGACTCAAACTCGGAGAGAGTGTGAAAGTGAGGGTTGACTAATTTATGTGACTACTCATCAACAAGTACTCGCTAGTTCAAGGGGTAGGTGAAGACTGGGGACTCAAACTCGGAGAGAGTGTGAAAGTGAGTGTTGACTAAGTTATGTGACTACTCATCAACAAGTACTCTCTAGTTCAAGGGGTAGGTGAAGACTGGGGACTCAGACTCGGAGAGAGTGTGAAAGTGAGTGTTGACTAAGTTATGTGACTACTCATCAACATACGTACTCGCTAGTTCAAGGGGTAGGTGAAGACTGGGGACTCAGACTCGGAGAGAGTGTGAAAGTGAGTGTTGACTAAGTTATGTGACTACTCATCAACATACGTACTCGCTAGTTCAAGGGGTAGGTGAAGACTGGGGACTCAAACTCGGAGAGAGTGTGAAAGTGAGGGTTGACTAATTTATGTGACTACTCATCAACAAGTACTCGCTAGTTTAAGGGGTAGGTGAAGACTGGGGACTCAGACTCGGAGAGAGTGTGGAAGTGAGTGTTGACTAAGTTATGTGACTACTCATCAACAAGTACTCTCTAGTTCAAGGGGTAGGTGAAGACT
The DNA here is from genome assembly GCA_963675035.1 of Allygus modestus. NCBI lineage: Eukaryota > Metazoa > Arthropoda > Insecta > Hemiptera > Cicadellidae > Allygus > Allygus modestus. Next base: position 81,742,822 of record OY776115.1, read on the forward strand.
GGGGACTCAGACTCGGAGAGAGTGTGAAAGTGAGTGTTGACTAAGTTATGTGACTACTCATCAACATACGTACTCGCTAGTTCAAGGGGTAGGTGAAGACTGGGGACTCAGACTCGGAGAGAGTGTGAAAGTGAGTGTTGACTAAGTTATGTGACTACTCATCAACATACGTACTCGCTAGTTCAAGGGGTAGGTGAAGACTGGGGACTCAAACTCGGAGAGAGTGTGAAAGTGAGGGTTGACTAATTTATGTGACTACTCATCAACAAGTACTCGCTAGTTTAAGGGGTAGGTGAAGACTGGGGACTCAGACTCGGAGAGAGTGTGGAAGTGAGTGTTGACTAAGTTATGTGACTACTCATCAACAAGTACTCGCTAGTTCAAGGGGTAGGTGAAGACTGGGGACTCAAACTCGGAGAGAGTGTGAAAGTGAGTGTTGACTAAGTTATGTGACTACTCATCAACATACGTACTCGCTAGTTCAAGAGGTTGGTGAAGACTGGGGACTCAGACGCGGAGAGAGTGTGAAGGTGACTGTTGACTAAGTTATGTAACTACTCATCAACAAGTACTCGCTAGTTCTAGGTGTAGGTAAAAACTAGGGACTCAGACGCAGAGAGAGTGAAGGCAACTGTTGTCTAAGTTATGTAACTACTCATCAACAAGTACTCGCTAGTTCAAGGGATAGGTGAAGACTGGGGACTCATAGACGCGGAGAGAGTGTGAAGGTGACGACTATTAATAAATTACTGTATGGAGAAGACTTGATGGCCCTCTAGTAAACAAATGGTGGGAGGGGATGGTGAGCCCCACCCCAATGATATCTTATTTATGCTATTGGACAAGTGATTTATTTTTTTTAAGTTTATCACAGCTGCTCGTTTAAAATTCATTACGTTTCATTGATAATCTTTTGGTCAGCTTCGTCAATAAATAAATATATAGAATAACAAACCGTGTAGGAGTTAACTCTCCCCTCAACCCCCTGTTTACTAGCTGGTCTTCAAGTCATCTCCTTACAGTGTGCCACTACTCTTTAAATACTAGTGACTTAAGAGGGTGAAGACAGATGACCCAGATGTAGAGAAGGTAGGTGAGTGTTGACTAAGTTATGTCACCACTCATCAAATACATTAGTTAAAGGGGAAAATGAAAACAGAGGGCTCAATATGTGGAGATAGTGAGAAGGTGAGTGTTGACCAAGTTACGTACTACTCATAAAATACTAGCTAGCATACACGTACTTTCAGCATTTTGATTGGAGAGACAAACATAGTCGTGATCGTGATTATTGTGACTTTTCATATATTACAATAATATGTTCTCCAAATTATTGGGGGGGGCAACTGCCCCCCCCCCCTGCCACCCCTGAATTACGCCTATGCTAGCTAGTTTTTGAATGGAGGTACCCAACTCGGAATTCAGAACAACTAGTGTAGTGAATAAAATAGAACAACTACCTCACATGAGTTATTTGTGTTATGTTTATATGTCATATGTTATTTTTGTGTCATATGTCAATATTATAAATACTCAACTTTGTATATATTCTATTGTAATGCAATGTCTTGTTCAATTTTAAGATGAATAAACCCTTTATTCTGTTTGCATTTAATCTGGGGTTTTACTTTCATTACAATTTATTCATCTTATTCATTTAAATGTTAGACTATTAATATTTGTTTTTCTTACTTCAAACTTATACTATGGAAAGATTTCTAAAACGAAGGTTTCTAAAGATAGGTTTGACACTGACCCAATTTCTCCCAACTATGCTAAACTTTGGAAACATTTCTTAAAAACGTTTGAAAGTTTTGTGAACAAGATTGGAACAAATGAAGATACCCCCGTCGCAGCAAACCTGCAAACTCAGCGAATTTCCAATGAATTATAACATGACACATTAAGCCACTTAACAAGATTCATAGGAAATATATTCACAAACATTCTATATTTAAAATATTAATTATTCTCCATAAGAATAACATTGGGGATGAGTACGCAGGTTTGCTGCAACAAGGAACACAAAATGATGGGTTTTTATGCAAATATCAATAGATCTCAGCTAAGTGAAGTCACATACCAAGTTTCATCCATATACATTCATAAATAAGCGATATATAACATTTTAATTATTTTCCATAAGAATAACATGGGGACCGAGTACCTAGGTTTGCAGCTACGGGAACCATAGGCAAAAATTTGTTTTTTGTGCAAACAACAATAAACCACAACCAGATGAAACCATATACCAAATTTCGTCAGTTTATGTTCATAAATAAGCGAGATATACAATTTTTCTTTTTCTCCATAAGAATAACAGTAGACAACGTCCTGTGTTTAGCACTTTCAATATCTCAGTAACCAATTGACGTAGAGCAATGATCAAGATACCAAATTGTTTGTTTTTTATGCTGAATTCAATGGTGAAAATTAAAATTTGATTTTAATAAAAGTTACATAGAAAACCCCAAAAAACCCATTTTTGGGGTACAAAACCCCCCCAAAACCCCCCTTTGGATGGTGCGATTCGTCTGGTTTTCAAACTCGTTCAAATAAATGGTACTTTACACGTTTGTACCAAATTTCATTAAGATCGGACCTTTTTTACGAGAGTTATCGTGCTTACGGACACACATATATATATATATACATATATAAAAATTTGAACGAATGGTGTTTTTGGCATCTGGGGACCTCAAAATGAAAATTTATCATGGTCTCGGGCTTAAGTCTTACCATGAGACCTACGGTAATAGCTTCTTCCCTATAGGGGAAATTCACTAAAAAAGAGTAACTTCTGAGGACAAACTGAATCTTTTAATCAATCATGTTTCCCAACCATTTTTCAAATTCATATCTGAATGTAACACGTATGAGGAAGCCATCAATATTCTGAACGGTATATTTATAAAACCAACTAGTTAAACATTTGCAAGGTACGGTATTAATTAGCCTCACATAAGCAAAAATCAGGTGAGCCTATCAGTGAATATCTACTATCCTTAAAAGTTCTAAGTAAAGAATGTAAATTTTCTGCAGTAACTGCTGAAGAACATAAAAACAACTAGGCCTATATTTGGGATGTGTTTCTTAATTGAATTTTATCTTCTTCAATACGACAACGGCTTTTAGAAAATAATACTGTAACTCTGGAACAGGCTTCTAATCAAGCTCTAGCTTTGGAAGCTGCTCATAACCAGTCAGTCTGCTATTCTAATGTTGATCCTTTTGCAAATACTACTTCATCTGTAAATTCTGTTTCTGAGAATGATGTTGCACAACTTTCAGCAACAACCTCAAAATGCTACTTCTGTGGATAGGTAGACATCCACGTACATCATGTCCTGCTAGGGATGCAATATGTAAAAACTGTTCTAAAATAGGGCATTATTCGAAAGTCTGTAGGTCTAATCTCAAAAAGAGTAACAATAAAGCTTCTAACGCCGCCGTTATGACTGATCTAAATGTTGTTGTTACTGTGACAGCAGCTTCACCTTCACGCTTAATGCTTAAAACGAGCTTTAGTGCTAGTGACTGATGACAACTATCAAGCCGATGTATTGATAGATACGGGAAGTTCAGAACAACTACCTCACATGAGTTATTTGTGTTATGTTTATAATAATAATGAATAATGAATGAATGAATGATGAATATTTTATTGACATCAACACAATATATGTTACAAACAACTTCAAGTTATAAAGTTCTTCTAAAAATAATCAAATTACAATATCTCTACTATTTAGCTCTAAAAATTCATCAACAGAATAAAATGGGGTTGAAAGTAGCCATTCAAACAGTTTTTTCTTAAATGAATTAAATGGAATGTCAAGAGCAGATTGTGGTAATTTGTTGTACAGTTTAATTCCTGTAATGACATGGCTAGACTGAGTTTTGTTTTGGACATTCTTTGATAAGGTACATCAATTTGTGACTGATTTTGTGTGGAGTAGGAGTGAATTTTTATTTCTTGAATTAAAACTACTCAGATTTTTAAAGATATATAAAATTACATCAAAATGTATAAATTGTAGACAGTCAGAATCTTCAGATCTTTATAAATTATGAGTTTGTGAGTATTCTAACAACTCTTTTCTGAATCAAAAGGATATTGAGCGGTCTAGATGAATTTCCATAAAAAATAAGCCCGTATCTGACAATTGATTGAAAAAATGCATAGTATGAAGTGATGATATATTTTAGTGGAACCACATTTAATAATCTCTTCAACAAAAAAGCTATCCGGGAGATTCTTTTTGTTACGAGATCCACGTGAGGGCCCCAGTTGAGAGTCGAGATCCACGTGAGGGCCCCAGTTGAGAGTCGAGATCCACGTGAGGGCCCCAGTTGAGAGTCGAATCAAGAGTTATCCCCAAGTACTTCACTATTACTGTTTTTTTATTAATGCCAGGAGGCAGTTTTTTTAAGTAAAAATGACTGGTTGTGTTTTTGTATCGTTTAAAAAGAAATTATTTGCATGGATAGTCATATATCATATATATTCATATAAAGGATATATTGTCATATGTCAATATTATAAATACTCAACTTTGTGTACATTCTATTTTAATGCAATTCCTTGTTCATTTTTAAGATAAATAAACCCTTTATTCTGTTTGCATTTAATCTGGGGTTTTACTTTCATTACAACCAGTTTACATTTAGGTTGATTAAAGGTTTTGACAGGGTTCTTAATACACACCACTCATAATGCAGACTATGTAGGTACTGTTCTGCAACAAAGGAAAATCACATTACTAATAATCATTTACAGACACTCTCCTCACCTAGATTGACTTTACCAAGCAGGGAAAACAGTGCACATGTTTCGTTGTGGATGAAAGTTACTGATCACTGCTGAGGAAGCAGGAATTGGCAAGTCCAGACTGAGGCAGTAATGGTGTTAATTATCTATGACCTCTCTATCCTGACTGATTAAGGTGTGCAACATTTTAAACTATGGAGAACTTAATTTGTTTGTCCTTTGCAACACATCCTTATGAAGGATAATGTATCTCTGCTTTTCTCCTCTTTGAAATCAATACAACAAAAATTGCTTTTTGTAATACTGTTTCGAGAGAACATTAGGAAGAAACTTTTGTTTGTTATATGTTTATTGTTAAATTAATCATAACATTAAATAAAAATGTAATTGATAAACGCATAATTACAATAAATATAAATGTGAAAATATGACTGAAAGGTCCTTATTGAAAGGATAGGTTTTACTGAATTGGTTGACTCCGAAATATTTGTATACGGGGTGCGAGAATATTGCACAGGTACCTACAATAAAATACTAACTTTACCCCCTCTGAACCACCCCGTAGCCAACCAACACTTGATAAGTAGAGTTTCCTGTTCTCACATTACAGCTCAGCCTGGACAAATTCCATAGAAAAAATCGTAATTAAACACTTTTCCTCAAATACATAACATATTTGCATCAATGTTAAAAGCAAGTCAGTTCGCTAGGGGTTGAATAATAACCTACATGGTTTACTATTAAAGAGGTAAATCCAGCCAGCTCAGAGCCTCTACCCTGGCACTCTGGGGGACCTACCACCCTCTTGAGAAAGCAAGAGGGTGATAGTTTTTATGACACTGAGGGCAATGTGGTTCATAGTTTGGTAGTTGGTCCCACAATCACAAGAAGGCCTTTATAAAAACAATAAAAATAACACAATAACTGACCATATTTTACAGTCCATGAAATTTAAATCTTAATATCAGGTGATTTGATTAACAAATCAAATTAACTCTGGTCAAAAGTATAAGTCTATTTTCAATTGATTGTTTGGTTTTTTTAGCGAATTTCCCCTATAGGGAAAAAGCTATTATCGTAGGTGGCATGGTAAAACTTAAGCCCGAGACCATGATAACTTTTTGTTTTGAGGTCCCCCAGATGCCAAAAACACTATTCGTTCAAATTTATATATATTTGTATATACAGTATTTATGTATTTATTTATGTGTCCGTTACCGCGATAACTTTTGAAAGAAACGCCCGATTTTGATGAAATTTGGCACAAATGTGGAGAGTAGCATTTATGACTTAAGTTCGAAAACCAGATTGATCAGACTATCGGAAGGGGGTTTTATGGGGGTTTACAATTTTCCAAAAATCCGTTTTTTGCAAATTTTACCCCAAAATGTTAAAAAACTCAATTTTGGTTATAGCCATTTTATAGAGCTTAAAAAACAAATAATTTAGTAATTTGAATCATTAACCTAGGTTAAGTGGTTGCGGAGAAAATCCAAAAAATGTGTCTCATGTTAATCTTATAGGAAATGTTTTTAGATTTTTCTCAGATAATTTTACTAAAAACTTTATATTTCTTTTTATTAATATGTTTAGCTCAACAAAACAAACATTTTGGTGTTTAAATCGTTGTTCTACGTCCAACCGTTGCAGAGATATTCAAAGTGCTAAACACAGTGCGTTGTCCAATGTTATCATTATGGAGAATGAATAAAATTTGATATCTCGATTATTTATGAGTGTATATTGATGAAACTTGGTATGTGGCTTCAACTAGTTGTGGTATATTGATATTAGCACAAAAACAAGTTTTTTATCGACAGTCCCCGTAGCAGCAAACATGCATACTTGGCCCCCATGTTATTCATATGGAGAATAAGTAAAGTTGTATATCTCCCTTAATTATGAACCTAAATTAAGAGAACTTGGTATGCAGCCTCACCTGGTTCAGTTATATTGATGATTGCAAAAAAAACATATTACTTATCTTCTTCGTTGCAGCAAACCTGCGTCCTCAACCCTGATGTTATTCTTATGGAGAATAAATAATACCCCCCGTCGCAGCAAACCTGCGTACTCAGCGAATTTCCAATGCATTGATATGTTTCTCACTAGTACATAAAGCCACTCACCAAGTTTGACAAAAATACATTCGTAAATAAGTGATTTATTACATTTTATTTATTCCCCATAAGAATAACATTAGGACTGAGTACGCAGGTTTGCTGCAACGAGGAAGATAAGAAATGAGTTTTTATGCAATTATCAATGTAACTGAACCAGGTGAAGCTACTTACCATGTTTTATTAATTTATGTTCATAATTAAGGGAGATATAAAACTTTACTTATTCTCCATAAGAATAACATTAGGGCTGAGTATGCAGGTTAGCTGCTACGGGGACAATCAACAAAACATTTATTTTTTGTGCAATTATCAATATACCAGTACAACATGAAGCCACATACCAAATTTCATCAATATACATTCATAAATAATCAAGATATCAAATTTTATTTATTCTCCATAAGGATAACATTGGACAACGTACTGTGTTTAGCACTTTGAATATCTCTGCAACGGTTTGACGTAGAATCACAATTTAAACACCAAAATGATCGTTTTGTGGAGCTGAAGTGATTGGTAAAAGAAAATGTGAAGTTTAAAGTAAAATTAACTGAGGAAAAGCCAAAAACCTTTTTCCCATAAGATTAACATGGGAGATTTTATGAGCATGTTTTTTGGATTTTTTCCGCAACCACTTAACCTAGGTTAATAATTCAAAATACCATATTATTTGTTTTTTTAAGCTCTATAACATGGTCTAAACCTAAATTAAGTGTTTTAAAAATTTTAGGATAAAAAATGCAAAAAACTGATTTTTGGAAAATTTAAAACCCCCATAAACCCCCCTTCCCATAGTCCGATTTTTCTGGTTTTCGAACTTAAAGTCATAAATGTCAGTTTACACATTTGAGCCAAATTTCATCGAAATCGGACATTTTTTACTCAAGTTATCGCATTCACGGACACATATATAGATATATATATATATAGATATATATATATATATATAGATATATATATATATATATAGATATATATATACATATATATAAATTTGAACGAATAGTGTTTTGGACATCTGGGGACCTCAAAACAAAAAGTTATCATGGTCTCGGGCTTAAGTCTTACCATGAGACCTACGGTAATAGCTTCTTCCCTATAGGGGAAATTCGCTAAAATGTTATATATCACTTGTTTATGAATTTATTTTTGTGACACTTGGTAATTGGCTTTATGTAGTAGTGAGACATATATATATATATATATATATATATATATATATATGCATTGGAAATTCGCTAAATACGCAGGTTTGCTGCGACGGAGGTATTTACATTTTTTTATCCTAAAAACTCGTTGGATTTTCAATGTAAGGTGTGGTAAGCTTTATCAAAATAAGTACCGTATGTAATACTTTCTTACAGTTTTTGCTTGTAATCCAAGAGAGCCCGTTGACTTTCCACCCAGCTATTGATAAAGATTGATTTTTGATTAGGTTAGAAAAACTCCCTACCCTCGGAAAAAGTTCTTTACAAATTAAATCTGTCATATATCAGGACTGGGCTTATCTCTCCCTTTGATTTTCCTGTTTTTCTGTATGTATTTAGACTAAATAAATTATACAGGGTGAGTTTTAAATCTCTGCCGTCCAGGGGCGTATACAGACTATCGTTTTAGGGTGGGTCATGAGTAAAAAAACAAATATAAATTGCCAAAATACAATAACCTTTACGGTGAAAATTGGGTAAAATACGTAATGGTCTGAGGGTTTTTTTGGGGGGGCTCATGACCCCCATGACCTTCCCCTCTGTATACGCGCCTGTTGCCGTCTATTATGTCTACCAAGTGGGATATGACATGTGGTCATCAAACTCTGAATCTAAGTGCTTGGAGAACAAATTAAAAATGTGATAATCTTATAATGATTTTTTTAGGCATCTGGTTACAATATTCCTCTTAAGGGTTTCGATTTCAGGGAAACTTGCGTAGTCATTTTAAAAAGCCAAGGCGGCCATCTAGGATGCCAAGCAAAAAAAGATATAAGAAAGTAGGACATTCTATTAGTAGGACATTTATTTTAAAGCTTACGTCAAACTAATAAATTGAAATTACATTTTTGTCATTATCAAAATGATGACACAACATATTTCATGACAACCTGACCTAAACCAATAAAGAAATGCACTCCTGATGTAAAAAGCCCAACCTATAGCGCCGAGAACTATCATTTATAAAAAATCATGATCCAGTCAGTAACATTTAAGACTCACACGCTTCATGTTTTTAATCTATGCATCTCTTCATTGAGGTAAGGCCAACTTCCTAGGCAAATTCATACATTCAGAACAATATTTTTAGCGAATTTCCCCTATAAGGAAGAAGCTATTACCGCAGTCGGCATGGTAAGACCTAGGCCTGGGACCATGATAACTTTTGTTTTGAGGTCCCCAGATGCCAAAAACACCATTCGTTCAAAACTGTATATATATATGTGTGTGTGTGTCCGTGGGTCCAATACCTCTCGTAAAAAAAGGTCTGAAATTGATGAAATTTTGTAAAATCGTGTAAAGCAACATTTATAACTTTAAGTTCGAAAACCAAACAGATTGACCAATCCGAAGGGGTATTTTGGGGGGGTTTTGTACTCCAAAAATGGGTTAGTCAAATGTAATTTTTTACCTTTCGATTCAGATTTAAAAACAAACAATTTGTTTTTTTGATCATTTCTCTACGTTTATTGGTTACCGAAATATTGAAAGTGCTAAACACAGTATGTTGCCCAATATTATTCTAATTTATGAACGTATACTGACGAAACTTATACCATACGGCTTCATCCGGTTATGGTCTACTGTGATTTGCACAAAGAAAGCCATTTTTACCGATTTTTTACCTAAGCAGCAAACCTTCCTACTCAGCCTTCATGTTATTCTTATGGAGAATATTTGTCAAATATTATGTCTCCCTTAATTGTGAACAAAAATTAATAAAACTTGGTATGTGGCTTCATGTAGTTGATTTATATGTATACTAGCTGATGTACCCTTTCTTCACACAGACGTTTTCTTTACCCGATCTATAGTCAATGAGATTTGCATTCTAGTTAGCTTGAAACAGCTGTTCTTGCTTCTGTTCTTTAAGCTGTCAAATGGAAGTGTCCACAGCTGTTTGTATTGCAGTTTCTGAATGTTTACTTTCTTCTGAAATGTCAACATTGAAACCTAGGACGTTCACGGGGCGTAGCCCGAGGGGATTTTAAGGAAGTGAATAGGCCTATGTGTTGCATGGGTTCAAGATCTACCTTTGTGTAAAGTTTCAGCCCAGTCGGTTCAGTAGTTTTTGCGTTTACCCGGAACATCAGACAAACAGACAGAAACCACTTATTCTTTATAATATTATAGATTTGCATAAATAACAATTGTTTGTGTTCCTCCTTGCAGCAAACCTGCTTACTTAGCCCCCATATGTTATTCTTATGGAGAATAATTAAAATGTTATGTACACTAATTTATGATTGTATATTGATGAAACTTGCTATGTGACTTCACCTAGTTGAATCTATTGATATTTTCATAATAACCAATTGTTTGTATTCCTTGTTTCGGCAAACCTATATACTCATCTCCCATGTTATTCTTTATGGAGAATAGTTAAAATGTTATATATCGCTTATTTGTAAATATATTTTTATGAAACTTGGTAAGCGGCTTTGTGTGGTATTAAGACATATAAATGCATTGGAAATTCGCTGAGTACACAGGTTTGCTGTGACAAGGTATTTTATTTTCTTCTCTAAAAGATTTTTACTTTCAAGCGGCAACACAATAACTTTTCCCTCTCACCATCAAAATTTAAATTTATCAAAATTAATTATCAAAAATGAATCACCATCAAAATGTATGGTATCCAAAGTATTCATCTTTTTGATTATACTTTACTGTTACTTTTTTATTTCATCACTGCATAATATTTTGCTATAATCAGAATTTTGGTCAGTCAAACAGTTTACAAGAAATTAAAAACATTTAGATAGCAAACTTCCTTATGCTGCACTGACCAACATAAAAAAGCCTATGAAACAGTTTTAGAAAACTGTTAATTATTTCTAACTGCTTCTGATATCAAACTTTTGATTGACATTTTTCTACAGATTGACTACAGCTATTGTCATCAAAGCTACCCTTGGTAAGGCAGTCATTAATCCCTCTCTTGTTTTCAGAGCCCACCTCAATGATCTGGAGAACATCCCGATATTCCTGGTGACTGGACTTCTCTTCGTACTGTCAGACCCGGATGTCGTAGTGGCACTCATGTTCTTTCGCCTCTTCACGCTCGCTCGTCTTGTGCACACGTTTGTGTACGCAATCTACGTTGTGCGCCAGCCGGCGCGTGCCATCGCGTTTGGGGTAGGACAGCTCATTACCATCATCATGATCATCATGATCATCATCAAGTTTCACCAGCTGTAAGATATTTGATAAAAAATGTTCTGTGTAAAGTTTGTATGAGAGTTTGATATGGGTTGAGTGGCTTAAAGCTTTTGTGTTCAAGTACATTATTTAGTATGTAGAAAAGTGTTACATATAATTTGTTTAAGACTGTTTGGTTGGCTTTTTTAATATTTTTAATCTGTTAATATCAATCACAATCATTGTATATATTTAAAAGTATTGTACGTAAATGCTGATAAGCCCTATCTGTTTAGATTATTATTTAGGTTTAATATTTGTAATTCAGTTGTGTACTGGTGTATACTACATTATTTTATGACATTTGTGTAATTGCTACTAAGCCGTAAACCTGGGATTATTAATTTGCTAGATCCCAAAAAACTCTATTTGTGTAATCCATAAGAAAAATGTGTACATTGGATGTGCGCTTACTGTATACTCATAATTATTAAGTTATTATTACTTTCTAAGTACAAAAGACTTTTGAAAATGTTGTCTTCAAGTTATTAAAACCTTATAGCCACAAATACAAGTAATAAGAATTTAGTGGGGAGCCAAAGCAGAATGGCCAAGATTTCAGATCCTGAATACCTAGCAGAGGCATTAGGACTAAGAATTCAGTTCCTATTGCTATATATTTTATTCAATTCCTTTGATGGCTGTATATTACATGGTTCAATACAACTAAAACAAACTTTTCTCGACCATTATTTTTTAAACAGTAATATGTATTGAACGTTGAGAATAATAAAAAGAAAACCTGGTCGAATTCCTTATACCGATAATTTATTTATGGTTTATTATTAACTAGCTGCTATCGAACCCGATTTCACCTGGGAATACAACACTTATGTGTGCTTCATTCTGTGGTTAACCCGTGGAACTACTATGAAACATGATCTTCTATTTGAATTCTCATCAGCTCAACCTAAAATGAATGCCCATAAAAATAACACAGGATTAGAACTTTGAATTCCCGTGGGGCGGAGCCCTATGGGAATTTATTGAAATCCATTCTTTGTGGAGACCTACATTATGGAAAGAGTACACGTGCCAAATTTCGAGGTTGTAGGTGTAGAGGTTTGGCCTGGGGGATGATTGGTGTTTCGTTTTTATAAATTTTCCATAAGAATAACACAGGATTGGAACTTTGAAGCCCCGTGGGGCGGAGCCCTTTAGGTATTTCTTAAAATCCTTTCTTAGTGCTTACCTACGTTATGGAAAGAGAATTCATGCCAAATTTCGTAGTTATAGGTGTAGAGGTTTGGCCTGGGGGATGATCGGTTTTTTGTATTTATAAATTGTCCATAAGAATAACACAGGATTGGAACTCTGAAGACCTGTGGGACGGAACCTGTGGGTTTTTCGTATTTATAGATATAGATTAACTATTATATTTATATTTTTTTAACCCATATGTTGATAATCACCAAATTCAAATTCTTTATTTCCACAAAAACACTCTTACAAGGTAATAAAGTAAACTGCATAAAGCAGGTGGTTCGTCTTAGAAGAATAATAAAATAATAATTGTTACATTTGTAAAAATTTACATTGCAAAACAGAAATAAAACTAGATACTAAAACTAAATCGATATGTCCTGTAAGCAACCATATCTCATATATTATTCAACTAATTGTTCATAAAAGTTAAAGTAATGCTATTTCCAGATCTTCCAAAAATTTATTCAATGAATAACAATTTTTTCAATCTATATATTTCAAAAACTCCTGCTTTTTAGCGAATTTCCCCTATAGGGGAGAAGCTATTACCGTAGGTCTCATGGTAATACTTAAGTCCGAGACCATGATAACTTTTTGTTTTGAGGACCCCAGATGCCAAAAACACTATTCATTCAAATTTATATATATGTATATATATGTGTCCGTGAATGTGATAACTTGAGTAAAAAACTTCCGATTTCGATGAAATTTGGTTCAAATGTGTAAAGTGACATTCATGACTTTAAGTTCGAAAACCAGAAAAATCGGACCATGGGAAAGGGGGTTTATGGGGTTTCAAAATTTTCCTAAAATTAGTTTTTTGCACTTTTCACTCTGAAATTTGTAAAACACACAATTTTTGTTTTAACCATTTTATAGAGCTTAAAAAAATATATAGTATTTTGAATCATTAACCTTGGTTAAGTGGTTGCGGAGAAAATCCAAAAAACGTGTTCAAAAAATCTAAAACAATCATTTTGGTTTTTAAATTGTGATTCTCCAACCGTTGCCGAGATATTCAAAGTGCTAAACACAGTACGTTGTCCAATGTTATCCTCATGTATTATATTTAAAATTTGATATCTCGATTATTTATGAAGGTATATTGATGAAACTTGGTATGTGGCTTCACCTAGTACTGGTATATTGATATTTGCACAAAAAATTGATTTTTTATTGATTATCCTCTTAGCAGCAAACCTGCACACTCATCGCTAATGTTATTCTCATGGAGAATACGTAAAGCTTTATATCTCCCTTAATTATGAACATAAATTATTAAAACTTGGTATGTAGCTTTACCTGGTTGAGTTATATTGATAATTGCAAAAAAAACACATTTTTATCTTCCTCGTTGCAGCAAATAACTCTTCTCAGCCCTAATCTTATTCTTATGGAGATAAATAAAATGCTATACCTATATATCACTTATTTATTGATGTGTTTTTATGAAACTTGATAAGTGGCTTTATGTGGTAGTAAGAAATATATTCATGCATAGAAAATTCGCTGAGTACGCAGGTTTTCTGCGACGGGGGTATTATTCACTCACTTCCTAAAGTTAATACTTAACCGATTTTGATGATTTTTTTAAAGTTAATTTCAAGTTCTAAGTCACTGTGAAGCTAAATACTTGATTTACACTTTTATTTTGGTTACATTCCGAGTTTTAAAATCCCATTTTCTTAATTAAAAAAACAGCTGTTATAAGGATTATATCTGCAAAATATTGGGAGGAGCAGTTCGTAATCCTTTAAAACTTTTTTTAATTTTTCAGCTCTAAGCATCACATTCTAGGAGGAAGCTTGTTATGAAGTTTAATGCCAGAATAATACGGTGTCTTTGCTAGAATTTTAATTTATATTGTGAGACTTGTAATTTTGTCTTTGTGCCTGGTCATATAAGAGTGACATAACTGGTTACTTGAATGAATAGTTGATGTCTTTTTATGAGTATATATCAAAATGTCAAATAGATAAAGGCTGGGCATTGTAAGAAACTGTATTTTATTGAATAAGTGTTTACAGGAGGCTCGGAAAGGGGATCTTGTAATTATTTTGGATGCCTTTTTTTATTTCAATATATCTACTTGAATTACCCCACATGAGTCTTCCATACTTCATTAATGGGAAAAGTATCCATATTAAACAGTTTTTAATATAAAAATATCAACTATATCCTTTAGAATTTTCAGAACTTAGCACGCGGAGTTAAGTTTAGCCTTTAATTGTGTTATTTGCTTTTCAAATTATTTGCTCGACACATATAGCACTGGATTGTTAAAAATACAATTTTGTAGAACATTCTTAGTTTTGTGAGTTTTGAATTGGATAATTACTGTTTTGAGAACATTTAATGAGAGGTCATTTTCATTCAACCAATCATTTAGTTTTAATATTGCTGTGGCAATGTTATTTTTTGAAGTGATAGAACAGCAGGCTCCAATAAGAGACTGAGGATTAGTCAGCATAAAGAGTAGTAAATTCATCTACTGCTGAAGGTAGGGCATTAATATAAATCAAAAATAATGTTGATCCCAAGATAGACCCTTGGGGAACACCTCTGGTGACGGTCTTCCATTGAAATTCAAATTTATCAAGCCCTGTATTAATAATGACTTTTTTCTTCACGTCCCTTAAACACGATGCAAACAAATCCAGACAATGAAGGTTGATGCCAAAGCTAGAGAGAGCATCAACCTTCAAATAGGTTATTTGTTTTACTATAGTTAGCTAAATTCACATCTTACCTTATCTATAGCTATTTTTCAGAAAATTTTTAAATATAAGGTAGATGGAAACTGGTTTTTTATTGATTTGAATAACCTTTAATATTAATCTCTCAATGTCTGTGTAAAACGCTGACACAACTAGAGTAGACCGCATGAAAGTCGTTCGATAGTTGATTGCCCATATACGATTCCCCCCTCATCTCCTCTCATCCAACACTGTTGCCATACAAATTTCACAAACAATGATTCAGTCTGCTGGAATTATTCACATGCTAATGTAAACAAATATTATACTTTACCATATGTTTTATTAGACAAGAGCAATTTGGCAACACTGTATTATACTTCCATTGGACTACTTTGGTGCTACTTACTCTAGGGTGTATTTTAAGGTGAATATGAATGAATGAGGGTAGAATGGGTGAGATGCCCTTTGTAGCCTTGTTACTGACTACGACCGACTGATTCCTTAGTTAGGATAACCCAATAACTAATAATGGCAGCTGGATCCAGATTCGAACCTTCAAAAAATTTTCCCAGGATTTCGTGATATAGTTTTAGTTTGTCTGGAAAAATGCCTGTGATCAAGGAAGAAGTGATCAAATGTAAAACTGGTTTGATTAATGGATCCTTTACAAATTTTACAACCAAACTGTTAGGTGAAGGTAGTTTAAACAACATATCATCAATTAAATTTACAAAATAATTATCCTAGCGGAACCTCGATAACTCGAACCTCAGAGGGAACGGCAAAAATTTGAGTTATCGAATACTTCGAAATATCGAAGTTTGACTTATCAAGGTGATTTTCCAAAGACTTTGACTTATTGAGGGTCATGGTAACGCAATAGATGGATCATGGAACGGTATAATTCTTACATAAGTTTGAGCTATATATACAAAATAATCATACCGTATAATAATAATTATTATAAAAATTAAAATAGATTTGAACAATTTTAAATGTCTAAAATAAGCCCGGAAATATATTGTAAAGCTTCTTTGGTTAACGTAGTAGAGGACGAAATACTTCCTTCAGTGAAAATATTGTAGAGGAGGAAAGTAAACAAATAATGACTCACAGTTTGGTATTTTGGTGATGGTTTTCCCATTCGACCACTTTCTGTCTATTTTCTAGACTTTTTTGCTCACTTCTTATCAAGTGCCCCAAACAAATCCCTCCCGCCTACGGAAGTCAGTTCTGACCAACTACGCATCAATTTCATTTAGCTGAACATTAATGTAATGTAGAGGCTATTAAAATAATTTGCAAAACTAAAAGGCAACAAAACATGTTAACAATTAAAGTTGCAGAGCATTGTTGGAATTAGTGTGAAGCAGTACGACACTTTTTTGTTTTAAAATTGCCGACGGTGTTCATTGGTGTTCCAAACTGCTTCCCAATGTCACTGTTATTTTTCCTGTGTCAATAGCCTCAAATAATCTTGAACTTCTCCTCATGGGGTAGAGTTTTGCCAACACGTTCTACCAAACTGCAAACACTTTGTAAAAAACAATCTAAAAATTATGTTTCACGTACTCCATCCACGTACTACCTCTGAACTCACATTAACTAACGACTCAGAACACAAATCTAATAAAATCAAAACCATATAGGTATATAATTTACAACAATATGAGACTGTTCCTGATTTATGAAATGAAATCCTCACATAGGTGAAAACCGTGCGTGAGGATGAGTGTGTTTGATATGCGTGTTGCTCATCAACATAAATTTGTAAGTTGTTTTACCGACACCAGGAGCACCTGGGAATTTAGTGGGGAGGAAGGGTTTAAATTTCCGGCTGCAAAGTCACTGGAGGTTTGACTCTAGTCAATATTTCGACTTATAGAGGTATGGAAATTGGACATATTCGAGTTAAAGAGGTTCTACAGCTAAAACTTTGACTTATAGAGGTGCGACAACAGGCTAAGAATACTGCAAAAATTTGAGTTATCGAGGTGTTTCCTGTTAACCCTTCGACTTATAGAGGTCAAATAACATAGCATTAGGTAGGAAAGTTCAAGGGGAATGACAAAAATTTGAGTTATCAAGGAATTCGACTTATTGAGGTTCGAGTTATCGAGGTTCCACTTTATTAATATTCTAGGGGTTTTTTCTTCCTAGTCATAACGCAATAACGGCTGGACAAATTCGAGGTGACAAATTAAAAGGCATTTTTACGTTGATTTGCCAATACATCTCAGAATTTTAAGAAAGGGCATCACTTAAATACAATACAGGGCTGATATTTCAGAACAGTGGTGCTATCCGACGGGGGAAGTCTAAACTATGTGATGATTGAAAGTATGTTGTTACCATCCGTTTTAATATCAGATGTTTTGTTATTTTTGTTTACAAGTAACTGAAGTAATGTTTCATTGGGTACAAACTTGCTCGGATTCGAGCAACAGGGCAACTAGTTAAAATAATTACATACAGAGAATCATCTATAATCAAGCCACTAATTTTCAAGTTTCAATTTTCAATTTTTTGTTGTTGTCTATGCCACTGACATTTTGTATTTAGCGTTGTTAGACGACAACGGTTCAAACCTCTCTAAGTCTTGTGGGTAACCCGGGAATCGAACCCGTGACCTCTTGCACCGAAGTCTAAGACTCTAACCATTAGGATAGCGAGGCGCCTACTTTAGACTTCCATTATATTAATTCTTTATTTACAATTTGCCATGTAACCTAACGAGCTTAATACATCAAGTTCAATGCAACCCTGTGAATATTATCCTAGTTTTTATTTTCATATTAAGAAAGTGATTTTTCAACTTCAACTAATTTTTTATTGTAGAGCTTCTTCCTAGTCTTAAAGTTGATGTCTTAGGTTGTGATACTGATTGACTTACTTGAACAGGAATTTATTTTTTATTTTTTTATCTCTGGTAATCTAAGTTCTAGTCAGGGGTGGCCCATCAGTTTTTTAGTGACTGTGCGGTGTCTCAGTTTGCCGCCCCGTCCCCCTCACCCACCCCTCTCTAACATGATACTTTTTCTGACATTTACTCTATATTCCTTCTTCCCTTAACTATAGGATAATCAAGGTCAAGGAAGGGGGAGGTCTGAGACTTGACGTGACCATATAAATGTGTTTGTTTATGTGTAGTGTGACCATATAAATGTTTTGTCTAAAGCGAGACATCATAATACAGTGAGGAGGGGGTCTCACTACCAAGGGGGAACAAGTTGCTGATGATCGAGACCGTATTGTGTAGACCTCAATGATCACGACTACATCGGCAATGACTTCGATGATTGAGAGCGTATTGTGTAGTCGCCGACTGATATAGAAGAGCACATCGCAACCTACAATTCCTGGTTCGGCCAAAACTTCCCCCATAATCCACATGCTTTACTTTCTACCCACAATTTACTCATAATTCCAGGTCTTTCCTACTCAGTGCCAGCCCTGATGACCTTCAAAAATATTTACACATAAAATGGTTTGGTGAAAAAAAGGACCATATCCCGTTTAAAACTGGACGTATGGCAGCCCTATTTATGAATTGCTACGAGTTGTAGTCTACATATCACAATACACTGACGGTCAAAAATGTATTATATGTTTCCTTAAGAATAATAATGAAAACAAATTTCAGAACCGAGTAAGAAAAGGGAGTACATACTGATAACAGTGCACCTGTAGTGTTGGGAGAATCAAATACATTGGTGTACTCGAGTACAACGGGTACGAGAACAGCGGTGTACTCGAGTACTGTACCCGGGTACAATGGCAGTGACGTCACCGGCAACTACGCAGTTCGTAGTGAGAAAACTCTCCCCGCACCCCGTACCACACACCCCGCACCCCTAACCCCACACCCCTCCCTATGATTACTCTTCTTCAACTACTTCAAGTTCTTCACTGTACGTAAGAGAATATTTGGAACTCCCCTTAGAAAAAATATCGAGAGACCCTCTACTAGATGCGCAGCAAAAAAGAAGGTTCTCCCATGTGTGTATGAACTACAAAAAAAGTATTTATGTATTCCTGCTACGTCGGTGCCGTCAGAAAGACTATTTTCTATAGCAGGAATTGTCATCAATAACCGTAGAAATGGCTTATTTCTGAAAATCTGAATAATATCCTGTTTCTACACAGTAATATGGACTGATTTATTTTCTTGGCATTTTAGAAGATAAATATTATGAATAATGAATAATGAATAATGAATATTTATTGTCATCAACACTATACAGGTTATAGACAAAGTCAAAATTAAACACCATAAATAATAAACAATCTCTACAAATTGCATAGTAAATAATACAAAACATATGACAAATATCATCCAGATCAGCAATACAAATTCCAATCAAACAAAGACAATAATAAAAACAATTCCCTCCATAATGTAATGGGCTACTTCAAAATATAATATTACAATTATTAAAATTTAAAAACTCAGAAATTGAATAAAAAGGATTTAAAATCAGCTAGTTATAAAACTTGGTTTTAAATACATTAAAAGATACATTAAAAGCTGAGTTGGGTAACTTATTGTAGAATTTCATGCCTAAAACTACATGACTATTTTGAGTTTTCGATAACCTGCAATAAGGTATATCAATTTTAAAGTGACTTCTTGTTGTATAAGAATGGATATTGTATCTTAATCTAAAACTATCAATATTTTTAAAAATATATAGGGTAGTGTCAAAAATAAATAGATTGTATACAGTTAAAATATTAAGGTCCCTAAATAAAGGTCTACAGTGGGAATCCCTTGGAGAATTTGTTAATATTCTAACAATCTTTTTTTGAATTAGAAGAATATCTTTAGTTTTACTTGACTGACCATAAAAAATTAAACCGTATCTTATAACTGACTGAAAAAATGCAAAGTATGAGGATATAACATATTTCTGTGGAACAAAATTTAACAATCTTTGTGATAAAAATACAACTCTAGATATCTTTTTGGTCACCATATCAACATGTGGAGCCCAGCTAAGCTTATGATCTAACATCATTCCTAAATACTTAACTGGTTCAAGATCTGTTAAGATATCTGTTAAGATATCATCAGGGATTTTTCTTAAAGAAAAAATAACTGTCTGAGTCTTTTCATTGTTAAGTAGGAAATTGTTTGAACTAAACCAGTCAGAAGCATCTTTTAAGGAGGATTTTACTAGATATTTGAGCTCGTTGATGTTAGAATGAAATGTTAACAACGCAGTATCATCAGCATACATGTATGAAAGAGAGTTGATATTGGCGGGCAGGTCATTAATATATATAATAAAAAGTAAAGGGCCAAGTATTGATCCCTGAGGAACACCACATGTGATATCAGTCATCGGCGACCACTCACCCTTCACACAAACTGATTGTTTACGATCATAAAAATAACTTTTAAATAAATTTAGCTGGCTATCACGAATGCCATAATATTCTAGCTTTTTGAAAAGTAATTCAAAAGGTATGCAATCAAACGCCTTGCTTAGGTCACAAAAGGTGCCCCAAGCAAAATTGTTACTTTCAAATCCTGTTAAAATTTGTGTCACAATAGAGTCAATTGCGTCTATAGTAGAACAACCACTACGAAAACCAAACTGAAAATTACTAAAAAATTGATGACTTTCAAAGAAGCTATAAACTTGATTAAAGATTATGTACTCAAATATTTTAGCAAGTGTGGGGATTAAAGATATTGGACGGTAATTATTTGGATCAGATCTACTACCATTTTTGAAAATAGGTATTACTTTTGATAATTTAAACTCATTAGGAAAATAACCCTCTTCTAGACAACGGTTCAAACAAAAGGTGAGCGGCCGCAAATAAAGACTAATTGTTTGCTTTACAAATGTATTAGAGAAATCATAAATATCAAGGCTAGGAGAATTTTTCATATTCTTTACAATTGAAACAATTTCCTCCTCTGTCGTACACTTCCAACTAAAATTTGCATTTACTATTTTGTGATTCTGAAAAAGCTGAGTTGAGTTAAATGGTGACTGAACTATTTTGGATGATATATTTTTTTATTGAATTTATGACAAAATTGTTCAGCAAAAGAGGAGAGAGCGGGCATTCGACCTTGTCCGCTACACTGCAACTGTTGGAATTTTTGATCAATTTCCAAGCAGCACTACACTTATTTGAGGACTGTTAAATTATTTGAGCATTGAATCCAAGTTTAGCCTCCTTCAAACCTTTTTTATATTCTGCTCTTAAAATAGACAATAGCTTTTTCGTTTTAGCTGAATCCGTATTTTTATACACATCATGACATGCTAACAATCTTTGTTTTAGTAAGTTCAGCTCAGGTGTGTACCAAGACTTATTTCTATTTTTCGAGTTTGAATTCAGAACTCGGACTTTCTTAACCTTAAAACTTTGATTAAAAACATGCGTCAAAGTTCTAAAAAACAAATTAAAATATTCATTAGCAGACAGGTCATAGTTAAGTTTGGATTCATAATTAACTACTGACATCAAATCAAAAAATGCATACATGGAGTCTGGATTAAAAATTCTTTTACTAGTAAAAAGGTTAAGCCCCACAGTACTGGTGTTTACCTCTTGTGTACCACACATAAAAAATAAAGCATCATGATCCGAAAAAGCACAATTAACAACATTTATATAATAGTTTGATGGCTGTAAATTTGAAAATATATTGTCTAAACATGACTTAAATCTTGTAGGTTTAAAATTAGTAACATATAAGTTGTTTTGTCTCAAAAGATTAACAAGTTTTTTCATAGGTTCAGTATCTGGTCTTGAAATATCAAAGGGCGAATTAAAATCACCGCCAATAACTACTGTATAACCCATCCATTTAGATATAAGAGTAAAAAGAAGATCTAATCTTTCCAAAAATAACTCTGGATTGCCATTGGGTGATCTATAAAGACAAATTACAATTAACTTTAAATCTGCTATTATCACAAATGAACCTTCAAAATCAAGTTCAGAACAAAATCTATTTATATCTATTATTTTAAAACTAATAGTTTCTTTGACATAAATGGCAACTCCACCATGTATATGTGAACTTCGACAATAAGAATGTGCCAATTTATAACCACAAGGTGCAAAAAACTCAAGTTTTGTTGAACCTGCAGAGCCAGTAAACCAATGCTCGGTAACACAAAAAATATTACATTTCAAATCAATTAAAAAATCCTCAACAAGACTAAATTTACCACTAAAACCTTGAATATTTAAGAAAACAAAATTACATGACTTTTCAAAAAACGTTACCTTCACATTTTAGTTTACCTTGGATCTGGGTTCACTACTACATTCCAGTTTAAAAACATTTCATCATACAAAGAACTACTATTATTACTTGATTCCGACTCAACAACAGAACATGCCTTCACTTGGGTAACGCCCCCTTCACCACACATCACAGCACCAGACACACTGTCGTTAACTCCCAGTATGACAGCCTCCGCAAATGAACGATGTCCAGGAGAAATGCGAGAAAGCCAGGGTTGTTGTGAAGTTGTCTGCAATTTGGGGTCACTAACTGCATACTCACAGGACGACTGATGTATCCGAGATGACTGGCTAGTTTTTCTATTGTTCAGATGGCGATTTATTTCAGGCTCGTTGGACTCTAGCATTGGTCTCTTTGGTTTGTATTTTCTGCTTGGTATGAATTTAGGCTGTTGGTGAATAGCGAAGCTATTGCTTTAAGGATATTAGATGTAAGCAATTTTTTCCCAGTTATGTTTAAATGAATTCCAGAAGAAACATAACATCGATCAGGGAAGGCAGTCATATTGATTATGTGAACATTGTGCATTGTTTGTGCAAGTTCGTGAATATACAAGTTAATATTCATAATATTCTCATTCACAGGATGGTACAGCGGAAAATCTCGTCGGAAAGGAATGTTTCCAAGAAGGACACTAGCTGGTCTTAGTTCTAGAAGAGCTGATTTCAGGAATTGAATAATATTTTTTGCTTCGCCGCTATATACATCATTTGCCCCTCCTAGCACTATTACAGTATCCCTGGAGGTCAACTTCATATTCTTTGTTGGATTTAAGACATTTATAAATTTAGCTCCAGGTTTGATATAGCTACTAATAGAAAGTGTTTCATTGCTCATTTCCTGTAACAGTCTACCAATATGTCTACCATGGCTGTCGGCTACAATATAAACTGTACCTGATTCTAAGTTTCTAAGTTTTTGAGAGTTTTTATGTACTCCGCTATCATTGATACTTTGCTCACAAAGTTTAGGATTAACACAGGATGCCCCTGTAAGACTATTACGTTTTGTAGCATCAGTGACTGATAAACGTCTTAACTGTTTATAATAATGATCAACTGAGAAAACCCGTTGATATAACTTGCTGTTGAAGATTGGGAGCTCAGTAAGTAAGAGGGTTGCTATGGTCTCCATAAAGTGCAATACATAAATTCCACACTCATTATTTCCCTCTTGTTGTCGACATTTCACCTCAACTACTTTTGTATCAGAATGCCCACTGTAGTATCTGGAAAGCTGAAGGGATAAAGAGGTTGCTGGTTTCAAGTTAAAAGTATATTTAAAAGTAATTCAAGGTAAAAGTATATTTTAAAATTAAATCTTGTAAGTATATCTTTGTTACTTTTCCATGTTGTTTTTAAGTTAAATACTTTAAATTTCAAACTGTTTTATTCAGTTGCACAGGTTTTAGGAGATTTGTTGATTTAAGTTATGGTATATTTTTTAAAGTAAATTTTCATTACCTTTTCGATTTGGTTTATAAAAGTATAACACTTTCAGTTTCAATTTTTTAAAGTCAAAATTTTAAAGGTGTTACCAGTACCTTCTATGTTGTTTTAAAGTTGAACAGTTTCAATTTCAATTTTTTTAAATAAAATTTTTGAAGTACAGTAATTTTTTTACTTTTTATGTGTTGTTTTTACGTTTTATTATTTCAATTTCTCGACAAGAAATGCATTTTAGTTACGACAAGTAATACATTTTAGTTATAAGTACTTTAGTTATAAGAATCACAGACATTATAATAATAATAATAAATTTATATTACATATTACCTGATTAACATTTTCCTTGTAAACCTTCTTTCCTTTACTTACTTTAGTCAAAATTAAAAACTAACTATTTAGTATCTTTAGCATTTCAGTTCCAGTAATGAGTATAAATGAACTATTTCACTTTTTAAATCAGCTAAATACATATTTTATACATCATTTAAAATCAATGCTTTAAGAGTGTCAATAAAGATGTATGTACTCATTGAACGGGTCTGTTAAACCAATATAGCAAGCACAGATACATAGAACGAAGCTATGTCTGAAACCAAATACACCAAAAGAGTACAGATCTAACCACTAGTACAGATACAGTAAGCGAGTACAACCGACAGCCCGAATCCGCGCATACTCAGATCCACAGTGTACTCGAGTACCGAAAAAAGTATCGAGTTCAATGAGTACAGGGCGTGTACTCGAGTACGCACATCACTATGCACCTGGTCTGAGCGTGGGAAATATTTTGTCCGGGGTAATCAAAGTGGTAATCAGATCAAAACCAACCAAGATTCTGATGTAAATACACAGCTTTATTCACAATCATGCCTTAAAACAACTTATAATACTAATATGCAAACAATATACAAAATTAAACATGATTCAATCTATTTACAGATATCTTATTTTTTGAGCGCACTCTTTTGATACATATGTAACAGTATGCGCACACTTACAAGATGGCTGCCAACATTTTGTTTATATTCTCATAGACGAGCCTTGTTATTACTAAGGGGTGATGTTATTACTAAGTACTGAAAGCCAGGGAAGTAGACTTTCTGTTATATTAGAGTACCGTATCACTAACTGTTCTCATGAACCAGTTGAACATCACCAACTCAGACATACACAGTGTTAACCCATCACACAATATCACGATACTCAGCAGTCAAGATCGAATACCAGGGAAGAGTCTGAAGTATGCAGGCCACTTACCTTGGTTCCCTCGAGTTCTTTCTTTTAGGTGCTACTGCATTTATAAGATGGATATTAAATCATAGCGGGGTCTAGAATAACTTGAACAAGTGCTGTGGATAGAGTGAGGTTGTTCATGTCTATTATGTCATGTTCCATATTACTGTATATTATACTAGTGGCTTGAAAGGGGTCAAAAACCCTAACCTTTCTCAAATACTCTGCCTTATCTGATTTTGTTCTGTCAGGAAAATAGATCATTATATGTAGGGTCACATGTTTTAATGTAAACAAAACAGATGTTTTTAAATCCCAACACTTTTCTTATGGGGGATGTTTTATGTTATTTCTTGTTTGCTGGTAACTTTTTATAAATCAATAATATTATAAAGAACAGGTGGTTTTTGTCTGTGTGTGTGTGTGTCTGATGTTCCGGGTAAACTCAAAAACTACTGAACCGACTGGTGTACTGATATCTGGTTAGTGGGCTGAAAATTTACACAAAAAGGTAGATCTTGAACCCGTGCAATACATAGGCCTATTCACTTCCTTAAAATCCCCCCGGGCTATGCCCCATGAACCAGTGGCGGATCCAAGGGGGGCCGATTGCCCCCCCACCCTCAAGCTCAGAAATGTTTTTTTGTATACTGTATAAAAATAGTGCAGTTATGTAATTTGCATCTGGTTAATGTGTTGCGATTAATTCTTTATCACCAATCCAATTCATGCAACATCAGCCATAGGTTATTTTTCTAAACGGTTAGTAATCATATTAAAGTTGTGGAACTAAGCGCGAACAGTTAGTGGGAGTGATAATTTCGTTCTGATGACGCCTGACAGGTGGCTACACTGACAAAATGACGCGACTGCCCTTACACCCTGCCTCCTTTTTTACCCGCGAAACCACCGTCGCCGTCGCATACTTGAGTGTGGGTGCCGGCAAACGTTGAGATTAACGTTGTGTAGTTATCAGAAGATCTCAGATACAACAGCAGTAGCTCGAGTGAGCAGGGAGGTGAGGTGCAGGCTGAGTGGTGCGTATGTCCATACATCACGTTACCATGGCAACAGGAGTTTGACCACGCATCCACTGTATTCACGTGATTATTAGTCATCACACCCTTACCTGCGCTTGAACGCTGTTCTGCCTTTTCTGTCTTAGTTCAGTTCACTTTAGTTTATGTTGGGTTTCTATGTTATTTTTAGTATTTGATTACTATTAAAATTATTATCCGTAACAATAAAAATCGGGGAGGGGGGGTTTCCACCACTTTGTTCGCCCCCCCTGACTCTAATGCTGGATCTGCCACTGCAGTGAAGTTCTAAGTTTCAAACATTCAGAAACTGTAATGCGAACAGCTGTGGATATTTCCATTTGACAGATTAAAGAGCAGAAACAAGAGCAGCTGTTTCAAGATCTCAACCTTTCAAACCCGCGCGAAGAACGGGTATATTCTACTAGACGCTATATAATCAAGACCTTTAATTCAAGCAGCCTCCTATCATCCTGCAATTTGCCAAACTCCTACAATTGGGACATTAAAATTTTGTTTACAGAATCTAATATATAAAAATCAATGTTTGTACGTCTGTTCGTCTGTCCGTTCGTATTTTATGCGCTGCCATACCGTTCATCCGATTGTTTTGAAATTTTGCATAGTAACACAGGTTAACTCTGGGAAGGTTATAGGCCATTAACCGAAGTCCTAGGACATTAGGGCTGTGCCCCACTGGACTTCAAAGTTTCAACGTTAATCTTATTACAGAAGAAATATTTCTTTTGATTTTATCAGATGATATCTATAACTTAAAATATTGTAAACAGCTGTTTATCATTATGAAAATAAAAAACCTACTTGAATGGCAACTCTCATAATGGAAATAAAATACCCCGTCGCAGCAAACCTGCGTACTCAGTGAATTTCCAATGCATATATATGTGTCTCACTACTACATAGAGCCACTTACCAAGTTTCACAAAAATACATTCATAAATAAGTGATATATAGCATTTTATTTATTCTCCATAAGAATAACATTAGGGCTGAGTAAGCAGATTTGCTGCAACGAGGAAGATCAAAAATTTGTATTTTTGCAATTATCAATATAACTCAACCAGGTGAAGCTACATACCAAGTTTTATTAATTTAGGTTCATAACTAAGAGATATACAATTTTACTTATTCTTCATACGAATAACGTGGGGGCCGAGTATGCAGGTTTGCTGCTACGGGGATAATCAACAAAAAATCAATTGTTTGTGCAAATATCAATATACCAGTACTACGTGAAGCCACTTACCAAGTTTCATCAATATACATTCATAAATAATCGAGATATCAAATTTTATTTAACCTCCATAAGGATAACATTGGATAACGTACTGTGTTAAGCATTTTGAATATCTCTGCAACGGTTGGACGTAGAACAACAATTAAAACACCAAAATGATTGTTTTGTAGAGCTAAACTGATTGGTAAAAATAAATGTGAAGTTTTTAGTAAAATTATCTGAGTAAAATCCAAAAACCTTTTTCTTATAAGATTAACATGGGAAATTGTATGGACGTGTTTTTTTACTTTTCTCTACAACCACTTAACATAAGTTAATGATTCAAATTACCAAATTATTTGTTTTTTTTAAGCTCTATAAAATGGCTATAACCAAAATTAAGTGTTTTTAAAATTTGAGGGGGAACAATTCAAAAACTGATTTTTTGAAAATTTAAAACCCCCATAAAACCCCCTTCCCATAGTCCGATCGATCTGGTTTTGAAACTTAAGGTCATAAATGTTACTCTACACATTTGAGTCAAATTTCATCAAAATCGGGCGTTTCTTTCAAAAGTTATCGCGGTAACGGACACACATATATATATACATATATATAAATTTGAACGAATAGTGTTTTTGGCATCTGGGGACCTCAAAACAAAAAGTTAACATGGTCTCGGGCTTAGTCTTACCATGCCACCTACGGTAACAGCTTATTCCTTATAGGGGAAATTCGCTAAAACTACTTGAATGGCAACTCAAACTCTTTTTTCGATAGGCTAGTGAGTGTAGCGAGCGAGCTCATCCGGGAGGCGAGTGAGCGAAGCGAATGAGCTCATATTGAAAATGAACGAGTATTTGATATAAAACAAATTCAAAGCCTCTTCTGCGGCAGCAATGCGCCTGGTACCAGCTAGTTAAAGAAAGATTATTTAAAGTAGCTGTAGGATTGTAGGACATGTAGCTAGTGACACATGTTGGAACTAATGTAAACTACGAGTTCGCACGCAGCACGCTGACGTGAGGGAAGTGAATTTCCATATAAAAAACTATAAAAACTCAAAATCAGTTAAAAACATACAATTATTCCAATTTTCATTAAAATCTGAAAATATTGATATTTTGGCTGTTCTGATACTCCTGGTTATATTTACCTGCAATGCTGTGAATACAATTTTGTGCATTATAAGGTTAGGAGAAGGTCCAGTCAGGCTTTAAAGTAGGCGTGAGGTTCTTGGGGATGATAAAAGTACACCAAAAAATGATTAACAGGCTTTTCTAATGTAAAACCCCCGACAACGTACTGTGTTTGGTCAATACACATTTCCTTTAATAACTCGGTAAGTATATATGCTAGAATGACGAGAGAGAGCTTAAAAGTTTTGCCACACTAATTCCCATCTTTTTACATTGGTTAATTTCACATCAGGGGCTTTTCTGATCCTTTTTGGGCCCAAAAACTCAAAATTTGAAAGATTAGTCCCCAAAAAATGGGTTTAGAGTTTTCCGATTGTTTTGCCCAACGAACTTGTCCAACTGTTTATAGAAAGGAACGTCCCTACCAAATTTGAAGTAAATCAGATAAAAAATGTGACCGCTAGAGTGCCTGCACACATATATATACTATATATATATGTCTATATATATAGATATATATACATATAAAATTTTGAACGACCCCCAAAACGTGTTCAGGGGGTCACGTTAGGAACTTCTATGGTGGTCTCGGGCTTAACTTTCACCGTGCGGGTCATGCTACTGTAATAGTTCACTTTTCATAGGAAATTCACTAATAAAGCAGAAGCTTCTCGCGCCCAATTACAGGACAGCTTTGACCAAACATATCCATGGCAACCAAACACAAGTCCTGCAATGCCAGATTTCATTTATGTTTTCTGGTCACCATTTGAGGTGTCTGCTTGGAGTAAATAAATGTTTGTTTGTATTCACTCGTGGAAATTATAGTATAAAAGCGCAAATTCCAGTTAAAATATAAACTTTATCTTTTGATTTTAGCGAATTTCCCCTATAGGGAAGAAGCTATTACCGTAGTCGGCATGGTAAGACCTAGGCCCGGGACCATGATAACTTTTCGTTTTGAGGTCCCCAGACCCCAAAAACACCATTCGTTCGAAACCGTATGTATATATATATATATATATATGTGTGTCCGTGAGTACGATAACTCTCGTAAAAATTATCCGATTTTGATGAAATTTGGTATAAACGTGTAAAGCAACATTTATGACTTTAAGTTCGAAAACCAGCCAGATCGCTCTATCCGAAGGGGTATTTTGGGGGGGTTTTGTACCCCAAAAATGGGTTTTTCGAATTTGTTGTATATAATTTTGGAAATAGTCAAATTTTAGTTTTTCCTATTGGATTCAGCTTTAAAAAAACACACAATTTGGTATTTTGATCATTTCTCTACGTCAATTGGTTACCGAGATATTGAAAGTGCTAAACACAGTTCGTTGTCTAATGTTATTCTTATGGAGGAAAATACAAATTTTATATCTCGCTTATTTATGAACGTATACTGACGAAACTTGGTATACGGCTTTATCTGGTTGTGGACCATTGATATTTGCTCAATTAAACAATTTTTTGACAAAGGCTCCCGTAGCAGCAAACCTGCGAACTCAGCTCCATGTTATTCTTATGGAGAATAAGTAACGTGTTATCTGCCTTCATTATGAAAATAAATTAATGAAATTTGGTTTGTGGCTTTACCTACATGAGTTATATTGATATTTGTATAAAACCCCATTTTTTGTGTTTCTTGCTTCAGCAAACCTGCATACTCAGCCGCCATGTTATTCTTATAGAGAATAATTAAAATGTCATAAATTGTTTATTTATGAATGTATATTGATGAAACTTGGTATGTGGCTTTAGGTGGTATTAAGATACATATATATGCATTGGAAATTCGCTAAGTACACAGGTTTGCTGCTACGGGGGTATTTATCTTTTCAATGTTTTATTAAAATATCTGAGGTATTTAATGAGTGTTTCCCGATGTTTGTGACAAACTGATGAAAGTGATTCCTGTAATGTGCTTTTACCATACGGTATGTAGCGTCTTGTCCTATTGCTTGAAGATTTGGCAACATTGCACTACAAATCTTCCAATAGCTGTCACTTGGGTCAGACACTTTGGATAGTCAGACGTGGCTGGTTCGATCCCAGTCCCGGCCGACTCCTGTAAGATCATGAGCGGACACCTCTGGCTTGTCCATGTGACTAATTCCGTTACGGTACCTCGCTGACTTCAGTTCACCGCACAGGTCAATAGCCTATGGTGACGGGCAGTTGAGATTTTATTTAAAATATAAATATAAAAAATAGACAATCCTAAAGCTACCTTAAATAGACTATAAATAACTTCTTTATTAGCATATGTGTTGTTATAATTACAGGATGTAAATAAAAAACTCCTGCATGGAACATTACATGTTTATACTTATAAGTGTGTATTACACTTACACTGTACAAGATGGTAAATACACAGTAAAATATGGTAAAAAGCTTTCATTGGGGCTGATAATAATCAGTGTGACTGGTCGAAAATCAATAGCCTTTAAGCATCTTTAATTTTCTACCTTGTATATGAATACAATAAAAGATTAAATATATTTTGAAGTATTATAAGACAGTTTTTATTTACATCCATTCCCTGTCCACTTATCCCTTTTCTTGCCGAGTCCCTTGCAGCATCGAACCTTTTGGCACAACTGATCGAGCGCAGCATAAAGTTGTTCATGGGAGAAGACATCAGGCTTTGGAAGTTTCAGGGCCGTACATTTAGCTTTCACGGGCCCCTGGGTAGGCATGGTGGTGACCTTTTAGACACCAGCCCTGTTAAAATATTAACATGAGCTCTTATGGGAGTGTGGTGATAATTATCTCTTTGCCTATTTTTTATATCATAAGTTTCTTTATTACTTTGTAATAGTAATCTTTCAGTTCACATTTAGAATGTAGCACTGTTTTGATGTTTATTAAAACCTTGATACAAAGGTATTTTCAGTTTCATTACAATTTAATAAACATCATTATCTGAAATGGACAAGTATCTAAAACCTGAAAGGTTTGGAACAGAATATACATTTGTCCCAAGTACTTGAAAATGGATTCTCTGGGAAAGGATATTCGAGACATTCATCAAATCTATCGAAGCAGAGGACGAGGAGAAGTTGAATCTACTGTACAATCACATAAGTCACTCTATCTTTGAACAAATAAGTGAATGCACATCATATGGGGAGGCCATTACTTTATTAGACACACTTTATATCAAACCAAAGAATGAAATCTTTGCATGACACAAGTTATTGACTCATCGACAACAACCAGATGAATCAGTAGATCAATTCCTTCAATCATTACGTGTTTTTGGTGCAAACTGTGAGTTTCAAGACGTCAAAGCCAATGCCTTTCGAGACGAGTACATTCGAGATGCCTTCATTAATGGCCTTTCGTCAATTAGCACTAAGCAAAGATTATTATAAAACTTCAAATTAACATTAGATGAAGCTTTTTCAAAAGATCGTGCTTTAGAATCTGCCCGAGCCTTTTCAGAATCGTACATTTCATCTCAACTTGCCTCTACTTCCTCTCAGAAAACTTCAGACCAATGCGCTTCATGATCTACAGAATTTCCCTCTGTTTAACACTCTGTTTAACGCAGCTATAAACCAGCAAAAATGTTATTTTTGCAGTCATTCCGAGACATCCTCGGTCATCTTGCCCAGCTCGAGAGTCGTTTCATAAACAATGTAACAAAAAAGGTCATTTTGCACGAGTATGCCAATCAAAAGCAAAAACACCGGCATCCACTCTGAATCAAGATGACATTCCTGACGAAGGCAGCTGGGGAACGAAAGCCACTATTCACCCTTGTTCTGCTCCATCTGAAATCTCAGCCGCTTCACCTCCTAGCATTTGAAAATAAATGTTTTTCTGCGGAAGGACTAATCGATATTAGAAGTACGGAGAGCTTCATTAGTGATTATTTTGTATCCAAATATAGGCTCAAGCTCTATCCTACTACCTCTGCTGTCTCAATGGCTTCGTTCTCTTTGTCTGTCCCTATTAAATCCTACTGTAGCATTAATTTGCAAGCCCTGAATAATTCCTACTCGAATTGTAAGTTAAGCATCCTGAAGGGCTGCTGTGCTGATGTCATATTAGGCCAAGACATTCTCAGACAACATTCAAACCTGTCAGTATCTTTTGGCGGAAGTAGGCCAACTCTTAGTGTCAGTAGTCTCACGTGCTCCAAAGTCGAACCAGCCATTCTGTTTGAACACCTAGCTCCCAACTGCAGGCCTATATCTATAAAATCAAGAAGACAATCAGAAGAAGATGCAAGGTTTATTCAATCTCACATTAATGAATTACTAAAGGACAGTGTCACTGAGGAAAGCAACTCCATGGAAAGCACAAGTTCTTGTCATAAATGGGACGCATAGGAAACATATATATGGTTGTGGACTACTCCCTCACCATTAACAAATACACATTACTTGATGGTAGGTACCATCAATTGAGAAAATCGATTCCAAAATAGCTAGTTATAATGTCCATAGTACTATTGATTTAAAGAGTGCTTACTATCCTGTTCCTCAAGGATCTATTTTAGGACCTTTACTACTCATAATCATCATTAATGATCTACCTATTTCTTTTAAAGCCAATAGTCTTCTCTATGCAGATGATACTAATTTTATTAACTGTAATTCAGATCTCAATAAGCTCAAACAGCCAGCAGTGCGTCTATGTCTGCAGGCACGGTCACAGCCATCGTCGATGCTCTCTTCCCAAGTCACCCTGTGAGGCGAGAGGAGAGAGTAACGGGGCCGGTGCCTGATGTTCCTTTGTTCACGGAACAGGAGCTCGTGGCAGCGTCGTCTGCCATGCACAACAACAGAGCTCCAGGCCCTGATGGCATTCCGGTTGAGGCTCTGAAGGTTGTGGCGGGAAGTCACCCACATCTGCTGCTGCGCATGTTCAACGCGTGTTTGGCGGCGGGTGTGTTTCCGTCACGCTGGAAGACAGCTAGACTGGCGCTCATCAGCAAAGGCAAAGGCGACCCGGAGTCCCCGTCGGCATACAGACCACTCTGTATGTTGGACACGGCGGGTAAACTCTTTGAGAGGTTGCTGAAACCCAGGTTGAGGTCGGCTGTTGAAGCTGCTGGGGACTTGTCCCCCCGGCAGCACGGCTTTCGGAAGGGCCACTCAACCTTGAATGCCGTGGCTGAAGTCCTGGGCGCCGTCCAGCGGGCTGACACGGCCTGCCATCAGGCCAGGCCGATCGTGCTGCTGGTCACCCTGGACGTTAAAAACGCTTTTAACTCGGCCCGTTGGGTGGACATGCTCGAGGCGTTGCAGCGGGACTTCAGGGTACCCGACTATCTCTTGGTCGTGGTACAGGACTACCTGAAGGAGCGCAGGCTGCTATATAGCACAGAAGCAGGGGTCCGTTCCAAAGTGGTCACCGCCGGGGCGGCGCAAGGGTCAATCCTTGGCCCTGACCTTTGGAACGTGGCATATGACGGAGTGCTTCGCCTCGAGATGCCACCACAAGTCTATCTCGTGGGCTACGCAGACGATGTAGCCGCAGTCATCACGGCTCGGAATCCGGAGGTGGCCCAGATTCGCCTCAACCAGGTGATGTTTCGGGTCAACAGATGGATGAGCGGTCATGGACTTGAGCTGGCGGTCGCCAAGACCGAGATCGTCATGCTCACGCGACGGAGAATCCAAACAGTAATCCCTATGACTGTTGGTGACGTGGAGGTCCAGACGAAGACTGCGGCGAAGTATCTGGGAGTGGTGCTCGACCGCCGCCTCACATGGTGGGAGCACATCCAGGCGGTTTGCAACAAGGCGACGAGGGTTGTTCTGTCACTCAGCAGATTGATGGGGAACGTCGGAGGCCTGAGGTCCAGCAAGAGGCGACTTCTCATGTCCACCGTCAATGCCACTCTCCTGTACGGCGCAGAAGTGTGGGCGGGTGCCATGAGAGTCAAAAAACACAGCAAGAGAATTCTATCCGTTCAGCGCAGGGCGGCTCTTAGGGTTGCCTGTGCGTATCGCACTGTGTCTGGACTGGCTGTAATGGTTGTGGCTGGAGTGTATCCCCTTGATCTGCTCGCCGCTGAGAGGCAGAACATCTTTCGCCGTGCCCCTGATCTCGGAAGAGACCAAGCTGCTGTGGAAGCCAGACTCGAAACTCTGCGAGTTTGGCAAGAGCGGTGGAACGGTGGACTGGAAGGGCGATGGACGTTTCGTCTCATCAGAGACATAAGCCCGTGGTTGAGCCGTGCATTTGGGGAAATTGACTTTTTCTTGTGTCAATTCCTGACGGGCCACGGGTACTTCAGGGAATACCTTTTCCGCATGGGGAAGGTGAGGTCACCTCAGTGTAGTTACTGCCCGGAGGAGGTGGATGATGCTCATCATACTTTCTTCCGGTGCAGTCGTTTCGCTGAAGACAGGAGGAGGCTCGTCTCTGCTGTCGGCGATCTGTCCCCGGACGTCGTGGTGGGGGCGATGCTTCGAAATGAAGACTCCTGGAGAGCGGTTGCGCTCTTCGTGCAATCCGTTCTTCGGGGAAAGCGAGACGAAGGATGCTTAGGTGACCTCTAAGTTTCCCGAAACGGTGACGTGACCCGTCTGGGCGCAAGACACGCGGGCCAGTGCCGAAGTTGTCCGATAAGGGTTCCGGCCTGGTTTTTCCCCGCGGCTCCGTAGGAGGTTTAGTGGGTATACCTCGTAAGAGGGAGTTTTTTGGGTTCAGCCCAAAAAAATAGTATAATCCATTATATCTTAATCATAATCATTATACTTTGAGGAAGTTGCTCAATACACAATTCAAGATGGCAGCGGAACCAGCATGCCAGATTGTTTCCATGAGACCTATCCATCTAGCCTGACTTTGGCTAGAGACCAAGCATAACGCACTCACTCAAGACCAATATTTTGAAATAGCTTCTTAATGATCATTTTACGTGTTATTAACAACCATTCACAGTAAAAAACTCACATTTTAAAAGTTTTTATTTAGGGTAGACCGGGGCACATTTACGCGGATTTCTTTATTAGTGAATTTCCTATGGAAAAGTGAACTATTAGCATGAGCCGCACGGTGAAACTTAAGCCCGGGACCACCATAGAAGTTCCTAACGTGACCCCCTGAACATGTTTTGGGGAGCCATTCAAAATTTTATATATATATATATATATATATGTGTGTGTGTGTGTGTGTGTGTGTGTGTATGCACTCTGGCGGTCACATTTTTTGTCCGATTTACTTCAAATAATGAGAGGGGTGTTCCTTTCTATAATCAGTTGGACAAGTTCGTTGGGCAAAACAATCGGAGAACTCTAACCCCCTTATTTGGGGATTATTCTTTCAAATTTCGACTTTTTGGGCCCTAAAAGGGTCAGAAAAGCTCCGGACGTAAAATTAATGCTTATATTAAGTTGGGAATTAGTGAAACGAAAGTTTTAAGCCCTCCCTCGTCATTCTAGCATAAATATTTACCGAGTTATTAAAGAAAATGTATATCGGTTAAACACAGTAGAACGTTGTCTTATGGGGTTTTTACATTAGAAAAGCATGTTATTAATTTGTTGGTGTATTTGTATCATCCTCAGCAACCTTGTGGCTACTTTCAAGCCTGACTGGACCTTCTCTTATCCTTATAATTCACAAAATTATATTCCTAGCATTGCAGGTAAATGAAACCAGTAGCATCAGAACAGCCAAAATATCAATGTTTTCAGATTTCAATAAAATTGGAATAAATGTATGTTTTTACACTGGTTTTGAGTTTTAAAACTTTTGTATGTGGAAATTCACTTCCCTCACGTCAGCGTGCTGCGTGCGAACTCGTTTTATTTTTGAATTTTTTATTTTTAAGCCAATGATAATGTAAACACAGTTGTTTGATAAAGCATTTATTAAAGATAATTTTTATCAATATTTTTTTTATCTTTTAATGTTTTAAACCATGAAAATAAATTAAAAATAATACCAAGTAGGGTGCGTAAACCTACCCCGTTCTTGGGGCAAGTTTACGCACGAAGTGGGGCACGTTTACGAATTTAATAATTGGTACCAATAAAGTAATTACAAATATGATATCAACTCAAAGCGTTTCATTATGATACAGAAAATACATACATGGCGAACGATAGAAAATACTTAGTCTTTGTTGTCATCATCACTGTTGCAGTTTATGCATACACAAAAATACTTTTGCTATACAATTGTGTGGCACATTTATCATGGGCCCATCTTTTGAACCTAGGACATTGAACCCATTCTTGCCCTTTCTTTGAACGGTTATAAGGTCTCAAACGATACATGCACAGACCGTTTTCATCCTCTTCATCAGAACCATCTTTTTTTCATGTTTCATGACTGATATAAGTGTATCGAAAAATCCTGTAAACTTGCCCCGTGCGTACATGTGCCCCGGTCTACCCTACAGTAAAGTGTTGTTTATGACGTAAAATGTGTATTTTTTACTGTGAGTCATTATTTTTAAGAAAAAGACAACAGTTTATTTTCCTCTAACCTGCGGGAATAAATAATCTCAAATAGAGACCATGCATATACTCTATATACACAGAGACCATAGATTAAACATACTCGTGTAGCATACTTGATGAACCCCTGTAGACTGACAAACAAAAATAATGTTGATGAATGAGTCACAAGTTGTGATAAATCTTATTTAAGTTATGAGGTAGCGTTAACCATTTTTGACATTGCTTTGCTGGATTCAGCACATGCATCAATTGCAGTTTCTACATAAATAACTATTGGTCTTGTGCGAAGATTGGTGTGTCGCCTAAGTTTGATATTGGTCTGTGGTGACAGTTTCTTTTAACATGTTGCGAATGAACCTGTTACGATGAACTTGATACCTATTAATATGTCTAAAAATCCCACAGTACTCGCAAATTAAAGAAATAAACCTTATTTTACAATATAACCCACCATGGTACCTGATATGTTATTGATGGTTCATTTTCAATTTATTTCATAAAAACACCAAACTGATATGTTTAAATCTATAACAGTAATAAAAGAAGTAACAGCAGGGTTTAATTCAAACTACAAAGTGCATGATCTAACAATATAATTGTATTTAAACACTTTCCAGCAAGGATATCACACAAGAAAAATAGAGGAATAATCATGCCTCAGTCTTGTACAATATACATAACCTACCAAGAACAAAAAGAACAAAATTAAAACTATTAACATTTAAAATTAAATATTATACAACTATCACAAAAGCATTTGTACAATGTCACTAGGAGTTTTATCCTTAAATATTTTGGAAATGCTTTGCCATCACCATTTTCTCGTAAAACATTACTAAATTAACAAATAAATTGGCTGATCAATTATTGATATTATCACGGACTAAAGAACAGAGACAGACATGACTGAGTATATACATAACAACAGGTATCATTTATAATTCCTAGAATTGGTTATACAATATTAAAATAAGCAACAATAATCAAATTTCTTCAAGACTAATTAGGAATTTGAATAATTTTTCTTTGATTGTAAAGTTTATTATTTAATGATTAACATTTGCAACAGGCATTCATTACCATATGTTTACAATAATTATGATGAACTTTACTTTCATCCCAAAACATATTATATTAAAATAATAAACTATTTTGTAAGGACTTTAATAATAATACTAAGTTTAAAATGAACTTAATGTGAAGTTGAAACATAAAATGTATTTAATAATATCTAAAAAATCTATAATACCTCCATACCCTGTACAATAAATCTATTAGAGATCCACACATAAACACATTTTCCCCACATAATATGTACAATTAGCTTACACTATGTTTATTATGTAATTGTGAATAATGCATTTTAACCCTCTAAGTGTCAATCGACTGATTTCAGTCGACTTTGCAGATATCCAGTTTAGCGTGTATATCTCGTTGACGATCGGTCGTTTCGAACCATCCATTATACCAAAGTGATCGGCAACATCTGGGCTTCATGGCAACTAATAATGTTCGCCCTTTTGCGAACTAATAATTTTGCAGCCGTTTTTAATCAGCTGTTTAGTTATGTTTTCAATAGGAATGCTGTAATGTGAGGTTACGTTGTTGTGTATTATATATATATGTATATATATACATATATAATATATATATATATATATATATATGTATATTTTCTTTTTCCTTATTAAATTTAGAACAAAATGTATATCTTGGATTTTTGATTATGGCTGTCTAAATATATTCTAAGGGTCTCGTAACATAAAAAATAAGTTTTTTTTTTGGGGTTGTTTAGATTTGAACCCAAGCCGGACTGTTATACCATACATTTAGGCCAACAAATTTTATATTAAAAGATAGCCCATTTTCTGCTCTCTAAGAAAATGTATACTTGTTTACCAATATATCAAAATTTTATTTTTTTCTAGAATTTTATATAAAATTCTGCAAAAGTTAAAAAAATGGTGTAACATTTCAGGTTTTTTGATGTGACACCTAGAGGGTTAACATTCGAAGTAGACTGTTAATTTTTAGACACACTATGGGGAGTATAACAAAATGCAATAAATTTGTAAAATATAATATGATTTGTAATTAATTTGGAACATAAAAATGGTTACCTATGTTATTAAATTTGATACTGATAAAGATAAACAACGTAAACAAAAGGAATTAGCCTAATATTTCACTTTTTCATTCTGTATAAAACTATTTACCGTGTCTACTGCATCAAATAAAACAATAATTTATGACTTTGACAGGATAGGACAACTAATGTTTCATTTACTAATAGACATTTTTGTTTATTGATGTGAGGGCATAAATCTATACCTATTATCATAAAGATCTTTATATAATTCATATATTTACATGAGACAGCATGCAGTATGAGAAAATAACAGTGATCATTAAAACGTTTAAACCACCTTACATACAGCCTTATTATCCTTACGCTACTACAGAAAATTCTTTGTACATAAATCTGCAAGCTGTCCAAAATAGATTCTTGCACACATAACAGGCTGGATTAATAAGTGACTTGATCTTTTGTTGACAATAGAACAATTTCAAGATAGAAATAATTAACATTAAATGCAGAGGTTTTAAGCAAGAATAAAGACCACGAGGTATTCACATATTTTACTATCTGAGGTGACTTGATGGCAAGTAAGGGGACAGAGGACACCAGGAAAGTGACCCCTCCACTCGTACACTAGTGCCATGGCCTGAACACAACAACATTTGAAACACGGAATACGGAACCATCAGCCAAGCAAAATTATCGACAACATCGGCTGTTATGAAACAGTAAATAAGAAATCAGGACAAAATACAAAACAAATCACGTTTTCTAATGGCATTAGTAAGCAAGGACCATTGTATGATAACAGAATACCTCCCACAAAACAGATCATCTCTGAAGAATATTACATTTATGGCTATTTATAATTCAATAATAATGGAAATCCCACCAAATACACTTATATAGGACATCTTATGTACACTTGGCAGATCTTATAACTTTTCTGCATTCAAATTTGATTGTGAAATAAAATTAGAGAATACTTATTTTTTGTGTCAAGTGTTTAAGATAAAAGTATGAACAAGGCGCTTCAAGAACCAAATACAAGTTACTTTGCACATTCATTTATATAGATACTATTATTTCATTATGTACATTAACATACTAATAAATCATGCAAACCAAAATAATCTATCTTTTATACTTATTCAAAGTCTGTACAATAAATATCAAACAATGGCATTAATTTATACATAACACAGATTTACAAGTAAGTCACCATATATATATATATATATACATTAACAAAAAAAAATCATAAACCTTTTGACATTTATATATTAACTTATCCCAAATTTATAAACAAATATACCAACACAAATAAGCTATGTTTTATTCTGAGAGCAGCAAACCTTGATTTTTAACTAAATGTCAAATATGAATGTTCGTGCCTTCAGTTAAAAGCACATATGTTATTACTGCTCAACCAAATGTTTTAAAATTGTAATCTCAGTAATGTTTCAGATATTGTTTTCAAAATTATTTTTTTGATCTACATGGTTCACACTTTTATTTGGTTAATGATTTCCCTGACCCAAAAATTTGTGTTTCCCTGACTTTCTCTAAGCAAAATGGTTCATTCTCCCTGACTCCTGACTCGGAATGCACACTTTTTTTCTAATAGGTTTTGATTTTCGCACAGTAGAGCTTTGTGTTTACGATTAAAATCAACATTTTCCCCTGACTTATAAAAAATAGTAAGCTTTTCCCTGACCTTTTTTAAATTCCCTGACTTTCCCGAAAGTGTGAACCATGTTCTGATACAAAAATTTAAAAACCATCTTTATCATCTCAATAGGCCTACGCCAGGACCATTTTTTTTTTAACAGAACTCTTTTATTTCTCAGAACATTTTCTTAACTAATTTTGGCTACTGTAATGCAAAAATAGACCTTGATCAAGATGTGAAGTTTTTTTTAAATTTTGTTTGACTATTTTATTAGGACTCAGGCAAACCTCAATGTTTGTTTTCTTGCTTGTAAAGGACAATGTGGGGAATAATCTTGGGTAATTGGGGGTGAAAAAACTGCATCAAGATATAAAAAACAGTCTTTTCCAATGTAAAAACCTCTTAAGACAACATACTGTGTTTAGTCAATTTACTTTTTCTTTAATAACTCGTTAAGTATTTGTGCTAGAATGATGCAGGAAGGCTTAAAATTCTCGGTTTTTTACGTCATATAATTTAATATACCAGTACATTAACTTTACATCTGGGGCTTTTCTGACCCTTTTTGGACCTAAAAACTAACATTTGAAAAATTAAAATCCCAAAAAGGTGGGGTTGGGTTTTTCCATTGTTTTACCCAACCAACTTGTCCAACTAATTATAGAAAGGAATGTCCCTCCCAAATTTGTAGAACGTAAATCGGACAAAAAATTTGACCGCTAAAGTGCAAACCTTACAGCCTATATATTATTTTTAATGACCTCCCCCCCCCAAAAAACGTGTTCAGTTAGGAACTTCTATGGTCATCCTGAGCTTAACTTTCACTATGCGGGATATGCTAATAGCTCACCTATTTAATACAATACCGAGACCATAGACTGAAGATAGGATTTTGAGGGCAAACCCCGAGGGAGTAAACGAGTGAAGCGAGTTTAGTTTGTCTATTGAAATAATATCCGCTCACAAAATGTCTGTGGACTTATAAATAGTGTAGGTCTAGCATCAAACTCTAGTCAGAATCGAGCAACAAATCCCCTTGTCTGTTATATTTTCCTTTTTTTATTCTTTTTATTTTATTTTAACAAATATAAAGTGAGTTAAATTGTTATACGATAAAGCACCTTATTTCTGGTTGCCATTCGGATGCTAAGTATATTCATGTGATTTTGTTTCTGGAGACCTGGTTAGGAAATAAGCAGACCTCAAGGGCCTTCTCTATTGACCTACAACAGTCAGCGAACCAATTCCGGGAGAAAAAATTGTAAATGTACTTGATTGAACTACACTGTAGTCTAGATATTATGAGTAAATTATCAAAATTTTAAGAGTCCCAAAAGAAAATTACAAATTTAAACAAACTAAAAATAATTGTGTAAATAAAATTAACTCATAACTCACTTCTGCTTGTTGTTTAGTAGTAGGTTAACTAAACGAGGTACTCTGACGGAACTGCTTCAAGTATAGCACGAGTAAAGAGAATGTTGAATACTTATTTGAACATCACAGCATACTCGTGTCCCGGACTACAGTGAGTAACTAGTAACTACCCAGGATGCTCGGACCCGCAACTGCACAGTGTACTCAAACTCTGACTGTGTGTGAGTACTCAAGTAGGTTACAGAAGAAATAGAATTGAGTACTTTAAAGTACCTACTTGTTCGAGTGTAGTACACACACAGAAAAAGAGAAGGTACCGTAGTGAGAGAGGGTGAATGCCCCCACCATTCCCCTGTAACTAATATGTATAAACAAAGACAGTAAACAGTGACTAAAAACATTGCATAGGTACCTTATGTTTGAACAAATATATGAATTGATAAGATGGTTATAGGTACTTAGTACCTAAGTAGAGGGGCAAAGTCATTTACTGTGCAGGCACAAACCAGGTGCATCACACTTTGAAAAGACCTGTACTATAAATTTAGGCCTATTCAAAATTAGTTTCATTTACTGTGCAGGCACAAACCAGGTGCATCGCACTTTGAAAAGACCTGTACTATAAAGTTAGGCATATTCAAAATTAGTTTCTATTAGCTATTAATTTTTATTAACCCATAAGGCCTATTCCTGAACCAATTTTGATGATAAGACCCAAAAGTATACAAATTTTACTTGAAAATTGAATTTTCAAACTTAACCCATTGGTCTCCCAATTGTCTTTCAGTTTTCCTGCGCCCGCTAAACTCCAGGATATAATCGGGATCTGGATTATGTTCTTTATTTATTTCAAAGCCGTTCACTTGATTAACTATTTCATATGTATTTTCCTATTTTTTGAAGGTAGTTCACACTTATCAATAAATAATCATACATGATTCCAAACACTAATAAGAGATATCCACGCATATATTTACAACATAGGCCTATTTAATAAAATTATTTTTCTAATTACCTTAAATATTCTTTCTGTTGGTTGCTTATATTATTACTTTGACATTATTTTATTGTTGATGAGAAAACAATCAAACACACTCGACAAAGTCTCACTGCACGAATGAATGACAGGGCGGACGTTCTAACGTGTAGTAGGCCTAAACATGCGCCCGATAAGTTTGGGAGTTCTTGAAAGCTCTTAATCGCTTGTGAAAGAATTGTGGAAAATAAATACAATGCAATCTGCTGTTTAACACTTTGTTTACCCATAACTGTCATTTAAGTCTTTTGTATTCTTTTGTTGTTGGTATTGTGATCTCAGTACTACCTAAATAAATAATTGAGTGTGTGAGCCGGAAAGGAAAAATGTTTGGCCCTATTTACGTCTCTCGATAAAGATGCCTCTTAGTTTAATGCATTAAACCTGTTTAATCAGTTGTAGACTAATGGTTTTAATGATGAGAGATTTGAAAATAGTTAAGGTGCATAACCAATAAGGACGGTTGTAAAAGTGAATGCACAAGTTGGTCCCCCACACATAAGTACTGAAATCAAAAAGACTCCAATAATAGTCAAACTACAGCTTCATATATAAAATAAATACAGTTTAAAATAGTTTAAAATAGTTGCACAGTCAAAAGTAGTCATAGCTTGTGACAGCTGAAATTCATACTTATCTACTTCAATTCTCGGTGGTATAATAGAT
This sequence comes from Allygus modestus, assembly GCA_963675035.1. Classification (NCBI taxonomy): domain Eukaryota; kingdom Metazoa; phylum Arthropoda; class Insecta; order Hemiptera; family Cicadellidae; genus Allygus; species Allygus modestus. The sequence goes on from OY776115.1 coordinate 81,786,666, forward strand.
AGCATGTCTCTGATAATTTAAAGTCCTATTTCTAATTTGTCTTAATGGCTGAAATTAACAGAACACAAAAGGAGGCTATACCCGTACCATAACAAAACTAAAATTTGTCTTCTTGTATAAACAAAATGTACATAAGTAACTTAAATTAACAAAAAGTAATAAAACTTCTAAAATTGAAAATAATTAACAGTTGATTACCGTATTCTTTTAGAAATCGATATAAATAAATCAAAATTTTCAGAGAATATTAAACGTTCTTCAGCCATTAAAAATAATTTGAGGCTCACCTCACACATATTTCACACTTATTATTTTGATTTGTTTAGCACAAGAGGATCCTGATCATCATGGCTGATATGCACATGATAAAAAAAGAAACTTAATCCTCAAAACAAAATAAAAAGGTTACCTTTCTGTTAATAAGATAGGTACTAAAATTGTGAAGCAATAAGTTACTAAAACTGCCAAGGCCAATAGAGTGCCTTACTCACATCCATGTTGGTTTGTTGGTAAAAAACAGCGTTCTTTGTGAATTAAATTTACTTACTTATGCTTAAATTTATTTGATCAAACACTTAACTATAGGCCTATATAGTTAACAAGAACTTTGAAGGAATGAAACTAAAAATGTATTAGGGCAAGTCCTCGACGTCAGATCTGGTAATTGTTACAGACAAAAATAAGTAACTTAAGCTTAAGTTTCATACATATAACCCTATATAATTTCATGCTATTAACTTAAACTAAGTTACCACAGCAATAAATAAATAAATACCAAATTGTTTAAATTGAAAAGTAGGAAATATCTACAGGCTGTCTTACTAAATCTATACCTCCAGCTATAAATGAATGTGCAAAAACAGAAACAAAAGGTAAGTATGAATGTCATCAGAATTTTCATAAAATATTCCAGAAGGCTTAATTTTGAATAGGCCCAACTAAACAACCTAGGATTAATATCTAAATAAAAACTTGACTTGAATTAAGATTAGGCCTAACTTAAGATAGTTTTTATTCAGCCTATCGAGTTAACTATTTACATTGTAGGGGTTCTACTTATTACTGTACAAATTCCGTACCGGTACCTCTAATAAGTTACATATTTAAATAAAAAAGTTCACAAATTTCACTCAAAACTGTTTTAATTGGAAATAAGAGTGGCATTCACAAAAATTAATTTAAACATCCTTTACATGACTTGGCTAATAATCATTGTATAAGTAACTTACTATCAAAATATAATAAAAGTAGGTACAATAAAACCAAATAAGTTATAATATAAAATAGGTACTTTCGTATAGGTAGGTAACTTAGTTGATAAACTTGAACGAGACCAGTAATAATTTGGGGGGTTCATAAACATCATACTTCAGGGACTACGATTAACGAGACCCAGTTATAATTTGGTGGTTCATAAACATTATACTTCAGGGACTACGATTCATTTTGGTTGCAGAGCCAAATTTATAAGATAAGTCTGGCCTGAATAAAGAACTGAACTAATTAAGAAAACTTAAGTAATATTATTATCTAATTTGAGAAAACAAAATATAACTTCAAAATAATGGCTCAAAACCAATTTACAATTCTATCTTGGAACAGTTTCCCTGTAACTTAGACAATTTTTATCAGTTTTACCAGATGACATTTTTTCTAGTTACCTACAATTAAGTTACGTCGTAACTTATGCCTACCAAAAATGAGAAGATATGTTCTAATGAATAACATTAATGGGCCTAAAATTTGAATTATGTCACTGTGAAAACTTAGGCCTAAACTATATTAGGTAAATGTCTTAAAAAATTTAAGGTCACTGTCTAGTCAACATTAGTTTTTATCGAACTAAGTTGTGTCAAAAATTGTAACTACGGTATGTTTAGTTAGGCCTAGTCCTAACTATACTTAAGTAGGCCTATGATGAATTCGGTGAAGAACCTCTCCTGTCACATTTGTGAATAAATCAAAATGGGAATAGGCAGCAAACATAGGGTACCTAATATGGTTTAACGACTAAGATAATATTCTTCACACATTCCTAACTTCTTACAACCCCTCCCAATACTGTGCACTACATTAGCAGTAGCTTTCCATTTTGACAATTTTTGGGCCAAAGCAAGAATGAAATATAGCATTTTCTGATTGGATATTCTCAATTTTTACAAATTCAGTAGCAGGGTTTAATTACCTACAGTTATTAGGAAACAAGTTCTGCAAACGACTTCAAATATGCTTCGTGTAATTTATTCATGAATTCAGGGTCATGTTTCAATAAGTAATTTATTGCTTGCATCAGTTGCTTCTTTGTGAGTGGTTCTGGGCAAGTTTGAGGAGCGCTATTACCTGGAGTAGAGTTTCCCACAACAGGTGGAGCAGCAGTGGTTATTGTCTCCATGCTGCCATCTTTCTTGGCTGACGATGTAAACATAACTGGAGGCATCAAGGCTGGTTTTAAATCCATTGGTGCTGATAGAGGACGATTTTCTGTTTGAATTAAATTGGATTCCATTGACCCTTCAGTTACCAAGGGGGAAGAGCTTTGGGCTAATTTTGAGTTGAAAAACTGCTGAGATTGCACAACACTAGGTGGGGAATCAGAGATCCTTATAAAGCTCAAACTGTTTTCAACTTTACTCTGAGGAATTCCTGGAATATTAACAGGACCATTTTCACTTACTGAAGAACCGTGTTTAGTATTGAACGGAAAACTATTTCTTGTGTCACTGCTATTGCTGGTTGAAAGGCCCAGCATGTGGTTACCATTTTTTAAGAAACCAACAAAATCACCTTGTTGAGGCGTGATTGCTCTTTGCTGTTTTTCTATGTGTTCAACACTGTGAACAGGGTTGGACATCAGACGCTGCAATAATGGCTTCACATCATTCTGTGGAGGAGGTATCGCTATAGGAAGTGATGGCATACGAGACAATCCAGGGGGTGGACCAGATCGGGAGCTATTAATGAACATACCGGGGGGCTGGTTGACATTAGTATCTTGAATAAATTTAGAACCGTTGCTTGCTTTAGCAAAGAAATCCATTACACTTTGTGGTGTAAGATCTGATTCCTTTAGATTGTAGTTCATATCATGAGAAGTACCCAAAAAATCTGGCTTAGTTTTCCTTGGAGATTTTGAATTGAATTCTTCTTGGGCTTTCGTCAACATCGAGAATATGTCTACATTATTCCCGGAGGGTACAGGCTGTCTTCCTACATTTTCTGATTTACTTTCCAGGCCTTCTTTAATAATTTTCATGAGAACCCCTGCTATTTTTACACACTCCTCTTTATCATAAAACCAAATGCCGTATATCGATCCCTGGGGATTTCTATACAGAAGAAATGGATCTTGCAGCTGTAAATCTAATCCTTGAGTAACAGGTTCAACCAGATTTTTCATGTTTAGTCTATTCATAATTAAAATATTGTGGAAAGGTTCACCTGTACGACTATACACAAAAAGTGCACCTTCTATGTCCGTTTTCTCCCACTCGTTGTTGATAAAAGTGTACAAAGCAACATGAGCTGCAGTTTCTAATAAACCTTTTGCATAAGGATCTACTCTTTTCAGTGCAGCAAAATTCATTTTAGATTCATTTAACTCCGCCATCATTTATAACACTGAAATTTACAAAATACACTAACTGATCATTTAGTAATTAACTGTTCACATCATAACACGACGCAGAGAAAGCATAAAACAAAAACACACAAGAACAGTATTGCCACCAACATGAGGTACAAAATCTCTAGAATCCAACAAATTTGTCCCTATAAATCCCTAAATACATTTTAAGTAAGTCCCTCAACTCACTTCTCGCAAATTTTGAAGTATAAAAAGAGTTATTTTCGTTCCACGCACTTAATTAAACGATTTATTTAATTTAAATAATAAGCTATCTCTGTCAAAAACTAAATTATCTACAATTGAATTGTATTTTCATACATATATATTTACATTTTAATTTACTTTTGATAGTCTACACAACGGGTGTTTAACAATTAATTAAAGTCTTTTTTCTGTCTACATTTGTCACATTATACCATAGATTAAGCATACTCCTTAGTATACTTAATCTTTATACTACCACATAAAATATGTTCAAGGGGTACAAGTTATGGTATTAATATTATATGTATTTTCTTGTTTTATTTTTACTAGGTTGGTAACCAAGCCACTACTGCTCAGTAAACTATTGCTAGCATTTAATATATTTAATATAATTATTAAGTATATTAGTTACGAAGTGACTGCGTACACGTCTAATGTAAGGGCAAATTCACTTCGCTACCGCTTAGGTTAAGTTGGGTTAGGTTACGTTACGTTATGTTACGTTAGGTTAGGATAGGTTAGGTTAGGAGGTTTTCTGGCTCTCAATTTGTTTTAAAAATCACAGGAAAGTAACGTACGGTGCATAATTTGGAACGGACGTGAACAGTAGCGGCTCACGTCGGACGTGTACGTATCCACTGCCTATTAGTTATAGTTTATAGTTTTTTATGCTTTTGTTTTACTGACGAGAGGTACAGTTTCACTTCAGAAATAGAGTGTTCGGTGTTTTATGGATAGGTCTATACTAATTTTATAATACTTTAAATATATAAGGTCACTTGTTTATACTATTTTTAACAAGGATGTCTCTTGGAGGAAATCTGGACTTGTATGTTTTTAAAGTTCTATTCAATTAAGCCCCTTTTGTATGTTAACAGTAATTTGTATTTGTTTTGTAATAAATACTTTTTTTAAGTTTAAATGGATGGGTTGGTTGGATTGGTTTCACTTCTACATGATGTACAAATTCCATTGGTCTAAGTATTTAGGCAAGCATTAAGAGGTGGTACGGTATTTACTCATTGTTATTAATGGGGAAATGATAATATTTCACCTTTAGGGGAATATTTTTCATACATTTCAAATACCTCAAATGGAAGTGTAGCTAATTTACTGTGTTTAAAAAAAAACCTTTGAGAAACATAACAATTAAATCCCTAGATCCCCATAAAATCCCTTTAGGGTTCAAAAAGTCCCTATAAAAGGGACAAATCTCTAAAAGTGGCAACACTGTACAAGAACTCAAGAACATAACGACGAAAGACTAATACAGTTTTGGCAGAGGCTACGTACACGTCCGACGTGAGCCGCTACTGTTCACGCTCGTTCCAAATTATGCACCGTACGTTACTTTTCGTGTGATTTTTAAAACAGATTGAGAGCCAGAAAACCTCCTAACGTAACGTAACCTAACATGGTTATGTTAGGTTACGTTAACACTTAACACTTAATTTTTATTTTGACCATGTTATAGAGCTTAAAAAAACAAATAATATGGTATTTTGAATTATTAACCTAGGTTAAGTGGTTACGGAAAAAATCCATAAAAACATGCTCATAAAATCTCCCATGTTAATCTTATGGGAAAAAGGTTTTTGGCTTTTCCTCAGTTAATTTTGCGTTTTAAAGTAACGTAACCTAACCTAACCTAAGCGGAAGCAATGTGAATTTGCCTTTACATTGGACGTGTACGTAGTCACTTCGTGTAGTTTTTGTAGTGTCTGCATTCAACCAATCAGATTGGTTCTTCTAATCAAGCAGAGTGCCAACAAAGCAATAATAGAATTTAAAATATTTAAACGTTGACAGACGTTGAGACGTATACTTGTTTTAGAATTAGTGTAATTTAAAATACCCCCCGTCGCAGCAAACCTGCATACTCAGCGAATTTCCAATGAATATATATGTCTTAATAACACATTAAGCCTCTTACCAGGATTCATAAGAAATATATTCATAAATAAAGCGATATTTAAAATTATTCATTATTCTACATAAGAATAACATTAGGGATGAGGTTTGCTGCAACAAGGAACACAAAATAATGGGTTTTCATGCAAATATCAGTAGAAATCACCTAAGTGAAGTCACATACCAAGTTTCATCCATATACATTTGTAGTGGCATCTGACTATCCACCAATGTTTATAATGTGGTTTTAATTTAAAACAAATCATATGTTTCATTATTTTTAATGTTATTGCTTTTAGCGAATTTCCCCTATAGGGAAGAAGCTATTACCGTAGGTCTCATGGTAAGACTTAAGCCCGAGACCGTGACAATTTTTTTTTAAGGTCCCAAGATGACTAAAACACTATTTGTTCAAATTTATATATATGTATATATATATATATATATATATATATATATATATATATATATATATATATACATTTAAGAAATTAACACCATTTTGTTGCAATATTTCGAGGTATTCTCTTTATCAAGCACAAAAACGAATGACAAACAAAAACAACAGATCATATGTTATTTACACATTTGGTTAAGATCAGATGATGTGGAATAAAACTATGTTGATACTGTAGAAAGAATAAGGAACCAAAAATTATCAAATTAACGAATGTTGAGTCCATGTGGTTGTTTCGTTCTTAAAACTAACTGGTGAGCCAATTCGACTGTTCTCAAATTCATGTCATTTAATTCTTTGTTTTCAACACTTTGGATTTTGTGAATAGCTTTAAGATAGAAACAATCTTCAAACTCAGCATTATGTTGAACAGCGTGTAAGGCCACCGGCTTGTGCTTGTCTTTATGGTTGACATAAAACCGATGTCCTGTCAACCGAACACGTAAGGAGTTGGATGTTTGTCCAAATGTACTCCTTAGGACAAAGTTTACACCATTGACTATAAATACTACAGTATTTATAGTCAATGGTTTACACGTTAGCTGGTAAATCGCATGGTTGGATGAACAATCCATGTGTCCAGCTATCGGGTAAACTTTGTTCGTTACTGTGCTTCGAAAGCATATATATATGTCCGTGAATGCGATAACTTGAGTAAAAAACGTCCAATTTTGATGAAATTTGGCTCAAATGTGTAAAGTGACATTTATGACTTAAGTTCGAAAACCAGAAAAATCGGACTATGGGAAGAGGGGTTTATGGGGGTTTTAAATTTTCCAAAAATCAGCTTTTTGCATTTTTCACCCTAAAATTTTTGAAACACTTAATTTTTATTTTGACCATGTTATAGAGCTTAAAAAAACAAATAATATGGTATTTTGAATTATTAACCTAGGTTAAGTGGTTACGGAAAAAATCCATAAAAACATGCTCATAAAATCTCCCATGTTAATCTTATGGGAAAAAGGTTTTTGGCTTTTCCTCAGTTAATTTTACTTTAAACTTCACATTTGCTTTTACCAATCACTTCAGCCCCACAAAACAATCATTTTGGTGTTTAAATTGTGATTCTACGTCCAACCGTTGCAGAGATATTCAAAGTACTAAACACAGTACGTTGTCCAATGTTATCCTTATGGAGAATAAATAAAATTTTATATCTCGATTATTTATGAATGTATATTGATGAAACTTGGTATGTGGCTTCATGTTGTACTGGTATATTGATATTTGAACAAAAAACAAATGTTTTGTTGGTTGTCCCCGTAGCAGCTAACCTGCATACTCAGCCCTAATGTTATTCTTATGGAGAATAAGTAAAGTTTTATATCTCCCTTAATTATTAACATAAATTAATAAAAACTTAGTATGTAGCTTCACCTGGTTGAGTTAAATTGATATTTATTTTTTGATTTATTTGGACTTTACCTATCGCTTCTAGTGTTTAAAACTACACTACGTTTCGGGAGGTAAGGAAACTCCTCCCGTTATCAAGTGAACCCTACTTACATCTAAATATCAAACTCTTACACCTAACTAACCTACATTTTTTTTTGATTTTTTTAATTATTTTTCTTTTACATTTTAATTCACACTAACACAAAGATAACAAATATATATATACAAAAAATCAAATACAATACACTAACACAAAATTTATATATACACCTAACTAACCTACATTTTTTTTAATATTTTCCTTTACAATTTAATTTACACTAACATAAAGATAACAAATATATATACAAAAAATCGAATACAATACACTAACACAACATTTATATATACGAACAAATGGAAAATTGACAATACATTACCTGTTCTGCATCGTGGCCTCCAAGCTGACGGTCAAACACGGGAAACGGGCTCACGTCCATCCACAACCAAACCGCACACTAGACTAGTGGCTAGCGGCAGTGGAGGGGGGAGAGCCGTTACCCCCACCTACCGACAGGGGCACGTGACGACACAGCTGTGGCTACCCACAAACTCAACATCTTCTGACTCAGGTAACGCCTTGTTAGATACACTTCGTTTTCTTTCCGATCAAATTGCGGAACTCTCTGCAAATTTTAAACATAACAATCGGTCCCGTAGTCACCCTCGAAGTCGTTCAATGTCAAAGCATAGAACGGAAGAAAAAAAATCAGTACGTATGTGCTGGTACCACACTAAGTTTGGTAAAAATGCTACAAAACGCATCCTTCCTTGCACTTTTCAGGAAAACTCCAGCAGCAGTCAGTAATGGCGGCAACGGACTGCACAACTGCTGGTAACCGCCTTAATGTTACAGATCGAACTAGTCGAAACCGATTCCTTATTGACACCGGATCTGACCTCTGTTGTTTTCCTAAACGACTCCTACCTGATCGACGTTGCCCGACTGACTACACATTAAGTGCTGCAAACAACTCAACAATATGTACTTATGGTTTCATAAATCTTACATTAGATTTAGGTTTTCGCCGTTCTTTGACATGGCGCTTCATTGTAGCTGATGTACACCTGCCAATTATTGGTTCTGATTTTTTGGCTTATTTTAATCTCTTGCCAGACTGTCGTAATAAACGTCTTGTCGACGGAACAACAGGTTTCGTGACTTTCTGCCAACCAGCTCAGAACTCTCAACCCAGTGTAAAGGCTCTCTCTGAAAACACTCCCCATCATGAGATTTTTGCAGCTTTCCCAGAGTTAATCCGCCCATCTGGATTGCCTCGGAATGTTCAACATTCAACTATACATTATATTCGGACAACTGAAGGTCCGCCAGTGTTTTGTCGTCCCCGTCGTCTCGCTCCTGACCGTCTTAAAATAGCCAAATCAGAGTTTGACTCAATGGTTCAGGAAGGAATTGCTCGTCGTTCTGATAGTCCTTGGGCTTCACCTCTCCATATGGTACCCAAGAAGACCGATGGATGGCGCCCATGTGGAGACTATCGTTCACTCAACGCCAGGACAATTCCCGACCGGTATCCTGTTAGACATATACATGACTTTGGTCATTGCTTACATGGTTGTAATGTATTTAGTGTAATCGACTTAGTTAAAGCCTACACTCAGATCCCTGTAAATCCTGACGACATTCCCAAAACCGCAATTACCACTCCGTTTGGATTGTTTGAGTTTCCTTTTATGGGATTTGGGCTTCGAAATGCTGGACAGACATTTCAAAGGTTTATCGATGAAGTTCTTTCTGGTCTAAATTTCTGTTTTGCTTACATCGATGACATTCTGATCTCGTCTCACAATCAGGAAGAACACATGAAGCATCTGAACATCCTCTTTAAACGTCTCTCTGACCATGGCATTCTAGTAAATGTTAAAAAGAGTGTCATTGCATCCTCTGCAGTCACCTTTCTTGGGTACGAAGTATCTGCAGCTGGAACTAAACCTTTGCCAGATCGAGTCATTGCCATCCAACAGTTTAAAAGACCACAGACTGCTCGTGATCTTCGTAGGTTTCTGGGTATGATGAATTTCTATCGTCGCTTTATTCCCAGTGCAGCTAAATATCAGTCCTCCCTCCACGATGCTCTTGCTGGACTTAAAGGCTCCCAACCTGTGAACTGGAACGAGGATTTAGACGAAGCTTTCACTAGATGTAAGGAAAACCTTGCCAATGCTACATTGCTCAATCACCCTGATCCTGAAGCTCGTCTTGGATTGTTTACAGATGTGTCTGCAACCTCTGTAGGTGCCTGCCTGCAGCAATTTACAGAGTCTTCCTGGCAACCCTTAGCTTTCTTTTCTCACAAACTTAACGAAAAGCGAAAGGACTGGCCAGCCTATTACCGTGAATTGTATGCTGTCTATACAGCAGTACAGCATTTTCGACATGTACTCGAAGCACAACCTTTCACTATCTTTACAGATCACAAGCCCCTAATTTATGCTTTCCAGCAAAGACGAGATAAACTGCCTCCCATCCAACTCAATCAGCTTACTTTTATTTCACAGTTTTCGACCGACATTCAGCACATCTCTGGTTCTACAAATATTGTCGCAGACACCTTGTTGAAGCTGTAAACTCCCCCATTCCGATTGACTAGCAATCCCTTGCAAGTGCTCAAAAGGATGATGTTGAATTACAAGATCTCCTTTTAGGAAACACTTCACTCCAACTAAAACTCATAACCATTCCTGGTTCAGATAAAAAGATCTACTGTGACGTCACACCATCGACATACCGTCCTTATGTTCCTGAGCAATATAGACGTAATGTATTTGACTCCTTACATGGACTGAGTCATCCTGGTATAAAAGCCTCTGTAATACTTATTTCAAAACGTTTTGTGTGGCCTAACATACAAAAAGATTGCCGCAATTGGGCCCACACTTGTCAGTATTGCCAAAGAGCTAAAGTATTTAGACATGTTCACTCTCCACCTGGTAGTTTTATTCAACCTTCGTCCCGTTTTCAACACATACATATTGATCTCATAGGACCACTTCCTCCTGCTGGCCCCTATCGATATTGCCTTACAGTTGTAGATAGGTTCACGAGATGGCCTGAGGTTTGGCCACTGCAAGGTATAACAGCCCAAGAAGTCGCTTGCGACTTATCAACTGCTGGATCTCTCGATTTGGTACGCCATCTCGGATTACTTCAGATCAAGGAAGACAATTTGAATCTGATTTGTTTCGCCGCCTGGGTATGACATTAGGCATCGATCGATATCGCACCTACAGCTGGCATCCATGTTCTAACGGAATGGTCGAGCGTTTCCATAGGCAACTCAAGGCTGCAATCATGTGCCACCCAGAGACAACATGGCTTCAAGCCCTACCAGTTGTTTTACTCGGAATCCGTAGCGCGTTTCGACCAGACCTCAAGGCATCATCAGCTGAGTTGTTGTACGGTGAACCTCTTAGACTTCTTGGAGAACTCATTGTAGCACCAAGCGGTCCTCATCAGCAAAAGGATGCTTCGGATTTTGTCGTGCAGCTCCGTCACCACATGTCTAATCTCCGTCCTGCACCTGGATCTAGTCATAGAAAACAGACTACCTTTGTTTTCCAAGACCTAAAAACTAGCTCTCATGTTTTCCTTAGAGATGATACGGTGAGGAAATCTCTACAACCTCCTTACACAGGCCCTTACCAAGTGTTTGATCATGATGATAAGACCATAACCATTATCATTAACGGATAAAAGTCCAAGGTGAGCATCGACAGAGTAAAACCTGCTTATATTTTGGCTGATGAGCCACAAAAAGATGCAGAAACCCCACCCAAGACCCTCAACACCAAACCATCTCCTGTTGCGCAGCCTCCAGATAATACAGAAACTTGAGTACTTCCAAACTACACCACACGATCAGGACGTCAAGTTCGTTTCAAAAGGCCCTGACCTCCGGTCTCCGCGGGGGGCTGTGTAGTGGCAACTATCCACCAATGTTTATCATGTGGTTTTAATTTAAAACAAATCATATGTTTCATTATTTTTAATGTTATTGCTTTTTATTTATAAAATATTGGAATTGGGATTGATGTAAAAATACAACATTTATTTTTCAGTATAGCGTTTCTTCTTTTAACTTAATTAATTAAGGAACTGAAGACTTAAACAGCTATACATTCATAAATAAGCGATATATAACATTTTTATTACTCTCCATAAGAATAACATGGGGACCGAGTACCTGTTTGCTGCTACGGGAACCATAGGCAAAAAATTGATTTTTTGTACAAACCACAACCAGATGAAGCGATATACCAAGTTTCGTCAGTTTATGTTTATAAATAACCAAGATATAAAATTTGTCTTTTTCTCCATAAGAATAACAATGGACAACGTACTGTGTTTAGCACTTTCAATATCTCAGTAACCAATTGACGTAGAGCAATGATTAAAATACCAAATTGTATGTTTTTTAAGCTGAATTCAATGGTATAAATTAAAATTTTATTTAAATAACAATTACATGTGAAAACCACAAAAAAACCATTTTTGGGGTACAAAACCCCCCAAAAAACCCCCCTTAGAATGGTGCGATTTGTTTGGTTTTCGAACTCGTTGAAATAAATTGTACTTTACATATTTGTACCAAATTTCATTAAGATCGGACCTTTTTTACGAGAGTTATCGTGCTTACGGACACACACACACACACACACATATATATATATATATATATATAAATTTGAACGAATGGTGTTTTTGGCATCTGGGGATCTCAAAACGAAAAGTTATCATGGTCTCGGGCTTAAGTCTTACCATGAGACCTACGGTAATAGCTTCTTTCCAAGGGGGAAATTCGCTAAAACAAACAATTTGGTGTTTTGACCATTGCTCTACCATTTTTGACCATTGGTAAAAGAGATATTGAAAGTGCTATACACAGTACGTTGTTCAATGCTATTCTTACGGAGAATAAGAAAAATTATGGCAGAGGCTACGTACACGTCCGACGTGAGCCGCTACTGTTCACGTCCGTACCAAATTATGCACCGTACGTTACTTTTCCTGTGATTTTTAAAACAAATTGAGAGCCAGAAAACCTCCTAATCCAACCTAACGTAACGTAAACTAACCTAACCTAACGTAACCTAACCTAACCTAACCTAAGCGGTAGCGAAGTGAATTTGCCCTTACATTGGACGTGTACGTAGTCACTTCGAAAAATTATATCTCGCTTATTTATTAATTTATCCTGACAAAACTTGGTATATTGCTTCATATTGTTGAGTTCTATTTATATTTTTACAAAAAACTATGTTTTTGCTGATAGTTCCCGTAGCAGCAAACCTGCGTACTCAACCCCATTATTCTTATGAAGAATAAGTAAAATATTACCTCTGTTAACTAAGAACATAAACTAATAAAACTTGGTATGTGGCTCTCCCCAGTTGATCTATATTAATATTTGAATAAAAACCCATTTTTTGTGTTCCTTGTTTCAGCAAACCTGCAGACTCAGCCCCATGTTATTCTTATGGAGAATAATTGCAATTGTATCAATCGTATACATAATAATACATAATAAATATTAATGTAATTGATGAAACTTGGTATGTGGCTTTATGTGGTATTAAGATACGCATTGGAAATTCGCTGAGTACGCAGGTTTGTTGCTACGGGGTAATTTATACTTCTTGTATGAGTTTTTAGCTTTTAAGCTGAATTCAATGGTGAAAAATAAAATTTGATTAACTAAAATATAATATGTAAAAAACTCAAAAGCCTTTTTTCGAGTGCAAACCCCTCCCCAAATACCCCTTTGGGTGGAGTGATCTGGCTGGTTTTCGAACTTAAGTCATAAATAATGTTGCTTTTACATGCTTGTATCAAATTTCATCAAAATCGGACCATTTTTACGAGAGTTATCGTACCCACAGGCAAAAAAAAATATATATGTATAAATATATATATGTATATATATATATATAAATACAGTTTTGTACGGATGGTGTTTTTGGCATCTGGGGACTTGAAAACGAAAAGTTATCATGGTCCCGGGCCTAGGTCTTACCATGCTGACTACGGTAATAGCTTATTCCCTATAGGGGAAATTCGCTAAAAGAAGAAAGTTATATAAGAGGAAAAAAATACTTCAAAGAAAAATATAATTTATTAATAATAATATAGTTTATTGATAGGGGCAAGAGGTACAATCGCATACTAAATAAGGAGTATGCTTACTCTATGGTACAATCCTGATTGTTGTAGAGAATGTATGGAAAGGTTTACCCATTTTGTAAATACAGTCATGAGTTTTACCAACAACAATAAAAACTAAATACCCCCGTAGCAGCAAACCTGCATACTCAGCGAATTTCTAATGGAGATATAAATGTCTTAATACTTCATAAAGCCACTTACCAAGTTTCATAAAAATATATTCACAATTAGCGATATATACAATTTTAATTATTCTCCATAAGAATAACATTGTTGCTGAGTATGCAGGTTTGCTGCATCAAGGAACACAAAAAATAGTTTTAGCGAATTTCCCCTATAGGGAAGAAGCTATTACCGTAGTCGGCATGGTAAGACCTAGGCCCGGGACCATGATAACTTTTTGTTTTCAGGTCCCCAGACCCCAAAAACACCATTCGTTCGAAACTGTATATATATTTATATATATATATATATATATATAGATATATATATATATATCTAGATATATATATATATATATATATATATATATATATATATGTGTCCGTGGGTGCGATAACTCTCGTAAAAATAATCCAATTTTGACGAAATTTGGTATAAGCATGTAAAGCAGCATTTATGACTTTAAGTTCGAAAACCAGACAGATCGGACTATCCGAAGGGGTATTTTGAGGGGTTTTGTACCCCAAAAATGGGTTTTTTGAGTTTTCTACATATAATTTTTGAAAAAGTCAAATTTTAGTTTCTTCCATTGGAATCAGCTTAAAAAGACGCACAATTTGATGTTTTGACCATTGCTCTACGTCAAATGGTTACAGAGATATTGAAAGTGCTAAACACAGTACGTTGTCCAATGCTATTCTTATGGAGAATAAGAAAAAAATTATAGCTCGCTTATTTATGAACGTATTCTAAAAAAACTTGGTATATAGTTTCATCTGGTTGTGGTCTATTGTTATTTTCACAAAAAACCCGATTTTTACCAATAATTCCCGTAGCAGCAAACCTGCGTCCTCAGCCCCCATGTTATTCTTATGGAGAATAAGTAAAATGTAATGTATCCCTTAATTATGAACATAAATTAATAAAACTTGGTTTGTTGGTTCACCTAGTTGAGTTCTATTGATATTTGCATAAAAACCCATTTTTTGTGTTCCTTATTGCAGCAAACCTGCGTACTCATCTCCCATGTTATTCTTATGGAGAATAATCAAAATGGCATATATCGCTTATTTATGAACTTATATTGATGAAACTTGGTATGTGGCTTCACCTAGTTGAGTAATATTGATATTTACAAGAAACCCTATATTTGTTGTTTTTTGTAGCAGCAAACCTGCGTACTCATCCCCTGTTATTGTTATAGAGAATCATTCAAATTTGATATATCGCTTATTTTTGAATATATTTTTATGAAACTTGGTATGCGGCTTTATGTGGTATTAAGACTTATAATTTGCATTGGAAATTCGCTGAGTACGCAGGTTTACTGCGACGGGGGTATTTTATGCTACTATCAATATAACTCAACTAGGTGAAGTCATATACCAGTTTTAGCGAATTTCCCCTATAGGGAAAAGAAGCTATTACCGTAGGTGGCATGGTAAGACTTAAGCCCGAGACCATGATAACTTTTCGTTTTGAGGTCCCCAGATGCCAAAAACACCGTTCGTTCAAATATATATATATATATGTGTGTGTGTGTGTGTGTGTGTCCGTTACCGCGATAACTTTTGAAAGAAACACCCAATTTTGATGAAATTTGGCACAAATGTGGAGAGTAGCATTTATGACTTTAAGTTCGAAAACCAGATCGATCGCACTATGGGAAGGGGGTTTTATGGGGGTTTACAATTTTCCAAAAATGGGTTTTTTGCAAATTTGACCCCAAAATGTTAAAAACACTCAATTTTGGTTAGAGCCGTTTTATAGAGCTTAAAAAACAAATAATTTAGTATTTTGAATCATTAACCTAGGTTAAGTGGTTGAGGAGAAAATCCAAAAAAACGTGTCCCATGTTAATCTTATGGGAAAAAGGTTTTTAGATTTTTCTCAGATAGTTTTACTAAAAACTTCACATTTCTGTTTATTAATGTTTTTAGCTCAACAAAACAAACATTTTGGAGTTTTAATCGTTGTTCTACGTCCAACCGTTGCAGAGATATTCAAAGTGCTAAACACAGTACGTTGTCCAATGTTATCCTTGCGGAGAATAAATAAAATTCTATATCTCGATTATTTATGAATGTATATTGATGAAACTTGGTATGTGGCATCAATTAGTTGTGGTGTATTGATATTAGCATAAAAAACAAGTTTTTTGTTGATAGTCCCCGTAGCAGCAAACCTGCATACTCGGACCCCATTTTATTCTTATGGAGGATAAGTAAAGTTGTATATCTCCCTTAATTATGAACCTACATTAAGAGAACTTGGTATGTAGCTTCACCTGGTTCAGTTGTATTGATAATTGCAAAAAAACACATTACTTATCTTCCTCGTTGCAGCAAACCTGCGTCCTCAACCCTAATGTTATTCTTATGGAGAATAAATAAAATGCTATATATCACTTATTTATGGATGTATTTTTGTGAAACTTGATAAATAGCTCTATATGTAGTAGTGAGTCCATATATATATGCATTGGAAATTCGCTGAGTACGCAGGTTTGTTGCGACGGGGGTATTTATTCATTTATGTTTATAATTAAGGGAGAAATAGCATTTAGTTATTATCCATAAGAATAACATGGGGCTGAGTATGCAGGTTTGCTGCTACGAGAGCCTTTGGCAAAAAATTATTATTTTGAACAAATATCATTAGAACACAACCAGATGAAGCCATATATGAAGTTTCGTCAGTATACGTTCATAAATAGGCGAGATATAAAATTTTTCTTTTCCTCCATAAGAATAACATTGGACAACGTACTGTGTTTAGCACTTTCAATATCTCGGGAACCAGTTGACGTAGAGGAATGACCAAAATACCAAACTGTGTGTTTTTTAAGCTGAATACAATGGTAAAAACTAAAATTTGACAATTTCAAAAATTATATGTACAAAAATTCAAAAAACCCATACGGTAAACGGTAAAATATAGGTGGTAAATACTGACCAAAAACTTTTATAGAACCCAGAGACATTGGAAGAGAGGATTGTCTTGGTTAAATGACTTACAAAATAATAGTCAAGACCTTAAATTGACACAAACAAGTGTATTTATTATAATTAATATTTCATTTAGTTTTCAAAGAGATTCATATAACTTTACTGCTCACATGGTAAGTCTTAGGGCCGCTTTACCCAATTCAAGTTTAAACTAAACCTGGGGTTATTTTGAACTTGAGATTAAGGCACAGTTCATTTTCCCCAAAACTTGATCCTAACAGTTTAGTTTAATCCTTAAAATATCAAGGAGGCAACGTTTTCATGTGGTTTTGTTAATTTGCTTAATTTTGTTAGTTAAACTGAAAACAACATTTATTACACAGGATTTAAGATTATATTAGCTTCTTATTATATAAGTACCTGGGGGGCCGAGCTTTGCTCGGGGGAAGGTGAGTCAGTTTGTTTAGATGACTTGGAGTAATATTTCAACACTTCCCCCTATTAATAATCAGATTTGTATAACTCATTTGCCTCTTTTATACATTTTTTAAGGTCACTCCAGTTTTTATTTATAGCTCAATGTACCTTTGATTTATTTGACTAATTTACTATGTTTTATATACTAATGAAACTTGATATACAGCTTGGTTGTGGTCTATTGTTGCACAAAAAAAAACAATTTTTATCTATTATTCCCGTACCAGCAAACCTGCGTACTCAGCCCCCATGTTATTCTTATGAAGAAAAATCAAAATGGTATATATCGCTTATTTATGAATGTATATTGATGAAACTTGGTATGTGGTTTCACCTAGGTGATTTATATTGATATTTGCATGAAAACCCATATTTTGTGTTCCTTGTTGCAGCAAACCTGCGTACTCAATGTTATTCTTTTGGAGAATAATTAAAATTGTATATATCGCTTTTTTGTTTAAATTTTCTTTTGTAGACGGCTCATTTCACTCTAGTCGGCTCGAACTTTTTTGCAAATCTCGAGCCGAGCCGAAAACTGCAATATTCGGCTCGAAATTCGAATACTCGCACACCCCTAAATTATTTCAATAACTTAAAATTATAACCGATGTCTGATTGTACAACTAATATAATTATTTACCTGGTTTCGGTTTTATCTCCTAGTAGTTGTATGTCGGTCATGGATACTACATCTTCTAGAGTTAGGAACTTAATTTTTGGCATGCATGTGCTTTGCACTTTCTAACCCCAGAAAAAATTCCCCGAGTCTTACTTTTTCCAGCTTTACTTCCTCAATAAATTAATAATGGCGGATAGAAACAATCAAAATCTAGTTTTGTGTAAACAGTTCCAGCGGCCATACAGATGCTCTCATACAGTAGAACCTCCCATATCCGACCATGACGGGACCGGGCCGTGGTCGGAACGGCCAAAAGGTCGGATATCGGGAGGATCGTAAAATGCCGTTCCCAGGTACAAAAAATGAACAAAACAATATTGACATAAACGCACAAACTGACATTCCACATCAACAACCACGGCTAAACTGACAGTTTTTTACCCAAAAGTAAAGCATAGTATCGATGAGTCACTTTTTCAAGTCTGTACAGGCTCGCGAACGGAAACGGACCGTGAGAGCGCGAGTAAACAATAGACAGACGGGCGGTCGGATATCGGGAGGAGTCGGATATGGGAAGGTCGGATATGGGAGGTTCCACTGTATTTAAATATCTGTTGATTTGTCTGTTTACTTAGTATGAGTAGTAGTCTTATAGGGGTTCTGGGCCACTTGATATGACGCCTCTTCAAAATGAGGCCTAAGAGCAACCTGGGGCAAAGCCCCCCACTAGGGTCTGGGGGCGGAGCCCCCAGCGAGCGAAGTGAGTTTAGTAACGTATGGTGGAAAAAGCGTAAAGTATTAATTTTAAAGAAATTCAGTAGACATTTGTAAAGGAATTTATTGTTTTTACTTTCAGCCAACATTTGTTTTTGTAGAAACAGATCTGTGGCTAGCGTCTTACATCGATTTAAAGGAAATTTCATAATCTTCAAAAATATAAAATTGGTTGCGGTCAAATTTCCCAATGTTTTTATACCTCTAGCTGGTGACCTGTTCTCCGCATGGGGATTAACAGGCATAGAGCCAAATATTTTAAAAATGTATTTACATTTCTATCACTCAGTAAAATATAACTCCTTAAGATTATCATTGGAAATTTCAAAGCCTATGGGGCAAAACTCTGAAAGTGGAGGTTTTTTAACACTCCAAAAGGCACATCTAAAAACAAAGAGCTTTTAATTACCAAACATGTATACAAAATAATAGTTTTAAACGTCAAAAATCACTGAAGAAAAATCAAAAAATTCTTTCAATAATATAGATAACGTAATAAATCAATACAGTATCCACAATCTATCCTTGACAATATACGACGAATGTGACATTATGTGTTGCTCTGGAGGCTAAACAGTTAAGTTTAGGAAACCCAGAATAAAAACGTTTAAAATCTACCTTTTCTACCCCATTAATTAATAAAATTTGTGGAATTCCTTAAGACAAATTGGCTTAAGACAATTGGTTTCCATATTGGAAAAATGGCGGAAAAATTATTGAAATTTGAAATCATTAATTGTTATGTTAATTGTAATGTAATAATATTACTAATACAGGACCAAAAGGTTCTACTGCACTCAAAAGTACAATGTATACAACTTACTACGCTATTTTTTAATGGGGCAAGAATTTGCGATGTTTAAGTGGACTACTGTTCCAGCAATAGCTAACTCAAATTTTGAGACTTTAGACTCTGATACAAAACAAGAAATTATTTGACAAACAAGCTTCTTTAATTCTGTCGACCAAAAATCCTCCCTTCTTTACATACGAACTGCATTCATTTAACATATAGTCAAGATAATACTTATTCCTTTGAGATATAAGTAGAACCAATATAAAAAAAATTTGAATCTGGAAACATTCCACGGCAAAAAAATAAAAAAAAAACTGAAAAACTACATGAAAATAGAAAAATTCCAGGACAGAAAACAAAATTCAAGGTCAATTTCAGGTTTTCCAGGACACTCTTAAAATTCCAGAATTTCCAGGACGCGTGGGAACCCTGGGGGTATCTTTGTAAACTAAATCTGGAGTAAACTTTCATTACAACAATATGAAAGTTTAAAATACATTGTTCTAGAGACCGTTGTATTTTTTTGCAACGGGCTTAGCTGCTAGTCATGGAATAAAATGATTAGTGTTCTCTCTATAGGTTTAAAATAAACCAGGTTTAAACTGCCCATAACCGATTTCAAAAGCAGCCCTTAGAATGCAAGACTTTTATTCGGGTAATAAAAAATACTCATCTAGGTTAAGGGAAAAAGTGATAAGAGTGCACTGATATAACAATCATGTTTATTTAGTTACAGTATAATATTAGGCAATACCAAACAATATGAAAATGGTTGATGAAAGGAATGAAAATATTTAACTTAAAACGTGTGAAAATTGAATTACTCGTAACAATATACTGAAATCTTATTCTGAAGTATTATACAAGTTGCCAGTTTTATATTTACACGACAAAAACATTACTATGTACAGAGAGTGTTTATACACCAACAGCTAATAAATTACAAAAATAAGAAATGAAAATATGTACAATGCTGTTCAAAGAATGGATGCCATTCACATAACAATAGACGAGCACCGTTGGTCGGAAATTAATATAGCGAGTTACTTTGGCGTCAACTGGACAGGCACGCCGCTGTCCACTGTACAATAACCTTACACTAAACATATCTTTTACAGTGGTACAACAAATAAAAATACCCTTTCAAGTCCACATTTAAAACCAGTATACATGGGGTAGTGATTTATTTTTGAATCAGTACACAAAAATTAAATACAAACTATAACATGAACAATTTCACTTAATTATATACCTTCAGCAGTAAAATCACATCAGGAAACCTAAAAACAAAATGTAACCTAAAGCTGAGTCGAGTCAGTGTAAGTAGCTTACCATAAAATTAATTTGATTAAATATTCACTGGTTACTCTTAAAGATGTCGTGTCTTTAAACTAATGTGACTCGATTTCTCTTAACTAAACAAATACAAAGGAAACAAAAATACATTTTCTGAATTTTATTTTCTTAAAACTAGTCTTGAATCTGACAGTTGGGAAAGTAATTTAATAGCATAGCTTTTTGTTATGAATGCTGTTATACTTTGATGTGCTGTAATTTTAGACGGGGTTCCATTCTTTATAGTTAATCTTATTCTTCAAAAGGTTAAAAATAAGCAGAGGAATTGCACCTTGAGAATAAGATCACCAAACAACTTTTAATAGTTGAGCGTTACAGACTATACAGGAATACTGTCAACCCGACGTGTACAACTAAAACAGAGAAGGAACATCAAGGAAACTCAGTTTTGGTATCATTTCAATAACTCTGAAAAAGCCATACAAACCTTTAGTTCCAGTATTTTAAAAAACAAAAATAAAATCTTCAAAATAACTTGCTCGTTTCAACACAATAAGTGAATTTTTAATAATTAGAAATACTATTTCAATATATAAATTGAACAATTCTACAAACATAATTTTAATAACGATGTGTATATAATTTAAATTGTTTGTATGAAATTAATCTGAAATCTACTTTGTAATTGTCATCCAATATCTGCATTACCAAATAAATACATTGCTTTCATATAAAAGGTAAATACAGTAGAAGTCCAATTATCCGAGCTAAACAGGACCGAGACTACCTCGGATAATAAAAAACTCGGATAACACGGCGGTAAAAATTATAGGTTATAATTAGACAAAAATCGTATTGAAACTGGAGAATACGGTTTATTAATACAGTAATAAGTGATTTATGATTAAATAAACCTTTTTAATACTCTCCCCTTTATCCATCTCTTAATTTCATTACATTTTTTTCAAAGAAACCACAACTCTTTTACGTTTACCACTCATATTTGTGAAACAACACACTGATTGAAAACAGGACTGAAGCGCACGGTTAATCAGTTCGGCGTAGACTGAGACAATGGCGCGAACTGCGAACTAAAGATGGCTGTTATTTAACATAACAGGATGAATAACAGTGTTGCGGCCGTGGCAATGTTATCGCGGCAACACGTTGCGGAGAACTTCCGCAATTCTAATAATGTTTCTACACCCGTTATTAGAGTTGGCAATTGTTATTTAAATAACAGGTTGCCGCAACACGTTATTGGATAGCTGCGTTGTCGTTACAACCGTTGCCGGAAAACAACGATAATTCCCATCTCTAGCGCGAACACAGTCGACCGATAAGCCTATTGGTCCTATCAACAACCAATAGGAGTAGCTTGTAATACTCGACCTAGCAACCACAGCCGCTACATTTTTCAATAGATTTACGATTATTTATTTATACGATTTATTTCCAAGGCTATATACAGTACTGTATTTGCCTCGGTTAACCCGGCGGCTCGGATAATCGGACTTCTACTGTACAAATTCTTAACCATAAAAAGCTTGTCAAACCATATTTGCTGCGGCAGAAATCAAATTAAAAATTTTAGGTTTCAGCACAAAAATAAACAAATGAAAATTTACCATAACTTTTTTAGTTATTCAAATTAAATTTCTGAACTATGATATAATGGGGTCCTTTCACGATTATTATTAATGCCTTTATATTTATTTGAGTGCTTGATTTGGAAATACCTGCAACAGAGCAAAGTCATCATACACAATGAATTCGGATATAACATCAAATCAACAGTTTCAATTAGGTCTTTTACGAATGTCAGAATTAATAATATAACTGATTATTTTGTTATTTTGAAATATGTATTAATTGGCTGTTTGTTTTTAAGTAGAATTATTTGAATAAATGTTAAAAAATGAATGTACTTATTTTGATTTTAAAGTATATTTTGTCTAATGACAGTTGCTTTGTCTTTGTCTAAATTTAATTGTTTGGTTTTCCAAAACAATGACAGTTATTACGACCCATTTTCAAATAGCTACTGAGAGCGTGTAAACTCATGAATACAACAAAGTGGGGGAGCTGAAATTGAATGACACTGTTTAGCTGAGGGAGAGTACACCAATAGTGACTATCATATTTCAGAAGCAGGTGAGTGAATGTCGATCATAAAAACGTTAACACGTTCGCTGATTCATTCATGAACCGGGTTGGATTAATCTGATAAGCATCGAGATCTCAGGATCTCCTTCAGTATTACACTTGATGCAAAGTATCAAGTTATATATTTCTGTAGCTAATAGGAAACCATTTAAAATATAGGAAATGTAAATAACTAACAACGGACAAACCAATTAACTACTAAAAAAAGCAGAGAACAAAATGTTGTTCTGAAAGGCCTTGACCACGATACGAGCAATGAGCGGCAAGGCCACACAGTGGTAGTGGCTAGGATACAAGTGGTGCTTGGTATTTTATTTAAATGAGATCACGGGAAGAGATTTTCTAGGTAGTAAGCTGATATAAAAAACACGAATAAGACCAGAAATGTAAAAACACTAGCCTACTATGTTGTTGGTACAGAGTAGAATAGGCTGGCATGGCCAAAAATAAGGCGTTTACCTCATAACCAAGAATCAAGTTCGGTTTGTTAAATACCATTAACTAGTTACTTGTTTGAAAGGAGATGTAACCAGTTTTTTATTTATTTATTTATTTTTTTGCTGATGCCAGATTACCTATTACGACTTCTGACCACATGCCTGACAGGGCAATACACATTGTAGAAGAGATGCACAACAAGTTTAACTGGCTGGAAAAGTAAAGGAATTGTCAGATAAGCAAGATAATAAAAATGAATGTCTGGGTTTGGAGTCAAGCAGCGGTAGATTGACCCCTCACTTATATCTTGGCCAGTTTCAAGTGTCCTCCATATCAGACAATACAAACATTAACCGAGCGTCGCTACTCGTATCGTGTCTGTGGCATGATCCTGAACCACTTCAGAGAATGTTTGAGCGTTCTGTCAAGAATTACTTGGCATGTTCAACCCAACTTTAACTGGGGACTCTCTGTGACAACCTGTTCAAATTCAGGAACTCAAAACAGTTTCACAGTGCCTGTCAATTATCAGGTCAACATGGTCACAGGACACTCTTCATTCTGACCTTCATTTTTGTTAAACTTCTGAACATGCCAATTTATAAATTCTATAGCTCGCCTGATCGCTGGTCATCCTGCAGTTTCACATTAAATGTTGAATATCTGATTTCGCTACATCACAAGGACAAGCGAACAGAAGCGCAGATTTTCAGATTGCTGCAGCAAATATGTTATGTTACATAGACGAGCAGTTTGCCTTTTTTGATACCCTTTAAAAAAGTAATAAAAAAACATAAAATACTGATTATATAAAACATTTCAAAACAAAAAGTACAAAGTTTTAAATAACTTGTTTGATTTACATTTTTGACGATGATGTATTAGGTAGCAATTAATGTTATATATTTTTCAAGCTTAATAGTAAAAATCTGTTACCAGTAAATCAGAGTTTCCGTGGAGTGCCAGGTAAGCCCCTTAAGCTTTAACTTTACTTTAAAAATTGCATTTTGAAGAAGAAGCATATTTTAAACTATCTCGGACCAGAATTGTTCTCAATAAAAGAAATAAAACATGGCTAAATAGGGCAGAAAACATCTTCCCTCAAGTAAATTCCTTTTCAAGACACTCTAAACCGTTCAGATATTCACTTCACTTTTGACTGGGTCCCTGTGTTTAATACAAGGTACAACCTTATACTTAGCGCTGTTATGGTTAATTTAGCTTGCGTTATGATGACTCATAATGTCATCAAACCGGTTGTATAGTAAAATAAGAATAATAATTTTCTAACTTTTCAAGGCATCAAGATGCATTGAAAATGAATCTTTAAGATAAATTCAGTTTAAAACAGTTAATTTAGTGTTCTAGGGCATTGAAATTATTATTTGCTTCTAGCCACAATGACAGCAGCATGTCACCCTTTCAGGCTTATTTTTAAAATAATGCTTTTCGAACCTCAAAATGCTCGGTATACAAATCCTGATAGTTTTTATTCTTGGCCCAAATATTTTATTAACCCTGAAAAACTAATAGCAGTTCATTGTCCATACGATTCAGCCAGATGCTCACATTATTGATTATTTCAGATTGATCGCAACAACCTAACCGAAACAGCGCACTGAGCAAGGATGCACTCTGTATTACACACAACTACTGCCGAATGCAACTGACAAACGCAAAGCTAGGATAAAAGTAAGTTTAATGAACATAACAAGGTCGGATGGCGTGTCGGGGCGGTTCACCAGTAGTGCGTAGGGTGGTTCTCGCCGTGTGGAGGGTGCGGCCAGTGACTGATGGGTTGGCTGGCCGCCTCCCACTCCTAGCTGGTGCGCTGCCGCTTGGCCGCAGACTCGCCCCCACCCCCCGCCCCCCCAGTCCGCTCCATGATGTACTTCATCTGCGGCATGTACGAGACCACGTCGCGCAGTTGTATCAGCGGCAGAGTGTCCGACACTGAGTCGCACTTCCCATTTTCCTTCAACACCAGCATCTGCTGCCTGCAGGCCAAGACACAATTATTGTACACCAAGTAGAAATTACATCTTTATCTTGTTAAAAAATAACAATTTGTCACAAAAAATGTATTTATAACTATCCCAATGACATATGAATGAAAGAATGTGTCAAATTTCCATGAACCTTGAAGAATACGACATGATTATGGTTTTAAAGGTAATTTTAAAGGCAAATACTCGCTCGAAAATTCTCAAAATTCAAGTATAACTCAACCTAAAAAAGTAACTAATAACACACCCTAAATCTTGATAGTAAAAATATATAAAAAAAAACATTAGTTTAGGGATTTCCCATTTTGTGACCAAGAACTAAACCAAGAAAAAAAGGTTGCTGATTTTTCAAGTAAACCAGAGAAAAATCTGACCCCTGATTATGGATAAGTATTTACACACACACACACACACACATATTAAACTCTTTAAATTTGTTCGAGGAAGGTCACATTACAATTTGTTACGGCTCTTAAATTTCATTGTGCCAGGCTAAGCATATGTTTCATTGGAATTTGTTTACTTAACAGTCTGAGTCCAATCCGACTCCAGCCCAAAATATGTGTTTTTTAAAACTTTCCTCAAAATAATTTAAATACACTCAACACATCTTGCGGTTATAAACTACTTACGCATTTCCTTTATACAAATTGATCTGCAACACGTCCTGTAGAACTTTTCTGCATTCGTTCAAAGTAACCGTAGGAAAGAAGTAGCTGACCAAATCAGGAATAGTCATGAGCAGTTCAGAGTAGATGAAAGGTTTGGCGTTGATACAAGGAACCATCTTCTCGGTGAGGAAAGCCTTCTGCATCTGAAACAGTAGGTGGTCTCAATATGTATTTATCTAACTCATTGAATTTTCAATATAACGGTGATTTAGCGATAAACCAATTGTTAACAGGGAGGTAAACAAGGATGTAAAAAGTAGAAAAAGAGATAAAATGTGGATTCCCTTGGTTTTCAATGTCTTCATTTGAGTACTTACATTTATCATCAAAATAAAAATATATTTATACAACTACTAAACTCAAACAGAAAACAAGATGGTTAAAAAAAAATCAATTCTATGAGAACTAAACCAAAGTCACTGGAATAAATAATAATACTTTGTGGGGGTTTTAACTGAAAAGCCCATACATCTCCTGAAACTTCGATTGGTTCTGTTTAGCTTCTGGAAATCTGACTAGTTCTTAAAAACTAGTATAAACTTTAGTTTTAAAGTAAGTCCATTCAGTATATGTGAGGCGGAAAGCAAAACGGGACCTCTTGTCGGCAAAGTAGATTTCTCAGTACAGTCGTAATAAGTCATCCGGGTATAAAATATCGATTTTCAGTTTTTTGCATATTACTACTCTTTATAATGTCGTTTACAAGACCCAATCGATTACAAAACAGTTCTGAACAGTTAAAATACTCAAAAGAATCGATAAAGGAGACCGTGTTCTGCCTAGGAAAAGGTTCCTCTTGTCGCTTATGGAGCAATAACATGGCCGACATGACGTCGCATTTCTCAAACACACAAGTCCACTTCTCATTACTTTAAAAACCAGTCTTTCCTGAACTCTAGTGGTAACTGAGGGATCTACGACGGGTTTCTAATAACAGGAGAACATTGTCTGGTTATAATATTGCTCGATCTGACATCAGGTACTTTTTCCTTCGTAGGTTTATAAGCTGATCAATGTTATTGATATTACAATTACAGTAATATTATTAATTTTTATTAATAATATACTGCGTTGGTAACCATTAATAATCACTGATAATTAATATTACAGCATTCGAGTAAGTTTGTAAATCTAATTTTGTAAGTAGAAAGGTTTGCAGCCATGCATTATCAGTCAGCCAATCACAGCAGTTGCTTCTCCGTTCTTCACTGAGAATCTACTTCCACTTTACCATCCACTAATACTGTCCAATAATCACGCTGGTTTTACAGTCTTACCTAGGTTCCTGTAATTATTTACAGAACCCCACGTCTAAAACTACTTTGTCGCAATCAGAGAATCACAGTCACTCTGTCCTCAGTCGTTCTATTACACAATAAGAAACGAAGGAAATATCTCTTTAAAAACATCCGAGAGTATTGCAAAGAAGAGTTTAAGGATATTCTTTGCCCACCTGATCAACCTGAACCTCTACCCATGAATGATGCTGATGAGGCTCCGCTTGACGACCCTTTCCTGTTCCTGGCCCTTTCATGTTCCTGACAAAGTGTCGCAAGCCATCAGTTTAAAAAATAGATTTTAGGCTTTGTTTAGGTATCAAATCCATTCCTTAAATATAAAAAAATAAAGATTTTGTAGTGTTTCAAAGTTTTAAAAAGTGTTTTTCTCACAAAGCCCATTTTTATTTTGCAAAACTCAACGTCTGTAACTTAAAAAAAAGTCGTAGGGACATAATTTTTTTATCAAACTGTAATTAAAAGCTTAATTTGAAAATATCAATAACTCGAAAATCGGAAATTGCCGACAAGAGGTCCTTTTTTGCTTCCTGCCTCACATATTATAAAAACTTCAATCCAAATAAATAATAATTCAAAACAAATTAATTTCTAAAAATATTGCATCGCATGATACAAACATTGTATAGTTGAAAATTTCACATTTCCAATTCACAAGTGCCAGTTACAAGTGCTAGTGACTATTCCACTTCTAGGGCCACAACTGGTTGGCTGGTCATGCGTGTTACATGTTTACTCCTCATCACCACACGTGTGTTATTCCTCGTCACCACAAGCGTTGTATGTTTAGTCCTATCAGACGGGATAGTAAATGTTCCTCGAGCCTTACAACACCATGTTCTCACCTCGCTCCAGGTCGATATCAAAGTTTAAACAGAACGGGTCACTTGCGGGGCCTCTTATTTCCCAGCTCGCCGGCAGAAACCCAGGGTGAACGCTGCAAGTAAACAGAACTGTCACTGCTCCGTCTACCCTCCAACATTTCCAAACAAAACTTTAAGAGGCAGAATTAAAAGTAAATCTTCCGTGTTAACTAACCGACGGGGAAAGTTATTAATTGATAGCAAATTGTTTAACGCCAGCGCATCTTTGTTAAAAGAAAATCTCAGAAGAGCAGGTCTTAAATTCTGGGTTATTTTGCATTTTTTAATTTTTAAAAAGTTTTTTTTTGTATGGAATTTATTTTGTTGACAATAAACATTAGATATTACAAGGTAAGCATTACTCCTTATAAATTTGCATGTCAAAAGAATTTCTATATTTTAATATGAGGTTCAGTTGTCATTTTCATATGTAGAGTGGCAGATTCAATTATAAAACAGTGGAACCTCGATAACTTGAACCTCAATAAGTCGAATTCCTTGATAACTCAAATTTTTGTCATTCCCTTGAATTTTCCTATCTAATGCTATGTTATTTTACCTCTATAAGTCAAAGGGTTAACAGAAAACACCTCGAAAACTCGAATTTTTGCAGTATTCTTAGCCTGTTGCCGCACCTCTATAAGTCGAAGTTTTAGCTGTAGAACCTCTATAACTCGAATATGTACAATTTCCGTACCTCTAAAAGTCGAAGTATAGAGAACCTCTATAAGTCGAAGTTGTTGATTCACCAAACCTCCAGTGACTTTGCAGCCGGAAATTTCAACCCTTCCTCCCCACTAAATCTCTTTCCCAGGTGCTCCTGGTGTCGGTAAAACAACTGACAAATTTATGTCGATGAGCAACACGCATATCAAACACACTCATCCTCACACACAGGTTTCACCTATGTGAGGATTTCATTTCATAAATAAGGAACAGTCTCATATTGATGTAAATTATATATATATTTTTTAAATAAAATGGTTTTGATTTGATTAGATTTGTGTTCTGAGTCGTTAGTTAGTGTGAGTTCAGAGGTTCTGGATGTAGTACGTGAAACATAATTTTTAGGTTGTTTTTTACAAAGTGTTTGCAGTTTGGTAAAACATTTGGCAAAACTCT
This sequence comes from Allygus modestus, assembly GCA_963675035.1. NCBI lineage: Eukaryota > Metazoa > Arthropoda > Insecta > Hemiptera > Cicadellidae > Allygus > Allygus modestus. Next base: position 81,816,117 of record OY776115.1, read on the forward strand.
ACTCCATGAGGAGAAGTTCAAGACTATTTGAGGCTATTGACACAGGAAAAAAAACAGTAACATCGGGAAGCAGTTTGGAACACCAGTGAACACCGTCGACAATTTTAAAACAAATAGTGTCTTACTGCTTCACACTAATTCCAACAATGCTCTGCAATTTTAATTGTTAACATGTTTTGTTCCCTTTTAGTTTTGCAAATTATTTAAATAGCCTACAGTACATTAATGTTCAGCTAAATGAAATTGATGCGTAGTTGGTCAGAACTGACTTCCGTAAGCGGGAGGGATTTGTTTGGGGCAGGTGATAAGAAGTGAGCAAAAAAGTCTAGAAAATAGACAGGAAGTGGTCGAACGGGATAAACATCACCAAAATACCAAACTGTGAGTCATTATTTGTTTACTTTCCTCTACAATATTTTCACTGAAGGAAGTATTTCGTATGTTAACCAAAGAAGCTTTACAATATATTTCCGGGCTTATTTTAGACATTTAACCCATTGGCTTACCTGAAATTTGCCACCTGACAAACCGTTCAGTTTCCTAAGAAAAATTACATAAATGTAGACTTTTACTAAAACTGTCACTATAGCAACAATTATTGCTCAATTTACTTAATTTTTGCACTAATCTTTAGAGAAATAAATTATCTACAAGAAGAAGATACAGCATTTGTGTATGGTAAATATTATATATATATATCATATATATGTATATATATAGTTCATAAAAAACATAAATTTTAAAAGGAGTTACATGTAAAAAAACAAAAAAAAATGTTTCAGCCCAACAACTATTATGTACTTGTGGGTTATTTATTTTTTTACGAGAAAATAAAAATGTTAGTGATACATTTATATTTGACTTAGATATAACATATTTTCCAAAATCATATTTTTCCTAAATTTGACTAAGTTTCCCCAAGGATGGGCATATGCATAAAAAATACATTCAAACAAAAAATGAAAACAAGTTAAAACAACAAATAAACAAAAAAAACATTTAAAAATAAAAAAAATATTTTTTTTTTTTTTTTTTATAAAAAGTGCTATCCCGAGTATACTCGGGGTTGCACGTCTGGGCTACTTTCGGCGGCCACGAGTATACTCGGGGTTGTGAGCCAATGGGTTAAAATCGTTCAAATCTATTTTAATTTTAATAATTATTATTATACGGTATGATTATTTTTTATACATAGCTCGAACTTATGTAAGAGTTATACCCTTCCATGATCCATCTATTGCGTTACCGTGACCCTCAATAAGTCGAACCTCAATATTTCGAAATATTCGATAACTCAAATTTTTGCCGTTCCCCCTGAGGTTCGAGTTATCGAGGTTCCACTGTACCTGCAAGCATTAACCCTGACTGTAATCAGGTATTAGGAGGTATCGTAACTAACTATTGGTCAGTCTGTACCCTGCCCGCGCCGCCTTGATCATGTCCATGTCGACAGGCCTACCAAATATTTATTGGCTGTTTACTGTATAGTTTTTGTTTGTTTGTATTACCATGTAATGTATGTGTGAATGTTAATCATCATGTGTAGTGGTACTGTTTCTTTTAATCATCTTGATGAAGCCATCCGGTCAATTAATTTAATTATTTGATTAAATAGCTGATGATGACACTGCATCGAAATATGTATTGAACATGTTTTCTCAAATTTGGGCTGACTGACAGTACAAAAGTAATCTAGTCTTAGATTATAACTGAATCAGCCATGCTGCTGGATATTGAAACCACAGCTACGTCCAAAACCTCCAACTTAACTATGTAATAAAATAGTTCTTTTAACATGAGAATAATGAGTGTGGACAGGTAGGATTATTCACACAAATGCAGACTGGAACAGGTATTGCAGTTATCTGATATACCTGTTCCAGTCTACCTGTTACTACCTCTACCAAACTCTGAACTAAGTATTATCAAGTCAAGATCCAGTCATGATCAAATGTATAAAACCAATCCCATCATTATTAATTTAAGATCTTGGACTTTGTCAATCAACAGATTGCGTTTTTCAGAACCAACTATTTTAATATTATTAACTTAAAATTGGAGATAAAGTCATTAATTATTTATCAATATTGGAGTATTTTATAATATACTGAGGTCTGTTTAGTTTAACATAACAACTAAGTTGTTTCACTATACCAAGGTGTGAAGCTCACAGACTAAACATGGTCTACACAGACCACAGAATCAAACAATACACACAGAATCAAAACATAGAGGATTCTTGGTCTTGGTCTGCACCAAAAAAAGGCTGCCAGCCGCATAGTTGATGTCATCAAATTAGGGGTGTTATAAACAACTAGACCTGACATTTTGTATACACTGGATGGGGAGACTAGTAGAGAAGGTTGAACTTTTTTTGTGATGAACTCTGTGAAGAGCTTATGAACTCTCATTCCGAATAAACACATGATTAGGTTATCATATAATCAAATAAAAATCCTCAGCTGCGTTATGTAAATAATGCAACTGTAAATTAAACTGAGGCGAATATCAAAAATAACATTCTGACATGCTATATTATAGGGTTTTGTCACGGTAACACTGGCGTTAGAAATATAGATTTAAAAAATAAGTTACCTTAATATTGTTTTTACAGTTTGTAGGGGTGGGTGAGTATTGGAGTTTTCGAGTACAAGTATTTTCTAATACTTGAAGGCGAAGCAAGTATCAGACTACTCGAAAATTTGAGTCGAGTAGTTGAAAATGGCATAGCTACTCCCGCCGTTTACCCGCGTTTACGCCGCTAACCAATGTTTAACAAAATAAGTGACAAATAAAGAAAAATAAGCCTAAAATCTATTTTATATCATATATGAAAGGAGACAATGACAGGTGGGTTATTTATGAATACCTGTGAGTTAAGATAAGTAAGAGAGGGGCACAGGGAGTGTTTGGGTCGGGGGAAAAAAATCACCTTCTTGTTAAAATGTTCTGGTTTTGATAAACTAACCCAAAATCTTTGTATGGATATATTATTAGTAATACTTATCTTTTGTTTGTTATGGTTGTTGAGAACATATATATATATTTCATTTCAATCATTATTAATTCATGGTAAAATTAAGGTTAGAATTAAATAAATAATAACAGTAATAATTCAATATAATGTTATGTTTATAATTAAAGTTTAATATGTGAAAATCTTTTTTTTCAATAACAAAATAAAATGAGTTTCTTTTTAATTTTTAAAGAACTACTCGACTTGATACTTGAGTAGTTTGGTTCAATACTCGACTCAACCCGACTCGATTTAAAAAAAAAACACTACTAGCCCACCCCTAACAGTTTGTCGTTTAAACGCTTTAAAACTTAGTAAATGAAAATTCGACATATTTTTTAGCAAAGCCTTAAATAAAGAAATAGTAATGATTTGTTAATGCAATTTCCGCTATTTAGTTATCAGGAGCCTAGCTGAATGTCAAACAATCCAATACGAAAACATGCAATTTTGTCTTATTTTTATTAGTAAGCAAATTTTAAAAGTATGACTGGCGTACAAGGTGTTGAACAACGCATGAAACTTATTTATTATCAAAGTGAACTGTGTTTATATGTTGAATTAATTTTAATTTATAAAGAATAATATTATCTTTGCTAAAATTATGCGCTATTGTTATAAATCAATATTTTTTCATTCAACGGTATATAATTCTAGAAGGGAAGTGGCAGTTCCAATTTTATTAAATTTTGTTTTTAATAGAATTTTGTTGTCAGTTGATCAATATTCAGTCCCGAGTACATTTCGCAAATATAATTTTGAAAATCAGTTTTTACTTAATGTGAATAAAAATATATGTAACGCTAAGTAAAATAGACTAATATTCATAAACCGTGTTTCGGTTGCAGTTTCAGCCAATGTTACATGGTAGTTTTGCCTTGTCATTCTATCAAACAGTAAACGATTTGGTTAGCGTTATGTGATTCAGTTGTCATTTATGGCCGATATATGACATGGTTTGGTCATCTTTTACGATTATGGTGTGAGGACCCAATGTCATCTAGTATCATGCGATCGTAATCTGAGGCACTTTTACCCAATGCGATCCTCATTTACAGATAATAATACTAGGTGCAATTGATTTACAGCCTATATACATTTGAACAATTAGTTGACGAGGATGAAGTTGATAACGGTGAAAATTATGACTATTTAAGTAATGATGATCCGGATATAGGCACAGAAGCACCTACATGGTGCATTTCAACATCAGGATTGAGACCCATCGAGTTAGTATGGGAGGAGAAGCTGTTGGTGCCCATCCCAGGTAGGGGAACCCCAATTGATTTTTTTATCTTACTTCTACATGAGATTTTTCTAGAAGTCATTGTTAAACACACAAACCAATACGCTACTGAAGGAGTTTTTTGCAAACCTGATCTTACTCCTAAATCTAGGATATGTCAATAAAAGAATCTTACTGTACCTGAATTCAAAGTATTTATTGGCCTCGTGTTACATACTGGAACAATCAGACTAAACAAACTGAAAGACTACTGGAAAATCGATAAACTTTTAATATAAAGATTTTTGGTTCAACCATGACTAGAGACAGATTTTTACTTATATTGAGATGTTTGCACTTTACTACAGTAAACCCGGCAAACACTGAAGTAGTCGATCCTCTTGAAAAGATTAGTTCGGTCATCGATCATTTTAACAATAAGATGAACACCTACTATCCTCAGAAAGAATTGAGTTTGGATGAGGAAATGATTCTTTGGCACGGCCGCCTACAATTTAGGCAGTACATAAAAGGCAAACGTCATAAGTACGGCCTAAAATTGTACACACTCACAGAACATAAGGGGCTAATAGTGAAGTTTGCCCTTTATGCTGGTAAAGCCGACAAAAAACTTGGTGGTGAAGGACACACTGAAAACGTTGTGTTTTGATATTGTTTCCCCTAAAACTCTTATAACGAAAAATGATAAATCAAAAAATTGGATTACAGATGAATTAAAAACAGAAAGAATAAATGTTATTCGACTAAAAAGTACAGGGAAAACAAATGCAACTTTTTTAAGAATAAGCTATAGAAAGCCAAAAGGGATTGTAAGCATAATTTGAATCAAGTTAAATCTGATTACATTCAGGCAAAAATTCAAAAATCAAATAATGTTAAAAAAACTGTGTGGGGGTTAATAAATTCAGAGGTGGGGGAAAAAAAATTCGAAAATTATTAAGACATGGGACAAAAACAATCACAGATCCTGAATTGGCTAATACATTTAATCAACATTTTGTAAACATAGTTAAAGATTTAGATTTAAGTGATGATGTACCTATTGATTTGGAAAGTAATGGAAATAATCAACAATTTTTAAAACAAAACTTTTATTTGAGACCAATAGATAAAATAGAGGTGGAAATAGATAAAAGAGAGGTGGAAAAAGTTTTAGACTCATTTAAAAATAAAAATTCAAGTGGTATTGATGAAGTCCCAATTACAGTGATTAAGGCTATAAAAACAGATATTAGTGCAATTTTGGGTCATCTTGTAAATTCCTCTTTTGTTTCTGGTATATTTCCACGTAAATTAAAACAAGTAAAAATAATAAATATTCATAAAAGAGATGTCAAAGATGATATACTAAATCATCAACCAGTATCTGTCTTACCAACTTTTTCAAAAATTTATGAAAAAGCAGTGCATTTACAGTTTACAGAATTTTTTGAATGAAATAATTTACTAGGCAAAGACCAGCATGGTTTCAGGTCTGGAAGATCAGTCGGAAGTGCTGCTATATCTTTAATCAAAACTATTATAGAATCTGTGGATAAAGGAAACAATCAAATTGGTCTGTTCATGGACATCTCAAAAGCTTTTGACAGTGTTAAACACTTTAAGTTAATAGAACAATTAAAGGGGATTGGAGTTGCAAAGAACAGTCAACTTGGTTTCAGTCATATCTTTCCGAAAGAACTCAATATGTAGAACTAGCTCATTTATTAAAAAATAACAAAATTATTAAAATTCCTTCAAAATTAAGTAGTCTAAAATTTTGTGTGCCCCAAGGCTCTATTTTAGGCCTCTTCTTTTCATATGTACCTTAGGGGGATTGATAAAGCCCTAACACAAAATCTGAAGAGCAATCTCTGTTTATATGCTGATGATGCTAATCTGGTAGATTCATCAGCAACCTCACAGGAAACGGAAAGGGTTGTTTTTAGTGAATTGGGAAACATTGGGAATTTTCTTAAAAACCACAATCTACTTCTAAATACAGAGAAAACTAATTTTGTAAATTTTAAAACCCCACAAAATCAAAAAAATGAAGACTTATTGATAAGCTATGAGTCAAACCTAATTGAAAAGCAGGATATCATAAACTTTTTGGGCTTAACGACTGACCAACATCTAAATTGGGATGAACACATACATAAGATCTTAGGTAAAATTAACTCCAGAGTTTATGCCTTGTCACAAATGAGTTATTACTGTGATGTAAAAAAAACCTTGAAAAATTTATATTTTGCGCACGTTCATTCACACATCTCTTTTGCATTGCACTCTATGGGTCCACAAAAAAAAATCAATTTAGAGAGTATTCTAAAACAACAAAAAAAGCTATTAGAATCATGCTAAAACTGAAATATGATGATTCAAGCAAAGGACCATTTTAAAACTTTAAAAATTCTTATGGTCTACAGTCAATATATTTTTGAAACTATTCTTGCTGCAAGAAATGAAAAACTCAGTGTAAATATTAACTCAATGAGGACTCATTCCTACAACACTAGAGGAAAAAATCAATTTTTCCAGAGACACCAATTGAAAATATCTTATAAACATGGCATTATATTCTTTTGATGAGCTTTCCACCCCTCTCTAATCTTAGTTGAGTAAAATTAATAAATGTATTCTTGCTTAGTTTAATAAAATGTATTCTTTTGATGATGCATATCTTGACGCTATTTATTGTACAGCTTGTGCATAATTTAAATAAAGATTTGTGACTATGACTATGTTTTATATTTGATGAAGGAAAAGTTTGGGGTGGGCCATAGCGTGTATATGGATAACTTCTATAATAGCTACTCACTAGCTTGTACAATTTTGGCTAAACAAACATATTTTACCGGCACTTTGCGAGTGGACCATAAACATATTCCAACTGGTGTCAAGTCTGCAACGCTGAAAACTGGCGAGACAATTGCACGCTATGGAAATAGCGTTATTATTGGAAAATGGAAAGACAAACGTACTGTAACATACATTTCCACTGAATGTGAGGATTCAATGGTTCAGTTTACCAATAAAAGAAAACCACTTGTCAAGGAGAAACCACTGCCCATTGTCAAGTACAATGTGCACATGAGTGGCGTAGACAGGGCAGACCAGATGATGGTATATTACCCCCTAGAGAGAAAGACCATCCGTTGGTACAACAAATATTTGTCCACGTATTACAGATGACTACTCAACGCGTTCTTCTTGTATAGTAAGCATATGGAACCTAAGCCATCAATGTACGACTTCAGGTTGCAGATTATCAAAGCGCTTCTGCCTCCTGACGTGCCTGCCGAGTCACCAACACAGAAGAGAGCACGACAGGACGCCCACAAAATCATGAAGAGCAATCAACGAGATAAAAATAACAGAATAAAGCACAAAAACTGCAGAGTATGTTGTAAAAATGGAAAGGACTTGAAGACCCCCTAATTTTGTGACACTTCTCCAGGCAAGCCAGGATTGTGTTTTGGGGATTGCTTTGAGCAATTTTTACCGCACTCAAAGTGTTAAGGGGAATAACAAAAGTTCTACTTATCAAGGAATTTGATTTATTGAGGTACGAGTTATTGAGGTTCTACTGTAGTCTAATCAAAATCTTTGATAAAATTAAAGGAAATAGAAATACTCAGTGATTAAAAAGTCTATAAAAAGCGTATTAGCTTTTAATAGCATAAATCCTGATCTGGTAGGACTTATATTAGCATTAATCTTGAAAAAATTAATTTTTACCAGTACAATTTTACAACAATGACAATCTTGGTTATCTATCTTATCCTGGAACTTGTGCATCTTATTTTACAAGCTGTACAATTAGAATTAATGTTCTTTATTAGAAATGTATCCCGCCCCAGCGAGCACAGGTCTTAAAAGGGTCACCAAATATATTTTAATGAATGACTCGCATGTACTCTGTACGCATAATGAATAATGATGAATAATGAATATTTTATTGTCATCAACACAATACATGTTACAAACAACGTCAAGTTATACAATTCTTCTAAAAATAGTCAAATTACAATATCTGTACTATTTAGCTCTAAAAATTCATCAACAGAATAAAATGGAGTTGAAAGTAGCCATTCAAACAGTCTTAAATGAATTAAATGGAATGTCAAGAGCAGATTGTGGTAATTTGTTGTACAGTTTAATTCCTATAATGACATGGCTAGACTGAGTTTTGGACATTCTTCGTTAAGGTATATCATTTTTCGACTGATTTTGTGTGGAGTAGGAGTGAATATTATTTCTTGAATAAAACTACTCAGATTTTTAAAGATATAAGTTATAAAATTAAATCAAAAATGTATAAGTTCTAGACAGTCAGAATCTTCAGATCTTTAAAGAGAGGTTTGCAGTGAACTTTCCATAATGAGTTTGTGAGTATTCCAACATCTTTTTTCTGAATCAAAAGGGTATTGTGCGTTTTAGATGAATTTCCATAACAAATAAGCCCGTATCTGATAATTGTTTGAAAAAATGCATAGTATGAAGTGATGACATATTTTAATGGAACCACATTTTATAATCTCTACAACAAAAAAGCTACCCGGGAGATTCTTTTTGTTACGATACACATACAAAGACTTCCTGATCATCTTCGTAGAATCACAGTAACAATAGTACATATAAACAAAATAATTTTCAGGCACAAAATCAGAATACAAACACCTCTATTCCATGTGCCATGGAAATAAGAGAAAATATACATGACCGTTTAATCACACAAATTCTTGAAAAAAAGTTGTAGGAAAGTACCCACACTCCTCGTCACTCCCAGCACCCTCACCAACCATTCATCAAGATATGTGGCTACCCCTATACCTCAAATTCGCCACTTAGCAGTCCCCACGGCTTCCGTGGGTCAGGGTGCTCCGAGTGCTGCGTTGTCATATGCGTTAATATGTTTGTAAATATTTTGTAATATTCAAAGACTTAGTAGTAATGGTTTGAGCGGAAAAGGTGGGCTGCCGAATTACAAAGTACGATAATTATAGGTGGGGGGGGAATTGGCAAAAAACCAATGACGAAATTTATGGACAGCCGCTAACAAAATTTAAATTTACATAAAAGACCACAACATTACTACTAATAAATAAGATTGAATATATTATAAAATTATGCAACCATACCAAAAATTCTTCTGCATATCTAAAGCCTAGATTTAGCTATTTGCCACAAATAAAACCGTTGATTCGATTAGTTGGTTGAACAAATTTTGCTTAGCAAACATCATCTAGAAGCTGGGTTATTGACGCAGCAATACACAAGCAACAAAACAGAATGACTGTATTCAAAACAAAATAATTTTATAAATAGCGGTTTTTCGGATAGAAATAAAGAGATGAGGTGCGCATGGTGCTGTTGGCTTAAGGAACATTTTTTTGGTTTCCACTTTACAATAACAGCGCAAGATAAGTAAAACAGTGACAACTCCCTAACCAATAAAATTTATTTCTAGCTAAGTGAAAACTTGCTGAAAATAAAAAGAGTAGTACATTTGGTAGGGGTGTGCGATGCAGCGATTTTATTTCGATTTGATGCAATGCGACATGTTTCAATGATTAAAACTCTGCTTATCCACCAATTTTTATGACCAACATGAATTATCTACCATCTTGGCCAATGTCCAGTAATAATTTTCTGATTTGATCAATTAATTCTTCTTCCATCCTATTTTGATCCATCAGTTCAAAAACTTTTGCAATAAAAACGCATAACCTAAACTTAATTGTATTTACTAAGTTTCAAAGGACGGAAGGATACAAACGAGCACCAAAGTTAAATAACGAGTGACGATGTAGAAAGTTTAGTCAAATTGTAAAATACCACTATGGTACCATGCCAGTAAAACCAGCTTATTTTTGACAAAATACTATTTTACCCACCCTAGGAATAGTTTTGTGAAGGTATAACGACATTGTTCAAATAACTCGCGGTTTATTAAAAAAAAACTGTTTATTATAAATTCATAATGAGGAATAACATGACTCAAAGAAATAATGTTGATCAGCCGATATATTTATTGCTTTCAACCAGACCCCCCCTCCCCTCCCGTTTTTAACACTCCCCGTTGCCTTTGTAGTGGGGTAAACGGCGCAGCGGGAGTACATGAAGGCATCAAACACTTTCAATGCATCGCTATTTCGATTACTAAAGCATCGAATCGACGATTCGATGCACCGATTCGAATCAAATCAAAATTTAGATGTTTTTCGATGCATCGCACACCCCTAAAATTTGGTAAAAAATAAATGTTCACCTTTACTTTTACTTCTCCTCAGAGTCCATGCAAAAATCCAGTCGAATTGCACAGAAGATAAATTTCGATGCAGCAACTCAATTCATCCAGTGTGAATGCAATTACAGTTCAAAAGTCCCAATCGTTGTACCATTGTTGATATTGTTACTATTTCACCTCAAAATTGTATGAGAAAGTTCCCTAAATTTATCAAAATATCATGAGTGCATGCACTATTAGAAAATTAATTAGAAGATCCTTTTCAAACTAATTTTGGCTAATATTCAATCATAAAATGTACAGTAAAACTGCGTGGTACTTTTTTGTGTATGGAATTCCTCATAATAAGCCAAATTTGTCCTTACACTAACGATAAAATCAAATGTTTTGAATCATATTCCTCTAAATTCGTTATTTATTCTGTTCAAATATTTTATTTCCTGTATAAATACAACATCAGTGTTAGTAAATAATTTGTAGTTTTGTAAACCAGAACTCTCTTAATGCCTAAACCCACTGTTCTACATCAATAGGTACCAGCTTCAAATAAGTAATTCAATAAAACAAAACTTTAAATGACAGAAAGTAATAAATGCCACAGTAAACTTAGACATGCCACTTAACACACTTGTATTAAATTTAAATACAACATTTTAATGTGAAAAGCTGTTACCAACCTTGTAAGGACAATGGGCACCAGACGAAGGGGGCGCCTCCATAATGGGAATGAGCTTCTTCCAGAGTCCGTTGGGATCCGAGTGAGGGGACTGAACCGTGCCCTTCCCGTTGCCCATGAGCCTCTGCGGTGACTGGGGCGGGGAAGACAGATCTATCACTTCTTGACCGGGGGTGTAGTGGTGATACCTGAGACAAACACAGAACTATATTGAGACAAAGGAATTATAGACAATGTATAGATCAGGAGGGCCTATCATAATTATTTGAACGAAAAAATAATGCAATAGTGGTTTGTGTTGGGGGTATGCGAGTAGTGATTTATAGCATCGTGTCGAGAGTATTGCCATTTGTTCTGGAGTTTTGAGTATTTACCGTCAGCTATAAATTGTTGTTGGTAGTTTCTGATAGTCTAATGGGATTTGGATAACATTCCAAATTAGTCTAAAATTAGTTCTAACTAAAATATGAGTAGCACTAGACATTTTTGGCCAGTTCAATCAATCGTAGGGGTCTGTGGTACCAGAAATTTAAGGTCGGTACGGTTCGGTACAGTAAATATTTTTGAACCTCAGTTCTCAGTACAAAATCGATACGGTACGCGGTAATAAAATAGCCGCAATTTATCATAGCCCAAGTGTATTCGAAAACCAAACAGAAAAAATACAGAAAAAATATTTTAAAAGAAAAACGTACTGGCAGACAGACAATATGTATTTAGGTAAGCTTTAGATTATAATTAAATACAGGTTATATGAATTGTAAATTATAGCCTCCAACAACTTTTAAATCTTGTAACCAAGTAACACAAGAGAATAAGAATTTTGATTGCAATCAGATGACACATACTCAGCAGACGTCGAAGTTGTAGCCTACTCGTCGTAACAGAAGTCGACGGCGATTGCGGTTCATCAAGAATCAAGAATCCATCACAATTACTCATTGTTTGTTTTAAATAGTTAAACAATACAAAACTTGTTCAAAACATTTTATCAACAAAGACGATGCGCGGTCACTGTGGTGATTACGTCCAAACGTCATCGTCACGCAAAGAGTTTACTTAGAAAGTGAATACCAGAGGGAAATAAATACGCAGTTTCCAAAATTATGAAATACGACATAAAATTATGAACCAATGTAGGCTAACCTTTTTTATTTGTTACAACAGCAGTTTGTGTAAAACATATGTTTTTTATTAATCAACGTTTTAACAAACAAACTAATATTTAAAACCGTTCATGTCATATTTAATATTTAATTTAAACATTTTCTTTTGGTTGGTTTAATTTCCATCCATAAAACGTTAGGAAGTGTCATAATGCATATTAGGAAAATGTTATGATTTGCCTGATTTGTATGTTTCAATTGATGTACATGTTATTACGTTTGGATATCAAAATAAGTAACAACCTAGACCTTCTGCATGTTATTTCTCTCTGAAACACACGATCGTAGATTAGAATGTATTTGCCAAATGTTTGGCGATTTTAAGTAGTATCAAGTTTAACAGTTTTGAGGTTATGGGGCCCGTTATACAATCGGCAATGTACAACACAAAACAGTATTATAATTTCGTTGATATAAAAAAACAGAGATTGTGTTTATCCTTCAGTTTGATTTAAAAATTATTAAATGTCATACGAATTCGGTTGTTGGTTGTAGGTTTTTGTTTTCGTTTATACCGCCTCCATACACTGGCCAAGTCTAGGCGAGCAAATACTAAATACCAGCGTGACAGTGTAAATGTGCAGGAGTTTGTTTTGTTATTCTCGACGTTTATGTACATTATAAAATTAGTCGCCGAGTCGTACTCAACTCGACGAAACATTCGGCCAGTGTGTGGAGGCGGCTTTATCAATACTGTAAAAAGGCATCTCGTCATCATTCGTGATCGTGAACCTAAAAACTCGCGAATGCTGGTCGAAGTTGAAAGTTGCTGTCGTGAGCAAAGGAACGTCACATCGTGTAAATGGAATACCAACGGACAAAAACGTTTTTAAGAATAAAACTAAAGGAAAAATGTGAATGATAAACAGTGAATCCTGTCCTGTTGCAGGCTGTACCGTACCGACTTAGTATCGGTACCATTAGTGGTACCGAACCGAATACGGTAATTCGTTTTGTACCGTACCAGTACCGATTTTTCGGTGCACCACAGACCCCTACTGGAATATGTATTGACAAACAAAACATGGTTTGACTATCATTGTCGGTTGATAAAATGCGGTCCGGTTGCAATTTGCCTAATATCACTTTGTCCTTACATTGCTTATAATCAATGTTAATCGTTATTTACGGCCGATATGATGTGGTCAGGTTGTCATTTTTTACCGATATTGTGTTTTCCATCGTAATTTACGACCAATATTACGCAGTCCAGTCGTCATCTCTGGCCGATATGTCGCAATATCAATTTTGGCCGTTATTAAGTGGCCCAGATGGCCAAATTTTGGTTAAAATTATTTTCCATCATCGTTTACAACCGATGTTGTGCAGTAGGGTCATTATTTATGGATGACATCATATGTAGAGTCTTTCTCGTTGTCATTTTACGTGGTACTTTTGCCTCTATTACCGTGATTTGGCAGTGATCTCGAGATCGGTGGGAAATACTCGTCCGGACTTTGGATTATTTTATAAATCGTCGAGTAATGAACTGTTTACATAGCCCATTAACATGTCATCTTAAACAAAACATTTAGGGCTTTAGACCACACAAGCCACTAGGTACTTACAAATAATTCATGTCATTACTTGTATTCAAATTAAGTCTTTGTAGAAAAATTCTATAGAAAAATACTATACATTACACACACAATGCTTAGGCCAGACTATTGTGGATAGCCAACATTACACTCAACGCTTTTCCGCAACTAAACTGACTCAGAGAAATAAAAGGTTGTGCAGAGACTGTTGTCAACGCTAGGAGTGCCTTCTGTATGAGTGTGAATACACAGCGCAACGCCAAGGTCAACTGTTTACTGAACGGTTACTGCAGCACAACGGTTGGGCCCATCCCCATTCTAGATGCCAAATAACAACATTCATATATCTTTTGGCTTGTTAACTTTAGAAATAAAATGTTCCATTTCAATGAAATTTGATTAGAATATGTGTAACCACATTACTTTCCACCAGTATCAGTGAATTTGACAATGAAAATCTGTAGAAAATAAGGGAGCTCTATGACAAAGTAAAAAATTACAGTCTAAACATAACATTATAATTCTAACACCGATAAGTAATATAGTTCTTTGAGCTGCCGTCTCTCTACCTTTCATCTCTTTCTCTCTGTTATTTTCTGATTTTGTATTAAATGTACTAACTATATGAAGGCCATATTTACATTGTAATCATAACAACTCAGGCCTAAGCAAAAGCTCTAGCCCATTGGGGCCTATTCCTGTTTGTCATCCCGAATTCAATATTAACTGCATGCATAATCTGTTATTGCCACTTGTATATTTTTAAATACATCCATTATTTTATTTAAATTAATCCTACATTTTTTTCATTTACTTACCTCTGGTTGGAGCCATTGACAGGTATCAGTGGAGGGGGGAACTTAGTCTGCTGCGCTGATGTCTGATTGGCTGCGGAGCTGTTGTGGGAGGGGTACTGCAGGTGGGGGGGAGGAGGAAGCATGGAGCCCATCTGATGCATGGAGCTACCGGTTGGTAGAACATTCATGTTGGACGTGGAGTAAGTGGCATTCCTGCAACATCCAAACAAGATTATCGTAAACTTATGGGTTACAAGTCAGGAGAATTTATAAGAATCCAATGAATAGGTACATATGAACAATGTCCAAACATTCAAGAAAGTAGTACAATAACCCATACAGTATCCTATACAAGACCAGTAACTCAGGACTGTACAAGCCCAATATTATTGTAAAACATTGTATAAGTGTAAAAGAAGTCTTTATTATTTATTCAAGTATGATTGCAGATTTATAGTTCACAAATGTTCTAAACACTATAGAATTTTAAAGAATAAATACATTTAAGAATCCATAGCTGGTACTGATCTAGTGCAGCATAGAAAAAGGTTAATTATGCTGTGCTTAAATTTCTTGATATCGATATTCTTATTTAACTTTTATGGAGCAACGTTACTTAAAAATAGCATTCATTAAATAAAGATATCAGAAAAATGAAAAATACTTTCTCCCTATTAACCCTCCATTAATAAATTTATTTGTTTAGTCACTTTTGAGACATTTTGAATTTTTAGACTTTTAAGAGTTTTGGGGGGAATAATGACCCTTCAAAATTGAGTTAAAAAATAAAACGTCAAGAGATGTCACAGAATTGTATGGGCTCTCTCAGTCTGTACACATCAAGACAGAAACGCAAACAAAAATAACTGCAAAAACAAATTTTTTTAGTTAAGGCAACCAATATTTTCCCTAAACTCAAATTATTACAAAATAATTATTTTTCCAAACACTCCAAAATATTATGTTGATCTGGAAACAACATTTTGAAATAATAAAACAAATCATGTATAAAATAAATGTGACCACTCTGTCAAAAGCATTCCCTGAAAATTGTGGTTCTTTGTACAACTGCTTCGCTCCTACATACCAAGAGTAACATCAACACTGACTTGGAGGTTAAAACAACACCCTGCGACCATGAAATTCAAACTAAAATTTAAAAATGTACAAACAACAAAACACACAGACAACATCCAAGACGATGCTCCTGAGAGATAAGGGAATCAAGTAGTACCCATTGTACACCGAATCATACTTTCCACAGACTGACAGCCAATAGGTACAATTATCAACAAATTCCTGGCTCACTAATTAACCAATGTCATATTGGTATTCAACTTCGTTGACAGTTTATTTTAATATAAATAACAAACACTTGCAAATAAAATATTAAGAATAAAATTAGCATAACAATTTTACTGTGAAATAAAATCATTAGTAGGACACTATCAAAGTTTAAAGAACATTAATATGACAAATAATTTTTCATCGATGATATTTACCACAATTTTGCTTACTGTATCATGCAATTAATTTAACAAATTAAAAAGATCTACTGAAAAGAAAGAAACTTAATCTAACAAAGAATATGTAATCGAAGTACTTGATCCTCACCATTCCATGATCCTTTATTTAAAAGAACTAAATTTTTTTCTGACCACACATATGTGGTTTAGTCTTAAAAATAACAACAAAAACAGTAAAACAAATTTATAACTATAACATTTGATTTGGTGCCTTATCTTCAGGAGTGATATCAAAAATGGCTAAATCATCTATACATACAAGATTCTACAAACGGTTTCTCATGGCAATGTGCTCAAGTGTGAACCTGTGATACAAATATACTGCAGGATCAGGCCTATTGCCACGAATGTAGTATTAACATTTAGCTTTAACTATAGCTGTTATTAAAGCAATGATAAACTTTGGTATGTTATTAACAACTATATTGTATTAAAACGTTATGACATTCAAGCTACTACTAGTTTTTGTTCTAGAGTTTTATCACTAAGCGCACAAAACAATATTCAGGGTTCCCACTCTTAATAATCAAATTCACGGGGTTTTCAAGGTCTAAAAATTGTTGATTTCACGGTCGAAATATTAAAAAACCAGTCGCAGAACAATAACGCAGACGCGGCACAGCAGTCAAATACTAGTTAAAACTTTCCCACATTGGCCACATTCCAATTACGATGTCACAGTAAATACCACAAAAGTGGATCTTTAAAAAATAGAACTCAGAGTCTCTTATTGCTTTATTGTTGTCGTGAGTCATCGGTTTAACGGTTTTCGGTTGCTGGCGCTGGCGGTTTCTACTTCGCTCAGTGTTGCCAAATCATTTTCCCCCAAATTACCCTCGATCCTCGTCAAAATTACCCTCAAATACCCTCAAAATCTAAACTCCTGAATTTGAGAAAAGAGTGCTAATGAAAAAAAGGAAATGTGCTGTAATTTGAAAGGTTTGAGGAGGCCGCCTATAGATGTCACTGATGTATCATTAATGTTTAAGTTTAGAATAAAGAATGAAAATAGAAGTTGCACACGCCAGTCAGTTTTTTTGTCTCAATTTGTTCATGCGAGATATAACAGATTTTTCTCAGAATTTCTTTTGCTGCTTAACAAATCACAGTATATAAATGACTAACAGCTGATGAAATTTTGTTTACAGCCATAAACACCAGCCATAAACACAATAGCTAACGCTATCTATTTTTCAGTCTATCAAGTGCTAGGATTAGGTAGGCGGAGGCAGATGACAATAATCCCCATTTTCTATTTTCATTATTTATTGTCTGGTTGAAGTTAAAACTTGCAGACATTACTGCAAGTTAGCGGACTTCTTGTAACCCTGGCACTCGTGGTTCTTTCATATTTTTAACATGAGAAGATCACTCTACATTTAATCCTTACTCAAGCTTCATTTCTGGCATGGAGTTTGTGAATATTCGTCAGAGTAACGAAAATCGGAAGTGTCAATAGAGTAGATAGATAAATTAGTAATTTAATCATAAATAAACACCAATGATTATAATACTAAGTATATAACAGAGTAAAATATAATTTTTTATATTTTTAAGGGCTTTAGTAAAATAACCCCATTTTACCCTCGAAGTTCCAAATTATCACCGACAAGGGTAATTGAATTTCCCTGCATTGGCAACAGGTGTATAGTTACAGTAGCTTGTTTACTGTTCTTGTTTACACCGACTAATACAAAACAATAGGCAACTGACATACAGTGAAGAAGACGTATAAGTCTTACACAAGTGCCAGTCAGCAGTCAGTTGACAGTGAAAAAACACCAGCAACTTAACAACTGAACCATTGACTATGCACACTCACGTAGTGTGTGTCGTCCGAGTTACTTTGCACCGTGGAAACAGAGACTAGAACCAGGCCTAAATCGTCCGCACAGCTGCAATCTGCAAGTAGGCAGGATGACGCGGTATTCGCCGTTTTAACAACTTACTAAATAATTCTGTTGTACATTTCCCTATATGAAAACAACTGTGACATTTTCTCATAAGATATTTTTTTTATTGTTTTTCAAGTTTGTTATGTTTTTAAGGTTTGATATTGAAATTCACGGCTTATTCCAAGGTTTTTCATGGCTTATTCAAGGTTTCACGGTTTTCACAGTTGGGTGGGGATCCTGATGTTTTTTTGTGTGTTCAAATAACAATAATACCCCTGTCGCAGCAAACCTGCGTACTCAGCGAATTTCCAATGCATATATATATATATATATATATATATATATATATATATATATATGTCTCACTACTACAGGGTCCCCACTCAAACTTAATAATCAAATTCACGGGTTTTTCACGGTTTTCAAGGTCTAAAAATTGTCAATTTCACGGTCAAAATATTAACCCATTGGCTTACCTGAAATTTGCCAACTGACAAACCGTTCAGTTTCCTAAGAAAAATTACATAAATGTAGTTTTACTAAAACTGTCACTATAGCAACAATTATTGCTCAATTTTTGCACTAATCTTTAGAGAAATAAATTATCTACAAGAAGAATATACTTTTGACAGCATTTATGTATAGTAAATATTATATATAGTTTATAAAAAACATTAATTTTAAAAGGAGTTACATGTAAAAAACAAAAAAATAATGTTTCAGCCCAACAACTATTATGTACTTGTAGGTTATTTAGTTTTTTACATGAAAATAAAAAATGTTAGTGATACATTTATTTTTGACCTAGATATAACATATTTTCCAAAATCATATTTTTTCTAAATTTGACTAAGTTTCCCCAAGTATGGGCATTTGCATACAAAATAAATACAAACAAAAAATGAAAACAAATTAAAACAACAAACAAAAAAGAAAAAAATTGAAAATAAAAAATAATTTTTTTTATATAAAAAAGTGCTATCCCGAGTATACTCGGGGTTGCACGTCCGGGCTACTTTCGGCGGCCACGAGTATACTAAAAAAAACATAACCTATACCGGTCGCAAAACAACAACGCAGACGCGGCGCAGCGGTCAAATACTAGTTAAAACTTTCCAACATTCCAATTACGATTTCACAGAACCATAAAACCATACCAAGTGAACCTTTTTAAAAATAAGAACGATTTTATAGTTTCTTATTGTATTATTGTCGTCATGAGTCAAGTCATGGGTCTATCGGTTATCGGTTGTTGGTGATTTCTACTTCGCTCAGTGTTGCCAATCACTTTTTACCCTCGATCCTCGTCTAAATCACCCTCAAAATCTAAACTCCTGTATTTGAGTAAAGAGTGCTAATGAAATAAAGGAAATGTGTTTGAAATTTGATAGGTTTGAGGAGCCGCCTATTGATGTCACTGATGAATAAATAATTTTAAAGTTTAGAATAAAGAATGAAAATAGACGTTGCACACGCCAGCCAGTTTTTGTCTCAATTATTTCATGCGAGATATAACAGGTTTTTCTCAGAATTTATTTTACTTCTTGAAAAATCACAGAATATAAATGACTAAGAGCTGATGCAATTTTGTTTACAGCCATAAACGACAATTATAAAACAGCTAACGCTGTCTATCTTTCAGTCTATCAACTGCTAGGATTAGGTAGGCGGAGACAGGTGACAATAATCCCCATTTTCTATTTTCGTTATTTATTGTCTTGTTGACGTTAAAACTTGCAGACATTACTGCAACTTAGCGGACTTCTTGTCATCCTGGCATTCGTGGCTCTTCCACGTTTTTAACATGAGATTATCACTCTACATGTAATCCTTACTCAAGCTTGATTTCTGTCATGGAGTTCGTATTCGTCAGAGTAACGAAAATCAGAAGGGTCGATAAAGTAGGGAAATGTAGTAGGCCTAATTTAATCATAAATAAACATCAATGAATGTAATAATAAGTATATAACAGTAGGGGGCTATAGCCCCCTACTTATAACAGAGTATAATATAAATTTGTATATTTTTAAAGGCTTTAGTAAAATTACCCCTTTTTACCCTCGAAGTTCAAAATTATCACCGGCAAGGGTAATTTCTCTCGAATTGGCAACGCTGACTACGCACCGTCAACGGAATGGGTGAGTTACTGACGCGACAGTTGTATAGTTAACAGTCTAGTTACAGTAGCTGTCTACTATCACCGATTAATACAAAACAATAGGCAAATGAAATACAGTAAAGAAGACACATAAACGGTCTTACACAAGTGTCAGTAAGCAGTCAGTTGACAGTGAAAAAAACACCAGCAACTTAACAACTGTCACCCGAGTCGGCCCGAGTTCCTTTGCACCGTGAAAACCAGAACCAGTCCTAAATCATCCGCACAGCTGCAATCTGCAAGTAGGCAGGTGACACGGTATTCACCATATTAACAACGTACTAAATAATTCTGTTGTACATTTCCCTATCTGAAAAAAATGTGATATTTTCTGATATTTTTTTATTGTTTTTCAAGTTTGAAATATTTGATATCAAAATTCACGGCTTATTCCAGGTTTTTTCACGGTATACAAAATTCACGGCTTATTCAAGGTTTCACGGTTGAGTGGGGACCCTGTACTACATAAAGCCACTTACCAAGTTTCACAAAAATACATTCATAAAAACAAGTGATATATAACATATAATTTATTCTCCATAAGAATAACATTAGGGTTGAGGACGAAGGTGTGCTGCGACAAGGAAGATAAGTAATGTTTTTTTTTTGCAATTATCAATATAACTGAACCAGGTGAAGCTACACACCAAGTTATATTAATTTATGTTCATAATTAAGGGAGATATACAACTTTACTTATTCTCCATATGAATAACATTGGGGCCGAGTATGCAGGTTTGCTGCCACGGGACTATCAATAAAAAACTTTTTTGTACTAATATCAATATACCACAACTAGTTGAAGCCACATACCAAGTTTCATCAATATACATTTATAAATAATCGAGATCTCAAATTTTATTATTCTCCATAAGGATAACATTGGACAACGTACTGTGTTTAGCACTTTGAATATCTCTGCAACGGTTGGACATAGAACAACAATCTAAACACCAAAATGTTTTTTAGTTGATCTAAATGTATTGATAAAAAGAAATGTGAAGTTTTTAGTAAAATTATCTGGGAAAAATCTATAAACCTTTTTCCCATAAGATTAACATGGGACACGTTTTTTGGATTTTTTCCGCAACCACTTAACCTAGGTTAACGATTTAAAATACTAAATGATTTGTTTTTAAAGCTTTATAAAATGGATATAACCAAAATTGAGTGTTTTTTTTACATTTTGGGGTAAAAATTGGAAAAAAACGGATTTTTGTAAAAATTGTAAACCCCCTTCCCATTGTCCGATCGATCTCGTTTTCAAATTTAAAGTCATAAATGCTTAAGTTATCGAGGTAACGCACACGCACGCACACGCGCGCGCACGCGCACACACACACACACACACACACATATAAATTTGAAGGAATAGTATTTTTGGCATCTGGGGAACTCAAAACAAAGTTATCATGGTCTCGGGCTTAAGTCTTACCATGCCACCAATGGTAATAGCTTCTTCCCTATAGGGGAAATTCGCTAAAACATACCGTAGGCCTAATAGTCAACTTGTGTTATAAGTTCAAACTTTCCACTAATTTTTGGAAACGACAGTATCTTCATGTTTACCTAGTTTACCGTGAATTTTCTAAATGGTTTGGTTCTTCACTAGACCAACTTCACTCTTCGTTTTTAGTGACTGATCAAACGTTACGATAATCTTAGTTATGATCCAATCTTCTTTTCTGAACCTGTCAGTCTTCAGAATGTCGACTGGCCTTGTGGCCCCATCACCCGATAAAATGGTGGGCCTCCTTATAAAGTTCAAGCTTCGTCTTGCTAGGATTATCCCCACCACTTCATTGTGCCTTTGACTATGTTTACAAACTGGGATTTGATAAGTAAAAATTCAAGCTGTTTCCAATAATCACAACTTATAAGCAATATGCGGACTGTAAAATCAAAACTAGTGTAACTGGAAGAATAATTATAAAAAGGTGCTTGTGAAGTAAGAACGAAGCAAAATTTAAATAAAGAAGTTCAGATTTCATGCTAACACCACTAAACTCGGTTAGTTTATTCAGATAAGCAAAGTAATTGTTATATAAAGAAGTACAGCATAGTCTGATTGCGAAGGTAACACAATCAAGGCAAGTCGAGATTTGTACATGCATCAGGCAGCAAACTGTGAGTTCACTCACCAATCGTCCTTTCCAAACGAGTGGTAACTATAAACCAACAATGGCATCAGCAACAGACCACCACTAAACTATGTTTCTTAAGTTAAATAGCACTTTGTGAGTTTTACAAGTGGTATAGATTATCGTTTCAATACAATTCTTGAGGTTTCAGGATTTTTAAAATCTTAATCAGACCCAGTAGGTCAGTAGATAGTTCAAATATAACAACCTATAAACAAATCTATAACTACAAAATTATAGTCGGAACCGTTATCAGAATAATTGTCAGCCCTACTTGGCAATAAAACCATATCAACATGTAAACTTTCTCGTACTTGTAAATTAATTGTGATACAAATTATCATCATAATCAAATCTTTATATTCATGATGTATGACTCCTAAATCGAGATGATTAAATATAACAGGTTACTAACCTAAATCCGTCGTTGATTCTTTGTTCATACGATGGTGACTCGAGTTTTGACCTTAAAAGGCCATATCAAACCCTTGATTTCAAACTTTACTTCATGATGAAGGTCGTCATAGTTTTAATCCTTTGCACTCCGAAGTCCGATATATCGGCCGTCGCTGTTTCGGCCAAAACTCCTCGGTCCAATATATCGGACGTTCGCAAAATGTGCGAAAAACTCTGACGTCCGATTTTTCGGACATCCGCGAAACCAATTTTACTGGCTTTATAAAATATCCAAATGCGCTACCTTTGCGATAAATGGAAGCCAGATATTGTGGAGTATCACTGTGAAGTCAGTATTTATTTACTCTATGCCGTTTTTTTGTGTGATGAGTTGTTTTGTTGATGTTATGCCCACCATATATTTTGGTTTCATTGAGAATCAGATGTTTGTTGTTTACACTGACATATTTTGTTGTTATTTCAAGTTGTAGGTTATTTGTATATGCTATATTCAGTTTATATTTAGCCTAAAATGAATTACAATGATATTTCTTTTGAAGTAGGACTTTAAAATCGCCGACTTGACGTTCACCTAGCCTAACTGACGTAGGCCAAGGCTAGGCCTAGACTAGGCTATGCTAAGCCTAAGGCATGATTATTTTTATATTGGTTTACTTTAAGAAGTTTTATGACATTTTATGCTATAGTTTATGACATTTTATGCTATAGTTGTTGTACAACAAAGTTGCAGTAGATTTTCTGGGCAACAAAATTTATATTTATTTTTTGTGTTACAAAAAAGCTAAAATTTGGAGGACCGCTTGTAAATGAGCCTAATACAATTTTAGTTTTTTTTTATTTCTTGCTAGTTTTTCGAGATAAATGCATGCAATTTTGTGTGCATGTTAATAACTAAATGGGGAAACTGAAAATATCAATATAATGTGAGGGGCCAATGGTTTTATTTTTTAGCTATTACACCTCAAAGGTAACTTTTACGTAAATAAAATTTTTTTTATTAAAAATTTTAAAAAATTTTCTTTTAGTTACAACCATTTTTTATTGTTTGAAAACTCATAAGGAATAAAAAAAAAAAAGAATTATAACTCTTATCTGCTAAAACATAAAATTTACAGCTTCTTTCCCAAACCCTTGTAAAATTGGTTGAAAAGGCCCAGAGTTTTTGGCAGTGACCAACAATTTTTGTCTGGAGTGCAAAGGGTTAACTAACACACAACACATTTAAAACAGTACGAGCCACGATAAAATGCAAACATTTAACACGAAACGTGATCATTCCAACCGGACGCGAATTACCGAACTGGTTTATCTACCAGGCGACGTTATCAAACCAAAACAAAATATCTTTATTTGTCTCTTGCACAAAGGTACAATAAATAGTGTCAGAACATAAATAATGATTAGTCTAAATAATACTTAATTACTATTTCTTTACAAAACTGTCCAAGCAAAATTCATCTAGTGAGTACAGAGCTTTCTGCATCAGGAACTCCTTTAATGACTTCTTGAATTTACCATTGTCTTTAATATATTTTATTTCCTTTGGGACATATTTAACAAATTTTATTCCAGCATAGGAGGTTTTTTTGGTGAAAAATTCTAGTCTATGCTGTGGTAATATTTGATCATGTTTGTTTCTTGTATTATATGAATGAAAATCATTGTTACTCTTGAATTGGCCAATGTGTGCCTTGCAATGCATAATACACTCTAGTATGTAGAGACAATGAACGGTTAAAATATTTAGCTCATCAAAGTGATGTGTTTCACTGGTGATACAACAGTTTTAAGATTTAACATTGTTCTTATAGCTTTCTTTTGCAGGACAAGAATTTTTTCCAATTTTGACTCAAAGTCCCTCCATATGTAATATGGGACTGTATGTGAGCACACAAAATAGATTTTACAGATAGATTACAAGGAAGGACATTTTCTTTAAAGAAAAAATACCAGAACTGATCCTTTTAATGATTCTTTCAACATGTATATCCCAACTGAGATTTTTATCTTCTGTTAACCCAAGGAATTTAATATGATTCACTTAATCCAACTCTTTAGCGTCAGCGAAAATAAGAGAATTTGGGTGGTTTCTGTTTTGTTTAGTATGAAAAGATATAAAATTTGTTTTTTCTGTATTCAGCATCGATTTATTCAATAAAAAAAGTTTTGTAATTTTGAAAGTTGAATGAAAGCTGCAACTTCTAAATCAATTTCATCTGCATATAAATAAAGCTGTGTTTTTATCTGAGAAATCTCAACATACTGATTCCTTTCAGAAATATAAAAGGCAAACCATTTTAAATTAAAATTATGGATCCCCAAATTTAGCAATTTTTGAAGAAGTAACTCATGAGATATGCTGTCAAAAGCATTTAATAAATCCATAAAAATTCCAAGTTGTTTTTTGTCAATTGATTTTTGTCCAAAACCCATGTTGTTCATAATCAAAAAGGTTGTTTATTTCCAGATGTGTATAAAGTTGTTTTTATATTGCTTTTTCAAAAATTTTGAGATTAATGGTAAAACTGAAACTAGGCGGTAATTTTGAACTTCAGTCCTGCTTCCTATTTTATAAATCGGGATCAATTTGGTTACCTTCAATTTTCCTCAAAATACACCAGTAATAAAAGAGGAATTTATAAGATGTAACAATACAAGCATTACAAGCATTATTTATGTTTTTACAAGCTGATATTTTATAATTTTTATGATTCAAATCGGTACTTCATCATATCAAATCAATCTTTATTCAAAACATACAAACAAAATGTACATAAATGTGTCTTTAATCTAAAACTACATATAGCCTTCTACTTCATACAAGTCTCGTTAATTTCCTATTGAGCCAGTTTTTTTTATGGTATAATAAATTCTTCTAAATTAAAAACTCAGCATCAATTAAAAAACCCTTAAGTTTATTTTTGAATTTGTTAAGGTTTTCCTCGCTTCTAACACTACAAGGGAGAGAATGCATGAATTTAACTCCAATATAATTAGGACTTTCCTTTTTCTTTTTTATGCTTTTTAATTATACAATTTTGTTTGTTTTTTGTGTTGTATTTATGTATGTCTTGCTGTCTTTGTAGTTGTGACTCCTCATTTTTAACATATAATATTGTCTTATAAATGTAAACGGTCAAGAACTCAAACTCCTTGAAATGATTTTTACAAGATTCATTTTTGTCGAGATTAAGGATGCATCTTATGGCCTCTTTTTGTAAATGTAAAATTGTATTCAAGTTGAATTTACTCATACCTCCATAAATTTCTATACCATAAGAAATATGCGAGTGTATATTGGAAACGTAAACTGTTCGCAAAATTTCTCTACTGCATAATGGATATAGGCGTCTTAAAAATTCCAGAGCTAATTTTATTACATATGTTATCAACATGTGTGGTCCAATTGAGTATACTATCTAAGGTAAGGCCAAATTTGGTTTCATAAACAAAGTTGTCTAATAGCTCCTTCCTAGAGTTTTTACACTCAAACTTAATGAAGGTCGTTTTATTTTCATTAAGTAAATTTTTTTTTTTCATTTAAGTAATTAATGAAAGTGTATCCTTAATTTTCACTTCAAGAAGTTTGATATTTTCGCCATGAGTTGACATACTTGTCATCTGCATACAAGCAGAGTGCGCTGTTCTCTACCTGCTCAGATAAATGTTTTGGCATCCCTCCCAAGTAGCACAAGAATAAGAATGGGCCCAATACTGATCCCTGTGGCTCAGAATATTTTACTTCCCTAACAATAGATTTAATATTATACATTTTATTTCCATCTACGTGTACAATGTATTCAAATTATTGTTAACAAACTGTTGGCGGCCCTCTAAATATGATTTAATCCAATTCAACTCTTTACCACAAATGCCATACATCTTGAGTTTATGTGACAAATTTGAATGATGCACACTATCGAATACCTTTGACATATCTAAATACCCCCCGTCGCAGCAAACCTGCGTACTCAGCGAATTTCCAATGCATTAGGACTCACAAGTCTGTGTGTGTGACAAGTTGGAAAATCAACCATGGATTCATTCCATATATGTTTTTTTTTAATCTTTTGAATAAATTGAATCCTTTAATAAATTAATGTTAAAATTGCTAGTAATTATTATAAACTTTGCTTTACTTAAAAGGAATTCTATTAAGAAACTTGCCAATCCAAAAACTCTCTATTTTTAAACTGTGGTTTTCTATACACTCCTGCCAATAAAAAACTAAAATTTTGTATCTTAAATTTTTCTACACAACATTCAAACAATTTATCGTCACACAATGCATCAATATCAGGAGAAACCAGTTGCCTCCCATGTAATCCCTCTCTTATAAGAATTAATACACCTCCTCCCGAAGTGGCGGTGCGAGAGAAATTAGAAACACTTGAAACATTTTTGTTTTTAATTTGTCTAATTCAATTTCGGTCATGTTGTGCTCTGTCAAAACCAAAATATCTGGATCCAGTTCAGACAAAGTTATTTCCAAGGCTTCAATTCGTGTTTTTAAATCCATGATATTTTGATGTAATATTTTTGTACTTTTGAGTGATTTTGTTGGCTTAGTTACTTGGGGGGTAGAGGGAGTGTTATAGGGTAGTTTAAATGTGAGGCATCTGCTGCACAATAGTGTTAACTTGGGTGCTGATTAGTTCAAGCTGAGATAAACAGTCCTGTGGAGAACTTCGCACATTTCCGTTGGCATATATTCCGTTGACAGTTGATATATTGGTTCTGGCAGCCGTAGTTCGAGGCAGAAGCAGAGAAGGGTATGCTTCCAAAGACTTAAGTGTAATTTTTTCATCATCTTTGCTTCCCCCTCCTCCACTTCCAGGCTGACTGCTTCTATAAATGTGTTGTGTGTTATTTAAAACTATGACGACCTTCATCATGAAGTAAAGTTTGACATCAAGGGTTTGATAATGGCCTTTTAAGGTCGAAACTCGAGTCACCATCGTGTGAACAAAGAATCTACGACGGATTTAGGTTAGTAACCTGTTATATTAAATCTTTATAGCCCCCATAATAAGGTAAACATTAAACTATTATAATAACAAATGTGAAGCATTTCTAGTCACTTTACACAATAAATTTTAAGTTAATAGCCCATCAGGGAATATCTGTACATCAAGACTGTATGAGTGTATCTGTACATCATACAGTCATACACTCTCAAGGAAAAATGCCATGTTAACTGCGGACGTGCTCCCACGTTGACGGTAGTAGAATTATTATTAATGGCATTGTAGATTATGCTACAATGCCATTATTGTATTGCTCTGCCTGTAGCTCCTAGTTTTGTCTAGGTTAATCTTACGTTAAATGTTCTTTTCACAATTAGTTTTTTCAGCGCTAGATTTAGTTAAAATTATACTATACCTCATTCTGGATTTTAATAATAAATTGAATCAGAAATGCATAAATTACTATTTGAATGCCTAAATTAATTCATGCACCAATGGCCAATAACTTTATCTGCACTGGGTTGATTAAATTGAATCATTCCTAAGCTGAGGCTTTCGAGACTACGATTGACTAGTGTTTCCAGATTAAAAATACAATAAAGTCATGGGTAGTAAAACGCCAATATCTCTTCATCTGGGAAATACCAAAATAAAAACATTAAATGGCAATGCAATTGCGCAAACATTTTTACAAGAAATAAATGTAGGTTCTGCATTATACTAAGGGGAACATCTGAATAAAACCAACTAGCCTACGAATGTTGTAAATTACCGGGAGAAGTTGGTAGAGGGCACTAGGATAGGCAAGGAGTGAGAGTGGGATGGCGGCAGAGGGGACACTTTGCACACATACCCCATCGTTGGTGGAGGGCCCGTGACCCTGACTAGAGGAGGGGGTTGAGGAACTTGCGTCTGTGCGCCCATGCCCAATGAATGCGGCTGTCAAACAAAAAACAATAACATCAGTACAGAAAAATTAACCCTAGGTTCAAAGTTTATTTAACAGGATAAAATAAACTACATCGCACAACACTAAAAAATATATTTACAGCTATACTGAACTTACATACAAGACGGTAAATATACAAATAAACGGGTATCAGGAAACTGACACATACTTTTCCCTTTTAGCGCAGCTTCAATGAATAAATTACTTTTTATTTACTAAATAAAGAATATAAAGTACAGATGAATATACAGAAAATTGTCTAAAATATTTGTTTTCAGAAATATGTACCCAAACCCCATTTTGGGAGGCACTACAGAATCCGTTGATACACAAAGTGGTTTTGTGAGGGGAAATGCCCCCTTGTCGCACCCAGGGTTAAGTTGCAACATATTTTGAATATCCTCTGTTGGTCAATGCTAACTTGACCTGCATATCAAGTTAAAACAAAACTGATCAGTAAACAAGAGAGAAATGGTAAGTTTTGTATTCCCCATAAGAATAACATAAGACAACGTGCTTCGTTTACCGGAAAATGAAAATTTTTAATTTTCTCCGCAGCCAGCAATCGCAGAATTATTATTCAAAGTACTAAATTATTTAGTTTTTTGAGCTCTTTTAAATGGTGATAAGTAATGTTTTTTAACATTTATGCGTTTTTATGAAAAATCAAAATAACTGAATTTGGGATGTTTTAAGCCCTGTGATTTCTTAACCCGAAATTTTCCAGGAATGTGGGTGGTGTCATTTTGTTGGAAACGTAAAGCTCTACAAACCACCAAAGTTTAATCAAAATCGTTAGAGCCGATTTTGAGAAATTCAGATTTTTCATGTTTTTTAGCGGTTTTCGGGGGATAATTACCCTTAAAAATAAAAAATTCCAAAAAATTAATAAAACGCCTGGAGATATCGTGGTTTAGTACCTACATACAAAATGTCATCAATATCGGCCAAGTGGAAGGGGCTTTAGCTCTGTACACATCCAAACAGACAGACATCACGTAAAAATCACTTTTTGGGTTCAGGGAGCACCAAAACAAATATTTCCACTAACAACTCAAATTTGAAAATTTTGATGAAAACAATACTTTCTTCATATACTATGCATAAGAGGAGAAAGTAAAAAGATGGTACAAGACGATCGATTTCAACCAGTCACACCGGTCATCATCAGGCCCAATCAGGATACTGATTATAAATAATGCTTCTCAAATAATTATTTAAGTTTATTTAGTTAATTGTACAAAATATTACTTTTTTTAATGCAGCAGTTTCTACAGAAACTTTACATAGCCTATCTGAACATAAATAATTTGTTCATAAACATTTAACACTTAAATTTGTTACCTGAGCTTGCTTTGTTTCCCCATTTTTACTGGCTGAGACACAAAAATGTTCGTTGGTGTACCAACCACCACGAGTGTATAAAAATCTAGGGACAAGGGTTAAAAAATAAGAGCAAGAGATTCTATCATAAGTTCTTGTCTTACCAAGCTATAAAAAACATATATTAAAATAATAATGGTTCATCAGGAGTTTTAACTGAACGTGATTTAGAAAAATTGAAGAAACATCCTCTAGATGGATAGCAAAATCATATTTCTTAGGTAAATAAATTTTGACTTAAATTAATTTCCTTACTTAAGAAAAATTAGTTATTCACAAATTATTCATTTAACCTTAGTTTTTAAATAATTTTTTTGCTCTCAAACTTTTAAAAACTCAGGCTGATTGTTCATCTGCCAGTCTTTTAGCCATGAGAGTTTTAGTGAATTGCTAGGTAAACTATAAAATTAATTTAGGCCTAAAGTAGATGTGAAAAGGTTTCAAGTCAAACTAGTGACTACTGAATGTTGAAAGGACTATTCTCTTTCGAAGCAGACGGGTTGACAAAACTCATGATACATTTAAGTGTCCTTAAATGGTAGACCATGTTCACAGGTAAACAAATTTATCTATGATTGAAATTCTGTTAATATGAGACTCACCGAGGAGAAATACTGAGGAGAGGAGGCCATCCCTCGAGGCTGGTACGTCCTCGTTGAAGCAACAGCAGCTGCTGCGGCCGTTTGTTGGTTTATCTGCGGGTTAAATACACAGTTAAGTCTACTATAGTCATTTTATAGGCAAAAATGAATAAATTTACTATTGTAATAAATAACAACCATAAATAAATTGGTTGTACTCTCAATGTAAACTCGTAAGTTCTACATATTTCATAAAACAATTGTTTTAAGACACAAGGGTCTCATCAAGAGCAGAAATGGAGTTAGATTAAAGCTAATATATCAATACAAGCAATTCAATGTAAACAACCTCGGAAGATATCGTGGGATTGTATGATCTGCAAACCAAATTTCAACAACATTGGGCCATTGGTGTGGCATCTAGATCCCCACACTTACAGACGAACATAAAAAGACAGATAGGCACCACGTAAACATTTTTTTGTGTTCAAAGAGCAACAAAACAATTTCTACCGATAAAACTCAGTTAATACAGAAGTTCAGTGCCATCAGGCTAAATATTACAAAACCTACGGGAGTTGAAAATGTACAAACTAGCTCCCATTGTACCTAGTTTCACTTGAATAAAACCTGTGGTGTGTGCTGCACTCTGTGGTTAACCTGAGGAACTACTATGGTAGTTCCTCAGGTTAACCACAGAGTGCAGCACACACCACAGGTTTAATTCATGATTCATAAATCATGATCAGCTGTTTGAATTTTCATCAGCTTAATCCAAAGTGAATGTTCATAAGAATAACAATGGATTGGAACTTTGACTTGGGGCAGAGCCCTATAGGAATTTCTTAAAATAAAATCCTTTCTTAGTGGTTACGTATGTTGTGGAAAGGATATAAGTGCCAAATTTTGTGGTTGTATGTATAAAGGTTTGGCCTGGGGGATGATCGATGTTTCTTATTTATAGATTAGTTTATTGTAAGACAAGATGTATATAACATAACAGCACTTAGCACTACCGCAGACAACTGAATCCGAGCAAGGTTGGTTGAACGAGCAAAACCGATACCAATGTGGATAAACTAAATTGATCATTTTAAAGTAGGCCTACTGTATAGTAATCTATAGAATTAGTTATCTGCATATTCACGTGCCGACTTCCAACAGCTCGACCTCGCCTAGCAAGCCACATTATTCACGTGCCGACTTCCAACAGCTCGACCTCGCCTAGCAAGCCACATTTTAACATCGCCTTTCAACATGAACTGTTTACCTCTAGTTTAATTAAGTACTAATATTTGAACACTACAATATTTCATAATTATTAAATATACTGTAATGTTAAATTTCTACTTTAAATAAATTGAATAACAATACATTTTAGGATGTTTAGCAGTCGAAAATGTTGGGAATGTGGGGAATTTTAATAGAAAGAAATAAAATATCGGGGAAGAAAGAAATCAACATAGAAAAGTTTGAATGGTCGGGGAAAATAATTAAACTGATAAACAGTGATTGTATTATCTGTAACTCTTGAACGGAACGTCATACAACTTTTATTGACATTATATGTAATTTGTGGTAATCATACAAAAAAATAACATTGACAGTTATTTATCTTAGAAAATAAATATTGATTATTGTGTTATTGAGATAAGTTTTTTCTGTGTTTTCTGTAAATTAACTATAAATTAAGTTTAATATGGACTGATTCTCAATATACAGCACTGTATTATAAAGAGAATAAAGTTTCTTGATTCTTGAATGAGCCATAATTTGTCTTTGTACGACTATTAGTTTCGGTTTTAGCATTTTGTACTAGAAACTCTTCTCTTGAATAAATTACCGAGCCCCTTGACCTGATGCCGAACAATAGACCAGCCATTAAGAATGGGAAAAAAATATAGGGTCGCTCCGAGTCAGAACTCCTGCGTGTTAGTCTCCTTTCGTGTTAGTTGAGAGCAGTTTTGAGACTGGAAAGGAAGTGATTAGTTGTCGGGAGGAGTCTTATTTCAACCACTTATTTTGTTAAACGTTGGTTAGCTTATCTGTTTGTTTTCCCATGCTAAGTTGGTTTTGGTACCGACGGCCTGGAATCGATAGAATCGGAATCGACTTTGGGCCATCGATTCTCAATTCCAGTTCTAAGCCTGAGTATTTGTCGCTTCATCCCTAATTTATACAGAATTAGAAAGATTTTTATCTCATAATATTGTGATATTTATTTATTTTAAAGTAGGCCTATGATTCGCAATATCATGTCAGTCAACATTTTTGCAGCGTGCACCTCACAATGTGTGTATAAATACCTATGCCACGCATTATCTTGTATAGTTTATTAAATCACTCAAAACAACTCTGATTGCTGTTTTTAACAGCCTTTCATCTCATAGAAATCGTGTGCCATGTATCAACAGTAGTGATGTAAAATACCCGGGTATTTAAAACTCGCAGTAAATACCCAAATTCATAAATACCCAGGTATTTTAGGTATTTATGCCATTTTATATAAAAACACCAATGTAATTCATAACTACCCTTCCTGACCTTGTTGTTATCTATGTATAACACTTGAGGATATTTGATTGATTCAGGGTTTCTACAGAATTTCAATTTTCTATTTCCCTGACTTTTCCTGACCCTTCTGTAAAACTCCCCTGACCAACTTTCGAAATATGTCGTAGCATTTTCGCTTTATAAACAAGCATGTGTGCACAATTATTATATATTTAATATGTAAAACATTATTTCCTATAACATGTATGTCATAAATATTAGTAAAACAAAATTAAATACATTGATCTCAATAAAAGCTCAATAGTTGAGGATTACAAGATGTTAAGAATAAACTCCTTGGGAATCATTAGATTATCAGCCAACCATTGGGACTCCACTTGAAAAATACTGCTACAGCTACAACAGATTGTATACAGCCTGGAGCAAAGTGTCCCCTCTGTTTTTTGATCATCGGGGATCAGATGGAATAATAAAACCACCATATTGTGAAGTAAATTTTATATGATGACTCGCAGGAAGTTATTCTTGTTGTGATAATGTCTCTCATAACCTATTTTGAGACTTAACAAAGATTACAAAATTAATGTTGTGAAGTAGAGTTAAGGTGGAATAGTACCTAATCAATATTGTCTAGAAGCTACAAATTTATTTTCTTATCTTTAGTATGTGGGGTCAAGACCTAACAAAATAAGCTTTATCTCTGGGTTCCCTGACTTTCCCTGGCTGAATTTCCATTCCCTGACTTCCCCTGACCGTAGAAATCTTGATTACATTTATTAACGATTTTACCAATAAATCAAATAGGCTAACATGGAAATTCTTATAGGCTAAAAAAAACCTGTCAAGTGTACACACCACACCACTGCTAAACCATAAAGGAACTGTTAAAATACGAGGCATTCTGTACAAATTTGAAAATATGTAATCTTATAATTGGATGAATACCTATAGAACAAATTCATAAAGTAATTGAATTTCGATTCTTCTCCCTCAAAATTTTTAATTTATTAAACAATTTAAAATACCTGAAAGCACTGCTAAACCATGAAGGAACTGTTTAAATACGAGGCATTCTGTACAAATTTGAAAATATGTAATCTTATAATTGGATGAATATAGAACAAAATCATAAAGTAATTGAATTTCAATTCTTCTACCACAAAATTTTTAATTTATTAAACAATTTAAAATACCTGAAAGCACTGCTAAACCATGAAGGAACTGTTTAAATACGAGGCATTCTGTACAAATTTCAAAATATGTATTGGATGAATATAGAACAAAATCATAAATTAATTGCATTTCAATTCTACACCCACAAAATTTTTAATTTATTAAACAATTTAAAATACCTGAAAGCACTGCTAAACCATGAAGGAACTGTTTAAATACGAGGCATTCTGTACAAATTTGAAAATATGTATTGGATGAATATAGAACAAAATCATAAAGTAATTGAATTTCAATTCTTCTACAAAATTTTAAATTTACTAAACAATTTAAAATACCTGAAAGTAGTAAATACCCAGTCCTGGGTATTTATCTCGATCTTGTACAGAAGTTAATTGCTTGTGGTAACCATGTTATAATTTTTAAGACAGTTTGTATGGTAATTTTATAATCCTTTCAGCATGGGAATTTCAATGAACCTAGTAAAAATCCTGTAAATGTTATAAAAATCATAAATACCCAAGTTTTGGGTATTTACCCAGAGCTTGCCTATTTTTTATTTACCTACCCGCTGGGTATTTACCCAGCCGACATCACTAATCAACAGTTTTAACAACTTTGCCAAGCGCCAGGATAATGACAAATATCAAATTACATTATTCAATTTTCATCAGGCTGAACGTAATAGCTTTTTACTTTCTCCCCCTATACATAGCATAAGGAGAAAGTATTGTTTTCGACAAAATTGTCAAATTTGAGTTGTTAGTGGAAATATTAGTTTTGGTGCTCCCTGAAGAAAAAAATAACAATTTGTACCGCTATCTTTATCTTGAATTAATATTATTCTATGATTAATGCTTGCTGCGGAAAAATTTTGATTTTGATTTTGCGGTAAACACAGTATGTTGTCCAATGTTATTCTTACAACAATACAACAATTGGTGATTGGTAATTGGTGAATACAACAATTACTATTTCTCTCTTATTTACTGGTCAATTTTGTTAAAACTTAATTTTCAGGTCAAGTTTGTATTGACCAACAGAGGATATTTTAAATATGTTGCCACTTAACCCTGGGGGAGATAAGGGGGCATTTCCCCTCTTAAAAACACTGTGTGTAGCTAAGGATTCTGTCGTGCCACCAAAAAAGGGATTTGGGTAGTTATTTTTGAAAACAACTTTTTTAGAGGACTTTCGGTCCATTTGACCGTACTTTATATTCTGTACGGTATATAGAAATAATAAGTAATTTATTCATTAACCCTAGCCGTGGCCAAAGGTCGCCCGGCGACGTTCGAAATCGTACCCTTGAAATGGCCATAGTCGCCGGGCGACCATTAAGGTCCAACAATTTTCCAATGCAAAAAAGTAATTTATAATTAACTCGAAAGTGGACAAGTTATATACCATTTGAAAGATGACATTCTGAACTTTCATTTTATTATATAAATGAACCGTATAGCAGTTGTATAAGAACGTAACAATTACATAAAGTGAATGGTTTTTTTAGTGCAAATCAATACCTGCAACTGACACGTCGAAATTCGTCAAACATGGCCTGGGACAAGATAACATAACTGGGGTAAATTTCGTCGTATGGAGTAGCGGGTGGTACCACTGAACAGCAGAAGAGTTGCTGTACATTATCGTATTTATTATTTGAACAATACATTGATAACAAAGAGCATATGATTTTTATAAAACAGGTGTTTTTGCCAAAACTAACGAATGGCCAAAGGTCGCCTAGCGACCATTATGAAACGCTGCAAATATATATGTAGGCAGTTTTATAACTAGTCAATAGTTGTGTCACATTGTAGGGGAAGAAAGGTAGAATAATTTTGTTTTGACAAATGGCAGCACTGGTCACTCTCACAACCTTCAGCAACGCAAGTAAATATCAGTTAGGCAGGTGTTTGGCCGATTCTTGCTGTTGTCAGATGAACCTCAAGTATAACCTACATCTTTGTAAGTGAATTTTTATCCGCGATTATTTCAGAAATTGTTCTAAATTCGGAGTTTATAGTGACAGTGTAGTGGTTGTGTGTTTATAACAGTAATCTTTATGCATAAATATTACTGGAAAGGGATAAATTAGTCAATTGGTGAAGTGAAAGTGAGTAATGTTTTTGTGTGTTGTAGCATAATGTTAGACGATTGTTAGGCCTATCATTCATAGTATCGCGTGTATATTTGTTTATATACATAAGACATATAAATAAAAATGTTTTTCCCATGTGTTATACTTTACTTTGTAGGGAATTGAATTTACTACAACATGTTTATAATATTTTTGGCCTAAGAAAATCTGTACAAGATTTTTGTACTTCAGTGGCTCGGAAATGTTTTTACGTAAATGCTAATTTTCTAGTTATTTTATAGTAAACGGGTAATAATATTTTTTTACTCCCCACAATATTACAGATTTGTTTTCCTTAGTTCATAACCTAAAGAAATATATGTACAATATTATTATAAATATTTACCTTACATGAGTTATCTCCGATTCACTAATTATTCGTCTTACTCGACAAAAGTTGCGATTTTTCAAACTTTATTACATAACACATGTACAACAAAATATTTTCCCCATGTGTTATACATTTCTATGTAGGGAATTGAATGTACTACAACATGTTTATAATATATTTGGCCTAAAAAAATCTTGACAAGATTTTTGTACTTCAATGTGTTGGAAATTTTTTTTACGTAAATGCTAATTTTCTAGTTATTTGTATAGTAAACGGGTAATAATAATTTTTTTACTCCCCACAATATTACATATTTGTTTTCCTTAGTTCATAACCTAAAAAGATTTATGTACAATATTATTATAAAAAATTACCTTACATGAGTTATCTCCGATTCACTAATTATTCGTCTTACTCGACGAAAGTTGCGATTTTTCGTATTTTATTACATAACACATGTACAAAAAATATTTTCCCCATGTGTTATACATTTCTATGTAGGGAATTGAATGTACTACAACATGTTTATAATATATTTGGCCTAAAAAAATCTTGACAAGATTTTTGTACTTCAATGTGTCGGAAATTTTTTTTACGTAAATGCTAATTTTCTAGTTATTTGTATAGTAAACGGGTAATAATAATTTTTTTACTCCCCACAATATTACATATTTGTTTTCCTTAGTTCATAACCTAAAAAGATTTATGTACAATATTATTATAAAAAATTACCTTACATGAGTTATCTCCGATTCACTAATTATTCGTCTTATTCGACGAAAGTTGCGATTTTTCGTATTTTATTACATAACACATGTACAAAAAATATTTTCCCCATGTGTTATACATTTCTATGTAGGGAATTGAATGTACTACAACATGTTTATAATATATTTGGCATAAAAAAATCTTGACAAGATTTTTGTACTTCAATGTGTCGGAAATTTTTTTTACGTAAATGCTAATTTTCTAGTTATTTGTATAGTAAACGGGTAATAATAATTTTTTTACTCCCCACAATATTACATATTTGTTTTCCTTAGTTCATAACCTAAAGAAATATATATACAATATTATTATAAATAATTACCTTACATGAGTTATCTCCGATTCACTAATTATTCGTCTTACTCGACAAAAGTTGCGAATTTTCGTATTTTATTACATAACACATGTACAAAAATATATTTTCCCCATGTGTTATACATTTCTATGTAGGGAATTGGATTTACTACAAAATGTATATAATGGTTTTTACCTAAAAAATCTAATGTGCAAATTACAAAACTTTACTTTTGAAATTTCAATCGAAAATTTTTGAATTTTTTATTTTTTTTTATTTTATAAAAAAGATAAATTTCCAGATTCATTTGTTTTATATATATTCAGATTCCCCTGGTCTTTCTGAATAAAATGAGTATGCATATTGATAGGTTTACTCCAAAATTGTAATTTATACGTATTTTTTAAAAAAGGTCTGCAAAATCGCCAAATCTGCTGGCCATTTCCCACTTCAACATTAGGCCACTGCTAGGGTTAAAGTTTAGCTAAAAGGGAGAAATGTGTCAGTTTCCTGATACCGTTTATTATAATTACTGCCAACACACTAGTCAGCTAATTACCTGGAAGTAATTGGGACCAGGGCCTGTTCAAACTACCAAATTTCAGATTATCTAAAGACATATTAACACCATTGACTATTAATACTGAAGTAGACTTCTCATTGCCATTATAAAATGTGTCCCTAGTTTTGTGTATGCCAGGATTGAAAGAGGTCGTAGTTTACACCAATCACCAACAGAGTATACTGCTGTCAACTATTACTTATCCTCTCAAGGAGGGGATAATACAACAGTTGGTGTGTCAGGAAGCAAACATAAGTTGATTATAACTTGCTTTCTGGGGTGGAAATATTTTAAAAGTTAACGTAAATAATTAAAATAAATAGTTGACAGCAGCACAATCTGTCGGTGACCTAATCAAACTACTTCAATTTTAAATTCTAGCATACACTAAAAGTGGGACATCTGGACCATATGGATGGGATGTCTCCTTCAGTATTTATAGTCAATGTTAACACCGTAACAATCTAGGCCTATTTAAATAATTTTGCTATGTGTACTTATACATTTTGTTGTGCTGTAATTTATGTTTGTCAATAAATTAAGTGTGGTTGGCTATACAGTGTAACTTGGTTATAACGTAATTGAAGGGACCACAAAATTAATGACGCTATATCAGAGTGACTCTATAAAAGGGGTTCCAAAATTTATAATTTGAAGCCGAGAAAAAATAAAAAAACAAAATTTTTACATGAAATACATCCTTTAAATGAGAGTAATTGAGTAAATACCTAGAGATGTATGCATAACACTGATCTACCTAAATACTCAGTTAAAAATAATCAAAATAAAGTGCTTGTACGAAATAAACGAACATGATTATGTTTAAGTACAAAATGTAGGCTTAATAAAAATGCACAACTTTCAAGCACGTTCATATGAAGTCCTACTGCCCAAAGAAATCTGTAATTTTCTTTTAAACAGTCCTTTCAGAAAAATAAATTTTCTCCGTCGATTTGTGGAGATGTTGAGCTGCTTCAAGTGTGTTGGCAGACGTCTCTCTCAAGTGGAAAAATCGACAAAGTGTTTCAGCTGCTTTTAAAGCTTCTTGTGTTGTCGGACAGACGACATCTTCTTTCTCGCCTTCATCTTCTTCTTCTTCAGCATTTTCTTCTGCTTCCATATTCTGTACTTCGTTTACAATTTCTGCGTCACTCAGCATTTGAAATGTTTCTACCTGGTCGTCCACTGATGCATAACCATCAAGATCAAGCCCAATATAATTTTGATTGACATTGAAACCTTTTATCCATTCTGAGAGCAGCAGATGATCTGTATCGTCATCTGGGACTGCAGGTGACAGTTTTGCTTTTCTAAAGCATCTTGATATGGTCCTTGATGTCACTTCTCTCCAAGCATTGACTAAGTATGAATTGCATCCAAGATGGTTACGTTTACTGGCTGTGCAGTGTCCATGCAGACAATAATTCTTTTCAAAAGCTGCTTACGGTAGTAACACTTTAAACTTCTAATGACCCCTTGATCCATAGGTTGTAAAACACTTGTGCAGTTGGCAGGAAAAAACACTAGATTAATGTTTGTGTTAAATTTAACTTTGGGTGGGCAGTGCAGTTGTCAACAAGGAGAAGAATTTTCCTTTTTTTTATGCCGATTCCTTATCCCATTTCCTTAGTTCAGCTTCAAAAATTACAGCTTTTTTGTTGGCAGCGTAATCCACTGGAAGTTTTTTTACGTTCTTAAAACATCTAGATTTTGCATTTTTGCCAATAACTAAAAGCTTCAGTTTTTCAGTACCTGTCATGTTTGCACAAACCAAAACTGTCAATCTAACTTTGGACAATTTTCCGCCGACACATTTTTCATTTTTAAATTGGAGCATCTTATCTGGAGTTAATTTGTAAAACAACCCTGTTTTATCGCCGTTAAAAATATCTTCATCTTTGTATGGTTGTCTCGCAACTGGCCATGTTTCAGTCAACCAATCACTAGTGACACTCGGATCAACAGATTTTGCCTCACCGCAAATCTTAGCAAACGTAATCGAATGTCTAGCCTTAAAACGATCTATCCAGCCGTTGGAACATGTAAAGTCAACTCCAAACATCTGTCCAAACTCCGCAGCTTTTTCCTTTAAAAGCGAACCACTCACAGGAATATTGGCACTGCGACATTGCTTAAACCATTTTAGCAGAGCAGCATCGTTGTCGGTGTGTTCACATCCCCTTTTCTGTTTCACGTTTTCACCATCTTCTTTAAATGTCTTTAAAATTGTGTCCCTGTTTTTTTAAATCGAACCAACAGTGGAATTTACCAACCCGAACTCCCGACACACGTCTGCTATCTTACGTCCCTCCTCACACGCTCTTATAACTCACACTTTTTCTTTAATCAGCAAAACCTTTCTCTTAGCACTTGCCATGATTTTCGGATGCTCGTAAATTAAACTTACGGAATAAGAACAAAAAACCAACAGTAAAATACATTCACAGAACTGACGACAGCTAAGCGAACTGTAGGTACGCACGTTATCGGAGTGTTTCGAGGCAAAATGAGTCAAGATGTCACTGACCTACAGTGAGTGACAGGTAGGTGGGCGGACAGGGGAGGGAGACAGGATGCTGATGGCACGGCGGG
This sequence comes from Allygus modestus, assembly GCA_963675035.1. Classification (NCBI taxonomy): domain Eukaryota; kingdom Metazoa; phylum Arthropoda; class Insecta; order Hemiptera; family Cicadellidae; genus Allygus; species Allygus modestus. The sequence continues at coordinate 81,857,177 of OY776115.1, forward strand.
GGTAGGGGAGGGCGAGGTGGCAGCGTGAGAGGAAAGGCCTATCCCAAAATAGACTGGTACGTAGAGGAAAGGCCGTATCCCAAAATAGACTGGTACGTAGCTAAACAATAGCCGCACTGCACTTCCGACCAAACTTTTTCCGTTTATCTACGAAGGTTGCCTTCATTTTGGTCAGATTTTCTTGACGTTATATAGGAGGATTGGGAATTTACTGACGATAAATCCGAGGTTTTTATAATGCAAATACCTATAGCTTGGCGGGACTTATGAAGAAATTACGTTATATCCGTGTTGACGTTACGGCCGAGGCCGTAATAACCATGTTGCACTGTAATTAAAAATACTCCCGTCGAAGCAAACCTGCATACTCAGCGAATTTCCAATGGAGATATAAATTTCTCAATACTTCATAAAGCCACTTACCAAGTTTCATAAAAATATATTCACAAATAAGCGATATATACAATTTTAATTATTCTCCATAAGAATAACATTGGGGCTGAGTATGCAGGTTTGCTGCAACAAGGAACACAAACAATGGGTTTTTATACTAATATTAATATAACTCAATAGGTGTCCCCACTCTGCAGGGTTTGAGTAGTGGCGCACTCACCCGGGGATGGGTTGGCATCATTGCACCGCGCTAGGTGTCTAGCCAATGCGGCGTCAAATAAAATGTCTAATGATTTTTTTGTCTGTTTCATTTTGTCTGTTTGTACCACCTCCATTGATGATGGACTTCCGTGATGACCACGAGCAGAATGGAAGGAGGAACAAATAGACACAAAACGGGAGACCGTTCACACAATAAATTAAGTATTACTGGCTTCTCACAATGCTTAAGTATAATTAGGTTAAGAAAGGTAAACGGTGGAGGGATTAATCTTGAATGAACTTTCCGTACTTAAACGAAAATCAAACAAATCACTTGTCTTCTTTCCCTGTCCAAAGGAACATGCACCACATTCACTTTCACTTTCACATCCACACTCAAATAGTAAGAACCCCAAAAGTTCCTCCATTCCAGGAATGTGTGGACGGTGCGGAGCTAGCATCAGGTAATGGAATGTAATTAGGTAATGAACGGTAACAATTTTCAAACATTTCAGGTGTAACCCCCCTTCCTATCTCCAAGGTGTTTGGAGCTTCTAGGTTCCAACCAGCAAAGCACCACCCTTTCCCATGATACAGTAGCTGGGTTCGCCCAGGGGTCTGTATCAATACCAATATTAATATAACTCAACAGGTGAAGTCTTATACCAGTTTTTATTCATTTATGTTCATAATTAAGGGAGACAGCATTTAATTATTCTCCATAAGAATAACATAGGGGCTGAGTATCTTTGGCAAAAAATTCTTTTTTTTTGAGTAAATATAAATAGACCACAACCAGATGAAGCCGTAAACCAAATTTCGTCATTATATGTTCATAAATAAGCGAGATATAACATTTTTCTTTTCCTCCACAAGAATAACATTAGGCAACGTACTGTGTTTAGCACTTTCAATATCTCAGTAACCAATTGACAAGGAGGAAAGATCAAAATACCAAATTGTGTTTTTTAAGGTGAATCCAATGGTGATAACTAAAATTTGACAATTTCAAAAATGATATGTCAAAATTCAAAAAACTGATTTTTGGGGTACAAAACCCCCCAAAATACCCCTTCGGATCGAACGATCTGGCTGGTTTTCGAAGTTAAAAGTCATAAATGTTGCTTTACATGTTTATTACAAATTTCATCAAAATCGGATCATTTTCACGAGAGTTATCGTGCTCACGGACATACATACATACACACACACACACACACACACACACACACACACACACACACACACACACACACACACATATATATAGTTTCGAACGAATGGTGTTTTTGGGGTCTGGGGACCTCAAAACGAAAAGTTATCATGGTCCCGGGCCTAGGTCTTACCATGCCGACTACAGTAATAGCTTCATCCCTATAGAGGAAATTCGCTAAAAGAATATAAAATAACATTTGGTAGTTGTGATGTACAGGGTAACCATATCATCATGTCATGTAGATTACAAATTGTACCCCTTTTGTGGTTTTAATATGATGAGCTCACAAACACAGAGATAAAAACGTTTATTCTTAGAGGGCTAAAAATCATACGTGAGGCCTGAACTTTGCAGTTAAATAAAACCGGTAAATTTTCAACCATCCCTAATCACCATCCATTCATTAAAATCACTTATTGCTTTGAACTAACTTCGCTCACTAAACAAATCTCTGTGCTTGAATGTGTGTTCAATTTAGTCATTTGCCTGTGTTATCCGTGTGTGGTGGGGCACCTCAGTACATAACTTATCTATAGAAGATTAATTGGCAAGCACTTACTGAACGGATCTACAGAAAGTTAACTACCATTATATTAAAGCAGTAATTTAAGGTTACAAATTGGCTTTTAAATGTTTTTCTAAATGCTATGTCCATGCCTTTAAATAGGTACTAAGGGGTACCAAACTTAAGGAAATACTGTAAATTTGTACAACAGTTTTTTTTAACGAATTTCCTCTATAGGGAAGAAGCTATTACCATAGCATGGTAGGCATGGTAAACCTAGGCCCGGGACCATGATAACATTTCGTTTTGAGGTCCCCAGACCCCAAAAACACCATTAGTTCGAAACTGTATATATATATATATATATATATATATATATATATATATATATATATATAATATGTATATATTATAATGTGTATAAATATATATATATATGTGTCTCCGTGAGCACGATAACTCTCGTAAAAATGATCCGATTTTGTTGAAATTTGTTATAAACGTGTAAAGCAACATTTATGACTTTCAGTTCGAAAACCAGCCAGATCGCTCTATACGAAGGGGCATTTTGGGGGGGGTTTTGTACCCCAAAAATGGGTTTTTTGAACTTTTTATATATAATTTTTGAAATAGTCAAATATTAGTGTTTACCATTGGATTCAGCTTAAAAACACACACAATTTGGTATTTTGATCATTCCTCTACGTCAATTGCTTACCGAGATATCGAAAGTGCTAAACTCAGTACGTTGTCTAATGTTATTCTTATGGAGGAAAAGACAAATTTTATATCTCGCTTATTTATGAACTTATACTGACGAAACTTGGTATACGGCTTCATCTGGTTGTGGTCCATTGATATTTGCTCAAAAAAGCAATTTTTTGCCAAAGGCTCCCGTAGCAGCAAACCTGTGTACTCACCCCCATGTTATTCTTATGGAGAATAATTAAATGCTATGTCTCTCTTAATTATGAACATAAATGAATAAAAACTGGTATACGACTTCACCTAGTTAAGTTCTATTGATATTAGCGTAAAAACCCATTTATTGTGTTCCTTGTTGCAGCAAACCTGCTTACTCAGCCCCAATGTTATTCTTATAGAGAATAATTAAAATTGCATATATCGCTTAGTTGTGAATATATTTTTATGAAACTTGGTAAGTGGCTTTATGTAGTATTAAGACATTTATATCCCCATTGGAAATTCGCTGAGTATGCAGGTTTGCTGCGACGGGGGTATTTATTTATAGGGTGGATTAGTAGATTTTTAGGGGTGTGCGAGTAGTGATTTTTAATCGAGTCGAGTAGTGTCAATTATTTTTGAGTTTCGAGTATTTTCGGGCGAGTATTTGCCATCAATTGGTAGTTTAAAATAATGTAATGGGATTTGGATACCACCCTAGGTTTGACAATCCAAACATGGTTTCCAACTAATCCATGAGTAGCAATACAAAGTTTTGGCCAGTACAATCAAACTGGATTAAGTATTGACAAACAAAACACGGTTTGACATTCGTTTCCAGCCAATAAAACACGGTCCGGTTGTTATTTAGCCAACGTCACCTGGTCCAGACATTGTTTAGGGCCTATAATCAATATTAGATAACGAAATCGTTAGTTACAGCCGAAATTATGTTTTCCGACGTCATTTACGGCTGATATAACGACATGTGATCGCCCTTTGCAGCCGTTAATACGCATTTTGGCTGGTCGCAATTGTTTTCGATCGTCATTTTCGGCCAATTTTACGTGATGCGATCGCCTTTTGCGGCCGTTACTACGCGTTTTGGCCAGTCGCAATCATTAGCGATCGTCCGGAAATCGGCGGGAAATACTCGCTCGAACTTTCGAGCATTTTTCAAAACTTCCGAGTCGAGTTCCAGTATTAAAATACTCGGCCGAAAACTCAAAGTTTCGAGTACTCGCACACCCCTATTGATTTTATTAAACATATAATTTAAATAGTTTGGGATTTGTGGGAGGACAACCCCTGGATTATTTTATTAATCTTGACATTATGTCACTGTAAAGTTAGTTATAAAAGAATTTATCGACCAGGCCTAGGCCATTTAACCATCATTTTTGGAGAGTAAACTACTTAATATTTCGGCAATTCCAGTTTCCAGAACCTAGAATACGCGAATAGAATTGCAATGACCGATTCATTTAAGTTTCAAAGCCACAATACTCACCGAGTGTTGCATAGCGGCCATTCTCTGCTGCTGCTGCTGCTGCTGCTGCTGTTGCTGCTGCTGCTGTTGCTGCTGCTGCTGTTGCTGAGGCAGGGCCGTGGACTGGTAGGCAGCCTGACCACCGACCAGGCCGGGCCATCCGTTGTGTAGCGGCTGTTGGGCCTGTGCGGGGCTGGGGGGCATGGCGGCAGTTCTTGCATTGGGGGGAGTGGGGGAAGGGATCACTTTATTCACTGTCACTGTTGTTGGGGCGGGGGGCACCGCTAATGCCGGTGGTGCTTTTATCCAGCTGGCGGCATTAATCGCGGGCACCGATCCCTTCTGGAACAACAACTGCGAGTCCACCACTTTACTGGGCCAATAGTCTTCGAACACTGTACCGCTAGGAAAGTAACTCTTAATATCACTCAGACTTATCACCGAACACGTTTCACTGGCAAACAATTCGTTTCTTATACCCTGTACTTTACAACAGAACTTTAAATAAGCCAAGTCCCAATTCTCCAGTTTTTCCGCTTTCAGTTTCAAATTGTCAGTTTCTCCTTCAAAGTAGAAAAGCGGCACGTACTTATTATCATTTTTAACAGTATAAGGAACAACGGATTCGTTATTTATCCTAATAAATCCGCACTTTTCTTTTCCATCGATGCCGTTATGGAGTAATTTACTATAACAAACGTCAAGGAACGTGAAAAATTCATGGGCGTCTTTTAACTTAACCACTAGATCCTTAGTGGTGAAGGTATCCTTGCCAAACTGGTTTTCACAATGTTTGCTGTTGATTTCGTTAAGTAGTCTCGCCTCCGGTTCGGTGATGAAGAAGCTGTGAATGCACGTGCACGAGTATATGTCTGGGTGCAGGTAGTTGAGATACTTGTTGAGCAGCTTGGTCTCCACCATCCGTACAGCGCAGTACTTCTCCTCTGGCTGTCGTATTATACAAGGCAGATGTGTAGGACCTAGCGTCACCCAACCGAACCTACCTATAATAAATACAAACAAATTTAAAATCAAACATAATTGAAACAAATTATTACAACCTTAGACAAATATATTGTAGTTTTTTCCAGACCCATTGACTATGGATTACAATTTAAACTTCTAAACTTGTAAAAACGGCAGATTTACATTAATTATATTATATCTGATTTAAGATCGCAAATTTAATATTCTTGAACGGTTTTTCCACGTATCTGTTCAGAGAACTCTGGTGTTTTACTGAACTTTTATTTTAAATATATCAATTTTGTTTTCTTACTGTCTTAAAACAAACTTTCATTTAATATTTTATTATTAACAGCTGAGTGTCAATTTTAATGTTTATTTATTTTTGTTTACATTCACTGTCCTGAAAAATATACCATGTTGTACATCTCAATATTTGTTTTTACATGTTTTCTCAAAGTTTTATTTTTAATAAATCTACAGGTCCTCCGACTATCCCCCATGATAACTCATATACATTTTTGGTCATCCTGGACAGAATAGGAATCATCGCTATGGATTTAATGTTCAGTCTTCATATATAATTCTGTAAGAGGAATTTTTAAGTCAAAATTGTGGGAGTTTGGCAAATCATAGGATGGTGGGAGGCTGTCAAAATTAAAGGTCTTGATCCCAGGGACTCGGGAAAAATAGCAACATTTCTATAAAGTTACCAACAAACGAGAAATAATATAAAACGTCCCCCATAAGAAAAGCATGGGATTTCAAAACATCTGCTTTGTTTACATTCAAACAGTGATTAAGTGTCTACTTTGTTTACGAAATGACGTATTCAAATCAGTTGAGGCAGAGCATTGGGGAAAAGTTAAGAGACTTTGGCCAATTCAAGCCACTAGTTTATCAATACAATAACCTTTACCTTTTCTATCAACAACTTTACCACTTCATCCACCTGTATCCAATTCATACTATTACCCACTCTATCGTCACTCTATCAGAAGGTATGTGTACTCACTCATCATTCTACTAGAAGATATATGTACTCGATCGTCATTCAAGTAGAAGATATGTCTACTCTCTCATTACACTTGCCTGTTGTGATACCATTAATCAGACTATTAATTCTCAAGACTACTAAGGTTAATTAGTTTTCTTAATCTAAAGTATATAACACTCAAAGTATTCAGGATTGATATTCCTTTCAATTTTTAAACATGTCACCGCCTCGAAGTACAGAGTTTAAAGCTGACATGTTCAAACGCATGATACCAATCATAAAAACCCGCCTACAGAGTATCAAATCCGCGGTTGACAAATTAAACTTTCAGTCGGAATCTCTATCAGTTATTGAACACAAGAAGCTGGCCGCGTATTTGAGTGAGGTACAGAATAAAAAAAACAAATTTGAATCATTATTACAGCATGCCATCATGCTGAACAATGATAACAACTTGCCTGATAACTCGAGCGCGATCAAGATGACATTTGCAAAATTGTCATTGATATTTTGAGTCTTATTGAAGCGCTTCTAAACCCACGTAATGCGCCACTAGAACAAGCAGTGGCAGCTGTACTTCCACCGTAACCACAATTACATCTAACTAAACTTGACCTTTCCACCTTCCACGAACTTACATCTTGGACCTCATTCATTAATTTATTTGATGCAACTATTCATAATAATGACACCATTCCCGATGTTATGAAATTTCAGTATCTTCTGTGTAACTGTGCTTCGCAGGGAACCTTACAATCTAATAAAACATCTAAATTTAACACCAGAGAATTACATAATCATATAATCTTCTTCATGACCGCTACCATAACATACGGAGGTTGCAATCCCTGCATCTAAGTCAACTTTTGGATCTACCACCAATTACTGCTTCAAATATTCAATCATTACGACAGTTTGTCAATTCATTCCCTGAAAACTCCCAAGCTCTATCTGCCCTCAAATGCTCTGTTCACGAGTCTAACCCTCGACTTGCTACTGTATTATTATGCAAGATGGACGTTCAATTGCGTAATCGTCTTGAAACCTTTCCGCTCTAACATACATTCAACTAAGCACACATTGCCTGAGGTAAATGAAATCATTGATTTTTTTAACCACAGAGTAATCAAACTAAAGACGCCACACTGCACTCCATATCTCAAGCCACTGAGACCAACACCATACATATGTGTTCGTAACGGAAGATTTGCTAATCAAAATTTGCATTCTCTTCGTAAAACCGTACCATGATTGCTGCTGACTCCTCGTCATCACTCACTCCATTATCTTGTTCACTTCTTCTGTGTTTTGCATGTAACCAAACCTCGCACAAAATATATACATGCTCCATGTTTAGTAAGAAGACTCTTCATGAGCGTTATCAACTCGTATCTAATAAAACGTTTAGTAAATTTAATTCAAATCTACATTTAACTATAAAGCATGGGGTCCCACAGGGGTCAATATGGGTCCTCTTCTCTTCCTGTGTTATTTTGTGGGATTGCCTGGACTGTTTCAACGCAGTGCCTCTGGGTGCTTATTTGCTGATGATGCGAATGTCACGGTTTCAGGCAAAACAGAGGAAGAAATTGAAATCTCTTCTTTTGCGAATCTTTCAGTCGCAAAAGATTTCTTGGATGAAAGGAATCTCTTTCTCAATACTAAAAAGTCTAGTTTCATTTCATTTTCCACAGAACAATCTAGGTCAAAAATGAGTCCTCACATATTACTAGATAGTAATAGATTAGATCAAGTTGAAAAAACTGAATTTCTTCGGCTCATAATTGATGATATTTAAGTTGGGATGACTACATAGATTATGTTAGTAAAAAAATGACTTCTGGACTTTACGCTCTGCGTCAAATGGCTAAAATCTCCAACGTTAATTCTTTGAAAACAGTTTATTTTGCATTAATTCACTCGCATCTAGCGTATGGTATACCTAAGCGTTTATGGTGCAACAACAAAAAGGAATTTAGACAGAATCTTGTTACTTCAAAAAAGGCTTTGAGAATTATTTTTAAGCTTTAACGATTAGATTCAGTAAAACAGTATTTTTCAGATCTTAGATATTATCAGTTTATGGGTTATATATATTTGAAACCATAATGTATGTTAAAAAAATGCAAACCCCATCTTATGCACTAAAAATCATCAATATAATACAAGGTTGCACAGGGAGGTGCAGAACTACAATTTAAGATTTTGTGAAAAGAAAACCCAATTTATGGGCAATAAATTTTTGTTTAATTTACCAAGACAATTTTTACTTGAAAAAGGTCTAATAAAATTTAGAAATCAGTTAAAAGAGTATATTTTGCAGCTTTCCTTATATTATTTTGATGAATTTTGAGAAATTAGAGTCAATACAAATTTATAGCTATTCTTTGATTATTGTATAGCAATTTATTGTTGGTTAGTAATTTAATGTTTGTATTGATGTGTATGTTTAACTGTAGGGAACACAGGGGATCTCTATTCTCTATTGTCTCTACTGTTTTTCATTATGTATATGACTGACTCTATTCTATGTACCATGTGCATTTGTCGAATAAAGAAAGATTGATTGATTGATTGATTGAAATCCAAAAGACACTGCATTTTATGCTTATGTACTAAAATATTGTCAATCGAAGTCCACGTGTCGTACTTGCCATAAGCGGCATCATACACTTTTGCATTTCAGTGGCGATAACTGCCATCTAAGTCAAGTCCCGCTTACCAAAGAACCTGTACCGGTCAAATCTAATACATTTAGTAAGGCTGATTCCACTTCTAACGAGAAAGTAACTGTTACCTTGATTATTGCATGATTCATCTTTAACTTCCGCTTCAAGTGTCACTGTTCTTCTTGGAACCTTTTTAATCCAACTTAGGTCTTCCAATGGAACTTCACATGTTTTTCGAGCTCTCCTCGAGTAAATTTGCTTCAAATCACATGAGAGATGATCATGGATGGTATAATGTCTGCCTTCCATTCAAAAATGCCGAACCCAAACTTGGACATTCTCAAACTGCAGCTGAACGCCGTCTAATATCCATGGAACGCAAATTTACTTCCGATTCTAGATTTTCTCAACTATATCATGACTTCATGGATGAGTACTCATCGTTAGGTCACATGTCCAAATGTACTGACATAAATCTGTCACAACCTCATTATTTCCTCCCTCACCAAGGAGTGTTAAAGGAGGCAGCAGTAGGTACCACTAAGTTAAGAACAGTTTTTGACGCTAGTAGTGAGAGTAGTCATATCTCTAAATGACACATTACTTACTGGTCGAAAGTTACGAACATTTGTGACCTCTTGATGAAATTTAGCAGCCATAACTATATATTTTTTTGGGATATCCGACAAATATATAGGCAAATTCTTATCCATCCTGACGACAGAAACTTCCAACTAATCTTATGGTGTGACAGTCCATCTCAACAACTATCTACATACCAATTAAATACTGTCGCCTATGGAATAAACAGCTCTCCTTATCTTGCCATCCGAACTTTACATCAACTTGCTGATGACGAAGGCAATGAATTCCCTGACGCAGCTCAAGTGTTGAAGAATCACACTTACGGAGACGACATAATCACTGGAGCAGACACCGAAGAAAGAGCTTTCGAATTACAAAATCAGTTGATAGCATTATTACAACGTGGAGGATTCAAACTTTGTAAATGGATATCTAATTCACAACGTTTATTCCATTCCTTGCCTTATTCCCATTTGAAATCCCCAGTGTTTCTTTAGGAATCTGAACAACCACATTTTACTACTGTCTTAGGTCTTCACTAGTCCCCAGTGGAAGATATGTTTTCTTATAACTTTACCGTCCCGCACCATCATGTTCATACTAAAAGATCTATCCTTAGTATAATTGGCAATTGCCAAAATTTATGTTCCATGTGGTTTCCTCAAGCCGTTCACTATGTTAGCTAAATGTTTAATGCAACTTCTATGGACAAAAGGATTACATTGGGATGAACCGTTGCCTCTTGAACTCTCTGAAAAGTGGAATTTTCTCATTACTGATACCAAGATCTTGACACAGATCTCCATACCCCTCGTTCATTATGTTTTTCCAATTCATGCAGCATTGAACTTCATGGATTTTGTGATGCTTCCGAAAATGGATACACTGCCATAGTTTATTTTCGTTGTGAAACCGCTAATCATGAAACCTGTGTACTTCCTGTCCTGGCTAAAAGCCGTGTGGCACCACTCAAACGAGTGACATTGCCTCGTCTAGAACTGTGCGCTGCCATCTATTAGCTCAATTGGTGTCTCATTGCCAGTCAACATTTGAGAATAAAGTTACCCCAGTTAGTATATACCTCTGGTGTGACTCAGCTGTAGTATTAACATGGCCTATGTCTTATCGACTTAAAACATACAGGGTTCCCACTCAAACTTAATAATCAAATTCACGGGTTTTTCACGGTTTTCAAGGTCTAAAAATTGTCAATTTCACGGTCGAAATATTAAAAAACATAACCTATACCGGCCGCAAAACAACAACGCAGATGCGGCACAGCGGTCAAATACTAGCACTTTCCCACATTCTAATTACGATGTCACAGTACCATACAAGTGAAACTTGAAAAAAATAAGAACTCTTTTTATTAGATTTTCTTATTGTAGTTTTAATGTCGTCGTGAGTCATGTCATCGGTCAATCGGTTATCGGTTGCTGGTGTTTTCTACTTCGCTCAGTGTTGCCAATAATTTTTCCCAAATTACCCTCGATCCTCGTCAAAATTCCCTCAAATACCCTCGAAATCTAAACTCCTGTATTTGAGTAGAGAGTGCTAATGAAAAAAAGGAAACGTGCTTGAAATTTGATATGTTGATAGGGAGCTGCCTACAGATGTCATTGATGTATGATTTAAGTTAAAGTTTAGAATAAAGAATGAAAATAGAAGTTGCACACGCCAGCCAGTTTTTGTCTCAATTTTTTCATGCGAGATATAACGGATTTTTCTCAGAATTTATTTTGCTGCTTAACAAATTACAGTACATAAATGACTAACAGCTGATGAAATTTTGTTTACAGCCATAAACACAAATTATAAAACAGCTAACGCTGTCTATCTTTCAGTCTATCAACTGCTACGATTAGGTAGGCGGAGACAGATGACAATAATCCCCATTTTATATTTTCGTTATTTATTGTCTGGTTGACTTTAAAACTTGGAGACATTACTACAACTTAGCGAACTTCTTGTCCTCCTGGCACTCGTGGCTCTTACACATTTTTTACATGAGACGATCACTCTACATGTAATCCTTACTCAAGCTTCATTTCTGTCATGAAGTTCGTGAATATTCGTCTCAGAGTAACGACTATCGGGAGGGTCGATAAAGTAGAAAAATGTAGTAATTTACTCATAAACAACAATAATTGTGATAATAAGTATATAACAAAGTATAATATAAATTTGTATATTTTTAAATGCTTTAGTAAAATTACCCTTTTTTAAGTTCAAAATTATCACCGACAAGGGTAATTTCCCTGGAATTGGCAACGCTGACTACGCACCGTGTAAACGGAATGCGCGAGTTACTGACGCGACAGTTGTATAATTACAGTAGCTGCCTACTGTCGCTTGTTTACACCAACTTAATACAAAACAATAGGCAACTGACATACAGTAAAGAAGACGTATAAACGGACTGAGTGCCAGTCAGCAGTCAGTTGACAGTGGAAAAAACACCAGTAACTTAAGAACTGTCGCCTGAGTTCCTTTGCACGGTGGAAACCAGGCCTAAATCATCCGAACAGCTGCAATCTGCAAGTAGGCAGACGACGCGGTATTCACCGTATTAACAACGTACTAAATAATTCTGTTGTACATTTCCCTATCTGAAAAAATGTGATATTTTCTGATATTATTTTATTGTTTTTCAAGATAAATATATTTTTAAGGTTTGATATCGAAATTCACGGCTTATTCCAGGTTTTTTCACGGTATACGAAATTCACAGCTTATTCAAGGTTTCACGGTTTTCACGGTTGGGTGGGGACCCTGAACATATGTTGCCAACCGAGTGTCACAGACTCAAGAATTAGTACCAACACAATCTTGGAGATGTTTCCTCATCTCAAAACTCTGCTGATTGCGCGTCACGCGGAATACCAGTATCTCAACTGATAAATCATCCTTTGTGGTGGAATGGCCCACCGTGGCTTCAGCTCCCTCCTGCTAATTGGTCTGTCCCAACATTCACTCATCCCACGACATCAAACCAACTCCTTTGACAGTTTTGTCTACCACAAATCATGGAGATTCGTCCTTACTATCTCGATTTTCATCTTGGAATACTTTACTTCGAACTGTAGCATGGATTCTACGATTCTGTCATAACTGTCAATCTATGGATCGTCGATCTGGTCATCTCACCGTCAGTGAACTACGCACTACACTTTTGCTTATCTTCAAGATGGTACAACATGTTGCATTCTCAGACAAACTCTCTCTCTTAAATAATCAAAGCAATTGGCACTACACGTAATCAACGACTAAACCTATTTCTAGATGAACACGGTTTGATTCGAGTAGGTGGGCGATTAACGAACTCCTCCTTATCCTACGATGCCAGGTACCCTATTCTGTTGCCAAAACACCATTACGTCATCGACTTGTACATTGATTACTTTCATCGGTATCATTTACACGCTGGACCACAATTACTTTAAAAATCATTGTTAATACATCAAGTTTGGATATTGTATGCCCAAAACACGATCCGCTCACGCATACACAAATGCATCACATGCTTTAAACAGAGACCAACCAATGTAACACCTTTGATGGGTGATCTCCCATCTCTCGTATTACTCCTGCTAAGCCATTCACCTCAACCGGAGTCGATTACGGTGGACCTTATACTATGAAGATGCTTAACTTCTGCTTTGTTAAATATACAAAAGTGTATATTAGTGTGTTCATATGTATGGTTACTAATGCTGCACATATTGAGGTTGTTACTGATTTGACAACTGACACTTTCATAGCAGCTCTCCAACGACTTCTGTCTCGACGTAGAATATGCACCGACATATACTCCGACTGTCCTACAAGTTTTGTTGGGGCAAATGCTGCATTACGCAAGATTATTCAATCCACTATCCACGACTCCTCTGCAAAAGATGTGATTCAGCGGTTTACATCCACCAATGGCCTACGTTTCCATTTCAATCCTCCTGCTGCTCCACATCAAGGAGGCCTTTGGGAAAGCGCCATAAAAAGTGCCAAATACCATCTTCATCGGGTCATCGGGAATAACACTCTAACTCTCCCTGAATTCATCACTTTGACTGTTCGTGTGGAAGCAATGCTGAACTTACGTCCTTTGACGCCATTATCCAACGACCCATCTGATCTATTGGCTCTAACTCCTGGCCACGTTTTGGTGGGTGGACCTTTGGTTTCATTGGCTGAACCTGATCGCACACATACACCAAAGAACCGCCTTAAACAGTGGCATTTGCTACAACAATTCAATCAACGCATTTGGCATCGCTGGAGTCTAGAATATCTGCATACGCTCCAACAGTGCAACAAACACACCTTCAAGCCCACTCAAAAGTTATCAAAACTCACCCTGGGAATGATGGAATTGTACGAGTTGCAACAGTAAGAACATCCACTGGCATTTTCAAAAGACCCGCAGTGAAGGTTTTCCTGCTGCCGATGACATGAAAATTGGATGAAGCTGCATTGCTTCAAAGTGGCCGGAATGTTCAGAGAACTCTGGTGTTTTACTGAACTTTTATTTTAAATATATCAATTTTGCTTTCTCACTGTCTTAAAATCAACTTTGATTTAATATTTTATTATTACCAGCTGAGTATCAATTTTAATGTTTATTTATTTTTGTTTACATTCACTGTCCTGAAAAATATACCGTGTTTTACATCTCAAGATGAAAATTTTATTTTTAGACTTTCACTGCTTAAAAATTAAATTTATGTTATTCAAACTCTGGGAGGATAGTAATGTTCAATACAAAAATCTAGGTGTTGATGAGTTGATCCTCTACTATTAAGTTCTACATCGATTAAGTTTTTTGAATGCTCTATTGGGCTTACATTTTTGGTTTCTCTACAAGATATTAATGTTATGGATGACTATTTGTACTGCATATTTTGTCAACTACTAACAAACTTTAGACCTAGAAGTTACTTCTATTTTAGAACCACTATAGAATAACATAGTCATAGATCATTAGACCTTACATGTAAAATTAATCAACTAATTTTTTGGATAAGAAAGGTATAATTATGGGATCTAACAAAATGTATTTTTAAATTGAGTTTCTTTGCTGATCTCAGTTAGTTGAGTTAAGTAACCACGCTTAAATTTTCTCACAGATTTTACATGAAAAAATAATGAGGAGTTTACCCTTATAATGAAGTAGGCCTACATGGTAAAACTGATCATAATAATACTGAACAGTAAACTTGTAACAAATTGGTATGGTATAACAAAATACAATGAGACAAATATGAGAGAATCGACTACAAAGCCAACAAATTATAAAAGCTGGTGGCTTTGATGCTTGGATTAACAAAGAGTGCCGTTTTATCTGATAAAAATAGGACCATTATGCATATAGCTAATGTTCCAAAAACATTTTGCAAATACAAAACTTATAAGAATATTATATAAGGCTACCGTAGTAAGACCGTAAGACTAACGTAGTAGCTCTTAACTTGAGTGTGCTCAAATAAACTATCTTGCAGTTTTTAAACTGGCTGATATCAAAGTAATGATACTAAACTCATTAATCCAATGATATTATTTTACATGCACACCATTAGAGAAAAATAGGGGAATTTATAGTACATACATAGGGCCAGAGTAGGGATTACAGTATGTGATAGTTGTAAGTCATATATTGACTTTCTCCTGCATACAAATATAAAGAAAAATTATATTAATTCTATCAGATTATTTTCTAGTTTTGTTAATTTACTCTTTAAATGTTATGACATTTTCTCGTTTTATCCTTTTAGTACGAAATGTTGATTACAGTGATGGTCTAAAATTTGCTGAAATACCAATTTTTGCTCACAGACTCTTATAAGTAAATATTGTAAGCACACTGAATTGTATTACTCTATAATTTAGTAAAACAGTTGGGAAATCATTTTATTACTGAACTTGTTAACATTTTAGATCGTTCACTTTAATAGACCACAACAGGTTTACTCTTAAGAAGTGAGCATGAGCTACTATAACTAGCATGTTACTATTCTCTGATTTTATGACATAATAAGTTGTTAGTATTTTTGTATGAACCTATAAATATGATATAAAATACCCCCGTCGCAGCAAATCTGCGTACTCAGCGAATTTCCAATGCATTGATATGTTTCTCACTAGTACATAAAGCCACTCACCAAGTTTGACAAAAATACATTCATAAATAAGTGATTTATTACATTTTATTTATTCCCCATAAGAATAACATTAGGACTGAGTACGCAGGTTTGCTGCAACGAGGAAGATAAGAAATGAGTTTTTATGCAATTATCAATGTAACTGAACCAGGTGAAGCTACTTACCATGTTTTATTAATTTATGTTCATAATTAAGGGAGATATAAAACTTTACTTATTCTCCATAAGAATAACATTAGGGCTGAGTATGCAGGTTAGCTGCTACGGGGACAATCAACAAAACATTTATTTTTTGTGCAATTATCAATATACCAGTACAACATGAAGCCACATACCAAATTTCATCAATATACATTCATAAATAATCAAGATATCAAATTGTATTTATTCTCCATAAGGATAACATTGGACAACGTACTGTGTTTAGCACTTTGAATATCTCTGCAACGGTTTGACGTAGAATCACAATTTAAACACCAAAATGATTATTTTGTGGAGCTGAAGTGATTGGTAAAAGAAAATGTGAAGTTTAAAGTAAAATTAACTGAGGAAAAGCCAAAAACCTTTTTCCCATAAGATTAACATGGGAGATTTTATGAGCATGTTTTTTGGATTTTTTCCGCAACCACTTAACCTAGGTTAATAATTCAAAATACCATATTATTTGTTTTTTTAAGCTCTATAACATGGTCTAAACCTAAATTAAGTGTTTTAAAAATTTTAGGGTAAAAAATGCAAAAAACTGATTTTTGGAAAATGTAACCCATTGGCTCACAACCCCGTCTATACTCGTGGCCGCCGAAAGTAGCCCGGACGTGCAACCCCGAGTATACTCGGGATAGCACTTTTTATAAAAAAATATATATTTTTTTTATTTTTAAATTTTTCCATTTTTGTTTATTTGTTTTTTAATTTTTTTTTTTCATTTTTTGTTTGTATTTATTTTTCATGCATATGCCCATACTTGGGGAAACTTAGTCAAATTTAGGAAAAATATGATTTTGGAAAATATGTTATATCTAGGTCAAATATTAATGTATCACTAACATTTTTTATTTTCATGTAAAAAAATAAATAACCTACAAGTACATAATAGTTGTTGGGCTTATTTTTTTGTTTTTTACATGTAACTCCTTTTAAAATTAATGTTTTGTATAAACTATATATCATATATATATATATATATATATATATATATATATATATATATATATATATATAATATTTACCATACCTAAATGCTGTCAAAAGTATCTTCTTCTTGTAGATAATTTATTTCTCTAAAGATTAGTGCAAGAATTAAGTAAATTGAGCAATAATTGTTGCTATAGTGACAGTTTTAGTCAAGGTCTACATTTATGTAATTTTTCTTAGGAAACTGAACGGTTTGTCAGGTGGCAAATTTCAGGTAAGCCAATGGGTTAAAACCCCCATAAACCCCCCTTCCCATAGTCCGATTTTTCTGGTTTTCGAACTTAAAGTCATAAATGTCAGTTTACACATTTGAGCCAAATTTCATCGAAATCGGACGTTTTTTACTCAAGTTATCGCATTCACGGACACATAAATTTGAACAAATAGTGTTTTGGACATCTGGGGACCTCAAAACAAAAAGTTATCATGGTCTCGGGCTTAAGTCTTACCATGAGACCTACGGTAATAGCTTCTTCCCTATAGGGGAAATTCGCTAAAATAAGGCTCGTTTACAAAATTAATAGGGACTGCTGAATAACTTTTCCAAGTGGACCCTAAATTATTACCAATGTGGAAAACAATACAGGGTTAAAATAAATTATCAACGTATCTCAGATATGAAAAAGTATTAATTAATTAAAGTACAAACTCTCAATTAACTTGATCGAACTACCTATGTCCTTATATACAGAATAGTGTTTAGCCTATCCTCTTAACTCCTGGTTACTAATTTAAATTTACTGTTTAACTTTAAAACTAGTCTATATTGATTTAAAATTATTATTACTGTATGATATGAATCATATTGATATTTCACGTATTCACTGTTGGATCGGAACTTTATCCTCCAATGTTTATAAAAAATGCCGCTCTCGTAGATACAGGAAAAACTTATTAGACGAGTAAAACCACCAACCTCTTTGGCTAAAGTCGTCGACCGCAGGCTTCTCCGAGGGTTTCTGGTCGTCATCGGGGCTGGGCGCGTCGCTCTTGCCGCTCTTGTTGAAGTAGCCCATGATGCCGGGTTGACCCGGCGCCACCATGGACCCCGCGCCAGGTCTGGCCGCCGCCATCGGCTGGGGCACGGCGCTGGCCATCTTGGCCTTCTGCTGCTCCAGCATCTTGGCCGCCAGCTCGCGAATCTCCGCCTCATCGTCTCGCTCTTGCTTGACGATCACTACGTGCAGCGACCCTGCAAACGTGCAGACTGTACTGTTCGTTTGGACAAAGGGATTTCATCACCAACTGTTATTATTAATTTGTGATACTAACTTCTACACTATTTCTTTTATACTGAACTGTAATTTTAACGAAGCAGACGTTACAGCTAAGAAAGTCAGGTTACATACCTTGTTAATCCACTAATTTTTCAAGACTACTAGTTTCGGGACTGTTTTCTGATTATCCTGTATTTTTATGTTCAACAATGTTTTAACCACAAGACAACGATGTAACGTTCATAGTTTTATTTGAAGCAGAAGATTTGAGAATGGGACAACAGTTCCAAAATCTAAAAATAATTTTTTAAATAAAAAAAAAACTAGTGGATTGGCAACAGCATGCAAATAAACTTATTGGTTTGTTCACATTTCAATACAGGAGGCAAATAACATGAATATTTTAAACACAAGTTACTAGGGCCTATGTCAGACTTGGTCAATCGACATTAAAATATACAGTGTTCCAATGGGTTCCCATTTAACCTACTAGTTCAGTATGATGTTTGAACAATTTGTATACTAAGCTGACAACAACTGTGCTCTAATTTATTTCATGACTTTTTTAATGGTATCAGGGCAAAACTTGAGTTAACTTATTACACAAAATCATAGGTTGTTAATTAAAACAAATCTATAGCATTAATCTCAGAACTCAAATTATTATTGGAAGGCCTATAGGAGCTATAAAAGTAGATAATTTTCTGACTGTTAATTTGATAAGGTGAAAAATCACCAATACAAATTTGAATAATACTGATTTCAAAAAGTTAAATTAACATATAATACAGTAATTAAGTTGTGACTTCTAGGTAATTTTGAAAAGTAGGTCTAAATGAAACAATAAGTTATAGAGGAAAAAGTTTAGGCTGTAAACTATACCGGTACCGTACTCAATTTGTAATGCAGTAAGAGATAATCCTAAAAGAGTCGAGGACAGAGTTGTTTATACATTGGGGAAAAGGACCACTAGGGGAAGAGGAGGGGTGGTTAGGTGGAGGGGGGTTTTAGGGGAGGGGAAAGAGGGGTAGTTGAGGACAGATCATGGTGGGTGGGGGTCTCAGCTCCAGGAAAATCAATAGTCTTGCTCACCAGCAAGTTAATTTCAAACATACCAGCAAAATTTACCACAGTCGAAGAGAGGACAAACAGAAATGGAGTTATTTTAATCTGAGAATACCAGAACAAAAATGCATACAATTATGTAGCCTACAGTAAAATGTCGTTAATTTTAATAATTTACAAAGAGGATTTTAAATAATCCAAAAATAATTGTTTTGATAGGTTTGCTTTATAGTTAAAATATATTTACACAACCCTTCAATATTTCATATGGATAAATTTTAAAAAATTTTTAGGCTTAACAATTTAGCTTCAAATATGACTAAAAATTAGGTATTTATTGGGTGTCCTACACTTCATTTTTTATTATGTATTCATTCATTTTTACTAACAAGACCTTTAAAATTGTTTCTAAACCAATATTTAATTAAATTTTCATAAATAAATATTTGTAGATTATAACTCGTACTAAAAAAATATATTCTGTGGACAACTTTCGATAAAACTTTAGGGCGTTCATTAATGTTTTTAAAATTGCAAAAAGCGCACACATTTTGAAGATACAGTAATCAAATAGGGACTCCAAATTACAATATTTTGAGACATTGTTGTTACTTTAGTGTATTAAAGAGCATATCAATAATGTTCTTAATCCAACATGAGGAGCTTTTCTTATTGGAATTAATGTTAATTAAAATTAATGTTCTTAATGATTCTCCTACATAAAATTGGTTGTGCAAAGACAAACGAATCTCCAAAAATAGTAGTCCATCGCCCTAATTTTAGAGGTGTATGGATCTGAAATTGTCAACATCACTAATTGATCAAAACTGTGAATGCTCAACTGGCCATAGGAAGAACTTACAGCAAAGCCTTGGCTCAAGATTATACTGAATTAAAGAGGAAATACTGCTTCTAAATGTAATCAGATTGAAGCAACCAAACTATTCACAGAGTAAAGGGTACCAATTACAGACATTCTAGTACAGTGGAACCTCGATAACTCGAACCTCAGGGAACGGGAAAAATTTGGGTTATCGAATATTTCGAATGATTGAGGTTCGACTTATCAAGGTGATTTTCCACAGACTTTGACTTATTGAGGTCACTGTTACGCAATAGATGGACCATGGAAGGGTAGAATCTTTACATAATTTTGTGTTTTTTTTAATCATTAATAAATAATTATACCGTAAAATAATAACTATTAAAATTAAAAAGGATTTGAACAATTTTAAATGTCTAAAAAAAGCCTGGAAATATTTTGTAAAGCTTCTTTGGTTAACAACGTAGTATATGATTAAATACTTCCTTCAGTGAACATATTGTAGGGTAGGAAAGTAAACAAATAATGACTCATAGTTCTGTATTTCAGTTTTGTTTTGAACGTTAGATCACTTCCTGTCTTATTTTCTAGATGTTTTTTGTTCAATATATCACCTGCCCCAAATAAATCCCTCCCCGTTACAGAAGTCAGTTCTGACCAACTGCGCATCAATTTCAATTTAGCTGAACATCAATGTACTGTAGGCTATTAAAATAATTTGCAAAACTTAAAGGGAACAAAACATTATATGAATTAAAATTGCATCAGAGCATTGTTGGAATTAGGGTGAAGCAGTACAACACTTATTTTTGTTTTTAAATTGTCAACAGAGTGTTCACTGGTGTTCCAAACAGCTTCCCGGTGTCACTGTTGCATGGTTTTTATTTCGTTTGTCAACAGCCTCAAATAATCTTCAACTTCTACTCATAGGGTAGAGGTTTTGCCAACACGTTTTGTCAAAGTGCAAACCCTAAGTAAAAACACAACCTAAAACCTACGTTTCTCGCTTTACATCCAGAACCTCATCTTAACTCGCACTAACTAACGACACCGGACACGAATCTAATCAAATCAAAACCATTTTATTCAAGGAAAATATATAATTTACAACAATATGAGACTGTTCCTTATTTATGAAATGAAATCCTCACATAGGTGAAACCCGTGTGTGAGGATGAGTGTATTAGATTTGTGTGTTGCTCATCAACATAAATTTGTAATTTTTTTACCGACACCAGGAGCAACCAGGAAAGAGATATAGTGGGGAGGGAGGGTTGGAATTTCCAGCTGAAAAGTCACTGGAGGTTTGTTGAATGAACAACTTCGACTTATAGAGGTTCTCTAGTCAATACTTCAACTTATAGAGGTACGGCGATTGTACATATTCAAGTTGTAGAGGTTCTACAACTAAAACTTCGACTTTTAGAGGTGCGGCGACATATTACTTACAAGTCCCCAGAAACAGTAAGAACTGGAATACACTATCACAACTACAACAGCAGATATGCCTCAAACTACTGTCTGCCTGTGCACCATCTCACTGCGATGGAGAGAAAACCGAGCTATATGGGATCCAAAATGTGGAATACTCTATGAGGAGCTAAAAGAGTCAGAGAAGAAGCACTTAGGGTATAGTATGAGAAGCTGGCTGCAGGAGCATCCTTTCTACTCGCTAGTTAATTAGTACTACCAATGGACTGACCTACTCACAAACTTACCATCTTATGAACCAATTATAATGCCTACTGTGTAATTCTATGTAATGTGTATTTTGACGCAACCACTGTTCTCAAAGCAAATGTGAATAAAGAGTATTCACACACACACTATTGTCTATTGCCTAAAGAACTATTATTATATTTGGTACCTCATTATTGTTATTGAAGGACATGTTACTGCTAAGTTTAATATTACTAGAGTCCACCCTATTGTGAGAAGATTATTTAAAATTCTAATTCAGTTTAACTGCTACAGGCGAACCTCAATAGTATAAACACACGGTAGTCCGAACGCCTCTGTAATCCAAACGCCGTCAGTTTGTCTATTTTTATAGATTTTCATGTTTTGATAACGAATCCAGGTCAGTGCAATTTCAGTTGTGCAATAGGAACTTCAGTTACAGGACTATTTTAAGTGACTTTTACAAAGTTAAGTAGGTATTTTATTTGAGTTATTTTTGTTTAATATGTATCATCATTTACATAGGCCCTACAGTTTTTTGCTTTTTATATTGTATTTGTCACTTTAAACAAATTTTGTTATAACTACAATTGTTTTTACATTTAAACTTCCTCAGTAATCCGAACATTTTGATAATACCAACGCCTAGAGCAAACAAATATTCAGATTAAAGAGGTTTGCCTGTACCATGTCAATGAGAAGCTTACTCATAACATATCATGTAAGGATAAATAACCAGGTGTTCAAAAATTATCTTTATAACTTTAAATGTGTTTTGAACGTAAAATAATAGTAATGTTAAGGCTCTGGTCTACCCCTTTCCGCGCAGCGCTACTAAAGGGTTTATAGGATCCCTCTTAACAGCTGCTAAAGAAACCCTTTAATTAAAGTTAAGATTACAGAAGAAAATATTATCTACAAATGTACCATTTTCCTTTTATAATTTTTTTAATTGAGTTGCATTTACAAGCCCTTTTAAATGTACAAAAAACACAACAACTTAACAGAAACATTATTTTTGAAATTCTAAAAAGAGGATGAGTAGAATTACCTTTCTTCTATCAAATCCCGTTTATGATTTGTTGATAACATAATTAACATAGCTGCAAACAGGGATCCTGCAGACCTCCGCAATGCTCCTTATCACTATCTTAACATTGTATTTTCATATGATGGCACAGATTTTTCTGCAGGGTAGAATGGAGATTTAAAGTGGGGTTTGATTTTGTCAAAGACATGTTCTAAAGTTTGTTTGTTCATTTTGCAAAGTCTTTGGGCCAAATTATTTACTTCATTTCATAACTATCATTTACAGTTTTCTATCAAATAAAGGTAAGGTATGTTTTTAGCTGAGACATGACTACAAGAACTCATGTTCTTAGTTCAAAAGGCTTTTGAAAACTTATACAACAAGAAACCTCTTTATAGGCCCCTCCATCCGACACTGGAAAACTCATGGAACAAGAAGTGTACTCTACCAAATAAAATAGTAGGATGGTATTTGTGAACCCAATTCTAAATCTTTGTCCTTCCTTCAAGGGAAAATGTCATATTTTAAAATAAGATGGTTACAAAATTAAGGATAATAGAATAACACTATGATAAAGTAAAAAAACTTTAGAAAATGTGTTTCATAAGAAATCAAACCCCATTAAAATATCAATTTTACTTTACTTTTCCAATCACGTTTACAATTGTTTAAGGTAATTTGTGGACACCCGGTATTTACTGATATACTTTCCACACTCATTTACATCTGATTATCGAGTAAGCTAACCCTATGTGGCGGATCATGAAGGGCTATTTTAAATAAATTGATCAACTGCTATGTTGAGTCAAATTGCTGAGTCAATTCAGAACCTCTGCTCATAAAGGATCCATCCAAAACCTGTGTAAATTTGTTTAAAATAGGCCACAATCTGTGTATTATTGAAACCAGAAGATTTTACTGCAGAAGGGAAATTTGAAATTTTTCAACCAATTAAAATAAGAAGCATTTGATTGGTGATATCCAATGAAGTTAGTAACTTAACTAACAATTAAATACAAAAACCAAATACCCTGTCGCAGCAAACCTGCAAACTCAGCGAATTACTAATGGAGATATTTTTTAAATGTCTTAATACTACATAAAGCCACTGACCAAGTTTCATAAAAATATATTCACAAATAAGCAGTATATCCGATTTTAATTATTCTCCATAAGAATAACATTGGGTCTGAGTACACAGGTTTGCTGCAACAAGGAACACAAAAAATGGGCTTTTATGCTAATATCAATATAGCTCAACTAGGTGAAGTCGTATACCCGTTTTTATTAATTTATGTTCTTAATTAAGGGAGATATAGCATTTAATTATTCTCATAAGAATAACATAGAGGCTGAGTACGCAGGTTTGCTGCTACGGGAGCCTATTGCAAAAAATGGTACTTTGGTATTATACGGATTCCACCCTTATACAGCGCGCTGCGGCAGTTATGTTAGGATGGGTTATCATAAAAATGATTGTAGGACTTTCCTTGTTTCGTTACAAATCGAATGATACCTGATGAGTCATACTTCCGGCCGCCAAACCCCCTCCAAATAGGCCAAGGTCAGGCCGTTGACCAGAGCGCGCGCATCACCTGTCACCGCCTGTATCTGGGTCAGTGTCATGAGTGATTTATTGCCGTGCACTACGTTACATTTGTTTTCATAATGAGTGACGTTCTTTTGGTGTGGGATTTACCTCGAAATGAAGAGGAAACCGTACGTATTTTTATGATAACCCATCCTAACATAACTGCCGCAGCGCGCTGTATGTTTGGCGGAGTACATGTGGCGATCGGGTCTGGCTGCTAGCGGCGGCGACGCATTCAACACGATCCTAGCGGACATCGCTGCCTTTTGGAAGGCACAACACAAAGACCGCTCATCAGAATGATGTAAAATTTTTACAGTAAGTCAATAAAAGTACGTTTTTTCAAATTATGTAGTTATCCTTTGTATCCGGTAAAAATTAACCTCCAAAAATAGTGGCATCCATATAATACCAAAGTACCCAAAAAATTATTGTTTTTAGCAAATATCAATAGACCACAACCAGATGAAGCCTTATACCAAATTTCGTCAGTATACGTTCATAAATAAGCGAGATATAAAAGTTGTCCTTTCCTCCATAAGAATAACATTAGACAACCTACAATGATTAGCACTTTCAATATCTCGGTAACCAATTGACGTAGAAAAGCCCATTTTTGGGGCACAAAACCCCCAAAATACCCATTCGGATTGAGCGATCTGGCTGGTTTTCAAACTTAAGAGTCATAAATGTTGCTTTACACGTTTATACCAAATTTCATCAAAATCGGATCATTTTTACAAGTTATCGTGCTCTCACGGACACATACAGTTATATATATATATATATATAGTTTATATATATATAGTTTCGAACGAATGGTGTTTTTGGGGTCTGGGGACCTCAAAACGAAAAGTTATCATGGTCCCGGGCCTAGGTCTTACCATGCTGACAACGGTAATAGCTTCTTCCCTATACGGGAAATTCGCTAAAATACCCGTCGCATCAAACCTGCGTACTCAGCGAATTTCCAATGGATAAGATATGTGTCTTAATACCACATTAAGCCGCATACCAAGTTTCATTAATTCACAAAAAAGCGATATATACAATTTTAATTATATTCTCTATAAGAATAACATTGGCAATGAGTATGTAGGTTTGCTGAAACACAACAAATTGGTTTTCATGCAAATACAAATAGAATTCAACTAGATGAACCACATACCAAGTTTCATCAATATTCATTAATAAATAAGCAACATAAAATATTTTAATTATTCTCCATAAGAATTACATGGGGGCTGAGTAAGCAGGTTTGCTGCAACAAGGAACACAAAATACAGGTTTTCATACAAATATCAATATTACTCAACTAGGTGAAGCCACCTACCATGTATCAAGTTTCATCAATATACATTCATAAATAAGCGATATATACCCTTGTGATTATTCTCCATAAGAATAACATGGGGGATGAGTATGCAGGTTTGCTGTAACAAGGAACAGAAAAATTGGTTTTAATGCAAATATCAATTTATAACTCAACAATGTGAAGCCACATACCAAGTTTTATTAATTTATGTTCATAATTAAGGGAGACATTACATTTGACTTATTCTCTATAAGAATAACATCAGGGCTGAGTATGCAAGTTTGCTGCTATGGGAATTATCGGTAAAAATAGCTTTTTTATGCAAATAACAACAGACCACAACCAGATGAAGCCGTATACCAAGTTTCGTTAGTATATGTTCATAAATACGGAAGATATAAATTTGTTCTTATTCTCTATAAAAATAGCATTGGACAACGTACTGTGTTTAGCACTTTCAATATCTCTGTAACCAATTGACATAGAGAAATGATCAAAGCACCGAATTGTGTGTTTTTTAAAGCTGAATCCAATGGTGAGAACTAAAATTTGACATTTTTAAATATTACATGTAAAAACTTCAAAAAACCCATTTTTGGGGTAGAAAACCCCCCCAAAATACCCCTTTAGATGAAGCGACCTGGCTGGTTTTCGAACTTAAAAGTCATATATGTTGCTTTACACGCATTTAAACCAAATTTAATCAAAATCGGACCATTTTTACGAGAGTTATCACACCCACGGACACATATCTCTCTCTCTCTCTATATATATATATATATATATACATGCAGTTTCGAATGAATGGTGTTTTTGGAGTCTGGGGACCTCAAAACGAGGTTATCACAGTCCAGGGCCTAGGTCTTACCATGCCGACTATGGTACAAATGGGCCAAAGTTTCTGCGCGCGTGGCCTAACCAGCTGTCAGATGGACGGGAGAGGGAGAGGGGGCTCTTTCCTAAAAATATCTCAATTTATCCGTATGTTTACTAAACATTTCACTAAACACTGTAATATTTATGAACATAAGAACAGCTGATTATTTTTTTATTTCTGTGCATTTAATTGTAGGCTATGTTGTTTTGAAATATTTTCAATAGATCTTCACATTTAACGTTTATAGTTTTAATTTGTTTTTCACCTTTCATCTTAAATCGTTTAGTTTTATTATATTTTTGTATTTTTAGTTTAGCATTTAGTTTGTCTTTGGTATAGAACTTGAAAATGGACAACAGCAATATCAATTCAAAGTTAAAAGGCAAAGTTATTCATAGCCAAGGACGAGAAATAGTGTCAAATGTATATAAGTTTATGAAACAAGAAGCAG
This sequence comes from Allygus modestus, assembly GCA_963675035.1. Lineage (NCBI taxonomy): Eukaryota > Metazoa > Arthropoda > Insecta > Hemiptera > Cicadellidae > Allygus > Allygus modestus. The sequence goes on from OY776115.1 coordinate 81,884,277, forward strand.
ACTCAAAAGGTCTATTTTTTTATCATAAAATACCTTACCCTAATCATAACAAAAATCTTTGATTTGATCTTAAGAGATAAACTACTAAATTTAGTGCTGGAAACTGAGGTTAATTTCTTGTCAAACTACGCCTCAGTTCATTGGAGTTTTAATGTAACTATTTCAATATATAATCATTAAACCGTACTTTAAAACCGCAGTTATTTAGTACCGGTAATGAAGGAGAAATTTTGCATGGTTTTTAAATTAAAAAACCTCCTTATTGCAAATCAGGAAATCACAAAGCATTGTGATTAAACAATTATTGAGGTTACCTTTATACAAAAAATATTCCGCTAAAGCCGGTTCCAGTCATTCGACATTCGCCAAGCTCCAAGCAGCTACTCGCCGAATCACGAGTAGTGTGTATGGGTGTTCGACTACTTGAGAAGCAGCGAGCATTAGTGCTCGTCTTTTCCCGTACGGTGTCGGTCTTTTGCACACATCAAAGCACACGAATATTCGTTATTCCTGCAACGAACAGGGTGCTCGGAAAAGCACGCATGTCTATAGATGTCTGCTCGGTAATCGGCGAATACCAACACAAGTAGCTCGACACCCGGCAAATAATCGGCGCTCGGCGAATGACGGACGATTATTGTCTGAAGCTGGCTTAATGTTGTCATCAGCTGTTGTAAGACAACTATTTGCTTATGTTTTTGGTGTGGTCAGTAGCATCTCTCCCACGGGCGCAGAAACTTTGGCCCATCTGTAATAGCTTCTTCCCTATAGGGAAAATTCGTTAAAGTCAATTTACTCTGGTGTTTCCCAGCACTACGGTACATACACTGTTCAAACTTTTATGTCATATTGTACTGTCTATCTCGCTACAAAATCTGAACAGGCTGTATTTAAAAGGATAAAAAACACTACAGTATAAATCCAATTATCTGAACCCTAATTATCTGAATCTCCAATCATCCGAATCGATTTTGGGTGAAATAACCGCGGGAGCGCAAGTAGCGATAATGCGCCGTTCCTTTACTATATGGCAACGTGAGCGCTAAAATAAAAGCCCGCGCTGTTACCTTCCGGCGCGATATTTTCGCAGGGAACAATGAGTCATACCCCTTTCCCGCCCTGCTCATCATCAGTCACTACTGTTCATTCACTATTCTTGAATGTTTGGTGATGTTTTTTGCTTAATTCCCGAGGTATATCTGGCTATCCGAATTTCTGCATATCCGAATCTGCCCGATCTCCAATTAATTTGGATAATCGGAGTTCTACTGTATAGGAATTATTATATAACTAAAACCAATGAAGCTAAACTAGAGGCAAACAACAAAATGTCATAGAGAATTCAAACAATAAATTCTACAATGCATAGGCCATGATAAAAAGAATATCTTCCTTGAGGAAGGAGACAACGTCAGAGTTATTGCAGGCTGCCTTGATTGATGTCATTATGTTACGCCTTGCTTTCTGCCTCAACATCGTAAGGAATTTTTCAATAGGCCTATTCTCAGAATGTTTCTCGGTTTATTCCAGTCCTTAAAAAAAGTAGTCAGTTTAAAAAATATCAACCTATTTCACCGATCTCAACCCCCATGGCAAAACAACAGGCGACAGTGCAACACTGTCGCGGAAAGAAAGCGAAGGCTGCAGAAAGATCAGTCACATAAAAGTACACGGCTGCAGACAAATCAACAATTTGTCAATCAATAAAGAACCATATAAATTCAAGTGAACGTAATATTTTAACCTCAAAGTTGCGCAGTTAATTTTTACAGGCAGAAGTACGATTATACCCGTAGTAGACAGAATGAGCTCAGAGCTTGTGCCGGTTGGTAGTGAGCGATATCCGATACATATTGTATCATTTCACAATGTTGCGATATGACAAGGTGTGATACAATATTTCGATGGTGTGTATGGGAAGCGATATATATCGTCCATTTTGATATTTCGCATCGGCACATAAAAAAGATAATCTTACTTATATTTTTGAAGTGTTCGTTTTGGAATTAAGACACGGTATATAAGGGAACCCTGAAATATGTGAACGACACAATCTGTCAAAAACGAAGCAATGTTAGTGATACCGTTACACCGTATACACTACCAGACAAGCCTGACACAATACGGCAGTACGATATTTAAAGAGAATCGGCATGTTTATAGTGCCACTGCGCATCGCTCGGATATGTCACGTGATCGTGCGGCTGCAATCAGTGACGTTAATGCTTAGTGTGTCTGATTCAACCAACCAACCAATGGATGTTAGCAATGTGTAGCGCTATTACCTGTAGTTTGTTTAGTATTGTTGTGGAGCACCAATGAGATAGTGACCTCATCCGGTGAGCGGGTTATTTGCTCAGTTTGTTTAGAAAGTATATTCTATAAAATTTAAAAACCCATTACGCAAGGCATCCCCGGCATTGACCGTTAAGGGTGTCCCATACTTCTCGCTAACAGGCCTGAACATTCGGCCGAAAATTCACTGAATATTCCATACTGTATTCAAAAAGTTAGTGCAGCTCCCACAATGGCCACACTTCTTGCGAATACTCCGAACATTCGGAGATCAGCCGAATGTTCGGGTGTATTCGCAAGAAGTGTGGGACAACCTTTAAGTCTGCTACGAGCGAAAATATCGGGAAATTATTTCCAATGCAGGGTCCTTTGTCAAAAGTGGCTCTCAGTGCCACAACCATTGCAAGCCAGTTTCAAAAAGTAAACTAAATTAATGTCTGAAATGGTCACATCTAAAGTTGTTAGGAGAAAACAAGAAGACTCAAATATTTGCTTGCCTTGTTTTAAGTGTTAGGGAATAATCAAGTAAATTCTTTATTATCAGTGCAACTTCGGGATGTGACTGCGTTATTTCTACATTTACAAAAAAACCCAAGAACAAAATATTATTGATTGGTTTGTTGTAAAGAGCCAACTGTGTTTCCAAATACGTTAAATACCGTATGTTAATGTTATTAAAAATATTTATTTGTTCCAATACAGCAAATTATGCCTATAGTCCTTGAGTCTCACAGTCTATAAATTAATTTAGAAGCAAGTGCTTATTTTAGACTTTGGTTATTTATATACTGTATAGCTGATTAATATTATTATTATTAACACTATGTAGGTATTAGTTTAATATGTTCAGGCTATAAAGTATATTGTTGTAATTGTTGCAATTCAATTAATTTTTTTTGGATTGCCAAAAAGATAATTATTTGGAGAGTTTTCCAAAAAGATTGGTTTATTTAAATAATTTTCTTAGTTTATAGATTTTACAAGTGGCTTTATATGATTCCAATGGTTGTGGTAGGTGCATGACAAATCGCGTTAGGCTTGCAGAAAGTTTTAGGATTTTATGTATTCCGTTGCAGAAAGAATGAAAATATTCTACCTTGGGGATCCCAACAACTGGCAAAATGTTATACCTGGCCTTAAAGTCACAAGTATGAAAATTCTTTGAATCTTGAAATTTTGTCCAAATCACAGATTTTTGAGGTAGTAAGTATAAAACTGTGACGGTTGAATTCGTTAATAACAATAATACACTAAAAATGTGACTAGCGATATTTCTAGTTAAGGAAGAGGCGACCTCCTGAGCTATCTCTAGTTATTACCATTTGTCTAATATTTGAAAGCGCTTCTTAAAAACAAATTCAAGTCAAAGTCAAAGTAATCTTTATTCATTAAGTACAAATTCGTGCCATTAAATGGCGTCTCTAACACTACAAACTTAAACTATTATCCTAAAGAAAAGAGAAAGCACTTGCTTTTACAATTCCTCAAGGGAATAGATGGCTTTTTCAAACAGGTACCGGTAAATAATTTTTAATTTATTTTTTAATTTAAGTTAGTAATGTTTTCCTCAATTTTAATGTCATTTGGTAAATGCTTTCAAAATGTTAGTCCTATGGAAGTGTTTTTTTTTTAATGTTAATTTATGCTCCATTGAAGTGATACATTTTTTATGTCTGGTATTATATGGATAGCTTTTAAGGTCTGAGTTTTCTGAATACTTTTTTGCAATGATGCAGATGTATCTAAGATATATATATTGTCCATAAACTGTTAAAATCCATAATTCTTGAAATTTGTCTTTTGCTGTTTCATAATATTCTAATTTCATTATTATTCTTATGGCCTTTTTTGTAATTTTAATATGCTATCCATATTTTATTTTGTGGTTGAACATGGCCATAAGCCATAAACCATAAAGGTCCTCTCTGAAGGGGGGTATACATTGACACATTTCTAATTACCATAAAAATCGCTTCTTTTTTGAGACACCTAACATCTAAAAAAAAACTTTTAAAGACAAACTCTTAATCATACATTTGTTGGGAATAGTACAGCAACATGTTTACAGTACTATACAATTTAAATTTAAAAAATGAATTAATATAATAAATAAACTTTAAACTATAAATTTATAAACTTTACTTTTTGCCAGTTTACTTTCTGAACTGTTAGGTCTAAATTTATTTACTTTGTGAAACATTACTTTGTACAACACTACTTATTTACAACATTAAAATTAAGAATGGGGCCTAATAAAACTTTAGCTTTTGGAACAAGTTGTTTTGAAACTACACAATTTTTGTTCGGAACTTTACCTGGCAGGAAGGCTAATGATTTTTAATTTGTCTGCAAGTTGTGGCCTGATCAAGTTCCTTTGAATAAATTGACTCTTTGAATCTTGGATGAATTTTTAAACATACTTCGGCGCTTGGCCAGGCTGAAACGAAAATAGGCGCGCAGGTGTGTACCCCAGGCGATCTTTGAACTGAAAAATCGCAGCCTCCCTGAGATATTCCGTCACACACTGACCTTGTAGCTAGAGAATCAGTTAGAAGGTCCACTAGTACACTTGGAACTAACCGGTTGTGCGGCAAAAGGATGCAACAGCATTAAAACCTCATGGGATACAGCTGTACCCCTTGTGCCTACTGGAGAATTAAAAGAAAAGAATTCATGATACAAAATCATTTAGGTCTCATCAAAAATGCTCAAATTTTTCTCCAGGATAAAATCTACTTTTCGTAGATATAGTCAATGAATCACTCAGAAACGGGCATTGCCCCTCACCACTGAAAATCGAAAGACTACCCTAATTTCAAAATCAGAAGTACTTTAGAAGTCAACAATTACTGGCCGATTTTCATTCCCCAATGTGTTTGAAAGAGACCACTAAGCAGTAGCCATAGGTGGCTAAGGGAATCAGAATAACGCTGATTTTCACATGCCTATCTTTGAAATGGATAAATTCTAAAAATGAAGTACTGTAGGCCGTAGGAATACTTGTAAAACACTTAATCTATGAATAAATAATCATTTTCCCAAATTAATTCTGGCTAGCCTACTATGTGTATTTCTAATGTTACCGAGTCTAAATTAACATGAATTAACACTCATTCAAATTTTTAAAAATTTGCTTTGTTTTATAGAAGTTGTGATAACTTATAAGTATAGCCTAACTTATGTTATTGTTTTTTAGTGAATTTCCCCTATAGGGAAGAAGCTATTACCGTAGTCGGCATGGTAAGACCTAGGCCCGGGACCATGATAACTTTTCGTTTTGAGGTCCCCAGACCCCAAAAACACCATTCCTTCGAAACTGTATATATATATGTATATATATATATATATATATGTGTGTGTCCGTGGGTGCGATAACTCTCGTAAAAATAATCCGTTTTTGACGAAATTTGGTATAAGCGTGTAAAGCAGCATTCATGACTTAAAGTTCGAAAACCAGACAGATCGGACTATCCGAAGGGGTGTTTTGGGGGGGTTTTGTACCCCAAAAATGGTTTTTTTGAGTTTTCTACATATAATTTTTGAAAAAGTCAAATTTTAGTTTCTTCCATTGGAATCAGCTTAAAAAGACACACAATTTGGTGTTTTGACCATTGCTCTACGTCAAATGGTTACAGAGATATTGAAAGTGCTAAACACAGTACGTTGTCCAATGCTATTCTTATGGAGAATAAGAACAAAATTATAGCTCGCTTATTTATGAACGTATTCTAACAAAACTTGGTATATGGTTTCATCTGGTTGTGGTCTATTGTTATTTTCACAAAAAAACCCGATTTTTACCAATAATTCCCGTAGCAGCAAACCTGCGTCCTCAGCCCCCATGTTATTCTTATGGAGAATAAGTAAAAAGTAATGTATCCCTTAATTATGAACATAAATTAATAAAAGTTGGAATGTTGGTTCACCTAGTTGAGTTCTATTGATATTTGCATAAAAACCCATTTTTTGTGTTTCTTATTGCAGCAAACCTGCGTACTCATCTCCCATGTTAATTCTTTTGGAGAATAATCAAAATGGCATATATCGCTTATTTATGAACTTATATTGATGAAACTTGGTATGTGGCTTCACCTAGTTGAGTAATATTGATATTTACAAGAAACCCTATATTTGTTGTTTTTTGTAGCAGCAAACCTGCGTACTCATCCCCAATGTTATTGTTATAGAGAATAATTCAAATTTGATATATCGCTTATTTTTGAATATATTTTTATGAATCTTGGTATGCGGTTTTATGTAGTATTAAGACATATTTTGCATTGGAAATTCGCTGAGTACGCAGGTTTGCTGCGACGGGGGTATTTGTTATTAACTTATGCATGGTAAAATCTGTTGAGAAGTAAATGGTCTTCATTAGATGATGGGCCTGGAGGAAATGAAACTGTTTAGTCGAAAGTCGATTAGGGTAGTTTATATCAAAGGTCATGAATAAAAGACAGATGTATATAAAAAATGGGTACCGGTACTCATGCATTGTACCGACCACCAACTAGGCATTTGTCGTACCGTACCTGTGTAGCCTACCAGCTCTTCAATACCCTCTTTAAAGAATGTTGCAGACAATGAATTGAAGTGTATCATGATGTTTGTCTGTATGATCGCACTACGTAAACTTAAATGTTGGACAAGCAGTTGGCCGGTAATGTTTAAATGATGGAACAGCACATCCCCTCCCCCACAAAACGCTGACACTTCCAGCCTCAGATCTGTTGAAATTTTAAGATAGCTTACTAATGTGCAAGTCGAAGGGGGTTAACGAGTTGATGAAGTGGTTCACTTTAAGCGGTATATCCATGCAATTAAGTTTTAGTGCTTTAAGTGTTTTATTCCTGAAACTTCAAGGTCACCTCTGTACTCTTCCGCTATAGAATATTTAACCCTTTCAGTGCTAAGCTTCTGAAAGTAGTAGTTGAATCTGTGATGTTTTGTTGATTTCCTAAACGTCTTTAATGCCTGAACAGTTAAAACTTAAAAAATCGTGCTTCCGGTGGACACCCACAGTAAAGAAGAGTAGCTAAAAAGTAGCAAAACGCCTGATCAGATGTGCAACTCACAAAGAATCCACCATCCCGTCATCATGGACCCGAGCCGTCCACCGATTGCTTAAGGCCCGCCCTTCCCTTCAACTCTGCCACAAACAGGTGAACTCTCCATGAGCTGCACATAAAAACCACCGACTGTGACGGGATTTTAACCCACGATCCAAGTGTTACCCCCAGCCAAGAAGGTAACGCCTCAGACCGCACAACCCCTGATCAGACTACCAGCTATAGCGGACCAGGGGATATTAGATCCTAGGCGCTGGACGAAGTAGTTCAATTTGTGTCTACTAGGTCTACACCAGATGTCAGACACAGACTGCAAACAGAGCTTGTAACGTTACAATCGTTTAAGCAGCAGTAACAATGTTTATTGGTGACAGATTCACAAGCTGATACATCGGTCCTTGGCACTGAACGGGTTAAGTTAGGCTACAAAAGGATTGTGTGCTCGCTGGTTCCTGAAAATGTTGTCAGAAGACTACAAAACGCGGGCCTTTGATGGGTGCTGCTTTGATGTTCCTTGACCCCTTTAGACATGCACAACAGTGCGGCCATCTTTAACCCTAGCACTCCTAGCAGTGGCCAATGGTATAACTTAAGTGGGAAATGGCCAAGCAGATTTGGCAAATTTGCAGACCTTTTTTTGAAAATTGGTATAAATTCAACCGTAGAAGTAAACATAGCCAACCTCATATTCATTTTGATCGGAAAGAACAGAGGAATCTAGAAATAGTACAATAATAAATACCCCCGTAGCAGCAAACCTGCGTACTCAGCGAATTTCCAATGCATATATATGTATCTTAATACCACATAAAGCCACATACCAAGTTTCATCAATATACATTCATAAATAAACGATTTATGACATTTTAATTATTCTCCATAAGAATAACATGGCAGCTGAGTATGCAGGTTTGCTGAAGCAAGGAACACAAAAAATGGGGTCTTATACAAATATCAATATAACTCATGTAGGTAAAGCCACATACCAAATTTCATTAATTTATTTTCATAATGAAGGCAGATAACACGTTACTTATTCTCCATAAGAATAACATGGGGCTGAGTACGCAGGTTTGCTGCTATGGGAGCCTTGGGTAAAAAGGTGTCTTTTTGAGCAAATATCAATGGTCCACAACCAGATGAAGCCGTATACCAAGTTTCGTCAGTATAGGTTCATAAATAAGCGAGATATAAAATTTTTAATTTTTCTCCATAAGAATAACATTAGACAACGCACTGTGTTTAGCACTTTCAATATCTCGGTAACCAATTGACGTAGAGAAATTATCAAAATACCAAATTGTGTGTTTTTTTAAGCTGAATCCAATGGGAAAAAATAAAATTTGACTATTTCCAAAATTATATGTAAAAAATTCAAAAAACCCATTTTTGGGGTACAAAACCCCCCAAAAATACCCCTTCGGATAGAGCGATCTGGCTGGTTTTCGAACTTAAAGTCATAAATGTTGCTTTACACGTTTATACCAAATTTCATCAAAATCGGATAATTTTTACGAGAGTTATCGTGCTCACGGACACACATATATATATATATATATATATACAGTTTCGAACGAATGGTGTTTTTGGGGTCTGGGGACCTCAAAACGAAAAGTTATCATGGTCCCGGGCCTAGGTCTTACCATGCCGACTACGGTAATAGCTTCTTCCCTATAGGGGAAATTCGCTAAAATCTACGATGGTAATTTTTTCAGTGAAGTGAAAAGAATAAAAAAATCAGAACTTTTTTTATTTCAAAAGCAGCCTCAGTATAATTTTTACTACAGATTTTTAATGGAAAATTCATTATATACAGTATACATTTTGTAGTCATACATAACATTTTGAGGAAAGAATTTTTTTTGTAAGTGTTAGGGGCATATTCTTATAATAAACGAAAGACTGAAAAAAGTATAATAAACTGTATAGTGTTAGTTTGTGTTGTAAAAAAGTTATGTAATATATGCATATACCGTACTACTAATGATATAGCTATAGCCAACATATTTTTAAAGCTAATGAAGTAAGAAATCTAAATACCCCTGTCACAGCAAACCTGCATACTCAGCAAATTTCCATGAATATATAACATAACACATTAACACTCAACAGGATTCATAAGAAATATATTCACAAACAAGCGATATTAAAAATATTAATTATTCCCCAAAAGAATAACATTGGGGAAGAGTACGCAGGTTTGCTGCAACAAGGAACATAAAATAATGGGTTTTTATGCAAATATCATTAGAACTCATCTAAGTTAAGTAATGTCACATACCAAGTTTCATTCATATACATTAAGTAAGCGATATATAACATTTTAATTATTCTCCATAAGAATAACATGGGGACCGATTACCTAGGTTTGCTGCTACGAGAACCATACGTGAAAATTTTGTATTTTGTGCAAACAACGATAATCCCCAACCAGATGAAGCCATATACCAAATTTTGTCAGTTTATGTTCATAAATAAGCGAGAAATACAATTTTTCTTTTCCTCCATAAGAATAACATTAGACAACGTTCAGTGTTTAGCACTTCCAATATCTCAGGAACCAATTGACGTAGAGCAACGATAAAAATACCAAATTGTTTGTTTTTTATGCTGAATTAAATGGTAAAAACTAATACCCCCGTCGCAGCAAACCTGCGTACTCAGCGAATTTCCAATGCAAATATATGGGTATCACTACTACCTAGAGCCACTTACCAAGTTTCACAAAAATGCATTCATTAATAAGTGATATATAGCATTTTATTTATTCTCCATAAGAATAACATTATCAATGAGTACAGCAGGTTTGCTGCAAAAAGGAAGATAAGATATGTTTTTTTTGAAATTATCAATATAACTCAACCAGGTGAAGCTACATACCAAGTTTTATTAATTTAGGTTCATAACTAAGGGAGATATAAAACTTATTCTCCATATGAATAACATGGGGGCCGAGTATGAAGGTTTGCTGCTACCGGGAAAAATCAACAAAAAACTTTTTTTGTGCTATTATCAATATACCACAACTAGTTGAAGCCACATACCAAGTTTCATCAATATACATACATAAATAATCTAAATATAACATTTTATTTATTCTCCATAAGGATAACATTGGACAACGTACTGTGTTTAGCACTTTGAATATCACTGCAACGGTTGGACGTAAAACAATTAAAACGCCAAAATGATTGTTTTGTAGAGCTAAACTGATTGGTAGAAAGAAATGTGGAGTTTTTAGCGAATTTCCCCTATAGGGAAGAAGCTATTACCGTAGGTGGCATGGTAAGACTTAAGCCCGAGACCATGATAACTTTTCGTTTTGAGGTCCCCAGATGCCAAAAACACTATTCGTTCAAATTTATATATATCTATATATATATATATATATATATATGTGTCCGTTACCGCGATAACTTTTGAAAGAAGCGCCCGATTTTGATGAAATTTGGCACAAATGTGGAGAGTAACATTTATGACTTTAAGTTCGAAAACCAGATCGATCAGTCTTTGGGAAGGGGGTTTTATGGGGGTTTAAACTTTTCCAAAAATCAGTTTTTTTAACTTTTTACCCTAAAAATTTAAAAACACTAGATTTTGGTTATATCCATTTTATAGTGCTTAAAAAAACAAATAATTTAGTATCTTGAATCATTAACCTAGGTTAAGTGGTTGCGGAGAAAATCCAAAAAAAACGTGTCCCATGTTAATCTTATGGGAAAAAGGTTTTTGGATTTTTCTCAGATAGTTTTACTAAAAACTTCACATTTCTGTTTATTAATGTGTTTAGCTCAACGAAACAAACATTTTGGTGTTTTAATCGTTGTTCTACGTCCAACCGTTGCAGAGATATTCAAAGTGCTAAACACAGTACGTTGTCCAATGTTATCCTTATGGAGAATAAATAAAATTCTATATCTCGATTATTTTTGAATGTATATTGATGAAACTTGGTATGTGGCTTCAACTAGTTGTGGTATATTGATATTAGCACAAAAACAAGTTTTTTGTTGATAGTCCCCGTAGCAGCAAACCTGCATACTCGGCCCCATGTTATTCATATGGAGAATAAGTAAAGTTGTATATCTCCCTTAATTATGAACCTAAATTAATAAAACTTGGTATATAGCTTCACCTGGTTCAGTTATATTGATAATTGCAAAAAAAACATATTACTTATCTTCCTCGTTGCAGCAAACCTGCGTCCTCAACCCTAATGTTATTCTTATGGAGAATAAATGAAATGCTATGTATCACTTATTTATGGATGTATTTTTGTGAAACTTGGTAAGTAGCTCTATGTAGTAGTGAGTCACATATATATGCATTTGAAATTCGCTGAGTACGCAGGTTTGCTGCGACGGGGGTATTAATGAAATTATCTGAGGAAAATCTAAATACCCCCGTCGCAGCAAACCTGCATACTCAGCGAATTTCCAATGGAGATATAAATGTCTTAATACTACATAAAGCCACTTACCAAGTTTCATAAAAATATATTCACAAATAAGCGTTATATACAATTTTAATTATTCTCCATAAGAATAACATTGGGGCTGAGTACGCAGGTTTGCTGCAACAAGGAACACAAAAAATAGGTTTTTATGCTAATATCAATATAACTCAACTAGGTGAAGTCGTATACCAGTTTTTATTCATTTATGATCATAATTAAGGGAGACAGAGCATTTAATTATTATCCATAAGAATAACATGGGGCCTGAGTACGCAGGTTTGCTGCTACGGGAGAATTATGCAAAAACAATTTTTTGGAGCAAATATCAATAGACCTCAACGATATGAAGCTGTATACCAAGTTTCGTCAGTATACGTTCATAAATAAGCAAGATAAATAATTTTTTTTTTCTCCATAAGAATAACATTAGACAACGTACTGTGTTTAGCACTTTCAATATCTCGGTAACCAATTGACGTAGAGGAATGATCGAAATACCAAATTGTGTGTTTTTTTAAGCTGAATCGAATGGTCAAAACTAAAATTTGACTTTTTCAAAAATTATGTGTAAAAAATTCAAAAAACCCATTTTTGGGGTACAAAACCCCCCCAAAATACCCCTTCGGATAGGTCGATCTGTCTGGTTTTCGAACTTAAAGTCATAAATGCTGCTTTACATGTTTATACCAAATTTCGTCAAAATCGGATAATTTTTACGAGAGTTATCGTGCTCACGGACACACATATATATATATATATATATATATATATATATATATATATATATATATATACAGTATCGAACGAATGGTGTTTTTGGGGTCTGGGGACCTCAAAACGAAAAGTTATCATGGTCCCGGGCCTAGGTCTTACCATGCCGACTACGGTAATAGCTTCTTCCCTATAGCGGAAATTCGCTAAAACCGTATTCCCATAAGATTAACATGGGAAATTTTATGGACACACTTTTTGACTTTTCTCCACAACCACTAAACCTAGGTTAATGATTAAAAATACTAAATTGTTTGTTTTTTTAAGCTCTACAAAATGGCTATAACCAAAATCTAGTGTTTTTATAATTTTGGGGTAAAAAGTTCAAAAAACTGATTTTTCGAAAATTTTATACCCCCATAAAACCCCCTTCCCATAAACCGATCGATCTGGTTTTCAAACTTAAAGTCATAAATGTTACTCTCCACATTTGTACCAAATTTCATAAAAATCGGGCGCTTCTTTCAAAAGTTATCGCGGTAACGGATACATATATATATATATATATATATATATATATATATATATATATATAAATTTGAACGAATAGTGTTTTTGGCATCTGGGGACCTCAAAACAAAAAGTTATCATGGTCTTGGGCTTAAGTCTTACCATGCCACCTACGGTAATAGCTTCTTCCCTATAGAAGAAATTCGCTAAAATTTGATTTAAATAAAAATTACATGTGGAAACCCCAAAAAACCCATTTTTGGGGTACAAAACCCCCCAAAACCCCCCTTTGGATGGTGCAATTCGTTTGGTTTTCGAATTCGTTCAAATAAATGGTGGTTTACACATTTGTACCAAATTTCATTAAGATCGGACCTTTTTTACGAGAGTTATCATGCTTACGGACACACACACATATATATATATATATATATGCATATATAAAAATTTGAACGAATGGTGTTTTTGGCATCTGGGGACCTCAAAATGAAAAGTTATCATGGTCTCGGGCTTAAGTCTTACCATGAGACCTACGGTAATAGCTTCTTCCCTATAGGTTTTTGTTTGTTTGTTGTTCCCTACAGGGGAAATTCGCTAAAAAGTTGATGGTAAAAAATTATCATCACTTATAAATAATTGTAAGTAGAAGAATGTTTTGATTTTTTTGCATATTTAGGAAAACAATTTCATAATATTTAGTAAATAACTTTTTTACCACATTCCCCCCCCGAAACCAATATAAACACGTTGTAGTATATTCAATTACCTACATAAAAATATATAACACCTAGGGTAAATTATTTTTATATATGTGTTATGTTACAATGTAAACACAGTTATGTTAAAACACAACACTTTTTATAAACACTATTTCTCATACTTCTGTAATATTTATGCATAGAATAATGCATAAAGATTACTGTTATACAGGGTTTAAGCTCTGGTTTTAACAATACAAATTGTATTATAAGTCCGTGATCACGATCCGCAACCAAAAAAGATTAGAAGAGTAGTTGGGATGTTGTAGAGGCTTAACGTTCCGTTGGTTGCACTACGTCACTTTACCTCTGAGCCTCTGATCGCCTCTGAGCAAGTGGTAGAGGAGACGAGCCTACATAACGTAAACAGTTGCTGTCGATTTCAACCACGTACCGTGTAAACGGAACGGGCGAGTTACTGATATGACAGTTGTAGTGACAGTAGCTAACCCCCTAGCAGACGTCATCGCTGACTCGGTTTGGCGCACATTTTGTAGTAGCCGAGTCTAGCCGAGCAAATCAGCGAATGTGGGAATGTCGAGGGCTAGTTCGCCACCAAAGGGATGACTGCGCTCGTCTCGCCATCACACCGATTCTTGGCGGTTTTTGTGGCCGAGTCAAAGAAGACGAGTGGCAGGTCCTCCATACTTAGTGCTGCTCACGGTCTCGACTCGCTGCAGAATGTGGACGGTTACACGAGCACGAGTCGCTCGAAATCGCAACGATCGGGCGAAAGTGTAGAAGTACCTTAGCGAAAACAGACAAATTGAAATCGGTGATGTGCAAATGCGATCGCGATATGCTTTGAGGTTATGTTTCAGAGTGTGTAATGTTTGGGGTGTGTGTGTTTTAGTTGTTCTGGCGCCATATTAGGCCTATTCTATTAGAATATTAAGTATATCTCCATTACAGACTTTAATGGTTAAAATGGATAAATTACCAAGAAAAGTAGACTCTGCTGGATTATATATTATTTAAATTTTAAACCTTAAAAACAAATACAAGCAAAAAACAACTGATGACCAAAAATACAGTAGAGTCTCACAAACTCGACTCCCGATAACTCGACACTCTGGGAAACTCGACAGCTCATTTACTATATAGTACATGTATTACAAGACTATATATTTTGGAAACAAGGACAATTAGTTATTAATTCTCAATTTTTAAGTATGTATCTAATTTTTATATTTTTCTTAAGTTTGTAATACAGTATCATTATACATTTATACTATAATGTGTTTAAGTAAAATCTAATACAGTATACAATTTACAGCTAAATAATGTGTTTTCCTCCCCTCCCCATGTAATTCTGGATAACTCGACATTCCACAAACTCGACAGGGTCTTAGTCCACATTGTGTCGAGTTTGTGAGACTCCACTGTAGTATAATTTAACGTGATAAAAATGCGAAAAGGAAAATATTTTTGCTACAAGTCTCAAAGAGCTTGTAGCATTTTTGCTCAAAGAATTTTTTTATTAGCTGAATCTTTACTGTTATATACACACAAACACTTCACTAACACTAAAAACTATAAAATAATGAAGGATGTAGTAATAAGTCAAGGATAAAAAATTGCAAATACAAACTGAGATAAATTCCAAGATGGCCTAGCACAAACACAAATGACTAGAAAAATATGACGAAATATCTTCGTGAAGGCTGACGTTATACTGCAAGCAGTGCTGCCAACGGCAAAACTAAATTCCTCTACATTTCTTCCTCTTCAAAATGACATATTATTGTTATTAGTAACTATAACTTACACTGCATATAAATCTGGTTTCCTAACCATCTGGTTCCGATGGTTGGCCATTCCACAAAGAAACAAAAAACACCTGTTTTCATAAAATCATATTATCTATCTCCAACCAATATTTTGTTCTAAAAATCAATACCAAAATGAAGCACAACTGTTTAGCAGTGCATTGGTACTAACCGCAACTTCCCACGACAAAAATTACCCGAGCTGGGTAATTTCAAACAAGTTGTGTTTTGACGTTGTCGGAGCATCAGCTGCAGGAATGGCAGAGCGCCAAAAATGCACTTGATTTGTAATCGTCGTGACAATGTTATGCAGCTGCTACACGGTTCATTTATTTAATAAAATTAAAGTTCAGAACATGATCTTTCAAATGATATAATAGGCCTATAAATTGATTAGATTAGTGGTTTTTAACGTTAAAAAATTTTCGGTCCCAAACCATCGGATTCCGACAGCTGCCACTCACTCTAAGGCGACACAGCAAACTATCGGAACCCAATGGTTGGCCACTGCCAGGGTTAAATTCTTGACACCATTTATGCACAACATAATCACTCAAAATGTTTTCTCCATAAACTCGGCTCATTCTACAGAATGTCTACTGCACTATTCCCTTCTACTTGCAGGAAACAAATAATGCTTCACAATTCACACTTGGCTGGAGAATCGATTGAGGCGGCTATGTTTATGCGTCCACAGCTCAACTCAAGCGTGACGATCTTAGCCCGAAAATGACAAGTGCTTTGTAAGGTGATGTGCTATTCGATCATGTAGGCCCTACCTAAGTTAACCCTCCAAACCTTTGCCCGTTTTCGTATGGCGACTATTTTTGACTGCCGAGTGTCAGTCGCCCGATTTCGGGCGACCTTGCACACCTCTAATTTTAAACGTGTAATGTTTTTGCGTACGATTGAGCGACCCCAGGCACTGAGCATACCAACGTGATCAGCAGATTCTAGTCTTCATGATGATTACACATGACCACCGTTCATGCTATTTTTACCATCATCTGTGACAGAATTCCGAACGTCTGTGATTGTTTGTTATTGTTATGGTGATGTAACTTAAGGCTTTAGTATTTTGTTTTAAGGTTAGTTGCATTTTTAGACTTATTTTTCATTTTCATTTTTATTCATTTTTCATTTTTTAATTTTCATTTTTTTAACTTAATAATTAGAAAAATCTGTGCAAACTATATATTATCTCCTGCTATGGATGTTTCATCTAGTATTGAACAGATGAATCACCCACACCGCTGCGCAGGTAGCTCCTTTAATGAGAAAAACATTTGATAGGCTAATTTAAGCGGAACATATAAGAGCGTATGTGGGTGTTTCGTCTATCCATTCCATAAAACAGGTGAATCCTCCGCCATAGAGCGAGTAACTCGGCCTACCAATAGGAAACCATCCGATGAATCGTCCCATCTGAAAACTATTGGATCAAATCAGTCGTCTGTCCGACTAAACTAAATTTACTAGTTTTAGTATTGGCCTTGAGGAAATTTTTATAATTTAGCTACAAATAATAGTTCTATATGATATTTATTATTCGATCTATCACAGACCTAGAGCCTAAACACAACTGCAGCCATAACTTGCTCCAAAGTACCTAAGGCCAAAACCCACAAAAAACATTTTAACTTCAGACCTTGACGACAGGCCCGCCCAGAGGGGGGGGGGCAAGGAGGGGAAATAGACCAGGGGCCCAGACTCTTTGGGGCCCTGGGCAAACCTGTTGTCTAAAAAAGGTCACCAACTTGGATTCAGACTCCGGGCCCGTCGGGGAGGGAGGAGTCCTGAGCAAAACCTGTTGTCTAAAAAAAGGGCCCATGAAAGGAGGGCCCATACTCTAATTTGCCCAGGGGCCCGAAATTTCTCTGGGCAGGCCTGCTTTACATATAGCTAGTTAGGCTATGGAGACAACAAAGAGGTAGGCTTGATTTTTCTATTGAGTTATGGCCAATGTAAAAACCTGAAAAAAAACCAAGAACTCTGATAAAACTAAAGCGTAATGATTAGTTACCTATCATTAAGTTATTCTGTAGGCCCTATATCCATATTATACACCCCCTCTACTAGCAAAGAAGTAAAATGTTGTACGAGTTTAAAATATAGGGAAACACGTTTTGAATTAAATTTAGAATATTATTGGACCTAGGGTAGGCTGCAAGAGTTAAAAACAAGAGTCTAGCCTCCCCACGTACAGTCCCCAGACAAAAACCCACTATCGTTTTTCTGTAACATTAAAAGCAAAAGAGATTTTTTCCCAGGAACATCAACGCTAAGAAAAAGTGCTACAGATAACATTTTAGAGGTTAAATATTTATTAGGTTATTGGTAAAAACAATACCTCCTTCTTTAGAAGTAGCAGCTTTCGCGCTGCTTGACAAGGCGGCAACTGGAGGCAACGCCATTATTTTTACGTCGCCATGAGAGTTGAAAAGTAAACTGAACCTCACTTATTTTGACTGTAAACACTCATTGTTTTGGAACTGAAGAAGGTCACAGTATTCACTTCATAACGGCTACATTACATACACTTTTCCGAACAAATAACATTTCACACGCGAGAAAAATGTATATTATATCCGGCACAAACATGCATTTCTCCCCTCGTCGAATTGAAAGCGGGGAAATGCTTGTGTCTAGCCTCCAACACAGGCCCCAATTTTCACTTCCCCCCTCCACAACAATGAGTCATTTAACGCAAATGGCGGTCAAAATCCTCCATTCGACCAATCACAGTTCGCCATATGGCGTCAACAAAAAAGGATGATATAGTTATTTGTGACGTCAGGGAGCCGTTTTCAACCCTTCATAGAGGCTAGTCTCGGATTTCCAAGGTCCTTTGGTACAGTCTAAACAAAAGTTTAACCTCAAACCTGCGTGCGCATGTGGCCGTTATCTAGGGACCGATATAAAAAAAGTGGTGGGGATAATTTTAATTTAAACTAAGGGTATTTTTAAATAAATTTGTTATGTCATCGATAAGTAAAAGATAAGTTGGTGGATTGGTTCATGTTCCTGTTTTAAACTAAAAAAAACCTAAATTTCTATTCGTTTTAAAGGGACTGTACCTAACGAGGTTTTCCCCCACCACTGACCCAATGGAAAAAACCAATGTCCCCCGAGTTATTTATGGCACGGACGATAATTTCAAGGTCTGGATAATTTGTATGTTTCCCTCCTCTGATGATGTTGATGTTGTTGGCTTAAGCAACATGGCAGTTTTATGACACTTAAAATTTGGATATTGCACGCTGATATATATTGAAATAAAAATTTAAAAAATTTAAATTTGCATTGAATAAAATTAGGCGTCATTTGATAGAATATTTCCAATCTAAATAAAACATTTTTTAAACAATATTTATATTTTTCTATATTAATTTTTTTTTAATATATTTATAAGCCATTAGCTTAAGTAGCAGTTTATTAAAAACGACCACAAAATAATTTAATAAAACTCTACATACAAATTTAATAAAAACCATATACTTAGGTTCAGTTTACTAATAGCTGAATCTTAATTAATTAATTACAAACAATATTAATAGACTATTATTTTTTACCTCCTAAACTTATTTTGTTTTTATAAAAATGTTAAACGTGTAACGCTCTGAAATAGAGTAATAACTTGTTATTTGTTAACATTAAGCCTCCCGCCCATATCGATTAGTAATTATCATCGGCGATGATGTCCTTATCAACGAATCGGTGTAATGATTGATGACGGCTGAAGGGGGGGGGGGAATGAGTGGCACCGCAGAAGAGATGACAAGGTCAATTTATTTGTGATACTAGTGGCAGTGGCGCGTCTTCTGTCCTCTGAGTTGGCGCTTGCGCTTTGCACTATCGCGGTGGCAGTGGCTGTGGCAGAAATCAGTAGGCCTAGTACAGTTTTGAAATGCTGCATATCCACTGCGAGGGAATTTTCCCGCTTCTTTTTTCCCCACGTGTTGAACTTTTTTGTTTGGAATTTGTATAAATTCCGAATAATATGTCACGGTACACCTCTACTAATTTTTCTTTAGTGAATCATTACTAACTGGTTGAATAACAGTGCTTATGCGAATAATTGATAATAATTATAACTGTTTATCTTCTCGATACGAAACTTTTTATCAATTTCCACACAAAAATAGTTATTCTTCTTTCAGGATTTTTCTAACTTACCATTTATGTGTTAAAACTTGCTTGTAAAACATCTTTCGGCAGAATAAGCCAATTTCGCAATGAATATTGTTGTTATTAGTGTCCCCTTCTCTTATTAATTGTGGATGTACAACGTCTCTGAACTTCTCACGTGTTTGCAATTTTAAATACCGATTATTTCCACTTGGATTCATATTTTTTAATTAATTAATTAAATTAAAATACAAAATTAAAACGCATTAACTAGCACTAACAAATCTTTGTTTACGTTTTACCTTATGCAATCTTTTGTAGTAATTGACAATAATTTTGTAGTAATTGATTTGCATTGGAACTTACAAACCCGTGTGATGGGAGCCCTAAGGTTGGGTGTGGACATTGTCAGGTCTAAATGTTAATGTAATACGTAAGCTATGTTCATGCAAAATTTTAGCTTGATAGGTCTAGTAGTTTTTGCGTGATAGAAGTGTGAACATCCATCCAAGCTTTCACATTTAATATTAGTAGGATTAATATAATATACTGTATTTATAAATAATTTTGGTTCCGAAACGGGAAATTTATAACGTCGAAATTCAGAAATCGTTTAAAGGTGATATACCATTAGTGGCTAACAGAGGACAACTTTAAAGGGAATGATCTCTTTCAAATTCATGCGTGGATTAAAGATGTCAACAATGTTTCACCAACTGTCGATTTTATAGATATTGTTATTCACAATTCTTTAAATTGAGCTTTATTTAGAATTGTTGGTAATTTACTGTTTATTTATTTAATTTTAAATTTGTATAATGACTATTATCATTGACTATAAATACTGAAGTATACAGACAAAGCACGCAAACAAGTTCTTCGTTTGTACTGAAGTATTTATAGTCAATGCTATCATCTTAACAATTCGTTGTCTGCAGCATAACATGAATAATTAAAAAAGTATTAGAAAACTAATCGATTTGAGCTCTTCGCTTTTATGTATAATCACACTACCAGTTCGTTTGGAATTGACCTACTTAGTTATACCCAGCCCAGCAATCATATATGTAATCCACATTAACAAATACTTTGTTTATAGTTTTTATCAAACTATAACAAATCATTGTTTCCTACTATACTAAAACATGTTTGAACCTCCAAAATTAACACCAAACTAATCGTGTAAACTACCTGAAACCACACAAAACGTATAAATAGATACGTTGTACACGTTCTCTGAGCTGAAACGAAGTCAGTAGGGCACTGGTCAAATAAATACAGTAGAGAAAATCTGGATAAAAATCCCGTTCAACCTAATTTTTCATTTGTATCCCTTATAGAGATTGGAGTAGTTTTTTAAGTAAAATAATATATTTGACTCTGTAAGCATACGGTAATTTAATCAACATATTTTATAATTTGACAGCTTAGGATTTTAGTATTTCAAGTTTTAAAGGTATTTTGCACAAATAAATTAGGCATAGTGCAAATTATTGTAAATACACTATTTTAATTTTAATATTTCTTTAGAGCTAATTTACAACTTGTATAAATCGTATATTTGTATCCGAATCTGTTCACAATAACGGCCTCTCTAGAAACCCTTTTCTGCCGCGCTATATTAGATGTTCACTCTGACGTCTCTCAATATACTGCTCAAATGCATATCATCCCACGAAAAAACATAAACTTATGAGCCTTACACAAAGCTCAAAAAAATATAATTTGCCTACACAGATTTTCTAAACAAAGCTTCTATATCAGGACTTTCAGGCTGGTGTTATTTGTAAACTGGTTATTTTTAGGAATTCCCAAAAGAGCGTTCTGCGTTCTGAACACCCTCTTGCCGTGGTCCACGACACAATGGAACTACCTGGGCAGATAAAGGGGTTTCTTTTGTCCGTGCTACCTGAAAGCTAACAAAAAAGGGGACAGGACCCTATTTATAAGTAAAAAATCTTTGAGGCCCCTCAGGCGCCTTTTTATCACTCGTGGCTGTCGTGCCGTGTACGGTGTGCTCCTAGGCTCCTAGGCTGAGACTCCCGGCGCGGCGCGCCGCCAACGGTCACCGACCTTTGACCTGTACTGAAAACTGAAAAGTGCGCGCGGTGCGCATTTTACTGCCACAGATAATTTCTCTGGAGCAGTGCTAAGCTAGGCGTAGTGAGATTATAATTATTTTTAAAATGTTGTGTTAATTATTTGCAATAAAATACAGACAATATTGCAGGAAATACATATTTTATATTACCGCACCTGTTTCCATAAGTCGTTGAAGGAACTCACATATTCATAACATTCCCTCAACTAATCTGCAGCGTATTTAAAATCACTCATGCGTAACTGAATAAATAATGTGTTTTTGAACAAGACTGTACATTCATTATAAATGCAAAGTTTCATGTCCTTCGTTTAACAAAAGGAGGGGTTGAGGGGAGCAGGGGAAGTAGGGGAAATTCATTATTTTCAACCTCCCCTGCACCCCCTTCCACCGTATTCCCCCTCTTTTCCTCGTTCCACAATGATCCGAGGGGAGCGGGAACATTGCATCATGGGTAGTACAGTCACTGTCAAAACCAGATCTATATGTTACTAGCGTCAGTGCTGCAACTGCGGGGAAATTTCCCTTCTCTTACGAAATAATTTATGTCTCCCTGGATTAAAAGAGATTATTTATGGACTGCTCGTCTGACTTGCGCTTTACATTTAACAAAAGAATCATCGCGCAAGGTTTATTAGTTGAGTACAATGATTTTTGACTTGTTATAATCGTTCAAATTTAATTACCTGTACTGTAGACTATAGTTTTTCGGATGGGAAATTCTATGTGCGTATAATTGCCAAGAAACAAAAGACGTCAATAATGAAATATGCTAGAATTAGAAATCTTTACAGTTTTATCATATTAAATTTGTCTAAATATAACAAATTTAATTATTTTGATCATAACTATAAATTGTAATTGAATATAGTAACTTTAATAATTTGAAATTATCCATATACGGTTTAATCTTTACTAAGTATCCTGCGCAAACATAAATCCCCACACAATTTATCGTAAACTATTTGAAAATTCTTCAACATACTGTCATTGGGAATTTTTGTGTCGCCTGGCTGAAGGATTGGCAGCCCTGCAGAAACCTGCTCCCAGCCGAGATAACGAGTCTATTATGTTGAGATAGGGTCCGATAAGGGTTTATGTACATCCGGGACAGGGCAGGAAAATGAGGGGGTTGACACGATCAACATCTCAATCAATTATACAAACAAAACTAATTGCTGTTCCTCCGGTGTTTTTAAATTCCTGCTTTGATCATTTGTATTTATTTGTATAAGAAGTTGTTCCTATGGAACAATACACGAATGAAGTCTGTATGTTTTTCTTTTATAACAATATTTATTTTTTACAAAAAACTAACAAAAATATATATTTATATAGTCAAGTAGTTGTAAAGTTCATAAAATTTACAATCAACCCCTGCTATCAACCAAATGTGTAGGCCCCCTATTAAAAAACAATAATACGCTTTCCCTATTGACACTTATTGGCACTTAGATTTTTTTGTTCAAATAACAATATTTGCGCAACTGCGGGTTAGCTTGCAATATTTTGCAGATTAGATTAGTTTCAATTTAAATTTGTTATTCCAAACGATGTCATGTAAAATGCGTTTACAAATTGTGTGGCTTAAAATTGTTTATCTCATCGGAAATTAAAAAAGTTGTTGATAACTCCACAGAAATAGAAAAATCCTTTTGAAAACTTCACAAAAATATTTGTTAAGACTATTTATTTAATGATTATCTATACTTCAGTTATTACGCAATAAACGTATTGTTATTGTTCGTAGTAGGATTGGGATAGTTAATTACAGTTTCATTATCTATAATATGCTTAATGAGTTAAAATTTGATCTAATAAAAGATAATACATTTCAACATAATATTCATAAGAATCACATGAGACTTTTGAAGATCAAGATGGAGCCCGCGATGGGAAATATTATTGAAATAAAAAATCGTAAATCTGAAATGGTTACCTACGTTTTGGTAAGAGGAGGCCCCCTACACCGCTACACATCATAGACCTTACAAAGATTCATGTTTTAGGTAAAGAGGTTTGGCATGGGAATTAAGTTTTTCTGTATCTTATAGAAATATATTTACCTAATAATCATAAAGTATCAACAACTATAAATTATATATTTGCGGCCTACGCTTTGCTTCATTTTATTCTGGAGCACCGACAATTTATTTCTGTGCTTCGCCATCCATTCCGTTGCTCCACATCCACATTGAAACACGACAAACATTTGGATTTGTTCAAAGATCTGAGTAAAGCGTTATGCGTCACATAAACACGCACTTTGACATGAGCACATCCTTCTACCTTTTACTCCACGTATATACTGCCTAGTTAAAACCGGCCAATCAAGGTCACTGACTTCATAAAACAACTTCCCATGGATTTTAGTCTTCATGGGTTTCCTTCTATCCTGTAATCAGTCGGCCTCGAATGCTTGCTGCTGCCTGCTGATGTCAGAGGTTTCACTGAGAATCTGGGAACCACGTCAGTGCTGAGGAAACGTGAGGTCATGGCTGAAGGCGCGGCAGAATTATTGTTTTTTATTTATTTTGTTACTTAGGCCTACAATGAAAGTTTCTTGAGTACAAGGTTATTGATATATTATGTTAACTTTACTTTCATTGTTTCAATCGTTGTATGATTTAATATAGTTTTGAAATAAATAATGAGGGGTGCCAGTGAGCACCCTTGGGGAAGGGGAGGAGTGTAACTTTGGGTGACCGCCCCCCCAACCTGACCACTGGATCCGCCGATCCGCCACTGCATGTCTGACGAATAAAGGATATCCAACTGGTGGTAGTACTACTTATTTGTTAAATTGTGTTTAAATTAATACATACTTGTATTTTGTTCTTGTTTTGATATCTTTAAAAACGAAGCAAAAATAATTATAACATATGTGGAACTTTTTGCCATTGTTCTCGATTTCCACATTTACTCACTAAAGAAAGTATTGTAAAGCGATATGGGGGATTGATTATTTCATCCTAGTTTGATCTATTCTGTAGTACCTTATTTTTGCATTTATTTTAGTTTTTTAAATATATTCCTGAAACTTTTGGCATTTTATTAATTTTGTTTAAGACAAATATTTAATAGTTATTAGCTTCTTAATGTGAGTGATTTAATAGTTGACATGAACAACTTTTAGCACGTTGCCATGCGCCAATAAAGCTAAGCGGCGGATATTGGCATGTAGGTAGTCATGTTTGCCTCTCAGAATGCTTAAGTAGAGCGGGTAGAAGTTAATGACAGCATCCGGTTGACATGGATTGTCAGAATTTGGGATAAGGATGTGATAAGATAACCTCTCTAAAAGATAAAACAACTTAGATAACCATTTTGCGGTTTTGGGGCCCGCAATTTCCTCGGGTTGGCTAGGTCGCGTTTTATACTTCCAGTTGTATAATTGACTGCGCAGTAACATTTGTATGCAAATCGTATACCTATTCGGAGTAAGACCAAACTGAAGCTAAACAAAACTAAAATGAAATGAAACGTCAGATTGAGTCTGATTCAAAGCGGACAGTTTCACGTTGAGTGGAGCAGACTAAGTTTTATGTAAAATCAAATTTAGATTACAGATTAATTCTTCTCACTTTGAGTCTGCGCCCATCATATTGCTTGTTATGGCACATCTGCTGGCGCACCCTCGGATCATCCGAGGGCGCACCAGACCCAAGGCAACAGGAAATCAACTGTAAACTTGAACGGTTGCCTGATAAAAAACATCACAGACTTTATAATATTTTACAATAAATTAGTAGTGCATCACACTTTATTAATATTCTTCATAAATACCTATAAATTGGTTTATTTATTTACTACTTTTCTATTAATTTTTTGAAAATTTAAGAAACATCTTTAATAGTAAGTTAGTTGTTAGTTAACTAGAACACGGTTTAGTCACAAAGAGACCTTTTAACATATTAGTTAAATATGGATTTTAGCGGGAAAAATTGCGTTAAAAAATATCTTTGAAAACAGATACTGTATCTCAGTTCAGGCCTGCCCGGAGAAATTTTGGGCCCCTGGGCAAATTAAAGTATGGGCCCCTTACCCCTCTCACAGGGCCGTACTCAGCTTTCACGGGCCCCTGGGCAGGAGTGGGCAGGCCTACTGGTGGTGTGGGCCCTTGCCGTCCGGATCAAAGTTGATAAACCTTTTTTAGACAACAGGATTCTTTGCTTAGAAACTTAGAAGGGATTGTATACTTGTGCCCGACGCGACGATTGGGTTTAGCCTTCAGATTACCATCAGCAGAATGTGCGACAAACGTGTAATGCAAGTAGCCTCCACAGCAGTTGCAGGCGCTGCCTCTACAAATCAATAAAATATTTCTTATTGAATTTATTTTGGCTTTGGTGCCTCAAAGGTGACTTGATCATAGGCGTAATTTGGGGTATGCAGAGGGGCAGTCTCCTCCCCATAATTATTTAGAGAACATTTATATTATTGTAATACAATATGAAACGTCACAATAATCACAATCATGATAATTTTTCTCCCCTAATCGAAAAACTGTACTCAAATTACGCTTGATGATGAGCTAGTAAGAGGGGTGTGAGGGGAAGGTTACCCCCTCCACAATCCTTGCTTACTTACGTAATTGAAAAAAGTTATTTTATTGGTTTTTATTGCAATACTTGATTACAGCTCATCATTAAACACAAGTTCATTGATACATAGTTTCTTGGTTGGCTCTTTATAACGGTGCAGTGAAGGGGGGGGGATAACTCCTCAACCCTTTGTTTAGTAGCTGGTCATCAAGTCAACGCTAATAAAATACCACTTTAGCTCATTAATAAAAAAAAACACGATTAATAATGATGCTTTACTGCAAAAACAAACAAAATTACTTTTATTAAAAGCGTTAAATGCGTAACAACTTTTTTTATTTCACTGTTATAGTTACAAATTGAAAATACTTGGAAATAATGTGGATATAATAAGATTGTACAACCCAGTTGAATCTTATTTAATTAATAGACCCTACCAATACTAAAATTAAATTTTAAATCTCCAATATATTGCTTTAATTTATAGTTTTAATTTAAATGGATATTAAGTTTTAGATAAAAGACAATACAGTACAACAGTCTTACGTAATCAGTGGACAATGGCAAATTTGACGTCCCATTTGAAGTAATATTATAAAATAATGGTATTGCAGTACTGATTTGTATCTCAAAAATTTAAGAAAAGTATATTAAGGAATTTTTACTTTTGTTATGATTTTACTATAATATTACAATGTACAGTTCGGGTGGTTGTGTATTCACCATGTTGTACCTTCATTATACTTAAACATTAAATTTACATATCAGATAACATATACTCCGCTCCCCTCAATTCCAAATTGAGAAGTTGTTTTGACCTATATCGATTTGTAACAACTTCAGGGCATTCTGATTGATACCGTATTGAGAATGTGCTGGATAAAACATGCAATTTACTTTGAAAGAAAATTACAATGTTAAAATATCAAGTTACATGATGCAACTAATTGTTTTAATCCGCTCTCTTCGATTATTTTAAAGTACTTCCTAGATGAGGAAAAATATGGTTTGGGGATTGGAGAGTATTGAACCGAGATTTCATCTTTAATTGAAGTTGTAATGATTTGAGTTTAATATTGCTGTTATATTCATGTTGAAGCCTTCGGGAATTGTTTTATCAATATAAACAGGTTAACATACCTTGACATCAGCAATTCCTTATAGTAACAAAATGTTGACTTTAGTTTCGGCTAGCACGTAGCCATTATCAAAACTTTAAATAAGAGCGTTATTCCATTCTTCTAAATTTTGTCAATTTATAAAAAATACACTGAACACATACTAACAAATGACACATAACATTGAAAACAGTTCAGTAACGTACTGTGTTTAGCACTTGCAATATCTCAGTAACCATTTGACGTAGAGCAATGATTAAAATACCAAATTGTTTGTTTTTTAAGCTGATTTTTTTGTTTTTAATGGTGTGAATTAAAATTTTATTTAAATAAAAATTACATATGAAAACCTCCAAAAAAACATTTTTGGGGTAAAACCCCCCTTTGGATGGTGCGATTCGTCTGGTTTTCGAACTCGTTCAAATAAATGGTACTTTACACATTTTTACCAAATTTTATTAAGATCGGATCTTTTTTACGAAAATATTGTGCTTATGGACACATATAGATATAAATATATAAATATTAAGAACAAAACAAGCTCATGGACTCAACATTCTTTAATTTTAGAATTTTTTGCTCCTTATTCTTTCTACAGTCTCAAAATAGATTTATTCCACATCATCTGATCTTAACCAAATGTGTAAATAACATCTGATCCATTGTTTTTATATTTTATTTTTCATTCATTGTTGTGCTTGATAAAGATATTATATAGAAATATTGCAACGAAATGGATTTAATTTATTAAATGAATAAATATGGATATATATATATATATATATATACATTATATATACATTATATTCAAATTTGAACGAATGGTGTTTTTGGCATCTAGGCACCACAAAACAAATAGTTATCACAATTTACTTCGGCTTGAGTCTTACCATGAGACTTACGGTAATAGCTTCTTTCCTATAGGGGAAATTCGCTAAAAGGGATAAAGTATGATAAAGGGATAATATGATTCATATTATCGTCTGCAATCCGCTTCCGCATTATCACATGTAAACAAAAATGAAACATCTTGAGTATGATAACAGACTATGATTTATTATTATCATCTGTAATCCGCTTCCTGAATCCAAACCAAAATTAAACATCTTATTCCGATTTCCTCACTGAATCATTTGTCCGTCAGCCGGTCGGAACTGTGACAATCTCCTAGTCACCGGTTCTGGAAAAATCAGTGCCGCCGTGTGAAAATACAGTGTTAAGATAGGGAAAAAGAGCATTGCGGAAGTCCGCAGGATATCCTTGTTTGCGGCTACGATAATAATGTTATCAACATCCTATAAACGGAATTTGACAGAAAAAAGTTAATTCTATTCTCGCTCTTTTTAGAATTTCAAAATTAATAATGTTTCTGACTTAAGTTGTTATAGTTTGAAAAAGGTAATTTTTGTACATTTAAAAGGGCATTTAAATGCAACTTAACTAAACAAATTTAAAAATTAGGAAAAAAGGAACATTTTTAGGTAATATTTTCCCCTTTAATATTATACTTGATTTTTAATTGAAGTTTTATGTAGCAGCTGTAAAGAGGGATCCTGCAAACATATTTCCTAGCGCTGTGCGAAAGGGGTGGAGCAGAGCCTTTAATTAATATTGGTAGTTTCTCACGCGGATTTTATATAAAGTTAATTGGTGATTTTATATAAAGTTCAGTGAAAAAAATGTTATTTTTAAAAATAAAATATACTAAAAAAAACTCTTATTAGTTTTGTATTACAACTATGAATTGCGTGGACTTAATTTTGCTTAGAAGATTAAAGAGATATAACTTATAGAAATTATGATTACATTCATAAATATCAGAGCTATGAGCTGAATCATGAAGTTGTATACCTGCACCGCGAGTCGTAGGCGTTGGGATCGAGATTGTGTGTGCGAGAGTAAAGCGTCCTCCAGCCAAGACCTCACTATGCCTAGCTTGGGGATTTTGAGACCTAACCGTCAGTCTTATCTTAGAGCTATGGGGGGGGGGGAGGTTTTGAGCGGCGGGCAGCTAGTTTGGTATTGGCACGGGCGCTGAAAAACTGACGGGACGCCCCTGACCGAACTGTATTATAAACAAAATTAAAACTATGAACAAAATTATAAAATACTAATAACTAAAAATATTTAACTTTTATTTATAGAATTTGTAATTATTATTTATTATTAGGTAGACTCTTAAGCATTGTTCTTCGACAGTATATTAGCATAGATTAAGCATACTCCTAAGGAGTATGCTTAATCTATGATATTAGTCTTTTCCTGGCAAGAGAAGAGGGCAGTTGAAGCGAGGACTGTTAAGAGATCATCTACTGCATTCTGGTTGTGAGCATATCAGAAGTATTTTTAATAAAAAAAACTGAATTATGATTGTTTAATTTTCAAGTACTTTGGTATTATACGGATGCCACCCTTATACAGCGCGCTGCGGCAGTTATGTTAGGATGGGGTATCATAAAAATGATTGTAGGACTTTCCTTGTTTCGTTACGAATCGAATGATACCTGATGAGTCATACTTCAGGCCGCCAAACCCCCTCCAAATAGGCCAAGGTCAGGTCGTTGACCGGAGCGCGCGCATCACCTGTCACCGCCTGTATCTGGGTCAGTGTCATGAGTGATTTATTGCCGTCGGCACTACGTTACATTTGTTTTCATAATTAGTGACGTTCTTTTGGTGTGGGATTTACCTCGAAATTAAGAGGAAACCGTACGTATTTTTATGATAACCCATCCTAACATAACTGCCGCAGCGCGCTGTATATTTGGCGGAGTATATGTGGCGATCGGGTGTGGCTGCTAGCAGCGGCGACGCAATCAACACGATCCTAGCGGACATCGTTGTCTTTTGGGAGGCACAACACAAAGGCCGCTCATCAGAATGATGTAAAATTTGTACAATAAGTCAATAAAAGTACGTTTTTTCGAATTATGTAGTTATCCTTTGTATCCGGTAAAAATTTAACCTCCAAAAATAGTGGCATCCGTATAATACCAAAGTACCAATTTTCATTTAGCAGAAAATGCCATCGCATTGGCAAATTGTTGATATAAATTATAAATACCCCCGTCGCAGCAAACCTGCGCACTCAGCGAATTTCCAATGCATGTATATGGGTCTCACTACTACCTAGAGCCACTTACCAAGGTTCCCAAAAATGAATTTATTAATAAGTGATATATGTATATAGCATTTTATTTATTCTCCTTCAGAATAACATTAGGGCTGAGTACGCAGGTTTGCTGCAACAAGGAAGATAAGAAATAGATTTTTTGCAATTATCAATATAACTCAACCAAGTTTTATTAATTTAGGTTTATAACTAAGGGAGATATAAAACTACTTATTCTCCATATAAATAACATGGGGGCCGAGTATGCAGGTTTGCTGCTACCAGGAAAATCAACAAAAACAATTTGTTGTGCAAATATCAATATACCACAACTAGTTGAAGCCACATACCAAGTTTCATTAATATACATTCATAAATAATCGAGATATAAAATTGTATTTATTCTCCATAAGGATAATATTGGACAACGTACTATGTTTAGCACTTTGAATATCTCTGCAACGGTTGGACGTAGAACAACCATTAAAACACCAAAATGATTGTTTTGTAGAGCTAAACTTATTGGTGGAAAGAAATGTGAAGTTTTTAGTAAAATTATCTGAGGAAAATCTAAAAACCTTATTCCCTTAAGATTAACATGAACAATTTTATGGTCATGTTTTAGCGAATTTCCCCTATAGGGAAGAAGCTATTACCGTAGGTCTCATGGTAAGACTTAAGCCCGAGACCATGATAACTTTTTGTTTTGAGGTCCCCAGATGCCAAAAACACTATTCGTTCAAATTTATATATATGTATATATATATATAGATAGATATATATCTCACATATCTATATATGTGTCCGTTAACACGATAACTTGAGTAAAAAAGGTCCAATTTTGATGAAATTTAGCTCAAATGTGTAAAATGACATTCATGACTTTAAGTTCGAAATCCAGAAAAATGGGATCATGGGAAGGGGGGTTTATGGGGGTTTTAAATTTTCCAAAAATCAGTTTTTTGCATTTTTCACCCTAAAATTTTTGAATAACTTAATTTTGGTTTTGACCATGTTATAGAGTTTAAAAAAACAAATAATTTAGTTTTTTGAATTATTAACCTAGGTTGAGTGGTTGCGGAGAAAATCCAAAAAACCTACTCATAAAATCTCCCATGTTAATCTTATGGGAAAACGGTTTTTGGTTTTTCCTCAGTTCATTTTAATGTAAACTTCACATTTGCTTTTACCAATCTGTTCAGCTCTACAAAACAATCATTTTTATGTTTAAATTGTGATTCTACGGCCAACCGTTGCAGAGATATTCAAAGTACTAAACACAGTACGTTGTCCAATGTTATCCTTATGGAGAATAAATAAAATTTGATATCTCGATTATTTATGGATGTATGTTGATGAAACTTGGTATGTGGCTTCATGTAGTATTGGTATATAGATATTTGCACAAAAAATTGATTTTTTGTTGATTATTCCCGTAGCAGCAAACCTGCGTACTCAGCCCCCATGTTATTCTTATGGAGAATAACTAGAATGTTATTTAGCGCTTATTTATGATTGAATATTGATGAAACTTGGTATGTGGCTTCGCCTGGTTAAATTCTATTTATATTTGCATAAAAAACAATTGTTTGTGTTTCTTGTTTCAGCAAACCTACTTACTCATTACCAATGTTATTCTAATGGAGAATAATTAAAATCGCTTATATGTGAATATTTTTATGAAACTTGGTATGCGGCTTTATGTGGTATTAAGACATATATTGTGCATTGGAAATTCGCTGAGTACGCAGGTTTGCTGCGACGGGGGTATTTTGACTTTTCTCCACAACCACTTAACCTAGCTAAATGATTCAGAATACTAATTTATTTGTTTTTTAAGCTCTATAAAATGGCTATAACCAAAATCGAGTGTTTTTAAAATTTTAGGGTAAAAAGTTCAAAAATCTGATTTTTGGAAAATTTTAAACCCCCGTAAAACCCCCTTCCCATAGACCGATCTATCTGGTTTTCAAACTTAGTCATAAATGTTACTCTCCATATTTGTGCCAAATTTCATCAAACTGGGGCGTTTCTTTCAAAAGTTATCGAGGCAATGGACTTATATATATCTATATACTCGTATATACATATATATAAATTTGAACGAATAGTGTTTTCGGCATATGGGAACCTCAAAACAAAAAGTTATCATAGTCTCCGGCTTAAGTCTTACCATGCTACCTACAGTAATAGCTTCTTCACATAGGAGAAATTTGCTAAAAGGAGGGCCGAATTATTGAGCCTTGCAGGACTACTTATTTAATGCTGTTTCATTTTCAAAAATGTTGTTTATTGTATTTTATGACTAGTTCTTTGTTTGCGATCTGCAAGATAAGATTTCAGAAGCTCAGTGACTGATCCCTGTAACCCCAAGAAATAAAACATTTTATTTAAATATTGATTTAAAGAATTTTTATTTTAGCGAATTTCCCCTATAGGGAAGAAGCTATTACCGTAGGTCTCATGGTAAGACTTAAGCCCGAGACCATGATAACTTTTTGTTTTGAGGTCCCCAGATGCCAAAAACACTATTCGTTCAAATTTATATATATGTATATATATATATATATATATATATATATATATATATATATATATATATATATATGTGTGTCCGGTAACACGATAACTTGAGTAAAAAACGTCCGATTTTGATTAAATTTGGCTCAAATGTGTAAAATGACATTCATGACTTTAAGTTTGAATACCAGAAAAATCGGACTATGGGAAGGGGGGGGGGTTTATGGGGGTTTTAATTTTTCCAAAAATCAGTTTTTTGCATTTTTCACCCTACAATTTTTAAAAAACTTAATTTTGGTTTTGACCATGTTACAGAGCTTAAAAAAACAAATAATTCAGTATTTTGAATTATTAACCTAGGTTAAGTGGTTGCGGAGAAAATCCAAAAAAACCTGCTCATAAAATCCCCCCTGTTAATCTTATGGGAAAAAGGTTTGTGGCTTTTCCTCAGTTTATTTTAATGTAAACTGCACATTTGCTTTTACCAATCTGTTCAGTTCCACAAAGCATCATCATTTTGGTGTTTAAATTGTGATTCTACGCCCAACCGTTGCAGAGATATTCAAAGTGCTAAACACAGTACGTTGTCCAATGTTATCCTTATGGAGAATAAATAAAATTTGATATCTCGATTATTTATGAATGTATGTTGATGAAACTTGGTATGTGGCTTCACGTAGTACTAGTATATTGATATTTGCACAAAAAATTGATTTTTTGTTGATTATTCCCGTAGCAGCAAACCTGCGTACTCAACCCCCATGTTATTCTTATGGAGAATAAGTAAAATGTAACGAATCCCTTAATTATGAACATAAATTAATAAAACTTGGTATGTAGCTTCACTTGGTTGAGTTATATTGATAATTATATAAAAACCCATTTTTCTGTTCCTTGTTGCAGCAAACCTGCTTTCTCCTGCCCCCATGTTATTCTTATGGAGAATAACTAGAATGTTATATAGCGCTTATTTATGTTTGAATATTGATGAAACTTAGTATGTGGCTTCGCCTAGTTAAATTCTATTTATATTTGCATAAAAACCAATTGTTTCTGTTCCTTGTTTCAGCAAACCTACGTAATCATTACCAATGTTATTCTTATGGAGAATAATTAAAATCGCTTATATGTGAATATATTTTTATGAAACTTAGTTTGCGGCTTTATGTGGTATTAAGACATATATTATGCATTGGAAATTCGCTGAGTACGCAGGTTTGCTGCGACGGGGGTATTTGTATATAGAATTGTGTGTAAGTTAGCATTTAGCGAATTTCCCCTATAGGGAAGAAGCTATTACCGTAGGTCTCATGGTGAGACTTAAGCCCGAGACCATGATAACTTTTTGTTTTGAGGTCCCCAGAAGCCAAAAACACTATTTGTTCAAATTTATATATATATATATATATATATATATATATATGTGTGTGTGTGTGTGTGTGTGTGTGTGTGTGTGTGTGTGTCCGAGAATGCGATAACTTGAGTAAAAAATGTCCGATTTCAATGAAATTTGGCTCAAATGTGTAAAGTGACATTTATGATTTTAAGTTCAAAAACCAGAAGAATCGGACCATGGGAAGAGAGGTTTATGGGGGTTTTATATTTTCCAAAAATAAGTTTTTGCATTTTCCACCCTACAATTTTTAAAACACTTAATTTTGGTTTTGACCATGTTATAGAGCTTAAAAAAAACTAATAATATAGTATTTTGAATTATCAATCTAGGTTAAGTTGTTGTGGAAAAAAATCCAAAAAAAACTGCTCATAAAATCTCCCATATTAATTTTATGGGAAAATCGTTTTTGGCGTTTCCTCAGTTAATTTTACTTTAATCTTAACATTTGCTTTTACCAATCACTTCAGCTCCACAAAACAATCATTTTAGTGTTTAAATTGTGATTCTACGTCCAACCGTTGCAGAGATATTCAAAGTGCTAAACACAGTACGTTGTCCAATGTTATCCTATGGAGAATAAATAAAATTTGATATATCGATTATTTATGAATGTATATTGATGAAAAAACTTGATATGTAGCTTCATGTTGTACTGTTATATTGACATTTGCACAAAAAATAAATTTGTTGTTGACTGTCCACGTAGCAGCTAACCTGCATACTCAGCCCTAATGTTATTCTTATGGAGAATTTGTACAGTTTTATATCTCCCTTAATTATGAACATAAATTAATAAAACTTGGTAATGTAGCTTCACCTGGTTCAGTTATATTGATAATTGCATAAAAACTCATTTTTTATCTTCCTCATTGCAGCAAACCTGAGTACTTAGTCCTAATGTTATTCTTATGGAGAATAAATAAAATTTTATGAATCACTTATTTATAAATGTATTTTAGTGAAACTTGGTAAGCGGCTTTATGTAGGAGTGAGAAACATATAAATGCATTGGAAATTCGCTGAGTACGCAGGTTTGCTGCGACGGGGGTATTTGTTTTATTCTTGTAACTATCAAAGGGTAGTGTTAAAGGTAAATAATTAAACGAGTTGAAAAGTATATAAATATTAATACATTTCTATGAACTAGTAATACTTTACCTTTCAGTTTTTAATTTATTGTTGTTTCTTGTGTTTAAATACAGATAAACCAACTCCATGAAACCCTCTCGTTGTTGTAGTTAAAATAATTCTTTGCTTCTGTTCCTTGATCAGTTAAAAGTGTTCCATAAGAAGGCTTTATATCACCACAACAACGTCAACAACTAGGATTTCCTCCTACTGTAAATTTAATATCTTGGGTTTTCAAATTTGTTTTAATTTATTTGCACTCACTATTGTTGAAATTTGTTGGTGAGACTGTTATTTTCTTCATTTGAGTTATAATGAGAGGTGTATGGAATTTTAAAACCAATGTTACAATAAGCATAAAATATCTACTTTGTTAGGTAAGAGCAATAATAAACATTATATAATATTATATTATTGTATTTGTTTTTGATATCAATATTAAACAGCATAATCCCCAATTAGAGCCTTGGGAAACTCCATACCGTACATCACTTACATTCTCATTGAGAAATTTTCACTTATTTGCGATTTTTTAAGTAACTTAAAAAGTTATTTTTATCACCGCTTATTAATTCAATAATATCGTCTGTATTGCCTTCTCAATAAAATGCATATTGAAACCATCTGGTATCAATTCACAGGATAAATTAATCTTTAAACCTTGTTGAAACTTGGAATCTTATTAGCAACACTCCAAATTGCCTTACCTTTGATATTACTTTCACAAATCACTTTATCATTATTTGACTTTATCATTATAGTCAAATTCATATGATTGTAGCCAACGGGAAGTGTTGTCACACCAAACAAGTGGGTTTCTGTCGAAGTGGAAGATTTTGGACCCACAATTGGTTAAATATGTTGTGATGAACCTTAGTTCTTCACGAAGTGAGGATATTTACGGTCTTTCTAATTATGTTTTTAGACAGATTGTCGATGCCATATTACTGCTTCTGACCAGTCTCATTAACTCAGTGTTAACGGTTGGAGTTTTTCCTGACTCTCTCAAGTGCAGTAAGGTCACTCCTATTTTAAAAAAAGGTCAAAAGGAGTTGCCTGAAAATTATCGACCCATAGCTATTATACCTAGTTTAAGTAAAATAATTGAAAGTTGTATGTTAAAGCAATTATATGAATTTTTCGAGATAAATAATGTATTTTATAAATATCCGTTTGGATTTAGGCCTTGTCACTCTACTTCAATGGCAGTTGAAAGCATTGTAAGTGAAATTTTAAATGGATTAGAAAATAAGCTTGTCATAGGTACTACCCTCATAGATCTTACCAAGGCTTTTGATGTAGTCAACCACTCAATTCTTTAAAAAAACTTGATTATTATGGTATAAGGAAGAAAGAGTTAGGTTTAATTGAAATAGAGTGCAAATGGTCAGAATTAATAATGTGGCATCTAGTTTTAAGAATATTGTAGCAGGTGTCCCCCAAGGCTCTGTGCTTGGCCCGTTTCTATTTTTGGTTTTCGTTAATGATTTTGGTAATAATGTATCATCTTTGTCTTTTCTTTACGCAGATGATACAACCCTTCTCTGTTCTGATTTTGATTACTGTGCCCTCAACTTAAAGCTAACCAATTCTCTTCAACAAACTAAAGAGTGGTATTTTGCCAACAAACTCATTATCAATGATAGTAAGACTGATAGTATAATTTTTAAAACTTTGAAATAAATGATGACTTTGTTAAGCCTGTTAAGTTATTAGGTATTTTTTTAGATAGTAAGCTTTCTTGGGAAACTCATGTTAATAGTGTTTGTAAAAAACTTTCACGAGTAATTTTTTTGCTGCGCAAATTGAAACACTGTGTAAATTTTGAAGTTTTGTTAATGTCATATTTTGGTCTGTTTCATGTACATCTTAACTATGGTGCCCGCTTATGGAGAAATTCTAGTGCAGCAAATAAAGCCTTTCTTTGGCAAAAAAAGCAATTAGAGTAATGGCCAATCTTTCACCTCAGTAATCTTGCAGGCAATCATTTAGTAGTTTTAAGATTATGCCCCTTGCTTGTGTTTTTATTTTGCAAAACTTAGTTTATGTTAAAAAAATATCAATGATTATGTTTCTCATGATTTCATCCATGACCATAACACCAGGTTTAGGCATAATCTAGTACAGCCCAATATTAGATTAACCAAGACATTCAATAGTTTTAGTTTTCAGCAGATCAGACTCTGTTCAATAAGCTACCACTAGTAATAAGAGAATTACCACTTGGTAGGTTTGAGTCGAAAATGTCTGCATGGTTAAATTTTCAAGCTTTTTACTCGGTTGAGGAATTTATGAACTGTGATATAACCAATTTATTTTTAGAAATTTGTTAGGCCTATGTTGTTTTAACTTATTTTAACTTTTTTATGTCTTGTCTCATTGTTTTTTTTATGTTTAGGTTTAATGACGAAGCCTAATGTAAAATTTGTATTTAATTTAATGGCCAATAAAGATCTTGGTTCTTGATTCTTGAGGTCTTTGATTTCCTCGCTGAGATGTCCGATGTTGTGGAGGCCTTAGACAAGGTTTGCGGTGGGCCCAGTGACACCCGAAAGGTCACTGCAAGAGCCCACCAATCAAGCAGAAGCTGAAGATGGCAGTCCTTTCGAGGGAAGCTCGGCCATCTTCAGAGGTGGGGTTTGCCAGCTGCACGCTGAGATTGATAACCGTAGTCCTACGGTGCTTTAAGTGCCTTGGCTATGGGCACCAACGTAGCAAGTGCACTGGGCCGATCGGTTGACTCATTGCTACAAATGCTGAGAGTCAGGCCATAAACATAATGCCAGCAGAATTGGGCCTCACTGCTTCCTCTGCAGCAAGCTCCAGCTAGAGGCAAAAGCCGACCACATATCAGGGTCTGGGGCATGTTGTGGTTTTAAGCTTGCCCTGGAAAAGGCAAAGCAGGACGAAAGATGGCAGCCAAAGAGAGCGTCATCAAAGAAAAGGAGGTAGCTACTTTCCCCCAGCTCTGCAGACTTCAGCACAACTGATCAGCAACACGGGGTTCTCTCCCCAAAGTAATATGACAAACAATTCCGGGGAGAGTAAAGCCTGACATGGGGGTGGGTTTAGTGGGTAGGGCCTCGACGAGTCCAAACACTTCGTCCATAAACAGATTTCCACCTCCTTGAAAAAAAAATTATAGTCTACTTTATGTTTGTTTATGCAAAATTGTGTTAAATATATCCTTATATCTTATTTCTTTAGATATGGTATTGGTATGTACATCTTTCCTTAATCAAGGGTAAAAGACAAGAGTGAATGGAATCTGTAGGTTCATTAGCAGGAACTGGCATGTATACTAGCCCATGGCAGCACCACTACTACACATGTAAACAGACGTTAAACAATTTGAAAGTAAATAAATCCATTTATTATAAATTTCTTTGTGCAAAATTTGTCATTGCACTGGGCTAGGTGTCTAGCCATTGCATCGTCAAATAAAAACGTCTAGTGCTTTTTTGTCTGCTTCATGTACCGCCCCTTTGATGATGGAGTTCCGTGCTCAACACGAGCCAAATGGAAGGAGGAACATTGATTAAATACAAATCGGGAGACCCCCTGGCTTCTCACAATGCTGAATATAATTAGGTTAAGAAAGGGAAACGGTGGAGGGATCAACCTTGAAACCCAGGTGAGAACCCCAAAAGTTCCCCTATTCCAGGAGTGTGTGGACGGTGCCGAGCTAGCATCAGATAATGGAAGGTAATTAGGTAATGAACGGTTTTAATCATAATTAAATTTCAGTTGTTACCTCCCCTTCCTATTCCCAGTTCTTTGGAACTTCTAGGTTTCAACCAGCACCGCACCTGCCTTATCCCATGATACAGTATACTGGGTTCGCCCAGGGGTCTGTATTAATCTCAATATAAATTTCTTTGCGCAAAATTTGTCAAAGTAAAGTTTAAAAATAATTGTTAAATTTCAAAAAGAAAAAAAAAATGTGTATTGGTTTAAATAACCTTATCGTCAAGTGATCCTATTTTCCTCAAAATGGTGACCGGTTCAACCCACTATTATGATCTTCATCAGGCGAATGTCTAAGTACTAGTTTTTATCGAACATGTCATATTTTTAAAAACCCTCTGAGGTATTTAACATTAAAACACTAAAAACACATAAACAAACAAGTAAATTCATTTTTGACCAAAACGACGGGCGGAAGAACAGTACGGAAGTTGAGTCCAGACTCTAGAAAGAATTTGATGACGGGATTGAACCCAAGAACCCAAAAATGGTAAGAAAGCTTTTAATACACTGAGTCGTCATTGCTTGCTCAACAATAGTTAATGAAGTTTATCTAGGCAAGACAAATTGGACAACCAAGCAGCGAATTCTAGTGGTGATTTAAAGAAACAAAGAGAAAAATCAGGATGCTCTTTACCCTGATAACTATAGTTGAAAAGACACTATAGACATGGTAGCCATTTGTGGTCATAGGAACAAAGGGATTTTTTGTCACAGGCTTCTAATCTTGGGGGTGATTGATTATATTTGATTTTAGTCACATTACAATGAATGTTGTAATGTGAAAATTGTGTTGAGTGTTGTCAGTTGTGTGTAATATTTACACTCTTGGAGCTTATTTTCATTTAACAAGGTTTTCCCAAAATGTGGTTTGTGAATGGATTTTTTGGGAAAAAACCTTTGGCTCTATCGCTGAGTATGTAGTCTTGCTACAATTGGGATGCAATGAAAAACAAATTTAAATACAATTGAAAAGCAATTATTTTAATAACAGTTCTGAATCCTAATTGGGTTTTATTACTGTGGGGTGATTCTAACCAGTAGGGCTGTATTTCCCTGCACAAGTTCCTGAGTTATGTCTGCAGGGTACACCCATGGGTGGGGGAAGGTTATTTACTCAGGGTAATGTTAGGTATTATCAGGGCAAGCAGAATGACAAGACAAAGACAAAAGACAAAATGTTTTTAATGTACATGAACATCAAGTACAGTCATGGTGCCAATATAGTTTTTCTTGATCAGTGAGGTGGACTTCCTCTCTCCAAGCATTCTTCAATGTAGTAGAATTCCCTCTCCAGCAGCCAGTCGAAAAGAGCTTCTTTAAAGTTTCTGTTTTCTTTCTGTTCGTATTTAAGTTCAGGAGGAAGTGTGTTGAAGAGTTCAGCCGCGATATAAGATGTTTTTTTCATAGGCAGTCAGATGGTGTGCAGGAAGTCTGTAGTTAATTCTGTTCCTGGTGTTTATACGGATGAGTCTCTGAGAAGTGGGTGAGTCCTTTATTAACTACATAGGTTATTACCTCGCCAATGTATAGATTTACCACCGTCTGCAGCTTCATCCTTTTGAATATTCCCAGGCAAGATCACAAAAACCCAGTTGGGCTATAATTCTGATTGCCTTTTTCTGGAGGACCAGTACCCTGTGTAGGTTTCCCTGAGATGAAAACCCCTATACAATCAGCCCATAGCGTATATGAGACTCAAAGTAAGCTGCTCTTGAGGTTTCTGTGTTGCTGATGTGTTTTAAATCACTTGATAACGTACAGGGCAGTGCTAAGTTTCATGCATAGTTGGTCTACGTGGGGTTTCCAATTGAGGTTACTGTCTATGGTCATTCCAAGGTATTTGGCCCCTTGAATTGCTGAGACAATTGGGTAGCGCAAGAGCATTCCTTCTTTGTGAACCAAAAAAGAGCTGCTACGTTTTGTCTTCATTTAATACCAGGTCATTCTCTTGACTGTACTGTTTGGCCATGCTGACAGTGATGTAGGCATTGATTTCTATCTCTTCAATATTCTTGTGGGAAACAATGAGGGCAGTATCGTCGGCATAGAGGAATGCGTTACAGTTGTCCTGAAACGCGGAGACAATGTCATTTGTGTACAGTATGAATAGGACAGGGCCCAAGACAGATCCCTGTGGGACTCCTCTTGTTGTCTGTATCTGATTTTTTGAGATGTATTGTTTATTACGTGAGTTATCTCAGTCATCTGTGCCCTTTCGCTGAGATATCTCTGAAACCACTGATGCGCTGCTCCTCTTATTCCTAGAGTTTGTAGTTTGTCCAGAAGGTGTTTGTGACTCAAGCTGTCAAAGGCTTTACTAAAATCAAGGAGGGTGCCTGTTGTTGTCACCCATTCTTCAGTTGCATCGATAATAGTTTCCACTAGGTCAGTTTAGCTGTGATGGTGGACTTGCCTTTTCTGAACTCGTTTTGACGGCTGATTAGAATAATATTGTTTTCTAGATGTGTAAGCAGCCTTGTAAGTACCTACTATTTTTTCAAAAACTTTTGATAGTGTGAAGATGAGCGATATGGGTCTGTAGTTGCTGGCCAGGG
Source organism: Allygus modestus (assembly GCA_963675035.1). Taxonomy (NCBI): domain Eukaryota; kingdom Metazoa; phylum Arthropoda; class Insecta; order Hemiptera; family Cicadellidae; genus Allygus; species Allygus modestus. The sequence goes on from OY776115.1 coordinate 81,926,197, forward strand.
AGGTGGGTCCTTTTTTGTGCTTTAGGTAGAATAATGAGTGTTTAAGTGGGGAGGGAAAAATGCCTTGCTGGAAAGACTTGTTTATTACACATCAACTATTGGGACTAGTACTTCATTTAATGAGCTTACACATCACGTGGAATATCTTGACCTGTGGCTTATTCCACTGCCAGAGTGACTGAGATAACCAGCTGGGTCGTCTCTAGCTTCAGTTTTGCCGATGACGGTAATTTTATTATTGTTTACATAACAACATTATATGATTAATTGACTGAACAGATGATGGAAACAACAGATGACAGATTTAGACCGATGTCTCCAACTATTTGAACTGAAAACAGTTCCCACAGGTCAAGATATTCTCCGTCACGTGTACTCTTATCCTCATTTTTGGATTCATGGAATACTCAGGATAAGAAAAAAACAGGTAACAGAAACACAACATTAGATGCTTACATTTAATATCACAACAATCACAATAATCACATCGAATTGTGATCACATATATTATAATCCATGACAGTTAATACAATGTATTGTAAGGTAAAAATCAATAGGCAGTTCAAAGTTACTCTTAAATTAGAGGATGTAATCAATTATGTAAGAGTAATCATTCATATTAACTTAGATGATATCTCAAAATGATCCAAGATGTATTTTATCTCATCCTATTGTTAAAAAACAAAGAAAGCAGGAGGACCTATGTTGCCAAAACAAAAGCAGCAGTTAGCAGTATTTCTAAAGGTTACCATCAAACGAGAAATGATGTAAAATATTTCCGATAAGAAAAGCATGGGGATTTAAAAACGTCTGCTTTGTTTACATTAAAACATGTGATTACGAGTCTACTACTTTGTTTACGAACTAATATCTGTTCCTACTTATACAGGGTATTTATTTTCCACGGTATGTAAAGAGGGAAAAAATCAGTTGAGGTAGAGTATTGGAACAAGGTTAGGGGCCATGTACTGGGCCCTTCAGGCCACTATTTACTAATATTTAGAAATTGTTTGAAATACATCTTGCGCCAACTTATGTGCCTCATACTCTACACTACTGCACTACTCTCCTGAATGGTTGGCCGAATTATGATTGTTTGGTGAATAGTGTGGAAGCTGAACAGATACCAAATACCAAATTGTTGCATTGTTGATAAGCATTGACGAATGTTTGCATAAAAATTCAGTTGTTTTTTCAAGTGTGGGACTTATATTTAACATGTTAATCAAAACTGTATTTTTGAAACTCATAATAGCGATGGATTTGAATTTATTATTGATTTATTTGGACTTTACCTATTACTTCTAGTGCTTAAAACTACATATGTTTTTTTGACAGTCTGACAGTCAAGTGGATGGTGCGGTAGTGAGTGGAGGCAAGAGTGCAGTTTTCCTATTTTACGGCCAGCTTAGAGGCAACGGTGCATAACAGGTAATGTATTGACGGTTTTCAATTTGTTGTAATTATACATTTTGTGTTAGAGTATTGTATTTGTTTTTTTGTATCTGTATTTGTTGTCTGTTTTGTGTTTGTGTAAATAAAATGTAAAGGTAAAAATAGAAAAATCCAAAAAAATGTAGGTTAGTTAGGTGTAAGAACTTGATATTTAGATGTAAGTAGGGTTCACTTGATAACGGGAGGAGTTTCCTTACCTCCCGAAACGTAGTGTAGTTTTAAACACTAGAAGCGATAGGTAAAGTCCAAAACAAATCAATAATTAATCAAAACGTTGTTTATTTTGGTTCAGAATGTTGGTATAGGCTAAATTAAAACATAAAAATGTTGTTAAGGCAATAAATACGCTTATTCCATAAAATTTATGTTTTATGCTTAACTTTGAACTGCCTATTGGTTTTTACTTAACTACAGTAACATACAATTTAGTGAAAAATGATATTTTAAATCTTTAAAAAGTCATTATGAGAAAAAATATATACAATCTTATATTTGTCTGATAACTAAATAAAACTAGATCGCATGATATTAATTCATTGCTACAAATCTGGCGATGAACAAAATATCACTCAATGTCTGAATTAAAATACTCAAAAAATGATGATGGTGATGAGGAGTGTAAAGGCAAGATTAGTTTATCATTTTTAATAGCCAATAAAGTATAAATAGATAATTTGAAAATAACATGTTACACTCTTAGAATACAGTGACTGTCTAGAAAAAATATATATTTACTTAATTTGCTAAACTCAGTTGAATAAAATTATAAGGATAAGTAAACATTTGTAATTCATGTTATTAAGATATTCCAGGGCATGATAGACAGTAAACAACTTTGCTAATTATTTGATTTGTTAGGGAACATTGTTGGAGGTTGAGTAATAAACAAATCATTTTTTCATCCTCTGATGCGATTACAATAAAATAATTTCTTTAAGTGATTAACAAAATAAATTTATTCAAGTGAAAAATGCACAATACCGGTATATCAAATACTATTGGGTACCGGTATAGCATATAAGAGCCACACTAACAAAGAGTGCAGAAAACTTTGAAAATAAATGTTTTAAGGAAATTATATTAGTCGTAGGAATAAACCTTTTTATGGTATTAGATGTTAACTTTTAACACATATAGTATGTTATTGGTTTTATAAAAGTATTTTAAACCATAGCAGTATTATGAATAATTGTATCTTAAGAAGCTATGATGGTTATCAAAGAGTTAAATTGTTGTTGATGTGAGGAAGTTCTAAAAGAAACATTTTAAATTTAAATCTCACATGTTTTATGGTTAAGAATAAGTAATTTATTTGTATACACTAGTGCAGAAATCTATATAAATAATTGAACTCATATACTTCATTAGATTTTGATAGACGCTGTACAGTTTTTTATAGAATAATTGTTACTAATATATTTTATAAACTTTTACTTTGTGGTTGGTGATTTTCTTATCAACAACATGAAAACAAGTTTGACTAACATTGTTGTTTGATGTTTGTATTCTTTGCATAAATATTTGTCAGTGCATGTAAAAGTTGTACAAGTTTTGATACAAGAATATACAAAATATGTTAAAAATAAAATAATGGAAATTAAAAAAATATTCATTGAATCCCCTAAATTAATTTGTGAATAAATCAATGAGATACATATTAAATTATTGTCTAATTTGTTAAAAAAGGAACACTATTTAGGCCTCCTATGACTAATCGTGTTCATAGTCTTATTTTATAATGTGGGGCAAAGAGCAAGAATGCTTTATTAAGTATATATCTTAAAATTTAAACACTAAAATGTCAACACATCTAACTGAATCTAAAGCGAGTTACGAAATATAAACAGTTAAAAATACACACATTATTTGCATATTTTAATAACAGTATATAATAGTGGTTCACTAAAATGTATTGGATTAGTGCAAGATTTTTTTATCAAAGGTCATGATGCAATTACAAAATTTGAAGTATTCTGATAACTTTTAAGGCTGCCCCATTGTTTTTATGTTGGAAGAACTAACCTAAAGATAAACTGGCACTGGTACAACTTTAATGTTTAGTTGTGAACTCGTTATATGAATTTATTCTTATTTAGATTCTCCCTCACATCTATATACAAGAAGCAACCAAAACATTTTTTCTAGCTAACAATTACGAAACATTACATTTAAACTAAGCTAACAGTCTTTTGGTTGACACAAGGAATAAGGGAACATTTAATTTAGCAAAAGCATGTTCAGATTCCCAGATGTGTCCAAATGCGGCCACAAAATAACCGAGTATAAAAGTATAAAGCAACTGAAGTTTTGAGCACAGCAGCAAGAACGAATCAGGATTTTGTACATTATTTCAATTATTGTACAATTTATTAACATTTTTAATAAACTGATGGTTAAACTCTAATTTTTATGAGAAATTTAACAGTTGTATCTATTAATAAAATTTTTTATTACTTAAGGTGACATGATTTTTTTCAACACATTAATGGACTTTATGAAAGCTAGTAAACATGGACATGTGTAGGCCTATTTCAATGATGATTTTAGAATTATTTAATCAACTTGACATGTCATATATTCACCACTGAATTTCAGCCATTGTATGAATTTTTGTGATGAAAATAAATAGAATTGAATTGATGATCTATTCCAGAATTATTTTTGTTATGCTACCAATTCAACAAACTGTATTTAACAATACTGCTCTCATACTTCCAGATTACAGATTCAGTACTGAAGGAACAAATATATTTTCTCATAAGCAAGAATGTAATAAACATAAACATAAAAGTTGCTAAAGTGAGTAAAGGGTGATCAATTTAGATTTGCCACACTGATCACCATTTGGATCAGTGACAGAATGACAATATGAATAAGTATGTATGTAGGTGTAAAATATAGAGTATAGAGTTGTAAAATATATTTTCTAATAATCCTGTATAACCTACAGGATATATATTCACATGCTAATGGTTTATTTGATTATTTTGTTAATACAAATTGTTGAATATTTTAAAAATAAATATAATGGTAAAAATTTACCTATAAATTCCTTGATGTAGGCTAATTACGTTTGGTGCACAAGTAAAAATCCATTGATCACACTAACACTAATTTGTGTACTCTCATAATGTTTTAGACCGTCCGATATTCAGTCTTCCAGTATCAAAGAATGAGATAAAGAATTTTATCTCATTTCCATAAATTAAACAAAATACATAATATAAAAATTAAAAAATCTTATAGTATTTTATATAACCAAATTCAGCATGAATGTAAAATATACAAAAATAAAAACTGTTCTCATTTCTATGTCCAAAGTAGGTATCTCATAATCTGACCTCATAGAATTGGCTGTTTTGGATTTGAAATGTTCAGTTGAAAATTGAACATCAAGCTACTTTAAAAGTGGCCCAGAGGAAGCATCCAAGAGCCAGCAGAGATAAGTCTTGTAGTCAAGATTTAAATATCTCTTGATTTGTTAACAAAATAAATAATAAAATATAATTTTTGTCTCGGTTCGGCAGATTTCTCCTGATCTTATAAAGCAATTCCAGAGCAACAGATATATTGTGGAAACCCCTTTGTTACAGATACCTACCTCAGACCTTTTTTATGAGAAAATTACAAGGTAAAAGTTTCTGTTGAACCTGGACATACCGTACCCTGTTTTGCTGGATGATCGTTATATATTTATTACATACATCTGATATTCACATGGACACATCTGCTGCAGCATGAGATTGCGTTTTCAGTCTCATCTAAGAGTTTTATAAAAATCAATTGAAATGGTCAGTTCCGAGAAGTCTTAACATGATTGTTCAAGGTCAGTTATCAGTACATAACACATACAGTTAATTACCAAGTAACAAAAATAGGAATGTTCATTTGGATATCAATTGAAGTTGTCTTTGATTGCTATATAGCATGAATTTTAATAAATAGTAAGTTTGTATTCAAATACCCTGATATATATGTGGTGTTTGCTTAAAGGGACTTATTTCTTTTATCTATGTTTGTTTGAAAACAAAGATCAATATTACTAGTTTGAGTTAGCAATTGATCTGGATGGTCTGTTACTGCAAAACTTGCTGCATCAGGTTCACAAACTGCTTTAAATTCAAACCTCTGCCCACATTTTAATATGTAAGAAACCAAAATTAATCGCGATGTCAATCTTAATGGGAAACCAATCCCTGAGGACCCTCGCTTAAAAATGTACATCTTAAACCATAGATAAAGAATTCAGGTTAAAACACATTTTTAAATATTAAAATTTGATTAGCTGTGTAATTTGATTTGCCAACAAAACTGGAATCAGGCGAAGAATCTGCCATCAGGCTGATGGGCAAAACCAACGAGATGAATAAATAAATATAAAGCTCTCGTCATGTGTTAAAAAAATGAAGCCTTGCTGGAGGATATTTTTGTAAACAAATCATCTGGTCAAAGAGTAATAAAGACTAACATAACTTGTGAAGAGAGGATTTGATTGTTTAAAGATATTGTTGCCATGGAGACCGGAGGGTATAGAGGGTCAAAATGGTGGTCAGCATGTAGGCACAGTTTTTTTACCCCAGATGAGACCTCTATAGATATATACCTCGTTGGGAAAAACTAGTTTTTTAAAACATCTGAGACTTGTGGCTGAAACATCCCATTTGAAGAATGGGACACCAGCTACTTTATAGAAAATAATGTCAAATAAAAAAGAAACAAAAGTGTTACAAACTTTTTTATTGTTTTTATCGTACAAATAGCTCTTTTAAATGAGTATTAGACACATGTGTGACAATTTCAACTGATATCTCAATTAAGAAACTGAAAGGGTCCTAAATAAAAACCCACATCACACAACCACTTAACATCAACATTCCCAATAACAAGTGTTTTATGTTATAAATTATTTCAGGGGAGGCTAAAAAGTAATGCAATAATGGGCTAATAAAATTGTATTACAAATAGGTAGAATATCAAACCCAGTGGATAAGCATAGTGCACTTATTACTATATTGAGAATCACTATACTATCATTGTCTAATGTATTATCTGATGGTTAATTAATACAAATAATAATTTTATGATTTTGGCTGAAAACAACAACAAATATGGACAGTAAAAATAGTTAAAAGTTTGTCACAATTATGACTTAACAGACATTTGTTCTCATAAAAAAAGAACAATTGATGTAGATGAATCTGAAAAAATAACTACATCTGTGTAATATCCACAATTCTAGGGTGGCCATGATCATGTTCTAATTTCGTTAGTATTTTTGAAATGAAACAACAAACGAGTTACTAGGCTAAATAGCTTGAAGTGTTTCTTAAGAAATACTACCTTTATTTTTAAAGTTTTAATAAAAAAAGTTTCAATGAGCTTTGATTTCTGAAAGGAAGCATCTTTCATCTATGATGACTAACCTATTTGCTTGACCAAATAAAAGATTCTACTCTATTCTGTTTGAGTCATAAAACTCACCGAAATCAATGTTTTTACGTCTAAAAGATTCTTGAAACTATTATTGTCCTTGATCTTCAAACCAGAACACTTTTTGAAATCGAGTATCAAGTATATGAAGTTTTTAAGTCTTAATACTTAGAAAAGATTTAGTTGAAAATTATTTTATCAGTAAGATTAGAACAAGCACAATTTCAGTATTTCGACTGGGCTGGGGTGGGGGGACATAAATGATTGTGATCATCATTTATCGTGACTTTTTATATATCACAATAATATGTTCTCCAAATTATTGGGGGGAGGGGTAGGGCCACTGCCCCAGAGAGTTTTTTTTTCAATTGGCTTTACTGACATTTTTCTCGATAATGAGTCAAGCAATGATTTTACATGGTCTGAAATATTTTAAATCTTATATATTATAGGTTTTAGCAGACAACTGAGAAGTCATTACAATGTTGTTTACTTCAAAGTCACAAGTTAAAGTGAACTAGTAAACATTGGTTAAAACACGCTTTAACTAAAACTCATAAATATCACTAGTTTTTACTAGCACATCAGAAATGATTTTATCAGAAACTATACAATTTCACAAGTTTTATGAACTTCTCCACAAATGATACGAATAATCATGAATTTACTGCCATAATCTAGCCACGACCCATTTTATCGATCAAGCCTGCTAAATAACCATTTTATTCATTGTTAAATGTCTCCAGAACTGTTATATGACAATTGAAATATAGGTTTTAAGTACCTTCAGTCAACAGTTCAATTTCCAGTAGTTTATTCCTACATATGTTTCGTAACTCTTGTTCCATCATCAGGGTATACATAAATGTCTTTCTTCTATTGTAGAAACATATTTTGTCAACAATTTAAATCAAAATTAAATATTAAAACACAACACATACAGCGGGCATAACAAGAGTTTCATGTTTAAATGTGCATTTGTGTATGTGTTGTGTTTTAATATTTAATTTCAATTGAAATTGTTGACAAAATATGTTTCTACGATAGAAAAAAGATATTTTTTACACCCTGATGATGGAACAAGTTTTCTGAAAAGGAATAATCTACTGGAAATTAAACTGTTGACTGAAGGTATATAAACCTATATTTCAATTAAATAACCATGTAAATAGATAAGACAGATTGATGGTCACCCTAGGTAGAACACATGTTTAGTTAGAATGCTTGTGCCCTTCGGAACTGACCATTTCGCTAGACCCGGACGAGGTTAGGGTGGTGTTGCTGCCATAGTGCTCGCCTCCGCTGCTCTGCACGCTCATGCTGCGCCCTTGTGCACTGCGCCTCACTCTGTTGGGGGACAGCTTGTTGGGGTCCACACTTGACGGGTCTGCCTGTACAAACAAGGGAGGAGAACATTTATTGAATTTTTGCTGAAGTTAAAGGTTTTAGACTTTAACTGTAATATGAATTTTGTATGTATGTCTCAGCAATACGCATGTTTTAAATCTAATGTTAAAGACGCTCGTTTGACTAAATGTTATCAATCCCAAACTAAGTTTTAAGTTACAACTGTTACTAATTCTGAATATAATAAGAAACCTTTTGTAATTTATACATTTCAGAACTATTTTTTTAAAATTTTTTACATGAAAGATATACAATTTTTATTTTTTATTTAAAAAATCCTATATATTAATACACGGTTGCAATGCTAAGTTCTCAGTGACTACTGAACCTATTTACAAGAATGATGGGTCAAATTAAAGGGGATAGTGCGTAGATGCCAAATTTCCTCAGAATTAACGTTCATTCTTAGAGCTACGCCCCAGAGCCTTTAAAAAGTTGTAATGTTAATCTTACGGGGGAACAGTAATCATTAAAATTGAGCATTTAAAAACTATTGAAGGTAACAAAACAGTGCAGAAGCAAGATCAGCTGTTTTAAGCTGACTTCTGGAATGGCATCACAATTTCAACTACCCGAATTCCAGCATCTGGGTCGGCTAGTACACTATTAAAATGTAAACAATATTACGGTGGTTACAAGACACCTGCTACCTACTAATGTATAAAGTTATGTCACGTATTGCGTCAATAAAGAATTTCATATGGCAAACTTGAAATACTTTGGAATTATAACTGAATACAGATTGACGTGGGTGTCAAAAGTTCAATTTATAAAACAAAATCCCAAAAAAAGGCTATTTCTTCAGGCAGTTCAGCTGGGTATTGATACTGCGGGCGTGTGTATATTTTGCTTCTGTACAACATGCGTTACAACACAGAGTCCTAGCATAGGGAGGGACCTCTTCCTTGTTCAGGATATTTTTTTACAATTTATTATTATTGTATATTTCTAATCTAAAATAAAAATTATTAAGATTCAACAAATCTTCAGTGTGTTTAAATCATCAACCTTATTATTTTGTATATTAAGATGTAACTTAACACATTTGTTGAAGTTAGCAGACCCATGCTAGAACCCATGTTTCATCAGATGCAATGTTATACAAAAAATGTACAGCCTTTTAAAGTTTGAGAATTTTAGTTCCCTTAAAGCTTAAGAGGTAGCAACATTGCGTATAAAATAAAAAAAACCTATCAAGTGCTCCCCTGTCGGATGTTATTAAAACTATGATGTTCAGATCTAAACCGAGATTGATGAACCAAAAATTACTGTGCTGCACTGAATGTGATAAAGATGATCCAATATTTACGAGTAAACTAAACAAATCCTATGGGGCCATTCAATTACTTCTTAACACTAAAATTAAATCAGTTAAACGTGAAAGAAGAAAAAATGAAAAAAAGAGGGTTCAGGGCTTCACCATTTATATTTAGAAACCTTTAAATATATTTTTAAAATATGATTTAGGCCTACCTGAGGTAGCCGTGAGGAGTCGGTTTTTAAATGTCAGAATTAGAGCTTGAGTGCGTTTCTTCGGAGGCTTGGGCCTGTCAAAAAAACACTAATGTTATCATTTTTGAATACTCATAGAATATTTAAACATTAATAACTTTACAAACACTTTTGTTATGAAATTGTTGAGTGGTTTAAATGAATAAGTCTGGGATTTAGAACTCCTCATTTACCTCTTTGAGATAAGAGGATTTGGGCCAAACAGTAATGCCCTTTATAGCAAATGAAAGAAAACTAGCTCTCATGTTTAATTTATAACATGTTTAAAGTGTATAATTTAGTGATCATTTCAACTAATAAAAATATAACATGATTAAGATGTCTTTATGTTTTAAGCTTTTATGAAAATAATACATAAATAAAAAAACAGACAAAATATTAAGGATTAAATCATAATGTTAAATAATTATGCCTTGCTTATGAATAAGCATTAGCTTAGTTTATAACTAAACTCATATAACTCACATAGTAAATTTAGATATTGTTTATACATAATTTTCCTGTTCTAAGTATTGTTATAAAATCAATAACAGGCCCAAGCCCAAGCAAAGTGAAAGTTTAAAAAATTACCCAATTCATTAAAATACTCATTAGCAATTAAAATGGGTTGTTTTATTAACTGAGTAAACGAATAAAGTAAAATAAAAAGAATGATAGGGAAAATGGAAAAATATGGGAAATTAAATCAAATAAGAGAAAGTATAAGAAGATTGTCTTTAAATTTCTTTCAAAATTCATGTGCAGGCTAGTTTTATATACAAATGTACTTTAAAAAGTTTCCTAATGTTTAAAATTCATTATTACAGTAAAAAATCACTAAATTATATTGAAAACGGTAGATATGTTATTTGTTTAGAGAAAAATAATTGCTAACAGGGTGATCAGAAGACTATTCTGGTTGAACAGTTTTGTTTATTATTGTGATGTTTTAATCTTATAATATATAACAATGAATGCCTATTTCCCTTGGTCACGTCATAACTTGAGATTGAGTGCACCAAATTGAATAATTATTTTTTGGTTGTGTTCGTTAATGTCAGGACAAGGTTTTTATAAAAGAAAATGTTTAATCCGACCTAAGGGCTCTGTCCCACTGGCCTTCAAAGTTCCCATTGATTTCATCAAAGTTCAGTTAGTTACACCAAACAGCTGTTAAGAAGGATTATATCTAACAATTCTTGAAAGGCATAAACATGTTCATTATGGAAATATCAAATCTACTTGGATGGTAACTCAAATTCTTTTTTCGATACCAAAGTTAGCACCATATAAAAATAGGCGAGTGAGCGTAGTGAACAAGCTAATCTGGGAGGCGAGTGAGCGAAGGGAACGAGCTGATCTTGAAAATGAACGAGTATTGACATAAAACAAATTCAATGACATTAGGACAGGGCAACGTCTGTCGGGCCAGCTAGTATCTAATATAAATTTTAATTCAACTGAGTTTAAGTAAAATAAAACAAGTTAACAAATTTGTAACTTTTTATTGAATCCGCTCCCATCACTGCTCTCCCTGGCTCTTGTGCCAACGTAGTACAATACACACCAAAATATATTCTGGGGTTATGATATCTGGGGTTTTTGTTGCTTAAATCAACCTGAGTATCAACAAATGGTTGAAGATGTATACAAGGTAGAGTTTAAATTTGAACATTTTGTACAATCTGCCTACATTTTAAAGAGGAAATAAATTCAAGAGGCCTATTTCTGACATGTTAAAAAATTACTAATATTACAAACCACCCTCAAATGTAAGTGACACACCAATGTACACCAAAGTTCAGCGTCAACTGTAGCACTGACTCCAGACACATAACTTTTATATGGTCTGCCTTACAACTGTAACTGAGATTATTTTTTGTTTCTTATAATCTGGAGTGCTAACTAATAAACTCACATACTGTTACTCCCTTCAGTACCTCTTCTCTCAAGATGGGTTTATGTTGATTGATCATTGATCCTACAAGTTTTAGCGAATTTCCCCTATAGGGAAGAAGCTATTACCGTAGGTCTCATGGTAAGACTTAAGCCCGAGACCATGATAACTTTTTATAATTATATAAATACTATAATTATATAAACTTAATTATGTATAATTATATGTATAAATTATATATAATTATATACATATAAAATTGAACGAATAGTGTTTTTGTTATCTGGGGACCTCAAAACAAAATGTTATCATGGTCTCGGGCTTAAGTCTTACCATGAGACCTACGGTAAATATGACATAACATACATATATATGTATCCGTGAATGCGATAACTTGAGTAAAAAACGTCCGATTTTGATGAAATTTGGCTCAAATGTGTAAAGTCACATTTATAACTTTAAGTTCGAAAACCAGAAAAATCGGACCACATGGGAAGAGTGGTTTATGGGGGTTTCAAATTTTCTTAAAATCAGTGTTTTTCATTTTTTACCCTAAAATTTTTTTAAAATTATTTTTTGTTTTTACCATGTTACAGAACCTAAAAAAATAAACAAATAATATAGATAATATAGTATTTTGAATCATTAACCTAGGTTAAGTGGTTGCGGAGAAAATCCGAAAAAACCTACCTACTCATAAAATCTCCCATGTTAATATTATGGGAAAAAGGTTTTTGGCTTTTCCTCAGTTCATTTTTATATAAACTTCACATTTGCTTTTACCAATCAGTTCAGCTCCACAAAACAATCATTTTGGTGTTTAAATTGTGATTCTACGTCCAGCTGTTTCAGAGATTTTCAAAGTGCTAAACACAGGACGTTGTCCAATGTTGACCTTGTGGAGAATAAATTAAATTTGATATCTCAATTATTTGTGAATATATATTGATGAAACTTGGTATGTGGCTTCACGTAGTTCTGTTTATTGATATTTGCAAAAAAAATAGATTTTTGTTGATTATCCCCGCAGCAGCAAACCTGCATACTCAGCCCTAATGTTATTCTTATGGAGAAGAAGTAAAGTTTTATATCTCTCTTGATTGTGAACATAAGTTAATAAAAGTTAGTATGTTGCTTCACCTGTTTGAGATGTATTAATAATTGGACAAAAACATATATCTTCTCTTTCTTTTTGCAGCAAAGATACTCAGCCCTAATGCTATATTCTTATGGAGAATAAATAAAATGCTATAGATCACTTATTTATTCATGTAGTTTTATGAAACTTGGTAAGTGGCTTAATGTGGTAGTGAGAAACATATGCATACATTGGAAATTCGCTGAGTTCGCAGGTTTGCTGCGACGGAGGTAATTTTTGTACATTCATACAACCTGTGAAGAAAGGGTTATATTCTCTTAGTCAAAGGTGGTCAAAGTGAAAATTGACTCATATGCCTCAACTCCCTAAATAAACTTCATTTGGTAACCCTTTACCAGATTAAACCTTCCCAAGCGTTGGATGTATAAATACGATAACGATAATACAGTATTCATTTGCGAGCGTTGGATGTATATATACGCAACTCAATTTGAAACTTGCAAGCGTATGACGAATATATACGCCTGACATATAAATTTAATTTATCTATTGTAAGGTTGTTCCTGTGTTAAATACAGTTACTTTAAGCAATTTGTCTATGTTTTGTTTTAGTTTATTTTAGTGGTTCATTTTCATTCGGTGAGTTAGCATCAGTGTTTGTGCAACAGCTTTTATAGACTGGCCAGCTGATGCAATCCTTTGTTACTGTCTCAAGAGTTAGTTTAGGTTTGGTCAGTTGTCTACAAGCTTTTGTGTGAAGTACAAGCTAGTGAAAAATATTTTTACCATGAAAATGAGCATGATTAATTTTAACCACCAGATAGAAGTGAATATAAATAAACATTTAAAAATCTATTTCTTTCATCCCAACCAAAAAATATACAGCGTATAGAATAGGGCTTCGCCCTGCAATCGCCGCTTGGGAAGAGTTAAAATTTTTAACTTAATCTAAATTCTCACTTTAGACAAATTCCTAGAATATTCCAAGTGCTACAAATGGTTTAGTGAAGTAATAATTTTCCCAATTAATTAACAAACAATAAATATAAAAAACAATAAGCAAAAACTACATAAGGCAAGCCTAATGGCTAACATATTTTTTAGAACCTGAAAATAGTAACTATCGAGGGCAACGCTATTTTTACCTGGTATGCGAGCGCATTCATGATGATGCTGTACGGAACGTAGCCTAGAGGATGGATGTCTTTCATCAGCACATTGGCTGGGATCTTGTGGAAGTGGATGTATTCGAGGAAGCTGCTGATGGTTTGGTTGAGGCTCACTTGCGGAGAGTTGCTGTTCTGATTCATGCTGTCACAATACTTCTTGCTCCACATGAGAGCCGCCTGCACAATTGACATCTCCGTTATCGGTGACTCGATCAGGTCTCCAAGGCATAAGGCGTAATAGTTCAATTTAAATATTTACCTTGGGTTAGTAATATATAAAGCTCTTTCATACTGTTTAATGAGAGATTTGACTTCTTGGTTTGAAATGACCCTTGGTGTTGAGACTTGAGTACATTATTTTGGAACGGAGTCAATTTATAAATTAACATTTCAGTTTATTCACTTACAGTTATGGTATAGTAGTATAGTATATTATAGTAGTAGTATAGTAGTATAGTATAGTAGTTAAAAAATACAATAACAGTATAGAAATTTTACAATCTGAACGATAGTAAGGATGGATTCAATATGTGGAGAGTTTAGAATTTGATAGGTTTAAGAAAAATAGTAGAATCTTTAGTTTTTTATCTGAACCACTTGTAAAAAGCCTGAGCTTAGCCTATGAAACAAAAAAGGTAAGCCTTTTCAGAAGGATTGTTACACATTTTGAATTATTAATTTAATCAGTGTGACTAACTTAGTTGGAATTGTTTGCAGTGAAAGAAAACACTTGAATTGCATTGAATTGAATTCATTAAAGATGATTTTTTGGCAGGTTAGGGAAATAATTTAAATATAGGTGACATTCTATTACTTACTCAATTCAGGTGTTGGATTAAGTGATTTTTTTATATCACTGTTTCATCACAGCTTTCATACATCACTATGATCTAAATTCCAAGTTGTCTGTGCCAATGGCAAGAATTAAAAGCAGAAGGTGGTAACTTCCCCTGCACCTCCCTCCCCCTCCCAATGCCATCACTCAAAATCAGGTCTACAGGACACTGCAGACTATTAATTAACCAAGAATGTGTTGGTAAAATCAATTGCAATTTATAGAAGTAAAGAAAAGTTAAACAAGATTGAAATTAAAGAAACGGGAATGAGACATTAACCCATTGCGGGCGAAAGACGCCACACGTAGGCGTCCCCGCGGTGATTGGACCAGAGGCCGCATGACACGACCCCTGCGTCCAAAGTTCTGTGTTTACCAAAGTTATTACTGTTTCTAGTCATTGCCACCAGAGTGTGTCATAATGTGTTTCTCGGTTTAGCCAATAGATTGCCCGTGGATGTATACTAAATAGTTTGTTATTTTCCGCCAATTCCGATAGATTGTGCGCTAATTCGTACTCAGTACTGCTGCCAGTAATATATAAATAACCTCGGCCGCTAGGGGCCGCGTGGCTCGGGTTTTCGCCGCCCGCAATGGGTTAAGAAGGGGAATAGTTGAAGACAGTTTAACACGTTCAGTGAGGCGCGCCTGATTTCTGGCGGTTGCCTAACAAGGAAGCAAATGCAATTATCATGAATATACACGATTAACGCAGGGAATGTGTTAAGAGAAAAGGTTTGAAAGTCAAGATTAAGATAGTATGGGTATGTGAAAAGAATATAAGAAGACAGAATACCTTAGAAAATAGAAGAGATTAGGATCAATGGTAAAAGACTAAGAGGAGGATGACCAAGAGCAGGGAGAAGATGGATTGATTAAATTAAACAAAATGTAGAAAACAGATGATTACAGAAAAAGAGTTGTGGAAGAATACATGAGAGGTTAGAAAGTTTTAGTAAATGGCTTGATCTAGCTATAATGACGGACTGGAAAATAATACATATAATTCAGTATATGTGTGTATGTACGGTATCTATGTAAAAAATCATAGTTTGACAAACCTGGAATTTGGTGAATTCATCGGCTCGTAACTCTTCCCTTGCTAAAATAAGCCTCACAACATGTTGAGGCAGGAGGGTGAAACTGCCAAGGTTCAAAACTTCATTGCCGTGCTCATCCACAAACTCCAGCACCTGGTCATCATTCACAAAGTTATTAAAATATATAGAAAACACACAACTGGACACCCTATTCAGCCCCCACTCTTGGGTTAATTTCATACTTGTTGGTTGCCTAATTAACCGCAAACATGTTTTGAACTATAATGATGAATAATTCCAAGTAAAATATATATACCATTTGTTTTATACAGTCACTACTTGAGAGTTACATTCAGGAAAGGGGTAGTATTGAGAAAGTTCAGACAATTTACAGGTATTAAAAGTTACAAAATATTTCCTCAATCTGAAGAAGTCCTTTTAGGAGGACAAAAGTAATCTATAAGCTGAATTAACTTAATTTCTCAAAGCAGCCGTAGCTGAATAAAAGCCCTTTCCCAAATTTAATCTTTGCGAGCCTTAAATATTTTCCTAAAATAGGTACATATATTTTTGTCAACAGTTCAAATTGTAGTGATTCAATCCACTACATGTTTCACCGTAAATACGGCATTTTCAAGTGGTATACAAAGATCGTTTTCTCCAAATAGGAAAGGTCAAAATTTAAAATTGGCACAGTCACAAACACATTTACGAATAAATACCGATAAAAAACGTGTATGGTAGACCTACCGGTATTTATTCATAATTGTGTTTGTGACTGCAAATTTTAAATTTTGACCTATCCTATTTGGATAACATGTTCTTTGTATACCACTTGAAAATGCTGTATTTACGGTGAAACATGTAGTGGATTGAGTCACTACAATTTGAACTTTTGACGAAAAGGTATATACCTATTTTGGTTTAATACGCACAGTTCAGGGCAGGGCTGCCACATCTCAAGGTCGGGCCCAGGGCCACATTCTGACTGCGGGGCCCCCTCCCCTAACTTATCAAAAGAGCATTCAATGACCCCACACCCAACTAATATATACGCCATCCCATTGTCTATTTTAACTAGTAAAATTCATTTACATGAGTAGCAATAACAATTTTTGGTTACAATCAAACTGGTTTACGTATTGACAAATAAAACATGGCTTGGATTAGTTTTGGCCGATAAAACACGGTTCTGTTGTCATTTGGCCAATATCACCATAGGTCCAGACATTGCTTACAATAAATATTAGATGATGAAATTGTTAGTTACGGCAGATATTAAGTGGCCCAGTCACCACTTTTGCCGATATTATGTACACCGTCATCATTTTCGGCCTTTATTACATCATCTATTTGTCATATTGGCCCATATTATGTTTTCTGTCGTCATTTATGGCCGAAATTACGCGGTCCGGTCGTCATTGTCGGCTGATTTTACATGATGCGATCGCCTTTTGTGGCCATTACTCTGTGATTTGGCCGGTCGCAATCGTTAGCGATCGTCCGGGAATCGGCGGGAAATACTCGCTCGAACTTTCGAGTATTTTTCAAAACTTTGAGTCGAGAACGAAGATAAAAATACTCAGCCGAAAACTCGAAGTTTCGAGTACTCGTACTACCCGAATATTTTACCATATTTGCGGGCTCTGGCCGGGCCCCTAAGGGGCCCGGGGCCCGGGGACAGTAGTACCGGTAGCTCCCCCCTCATGAGGCGGCCCTGGTTCAGGGGCTACAACAATGAATATTAATAAATATTTTCCTCACAAACTGGACACTACTCTCACTAATTTACTCTTAAAAGTTGATTGAACACCAGATACATCAACAACTTTGATGTACACAGTTACACAGTTTTGCAAAGAGCAGACGCTAAAACCTGATGGCAAAGGATTCTGAATACAGTATTTAAGGTTTAAAGATGCCATTGAAGGGAGAAAACTCAAAGATAAATCTTCTCAATGATTTTTAATGTCATCCTTATTTTAAAAAAAAATCCTTCAGTCACATCTAATCAGAATGTATACATGGAGTATGTCAACCAATCAATCAATATACTTCATTGTTGTGAACAATGTACATATTGTCTGACATGCATCAACTTTACAACTAACTAAATAGATATGTTATCATATATGAAATTAAATTAAAACATTATTTCCAAATTGCAAACCATACCATAAAATAAAAAAAATAAAATAATAGTAATAATAACGATAAAACTTTCTTAAAATAGGAATATATACAAACAAGTTATAAACTTACAAAAATAATAAGTGCTCTCAATTGAACATAAAGTTATTATCTTGGATAAAAGGGGAAAATACATTGATTCAGTCTCCCCAGCGCCGAGTCTCCTCAGCGCCGCATCCCTCAGCGCCGAACGGGCTACCTGGCATAATCTGACAGTTTTGACAGCCGAATTGGAATTCACAAAAGTAACAAAACCGTGGTAATGGCGTGTGCCCAACTGAGCATAGTAGATGATCAGCACTGGAATGACGCAAATTTTGCATACATTTCATTGCAGACATGGTTTGCCTCGAATCCTCAAGTAACATAATTAATTTTAATTAAGCTTATCGACTCTCGTACTTTTGAGATGCTCGCAGTTAATCTTGAATGACTATGTAGAGCCACTTGTATATTATTAGAATGATTTGGTTTAACATTACAAATGAAGTCCAGTAATATAAAAAATGGCCTTTTAGCTTTGTTTATTTTTTATTTAATCACTGTTACATAAACAAAATTATGTACAGTAAATTTTGAAAAAACTAATAAATACTTTACACAACTTATAAGTATAATAAAGGAGTTAAATTAACAAATATATTCATTAGATTATGCGATATATACAAAATAATACCCCCGTAGCAGCAAACCTGCGTACTCAGCGAATTTCAATGCGTATATATGTATATTAATGCCACATAAAGCCAAATACCAAGTTTCATCAATATGCATTCATAAATAAACTATTTATGACATTTTAATTGTTCTCCATAAGAATAACATGGCGGCTGAGTATGCAGGTTTGCTGAAACAAGGAACATAAAAATAGCTTTTAATACAAATATCAATATAACTTAACAGGTAAAGCCACATACCGAGTTTTATTAATATACATTCATAAATAAACTATTTGGCATTTTAATTTTTCTCCATAAGAATAACTTGGGGCTGAGTACGCAGGTTTGCTACGGGAACTATCGTCAAGAAAATAGTTTGTGCAAATATCAATAGACCACAACGATATAAATCAATAAACCAAGTTTCGTCAGGATAAGTTGATAAATAAGCTATATACTCAATTGTTCTTATTCTCCATAAGAATAACATTGGATAACGTACTGTGTTTAGAACTTTCAATATCTCTGTAACCAATAGACGTAGAGAAATGATAAAAACACCAAATTGTTCGTCTTTTTAAGCCAAATCCAATATTTTAAAGTAAAATTTGATTTACTAAATTATTATAAATGTAAATAACTCAAAAAACCCATTTTTGGGGTAAAAATCCCCCCCAAAATACCTCTTTGGATAGAGTGATCTGGCTGGTTTTTGAACTTAAGGTCATAAATGTTGCTTTAAATGTTTGTACCAAATTGCAAAATGTTTGATCAAAATCAGACCATTTATACGAGAGTTATCGCACCCATGGACACATATATACATATGTATATACCGGTATTTAAATATATACATGGCATTTATATATATACAGTTTTGAAGGAATGGTGTTTTTGGCATTAGGGGACCTCAAAACGAAAAGTGATCATGGTCCCGGGCCTAGGTCTTACCATGCCGACTAGGGTAAGAGCTTCTTTCCTATAGGAGAAATTTGCCAAAAAAAGCTTTTTAATTTTTCTGACACTGAATATGGTAAAATTTCATGAAAATGGCTATTGATATTAACAATAGTCAAAATTTACTATTGGGGGGGAGGTAGGAATGGCGTTTGGGTTTGTTGACCGGGAAACCTACCACATTCCACGAGTCATTGCACCCCTAAATTGTACCAAAGCCAGTTTATGTGCAATGTTTAAGGAGACCTGTTCACGTGACTCAAAAAGCCTGATTGGGCCCTGCTAATACATTATTTTTAAATAATGTAATTTACTAAAAAACTTTTTGAAGAAAAGTTCTTTGGTTTTAAGTTAAGAGTTAAGTTTTCAAAAATATTGCCGGGGATATTGTAATTAATAGAAAATTAAACTGTTATTTAAAATACATTGATTCGTCTCCGCAGCGCCGAACGGGCTACCTGGCATAATCTGTCAGTTTTGACAGCCGAATTGGAATTCACAAAAGCAACAAACCGAAATGAATTTAGTGGTTTGCTGGTTCATCCTTTTAATCTTAAGGTTAGTTTGATTTACGCTCCTAGTTTATTCATGATGAGCATAGATTGTGTTGTAGAATACACCGAGAAAATAATTATGTACCTTCTGGACCAGCGTTTTGGTACACTTATATTGAATATATCTCTCCGCTGATGCCAGCAGAGCGCAGACTGTGTCTACGTTGATGCAAGTCTGTACAAAGCCGTTACACGCTCGTCGCAACTCATCTAGGCCATAGTAGTCCGCTGCGTTCATCACACCTTTACAAACAAGATAAGTGGTTATAGAGTCCCAAGATACTTCAAGAATTAAAGGAGTTACCATATGTTTTATAGCTAGCGGCAAGGATCTCTGCATGTGTACAAAAATCTATCTATCTATACAGTATTATTAATACGATAATGCAAACTTTGTAAACAATAATGCTTTTTTGTTTTAAGATTTACCCTCACATATTATACACTAAAACGTGCTTCTAGGCGTGCAGATGTTCAGAATGGCTTTAGATTTTTGCTTTAGGCCTCAGAGGGCTTTGCCCCATGGGAATTCCAAGTCCCCATGTTATTCATATGGAGGAGAGTTTTATTTGGTTTATGTCACATTCCATAAACATAAACAGCTGTTATAAGGATTATTTTATCGAACTACAGACTATCATTGTTTTGTTTACCATCTAACCATTTACTATTCTCACTTCTCTAAACGGAATGCGCATAGGAAATTCTAGTATTAGTTTAATCTACTAGCCTGCCCAAATGTGTACCAGCAATATTTACTTTGGCAGTCATAGCAACTACAGTACTAGTTTATTTTTTATTTTTGATATTTGCAATCTATAACAACAATTAACAAAAGTTGGAAGTGGAGTGGTCACTCACACGCATAGATCTTTGCCGTTAGCTATAATGACAACTATAACAACAATTAACAAAAGTTGGAAGTGGAGTGGTCACTCACACGCATAGATCTTTGCCGTTAGCTATAATGACAACTATAATAATAATTTTTAACTTTGCTCAGTTATTTTCTAAAATATTGTAAAAGTGACATAAAACTGGGCAGGTGCTGTTCTAGCGCTACACTCTTTACATTATTACTCTTTTGTTTCATTAAAATACAGTTATTTTTCCAATATTTCACATTTGGTAATATACCAGCGAATCACGAGTGGGTTGACCACACTGGCTGCACTGTCACTTTGACAGATTATTGGCTGCCTGTGTGTCTTAGAAAAAAAATTCAAGTACAGAAAATGATTACTGTGTTCTCCTGAAGTGGCGTTTGCAATTGTGACAAGGCGATCCCAGAATAACCACACTTCAGTGAACGACGGAATCGGGACCTTGCCGATCTCATAAAGCAGACAGTTCTCGGTGCTAGTTTTAAAAACTACTAAAAAGTGTAACAAAACAATTTACTTTAAGAATTTGAAGAGGAAGTTTATATAAAATAATTTGTACATATTATTATACGGAACAGGGCCCACCCTGAATAAAATTCTTAAAACTGCCCCTGAAACTAGGTGGTCCAAGCTAACATGATTGGGTTTTTTTAGGGATGAGTCGATTCTCGATACCGATTCTCGATACCACCGATTCTTGGACACTGGTATCGGTATCGAGATTCATTCATTTAATGTCGATACCGATACCTCCGCCATTTACCCGCGCTACGAAGTGCACGGGAAGGGATACCTCCGCCGGTTGCCCACGCTACAAAAGGCACGGGGAGTGTTTGGATCGCCAGAAAAAAATCTTACCTTGGAGATAAGGAAGGAAGAGGGATGGGAGGGGAGGGGTGGGGTCCAGTTGAAAGCAATAAATCAGTCGGCTGACTAACATTATTTCTTTGAGTCATTATCTTACAACCAAGTTTTCCCCATTGTGAATTTATAATAAATAGTTGTTGTATTTCTGTATTATTATAGGACACTAGTGGAATTAACATTAAATTATGTAAAAAATTGCATTAACAAATTGTATTAATAATTTATTACAAAATACTACTAAATAATTTTAAATGGTTACAAAAATTAAAAATTTGTAACTATTTTTAACAATAGGTTTAACAAATATAGGTACTGGAAAATCATAGGTACCGATGGTATCGGTATTGAGAATCGATTTTTTTGGTATCAGTATCCAGAATCGATAAATTTTGGTATCGACTCATCCCTAGTTTTTTTAAATAAACTTATTTTTTTCAAGTCCAAAACTATTAGACATCTTGAAAAAATTTTATGTGTTGTATATGTGGCTTATTAACATGTTAAGAATTTTGAGAGAAAAATCAAGCATATGGAACCAAGTTGTATATTTGTAGTACATCATTTGCCAACTTGGTATGAGAACGGTTACCCAGCAAGGTGCGTGGCTGCAGCGTAACGTTTCCGGTGTGAATGTACTCTATCAGTTGGCGGAAAACATCTGGTTCAAACTCCTCAATGATCAGCGTGGCATGCTGCATTCCTGTGGGCTGAGTAGGAAGAAATGAGAATTCTTAAGTGAGGACAAATCTAAAATCTTAAAAATTGTAAATGTTAAAAATTTATGTTTAATTTTGAGAGTTTACCTGGATTTTTGGAATGATGTTCACGGAGTGCCTGAAATGTAGGTGGTGAAATGTATTACACAAATGTAATGTATATTTATATATTTAAAAACATAGAAATCCTTAACATTTGTAAAACATAACATTCTGCTTTTTCATCTTACAAAACAAGATTCATTAAATTTGATTAACAAATAATTACATTTTAAATAAAGTTTTTCCTAGTTCCTAGTTCTATGTTGTATTGTAAGTCTATAAATTAGTAATAAAAGATAAGTTGCAAATATTTTTATACGTTTTTCAAAAAGTATATTGAGTTGCACTGACTGAGTTCTGAAAAGAACTGTACTAAAATCTCGCCAAGGCACATCCAGAATCAGAAATAAAACTGTTGTACAAACTGAACTTGTTGTTCTGTTATACTGGTGAACCTTCTACACTCTGTAAGTTAAAGTATTTACCGTATGTGTTTACATAATTATCTTATCTAATAAAATATCCTCCATAAGAGTTACTTTAACTTTAAGGCAAATTTGGCTAATTAAGCCCAAAATAATATAATAATAATGATAATAATATTTTTGATTGCTATATTTACATCAAGAAAATTTTTTCAGAATGCTTCTAGAAAATACTATATTTTTCATAAATAACTAACATTTGAGAAGCAAACTGAACAAATGGACCATATGGAACAACTTGTTTCTTTAATTAACAAATATAAGTATATTAGGTTAAAACATTGTAATAACGGAGTCAAATTAATTGTTAAAACCAGACAAAATCATCAAAGACGTAAAAGCTGAGACAATAATTTAATCTTGAAGATAAAATCATGTTAATGTTAATGTGCAAGCAAAAAGTATAAAGTACCTTCAAAGTTCTTTGTTTGTTGACAATGATGATTTAGATCAAAATAATCAAGTTAGGCCATTCAAAACTCAAGCAGTAATTGAAATAAGAACCTGCTAATTTATACTTTAGTTACAGGAAAAAGTTTTGCTTGAAAATAAATAGACAACATTAGTATAGGTGATATGTGTACAACAAATTGCAATAGCAAATTTACAAAGTGCTACAAAATTAAAATTCAACCAAATTTATGCCGAGAAAAAAACATAATCATGCCCAATGGCTGCCTTAGCATTCAAGCATGCATGTGCATGTAGTTAATCTTCAATTGAAAGTAATTATTGGCAAGAAATGTTATTGATTTGTGCATACATACAGCAAAAAATGCAACTAATTTACCCCTACAAAAATCACAAAACTTTTTTTAATGCAAAGCTATGCTGGGTTAAAATTTGTCCAATCTCTGCCTTCTTACACCAGATCAACCAACTAAAACTTGTTTATTCAATTCAACTTATAATTGATTAAACTATTTTAGGGAGAATTATTTTTTATGAATTGTTTTTTATTTTAGTATGATAAATAAAATTCCATGTTTGGAATAATCGCCACAAACCCCTTGTGTAGGCACTTTGACCTACAGTATCCACGAGCATTTTGGCCAATGAAAAGAAATCCCAACTATCAAGTACCTATAAACCTACCCCAAGTAAGTATAAGTATTTTTTTTAAACTCTTATCACACATTTGGGTCTTCTATGATTGTGATTTGATATATTCATAGAGGAACGAGTTAACAAAGTATGATAGTTATGTTAAACTATATCTTGCATTTCTAAAAACGCATTTTCACTGAGTACCATATGCAATTTTGTTAAAAAGTTTATTCTGTTTAAAAAAATTATATATAATTTATTGTTTTTTAAAATCATAGCTTAACTCTTAAGGGGTATTAAGTCTTCAGCACGGGCTAATTTTACAGGAAGAACAAAAATGAATAGATTAATTAATGTGTCAGGCTCTAAGTTTACCTCTTGTATAGGCGCCAACTGCTGTGCGTAACTTCGCTAGAATAACACATAACACATTGAAACCTTTCTTTTCAGCCTCTGGATGATGAGTAATTCTAAATATGACAGTTTATAAGAAGTGAATGGGTAGATGGCAATATAGTGCTAAGATGGTAGTTTACTAAATGTAGCATTCTCAATTACCAATTTGAAAAAAAAGTTGTTGTGGAAAGTGCTCATAGTAATTTCCCAACTCTTAAATTAACACGCTAATAATCAACCATCCTAAATAAATCACCAGTATGTGCATCCCTTTAGGTCGAGAGGGAATAAACTAACCTCATCCCAGAATAACAGTTATATGTAGAAAATAAAGGTAATTTAAGTTATACGCTAAAAGTAATTCAGGTGTGAAGTCTTTTATAAAATTTACCCTTCTAATTCATATTACTCACCTATACATGTAAGCTTATTTAAAGGTTTTATGTTTTCCACCTTATCAACCAACTTCTCTAAAATTTTAAAATAATTCACACAGGGTAGGAACAAATTATAAAAGATAGAAACTGAAGCAACAGCTATTTATATGCACTAAGAAGTTGTTGAAGCAAGGTACAATAACACAATGTTGGATATTTTCGTTTGCATATTTAAACATTGATAACTATAGTAAACAATAAGTTCAGCATATTGTACACAGGCGCGGATCCACAGGGGGGAAATGGGGGAATTTCCCCCCCTCAAGGCAAAGGTTGGAGTTGCTTGTGCACCCCCGCACCTGCGTTCCTCTGTTTGGCACGGCTTGTCGTCTGATTGATCCGTCGTCAGTCAGACTTTATATTGCCTGTAATACTACTACAGGGTTGTCCACAGACCGGAAATTCCAGGAAAATTGGATAATTATCCAGGAATTTTGGTGAAAAACCGGGAATATAGTTTAACACCTTTTTCGACCGTTCTCGTTTGTGCGGCTAGGTCGGGTCGTCGTTTCCAGCCAATAAAACACGGTTTGGTTGTAAATTTAAGCCAATAAGAAACGTCGCAGATCGTCATTTCCGGGCCATTAAATGCAACTAAATTCTGTTTTTGACCCATCCAACACGGAAAAATAGGCCTTCATTGGCGATTTGCTGGGTTCATTATTTTTTGCTGGGAAAATGTGGTCCGATTGCCAACTTTTGATGATTAACCACGGTTAGATTGTGATTTTTGGAAAATATTGAGGCTTGGTCATCGTTTTCGGTCATTAAAACACGTTGCGGCCGTCGATTTTGGACCTAAAAATGCAAGGAACGGTTGTTTTCGATGAATAGAATGCTGTGAAATTGCCTATCTTGTTGTATAAAATATGTTTTATTCAGTAATTTTTTTCTGTAAAATGCAGTCTGGAAGTCTTTTTCGGCCGATAAAATGCGGCCCTAAATTTAATTGTGGTTGATGGTTTTGCCCTACAAATCGCAATATGGGTTTGTTGGTCAATTACCTTTTTCGAACGCTAAACAAGGTTTTCTTGCTATATCCGTGGATAATATGCGGCTCACTTGCCGCTTCAGGCCAATAAAACGCGGTCCAGTCCATTATACCAAAAACATTTTTATGTTTTTGACCACCAAGTCGTAGCAAAATTTAATTTTTTCCCGATAAAACGCGTTTTGGGGGTCGTTTTTTGTATATAAAACACGACCCAGCTTTATTTATTGCCGAGAAAATGCGGTCCAATTGCCATTTTTGAGCGATTAAGTACATTTCCGGCATAAAATACAGTTTGTACACAATTTTCGGCTGGTAAAAATCTTTGTTGTAGTTTTTGTCTAGTATTATGCTGTAAAATTGCCGGTTTAATTACCGATTTTGGCTGACAACATACGCCCGGTCGGTTGTCTAAAATCACAGTTTGACCATTTTCAGGCTAAAAATGCGGCCCGATTGATGTTTTAGACAGAAAAATGAGAATATATTGCTATTTTGGGCCGGTAATATGTATCTTTGGTGTCTTTTAAAGTTGCCGTATCTCGGCCAATACAATTGTTTCGATCTTAGTTTCGGTAAAATCTTTGATTTTGTCTATAACATAATTTGATACTTCCCCGCTGGCATGTTTGCCTTTAAATTGCGGTTTATGGGTATAAACTATTGCGTTTTTTTGGCCGATAAACTACGTTATTTGTCGTTTTCGATCTAAAAGTTTCGGCGACCATGAAATGTGGTAAAATTGTCATTTTTAATCAGAAAAAAACAGGTCACATTGATGATTTTGGTAAATAAATTCAATGCAGTCTTCTTTTTAGGCCGATAACACACATTTTGGTCAATAAAACGCATTCGGCTATTTTTTATGGAAGATAAATTTTATTGATCTGGAACTTTTAACAAATTTCCAGAGGAGGACTCCAGGAACCCCCCCCCCCCCCGGAGTGGTATTCCATACCCCCCAACCCCCGGCATTTCCCCCGCAATGTGACCCCCTGGATCTGCCCCTGATTGTACAAATACGGTGTCACTGGATAATTAAATATAATAAATGCTCATCTCACTATCGTAATAGCCTAGTTAATATGTACTGTACAATGAACTACCACAATTAAAAATTTGTATTAACATCATGATCTTGGTATTTTCAATGCATAATTGGTAAACAAATCAAAAGTTCAACTACACTGCTAAATCCAGCAAATACATTAATAATAATAGTTTAAATGAATTATTTCTGTTGGATAAAGAAGCTATTGATTCAATATTAGTTATATTGAAGCTAAAAGTCTACCAAATACTCATAATTTAATAATTTATATTCACCTTAAAATACACATTAGTTCTGCCAGCGTCTCAAACAGTAACTTAGTGTATGTAGTTCTTAGCCTAACTGTCTAGTATTGATAAAAAAAAACTATGGCACAGATATGCTTCATTATTTACATAATTTTGACCCATGGCAAAATGCCAAAATGGTTTGAACAGTTAAAGAAATTACCGTTTCAAACCTGTGATGAATACTAAGTACCTAACAGGCCCTTGACTTACAAGGTGTTGAAGATGATGCACTTGTGCATCAACAACTGCCTTTTCCCCAGCCTTAGTTAATGATACTATTGCCATTGCCAATTATCAAGCAGCTTTAGAAATGGCAAATTCACACACATTTTCTTGTACTGACATTAGTGATTATTTCTCTGATTATGGGTTTAAGAAGAACGAGATCTCAGTAGTATTTTGAACAGCTTTTTTTTACTACTGGAAACATCTGTAGGAAATGCCCGCAATTTCTCTGCCCTATCCTTTTATGTCTCCAGATTCAGGTAAAACGCAATGGAATCAATGTAGCTTTTTGTATCTGGAAGATTTTGGCGAACGGAAGATGCCATTTAGTAGGTATTGAATAAGGATAAGTTAGCTGATAAACTGTGTGATTGTAAAGCAATGCCACATTTATAGCGAATTTGCTACTCCTTCCAAGCTTTAGCCACAGACTTCCATGTCTAAATGGCTTAAGCGAGGAAGCCTTGGGACTGTCTCTTAACTTTGAGATAATATTTAATTAAATAAACTACAATGTTCAAATTACAGTGTTTCTTCCAACTAGTAATGGTTTTTCCTATTTTGGTATGGCTTAAAAAGGCAAGGCAGGTTGTTATGGAGTATGATACATCCTTTTTATATTGTTTATTTTACTGTGTGGAAAGTACTTAAATTATTTTAAAGACAAAACACTGATACAAGACTACATAACATTGTAAACTGTAGGTACACATATAAAAAATATTGTTTTTCCTTGTTACATATTAACACAGTAAGCAAATGTACCTACAAACATATGGTATCTGAGGTATCTGCCTTTTTATTGTTGGGAAAAACGATTAACATATCATTCTAGTACAGTACATATAAAAACAATCATACAGCTACATATCGTTTTAATACTTTTGTAATTTTGTATTAAGTTGAATGGGTTTTATTTGTATTTTTCACATTTATACAGTTTTACACAAATGACACAAACATGCACATATTAAAAAAGGTTATTATTTTTGTTTATATTATAAATGTTAACGACTATTGCAACTTAAACCAATTTTCTCTATATTATTTTGTAGGATGAAATTTTAAATTTAGTTTTAATTTCTGTAAGAGTTACTTTGAAAAATAAAGTCATGGAGATTTCCCCAAATTAAACTAATACCTGAGCAGCAGCATTCTGCAAGTTCAGTAGGGGTTCACTGCTTCGCTTCAAAAACTGTCGAAGTTTGTTCTCTTTTGGAGGGGCTTCTTTTTTCCTCTGAGGACTCGGTTGTTGGTACAGCATCTTGTGAAAAACCCTGTCAGATGTATTCCAGTTAATCTATGGCAAATTTTTTTCTCAAAATAATATTTTAGCTTTTTCTCAAACTTTAAGTAAAAATTCATGTTCATTCTTGATAGTTAATTTATAAAATAATGAGAAATAAGTTGGGGTTAGTAAAATTATAATTGCGTTAAAAACATGTTCATAAAATACATGTTTTAACGAATTAGGGAGGGGATTCTAGATAAAAACAATAAATATGCAATAATGTTCCTGGTGCTAAACGTGGAGCAGTATTAAAAAATCAGAAACTCGTTATTACAATTTCTTAAATATATAGCATCAGTACAATCCAAAGCAATTTGAGAAGGTACATTTGATCTTTATGTAGAATTCAAGTACATAAGCTATATGTTATTTGGGTAGTGAATTTAACTTGTTTATACCAATACCCTATCAAATGTAAAATTTGCTTTTTTGCAGTAGCAATTTGAATGGTACCATAAAGACCATAAAGGCCACCTGGAAAATAATTTTAAAAACTTTTGATTTTGTCACTGTTTCTAAAATAAATTCTCTAAGATTTACAAATAAACTCAATCCTCTGATAGAGAGGCTACATCCCAGCTGTGCAATTTGATAAAACTCTGGATATTATAGAAAATATGCTTGAAC
Organism: Allygus modestus; assembly: GCA_963675035.1. Lineage (NCBI taxonomy): Eukaryota > Metazoa > Arthropoda > Insecta > Hemiptera > Cicadellidae > Allygus > Allygus modestus. The sequence goes on from OY776115.1 coordinate 81,955,729, forward strand.
TTGAACAATCTAAGTTATTAGTTCAGTAAAATAAAGGAATTGGTAAATTGTAGGACAGTCGGAGATGGCTTGAATTAATTATACTGGCCCAAGGAACTCTGGATAAACAGTAGCTTTGTTTAAATTTAATGTCAGCCAGAAGTAAGGAAAAATTGCCTCCATAAGAAAAGCACAGGGGTCTGCTTTGTTTATGTATTAACATGTAATCTTAAAAAAAGGTAAGGGTCTAAAGCAAGTACAACCCAGTAGTAAAGTTATTAATTCGGCAATCCAAATAATTATTGCATTTATTTTAGTTATTAAAAAACTAATAAAATCAAACATTTTAAAAACAATTATAAGTTCTTATTAGATCAGAGATCAGTTGTCAGCCATGTATTTGAAACAAATCCACAGAGAAAGAATAGAGAGGGTAAAGTGAATGTTTTTGGTTTTGTTATTCATTAATAGCTGTTTTTCAAAATATATTCTATGGACATTTTTTAAAGGAATCATATGATGGTAAAAGTCCTATAGAGGAGAATATACCTAGTCCTTACCCTCTTTGCCCTTCCGCCAAAAAAGTATTGTTAATGAGTACATTAACAATACTCATTATTAGTATTGTTAATGAGTATTGTAATGAGTTACTGTCAGAGTTTTGTAAATTAAATATAGAAAAAGAGAGGGTGACACATGACACAAATCTGAAAATATCTTTCAGGTTAAGTAAGCTATGACATAGAATGTATAACAAAATCAGAACAAATAATCACATGGTAGAACAAATACAAAAATAGGTATTATATAGGACGATAGAAAAATATATGTGAACAAACCCAGCCTCAAAGGACAATATTTGTGTGGGGCAAATGACAATTTCACTTGAAACAATATTTTTAAAATATAAGTAACTAATTAATTCCTTGATTTATTTTCGTTAGTTTTGCTCTTATCGTTTTATAATGCTGGTTTTATTTAAAAATACAAGCTGAACCTGTAGGGTTTTAAAGAATAAAATAATTCGATCAGTCTTAAGTGCAACCTGAAGACTCTGACAACAGACCTTGGCCAGAAGGTTACACTAACTTTACTTTATCAGTCTTAATGGGTCTCATTAATGTTATAATTGGTACTAAAATATTGATGGGTCTCAAAATTGTAATGGGTATGAAGCTCTTAATGGATGCAATTTTATGACCAACTGAATTATACGTTATGGGAAACTTGGAGTAAGATATTCACTAGTAATAATTAATTAATTTATCGGAAATTGTACTTCAAACAAAATAATCTTCAGGCAGTAAAACCTGCTCCAGGTTTAGAATGCACAGAGATCACATTTTTGACACAAGATTAAGCTGATTATTTATGACGGACTTATAAGATACAAATCAAAGGTAATAAAATAAAGAAATGCACTCTGCACTTAAAGAAATGGAAGTACAGTATAACAGAGTTAAATAAAACCAGTAGAAAGTTAATAACGCAAGTGGTAAAGCATTTGTTAGTTGAGAGATATAAATTATTTACTGTCTTTCTCATGGCATAAAAGAAACAATTTAAATAATAATGAGCTAATAAATTTGTTTTCAATAATAAAATAAATAATAGATACATGTAAATACGTATATTCATTTCAAATGTGTTAAGTAAATTAATTATTACATTTCCAGCAATACCATAGAACTATCTTTTTTTGAAGGAGTTGCAAATTAACTGATTAAAATACGTTTTTTAGTCTGTTAATACTGTTGCCTTCTGATCTTTTTTTACTGATTTATAAAATACTCTACTATACCTAATATTCTTTAAAATATAAATATATGAAGACCCTTCTTTTATCATATCCTAGTATTACCATACATATTGCGAATCAGATTTTGAATCCAAAGCGGAGAACCCCTACTGAACCTGAAGAACATAACCCAATGTTGAGTGATTCACAGTGCTGGTCTGATGATTTGAAACAAACCAGAAAGTTTTCAAAAATGATAAGTTCTTACAAGAAAGTAGTGATGTAGGTTGAGCCGCCACAAAAGTTGCAATTTACGGTTTGCTAATTTTTAGAAATTAAAATAACCCTGAGACTTTAGGTCAAAAATAATCGTCTGAAAAAAATTGTATTCGGGCTTTCAAAATGCCTTTGGATGAGACCTAAGCAATTTTGGGAAAATTTGTTGATCCTGAGTCATTAAGTTAAGGTATGCTACATGGCAGACAGTTTTTTCCTATATTAACACATTCAGAATTGGATAGGACTATTTGATTCCACATATCAAAATTATTTTTTGAAAATATAGATTTGTATATGTCAATTTGACATGTTGACATTTTGATTCAAAAGGGTTTATGTTAGAAAATTAAAAAGATACGTTGGACGACTTACACTAACTAAAATTGTTATGTGAATCAACCGCTGTGAGATGAGAAAAAGGCCAATGTTTCGTTACGACAATGTCCGCAACTTCACTGTAGACATCATATGCCTTATTAGATTAGAAACATTCACCTTTTTCTTACCTCACTACATAACATGCAACTGTGTCTTTAATATATTAATGAGCCTAGCCCTAGCATACAGCCTGCGTGGTCCGAGGATTGCGACTGTGTTGACTGAGCTAATAGTCAACTTGAAGCACTTTTAAAAAACTGGAACTTACCACTTTAAAACTAGAACCTTAAAACTCACCTATGAGTTGTCAAAGTGGAGAATTTCAGAAACTATGTCAAGACCTCACAGAAGAAATATTTAGTTAACATTTTGGAGCACTGTCGTAGAATTTAGATAGTATAAATTTTAAGAAGAAATTTATAATGAAGAGAAGAGAGATACACAATTTTTAAAAGTTCTCAGGAACATTTTTCAAAGCAATTTCAATGTTCATTTAAAATAATTTCTTGAGTAGCAACATATATGTGTACTTACAATTAAACAGCATAACATAAAATACGTCTCATAACACTACAAAATATATTTATACTAATACTGTTCTTATATACAAGACGGTAAATAAACAAAAAAGATGGTGCAAGGCGATCAATTTTGACTAGTCACACAAGGTCAGGCCCAATCAGAGAATTACAGAAACAAGCGTACAGCTAATATACTATGTATATATATATATATATATATATATATATATATATATGTCCGTGGGTGCGATAACTCTCGCAAAAATGGTCCGATTTTGATGAAATTTGGTACAAAATGTAAGCAACATTTATTACCTTAAGTTCGAAAACTAGCCAGATCGCTCCATCCTAAGAGTTATTTTGGGGGGGTTTTATACCCCAAAAATGGGTTTTTTGAGTCTTTTACATATTATATATTAGTAAATCAAACTTATTTTTCACCATTGAATTCAGCTTAAAAAAAACGTTTTGGTGTTTTGCTCATTGCTCAATGTCAATTGGTTACAGATATATTGAAAGTGCTAAACACAGTACGTTGTCCAATATTATTCTTATGGAGAGTAAGAAAAATTGTTTATCTCGCTTATTTATCAACTTATCCTGACGAAACTTGGTATATATTGCTTCATATCGTTGTGGTCTGTTGATATTTGTACAAAACACTTTTTTTTGCCGATAGCTCCCGTAGCAAACCTGCGTACTCAGCCCCCATGCTATTCTTATGGAGAATAGGTACAATTTTTTATCTCCGTTAATTATGAATATAAACTAATAAAACTTGGTATGTGTTTTTACCCAGTTGAGTTACCTATATTGATATTTGTATTAAAACCCATTTTTTGTGTTCCTTGTTTCAGCAAACCTGCATACTCAGCCGCTATGTTATTCTTATGGGGAATAATTAAAATGTCTTAAATCGTTTATTTATGAATGTATATTGATGAAACTTGGTATGTGGCTTTATGAGGTATTAATACATATATGCATTGGAAATTCACTGAGTATGCAGGTTTGCTGCTACAAGGGTTTATATATATATATATATATATATATATACCGTCTTGTATGTAAGTACATTATAATTGTAAATAGATTTTGTACTGTTTTGAGGTGTATTTTATTTTATTCTGTTTAGTAGGCAAAAAAAGTACGTTTTTGACACTATTCTGTCTGTGTAATTTGTGCAGCATATTTTAAATAAAGATATTTAAATTGAATTGAATGAATGTATTTTGTACAAATTTTTAAAGATGTCACTGTAGGAACAAAAATGAACTATTCCTAGAGTTATTTACTTCAAGTGTCCCTTTCATGTGCAATATGACATGTTCAGTGTTAATACCAACAAGCCAACATATGTAAATAAGGCTTGATGTTTGGTAAAGAGAGCAGGGTTTTTTTGTTATAAATTTATATATTTAAGATTTTCTATTCAAAAATACGCCAGCATAACTTTTTTTAAACATACTGGGCGTTTCTTGAAGTAAGAAAATATACTGGGGCTATTTGGGAAGTTGTCTCCATTTGAACACTACACAGGTTATAACTGGGGGCAGGCTAAATCAGTTGGCATACAGCTATGGACGCAGAGTGGACTTGCAATGTATTGGTTGTTCGTAGCACTTAAAAATGTGTATTGCAATCAAAAATCCTGCTAAGAGAAAAGTGCATTCTGTAATTTGATTTTTCACTACCAATCAATATCTAAAAGCAGCAATTCATTGAGAAATTTGAGTTATGTATTGGCCAGAAGTTATTGTAGAGCTGTTTGGAGATGATTGGTTTATATTAAGGAACCAAAAAATATCCACGGTGAAGAAAGAAATGGCAGGAAACCCAGGGCAGGGTTTATTTTTGTGTTTTGTAACTATCAAGACAAATCATTGAGACCTTTTAAATTCAACATTTTACCTTGCCTAACTTCTTGCCTTCTTCGTACCTAAGTGGTAACATATGGCTTGCCACTTCTTGCTTCATCACAAATATTTGTTTGGCCAAAAAATCTCATTTTCGAACAATTATTGTTTCTCAAACTTTTAGCCCACACAACTAACAGAGTTTGTGGTGAGTTCCTTCTGTAAAATATTATTTGGTTCTAGAAAATTAAAAATATAAAGAAATTTTGTATTTGGTGAGAATTTAGATTGCAGCCATTTTGATGTGATATGAAAAATATCTAACAATCACACGAACATCCAGAAACCACAACTGGATGCTGAGATATCCAACATGCAATTCTGTAATATAATTATGGCCCTACTTCCAGTAATGTCTGAACGGTAAGCAAACTGAGGTTCCTTTCAGAATATTATTTGTTTTCAATAGTTTTGAATTTAGTTCATGAGCTATAATGTATATCTCAGCCTTCAAATAATAGTTAAGGCACATACAGTAGTAACTTAGTAAGCAAACTGTAGATCCTTTCAGAATAGCCGTTGTTTAAACAGTTTTCATTATCATGACCTCTTATATGAACCTCAGACTTCAAATAATAAATAAGGCACATACATTTGAAACTAGTAGCTCTTTTGGACTCAAATCCTCTGATATCTTAGCATTCCTACAATGTCTATAACTTGTTATATGTATAAAGCACAGGGTCCACGATAAAGTAGAGTTTGAGAACCATTGATAATGCACACAAAGCACAGCAGGTGCAACATCGAACACACACTTGTTTGCTTTTCCGACCAGTACCTTATTACTGTCAGTAAACGCACAACTATTTTTACACATACCAGCATAAATCTAAATATTGCAATAATGAGGAAGGTACAAATCTATACATTAAATCTGCTTCACACAAACATAACTGTTATAACACAAAATAACTAAAGAAATAAAAATATTTGCATAGTGGTGAGAAAATAACATTTTGGATTGTTTTCTGAGCCTAGGTTAGTCTTTCATATTAAATATTTTCAAAGTCGAAATATTCAACTATTTGAAATACAGGTTTCCCAAAAGTGCTGGTTTTAAGATCGTGTATGCGAGAGGTATGTGTAAAAATTCATTCCACATCAATTGTAATTGGAAAATGTATGTACTAACCTTGCTGAAGGAGTGGAATCTATTCAAAATTTTAAGGTTTTCATGGCAGAGATTTTCATAACTGTGAACAACTGACTAATGAAAAAACAGGTTGGCAATTCAGGTTCAGTTTCAGGGGGTTCCCACTGTGATACTAATAGATAATAATGTAATTTAACTTTCACTTAATATATTAAGTAAGGTGTATACAACGGTTTTTCGGCTTAAAATATATATGATGTTACTGTCAATTAATTGGCTAAACTTGCATTAATACTGCAAGGTTAAAAAAATCTCTCATTAACAGATTGTGGTAACCTGGGGTGTTCACAAGGGGGAGACATGTCACCAAATGTGTCATTAATATTTTTTTGGGGGGTTAAAAAGTTATTATCTTATCTAAAATTGATCCATGCAAAGACAACATTTCAGAACCTTATCAACCCTAATTTGATTACCAATTTCAATAGTTAATCAGTCAATTTGTACATTATTATACCTTTTTTCCCCACCTTTACTCCCCCTGCCACCAAAATATAGTATTCCCAGAAACAAATGTTTTTCTGTGCTTGAAGTAAAGTAATTTTCCTGATTGAACACAAACCCATTTTTAAAGTATCCCCCAAATTATTTTAAGTCCTCCAAAAACCATTTCAGGTACTGGTAATAGTACAAAAAAACCTTCATGCTCATAACTTACCTGTATTTATTTATGTATGTTCCCTCATACACAACACAGAGGATATAATTACATGGTAGCTAATCTCCATTTCATGGAGAAAACATAGGTTGGAATAACATCCTACTTCTAACTACTGTACATTATCAAAGTGTACAGGAAATTTTATATCATTGAAAGTAAAGTTAAAATCACTTTTAATTAAGAGTATAAAGATCAAATATTAATTTAGCAGGGAAATACACTACATTTAAATTTACGGTTTGTGTGATTGCAATGTGAGTTTTGAGTCAGAGTTGTTTCCTTGATGATCTCACGTTTTGTGAAAGGAAGGGTATAAAATTAAATATAAGAAGAGGTATACTTAGTTCATTTTGGGGAGACTGGCACCCCTGATTTTTCATATTTAGTGTACTTAAGTTTTGCCACATGGAAAGAATTAAAAGCCACTTGGAGGTAAAAATAAAGATATTCCATTCAAAATTGTGTGTGAATTTTAAAAATATGAGTTAGAAGAAGGCTTTTGACTGAGCAATTTACAATAGAAAATTTCTAAGTTATTATTGTAAAAGTTAACTCTTAACAAAATTAAATATACAATGGCAAACAAAACTTAAAACAAAGTGAATTAACTTAATTTTAGAATGGTAAATTACATAATTGAAGGGTCCCAAACAAATTGATACTGTATCATTTGTAGTTCAAAATTATCATGTCTCTACAAGTCTCATTGAACCAATCCTTGTGTTTTATGGGACTTGGGTTTTATACGGTTTGGGCTACAGAGTTCTATATACCACCTAACCTCTAACCTGGCATAGTACGGCCCATTGGGGATCCATTAAAGCATTTACCTGAATAAGAAAGTGAGATGAGAAATGGCCAGTCCAACTCATAATGGCCAGACCAGGATTTGCACCCATGGCCTATACAGGCCCAAGTTTTACCAATGTTATAAAATTAATAACTGTTTTTAGAAATGGTATATAATGCAGGTTGATTAAACAATTTGTTTTACATGTTCTGTTCAAGTTACCAGTTCTTTATCAAATATCTAAGAAATCATACCCAATTGAAAATTGATAAACAATAGATTATTAGTGTTTCCTTTAATACACTACACAGAACACTCAACCTCTGCTCACGTTCAAGATAGAAATTCAAATACAAATACAAATATGAGCACAGAGAGAGTATTCCTCAGTGAGCAACTGATTATTCGTAACGTTCACTGTAACACATATGTAAGAACAACCAGTAACTCGCATCACAGGTGGAAAGATTAAAATATAATGCTACTGCATTGAATGTATCACCATGGGAATTATCTTATTGTGTACTGAACATCTTCAAAACTTTGCTACTTGAGTATTTATTTTACCGGCTCCTAGCGGCCAGCACTGCTTTGACGGCGCAGACTGGCTCACGCGTCTCCCCCACGAGGAAGGTGACGTCGCACAGCTCGGGCATGGACGCAAGGAACTTCATGTCCTCGGCGAGGCCAGTCTTGTTCTCGAAGATGCTGAGGTCGGGCTCGTCCATCATGAGGGGGTCGCGCGCCTCCGCCCCCTCGCAGCCAACCCCACTACCGCTCCCCACCTCGGGCATGGCTATCTGCAACTGGCATCAGAGATTAACAATGAGAGACTTGCTAATTGTTGAAATTCAACAAAATATTTTAACTCTCATCCTCCCCCCTTAACAAACAGGTTTATTTTTTGTACAATGTGGAGTTAAAACGGATAAGAGAAGGGGTTACCATTCCAGTAGTCAGTGAAATTTTGTATTTATGAATCATCTGTTCTTGCTGTTGTGCTACATATGTATTTGAATAACACAACTGTTTATTTGTTTATTAAATGAAATGAAAAGCACAAACAAATATAAAAAGCAGAACGCATGTTCCCACAAGGAATTAGCCCTATACATTCACAAAATTATTTACATTTGCTACTCCTAATAATACTAAATAAGTGTTCAAATTTCATAATTTTACGATGTTGCATATCCGAGAAATTGATACGACAAAAATTTCCTTAGCCTATTAATATATAGACTAGCGAATACAGTTACTGTGTTTTGTTAGTATCAACAGCTGATGTTAAATTTTCAGTTAAATTGATTTCTATTCTTCCATAGGAATAACATTGGAACTTTGAAAGCCTAGGGGGCAGAGCCCTGAAGGTGGATGATTTCCAAACCCCTAAAAGGCACATCTAGACGTTAAGGGCCTTCAAATAACACATACACCATTATTAAGATATGTAGTAGTTTTGCCTGTAGCCTGCTCACAAAAATCGGATATTTTTTTAATAGGCTCATAATACTTTATTGCATAAGACAATTACACTGAATTGCATTTCAAGGTAAAGTTTTGTTAAAAGAGATTGTCATAGTATTAGTATTAGGCCTATATGTTAAAGTACAAGATATTCTGTAGTTCTGTAAACTACGTGGTACGGACGACCATCCGCCCAAACTCTTCTCTCACCACTAGTTTCAAAAATACATTTTTTCTCAGTCATCAGGAGGTTTGGCAACTTTGGGGGGGAAGTTGGCCCTTATGGCTGTGAACCGTTTGGAGGCCCCTTTTACTACCTGACCTGCACACACTTGACACACATACACACAACATTTACACCTTCATACAATAAACACAAGTTTGCAAACCTATTAATGTATTGATCGTTATTTCATTATTTCATGCCGGTTTATCGGCAATAATTAGATTAATAAATTTAGTTATTCAGTAAGCGTAGTATATTGTAATAAAATATGTGCAGTAAGAAAACACACAAATACACAATTTATTTCTTGATTTATTTGGACTTAACCTATCGCTTCTAGTGTTTAAAACTACACTACGTTTCGGGAGGTAAGGAAACTCCTCCCGTTATCAAGTGAACCCTACTTACATCTAAATATCAAGTTCTTACACCTAACCTACATTTTTTGGATTTTCTTAATTTTACATTTTAATTACACTAACACAAAAATAGCAAATACATATACAAAAAATAAAATACAATACACTAACACAACATTTACATACACTAACAAATGGAAAACTGACTATACATTACCTGTTCTGCATCGTTGCCTCCAAGCTGACGGCAAACATGGACAACCTCACTCTCACGTCCGCTCAGCATCAGATAGCGCACTCGACTAGTAGCTAGCGGCAGTGGAGGGGAGAGAGCCATTACCCCCACCTACCGCCAGGGGCACGTGACGACACAGCTGTGGCTACCCACCCGTCTTTGTCGACGGGAAAATGACACGGAAACCAAAAACTGCACGATTCCTCCTAGAATGCTACACGGGCACTCGTACGATATCTCATAGAGATTACCGCATGCCTCCAAGGTGAGCATTGGGAACTAGTCATGCAATCAGGTGGCCGTGTTTCCTCCAAGGGCGATCACGGACGCATGTGTCGTAGCCGCATTGGATGGACTCTAGACGCGGGAGCAACTGAAACACAAGAAACTGGCGTGTGTTTGTGGGGTGATTTTCGACTGAAATGGTTTTTAATTAAGGGAACCCATGGTGGCCTGACATTAATACTACTCTGACTTATCGGATTTTCATGTAATTTAATTAATGCCCCTTCAACAAACTTTCTTTTGTAATAGTGAGACTCATAATGTATAATTTTTGCCTCTTCCCAACTAAATTTATGATCATTTTCCCAGGCGTGTTTCGCCAATTTAGATTTTACTGTTTCGCCATTTTTTGTGTTTCTTTTATGTTCGTTTATACAAACTTTTAGCGGCCTTTTAGTTTCTCCTATATATTCACCCTCACATTCACATTTGATACTGTAGATACAGTTTTTTGAGGCTTGTTCTTCATTTTTCGGTTTTACCTTAGTTAGTTGCTGTCTCAAAGTGTTTGACGATTTAAAAGCTGTTATGATCTTATATATTTTTTGGCAACTCGCTTTATTTTTTCCGACAGTTTTGGGACATATGGGATGCTTATGAAAGCTGTTGGTTTATCCACATTTGGATTAGTGTTTGGCTTCGTCCCCCTTTCCTTTTTGCATCTGTTAATTATTTTTTGAGGATAACCATTGTTTTGTAACTCTTGTAAAATTTTACTATGCTCTGCGTCTAAAGTTTTCTTTTCACAACAAACTGATTTGGCGCTGTCGAAAAGAGAATAAGCTACTGATTCTTTGACTGATTCACAGTGGTTTGATTTGTAATTGAGGTATCGACCTGTGTGTGTTTTCTTTCTAAAAATTTCTGTTTTAAGGGCGTTTCCATCTTTAACTACATTTACATCCAAAAATGCTAGTTTTTTGTCTTGTTCTTTTTCTGTTGTGAGTTTAATTGTTGGTGAAACTTTATTTAAATGCTCAGTAAACTTGTATAACTTTTTATCGCCATGATTCCAGACTGCAAAGACATCGTCAACGTACCTCAGCCACACTTTTGGTTGAAAACCAGCAGAGGCAATAGCTTTCCGCTCGAATTCTTCCATAAATATGTTGGCAAATATTGGTGACAGAGGCGATCCCATTGCCATTCCCTCATCCTGGCGGAAGATCTGGCCCTCCAATTCAAAATAATTTGACTCTGTACATAATTTAAGCAATTCCATAATTACATTTACTGGGATTTTGGTTCTTGTGTTTAAGTTTTGGTCATTGTGAAACCGTTTTTCAATGATTTCTAGTGTTTGGTTTACGGGGATATTAGTGAAAAAACTTTCGACATCAAAACTAACTAACATATCCTTGTCTGAAATTTGCATGTCTTTTGTGATTTCTACAAAATGCTTTGTGTTTGTTACATGTGAATCAGTATTTCCTGACAAAGGTTTGAGTATGGGCAGGAGAAATCTACATAGTTCTCTACTTGGGTAACAATTGAACTAACAATGGGTCTCAGAGGAACACCTTCTTTGTGTATTTTTGGTAGCCCATACATGTGTGGAGTTTTAGAGTGGTGTGGAGTAAGTATAGTTTGCGCTGTGCGTCTGTAAAAAATTCCTTGTGTTTTCTGAGAGTCTTTTCGATTTTAGTTTCATAACTTTTAGTTGGGTCCTTCTTTAATAGTGTGTATTTTCCTTTGTCAGCTGGTAAAATCTTTAGGTTTTCTTCCTTTCTTAAAGCATTTAAGGCCTCTTTTTTAATAAAATTACATGAAAATCCGATAAGTCAGACTAGTATTGATGTCAGGCCACTATGGGTTCCCTTAATTAAAAACCATTTCAGTCGAAAATCACCCCACAAACACACGCCAGTTTCTTGTGTTTCAGTTGCTCCCGCGTCTAAAGTCCATCCAATGCGGCTACGACACATGCGTCCGTGATCGCCCTTGGAGGAAACACGGCCACTTGATTGCATGACTAGTTCCCAATGCTCACCTTGGAGGCATGCGGTAATCTCTATGAGATATCGTACGAGTGCCCGTGTAGCATTCTAGGAGGAATCGTGCAGTTTTTGGTTTCCGTGTCATGTTCCCGTCGATAAAGACGGGTGGGTAGCCACATCTGTGTCGTCGCGTGCCCCTGGCGGTAGGTGGGGGTAACGGCTCTCTCCCCTCCACTGCCGCTAGCCACTAGTGGAGTGCGATATCTGATGCTGAGCGGACGTGAGAGTGAGGTTGCCCATGTTTGCCGTCAGCTTGGAGGCAACGATGCAGAACAGGTAATGTATAGTCAGTTTTCCATTTGTTAGAGTATGTAAATGTTGTGTTAGTGTAATTAAAATGTAAAATTAAAAAAAATCCGAAAAATGTAGGTTAGTTAGATGTAAGAACTTGATATTTAGATGTAAGTAGGGTTCACTTGATAACGGGAGGAGTTTCCTTACCTCCCGAAACGTAGTGTAGTTTTAAAAACTAGAAGCGATAAGTAAAGTCCAAATAAATCAAGAAATAAATTCAAATCCATCTCTATTATGAGTTTCAAAAAAACACACAAGTTCTACTTTAAAACTATTAAGAGAGAGTTGTACCTGTCTACAAAACAGCTAAAGTTACAAAAATAAGAAGCCTTATAACAGTCATTTTGAAAATCTAAATAGAAGTTTAATGCCAAGGTTGATTTTATATGAAAAAATAATAGAAAGCAAAAATAGTCGTTCATGTATGAAAAGCGTAAAATAGGTATTTTTCGTTTGAGTAATTTTCCGAAAGCGATAAAGAAATTTTCTACTAAAATTACATACACAATTTTCCCTCCAACTTAAATTTTGGATACCACCCTATATAGGCTACTAAAATTTACTTCCAACCACTTTGTCTGAATGCACGAGATTGAGGTTATAACTATGGAGTCAGTCAGCTTGGTCCAAAGCAACAATAATCAATCAGCTGTTTATTACTTCAGCGAGCGAAAATGACTCTTGCGCACTAAACCGAAAACAGCTGTTTTACGATGTATTTTCAGATCGCAAAGAAGCACTTTATGCTCGGTTTTAGGAAAAAATTTATACTTCAGTGCATCTAGAGTTAAATAACGGCTGGAAATACAAAACCACACATATTTAAATAGATATATGCACATTCACAAAATACAAAAGCTTGTCTATCTTTATTGAGGTTTAGGGTAACTGATTCCTCTATATAATCCAAATTATTTTCAAAAACGAATAACGATATCAATAAGTGAATAAATAAGTTATTAACCAACCATAACCATAACCATCTTTTTCTCCAACGACCGGATTCATTAGAAATTTAAAACCCTTGTTGTAGTCCATAATTACGAGTAAGTCAATTTTAAAATTAGTTCAGTTAAAATTCAGGCAAAATTGGATTTCACCTCGCACGATGATAAACATCTTAACTGAATTAATTTGACGCTAAAAGCAGTGACACATGATTAAACTACAGTTAATATTATGTATTTGTTTATTTATGATGAGAATACAACGTAGAACCTGCTTGACTTTTCAAAAAATAGAGCCTAACTTGTTGGGTCAATAGAAGCCAGTTCAGAACTATGTTTACATAACAGAATAAGCAGGGACACCCCATGTATTTTAGTTTCGCACCCCAAGTTCAGAGGAGAAAAACGTGCTGAATGTCCCAGCTACTTCACTGTGATCCCGTTGCGCACGCTAGTTTACTTTCAAAACGTCAAAATGATTATGTTTGTGCAAGTGATAACATAAGACCAATAGGTACCGCTGATAGTCAGCCATTACGGGAGGTGATACCAGTTTTAAGCAACGGGCCAACAATACAAAATGGTGGTGGCCGGAGATGTTTCTTCAATTAGCACGCCTGTTTAGGGCCTAACTTGGGAAAGATTGAGAAAAACAATACTCGTGCTCAGTTGGATTAGAATTTTCGCCAAGATTAGATAATAGCCAAACGGCTTATGGCATATTTATACAATTATTCAGAGATTTTAAAATAACATTTTACCACTTTGGTCAGATTTATATTTAATATAAGTCATTTTAGAATGTTTGGTCTTTTAAACATTCCTCGTCGCAACACAGCTCTTTTTGAAGATCAAACTTCTGTACAAGTATTAAATTGATTAATGCACTCCCATCCCAAAGACAGGGACAGATATAGATACATTTAGGAAATAATTAAGAATCTTTTTAGTTGTAAAATAGTACTACAGTGTACATGAGAATTTAAATGTAAAAAGTAATCTTTAGTTGCCATCCGTTTGTACCAATTTGGAATGATTTTTTTGGTAATATACATTTATGTTACTGTGTCAAATTTTGGACGTTTGACAGTGATAAATGTTAAAAGTACTACTTTTCCCATTACTATTTTAACCATCATTAACCAACCATTTCGTCTAATTACTCCGGAAAGCTTCACTCGCATTCTGTTTAAGTATGTAAAAAACATTATGTAATTTTGTGATCCGTTAAAGTTGACCGTACACCATCCCTCATTAATTATTCATTTTTATTTAACCCCTAGTTATTTTGGGTCTGAGAACGATAGTATTAAATTGGATATCTCTCTCCCTTTCAAAAAAATAAAAAAGGGAGAGTAAGAATTGAAGTCGTATTAAACAACTGGAGGTCTTGAATTAGCGATGGAGCACACTCGTGCGGTTGACGGCAAAATGGATGCTGCGTTTAAAAATCTATAACTATAATACATACAAAATACAGTATATGCAAGTATTTAATATAGATGCGAGTACAGTCTAAAAATCCTACAGGTACCAGACTTGCCAATTTTAATACCCTTAAAAACTATGTTCTGTATTGAATCTAGGTTTTACTTGAGACATCAGATATGCAATCATTTTGGAGAAACCTAAAGATCCTCCTTGTCGTTCCGTAGTTACATCAAATGGGGATGCTGTTAGGGATGGATATTTATAGGTAAATCTACCTTTTTATAACTAAACTAAAATTACGTTTAGCATGTTTTTCTTGAGGATGATCCTTTACCAATAATCGCTTGTTTTACGGTACTCCTCAAACACGTGCGGTTTTAAAGGAACATGAAACGATTAAATTATAGTACCAAATAAATACACAAAACTTAACGAAATATGATTGATCACTTATGTTTGCTCACCTCTTCAAACCACCACCTGTAGCTGGTCCGCCTCGTCAGGTGTCACAGGCGACGAGGCAGTGGGCTAAGTGACACGGGCCTGCACTCCCAGGAAAGAAATATCGGCTATGCAAACAGCAAAACTGATTAAATCCGAGTAAATTCCTACATATGTCTTAACATGGTAACATTGACAAGCGAAGTTGGCCGAGGATCCGCTAGGGTCGGGGGGAAGGTCGGGTCAGTCGGGTCCATATTGTGTTTTGGCGCCAAGGCGCACGCTCCAATCAATACGGCCTGGGTTGGCGGAACAGTCCATTCATGAATACAGGGTCTCCAAACATGAAAGAGGAAACTTTGCCCTATTGGGGCAATGGGATTTGATAATGTGCACCTATTAAATTACCTACGGAGAATTGGATAGCAAATCCTTAAGTATATTAAGTAATTTATCAAATTGCAGAGTATTTTTATTCGAAAAAGTCGATTTCATAGAATGTAGCGTTTAAATATTACATATTCGATTTTTCCTCAGTCATTTATATTATGTCATGCTTTTATATGACATGTGAACATTAGGGTGTGCAGAAATGAATGTTTTCCCCAGTTTATGTTATTAGCTTATAAATAAAAAACCGACATTCGTTGGATAATAATAATAGTCTTATTATGATTATTTGTCTGTATAACAACAATCTGTAAAAGTTGAATACAAAATTTGGAAATATATTAAAACTTGGTATATATGTACTTTTCATCACTCTGTATTCTAAAATAGCCCATAACCATACAGCTGAGGTTTAAGAAAATTATCGGTTTCCTTGTAACAGACCAAAAAATAACCAGCTGACTTTGCCTGTCCTAAACATTATTTTTCCTGTCCAAAACAATACATTGCCTGTCCCAAACAAAACTTTTCTTGTCCTAAACAATTCAATTGAAGTTCCCGTTTTACTCAACAGGAGCACCAGTGTGATTTCGTTATTTTTGACGATTCTGTGTTCAAACAGCTGACTTTAACACTAAAATGAATTGTAAAACCGTGTTGTGTTTACTTATACAAAATTACTAAACTATGAAATGAAACTATAAACTATGAATCTATAAACTATGAACTATGAAACCATTTTTGTTTAAGGGTGCGCCCTACCTGCCTTCCGCACGGTAAAATAAGGGCTTTGCATCTCCCACATTGTAGGCTCAATTGTTAACCAATTAAAAATAATTTGTTGTTATTTCATTCACTAAATGTTCATCTATGTATCACGCGATTTAAAAATCGTGATTTTAATTCAAAATAAGTGGTAGGCCATTAGTAAAGTTTTAAAATTAAGCGTTTTTCTAAAGCTTCCTAACGTAAGGAGAACAATTATTTTAGAAAAAAAGGAACAGTACAATTGGATTGGTATTTGAAAAGTATGAAACTGCAAATAGTTTGGTAGAAATCTGTAAAATAACCGTGCGATTGAGGATAACAAAAAGGTCTTCAAGTGTAAATATGCATTGCCCTTATATATATGGTGATGGTGCGGCGCTAAACAACATAGTGCGGATCATTCAATCTGGGGTAGGGCGCACCCTTAAGTTTAATGTGGTTGTTTGCATCGTGATGAAAAGTACAGTATCATTCACTACTCGTCACTAAAGTCCTATTTCGGGGCTTGATAGTATTTTCCTCGCTCGGCATCGCCTCGCGCGTAAAATGCTATCCTTCCCCGAAATAGACCACTTTCGTGACTAGTAATGAAATATACTATTTCACAGGGTAACAACTTTCGACTGACCGAAACTTTGTCGTGTTGTTTGCCATGAACAGAAAAAGAGAGTAGTATATGTAGCGTATATGTCTTATCCCGTTTCGTTTTTTGTATGTATGTGTTATACAAAAAACGTAAGTTCTAAAAGCTCTTAAAGATAAAATCGTGAGACTTGGAATAAATACTGATCTAAATAGTTTACAAATCTCTTAACAATTTAATATATGTGTAACATTCTGTTTCAATGTCAATTCAATGTGTTCTTGGTTCAATTTACAACCTTAATATCTACAAAATTACAAATATCGCTACAAAGTTTAGTCCAGTTTTAAAGATATTTGTAATGATGCACCTTCTTTTAAACTGCATAATGGACAACGGAGAAAACTCAAAAGTCGGGTTATTTTGCTGTTTGAAAACAGCCATGACCATCTCCGTTCAACTGATATTCCTCCTTAGGGGTGAAGAAAATTGAGTTCCTCCGTTGACCATTATAAAATTATTAACAATTATACATCGTTAGAACAAAATTGTCTAACACGTTTTTTATTTGGAGTGATTTGTAATTTTTATTTTACATTAGATAATTAAGATTGCGAATGTTAAACCGCTGCCATTACGAAACTGTATGTTCGAAACCAATTTTATAACATGGCAGAAACAAAATTTTAAAGGGAACTGTAAACTATTTAGATCAGTATTTATTCTAAGTTTCATATTTTTATTTTAAAGTCCTTTTGAGGCATTAAGGTTTTTGTATAAAACACATACTTCTCGTATAAAATATTAGAGATAGGACACATGTTATGCTTCGTTATTTGCTTTTTTTTTTACCTGAAAAGCAATACTATATATGTATTAAGACGGTCGAATTTGGACACCGACTAACCTAAAAATGTGTAAATGTTCCTTAAAGATTTCTAAAACTGTTTCAGTGTTCTCAATGTTTAAGAGTCTTCATCACCGGAAGTTGCTAGACGCCATCTTGGAGTTTTGTTCCATAAGGCCAATGTTAAATTTGTGACTCCATTACACCTCACCTGATCGTCACAAACAATTTATTTTGGTGTAAAATTAAAGGTTTCGTCGTCCTCTAGGGAAATACAATGTCGAATCCCTTAATTTGGGTGTCATAGATTCATAATAAATAGTTTAATTTTGAACTGAAACACTGTACATGTTCTCATTAATTTGTAAAAAAATCAAATTCGACTATTGTATTTCCCTAGAGGATGACGAAACCTTTAATTTGACACCAACATGAATTGTTTGTGACGATCAGGTGAGATGTAATGGAGGCACAAAGTTAACATTGGCCTTATGGAACAAAACTCCAAGATAGCGTCTAGCAACTTCCGGTGATGAAGACTTTTAAGTCATAGTCCCAGAAAAGTCTTTAGAATTAGTGTTTCGAATAATAAAATTTGCGTGCAATTTGATTTCAAAATGGAAACTGTTCAGTTTTTGTTAAATTATTGAATTATTTCTTTATGTTCTATTGTTATACAGGTGTGCATGTTATGTGCATAATCTTATGTTTTTTTTTCTAAAACTCAAGTCTCACCTTGTAGGTCATGTTTTCCCCATTGGGTTTGTAATCGTTCTCATCTCCTTTCCCCGTTTTGTTATGTGGATGGTAGGCCTAAGTCCATCATTTGCCTGATAGAATAAGTAAGACCCAACGTTGTTTGACTATAATTAATAATGTAATATTGTCATTAAAACAACAGTTTTTCATACATTTATTGAAGAAAAAAGTATTTCTTTTTGTTAAAATAAACTATCTGTATAGCGGTTGCGATTGCTCTCTGAACCAGTAGTACATTTTATCTTGGTGAATATGTATAACTAACGGACACAGCAAACAAATAAAATAAATATTGTGCCATTATTTGGAAAAAACTGAACGAAGAACGTCCCTAAATACACAAAACTGAACGAAGGACGTCTCTAAATACACACAACTGAACGAAGGACGTCTCTAAATACACAAAACTGAACGAAGGACGTCTCTAAATTAATTGGTAACAACACATTTGATCCAATTACATAAGAAAACCGAGCAATGTATTATTATCCTAACACGTGATGAAATCTCAGTTTTCAACTTAAGTTGCCCCCTCATAACTATTTTAACCTAGACAAAAACAGTTAAAGAAATTTAAGGTCACAAACATTTGGTCAGTTAGAAATGTAATTCATTTAGGCCTACCAAACAAAGTGAATACACTTTTCAAATGTTATTAAATTATGAGAAACAATACTGGTTAACGATCATGATACACTGAGATACTAAATCATCTTCAACAACAGAACGTAAAACACGGCGCCACTGGTGGCATCGGGCATTCCCCAGTTTTAATCTAGCTGTGAATGGCATTGTCGGCGTGCCGCTCGTGGCTTGAGCGGTTATTGAAACCTTCGGCACCCGAGACGAGAAATGTCGGCCACTGGGGCTATACTAATGCCACCGCCGATATAGAGGAATTAAGAATAAGAATAAACTTTATTTTCCCAAAACAATTGCAATGAATTACATTATCAAGTAATTATAATAAGAGATGCAAAAGTCATTCCTAACATGTATACTAAATGCCAGTTCTGACCTACTTAATTATTATTGCGACAAACAGAATTGTTAAAACAGTAAACAAATTGTCTACACTACAACAATAATCTCTATGTCCTATGCTTTAAAGAGCTGCCTTATGCTCTAAGCAGAGCAATGTTTGTGTGCTTGATTACTTGCGCCAGAAATAGCAGAAATTGTTTAGTGAAAAATATATTGGTTAATAGAAGGACCTGAAGATTGACTAGAAGAAAAATGTTCTTATCATACTTATGAATTTGCATGAACCCGAACCCTCATAAAGTATTGTGCATACTTTTCAATACAAGATTCAATTGAGTTCTCTATTTTACATTAAAGTTTTGAAGGCCATTGGGACAGAGTAAGATCTGAATAAAGATAAATGTAAATTATAAGGAAATTCATATAATCCACAAATCTATTCTTTAAATTGACACATCATACTCAACAATCAGAAGTACCTTAGATCTCGCTCTTTCAATAAAAGCCTGCTTGTGTTTGTACAAAGGGTTTTATAATACAATAATTAAAGCCAGTGGCGGACTTACCTATGGTGCCGCCCCTAGGCCCGTTCGGCCGGCCGCCCCTTTGTGTTTCGCAAAAAAAGGAAAGGTTTCAACGTAAAGGCGATATTAAATTTCCCGTTATTGGCACGCTTATTAATAATTTTTTCAAGAAGTACAATATGAGTACATTATTTTCAATTTGTATTTATACATTTTGAGAAAAATATATATTTTGTGGTTGAGGCAAGAATGAATATGAATATGAATAACAGCTGCCACCACCTTTGACTGCCACTAGAAACACAGGTACTGGTAATGACACACTGACAGTGCTACTCGCAGTCGCATCTCTGCCTCTGCATGTCATGTCGCGACATGAAGGGGAATCATCTTCACCGCTAACTACCACGCGCCCGTCGCCGCGCCGCCCGTCGCCGCGCCGCCCGCCGCCGCGGCCGGGCGCCCCTCAAAGGCGGCGCCCCTAGGCACGTGCCTAGTGTGCCTTATGGTAAATCCGCCACTGATTAAAGTAAGATCTGAATCATTCAGTTAAAATAACAGCATTATGTAAAATTATTAGACTGAAAAAAACAACACTAGATTGATTTTCAGCAGCTGGTAAAAGAAATACACTTGTGTCTGCACCAACTAGGTAAATATATCTAGAGGTTTCATCTGTTATAAAAATGTGCAGCCTACATGGTCGCCCCTCTTTCAACTCTGCTCCCACGGCAACCAACATTATAACCAATCAAATTCTCTCTTAACGAGCTATATGACAGTCTTGCAAGGTTACCTAAGCATAATGGTGGTCAGTATGTGGCTTCACTTGTACACCCCAGAAGAGACCTCTAGATATATTTACCTCGTTGGTCTACACCTACTGCGCTGGGCAAAATACTTATAGAATCGGTCTTTTGGAAATGAACATAGCTGTTCATAACTTCATGGTGAAAAAGGTAAAAACTTTTACTTTTATATTTTTAACAGTGAAACAAAATACTTTTTACATCAGGGTTGAAAGTTATATTGTAAGAAATTATTTCATATTTAATATAAAGTTTTGAATCGATATGAAGAAAAGATGCTTTCAGCTACACACTGACTTAATTACTAAATATTACAGAAATGTACGGATTTCCCATCAAGTGCTATCAGCTCAGGAGAGAGAGAGAGAGTGAGAGCTAGAGAGGGAGGCAGCCAGCATTGTATAAGCGCCACTTCAACTTGGACTTGTACATTATTACACTGTTAACCAAAAATGTGCATGCTATGCCTAAAGTAAACATATATACTATAGATGAGAATCAGAAGGCCTACGCAATACTTAAAAAAGCTCAATATTTGCATATATCTGTGATTTTATGGACAGATAATCTTAATACATTAACTTCTACCCTACTGAAAAATCTGCGACGCTGCATGAAAATACATTGTTAAGATAGGGAAAAGGAGCGTTGCGGAGGTTTGCAGGATTCCTGTTTGCGGCTATGATAATTATGTTATCAGTATACTATAAACGGGATTTGATAGAAGAAAGTTAATTCTACTCATGCTTTTTTTATAATTTCAAAATAAGGTTTCTGTTTTAAGTTGGTGTAGTGTGTAGTTTGAAAAAGCAAATTTTTGTACATTTAAAAGGGCTTGTAAAAGCAACCCAGTTAAATAAATTAAAAAAGTAAATTTGTATATAATATTTTCCTCTTTAATGTTATGCTTTAACTTTAATTAAAAGGTTTATGTAGCAGCTGTAAAGAAGAATCCTTCAAATCCTTTCCTTGCGCTGCGCAGAAGGGGTAGACCGGAGCCTTAATCTTTTGTCTTATTTAACTCGGTAAATTGTAAATTGTTTAAGCATAGGAATATTTTGGAAGATTAATCCTTGGAGGTTGTTCACTGGTAACATTTAACTTTTATGAAACTCCAAAGCTTTTGATTCCAGATCTAGTTACTGAGCGGCAGATTACTCTGGTGTTCAAAGGTGTAAAGTTAAGGAGAGTGAGGGGTCCCAGATTTACATTCAAACACATTGAGGTGTATGGGTCTATTGGTGAGCATTGGTGACAAAGGTGTAAAGTTAACCCAGTTAAGGAGAGTGACGGGTCCCACATTTACATCCAAACACATTGAGGTGTTTGGTTCTATTGGTGAGCATTGGTGTTCAAAGGTGTAAAGTTCCCCAGTTAAGGACAGTTAGGGGTCCCACATTTACATCCAAACACATTGAGGTGTTTGGGTCTATTGGTGAGCATTGGTGTTCAAAGGTGTAAAGTTCCCCAGTTAAGGAGAGTGAGGGGTCCCACATTTACATACAAACACATTGAGGTGTTTGGTTCTATTGGTGAGCATTGGTGACAAATAAATGTGTAAAGTTTCCCAATTAAGGAGAGTGACGGGTCCCAGATATACACCCAACAGATTGAGGTGTTTGGGTCTATTGGTGAGCATTGGGGACAAATGTGTAAAGTTAACCCAGTTAAGGAGAGTGAGGGGTCCCAGATTCCCGCATCGAGGTGTCTGGGGCCTACTGGAGCGGCGGAATATCGATGTGCTTGGTGAGGCACGCGGCTGTGAGATTAAAATTGCGCCCCTTCATTCATCACGGAGTCTATTCTCTGTGTCCCAGAATGAGTGCATAGTTTGACTTTAAAATGTAAATTGTTTGTTAATAAATACTATATGTTATAAGCCTAGTTACATTTGACCCAATAAAATCATTTTTTGTTATATATACACATTTAACCAGTAAAGGCCAAAGGGGATTAGCGCCCTAGGAGGTTAAAAATATTTCCTGAATTTTGAAAAATGGAGGAACATATTGTTATCTATATTATTAAAAGAATTTCTTGATATTTGTTCGGCGATTTTCGACTCCTAAAAATATTATTTTTTATACATATTTGGTATCAATCGAAAGCGCTTACTCTCTAGATGTGCCTTTTGGGGTCTCCATACACTCTGAAGCACGGGATTTTGCCCCACAAGCTCTCAAAGTTCGTTTTTAGCCCATAAGATTAACATGGGGACTAATTTGATTTGAATTGCAGCTGTTAATACATTATGGACAGGTTATTGGCAATACCAGATTTTACAGGGAAGGAATCTATTTATATATATAAATCAAATAAGTTATTTTTCTACATCGCTTTGAGCAGTGAAATATTGTATGCAACAGAGATATTTAAATTTGTGTAAACATTTGTTTATCCGTCTGTCTGCTTACAAGCCAGATTTGTTCTGCGCTTCACAAAAAAAGA
Source organism: Allygus modestus (assembly GCA_963675035.1). Classification (NCBI taxonomy): domain Eukaryota; kingdom Metazoa; phylum Arthropoda; class Insecta; order Hemiptera; family Cicadellidae; genus Allygus; species Allygus modestus. The sequence goes on from OY776115.1 coordinate 81,978,941, forward strand.
CTGTACTGAATGAAATTAAATATTTTGCCTATTTTCGTTTGGAGGAGAAATCCTTTTGGCTGTTTTAAATCATAGTACGTCATTAGGGTTCTGCCCCTTGGTCTGGCACTGCTACAAAGTCGATCTTAAGGGTACAGGTTACTCAATATTTCACCACAGCATGCACCATATTTGTTCTAATGAGCATTTAGTCAGCTAATTATATTTTATCGTAGATCGGAGGAAACACATACTGCTTTACTACTCTACAAAAGTATACTAAACCATTTAAAATAACAGTACGGTAATAAATTATTGGCTATACAGAATATTTAAACCCATGCAACATGGTATTTAAAGCTCAGTTTGTCTAAGTAGTCATATTAAGTAAACTTGTTTAAACAAGTTTAATTTGTGAATTGTATTTCTGGATTTTAATTTTGTTTTGTCCATGGACAATCAAGACAGTGTTGTTTCCAATGTGGGAACCAATCAGTTTTCCTACTCCCAGCTTACTGCTTGATCGAAAACCGCCATTGGCCCGTTCTCTGTTGAGTGTTGAACAACTATTATCAACAGTTAAAAAAGTCATGTTTAATCTATACAAAATTGTTCTTTCACTTTTCATGGAGACTTAAGGGTACATGGGTAAACATACGTGTAATAATCAGGATCGTGATAAAAATAAATACTCTAATTAAATCGTAGTCATATTTATCTTATACCTGCGTAACCGCGCCAAATTCATCTGAAACATCAAGCAAAATTGTTATGAAAATCATCTTTCCTACTCTTCAAAATAAACGTTGTGGCCATAATGTTTAAGACAGAACACCAATCTAAACAATTATATCAAATATTTATTAGTTTTTGGTAGTATTCCTTGTGAGTATTCAGGGTTTTTTAAACATTCTGTAAAGGATGAATGGTACAAAATCCTCATCAAACATTATTATTTTAAACATGTTTAAAGTTAAATGTGAAATGTGAACATTTCCCACCCCTTTCATACCATTACCAGAAGTCGGTTAAAAAGTACACACCCGAGGTCAAATTTGAGTGAAACCTGTATTATGATATATCTCTTTTTTAACTAAACATTATTAAAATTAAAATATTTAAAAGCCACCAAAAATATCCGTGATACCTTGAAAAATTAAATACTACACACAAGAATTATTGACTGGTTTGATGAGTGAAAAAGAGCTAATTAGTACAATGAATGCCTAGTTAGTGAATTTCCTTTGGAAAGTGAACTATTAGCATGACCCGCACGGTGAAACTTAAGCCCGGGACCACCATAGAAGTTCCTGGACCCCCTGAACACGTTTTGGGGGGTCGTTCAAAATTATACATATTTAAATTATACATTATTGTCGTTCAAAAATAGACATATATATATATGTGTGCAGGCACTCTAGCGGTCACATTTTTTGTCCGATTAACTTAAAATTTGGTAGGGACGTTCCTTTCTGTAATCAGTTGGACAAGTTCGTTGGGCAAAACAATCAGAAAACTCTAAACCCTCTTTTTGGGGATTAATCTTTCAAATTTCGAGTTTTTGGGCCTAAAAAGGGTCAGAAAAGCCCTGGATGTAAAATTATTGCATGTAAAAAGATGGGAATTAGTGAGGCGGAAGTTTTAAGCTCTCTCTCGTCATTCTAGCATAAATATTTACAGAGTTATTAAAGAAAATGTGTTTCGACCAAACACAGTACGTTGTCTTATGGGGTTTTACACTAGAAAAGCTTGTTATTCCTTTGTTAGAGTACTTTTATCATCCCCAGCAACTCACGCCGACTTTCAAGCCTGCTGCCTGGACCTTCTCCTAATGCGCAAAATTGTATTCTCAGCTTTGCAGGTAAATTAAACCAGGAGCATCAGAACAGCCAAAAATCAATGTTTTCAGATTTTAATAAAAATTGGAATACATGTATGTTTTTACACATATTTTGAGTTTTAAACTTTTTGTGTGGAAATTCACTTCCCTCACGTCAGCGTGCTGCGTGCGAACTCGTTTTACATTGATATCAATCTAAATGAATTGAACTATCAACACGCTTTATAGCAATTTAATTTTAAACTCTAAAAGTGTTTAAGCTCAGCGGTCGTTTTCTGGGTTTTTACTGACTTCTAGCTTTTATGTTAAGTCAAGGGCCACTCTAGTTTCCCTTCATGCTAAAAAATTTAAATCCCTCTTTATTATTTTGTTAGGAAGCAAACAAAGTGAGTAAAGCTATGCATTAGCGGGATCAACTACTTATGTAAGTACGTAGGTAATAATGAATGGTTAGAAGGTTACATCCTATAATATCTGCCTTGTGATCGTTTTCAGATTGCATGATCCTCTGAAACGTTTCACGTTCTGAATTCAAATATGGAATAATTAAAACATTAAACTACAGCAACTAAATGTTCATTCTATACTTTGCTTAAATATGTGATATATGTAGGTATTTAAAATAGAGCTAAAATATAATTAAAGATAAGTAACTTCCTAACTAGCTTGAACTAATTAAAAATTCTTAGGTATGAATAATTTAAACAAAAAAGTTACGATTTCTTTCGTCTTTTTATATTGATGGGCCTAAGAATATATATGATAATATATATGATGAATAATATGATAATTGTAAACCAACAGATATGATAATGTTATTAACAGTACATTATTTGTAATGTCTCTATAAATGACCTGTTGGTGAGTTGCTGGTGGAGTGACTGGACGTCGGAACCATGGCAGTGGCAATATCGTGGATTTGAATCCTAGTCCCGGCAAGTAAATGTTATTCATTACTGTCTATAGCTTGAGTAGCTTGTACTATAGCGGCTCACTCCTCGCTTTGCTTGACATGTTCCACACACTGGCCCGGGTCCCGTGTGGACCAGCCGACCTTTTTTATTGATAAAATAAATCGATTTCTAATGTCTTAGCAAAAGAGAGACAGTGAAATTTGACGTTCTCCTTTCTAACCCCGGTATTAGGTTTCAGCGGTTTTGTACGTGATTATATAGACTTAAGATAACTGTACTTTTTTTACTTTAAATTACTTTACGATGAAATTCACATTAGCAGTAAAATCTAAATTTACTTAGAATCTTAAAAAGACTTTAAGCTTTAGCAGAATGCATCCTTAAAACAAATTAACTCAAATAATGTTGTATAGTTTTATCTGCTTATTAATGTGTTTCATATGTTTAGTTTTAGTTTTGCCTTACTAAGCAGTTGTTCCAGTGACATAATCGTTTAGCCTAACCTCTTTGGCGTTCACCTTTACGACCTAAGAGACAGTTTACTAAGAATTGTATTCATCTCAAGATATCTTTTTTTGTATATTTTGATTATTAGGCTATTACATTTGTTGTATTACACATGTTTAGATATTTTTCAGTAGAGTTCGTGAGCCGGGGGTGTTAAATTGACAACTGATTTGCTTTAAATTACAGAGAATTCTAAACCAAACAATAATAACAATAATTAAACAAGTTTTCATATATTTTTCAACACTTTCAGATATATATATATATATTACCACTTAAAATTCAGACAAGAGCCAAAGCGCCATTATCTTCTTCTGGCACTCTTATATTGTAATCTTCAATTGTTTTGAGAAAAGAATATTCGCTGACTTTGGTCGTGGGTGATACTCGTCAACAACAGACAACATGAGGAAAACTGTGTCCACTAAAATTAAGAAATACAAAAATATAATCAATACAATTTAAAATCAAGCATTAAGGTTTTTATCAAGACTGACAAAAATGTAACAAAATCAAACAACAAATGACCTAGCACGCAACAGATACCATACTATATTAACTTGAAGAAGTCCTTAAGTCGTCGACCTAAATACCAAGGTGGTATGGTGGTTGAGGGGTTGAGGGGTTGAGGGGTGTGGGGTGGCAGGGGGACAACAATGCCAGAGCGAGGAATGGGGCAGCGCACGGGGGCGGCGACGAAGCGCTCAGTGCATTTCGGCATCTTCTCGTGATCCAACAGGTGGGTGAGTGACTTTACAGTAGCTTTTGTTAGTTAACAATTTAAAAATGTTACACAAATTTACAGTGCAAAATAATGTTCTACTCTTTAACAGGGTTTAATTTAATTTAAGTGAGTATTTAAAGGGTTTGGTCTTAATACGGCTTTCCCCTAAATTCAATCCTGCTAAAGAAGAGAGTCAAAGTAAAACATATTCTGGAGTTATCTTGAAACCAGCGCATTTTTGTAAAAAATAACTAGGCAAATTTCAACAATCCTTCCACCATATTTAGCCAATTTATCCAAGAGATTAAAAACAACTGGGTTATAACCCCTACAAATCACCCAGAGCTGCTGGGAATGCCATCCAAAGCAGAGTTATAAGCAAAGGTTCACCGTGTATAGTGGCTGACAGTGCAAGGAATTTAATGGGGAAAAAGTTTATTATTATCAAATTGTAATAGCGTTTTAATATATTTGTTGTGAAGTAGAACCTTGATAGAAAGACTTCTAGTTGAGGTTCGTGTTATCAAAGTCGTGTGGAATAAAGTCGTGCTATCAAGGTTTCTGCCTCCCAGCTTACTTCCATCCCAGCAAGTGCACATTTTGGATCAACTCTCGCTAACACGTTATTTTTAATAAGTACATTTATTATTTTTGTAACAATAGTAATTGGACATAGATTATCGAACCGGTTTTTACGTTTATACCTGAGCCCAAGACATTGTTTCCTTCAAAACATCCGTTCTGGCGAGTCACTGCCCATCAGAACTATGCACAGGGAATATTGAACTCATGCCATAAAGGTTCGGTGTCACAAAAAAACGTGCTATAGAAGGTTAGAATTGCGATATCAATTAGGAAAAAGACGTGCTATTGAGGTTTGTAAAACAATAATAGTCGTACTATATAGGTTCATTTAACATTAAGTATTATGACAATCTCACGGGGATTGTAAAAATGCACGTGTTATCGAGGTAGCCGTGCTATTGAGAGTCGTGTTAGCGAGTTTTTTCTGTAAGTAATAAATTTGTAAACATCAAGTTAGTACATATAAACAAATCGCACATAAAACTGTTTTATGATATACATTCAATCGCATTTACCGAATAAAAATGGTGATTTTTTCTGTACCATTTAGTTCTTACTAAATCAAAGTCAAAATTGAAAGTTACCGGGCGCACGTTGCTGACCCGGAACATTTTAATACTCAATTTCTCATTATATATTAAAGTACCTATTTGTTCTTTTGTGGTACGATTTAGTCCCAATTTGGTACTACATCGTGGCATAGTTGGTTTCTATAATTTCTAACATGGCGACATATATGTAAAATAAATATTGATCTGCGTTGACTAGTTCAGCAAAACCTAAATTAATCAAAATCTGTGCCATAAGTCGATGTGCATGTCCATGTCCATGTTGTGTACGGCTTAAGTTTGATTATGTTTCTAAAATATGAGTTGAAAAAGTCCAGTTTTCATTAATCCTATGAATCCCGAAATATTAGTCTAAATATATGTTACACTATTAATTATATAAAGTGAATTATATTTCAAAAAGTAAAACTAAAAAATTGTAAAATCAAATTGTGATAATTGGGAGAACGTTTGATAACGCCTAACGCTTTTCGTCCCAATATCTATTTTATTAATTTGGACTTTAAAAACTCCTAGATTGCTCTACAAATGAAATCGTTATAAATTTCCAAATATATAATAAGTTTAATAATTAACGAGTTCGCACGCAGCACGCTGACGTGAGGGAAGTGAATTTCCACATAAAAACATTTAAAACTCAAAATCAGTGTAAAAACATACATTTGTCCAATTTCTATTGAAATCTGAAAACATTGATTTTTTGGCTGTTCTGATACTCCTGGTTTCATTTACTTGCAAAGCTGGGAATACAATTTTACGCATTATAAAGTTAGGAGAAGGTCCAGACAGGCTTGAAATCAGGCGTGAGGTTGCTGGGGATAATAAAAGTACTTTAACAAAGGAATAACAGGCTTTTCTAGTGTAAAACCCCCATAAGACAACGTACTGTGTTTAGCCGATACACATTTTCTTTAATAACTCAGTAAATATTTATGCTAGAATGACGGGAGAGGGCTTAAAACTTTCCCCTCTCTAATTCCCATCTTTTTACATGCATTAATTTTACATCTGGGGCTTTTCTGACCCTTTTTGGGCCCAAAAACTCGAAATTTGAAAGATTAATCCCCAAAAAATGGGTTTAGATTTTTCCGATTGTTTTGCCCAACAAACTTGTCCAACAGATTATAGAAAGGAACGTCCCTACCAAATTTGAAGTTAATCGAACAAAAAATGCGACCGCTAGAGTGCATACACATATATATATATGTCTATATATATATATATATATATATATATATATATATATATATATATATATATATATATATATATATATATATATAAAATTTGGAACGACCCCCCAAAACGTGTTCAGGGGGTCACGTTAGGAACTTCTATGGTGGTCCCGGGCTTAAGTTTCACCGTGCGGGTCATGCTAATAGTTCACTTTCCAAAGGAAATTCACTAATAATAATAATAATGTAATAATTGTATATATAATTAAGTAAGGAATTTCTTTGTACAACTAAATCTAATTCCAGCTACACGATTTTCATAATTGATGCGTTATTCGAAACCTTTAGTGGTGCAGATGGTCAACAAATTATGAAAGTTGTACATTTTACTTGATTTATGGAGTATAAAAAATCAAATGTTCTCCATGAGAAAACAAACAAAAATGTTACAAAAACATTTGATCCACCTCTGAGAAAGTAGAGATACCTTAAAAAACTCATCTTGAGTTTTACTGTACCGAATTTAATGTCTGATACATCATTGTAAACCTCTGATTACCCAGATTCAAAAAATATCATAAAAGATGGACAGTTGCCTATGATATATGCTTAGAAAATGACAAATATCTCATGTTTACTAAAACATTTACAGTACGGTATATAAAGTCTTTTCTGTCCAACTTTTTAAGGGTTTTTATCACTTGTATTAAGATATGCTAATATTAGTTTGTAGTAAATCTCCTATACTTTCAGAAAATCACCATTCACATTGGTCGTTATCTCAACCGTTTTAGAGTTACAGGTAAAATAGCTAAACGACCTCGTAATTTTCAGTTATATCTTTAAAAAATAAATTTGTGTAAAGGATATCTTTGTACAACTAAACCAGGAGTTCTACTGGGCTGATTTGAATGTTTAACCCCTCATTGGAAACTGTTAATTGTATAGAGAAATAATTATTGAAGACCTTTTTCATAATATATGCATAGTGAAAATTGTAAAAATATTAAATTATAAGAAATACGTTAGAAATTTGTAAAGAAACTTATTGCTTTTTTCCAGTCAACTTTTCTTATTGTGTAATCAGATTTGTAGCTAACGATTTGTTTAAACGGAATTTAATATGCTTCAAGAATATAACATCTGTTGTACTCTATTTGTTCACTGCTTTTGAACTATAGATACAAATTCAAAACAATATCCAAATACTTAATCTATCTTTAGCAATACACATGAATGTAAAAGGGATATCTTTGTACAACTAAATCTGTAGTTCCAAAGGGCACATTTAAATATTTAACCCCTCATTGCAAACCGTTGATTGCATACATTGTCAAATTATTATGGAAGTCTCGTATTTAGTAATTTATGGTGGAAAACCCTAAAATATTAGTTTTTATAAAATTCATTAGAAATTTGTAAACACATTCATTGTTTTTCCTAGTTAACATTTGTCTTTCTAATATCGGTTTTGTAGCTAACGATGCATATCGATTTAAAGTAAATTCCATCTGCTTCATGAATATATAATAATCTTTTGTGGTCGATTTTACCACCGGTTTTTAAACTATAGGTAAAAATTCAAACCAACTTCCAAATTTGCAATCTATCTTGAGCAATGCACAACAATATAAGAATATATTTTTACAACTAAATTTGGAGTTCCAATGGAGAGATTTCAATATTTAACCCCTCATTGGAAACCGTTACAATTGTCAGATTGTCAAATAATTATAAAAGTCTGACATATTGAGTGATTTATAGTGGAAAAAGGGTAAAGTATTAACCATTAAGAAACTCATTGAATGAATGTAAAAATTATTTTTTTTCCCAGTCAACATTTGTTTTTGCAGTATCAGATTTGTGACTAAAAAAACCTTATATTGGTTTCAAGGAAATTTCATAATCCTCAAGAATATATCATCTGTTGTGGTAGAATTCCCCAGCGTTTTGTATTATAGGTAAGAAATAAAAACAACCTCCAAGTTCGTAATCTATCTTTAGGAATATACATGAATATAAGGGGTATCTTTGTACAACTAAATTCGGAGTTCCATTTAAAGTGGATTTTAATAATTAACTCCTCATTGAAAACCTTTAGTTGTTTAGATTGTAAATTAGCTATGAATGTTTGACATTTTTCATAATTAATGGGTCCAAAAGTACAATATTCCGTTTTAATAAATTATATAAAAATTGGTAACAAAACAAACTGTTTATTTTGACCCAGCTTTCTCTTTAGTTTTATTAGTTTTTATTGCTAGAAATAATATTGGTATTCTGTAGGACATTTTCTGGCCTTAAAGGATACAATCTTTCACTACAGAGTTTAGCAATTTTCATTAAAATAAAATGTAAGTTTATAATATATTTGTCTAGAGACCGTTGTAGTTTTTGTTACAACAGACTCTGTTACTCGTAATAATAATGATAATTGCCTTGCATAAGCAAATACATATTTATATAAAATAAATGTTCTATCATAATATATTAATTTCTATGGATTATTTTCTTTCTGTAGCAATTTATTTTTAAAATTTGGAGTCTTTCCAGGAATTCTTCAGATCTATGATAAGCTTCTTTAAAAGTATATTTTTAATTTTCATCTGAAATTTGTTCAAGTCACTTTGCTTTTTAAAGTGTTGGGGAAGTTTATTGAATATCGATATTCCATTGTATGATAAATGTCTTTTAAATAAAGTTGTTAAAAACTTAAAGTTGTTGTTTACCCAATATACTTAGAGTTGTATTTATTAAAATTTGTAAGTTGTGTGCATTTTGAGGTTGAGATTATTTCTGATTTTAGGTAATATTCGTGATGTAGTGAACAAATAAATATTTTGATTTACAAAAGTTAGTTTCCAAAATAAAAATACTAGGGAATGTTAATATGTGATTGCTTTTAAAAATTTGCTAACCTGGATAATTTCTGTTTATTTTTTTAAAATTGTTCTAATTGCAATTTTTCGCAAGATAAATATGTTTTGTGTACGATGAAGATTTTCCTCGGTACTGCTTACATTAAATGAGGGTAGATTAAACCATAGTATACAGTTAAAAGTACGTTACAAAACTTTGAAAGTCTTCTCAGTACAACTACTCCATTGGATATTATTTTACATAACATGTCCATATGGGTTTCAAAATTTAAGTTCATATCAATAACAACTCTTAAAATATTCACTGCTTCATTTGTTTCTTCTGTGAAATCAAAATTATTTATTGAAATTGTAGTATCGTTATTTTGGTTGATCCTTTCTGAGAAAAATTTAGACGTTTAGTTTTTGACATGTTTACCATTAAACTATTATAGAAAAGTCTAGTGATGAACTCCGGAGAAGCGTTGATGCTGATTAGCATATTGACGTGGCGTAGGTGCTTGATAGGACGCTGTTTGAGTGGTGTCTTAGGAAGAAATCTGACTGCGCTTTGAGGTTCAAATCCTATAAATCCATAATGGAAATTTGGAAATTAAATCAATAGTTTATTTTATTTATTTATTTAGCCAGGATGGCAATATAATATTGCATTTACAACAAATAAGAGTTTGTTTAAACAAGAGATTTTATATTGTAAAAGTTGTAATGTGGACATTCACTTCCTTAACATCATTGTGCTGCGTACGAACTCGTGTTGATTCATTAAAATAAACTACTTTTATCACCCTGTTTGTTTGTTATCAATTTTATCGTTGGTTTATTTATTAAATTTATTTTACAACTAGATAAAATTTATTATTTATCGTTTGCCTTAAATGTATTTATAAAATGTATTTTTTATTTTAACCTCTTTTCAATTATTTATCACATTTAAGTAGACTGTTACGCATTTTTAATGTAATTAACAACAATTTCTGTGTAACTGAGCGTTGAAATATTATAGCATTTGCCATTTTATAGCTTTTAAAATGTAACCGAAGCCTTTTGGCACTGTCATGACCATTGCTAATTCTCTTCATAGGCTGCTAATAAATATCAGATCATATTATTTTATTTTAATATAATTTAAAATTTCAGACGTGGCCGATAATTATTATTACTTCCCATTATTTTAAATTCCCAATTCTAAACAAACGTCTACATAAATATAAGCTTACTCATTGGTAACACTTACACACACTCACACTACACTTACACGTTTATTAATCTCCAAACAAACAGTCGTAATTCTAAAATTACTTTATGAACCATTAGGTAACCATTGAACAAAACTAAACCAATTTTCGAAAGTATGATAAAAAGTAAATATTATATAATTTAATCTACCTCGCTTGTTTCTGCCTCATGAATGTATATCCCCCATAAAGTAGATGACATAAAACTATATAAAATTGTTTATAGTTACTGACGGCTTTACCGTTCTGAACTTCAGTGGATGCACCTGTTAAGGTAACAAATTGTATTAGAATGTATTACTGTCATGTAGAATGAAATAATCTGTAAAACAAATTAAATACACAAAACTGCTGTTTATCGAGTTTATAATATAATACACATTTATACTGAAATAAATATTGTATTTTACTGAACCCTAAAATTTGGATCATGGTTGAAATATTGAAGATACAACTCATGTGAATGTATTACTGTGGTCGACGACTGTCTTAATTCAGTGCAAAGCTAGGATATATATACGATATTATATACAGGGTGAGTTTTAAATGAGTCCCCCCCTAATTTTTTCTACATTTCTTAAGATATCGACTCCGGGACCACCCTCGATCATTGTTGACCAACTTAAACTTAATTTTGACTTAGTTAATATTTTTGGCCGCCATATTGGATTCAAATATTTATTTTTAAATTTAAAGGTGGGGTTGTGACCTATCATATAAAAGTAGTTTTTACAGTGACCACAATGGCGCAATCCGTTTTTGAAAATCATTATTCGTTCTCAAGATATTGGCGAATTTAACAAATCAATTTTGGAGAGAGTTTTAAAGGTCCAAACCTTAAAACATGCCCATATTTTCATCATCACATCAAACAATGACCAAGATCTACCACCTATCATTGTTGAGTGGCATTTGCTTCATTTTGACGAAATTATCATTTTCAGGCACCATCTTGGATCTGCCATTTTTGAATAAGATAATTATTTTTCAAATGTAAAGGTAGGGTTGTGACCTAACATTTCCAAATTGATTTTCCACGCTGAAATCAATGTGGTAATCTGTGTCCAAATATCACCTTTTGTTTTCATGATAATGAAAGATTTCTATTTAATATTTAAAAAAGTGACAATTGTTGTCATTATTTGATGTAATGATGAGAATGTGGGCATGTTTTAAGGTTTGGACCTTTGAAACTCTCTCCAAAATTAATTTGTTTAATTCGCCAATATCTTGAGAACGAATCATGATTTTCAAAAACGGATTGCGCCATTGTGTTCACCTTAAAAAAGTACTTTTATGTGATGGGTCACAACCCTACCATTATATTTAAAAATAAATAGTTAAATCCAATATGGCAGATCCAATATGGCGGTGAAAAATATTAACTAGGTCAAAATGAAGTAGAAGTTCATTGATCAGGGGTTGATCTAACAATGATCGGAGTTGGTCCGGAGCCGATATCTTAAGAAATGTAGAAAATATTAGGGGGGTGACTCATTTAAAACTCACCCTGTATATTTACTGTATTGTATTTAGAATATAAAAAAGTGTGACACTTTTTTACTTGGAAAGTCTGTAAGGTATTAATAAATTCATAAAGCATAAACTTCCCTGGTCTTCTGGTTTCCTACTGGGCTTACTTAGGGATTTTAAATAAATTAAACTATCAACTCTTACAATATTGTGGCTAACTTAATATTTGTACCTACGAAACTCCACTTTCAATGACTATATTACGATGATTAAGTAATTTGAGGGATTTTCATCCTCGATATTTAACGGTTAAGGTAAAAAAATCAGACTGGGTTAATTCTATGGACCATTATAACTGCTTGGACGAAATATGTGCAGAAAATACGAAACCTCTGAAAAATAGTTTCACTCACTTGACACTGATGTGCCTTTAATACACGTTTGGCCTAAACGTTATTTTTTTAATTTCCTGCAATTTAAACTTATTTCAGTTAATTATTTTATTTTATGAGAATTTATCATTATCCTGACATATTTCCTATGGTATCAAATTAAAGAGAAAATACCAAAAAATGGCAAAAACATTTTTAATTAATTTGTATTATTTATTAAACAACAAAGATTATTCAGATGAAGGTAGCAGGGAGTGTTATGTTATGTATATCAAATATTTATGTTAGTCAAAATATTGGAACAATTTTCCATGGTATACATTTTTTAAATTCACTAAATCATACAAAATTAGGTGAGTAGGTTTGGACTTTGGGGATTTAAAAACTCAGAAATGTGTGATGTGACACTTTTATTAATCTCCAAACAAACAGTTGTATTTCTAAAATTACTTTATGAACCATTAGGTAACCATTGAACAAAACTAAACCAATTTTCGAAAGTATGATAAAAAGTAAATATTATATATATTTAATCTACCTCGCTTGTTTCTGCCTCATGAATGTATATCCCCCATAAAGTAGATGACATAAAACTATATAAAATTTGTTCTAGTTAAACCTATATAGTTTAAAAGAAATATGTTTAAAGTAGACGAATTATTTATGTTTCAAAATGAAGATTATGTAAATTCCTTTCAAGATTGTGTTACAAACTTGGCTTCTTGCCGGGCTCACATTGGAATAAAATGTTGTTTGTGGATTTTGCCAATTTTCTTTTCTTTTTGAATTCAGAACTGTACTATAATATATCCAGAAAATCTCAGAGCGGTCTACGTGTTAACTGAGTTGGATGTAAAATTGTAATTTTGACAAATTAAAAATTCGTCATAATGTATTCATTTTTGTTACTAGCGTATGCCATTTTTAGGTTTTGTAGAAGTCCCTCACTATACGGGCCGTCGGTGAGCATAAATGTATTTTTCCACCTTTGATTATAAAAATATCACAATAATAAAATATAATCCAATATAACAAAATAATTCAATAATTATTTTAAACTACATTTATGTTCCAACAAGAGCATGTAAAAGCGTTGTAAAAGTTATAGGGCTTGCAAATACTTTCTTGACGAATCACTTAATTACTATACTTAAGAGGAAGTCGGGCGAATTATTGGAAAGAATTATTCGCTTGCTGAGGAAAAATGTAATAAAACGAAAAAGAAATGTGTTAAGTGAACTGGCGCGCCTAGTAGATGAGAAACCATGGAGGACAATTAACAAAGAGTTATGAATATACAAACTAACTTGATAGAGAGCAAAGACAACAAATAATATCTTTAACCCCACAGTTAATAAGATCGGATGTTTAGGACTTATTTGAAAAATAAAAATAAACTTTCCTTAGCTCTTATTGAAACGTCTAGTGATTAAACAAAAATTACCCTTTTAAATACATCATCGACATACTATCAGGGTTATTAATTGTCATGAATATAATTTTCCCACCTGAAATCATTTAAAACAAAAAGAAGAGTCGTTTTAATTTTGCAAAAGTTCAAGTGATATTGAGGATCGGAGAGGGTGCAAAAGAAGAAAAGATTACCAGACTGTTTTGCACTTGTGAGGGACTCCATCTCTTGATTACATGGTTTTGCACGCCATTGGAACAATAACAATACTTCTATATAGACGGCGCGGGCGTTCGAAAGAGAGAACTTAAAATAACGAGTGAGCGTGAACGTTAAGTTGAAATTTGACTCGTCTTGCTTTCATTATTCTCTGTGTACTAAGGAAACTTGACGACCAAAGGAAATTGACAACAGGTTTTTACACAAATATCTCTGCATAACTTTCCTAAGAGAAAACATATTTGCCATGTTGTTCTAAAATTTAAGTATTGACACATAATTTGTATAACATTTACATCTCTGAAGCACGACTAGCGGAATTTTTTGTTTTACTATAAGAGACAATCTTAAAATATGAAGGTTGAAAACGATTTGTTCCAGCCTCAAAAAAAATCCACTGTTAAAATGAGGATATGTTTTAATGTGACTATGATAATATATATATTTTTTAACTAAATGTTTAACACCATTCGAATCTTACAGATCATCTTACAAGAGTGGAAACTAACATTTTTGAGGTGTAGTAAGTGAGTAAGTAAAATTGTCCATGCGACTTTATAATTTTCTACAAATAAAGAAAACAAGAGAGAAAGTGATGGGAGTCTAGTATCATAAATATGCGTACTACTAATTTTGACCATTTTAACCACATATGTTCATTTGTGCATACCACAGGCAATCTTGAGGGGTTACATGCTTTTTTAAAGAGCTTCAGAAACTTAATCTTGGAATATGACACAATATTCTCAAAGTTGAATTTTTTTTTTTAAATAATATAATCTCTAAATAATAATTCCATACCTTAAATATCATGTGTATTTTCACTATGGTATATCAAAGCAAAACCTTATCATAGTGGAATTGTCATGGATTAAGTCTTAACGTGCCCCCTCCGGTAATATTTTCCCCTAAAGGAAACTAAAATCGTGAGTTTATTTAAGTACTTTGACTGTAGACTGTAGCGCCTACAGACTGCATGCAACTGCCGAAGCCCCTTGAGATGAAAGAAGCTTACACATTTCAGAGTTCAAGGGGTGTGAGTGTTTTGTTTGAGTGTCCTTATACTGTATGAGTTATGTTGGAAACTGGCACTGGGCAACTGTGTTAGCGAAACAGGTAATACTCGTATAAGTGGTCCCCCATAGTCAACTTGGCTGAAATCCAATACAAAAGTACATTGCAAACACGAAGCCCCCCCCTTCAACCTTACCCTGTGTTACTTGTTACAAACAATTTATTATTATCGGGTTATTTGTATCATTATTAATTTATTAGTGAATTTCCTTTGGAAAGTGAACTATTAGCATGACCTGCATGATGAAACTTAAGCCCGGGACCACCATAGAAGTTCCTAACGTGACCCCCTGAACATGTTTTGGGGGGTCGTTCAAAATTGTATATACATATATGTGTGTGTTTGCACTCTAGCGGTCACATTTTTTGCCTGATTTACTTCAAATTTGGTAGGGACGTTCCTTTCTATAATCAGTTGGACAAGTTCGTTGGGCAAAATAATCGGAAAACTCTAAACCCCATGTATGTTCGTTATTAATTAAAGGAGATATTAAACTTCACTTATTCTCCATAAGAATAACACCGATCCCAGATGAAGCCACAGACCAAGTTCATAAATAACCCTCCATAAAATACTCCTGATAAATAATCGAGATATCAAACATTGGATAACATTGGACAACTTAATGTGTTAACTTTAAATATCTCACATATAAGAACATATGGAACGACATATGAGAACGATTTGAACACCAAAATGATTGTTTTGTGAAGCTGAGTTGATTGATAAAAGCAAATGTGAAGTTTACATTAAAATGAACTGAGGAAAAGCCAAAAACCTTTTCCCATAAGATTAACATGGGAAATTTTATAATTTATTTTATAATTTTATTAACATGGGAATAGGTTTTTTTTATCCGCAACCACTTCACCTAGGTTGATAAAGATAAATCTAAGAAAATACTAAATTATTTGTTTTTAAGAATTATAAAATGGCTTAAACTAAAATTACGAGAATATAAAACTTTAGAAAAGTGCAAAAAAAAACTTGTTTTTGAAACATTTTAAATCCCAATAAAACCTATTTCCAAAGATCCGTTCTTTCTGGTTTTCGAAACTAAAGTCATGAATGCCACTTTACACATTTGTGTCGAACTTCATAAAAATCGAAGTATTTTTTAAAAAGTTATCGCGTTTATGGAAACATACATATAAATGGGGCACTAAACCCCTCTAAAACCCCTTCTTATGATGTAATCCATCTGGTTTTCGAACTCGTTCAAATAAATGGCACTTTACATATCTGTGCCAAATTTAATTAAAATCGGGCCTTTTTACGGCTGTTATTGTGGTAACGGGCATCAAAAAGGCTGTAAATGTTATTTCCCATATAAACCTATTTAAAAACTTGAAAAAATAGAGATTAATGCAGTTACATATGAGTTTCCGAAAAAAAATTGTAAACCTGTATCCTACGGATAAAAATATATCAGTTACAACAAAAATTATATTTATATGTTTGTATTGTATGTATTTATAAGTTTAAAAATCTTATATGTTTGCCAACAGTACCCTATATTTTAATTTTATCCTTCCACAATGCAAACCACGGTAATAGCTTCTTTTCTGTAGAGGAAATTTGCTAAAAAAACATAATCGTTTGTTATGGATATTTTCCTGCTTTAGAAATATCACATGATACTTAAAACATGTGTTTTGTTTACTTAATATGTTGTTCTAGTTTGATGAACCTTAAAATGTTTCAAACTTATTATTGTTTAGATTTATAAACAATAAATTATCATAATATTTGAATCTATTAATCTACGTGAGATGTCAGAAGAACGTTAATTAAAACAGCCTAATAGCCGTTCTCCAAAGTCTAATTCTTTAAGTTAGTTTTCCAAGACAGGACATATGGCCCAAGAATTATGTTAACTTTTAAACTCGGATTATTTTTTATAGCTTCATCTCATATGGTTGGGTCATTGGCCTATGAGTTTCCATTATCTCAATGAGAAGATTTAGTAGGACCAGGTGATTTCTCAAACACGAGAAATGGTTCCTCTCATTAGATATTATAAACTATATCAATAAACAATTATCATGGGGTGAAAACAATAAGTTAGAAAAAGGCAATATCAGAATGCCGTTATTACAAACATTATTTATGTGTATAACAATCCAAATAAACGGTATACTACGTGACATAAAAATGCCTATTACTTTAATCAACGGAACATGTGAATTTACCCAAAAAAGGTTTAGAATTATTATAATGTCCAAGGGTGTACACTTCCGACTTTATGTCCTCATGCCGACGCGTTCCAGTGTTGATATAATGCATATTTTATGGCAGGACGTGATTTTAAATGGAAGCAGCCTGGTACATCGTAAAGGCCCGAAACCTATAATGGAAGATTAGTTTTTATAAGGAAGTTGAAAAAGAAAGAGTTAATCCATTTTAGAGGTCCCTGATACAGGGACCATAGTTATATAAGTCACAAATACTCAGTTAAAAATACCCACATGTTTTTAATTATTGCATTATTGATTGTTGAATGAATGGAAATGTGATTTGTAACTGATCAAATATAATTTTTGGTAATATTTTGAAACTTTTAACATGTTTTTGTCTAAGTGCGTTACACTTACACTGTTCTGTTCAGTATATTTAATGTAAGCAAATATATTTGTTTAAATAAATGTACCTAAATAGACAGGTTTTACTTTGTACAAAAAACAAAACCCATAATAAACGTGATTAAAATATAGTTATCTAGGCTAAAACTGGATAACGCAGTATTAAATAAACTATATTATATTTATTTTAAATTTATATCCCGTATTTTCATACTATTTTCGCAAGTGATTTTCAAGTACATTGGTCCAAACTCGAACTATGACAAATTCAAACATTTATTTACTACTGACAACACTGACCTATTAGTAAATCATAATTATAAGATCATTAAGAATTAATATAATAATTTAGTAATAAATATTAACTTTTAATATGTAGTGTTGGGTAAATTTAGAGATGCGATGACATTTATTTAATTATTATCATTTAGAAAATTGCCAATATATCGAGAATAAAAATAACAGGTCATAAGCCCACCTTTATATTTAAAAAACATCTATTTCTAAGATGGCGGCAAGTAATGTTAAACCAATTAAAATCAAGCAAATACTACTCAATAATGATCGGTGGTGTATGGTTAATGTTCATCATGTGACGATAATATGGGCACGTTTTAAGGTTGGGGCATTTAAATAATTTTTGTAAATTACCATTATCTGAAGTACCAATACGGATTTTGTTTAAAGGATTGCGGCATTATGTTCAGCTTAACAAATAATTCAAAATAACGGATCACAAGCCAATAAACCCGTTCGAAAAACACTTATTGAATCCAAAATTGTGGATCCATGATGGCAGTCGAACATAGTTAAAATAAAGTTCATACTACCCATCCATGACTGTCGGGGGTCTGGGATTGATATTTTAACACACGTATAGAGGCGGGAAACAGTAGGGGGCATTTAATACTCACCCTATATAGGCTCACTATTCAATATTCAAGTATCATATTATTATTAATTATAAGACCATTCATTTTGTAGAATTATCTAAAAAGTTCATTAAAACGAAAAATAGTGTATCGATAACAGTAATGTTTTAAGTGCCCCACGCCGCCATTATTATTAGTATTCACATTGTAAATATGATATAAGACATTTATTTTTTTAGAACAGCCGATCACAAACGATCGATTGAAATTTTAAAAAATTGATCGATCGATTGATTGATGCATTAGAAATAGCTTGCATATGCTAATTGTTTTGATCCTTACCGGCAAGTCATGTTTAACTTGGTGAGACTAAAATACATATGTCTGATAAATATTTAACTGATTGGAATTGAAACTTAATTTTCGACAACAAACCTAAACTAATTGGAAAGTATTATTTTTGTTTATGTTACAAGATTAGTTTGTAGAAAATACACATTTTAAAAAAATATAAAAAATTTTTCATTAAAAGGAAAATTTAAAATTCAAAAATAATGCTGCTACGTTTCTCATGATGGCTTTTTAAGGAGCTTTGTTGGTGTGGCCATGAAGGGAACCATAGCCGCGAGTGATGGGCCTTCAGCTAAACAGTAGGCATCAATGTTCTGTATCAAAGTTGCAGCATAACATTTGAAGGCGTCCCCTTACTGCCAGCACAAGGGTGTTTGAAAAAATATACATCATATCCAGCGCTGTGTTCAAACTGAATCTTCTTTACTGAAGTAGTCGATACCACCCAACCACTACAAGCGTCGTCATTACCTCAGTCCTCGTTGTCGCCGGACCCAGGGACCTTCGCTGAAGTAGTCAAATTGCTTCCAACGTCGTGATAGCCGATGTCCAGAACTGTGCTAGACGTGCTATCACGTGTCGTCGAGTCTTCTCCAGTCAACAGTGCAAACACTTCGGGCGTTTTCAAGCCAACATTGTGTATCACCTCATGTTCTAAAATGAATGCTTGTTACTACGCAAAATCAACAGTCCATCGTGTAATAAACAAACAAAACTTCATTGCTAATGATACTAATAGGAAAATTGTTTCAAATTTTCACCAGAACTCATAATTTTCCACCAGATAAGTAATAGAATACATTAAAATACATTTTGGCAAGAAATTTCTTTGGATATGTTCGTGATTACTAAATATGGATTTATATTTATAAAATAAGGTTATAACTAATACTAGAACTTAACGCTTGTCAAGCATACAGTACTTGTTTTGTTTACAGCGAATATTTAGTCCTTTAAGGTTGTGGCCTTGAGGACACGTGTGCTGTAGCCGGGGTAGACTCGCGCGACCGCAACGACATCGTGTTATTGGTTTTAGGTTATAAGCAAACCTCTTTTACATAGAAGCAATGTTAAGTTAAAATTGCTTTGTTAATTTTACCTATAAATCAACTCTAATTAAGTTTAATTTTGAAACGATCTTCACTGCAAAATAATCACAAAAAGAACCTAATTTAAATCTGTTGTATTACTCAATATGTAAAAGCAGTGGAGCAACTTTCCTCCAATAAAAACCTAGTTGCTGTTTAGAATGTTTACGACTTTCCTTATGGCTTTCAGAAAACTTGGACTGTTGACTGTGCCCTGAATTTACATTCTGGAGACTGCTCACCTCTGCCACTTTAAGTGTAAACTGACAAAGAGCCACAATTGTCCCATTTGTTGTTTATTAATTTTTTATTAATTTAAAGGCATACTACGTGAGTAATAAATTTAAACAAGTTTTAAAAAATTATTAAGGTTAAAGAGAAAAACAATTTTGTCCCGTTATTCCTTTAAATAAAACGCGATTTCATAAAGAACTGAACCCACAATTAACTGTAGGCCTATAGGAATTAAAAGTTATACACATGCTTCGCTTACATTCAAATAACCATTTTACATACAAGTGGATCATAACTAAATTGAAATCTAAATTTCAACGTTATTTTTGAAATTCGACGGCCAGAAGGAGCGTCGATCATCCGGAAGCCATAATTAGATGTCACGTGACAATGGTGGCGTGTCTGTGCGTGGCGGAGGTTTAATTGGCTCGTATTCTTTGCCACCCAACTTTTAGTTGGAGGGCTGTTGAGTCAAATCGATCCTACCTCTTGACCAACTTTTCGTCTTTCCACTCCTACGTGCATGAACGGTTTAGTTCGGTGATTATCAGAAATAGTGAAGGGTTAAACTGTAGATGCCAGTGAGAGAGTCAAATAAACTTATCATCTAACATAAATATAGCGTTTAAGGCCACTACATTAGAGTTTAATCTCAATTGTTTCTTACTCAATAGAAGGTGTCTTTTCAAATAAAGGAAAGTATTCTATTTTCTTTAAACATACTATTTTACTTTGTCCTCTTTGGTGTAATTTAAGTTACCTTTACAATGGTTTTACGTAATTAGTACTGTACATAGGACTGAATAAAAATAAAGAAAGAAATTCCCTTCAAAATCACCGATATTTTCCATGTACATGTTAACTACCAATAATTGTCAGTAAGAATTCTACTTACATAGAAGATTTGTATACATATACATGTCTCAAATAATCATATTGTCATGCAATTAAAATATACAGGGAAAAATTTGTTTGTGATACATTCTATGATGAAACTAATATTTTTTCAATTAATAAATTCTTTTTAAATAATTAAATAATATGATCTCTGGAAATAAATAAATATACAATCAAATTTTACAGAAAATTAGAGCAGTGCCGTTAAACAATTTTACTTTCTACTTTTAAATTTATTTTTTAATCATATCGATAGCATTGGTTCTAAAAAGCAGACTTCCGTGTGAATGACGTAAAAGAGCAATAATACGCTTGCTAGATGTACAGGACAATGATAATAATTTATTTAGGGATGTTAAGTTTTGAGACAGGAAGGTAGCAATAATTTGAGAGATGATGGTTGATTATATGATCATATGAATGCTGATTTGACAATAGCTTGTTAGGATAATTGAAGACTGGCAGGAACCCAGATCTACTCATTCATGCAGACGTGCACACAAATAATGTTACACACCCTCGTGTAGGCGGCAACTGTGAAACAGGTGTATGATTTGATTTAGTCTCAAAAGAGAACAATTTTATTCAATTTAACATTATATTGCTTTGCAAAGGGACATCTGACTGAATGTTTTTCTATTACCGGCTGCATGAGGAAGTATTGCATGGATCGTGGATGTATTGATTGTGCTACACATATAGGATCGGATATTGAAGTAACTAGTTTACATTACGTCCCGCGGGTTTGAAAAAGGGCATACTCTTATCAGCTCCCTAAAAAGGGCATACTCTTATCAGCTCCCTAAAATTATACTTACTCGACACGTAGAGGCATAGTTGTTAATTTTACAATTCTGAATTGATACATTCATTTCAGGTGAAATTATTACACAGTTACTTTATTTTGACTTATTTAGCTACAGCTAAAGTAGCTTACGATTATAAAACAGAATACACTTTGTACTGGGGAATTACGCCACTAAAATTACAAGATATAAGTTAGGGTCTCTTCTAATGAAATCTGTACACATTCAAAAATGATCAGTCCCCCTTATAGCTACATGTGATAGGCTGTGTCCAAATTCACCAATGGTTAAAGAGTTGAGCAAAACATCCAAATTCACCAAACCCCCCCCAACCGGTAAAAAAACCAGGCCGTCAAAACATCTAAATTCACCAGCTTTTGCCCGCGGGCAGGAAGTATTGTATGGTTAATTGTTGTGTGTGGTTACTGCAAACCTTAGATAAATTTTCGCCATGTTATTAAATTTGAAAATTATTCTGCCAGAAACACTTTTTAGGGATCTACATAAGACAAAACATTAAACTACGTATTTTCCCTTTCATTTTGGCTATAATAATAACTTCATTGTCGTGTGGTGTGATATAGAAAGCATGACAATATATACCATATATTATATTATTTGTCTATATTAAATAAATTGTTTATTACTCTAAATCCAGTAATCATTTTCAATTTCGTAAAGGAACAGTAAAATACTTGGGTCTGATGGGTTCATCTACCTAACCAACGCGCCGAGGGGCTGCAAGTGATTAACGAAATTGATGAATTTGGATGTTTTGTCGGTCAAGATTTTCTATCTGTTTCAGGGTTGGTGAATTTGGATGTTTTGATCGACCCTCAAACCATTGGTGAATTTGGATACGGCCATGTGATACACTGGCATTTGCTGACTTAATTTTGTCCTTTTAAAATCTACGTTTTTAACCCTTGCACTATTAGTAGAACTAGGTTACTGATGTACACGTACCGTCAGTCAACTCAAATGGAAAAAAATTATGTTCAAGCACAGGGCCGTATTTAGGACCTCTGGCGCCCCGGGCGTATACGAAAATGGGGCCCCTAATATAAAAACAGTCATTTATGTAGGTATTTGTACATATGAAAGTCATTTTTTCTATTCCGTCATATAACCTTATTACTTTTAATATTCTAGTCTTTAATAAATAAACCAAATATACAAATAAATAACACATTTTAATTTATTATCAAAACTTCAAAGACTCACAAAATAAAGATGTTGTATTTAATTTTCCTTAAAAGATTTAATAATATATTCAGCTTTGTTACAATAAAAAACATTTTGAATAGTTAAAATAACAACACAAATTTATAAATAAATAAAATAATCTTGTGTAGTTGCTTTACCACAAACATTATTGTAGCCTACTAAGACAATTAAAAACAAACAAGACATAAAATATATTAAATAAATATGTTTGAATTTGAAACACATTGATTAGGAACTCTTCTAAAGTGTTTTTTTGTCAACATACTGTTGGATAGACTTTACTAAATAATATTTCATGCAGTATAGACAGTAAAAACTTATTTATGCATTTACTGGCTGACAAATTAAATCATTAAAGTCAAGACAACGCAGAGTATCATTTTATATACTCAGGATGCCAAAGAGTTTAATCACTCTGGGTTAATGTTAATTCAAAGGTAAATTTTTGAAAGTCTATTCTTTAAAAAATCATATTTTTGCGGATGCATTTGTTTTATCACACACAAATATTCTTAAAGAGATTTAAATATTTTGAAATGTAGTAAAAGTCAGTTATATTGTAGACATTCATTATTTTACATTGTACATTATTTTAATGTTAAGTTTTACATGGTGATGACACAATGAAATGGTAATCTCCATTATTAGCTCTCGCCTCTTCCTACGTTATTTTAAACTGAATGTGGGGGTATTCGGAGAATTCAGTGTTGGCAACAATGATAAGCGTCCCGTAACCCTAATCGTATTGCTAATTGATTATAATCGTATTGATTATAAATTGATTAAAAAAAACAAAATTGATTAAAACTATTATCAAATTCAGATATATAATACTAAAAGAACAAAAAAATAGGCTACAATAAGCTACCCTATCACTATTCTTTTCATATTATCATATGACATCTAGTATAACCTCAAACACTTCAGACTACTCAGTGTTCTACACATTAACTGACTTTCGTAACCAATTATAATTTTGATACTATTATTTGATTACTTTCTGTTTGGCTTTTTATTTATAATATTTTATAATATATTATATTGAGTTTTGAGCAACAAGAACACAAACTTAACTTAAATTGGTTTGAACGGAATCTGCAACTTCTAAGTACGCCAAAGCATGGTGGATATTAAACAATTTATGGGGTTAGGGAATAGGCTAAAAATTATTGCTCAAGATCAAGATCATCTATTAAAACATCTACAACTTATAATTAGCAAAATAAGGTGTTCTACAATACCTTCAGTAGTTGCATTTCAAATCTTACTGGCCTATTCCTGTTACTGGATTAGGGCAAATTCACCAAATCCGCACACAGTATTCAAAATAATAAAAAATGGTGTATGACTTTGGGTTTGAGACTTATTTTGACAGTAAATCTTTTACAACTTAAAATTATTTCTATTATTGTAAATTGAGGAATAATCAACTTTCTCAGAACAAAATTAAAACACTATCTCGTAAGGTTCCCCTTAGTGGCCCGTGGGGTTCCACTTTCGTGGCCTAGGGGCCCTCTCGGGCCTGGGGCCCCGGGCGCTCGCCCCGTGCGCCCTTAGGCCCACGTTAAAGCGAACGGCCCTGTTCAAGCAATTGCTTCGAAATATGCCTTGAAGATAATTTCTTCAATTTGAACTGCTTTACATTATTAAGTCAAACATAATCTAAAAATATCAGATATGATAAATTCCATTCCAATTGGTTTTAGTTTGTGTGTGGTGAGGAGAAATGAAATACATCAGAGTTATTTTAACTTTGTGCGTCAAGAGGGGAAGAGAGAGCAAGAAACTGTGCGTATTAATTGGCTCTAGTTTGATTTACTAATCTGTGATGTAAAATCTCCGCAGTAATTTGTTAAATAACATACGTGGAGGGTTGAAAGCTCTAGACGGTAGGGACAATGTGGCATCGTTCTCCAGTTTCCCACTCCCTCCTTCCACTTCCCCTCACCGCGCCCAAACTAAAGACAGCCCGATTGCAGCCGAACCTCCGTTGCAGCATGGACACCGCGGAGTTCCGCGTGCACGGCAAGGCCATGGTGGACTACATGTGCGAGTACATGGAAACCCTGTCGGAGAGGAGAGTCACGCCCAGTGTGGAGCCAGGGTACCTGAGGAAGCTGCTTCCCCAGGAGGCGCCGCAGCAGCCCGAGGCCTGGGACAGCATCATTGACGACGTCAACTCAAAGATAATGCCAGGGGTAGGTCGCTGTTATAATTATATCTTTATGGAGTAAGGTTACTGTTCTCATTCAGTGTTGTAGTGAGCACAATAGTTACCCCTCTAAAGATATTATTTCGGAGTAGCTGCCATCGTACTGTATACCCGGATTGACTCGGAAATAAAACCTTTGGTGGGTGCTGCATTCTGTGGTTAACCCGTGGAACTACTACGAATCATAATCTTTTTTTCACCACATTACGCTGTAATCATCTGTTTTCCGAACGTCATTTGAATACCGAAAGTAGATGAGTTTTTCTGCCCAAGGGCCGAAAGTCAGCTGATCTATTTAGCCAGTGTTGCCAACTTTTTTTCAAGCGTACACAACGTTACCTGGTTAATACGTGCATACTATTTTGCGTTCTTTGGTTGAAACACTGGAACAAGTAATAATAAAATTCAAAACATTGTATTATCGATGATTTGTTTATTAGTTAGCTGTTTCGAAGTGCTACGTACACGTTCGACGTAAGCCGCTGGTTAGGTTAGGTTAGTTTAGGTTAGGTTAGGTTAGGAGGTTGTGTCACTGGCTCTCAATCTGTATTAAAAATCACAGGAAAAGTAACGTACGGTGCATCATTTGGAACGGACGTGAACAGTAGCGGCTCACGTCGGACGTGTACGTAGCCTCTGTCTAACTGTTTTTAGTCCGAGATTGCATGAGGCCACTGTGTTTTATGACGGATCACATTTAACCCGCTAATAATTGTAGTATGGTGAAAAATAGCGTTCACACCTCTGCCGAAAGGGTTTTGCATAGCCCTCGATCGATTCATGACCTCGACTTCGTCTCGGTCATAAAACATGATCTCGGGCCAGCAAAACCCCACTTTCGGCCCTTGGTGTGAAATATACTAATTTTTCATAGTCATCAGCTCAAACCAAAGTGAATGTCCATAAGAATAACACTGGATTGGAACTATGACTCCCAATGTGTCTTAACATTATTTCTTAGTCGTTACCTACGTTATGGAAAGAGTATACATTTCCAGTGGCGTAGATAGACCTTTTTAAAGGGGGGGATATCTCATTAAGGGAATACAACAAAAATTGTGTTCGTGACTAGCGCATACAAGTACACAAAATTAGAGAATGTACCTTCCCCTTACACTTACTCAAGTGCTGCTTAACGGTGATAAGCTCCCACACTCACGTGTTGATGTTGATGGGGCTGTGACCATACTTCAGCGGGCGGTGGCAGTAGTACACGCATCATTGTCACTGATCACTTCACTAAAGCACTGATATTTGCCCACTAAATGTAGCAACACCTTCACATACTCTTAAAGTTTCACCATTCATTTTTCCTTTTAGGAGCGATAAATTAGAAGTCACTTCCATTATAATCCAGTGAGACGTTCCCCTCTGTCGCAGGTGACCCACTGGCAGCACCCGCGGTTCCACGCGTACTTCCCCTCGGGCAACTCCTACCCCGCCATCCTGGGTGACATGCTGTCCGACATCATCGGATGCATCGGCTTCTCCTGGGCCGCTAGTCCCGCCTGCACCGAGCTGGAGACCATCGTGTTGGACTGGCTGGGTAACCAACTCAACATTATCGGGAGCAGGAAAGTTGTCAGTTGGGCTCCAGGTAATAATAAGGCTCCACCCTGTCTCTATTGACATTTTACTTAGACTCGAGTGTTACGCCGACCCAGTGTGCAGTTTGACAACAAAGCACACCTACTATTGGCTGGTCTTGGTTAATAGCCTTGTAAGCCACGCCCTAAACTGTCAACTCTCCTGCTCGCGGGAATAAGTTCAGTGAAGAAATTAATTTTCAATGGATCGCAAGAACAGTTGAAGCATTGTTACCAGTGTAACAATGATGCAGCAGGCTACCAGTGTCGGTCACCAAACAGGCTGAACTGTCACGGTCAGCCAGCTCCAGTGCGCCGGCCCATTAGCTTCTTCATTACCTAAGAGCCGATTTCCCTAACTCAAGTTGAAACTAAACCTAGGGATATTTTGTACTTGAGATTAAGGCACAATTCGTTTTCCTATAACCCTAGATCTAGCTATAGTTTAGTTTAATCCACAAAATGTCATCAAGTCGGCACATTTTTCATATGATTTTGTTTGTTTACACTCTCTAGTCATATACGTCATCATCGATTTCGTCTAAAACCTCCAGAATTTCTTCAATGATTTACTAAATATATGAGTTAGAATGTTTTACTGGGTTTACGAAGTGCAAGGCTAAATCTTGGATTTAGGTTAAACTGAAAACTAAAGTTTAGGTTATGTTATCATAGATTAAAATGATTAAATAGTGTTCTCTTCAGGTTTAAACTAGGCATAACACATTGGGAAAGCGGAATTTCTCATAAACCTTAAACCAAAGTTTAAGTTAAACTGTACTTGGGGAAAGCGGCCCTAACAGTCATATTCCACACTCATCTGTATCATTCCAGAGGAAACAATTATATACCACTATTACTCCAGAATATCAACATGTTACAAAATACCTTAAAATACCAAAATGGAGAATTTTAATGACAAATATTTGGATCCCTAGAGACCATTACGATTTTTGCTTCAAAGTGGAATCTAAATTGCAAAAATGTTAATAAATAAATAACAATTTTACTCATACATATTATATGCTATTTATTATCATCAGAAGTAATTAGATGAAACCGTGGGCCAACCAAAATCTCTTTTGTCAAATGTTGGTTTGATCCACATTAACTGCGGAAAGCAAGGTCCTCGCGTTGTACAAGTGCCGTATCTGAGTCGGCGGCAACCCGCATAACACAGCAGTGTAACCGGCATATGATGTACTGAAGGCACTACACATTTATTGAAATTTTACAATGTGTCACAGCAATCATGAGAAGGTATAATATACTTGGTAAAAGGAAAACTATAGTACAAACAGTAAATAGGACTAAGGACAATATTATAGAAGTAGAAAAAGACAATATTTTTATTGGTGTTTAAAGAGTTTAGAGAAGCTGTGAAACAGGTTTGCTGTTTATTTCAACAATTGTCCATTGAGGCCTTGTGTTAAAACATTGCAGCAATAACATAGGCCTAGGGCCTACCCTGTTATGCCTTACAAATATCTGACTATGCAAATTGTATTTTCAGAACTAAAAATAAAGTTCAATTTAAACTCAGCTATGATTCCTATTACACTAGTAATAGTAACTAATATATATTGTTAAGTTTTTTACCTTTTTTGGAAAATCAACAGCTCAACAATTTAAAACGTAAAGAAATATTAAATAAATGGAAACAATGAAAAAATCTAAACACGTTTTAAAGCTTAACAAGGTAAAAAATGATACTAAAGTGTTTAAAGCTGAAACGAACACTACAAGAGTTTTCAGCTTTTAATAAATATCAACATGTTTATTTCGTGTAAATAATAACATCATACATATTTATATCCAAAATTAACATTGAACTCAGTCCAATCAGATTTAAAATTGGTTTTGTAATTATTTTAGTGATAACATTTTACATAGTGTGCTCAAGCGAAAACACTTTGCACGATTCAGTAAATGACAAATCTCTCTCAAATTATTATTTTTATTGAAACATTGTAAACATATTTATTTTTCCGAAAATTACTCAAAAGTTATATAAACCATTAGTAAATTTAGGACCGTGTTGGTCAAGTTAATTAGCATTTTGCCCATTAATCCTGATAGACTGCTGTCACAAGTCTATCAACACAACACAAGTCTATCAACACAACACAAGTCTATCAACACAACACAAGTCTATCAACACAACACAAGTCTATCAGTCTATCACAGGTTTTACCGCTGTGAGATTAATTTTCCTGAATTCTGGAGAGAATTCTCTTAAGAGATTTAATTCTCTAAAAGCCGTAAAATTTGAGAGGAATGTCATATTATTTTGAACTTGCTTAAGAAAGTTCAAGTTGGATAGAAACAAAGCAAAATAAGAAATATTTGTATTTTACCTTAGGTCCTTTCCACCCCTTCTTTGGTTTCAGCTACTTATTGTTATTTACAGTTTAAAGTAACTGTAATATCATGTCACTGTGAACTGAATAATCACTAAATATCTGAATTCGCTAAATTATACGAGATCCTTAACCGCTAAACCCTGCAGTCAAAGTAGACTTACGACTCTTATAGGCCACTTTCGCCAACCCAATTTTAAACTAAACCTGGGTTTATTTTGAACTTGAGGTTAAGCCACAACTTGTTTTCCCACAGATTTGGGCCAGTTAGTTTATCTAGTCTAGGGAATGACAACTTAAGCAACATATTTTATACGTTTTAATCTAGGAGACGGAATATAATATATGGTGTCCATAAGGCCTTCTAGTGAAAACTAGATTAACAACGAGGCACTGCACATATCGTGTACATTGAGGATTTATTAAACCATCCTTTACATAAATGTATAACAATGTTTATAACCGATATAAACAGTAGTTTACATTAGTAACCTAGTTGAAAACGAATGTTTATTACAAATGGTTTTAATTTGATCAATTTTATGTTATCATAAAATCGTTAAACCGTTTTGTCACTCGGTTTAACTTAAACCAGGTCTAAACTATCCTCTGGGCAAGCAATAGTTGTATTAAACTAATGTTTAATTAACAGTTTTAATTAATCTGTTGTTTGGGAAGTAATCCGTTCAATAATGATTATCAGTATGTTTCTGTTCTCGCAGGAAAGGCGATAGGTCTACCCAACGAGTTTCTGGCATTCGCAGAGGGCAGCACCGGCGGAGGAGTCATACAGGTTGGCACTCGTGTCTTGTGAATTATAAATTACGTAGTTTGGAGCTAGTTGTCTGGTATTTCAATTATAATCGTTTAAGTTTAAAATATCTGGGGGACCGAGCTCTCCTTGGACAGGATCAGTCAGTTTGTTTAGATTACTTGGAGTAATTTTTCACCACGTCCCCCTACTGACGAGTAGATTTGCTTAGCTCATTTGCCTGTTTTCTGCATGTTTAAGATCACTCCAGTTGTGATTGTAGCTCAATGTCCCTTTGATTCATTTTTGTTAAGACCACTCTATATTTACTCTCCATTCAAAGGTTTTAGTCACTGCTTTCAAGAAACCACATGTTAATAATTCAACTAAATTAATATTACTTTGAAAGTTCACTGATTGATTATAAACAGCTATTATGATTATTTTGATTTGATTTGAACTCCGTAAAGCCCAATAATATGTTTTTTACTATAAAAAAGATGATTTTTAATATTTTTTGTTTACAAAATTAGATTTTTCCACACCTCATCCAAATATGTAATCAATAAATGGTTCACCTCTGATCATAAGGAAAGCATTGAGAAGTAATAATAGGTTGCATAATTTTCGTGTATAATAATTTATGATAATCCTAAATACATTTAAAACGTTAATTTTTAAATGTATGTAATCAATTGGGGAATCCGCCGGGCCACCTTATATGGTTTCATCGTTACAAATCTCTAAAAACATTGCATATTAAATTTTACGTTAGGATTCCCACGTGTATAAAAATTGAGAAAATGTTTAAAATTGTCTCAGAGCTTCGCGCCGTTGTCCCCACAAGTTACAATGTTTATCCATGGAAGACGATGGTTTCATTTCCTCAGTTTATTACATAAAACATCTGTTGTTTATTAGTCGTAAAAGTTCAACAGTTTCCCCACAGAATGCAGTTAAAACAAATGTTTCTCGCTCTCCAAGAATCTTCCCGGGGTAACTGGGTAACTGGGTTTGCTATTATAGTCTTAGCAAACGCACTTTACCCGATACAAGCTCCAAAAAATGAGTTTTTTTAAGACCAGTAAAATATTAGAGGAAACCTTCATAAGTTGTGGGTCTACGAAAGAGAAAACTATCCCACTGTACCATTATTGCAACTCCGACAGCTTTGTCGGATCTCTGCCTTTCTTAGTAATGTAATGTCGGAGCAACGCCACTCAATGTTCGTCTCCCGCTTCTACCTATTAGACGTGACCTCCTCCAGTAGTAATACAATTTATTTGTGATAACACTCAGTTAATTTCCTAGAGGACATCCATGTTTGCAGACCTCGGCGTCAGAGTGCATCCTGGTGACGATGCTGGCGGCGCGGGCGCAGGCCATCAAGCGGCTCAAGAAGCAACACCCGTTCGTGGAGGAGGGGGTGCTGCTCAGCAAGCTGATGGCCTACTGCAGCAAGGAGGCGCACTCCTGCGTGGAGAAGGCGGCCATGATCAGCTTTGTCAAACTGCGCATCCTCGAGCCCGACGACAAGTGCAGTCTGCGCGGCGCTACCTTGCGGCAGGTCAGACAAGCTGCAGGACTGGTAGTTTTTAGATTAAACTTATTTAATTTATTTAAGTTTAAGTTAGAGTTAAGCTGGACACACTATCGGATCTTCGCTTGAACAAGACATCGGATTGAGTAGGGTTTGAGGGAATAGGAGGTCGAGGGAGAAAGTCCGGTAGTTAGTGGGTTCTCCGAACACCGAACAAGACATGGAATAGGACTCAAGGGCGAGCGGTGCAGCGCTCTCGATGCGCTTTTTGGGGGAAAGAGTTAAAAAGTGTCATTTCAAATCAACACACTTGATTCGCGAGATAGGGGTACACTCCCCCTCCCAAAATGCTCTTCTCCAGCGTGGTCGTACCCGCATGGTAGAAAATGATAACAATGCTTGTTAGTATTTATCGGGTCTTGAAATCACTGATTTACCAATTGAAATATGCAAACATAGCCTATTATTTTTATAAAGTTCTGAAAGATTTAATTACCCAAAGAATGTTGTTTAGGTTGATGTTTTCATTTATTCGGACTTTACCTACATTTTTCCGGAAGGAGTTTTTTACCTCCCAAAACGTAGTGTTGATCTCTAGGAGCGAGAGGAAAGTAAAGATTTACTTCAATTCTGACTATTACAGAGTGAACAAACACCATAACATCCCTTGTGAGTATTCACATAAGGTAATCTTTCTGTGTTTTTATTATACTGCCTGTGATGAATGGAATTGATAAGACGGAAATGTAGACTGTTTATGAATAATATAACCTAAACTCACTATAGGAAATGTTCTATTTATTTTTATCACTTTATTGATAAAAATTGATTTCCTTAATAACAGTAAGTAATGGTTTTTCATGTAAACATATAGAGTTTGTTACTATACTATGAATGTTTTACTGACCTGTACGGTAATGTAGTTTTCACTGCATTGTTCTTGATACTAGAGCAGCCTTTATCGTCCACAAGTTTGCCAAAGGGCTTAAACTGGCCTATTCAACCCTACCACAATGTGAAGCTTACAAGGAAATGATGAAATCTTTGAACATTGTAGTATAATATGCTAAATACATTTTAATATAATAAATACCCTCGTCGCAGCAAACCTACGTACTCAGCGAATTTCCAATGCATAATATACGTCTTAATACTACATAAAGCCACATACCAAGTTTCATAAAAATATATTAACAAATAAGCGATAGATAACATTGAATTATTCTTCATAAGAATTATATGGGGGATTAGTACGCAGGTTTGCTGCAACAAAGAACACAAAAATGTTTTTTTTTTGTGAAAATATCAATATACCTCAACAAGGTGAAGCCACATACTAAGTTTTATTAATTTAAGTTCATAGTTAAGGGAGACATTGAATTTTGCTTAGTCTCCATAAGAATAACATGTGGGATGAGTAAGCAGTTTTGCTGCTAGGGGAATTGTCGGTAAAAATTGTTTTTTTTGTACAAATAACAATAGACCACAACCAGATGAATCCGTATCCCAAGTTTCGTTAGTATACGTTCATAAATAAGCGAAATATTTGTTTTTCTTATTTTCCATAAGAACAGCATTGGACAACGTACTGTGTTTAGCAATTTCAATATCTCTAGAACCAATTGACATAGAGAAATTATCAAAACACCAAATTGAGCGTTTTTTAAAGCTGAATCCAATGGTGACAACTGAATTTTGACATTTAAAATATTACATGTAAAAACTTCATAAACCCCATTTTTGGGGTACAACCCCCCCAAAAAAATTCCACTTTGGATGGGTTGATCTATCTGGTTTTCGAACTTAAAGTCATAAATGTTGCTTTATACGTTTGAACCAAATTTTTACGGACACTCACACACACACACACACACACACACACACACACACACACACACACACATATATACAGTTTCGAACGAATGTTGTTTTTGGGGTCTGGGGACCTCAAAACGAAAAGTTATAATGCTCCCGGGCCTAGGTCTTACCATGCCGACTACGGTAATAGCTTCTTCCCTTTGGGGGAAATTCGCTAAAATGTCAAACGAGGCTGCTTACAACTCCCTAACCTATAAATATATATTTTAATTGAACTATCATGACGTTCGAATCAATAAGGAATTTACCAATAATAAAACTATAATTAACCTAAAACCAAATAATTTATATAATGTAGTTTTATACGGAGAACATTCCCGTGGCATGAGTTTTATGAAGTGCCTATTTCACTCTCATTTATCATAAAGAATAAAGGACTTAATGATTGATAATATTTAAAATCCGTTTTGGTTCGAATAAATGGTAAAAATGTTGTAATATTGAATAACCTCCAAAGTTGAGATTAAGTATTTAAGATTTTTTCCAAAGGGGGTTTTACTGCTTGGTAACCATTCAGTCAGTAGTAATATTTACTTATAAAATTAACTTTTAAGAATTCACGTTACTTCGATGACAAATACTGAAGTGCACCACTTGAAATATGTGTGGGCTCTAACTCAATGGCCATACAGCAGAAGCAAGCAGTCATTTAAAACTCTAATGTAGTAATTTAAGAAACTCAAGCTTTGCCTTACAGCTCCGCTTGTTCTCCTAATAATTTCAGTTGAGTAGCCAAATCAAATAACACAGCTGATCAAATCCCTCTATTTAAAAGTTGTTTCAACTTGCTCTTAAATTCATGGCCTTAGGAGACTTTATACCAACAAACTAATATTTGTCATCCAAATTCTTACCAAGACCTTTCAATCAAGTATCCTGGGTGTTCGTTACGGTTTTATCAAAAGTTCTAAGTATGGTTTGGCTTTATATATAAATACCTTCAATATTTCATTGATTGAAAAGTAAATGTTTCAATGAAACTGCCACGTCACTCGATCACATTAAACTGTTCGGCGACCTTGATACAACTGGAGATAACGTCTAGGCCGGACAACCGGGTGCGGTCATGCTCGAAAATCGCACTAGACAAGGCTTGTAAACCTTAGCCAAGGTCGGGTGCCGCGCCCGCGCCGCCGCCGGTAGCAAGCCGACAGCGACAGCGCATTCATTATTCCCCTGAAGCTATTAACTGATTTCATAGTAATCTTTAGTAATAGAAGAGGACGATTATTAAAGTATACGTCATGCATGTAGCTATATCTTGGAAATCGTATTTGGATAGGAAGTAGTTATCGTACTTCTACAAGATTATTTAAGAAGAAACAAGAATTTTACTTTTATATACGAGTACTTAATTTGACTACCAACGAAACTACTTGCTCTGGAACCTATAAATTTAGAACCTCCCTTAATGGTTAAACACGATTGGCAACCCTTTTATTTTTATTTAAATACCTGTACTTGAAGTAAATAATGAAAATATTTTGTTTCGTTTATAAGTACTATTTTATGAAAGTTTATTTAGTTTACCTCAATCAACAATTATACATACTGGGACTTTACAACCTTGTCCCAGTCTCCCTCGGCGGTTGGGCTTCACTCACTAAAGAGGATAAGCACAAACATAATATGAGATTTACAAATAATGGATGGTACTAAATGAATGCCCTAAAAACTAAATATTTGAGAGTTTTGTTGTTTGTGTTCATAATAAATTAAGGGTGTGTCTTACCCCAGATTAAATGATCCGCACGATGTTGTTTAGTGCCACGTCACCAAGCAGGGCTATGCATATTTACGCTTGAAGACCTTTTTGTACTCCTCAATCGCACTGTTATTTTACAAATTTCTACCAAACTATTTGCAGTTTCACACTTTTCAGATTCCAATCTAGGTATTGTAAGATTCCTTTTTTCCAAAATAATTTTTCTCCTTACGTTAGGAAGCTTTAGAAAAACGCTTAATTTGAAAACCTTACTAATGGCCTACCACTTATTTTGAATTAAAATCACGATTTTAAATCGTATGATACATAGATGAACATTTAGAGAATTAAATAACAACAAATTATTTTTAATTGGTTAACAATTGAGCCTGCAATGTGGGAGATGCAAAACCCTTATTTTAGCGTGCGGAAGGCACCCTTAATAATAATTCAAGATAAAATACTATCAATTTTTGCTATAAATACCAACTAACTTTTATAGCCAACCAAAGTGATAATTTCATATTACATTAGTATTAAAACCAGTCATTCCTAGTGACGTAAAAATTAACTTAACACAAGTTGTTTTTGTTACAGTAAACTCGTGTTTCATATTAAAAGTTTGGTTGTTGTCATATGGATTGAACCGAATGTTTGGCTCAACAATACACTTGCCAGAGATGACGATGTTCAACTAAACAGAGATACGGGAACTATTAGTGGTACTCTTATAGCATCCTGGCTTTTGGTGTTGTGTAACATTGCCCCTCCCAAGTTTCGACGTTCCTTCTTCTAAGAGGGTGTAACAATATTTTGTTGTACCCCTATTTTTCCATCATTCAAGATCTGCCATCGAAGATAAATCGTTTGAGAACCCTAAGCCTAAAACCATCTTTGCAACTGGTCTCCACATAAACCAAGTGTACCTAACTAAACAGATTTAGCACAGATATGGGTAGATGCACCTTATACATAAATACGTAGGGGCAGGTCTTAAACCAATCCCGTAATTGTGGGGGCAAATACAAACTGCGAACCTCGTACTAGACCATTGTCCATTGCTCGCTCTCTGTGGGGCCTCGGCAGGTCTCCAAAATTTCAGTCCAGAGCTCTTGATTGCCTGATATGAGGGAGTTGGACTTGGCCCTATATATGTGGGAAATTGTCTACACTATTTAATGAAAAACAAACCTTTTTTATCGTTGAGGAAAATAACAATTGTACTCAAGAGTAAACATTGTTTTCAAAATCGTATCAACACGTACGATAAAGAAACAATATTATGAAAATTGTTGCATTACGTAAAGGTTTATTTTGAATCTTGTACCTCTTCAGTACGTTTTCATATTTCTTTGCCCAGTAGTAAGTTTTCTCATTAGAATGATTCTTTAAAGTAAATTAAATTAGTTGATCAATCTAAAAATAATGTGAAAGAACTGTACTTAAAACGGTTAATGTTCTTTTCTACGCCACTATTATGCGACTTCTACTCACCTAGTGACTATTGTTTAAGCTGTAACTATTATTGGAGGTATATACAACAACGTTAAAAGTAATTATAATTATTATGCAACAAACACTTACCTCAGATTTAGATACTTCGTAAACTATCAGTCTTTTATGCGTACGATTAACACTATTCTTCCGCCCTCCACCTCCCATCCAAAGTCTAACACCGCGTTCTCTCTCCAGGCTATGGAGGAGGACGAGGCGATGGGTCTCATCCCCTTCTTCGTGTCGACCACCCTCGGCACCACGTCCTGCTGCTCCTTCGACAACCTGCCGGAGATCGGCGCCGTGTGTGAGCGCTTCCCCAGCGTCTGGCTGCACGTCGATGGTGCCTACGCGGGCAACGCGTTCATCTGCCCGGAGCTCAAGTACTTGCTTTCAGGTACCTAGAGTGTGGTTAAGATACATCTTACAGGATGGTTTCGGTTCTGCTAGTGTGTGTTAGATTGACGAGTTAATCGAAATATTCAATGATAAAACAGAAATATATTACAAAGTCGTATATAAAATCGTCGTACGACCCCTTTACAACGGCTCCAGAGATTTGGGGAAGTTTTATCCACTAGCGGATTATAAAGTTTTCGTAAAAAGTGTTTTGCGGTCCGATGTACGCGTTATCTGTTCAAGGTAATGAATTATAATTATATCCCTAACTGCAAAACCGTCTAATAATGAACGGGGCGTGAAAATGTGTAAAGCCACCATGTGACTGATCTCTTGCTTATTTTCCTTTGTTTCCTCTTGGGTCCCGCTTAAATATGTCTTTTAATACCAAGTTGTCAGTTCGGTATTTTTGTGTAGATTACTGCCAGTGTACTCACAACGTTTGACGAAAGCGATGTGAACGTTGAGAGAAGTCATTCCATAGAGTACGTATCTAAGTACCGTTTATGTAACTCTTCCTTACACTATGGTTATGCTAAAGCAGAATCCTACCAAAAACGAAATTCTCCCATAAGAAACAATCACCCAAAAAAGAAAAATGAAACTCGAAAGTACAAAAAATATAACTCGCTTCTTAGATAACTATTTTTGAATCCTCTTATTTGAATTAAATAGGGCAGAGCGAACCTCCTCCGTGCACCTTATCACATTTTAATACGCAATGTGTTCCGCGTAATGTTCATGTCAGTTGGTCAGGATCTATTGGATTTTCATTTTGATTTTTACAGTTAAGTACTAGTATTAAATTTCTTTAAATAATGGATTCAAGGATCGCAAGGATGTTTTTACATAGTTTTGTATACTTGTAAATTATGTATTCCCCGTTACAGTGACGAATGAGCTTTAATATTCTACACAGCATGTCATATCTATAATCAATTAACTTTACACTAACAAAGACATTAAACATTGCAATGAATTCCTTGATCCAAACAGTTGCGACTACATGATATACTCGAGACCCTCAAACAATTGAAAGTAGGCCAGAAACATGCAATCTTTGGGCGGGCCAGGGGCGAAGCCAGTTTTAGTTTATGGTATTTTACGTGGTAGCTCTGTGTTAAGTATATTTGATATTACTTTGTCTTTGAATCTGACACTAATGTTAAATTAAACTGGTCCTGGAAAGACAAGAATCTAATTGATCGGCAGCTATAAATAACTAATTGAGCCTTTGTACTTTAAGGAGACCGACTTCACAGGACGTATATTTACATTCAGGATTGCTTTTCTGAGAAAGGTTGCAGGTATTTTTTCAAACTTTTCCAATTGTACCTACGCACAAGCGCACCAAAGCGGAAGCCTACTAAACTTCAGTTGGTAAATAATTTAAATAATGAATTACTTAAACTAAGTTACAACTACCGTTGACTCTACGACAATGTCGCAGGTATCGAGTACGCCGACTCCTTCAACACGAACCCCAACAAGTGGCTGCTGACGTGTTTCGACTGCTCCACTCTCTGGGTGAGGGACCGCCTCCGGCTGACGTCAGCGCTGGTGGTGGACCCGCTCTATCTACAGCACGGCTACTCGAACAGGTACGAGACAAGAAATGAACGTAAACAAGTATTATTTCCATAACATAACAACACAACACAACATAAACAATGAAATTACAATGACGAATAATACCATGAAATATATTGCATGCAGTATACAATAGTACAATCTAAATCTCAAAGACATTATTCTGATACAAGTTTAAACTCGAATAAATACCGCAAAGATTACTGGCTAATACACAAAGATAAATAAATATACTCTTGTTTCGACAGTCTTTTAGGGCTCCGCTCCATCGCACCATTAAAATTTATATCTTAGTCTTATAGATTCTTCCACTTTTGGATTACTCAAACATTTGTTATTTAGCCAAAATTATAATAAAGGTTTCCACAGAATGTACCAGGAAAAACGTTTGTAATCCACATGTGAAGTTGGGAACTGTAGAGTAATTCCTGTTCTTGTCCACAGCACCATCGACTACCGCCACTGGGGGGTGCCGCTGAGCCGACGGTTCCGCAGCCTCAAGTTGTGGTTCGTTATGAGGACGTACGGCATTTCCGGTCTGCAGAGTTACATCCGGCTACACATCAGACTCGCCAAACAGTTCGAAGCGCTCGTCAAGAAAGACGCCAGGTTCGAGGTCTGCAACGAGGTTAAGGTGTGAAGGTTTAGCTTATTTACATGATACATTGAGATAAGTGATTCATACAATGAAGAGTGTCCGGTTAATAAACTGTAGCCCGTTGGCCCGCCACTGCAACGTTCATGTTTCAAATACCAAGCCTAATCTTTTTCCGTGTGAAAGTCGATACTGGATTCAGCTGCCATTAGTCATTGGGCTATTAATTAATGATCCTGGATGAAGGAGCAGTCGGTCTTAGTCAGGAACAAGGCAATACAAGGCAGCTCACCTATCCCGCATTCATATATAATTAATATTCGCCTTAAAATACGTTCTGGTTGCTTAAGCGTCTTACAGAGAGATTGAGAGATTTATAATTTGTGTCATTTATTGCTAGTTTTGTGTTTAAATTTGGTACACAAATCGTTAAGAATCGTTTATAATCGTAGTCATTGAGAGGAATCACTATTGTTTCTGAGCAATCTTTGTAGGAAAAGTATCCTTAAAGTATTGTGTTTTCTCGTAATGTTTTTTTTAAATACAGAACCGGTACAAAATTTAAAGAGACTTCGCTTATCTTATAATCATTATTTTTTTTATATTTTTACTATCATTAAAAGGTTTCTAGTACAAGGAATATTAAAATCTGAACAAATGTAAGTTTCAAATATTCTTAGGAATAGTCAGGCAAAGTATTTAAATAAAGAGTTGTTATCTGTATTTTCATATCGTGACTTTTTCAAACACAAGTCATATTTCATTTAAACTAATATATTGTTTTGTAGCATAATAGAATTGCTAACAATTACTAAGCTTACCAAAAAACCTTACAAAGCTTTCGTAAAAGAACCTTACAAAGTACTGTAATTGTGTTAACGCTTCGAAGGGTCACAGTTTTAAAACATACTACTCTCGCAAGGATCATATTTTTATGAGATAGATTTACTCAATACTAATTTTTGTAAATATTAAAATCCCAGGACTTCAGTTCAAAGGGGTTAAAAGTTTGCTTATTCATCAACCCATACAGTATATTTTTGTATATTGAAAATATTTTTCAAAAAATTACGAAGTAATGTATTCTTGTTTATATTTGTAATCGCAAAGTATATGATACATTTGTCATCTTAAAATAATTGTTGGGTAAATTACAAAATGTTTTAGAACTTAGCAAATATATTGTAAACTGGCAATGCCGTTGAAATGTAAAATAAAATAAACAAATTCTGGCATCTCGGAACCTCGGTTCAAGGGGTTCATGGGTTCGATTCCTGGGTTGTCCACACAAGTTGAGTGGCACGGACAATTTTCTCTTAAACACGATTATGTGCTCTTCGAAATGCCTCTGGGATTTAAATACAAAAAGTACCCTAATTCGCATTACCTATGACCAATGTTGAACAGAAATTTCGACAGTCTTACAATTGATTTTAATTTAAGAAAACTCAACAACAGCCATGAAGAGATAAAGTACCGGTATTCATAGCACGTGACTAAAGATGAACTCCAGGCCATTTCTTAACTGATAATGCCGAGAAGTCATATCGCTATTTCCAAGGCGATAAAGTGGAGGATACTGTAAACAGAGGGGGTGTGTCGACCGCGGCGCCCAAATTATCCCCAACAGACGCGGCGTGGGCCCCGGCCCCTCTCAAAATATGAAATTCTTTCTACAAATAGGACACCAGGCGCCCTCCTACGCTGGTACTTAAACTAACTGATGTAGCATTTATTTGTTGTAACCCCTAGTGAAACTGTTTAGTTCTGAAATTAGTCATGATTGTGACGACTGAATGTATTCGCGAAACCAAACCTAAATGGGCATTGGGCGGTGGACATTTTACAACTGTTTCTACTGAGAACTATGATAGACTTAAAGCGTGGTATCTGTTTAATGATGCTCAGCAAATTATAAACAAACGTAAACTAAAGGTTTAATAAAGACAAACAATAAGTCCTCGCGAGTAAATAAAGTCCATAAACTTAAAATATAACAAATGAATAAAAAAACTAATTATTTACAATTGTATATGTTAATAAACTTTCCAAACTGTTGATCGAACAATATATTCTATACTACTAAAAGAATGACTTAATTTTTGTTCGGTGATTTTCGAACACTAAAACTATTATTTTGCATACATGTATGGTATCAATGGAAAGTTATTATTCTCTAAACGCATTTTGTGGTTTTGAAAATCCTCCATTTTCAGAATAGGCTTTCAAAGTTCCAATGTTAATCTTACGAAGTTATATTTTATTTAGTTAGTCAACTAATGTAATGTAAATTAACTTTTAAAACGTCTGGCTTTATGCCTGATAGATCCTCAATAATGAACAAATAAATTAAATGCTTTCCAACATTCACTGGAACCTTCAGTATATCAATGAGATTGTTTTAATTTTTAATCTTATTTTTATTACAAAACTGCAGAGTATAAATACGTTTGATGTATCAAACTGGTTTGTCAATCCCTTGCATTTCGCAGCTCTCCTCTTGCTATTTTCCAGATTTTCCGGTACAAACATCTGGATTTTGCAGATTTTCCGGATGCTGCAACATGACGACGTACTTGTACATCATTTGATAACTATACGGACGTTTAACAAATATGTATACAGTACATAATTTATTATTTTCAAACAATTTGAAATATCAAAATATAACATGTAAATACACTAATCGAGCCAACTGTCAATTTTCCAGCTCATCCGGAGGGGAAGATCAGGCTTTATTGAGAATCGTAAATTAAATTATATGTCACATTGTACGGCAAATTTCAGTTCTCTGATATGATACCGCAATACTATACATCCGATCTCAAATGGACGATTTAGAGGTAAATGTAAAACCGGTCAAAGCTTGTCAAGGGATATCATTAGTTGAACTTCAAAAATTCAAATCTTTGACGTTATTGTACTTGTAAGGTGAAAATTACGACACAGGTTACAAACTATTATATTAAAAGGGGTATGCGCTGTACTTTTATCCTATTTTCATCCTTCAAACATTCAATATCTACTATTGTGGGTGTTATTTAAGTCTTAATAATAACTAGCTTTGACCAATACCTTCAAATGTTCGTCTGATTAAAGCTGTATAGTCAAATCAAATCATACATCTGATAAAATCTCGATACTTAAAATATGTTTTAACTTGAAATTTTCAATTTCATTTATGGCTGTACGGAAAGGTTGTACTAAAAAAAACTAATATTTTTCTCACCAAGACATTTCATTCAAGAATATGGTTTAGGGTTTGTGGTTTACTCAAAAAAAACCCTAGGATGAGTTGGTTTTATACATAGGTAAATAAATGGTACTTAAAAACTGTTTATGAAATGTACATGAAAATGATTTCCCTATTTTTATTAAAATATTTTATTTTCTTCGAATTCTTCTATAATTCTATAATTTTGTAATACGTGTAATCAAATAGGAAATCCGCCGTGTAAGGTATGAAGGTGTTACAGTGACAAAAAAACATCATGTAGCTTAGTAGCAAAACATGCATGTGTTACAGTGACAAAAAACATCATGTAGCTTAGTAGCAAAACATGCATGTGTTACAGTGACAAAAAACATCATGTAGCTTAGTAGCAAAACATGCATGTGTTACAGTGACAAAAAACATCATGTAGCTTAGTAGCAAAACATGCATTTCCGTTATGATTTATATATGTCAAATAAAAAAAATATTTGAAAATCCACTAGGACTTCACCATATTGGAAAAAGGTTTAATGTTTACCTACTGCAGATATAGTACTATAACTTTATTAGTTCAGGTTATTATTCAAGCATATTTTTATATCTTCCTAGTGTAATTTATATGGTCAGACATCAAAATTAGTTGATGTATGC
Organism: Allygus modestus; assembly: GCA_963675035.1. Lineage (NCBI taxonomy): Eukaryota > Metazoa > Arthropoda > Insecta > Hemiptera > Cicadellidae > Allygus > Allygus modestus. Next base: position 82,021,950 of record OY776115.1, read on the forward strand.
CAACGTATTTATGAATTTTGGTTAAAAAAAATGTAGTCCTGCATGTTGTATTATGCGATATTGTTTAATTACTGTACAAGTAAAATTATGAATTCCAAGTTCTGATAAGTTTTCCTCCATAGTAAAAGAATACTTTACTTTGTCCCTATGCCGAGTACATTTTCGGAAAATGAGTCAGAAAGTTCTAGAACAATACTGTAACAAATTACAAAATAAGGAAGTACGGTACTCTACGTATTTTAAATAATTATAACTTGTTTTAAAAGCGTGAAAATGTTAACGAACCCAAGGAAAACGCGCAAATACCATCCCCTTATTTGGAAAGTAATAAGCCAATTACATAATCAACCTTTTTCCAACTCGTAATTTTGTTATTTAATTGTGATATTCGTGTGGACCGCATTAGGCCCACACGGAGGTCGGAACCATTTTAGGACTTGAAAATAAACTACAAACGAACATCGTGACCTTCACAGTATTCGGCTGTGCAACAGATTACTACAGTCGTTACAGCTTCTTGTAATTCAGTGTTGGTTCTGCTCAAGTCGTCGTGATTGTTGCTGAGCCGCTATTCTATTTTACTTTCTCCCCCTATACATAGTATATGGAGAAAGTATTGTTTTCGTAAAAATTTTCGAATTTGAGTTGTTAGTGGAAATATTCGTTTTGGTGCTCCCTGAACCCAAAAAAGTGGTTTTTACGTGATGTCTGTCTGTATGTGTCTGTGTCCGTGTGTGTGTGTGTGTGTGTGTGTGTGTGTGTGTGTGTGTGTGTGTGTGTGTGTGTGTGTGTGTGTGTGTGTGTGTGTGTGTGTGTGTGTGTGTGTGTGTGTGTGTGTGTGTGTGTGTGTGTGTGTGTGTGTGTGTGTGTGTGTGTGTGTGTGTGTGTGTGTGTGTGTGTGTGTGTGTGTCTGTGTGGATGTGTACAGAGCTAGAGCCCTAACCTATGGGCCGATTTTTATGAAATTTGGTATGTAGGTACTAATCCACGATATCTCCAGGCGTTTTTTTCATTTTTTTGAATTTTTGATTTTTAAGGGTAATTATCCCCCAAAAACCGCCAAAAAATATGAAAAATCCAAATTTCTCAAAAACGGCTCTAACGATTTTGATTAAACTTTCGTGGTTTGTAGAACTTTAGGTTTCCAACAAAATGACACTACCCGCATTTCTGCAAAAATGCGGGTTCAGAAATTACAGGACTTAAAACATCAAAAATTCAGTTTTTGGATTTTTCATAAAAAATCATAAATGTTAAAAAAGATTACTATTCACCATTAAAAAGAGCTCAAAAAACTAAATAAATTAGTATTTTAAATTACTATTCTACGATTGCTAGTTGCGGAGAAAATTGAAATTTTCATTTAGCGGTAAACACAGTACGTTGTCCAATGTTATTCTTATGGGGAATACAAAAATAACTATTTCTCTCTTATTTACTGATCAATTTCATTTGATATGCAGGTCAAGTTAGCATTGACCAACAGATGATGTTCGAAATGTGTTGCTATTTAACCCTGGGGGGGGGGCAAGGGGGCATTTCCCCTCTCAAAACTACTGCGTGTAGCAACGGACTCTATAGTGCCTCCAAAAAAGCAATTTGGGTGGATATTTCTGAAAACAACTATTTTAGACAATTTTCTGTACATTTATCTATACTTCATATTCTATATTTAGTAAATAACAAATATTTTTGTCATTAAAGTTTGGCTAAAAGGGAGAAAGTATGTGTCAGTTTCCTGATGCCGTTTATTTATAATTGTTTAAGGTTTGCAAATAAGGTTTGTTCAAATTATTTCAGAGATTTTGTTGAGACATAAAGTTTTCCTACTATGTAAATATTCTTTTGACCATCTAAGTTTAATCAATCAAAACAAATATGTTGTAGTAATTGTTCTGCGGCAGATATACTAATGTAAAATCTAGTTCTTATTTCTTTAAGGAATTATTAGTGATCAATCATTTTAGAAATTCGCAATTTGCTCTCTCTTAATGATTTATTTAAAATTATAATTTATCCTTAATTATTTCGCAATAGTATAAGAGTCTTATTTATCTTTGGTTCGGGAAAACTTTGCCCTAAACTATCAGTTAGTTTCTTCATAATACAGAAAAATTTACAGTATTGTATTGTATTGTTTTGTATTGTATCCAACCGTTTAAATGTAAATTAGTGAATGTGAACATAAGCAAGTTAATTATATTAATTCAGCACCAACATTTTTATCCCGATAAATCTGAATGAAAAAAAATTACTCTTAATCAAACTGACCTGTAACGATTTTTTTGACAGATTTGAACGATAAACCACCATAAAATCTCCCATACAGTTTAGTTTAAGGGGGGAGTTCATGAAAAAATGAAAAATCATTAATTACTAGCCTAAAATATTGAAACTATTTCTGGATATTACATGTAACCATAGAAAAAAAAAAAATGGGTTGGAATTTTTTTCACCCCCTGTGGGGGGGAGGGGGGTGATTTTTCACGTTTTACTAGGGTTTACTAGATCCTATACAGATTAAAATCCATGAATGATAATTAAGTACTTTTTGTTTCTAAGTGTTTCTTAAAGTATGCTCTATGATCTGTAGGATGGGTTTGGTATGAATACAATAATTAATGGTCCCATCAATTTGTAAATGTTTTAACTAGGTTTTACATAGAAAATTTAAATAAATAAATTATTAAAAATATGTTCTGTTAGTTTTTCCTTCAAATCCATCCTACAGATCATAAAATTAAACAAGCTGAACAAAATAAACCAAAATTCATCACTCTATCTCTTATAGAAGCTGAGCTGTTTAATTTCTAAGGTAAAAAATACAACTTTCGGGAATCAGCTGTGGCCTTTGTTTGAAAGCAGCTGTCATGCCCCCAATCTTCCAAAATAAATAGACAGCCAATATAATAAACTAATATACGATTTGTACTATATGAAATAACTAGGTTTTAGTTTGATGAAATAACTAGTTATGAAATAATTAGGTTTTAGTTAGATTGTATTGCTAAAATACTTAAAACAATCCAATGACTTCTAAGGTAGAAAAAATCACCATGAATTATTAACTTTAATTTTTTTTTCAAGGTAAAAAAATCGTTCGGTCTTATATTTTATATTTTTATATTCGGAATTAAATTTAGAACCAAAATATATAAAAATATAATTTTGAAAAAAAATAAATTTGCCGTTTTTTTGCGTGAACCAATAAACAGTATCTTGGATTTTTCAAGGTTACTGTTTCCGCAATAAACATTAAAGTTTAAACACGTGGTTAACTGATATATAATAAATAATAAAAGTGAATTTCGATCATAAACTTTTAAAATACAAATTTTATAGTTTTACATTTAAAGTTTATTAAAACTAATGATCTTATTTGATCAAAACCTCAAGTTTCGGTTACGTATTTCCCCCATAGTTTTCTTTAAGTTATATATACAGTTATGCATTCGCTCCTCGATAGATTCGTTGGCTATTATTCCACCGAGAGGGAACCCTGGATGAAGGCCCGGCCGGGGTGTAATGAGGTTTCACCACTACTGACGGGGAGGACGGGATGATTTCATCAGCTCACATTCCAACACGACGCCGCGCTCCATTATTGAACTCTACTGTCTTGTCACGTTTCGTTGGCTCTTTATCTGTAAATATTGCAGAATGATTGACCTGAAAGTCCAGGAACTGCTGGCAAGAAACGTGTAATCTTGATCAATGAAGAATAAACTGTCTTAGGAGCGTTTTCACTTATTCTCGGCCGCTCCGGGTTTACAGCTCGCATTTCGGTTTTCAAGATGATTGCCGGCTGCAATATCAGCTCCTACATCTTGTTTCAGTTTTAGTTTATTTGTTGACTCTAATTACTGATGAGATCAAAACCAAACAGAGCTGTATACAAATTATCAATAAAACATACGAGTTTAAATGAAAAATTATATATGTAACACATGGACGCAATATTTTGAGTAAAATTATAGACGTTACAAATCGATGATGGGAGAAGGCTAACATGAAAACCCCTTGCCAAAGAGCTTCAAGGGGGCTGTAGATAATATAAATGTACTTGTATAGAGAAGCATTCAAGGTGCTTAAATACTTATACAAAAACTGGCACAATACAGAAAATATAGAAAAAGAGGTATATGCATTTCTTAAATTAACAAATTATGAATATTATTAAGAATCACTTCATTTAAATTGCCCAATCCTCTCCTCCCAATATGTTAATTGAAGCATGCAAAGGAAGAGCAGGAAAACAAGAAATATTCAACACTGTGTTAAAGAGTGGTAATACGGTGGTATGGATATGATCTTGCATGTAATATGCTTTTTATCAACGGTTACTTGAGAAAAGTACTTTGTGGGAACCAGATTTCTCTTTGCAAGTATCCAATCATAATATCGCAGAAAAACTACTGCAACAGTTAATGGAGAATTCGCTTTAATTTCAAATGGTCCAGTTCAACTAAAGGAATTTTATAAAAAAAGTACTTAAACTAAATAAACAAAGTGTATTATTTTCTAGAGAGAATGCAGAGTACGGGGACTTTATCCACAACCGAACTGGCTTTAACATTACTTGAAAGCTGCAAATTAATACCAGAGAATTATACAATACAGTTAGAACCAATTATTTGGGAGGTATTAAGGGGACAATGAGATTGGACCAAGGAAATTCTAAGAGGATTTTACAGATTACGTTTTTCTCTCTGAGTATTTTTTAGTGAATTTCCGCCTTAGAAAATAAACTTTTACCTTATGCACCGTGAGACCTAGGCCCAGGACAGTGATAACCTTTAGAGTTGAGGCTACAGATGAAAAAAACAATTGTTTTAGCAAAAACCTCATATTTGTTTTTACCAACAAATTTAGCCCAAAAGATTACTTAATTTTCTCGTCAATTATTAGCAGGGATATAGAAAGAGCTTAACTCAGTACGTTTTCAATGTTATTATTTTGAAGAAAAACAAAACAAAGCCTTTACATATCTCTTATTATGAACATATTTTGACGGAACTTGGTGTGTAGCTTCATATGGATTTGATCTACTAATATATTTACATTCAAACCCAGTTTTGGTGGTCCTCCATTGCAGCAATCCTGCTTACTAATCCCAATGTTACACTTATCGAGAATAAACAAAATGTTATATTTGGTTTTTTTAAGAATCCATTTTTATGAAACTTGGTATGTTGTCTCATGTGGTAGTGAGGTATATATATTTACAATGGAAACTCGCTGGGTGCACATGCACATGCTTACTGCGGTGGGTGTATTCATATATGCATTTATGCGCTTTCCGTGATGAGACATTAGCTTAAACATTTGTGTATAAATAGGTAAAAATACGAACACTCTCCAAGTCGCACTTATTTTTTTAGTTAGTTAGCAGTATTGTAAGTTACCCAGTTTACGATTTCAGTAGTGTCTTCTGATCTTTCCCACAGTAATTAGTATAGTAGTTGGGATTTACTCCATGAGACGTAAATAAAGATTGATAACAAATTCAAATGACCTGGACGTCTGCGGTCTCCAGAAATATTTTATTTCTTTACGTTTCTCTATAATTTTTAGTTCCACTCATCAATACATTGTTTCCAAACAGCGTTCCTAAACAGATTACATTTTACGTTTGTAAATCGTCACAGTAATAATGAGATATAAATGCCAGGCCTCCAAAACCGAAATACAATTTTGCCTTTCAAACTAATTTGTTTAATATCTTCCGCACTGTATTTGAACAATATGATAGGCTAAATTACTTCGTCAATTTAAATAGTTACGATTAAGAGAGTTTCATTCTATTCGGACATTTTCGTTAATTCGATTTCCTTGACGTCCGAGGAATGCTGATTTGTGATGTTAAGTTTCTCACCTCCAGTATGTTGTTTACTACATGCATTTACAGTTTAATTCATATAAGCAAAATTTTAGCAATACTCCAGCCTAAACACTGCTGTAGAAGACCTTACTTACTTCACTTATTTCCTTCCTCGCCACAGTCTTGAAGAAAGGGGAGACGTTATCTATTCATCCCTCAATTAAGGGGGGTAGTGGGCATAGCCTACTTATTTAAACTAGGTAGATTGTTGTCATAAATTTCTTTTAAATTATAATAGTGCAATAAAAATAAGGTTTGACCCAAAAAAATTAGCACAACCTAGGATTTTGGTCCAGATGTTGTCATTACCTTCTTGTTTAACATACTAAAAGTCCCCTAAAATTGAAGCTGTGCTATGGCCGCCATCTTGGAAAATGGCGGGCAATTTTAACTTTTTTGCTTATAACAATTTTATTGTTTTGTAAATAGAGAAAAATGTTCAAATGAAAAATGGTCCAAATCTTAAAATACACCGATTTGATTCTCTTATCAATTTCTCTCTAAACATAACGGTTTTCGAGGTATCTCTGACTTAAAGTTATAAATATTTTTGTAATTCATAATTTTTAAGTAATAATGTTGTAATAACTATCTCAAACTAATTTGTATCAACGTTTTTAATTAGTAAATAGGATTTTAGTTATGTCCAATTATAAATGTCGGTCTGGTAAAAATTGTAATGCTAATGGAAATAAATTCACATATACTTCATATAAAATGTTTACTTATGTTAAACTATACTTAAAGCAATGTTACAATTATTACATTAGATCTTCATAATCAATGTGATCGTCATTCATAATTGCCTCCGCACTGGTACGAGATACTCCTTGACAATGTCCACACATGGCTGAACATCGTAAACCTGCAATGGAACATTCGCACCGATTACTACAACCTGATGTACAACCACAGAAAACAAGATTTAGTAGTTTGCTAGGGGCAGGATCCTGATGTGTAGTGACTGGTCTCAATCTCCCATGGCATCAGTCAAAGTAAGGGAAACCAACGTTGATGTAACACACAACAGTTATTTAACCGAATCGTACGTGTGGTTAAAGGAGCGAAAGTTACTGAAAGTATGAATTGGCACCAACTCCACCATCTCTTTTTGATGAGGTTTCTATGAGGAAAGGCAACAAATCAGCATTCGTTACAGCTTTTGAAATAGAGGAATCAACTAATATAGTAGACCAATGCACTCATAAAGTCCTGGGTTGTGCTAATTTTTTTTTGGTTTGGGCCAGGTTGTACTTATTTTTACTGCACTATAATAGGGCCTATTTAAAAAGTCTTTGAGTTAATTATTGAACTTTTTGTGGTCAGTTATGGTTTTCAATGAATTAGGCTACATATTAAATCATTTTGAACCAGCATAAAGGGGGGTGTTATTTGTTTTTTGGTTTGTTTTGTCTCTGAGGTTGTAGGGATGGAGTTCAGATCTTTTGAAAAGTGCTGTGGAATTTACTAGGGATGTGGGTTAAAAAATTTAGAGTGAGGTGAAGGTTAGGATGCGATTTGTGATTAAATATGGTCTGCATGTCTCCAGAGGTGGAAGTCTGTAGATCAGTCTTATTGCTTTCTTCTGTAGTATAAACATTTTATTTTTGTATTGTTCGTTAAGAGCTCCCCAGGCAACTAGTCCAAATCTGATGTGGGAAGCAAAATGATCATGATACGGTTGTCGCTTTTTTTAAATGGTGAAAGATAATTTTAGCGATTTTCTTTCACCATTACAACGCAATGAAATGTGAAATTTAGAAACTTCAATGAGGTAGGGATTGAAAAGTATGAAATAATTACTCGCACGCACGATCGAAGGCCGGAGAGCTGGTCATGACTGGTTTGGAAATCTGCCAGTCTGTCTGTTAATCACATCAACACTCGCATTATCATTACCAGTCGCCGCCCCCACACGAATGACCGGGGAATCCCGCGTTTGAAGACATTGAAGACGTACAACTGAGCTTTAATGGATAGAGAATCGTCAAAACCTTTGTGAACCGCCGTTTATGGTATTACAAGCGAAGCTAACTTAGCTCTTGTTGCATTAAACCTCTTTGTGTCTTCTAGCTGAAAATTGGGGCTACTTATTTTATAAATAACAAATATAATAAGTGCAATATAGGAATTGAAACCTAAATGTGGATCAAAACTGAAGTTAGGCAAGGGCATCTGATTTACATATTTCCAGCTATACCTATTTACACTTTAAGGGTGCGCCCTACCTGCCTTCCGCACGCTAAGGTTTTTACATCTCCCACATTGTAGGCTCAATTTTTAACCAATTACAAATAATTTGTTGTTATTTCATTCACTAAATGTTCATATATGATTCATACGGTTATTAAAAATAATATGTTGTTGTTTCATTCACTAAATGTTCATATATGATTCATACGGTTTAAAACTCGTAATTTTAATTCAAACTAAGTGGTTGGCCATTAGTAAGTTTTTTAAAGCTTCCTAACGTAAAGAAAACAATATTTTGGAAAACAGGTACCGTAAGAATTCTAGATTGGATTCTGAAAAGTGTGAAACTGCAAATAGTTTGATAGAAATCTGTAAAATAACAGTGCGATTGAGGAGAACAAAAAGGTCTTCAAGCGTAAATATGCATAGCCCTGCTTGGTGGCGGCGAGACGCTAAATAACATCGTGCAGTTCATTCAATCTGGGGTAGGGCATCATCGAACTTACCCGGACAAGAATATGTAATTTTTCGTAGAGTGCAAGGAAGATGTGAAAACCGTGAAGTTGTGCTTCGGCACTGTTAAGAAGAATTAGACTGACACTAAATAATAGGCATTAAACTAACTTTACTTGACCATTAGTGGCTTAATTTGTATAAAGATTTTAAAAGGAAATAAACACAATAACAAATTGTTTAGAATTATATTGTGTAAATAACTAGAAAATACAGTATATCTTTCATACCAAGACCGTATTAGGTCCTTTTTTTAGTTGAGACTTGAGGGTATTTCAGACTTATTTTAGGTGTCAACAAGTAGTTTTTTTATGATTAAACCGCATATATCAGCGAAATGTGTGTTTCAGTTGGGTCTGATGTGCCCAACTGATTCCTGGTAGCTATGTGTGAGTTCGGATTGATGTATTTCCAGGTGAGTCTAAGTATGCCAGTTAAGACTTTTGGTTCAAGCTGATGCTTCTGTTTCTCAAGTGTATCAAATAAGATTGTTTGTCTTTGAGCTAGGACTAGTGATGTCTCGACCGATTTGAGGCATATCCTACCTATCTTGGTAGGGTAGTTTAGCTTGCTAATGTGTTCATACATGTTTTATAATATTCATGTATTATTTGTATTTGTATAACAGCTTAACTTGTTCTAAGTTTCAGTTGGAATCGGTGTATGACGCTGGCTCCTGGCTTCAACATTTTGTGTTCAGTTACGAATTGTCCTTTTTGAGCTGATCTGAAGTGTATCGACGACCTTTGTGTTTCAGTTAGGTCTGGTGTGTTTCCGGCTGAAGGGCTCGGACAAGCTGAACGAGAAGCTGCTCAGCAACATCAACGCCAGCGGCAAGACCCACATGGTGCCGGCCAGTGTCAACGACAAGTACGTCATCCGCTTCTGCGCGGTCGCTCAGAACGCCACCGAGGAGGACGTTGGTAAGGGGAGGATACGGATTGATGCCTGGTTGGCCGCGCCAGAGACATTCGAATTGCTCCCCCCGGCCGAGCTGGAATGCTTGTCCATATTTCTGGTCCTAACTGAACCTTACTAAACCTAAGTACGAATCAATGTCGTAGCGTTTAAAAATTAGTAAACAAACATTTCGAACATAAGAATTATAAGAGGAATAACAATGTATGTGTTGCATCTACAACTTTTAACCCCAAAGAAAATATACAAAAAAATACTGTGCTAGACTATATGTTATTTCCTTAGTGGTACAGTTTTAAGCTTTACTGGAGATGTTTACTGACTTTCTAAAGATAGTTGGTGACATCGATTTTTTTAAATTGGAGTTACAGTAACTTATTTCAGATATTTACATCAAACTATTTACATATATTATATTAAATTATTTTATTAGATAAAGTTTGAATCTCATATGTTACGTGAATAAAACTCAAATTTATGCAGCACTTAGTGATTAGGTCAGGTATGTGCTTTTAAAGAGTACAGTCAGGGCAAAAATTGGGCTTAGATATTTTACTACGACCAGGAGTGAGCAATACGTATGTCGCTGGCGCTACTGGCCGAAGGGGAGCAGTACGTCAGCAGTAACGTCAGGGGAGCTGTTGGTAAGACAGCGCATTTCTTTACTATCACAATGGTAGTTAAATAACAGTTATCACGGTAGGTTTAGTTTAAGTAATGCCTTACAAAGGACTGAATCACATACAGACTGACTAAGAAAATGAAACTGAGTGCTGGTATCATTCCAAGTACTATCCTAAAGACCTAAAGAAGATGGAAGCTCAGTTGTTTCCTAACTGATATTGGGCGGAGGAATTCCAGGAAATTTAAATTTGGGGCTGGCGACTAATTGTTTCTGAAGTCGAGGAATAGATAGGCAAACTGAGCTATATGTGGTAAACGATGTTGTGTTATTTCCAGGTTTACGTAATAGTTTAAACTACAAAGGCTAGGAGGGGTATTTATAACAGTGCAATTTATTCCCAAAATCAATAATATACACGACGCTGTGCTGTATTTTTTGGGGCAATTTTTTTGAATAGCATACCTAAAATGTTTATCGGAATTACTCAGTTTTGGAAATGGTTGTTAAATCAATGATTTCGGATAATCTGGTGAGACGGCACCGGGCTCGACGTTATCTCTTATCATAAGCAGGTAGACAACCTACAAAATCCGTGATTTGAGCCCCTACTTAGTTTGCATGTTACTAAAGTTGACTGGACACTTGAAACTGTCACCGACAACCCGGAAAATATAACCTCGCGTTGCTATCAAACAAACTCCCATGAACTATTCCTACAAAGATTCGATGCTGAATCGTTTCTGAACTGTCGTTGGATAAAGTGTTTCCTGAAAATTGAATTGGACGTTGGAGATCCATCAATGGTATAATTTTGGGGCGGATTGAAAAACAATGTATATTAAATTACTGTTCCTTGCGATCTTTCCTAACATTCTTGAAAATATATGCTAACTAATATACAAAGAATTGTCTGTCTTTGGTTGTTATTTTATTTTGATCTTAGTTTTTAAAAGTTGGTGATGTTGGTATTTTATTAAATATATCAATGTTTAATACGCTGACGTACTATTGGTGACGAACGTGACCGTGCAGCTTTATTTACCACTTTATTTGCAATGCTGACGTAAATAGCCATACATATTGTACCAACTTTATTAAGAGATAAGTAGTGTTACAGCGAAAGAAACATGTACGATCCTGGCAACTTTGAAACGTTCTAAAATTTGTATCCCATGAATCAACGACCTCGGGGTCTAGCCATCGGTAAAAAATGACAACTGAGTCAAAAGGACGAGGAATAGGACCTGTATATGAATTAGTCTTTGAAAATGACCTTCTGTACCCGGCTCAACAGGATTAGTATGAGGGGTTCCAGGTAGAAGACCAAATCTCTCAAGTGAAGGTTGATTGATTGATGATGACATCACATTGCATGATTGCGGAGAGAACCAGGACCTGGTCGTACGATGAGAATTGTCTAGTCTACTTTGTGAACGGCTTGGATTCTGCGTTACTTACTAAATCGAAAAGTTTGTATAACTAATTTAGTACCAAAACTTAAACAGTTACATTTCACCATGCTCCTCTTTTCTGTAGACTTGAAGATGAAGGGACCGACATAAGTATTTCTGAAGTGTGTGTTATGTGTATGTTAATTCGTTTGTAAGCGTTTGTATTGGCCGATTTCTGCTAAAGCTGGCGTATCCTTCAAAGAACAATACATACTTTAAAACTTAGGACATTTTTAAAGACCACTCGGATTTTTAATCTCGTAGAATCTTTAATTTGGGCTACCAAAGCAGCGGTGCTTCCTTCCTTGTTTTATTTTTATTTTCACAAAAACAGCGAACGGTAGTGACAGACCGTAAAATAATTTTACTTCGTATTTAAATTTCAAATGGAACAGTAATTTATGATATAATATCTTTAAAAAAGTTTGTAGTAACGTTTTTGAATATTATTTGAAAATGCCTTTCACATCATGCAATCACTCCAACCGACTCAAAACTACAGTGAGAGCCATAAATTTAATTACCTAGGAATTACCTCAGTAGAGTTTTTTTTTTTTTTATAAATAACTACACTCAGCTTGAATCACACTCTTTAATGCCCTTTGCTTGGTTTGAGCGTTGAACCAAAATTACTTGTTTTAAGCGAGTTTTGAAGTATTTTTGATAATCAAAGAATCCTACGGCGTCAAATAATATTTAGCTGCTAAGACAAAATCATTTTTATGTTTATCTTACTTTTTTATATATGTAAATTGAGCGATTATATCAATGAATTTGTTAACTTTCATTTTAAATACTTGTGTCATAAGTATTAATATTGAGTGTATCATTAGTGAATTTCCTTTGGAAAGTGAACTATTAGCATGACCCGCACGGTGAAACTTAAGCCCGGGACCACCATAGAAGTTCCTAACGTGACCCCCTGAACACGTTTTGGGGGGTCGTTCAAAATTTTATATATATATATATATAGACATATATATGTGTTTGCACTCTAGCGGTCACATTTTTTGTCCAATTTACTTCAAATTTGGTAGGGACGTTCCTTTCTGTAATCAGTTGGACAAGTTCGTTGGGCAAAACAATCGGAAAACTCTAAACCCCTTTTTTGGGGGATTAATCTTTCAAATTTCGAGTTTTTGGGCCCAACAAGGGTCATAAAAGCCCCAGATGTAAAATCAATGCATGTAAAAAGATGGGAATTAGTGAGGCGAAAGTTTTAAGCCATCTCTCGTCATTCTATCATAAATATTGACCGAGTTATTAAAGAAAATGTGTATCGACTAAACACAGTACGTTGCCTTATGGGGGTTTTACACTAGAAAAGCCTGTTATTCCTTTGTTAGAGTACTTTTATCATCCCCAGCAACCTCACGCCTACTTCCAAGCCTGTCTGGACCTTCTCCTAACCTTATAATGTGCGAAATTGTATTCCCAGCTTTGCAAGTAAATGAAACCAGGAGTATCAGAACAGCCAAAAGATCAATGTTTTCAGATTTCAATAAAAATTGGACAAATGTTTATTTTTACACTTACTTTGAGTTTTAAAGGTTTTTATGTGGAAATTCACTTCCCCCACGTCAGCGTGCTGCGTGCGAACTCGTTTTTATTTCAATAAAATAATTTGATTTGGTATATCATACATTTTGTCAGAAGGTAAAATATATCGCTTGATACCTAGAAATAAAAAGTAACCAACGTAAACGTGAGAATAATTTGGTTGACAAATATGACACGCAGGGGGAACGATGCTAAGAATTTATTTATTTTTACAGAAAAGGCATGGCAGACAATCATAGAGTTCTCATCTGAACTGCTGGAGACGGTTAACGTGGAAAAGGAACAGGTCTGTAAATATGTTTGGAAAATATCTTTATCCTATCTATACTAATAAAGTAGTTGTGCGTGTGCGTGTGTGTGTGTGTGTGTGTGTGTGTGTGTGTGTGTGTGTGTGTGTGTGTGTGTGTGTGTGTGTGTCCGGCGATTTCGAAAACGGCACCTCATAACTGCTCCTGGACCATACCACGTTGTAGAGGACCAACATATTTTAGATAAGTATTTTTTTGTTTTTCCCTCAGACCTCAGGGCTGCGCTCCAGTGGCATCAAAAGCTGCCATGCTATTCATTTGGAGAAAAGGTTTTTCCTAAAAGGTTTCAAAACGGCTCTTCAAATCTGCTTCCAGACCATACCACGTTGTTGAGGTACTAAAGGTCTTTGGATAATTTTTTCCCCGACCTTAGGGCTCCGCCTCACTAGCTTCTTCTACCACCTCCCGGCGTCCAATTTGGACGTGTTCTTCGGTTTTCTTTTACAAAGCTGCATGTTTTGAATGATGCCCCAACTTTGGACATGTCCCCCCCACTAACATTAGGGCTCCGCCCCCTGGACAAATCTTCATGTTATTCATTCCGGTTTTGTTGCGGGGTTGCAGCCAATTGTCATTGATCGATAACATTTAGGTAGGTTTGTTATGCCCCCGACCTTAGGGCTCCACCCCAGTGGCTAAAAAAATGCTACGTTATTTTTGTTTTGGTCTATTGATATTTACACGAAAAATTATTTTTTGCTGATAGTTCCCGCAGCAGCAAACCTGCGTACTCAGCCCCCATGTTATTCTTATGGAGAATAAGTCAAATGCTATCTCCTTTAATTATGAACATAAATTAATACAAATTGGTATGTGGTTTTACCTAGTTGAGTTATAATAAAAATTGCATAAAACCCTTGCATAAAAATTGCATTTTTTGTATTCCTTGTTTCAGCAAACCTGCATCCTCAGGCACCATGTTATTCTTATAGAGAATAATTTAAATGTCATAAATCATTTATTTATGAATGTATATTGATGAAACTTGGTATGTCGCTTTAAGTGGTATTAAGATACATATATATACATTTTAAATTCGATGAGTACGCAGGTTTGCTGCTACGGGGGTATTTTATACATATGATGAAAATACGATATCTAAAAGGCTCGAAAACGGCTCTTCAAATGGTTTGTAAATTTAATATGTGTTCTAATTGTAGTTCTTTGTTTATTTGATAATTTCATACTTACTAAGGGGAGTTAGTAGCTAAGTAGCTACAATTCAATAAGTCTTAATTAGGCCATTCAATTAACATTTGTACAAAGGTTACGTTCTCAAACGAAAACAAAAAAATAACAAACCATATTCAGCAAATAATAAACCAATGTGGTATTTTGAGAGCTGAAGGGTTCATTTTGTGCGAAACAGTGAGCTGCTGAGTCTTCAGAATGGCTGGTCCAGGTAATCGTGTCAGGAGAGATAATCATGTATGATAATGCCAAGATGATTGGTGGAATCAGCGGCCAACAATCCAGGCCATAGTCATATCATCCTTCTTCTTGCCCACTTTCATCTGCTCGACTCATTGAAGACCAAGTCGTTATTTCCACTGTACTCCCCTACTAAGCTAATCCCAAGGTTTAAGAGGCTACTCCCCATTTCAATTTCAAGGTTTCGAATGATCTGCTTGATGTTAGGAAAATGGAATCACCGGCGTGAAGGAAAATGGAACCACATGACAGTGAGGATGAAGAAACCAAGGTAGGTTATTAAGAAATAAAATTAAAAGGACCTGACCTTGCTCCGACCCCTCGAGAACTCCTTGCTTCGCAGGAAATTTAAAAGATATCCCCGCCGCAGCAAACCTGCATACTCAGAGTAATTTTCAATGAATATAACATATGCACATTAAGCCACTTACCAGGATTCTTAAGAAATATTTTCACAAACAAGCGATACCGGTACTTAAAATATCAATTATTATCCATAAGAATAATGTTGAGGATGAGTACGCAGGTTTGTTGCAACAAGGAACACAAAATATGGGTTTTTATGCAAATATCAAAATATAAATTTTTTGTCTACAAGATAAAAAGTTCAATAAACATAAACAAAGGTACATGAACTGCAATAAATAGTGACATAAAGAAAATCACTCTTAAGATAGTTTAAAATGAATAGTTAATTTGAAATCGTGCAAGATCCTGTACAAAATCAGTGAAGTTTTTAATAAGCATTATACAAAAAACGATATTTTCGGTTGTGGAACGATTAAAATATAATTCTGATATTCCCCTTCAATTTAAAATAAAATTAACCCTCCAATATGTCTAATGATTTTTCTGACCATTGTAACTGAAGTTTGGGATGTCATACAGTCCTTAAACGAAAAATTCGCACAAGATTTTATGGAATATATAATAAACAACTGAGAATAATAAATTTTTTCCATTTGTGACATTCTTACCAATATCATTAATACTTAGGTAACACTAGAGGAAGGGGTATTTAAATTCAAATTAGAAGTTTCTCGAGTCAAAAATCGATATTTAAAAATGGATTACCAAGTGACGTTATTAATTACATATCTGTATAAATAATATCTCTATTTAGTAAAATATTTGACATAATTTATTTTAGGCAATTAGAAGTATTTCTCAGTGAAAAATAATTATTATCAGACAACCAATCCGGGTTGGAAAAAAGGAAAATCAACCACCAAATCATTCAATAAAGTACTCAGTAAAATAGTAAATAGCTTATAAATATAGGTATATTTATGTATCATTCCAAGGCTATTGACTGTATAAATTCTAATACTTAATGTGACAAATTATATTCATTTGATATTAGTGGGGTTTAAAATAACTGGTTAAAATCACATATTTCAAATGGAATACAATTAGTTGATGTATCTGAAATGCAATCCCCTAACTTTTGAGGGATTACTTTTTAAGTACCTGAAGGTCTGCTTTTAGAACATATTATTTACATTTTTTCTTAGCAATGCTGGAAAGATAATGTTGTCTACTAAAAACAGTCGTTGGCATTGTTTTATTTGTTGAAAACATGTTATTTCACATTATTCTTGTTTTGTAAAATGATAATTCAAGATAAAATTTGATTAGTTTGTTGCACTTAAACAAAATTTTTTTATATTTTAAGTAAAGTTAATTATTTTCAACACAATGCAAATCAAATACTTTTCAAACACTTTTAATACTTTCAGGCTGCACAGTTTTCTAACTATATTTTTTTCAGACAAGCGGAATTTCTCTGCCAACTGTAGGGACCTAACGAGTTATAAACAGCGTACACAAATACCAATACATGGAGCACAGTTGATAGAGGTGCACTGAGGTAGGAGAAACCAGTTTTTGAGCGACGGACCCACAACAAGATGGCGACGGCCAGAGACAATTCATCATGTGGCGCTCCTGTTTAACATAATAAAGGTGGCGAAAACGTGACGCGTGCCCAAATGAATTAGAATTTAAAAAAAACAACTGCCCGTCACCATAGGCTATTGACCTGTGCGGTGAACTAAAGACAGCGAGGTACCATAACGGCATTAGTCACATGGGCAAGCCAGAAGTGACCGCTCATAATCCACCGAGATAATTGGTTCAACTAGGTGGTGTACTTTGAAGTTAAAGATTTAAGTAATTTTACTTAGGACTACCACTTATCAACTCACGTAGTTATTAATTACAATTTTTGAACCGGTGTTTGTTGCAATTTAAAAGGTAAAAATTAAAATCTATTTATTAATACGCTAGGGGTTTTTTCTTCACAGTCATAGCTCGATAACGGGCGGGCGGTGGGCGGATTTTAACGATTGAGGTGTCAAATTGCATTTTTACATATATGCATTTTTACGTAGATTTGTCCCAGAATTTTAATAAAGGGCATCACTTAAATACAGTAAAGGGCTGAATTTTCGGAACAGTGGCGCTATCCGACGGCGAAAGTCTGAACTACGTGTTGGTTGAAAGTACGTTGTTATCATCCGTTTTAATATCAGATGTTTTGTTATGTTTGTTTACAACTGAAGTAACCTATGGGTGGGCACAGACTTCCTCGGATTCGAGCAACAGGACAACTAGTATCAGTAAATGCAATAGCTATTATAAAAAATAAAAAAAACACGTTAGGGGGTAATTTGTACTGCAGCTTATTTGGGTTTATGAAACAAATTAAGGTATTTAAACAATACCATTACGATCCTACGGCTTTCAAGACTTTTTCAGATACTTTTACGGCTCATCCAGATATTTTTATCTTTTATCGATGATTGACATAACAGTTTTTAGTCTAGGGTAAATGGTCAGATTCGCGCCCATAAAGCTGTCATCCTCTCGGCTCAGAAATCCCTAGGGCGGAGCCCTAAGTGTAAGGTGTCCACCTTACACTTACTTGGGATTTGACAGGGTATAGTACTCAATCACAGTAATTAATATATTAGATGAGACTATAAATAATTCACTAAATTAATATCCATCATCAGCATTGACAGTAATCCTAATAATAATAAAATTATGCTTCAGGTTTAGTCCATAAAAATAATTAGTTAATAACTAATAAACTCTTTTAACTAGTATAAAATCAGTCTTTTACCTTTTAAAGAGAAGAACTACAAAATGGACTAAAAATGACTCAGATATATTGATCATAATTCCTGCTCTTTGAAAAGTTGGTTCAATACAAAAGAAAATTTGAGAATGGTATAACAGTCTCCACCCCAGTGATTTGATTGTTTACCTGTGGGTCCTGTTGAATATTTGGGTAAACCAAGGATAATTAGGATCCAGTGAGGCTAAATTTACCAAGAGACCAATTCAGATAGTATATTTAGCCTCTTTTTAGGTCCTCTCTCATAGATCAACCCTCTTGTTTTAGTTAACAGAAGGTCCCAAATGCTCAGTGAAAAGTTGTTAAAAACATGTTACAAAAAGGAAAATCATTTGTATTTCTGGTAGTTACCACAGTGCAATGTATAGAGTTAGTGCGTGTTGCAGTTTAAGGGAATGGCTAATGTCTAACTTCCCCTGCAATGAGACACAGATCAATATCTTCATTTACCACAGTTAAGATGTAATTCTACATGAACAAGTGTTTAAAGTTGTTTAAAAACCCTAGGTAACACCTTTCCAAATCCTCTTTTATGTTTTTTTAAATTAAAAGTACCCTTAAGAGGTTTCAAAGCCCGTTCCTCCTCAACGGATTATTCGATATCGTTGATTTATGGCTCATTTTAAAGAGCAAAAATATACCTAGAGATTTCAGTAAGCAGATTTTCGATATTGTAAGTAATAATCGATCAATAACATTCCAAAATATTCAATATTTACTATTTTTATATGCGCGAACAATTTATGATAACGAAATTCTGCTTACTGAAATCCCTAGATATATTTTTGTCTTTTAAACGAACCATAAATAATACTTTTCGGACAACCCGTTGAGGAGGGACGGACTTTGAAAGTTAACATTGGTCTTATGGGAGAAGCAGGTAGACGCAGAGGACGGGATCCCCCTCATGCATGCCAAATCCTAGAGTCATATGCCAAAAAACAATGGAAAATGTTAAGTTGGTCTATTTCACTACGGAAGCACCTGAATTACTAATAGTCTAGGAGCCCCGCTGGTGACGATTGATGCACGGCGGCGTATAGGCAGTTTCTCTACAGAACTTGTTTTCTACATGTCTAAGGACAGTTTTTAGCTTGGGTACGCGTTTTTGATATGGGGAGATTTTTTCCAAAATGGCCGCCAAAATGGCCACTCAGCCAATATGTAGCCTTTGAGAAAATACCTTATATCTTGGAAACTATTGGTTATGGCTCAAAATTGCAAAGGACAAAATATGTTCAAAACCGATTTTTACATTCAATAACAATGTTAATGTACTATAAAAAGGTTCACAGGTAAATAAAATTGTGTTTCAAAAAAGTCAGTTCAGCATTTGCAGCCTACCAAATTTATATTAGTGCGTGGAACATGAGTATCCTTCACTTCCGGAAACCAGCTCCAGACCTTGACTATATGCATATAAAAGAGAGAACAAAATCCAGGAGGCAAGTTTAAAAATAATTACGTCAAGAGCAGTGACGTCATCAATATGGCCGCCCAGCCAATTATAATAGTGTCACATTTCTCGGAAACCACCAAACTATGTTTCATATTTGTCATCTGATTTGAAGGTCCAATCATTATCTATAATAAAGGTAATTACACTTTCAGCGTTAAAAACAATGGTTATTGAGTATTTTGTAAAATTACTCAAATTAAAACATGTTTATTTACATTTATTAAAATTATTTAATAAATATTTTTAATTTTGTAGGGAAATGTATTTTTACTTGGTTGATCAGACTGATCACCAACGTGATATTTGACTGTAAACAGCAACTAACAGCTGGATGTGCAATTTTTCACCATTGTTCACTAAAACCCGAAGCCACCGTTGCCGGTGGGGGGTGGGGCAAGGCCAACTCTACTACAGGCCGAAGCGCTGAATTCATGACGTCACGGTCTAAGTGCTACGCGGCCGGCGACTCCCGTAAGAAACATACGGCGTGCCTTGACATACACTGCTTTAAACTGGACTACTGTCAAAACCCTTTATCCTATTTCGTTGAAAATTTAAACTTAACTAAATAATGAACCACTTAATGCGCAAACATGTTTTTAAGCATTAAATAAATATTTTTAAGTTTATATACATATAGTCAAATCTCTAAATAGTGCAATGTCATTGTATTTATATTTTTTTGTATTTTTTTGCATCTCTAACTGATATGTTGAACTTGAAATTATCTCAATTTTCTCTGTCTATGTTCAGAAATATAAGTATTGTATATAGTTTTCCTGTAAATTCTAAACCAAAGAGTTTTTTTTCATTGCAATTAGATTGTTTTCATAGTACTGTAATAGTTTATTTGCAATCGTTGTGTAATTATTTATTGTAAATAATAACAAATTATCTGATTTGATTTGATATTAGGTAGTGTGGTAATTTTATCATATTTTTTAGCGAATTTCCCCTATAGGGAAGAAGCTATTACCGTAGTCGGCATGGTAAGACCTAGGCCCGGGACCATGATAACTTTTCGTTTTGAGGTCCCCAGACCCCAAAAATACCATTCGTTCGAAACTGTATATATATATATATATATATTAGCGAATTTCCCCTATAGGGAAGAAGCTATTACCGTAGTCGGCATGGTAAGACCTAGGCCCGGGACCATGATAACTTTTCGTTTTGAGGTCCCCAGACCCCAAAAACACCATTCGTTCAAAACTGTATATATATATACACATATATATATATATGTGTCCGTGAGCACGATAACTCTCGTAAAAATTATCCGATTTTGATGAAATTTGGTATAAACGTGTAAAGCAACATTTATGACTTTAAGTTCGAAAACCAGCCAGATCGCTTTATCCGAAGGGGTATTTTGGGGGGGTTTTGTACCCCAAAAATGGGTTTTTTGAATTTTTTACATATAATTTTCGAAATAGTCAAATTTTAGTTTTTACCATTTTATTCAGCTTAAAAAAACACACAATTCGGTATTTTGATCATTTCTCTACGTCAATTGGTTACCGAGATATTGAAAGTGCTAAACACAGTACGTTGTCTAATGTTATTCTTATGGAGGAAAAGAAAAATTTTATATCTCGCTTATTTATGAACATATACTGACAAAACTTGGTATACGGCTTCATCTGGTTGTGAACCATTGATATTTGCTAAAAAAAAACAATTTTTTGCCAAAGGCTCCCGTAGCAGCAAACCTGCGTACTCAGCCCCATGTTATTCTTATGGAGAATAAGTAACGTGTTATCTCCCTTAATTATGAAAATAAATTAATGAAATTTGGTATGTGGCTTTACCTAAATGAGTTATATTGATATTTGTATAAAACCCCATTTTTTGTTTTCCTTCCTTCAGCAAACCTGCATACTCATCCGCCATGTTATTCTTATGGAGAATAATTAAAATGTCACAAATCGTTTATTTATGAATGTATATTGATGAAACTTGGTATGTGGCTTTATGTGGTATTAATATACATATATATGCATTGGAAATTCGCTGAGTACGCAGGTTTGCTGCTACGGGGGTATATATATATATATATCTATATATATATATATATATATATATATATATATATATATATATATATATGTGTCCGTGAGCACGATAACTCTCGTAAAAATTATCCGATTTTGATGAAATTTGGTATAAACGTGTAAAGCAACATTTATGACTTTAAGTTCGAAAACCAGCCAGATCGCTCTATCCGAAGGGGTATTTTGGGGGGGTTTTGTACCCCAAAAAAGGGTTTTTTGAATTTTTTACATATAATTTTGGAAATAGTCAGAATTTATTTGTTCCCATTGGATTCAGCTTAAAGAAACACACAATTTGGTATTTTGATCATTTCTCTACGTCAATTGGTTACCGAGATATTGAAAGTGCTAAACACAGTACGTTGTCTAATGTTATTCTTATGGAGGAAAATAACAATTTTATATCTCGCTTATTTATGAACATATACTGACGAAACTTGGTATACGGCTTTATCTGGTTGTGGACCATTGATATTTCCTCAAAAAAACAATTTTTTGACAAAGGCTCCCGTAGCAGCAAACCTGCGTACTCAGCCCCATGTTATCCTTATGGAGAATAAGTAACGTGTTATCTCCCTTAATTATGAAAATAAATTAATGAAATTTGGTAAGTGACTTCACCTAGTTGAGTTATATTGATATAAGCATAAAACCCCATTTTTTTGTGTTCCTTGCTTCAGCAAACCTGCATACTCAGCCGCCATGTTGTTCTTATGGAGAATAATTAAAATGTCATAAATTGTTTATTTATGAATGTATATTGATGAAACTTGGTATGTAGCTTTATGTGGCATTAAGATAAATATATATGCATTGGAAATTCGCTAAGTATGCAGGTTTGCTGCTACGGGGGTATTATTATGTTTCGAAACAAACGTAAGTTTCGAAATAAAAAAAAAGTGCAGTTGGTTTTTATGTTAGGTTGGGTTTTATAAAAGTAAGAATAACCAATCATAGTATAACATTATAAACATTAAACAAGAAACATTATATATTATAGTTATAATAATAATATCCCTTTCCACTATCAATATTAATCTGGCTGTCCGGGTCACTAAATTTTGTTTGATAATAAAACCGTCGTCAGAATGTTTTACTACTGCGTTTTTAGATGGTTGGAAATATTTTAAAATATCGTTTTATCACCCCCCATAACCCTATACCAACTTTTTATCCCGACAATACCTCCTTCTAACTTTATAATGTACAACATTGGCATCCTAATAGTGAATTTAAATATAAACAGGAACATCAAAACAGCAAACAAAAATACAATTTTTTAATTTTCAAAAAATTAACCAGTGTTGGTTTAAACCCTTTATTTGATATTTTTAAGATTTAATGCGGAAATTCACCTCCCTCACGTCAGCGTTATGCGTGCGATCTCGTTTATTAATTTAATAAGCGATACAAAACAAAATACGTAACTGCACAAGTCTAAAAATTCCTACGATTCAACTAAAATAGCAAAGGTAATATAAAATAAGACAAAAACTCCGCCAAACCGTAACCGCCAGAAGCGTGGATAGGCTAAAAAGCAAGGCTAGCGGCGCGAGTTGAATTGAACGATGCCCCGCTCCTTTACCTTTGATTATTGAACAAACAAAACAACTTATCAATAAATATGTGAAATAAGCTGTAGATAAACTAATTATCTACAACTTTCCCGCTGGAAGTTTGTTTCTACCTCAAAAACAAAAAAGGATCATGCTTAGGGACTTTTTCGTGTCCCACTATTACAAATCATAAATACTTTTAACTAATAGAAATTTGAATATTTGCTTAGCTAAATGATTTTTACACTATTGTATTCTGTATTTCATACAGATTTAAAATATATGTTTCATTCCAAATAAATTATAGTAAAGATGTCCAGGAGCATGTAATCGAAAGCACGCTCCACTTACACCGTGACTGTATAGAACCCAGACTGTGACGTAGCGGCTAGGGGAAGGGGGAAGCACTCCGGCCTGTAGTAGTCGGCCTTGCTAAAACGCTTGATATATCTATCCATGGTAATATGTTGTTTCTTTTGTTCTTTGTGTTTTATTTTTTTCAATGTTATTGGTCATGTCACGTTGGTGATCAGTCCAACCAACGAAGTAAAAATACATTTCCCTAAAAAATTTCAAATATATATTAAACAATTTTAATAAATGTAAATAAACATTTTTTAATTTGAGTAATTTTACAAAATACTCAATAACCATTGTTTTTACCGCTGAAAGTGTGATTACCTTTATTATAGATAATGACTAAGACCTTCAAAATGAGATGACAAATATGAAACATTGTTTGGTGGTTTCCGAGAAATGCGACACTATTATAATTGGCTGAGCGGCCATATTGATGACGTCACTGCTCTTGACGTAATTATTTTTAAACTTGCCTCCTGGATTTTTTTCACTCTTTTATATGCATATAATCAAGGTCTTGGTGCTGGTTTCCGGAAGTAAAGGATACACATGTTCCACGCACTAATATAAATTTGGTAGGTTGCAAATGCTGAACTGACATTTTTGAAACACAATTTTAATTACCTGTGAACCTTTTTATAGTACATTAACATTGTTATTGAATGTAAAAATCGGTTTTGAACATATTTTGTCCTTTGCAATTTTGAGCTATAACCAATAGTTTCCAACATATAAGGTATTTTCTCAAAGGCTACATATTGGTGAGCGGCCATCTTGGCGGCCATTTTGGAAGAAACCTCCCCATATCAAAAACGCGTACCCAAGCTATAAACTGTCCTTAGACATGTAGGAAACAAGTTCTGAAGAGAAACTGCCTATACGCCCCCGTGCATCAATCGTCACCAGCGGGGCTCCTGCACTATAATAGCCTCATGAAAGGAACTTAACGCTCCTTTTTCCACAGGAGAAGGCGGACGAGGTGTTTGACCTGGTCGAGCGCAAGAAGCGCGAGAACCTGGCGTACAAGAGGTCGTTCTTCGTGCGGATGGTGAGCGACCCCAAACTGTACAACCCCAAGATCGCCAAGGCCGTCCCGGGGTCGCGCCGCCACGGCAGCCACGTGCAGGACGAAGAGGACGAGCTGGAGTCCTGCCCGGAGAACGGGGTGGAGGAGGTCAACACGCCGCTGTGGGTATAGCAGGAGCAGGGAGTGAGGATGGAGGCGTTGTTAGTGTTAAGCTTTGGGTGTAGCAGGGATTGACGATGGATGCGTTGATAGTATTAAGCTGTGGATATCAGGGGTGGATCCAAGGGGGCGGTAGGGGCAGTCGCCCCCCAAACCTAAGAATTATTGTGTTTTATTTTATCATTCAGTCATACAATGAAAGTTTGAA
Source organism: Allygus modestus (assembly GCA_963675035.1). Lineage (NCBI taxonomy): Eukaryota > Metazoa > Arthropoda > Insecta > Hemiptera > Cicadellidae > Allygus > Allygus modestus. The sequence continues at coordinate 82,046,795 of OY776115.1, forward strand.
TAAATCCGAATGAAAAGTAGCAAAAGCCTCCCAATACCCAGTTTTTCGGTTCCGAGAGTCAAATTTTGCCGCTCCCGTCTACATTGTTACGTTAAAATTCAAAATAATGCACCTAAACGCATCAACCGTGAACAGCAAGGTAAGTTGTTGTGGTGTGCCCACTTCCACGTCCAGCCGATGACTGCCGGCTCGGGACCGCTCCCTCTCCCTCGTACGAGGCGAGAGCCCCGTACAAGGGACTCACGTGAAAAGGTAATATAAGAACAAGGTTTTTTTCGCGGCTGGCTCCTACAGCTCTCCGATCGCGACTGACGCTCCCGCACCCCGCACTCGACTTCCTCGAACCCGAGGCAGACGAAGGCGAGGTACAGCGCATCAGCGCCGGGAGAGAGGTACGAGCAATCCCAGCCGCGCGCCGGGCGACCAGAAGGGTCGACCCGGCGCAGTACTTTACGGCCAGTAACGTATATATTCCATTTATACATTTTATAAATGGAATAAAATATACCATTAGACAGGTGAAATTTTAAACTTCCATTTTAGTATATAAAACATTACTCAGATCCACGTCTTTCACCTAAAAGCGTCTAACCAAAACATGGATCTACCCGAGTATCGCGTAGTTGTTGCAGTTTTGCCAGTTGGCAGACCAAAAATTCAGTGTTTTCAACGTGGTCTTGGAGGTAGATTTTAGCCACACACAGCAAAGATTGCTTCCATTGTATTCGGTGATTATTTTTTCTGGATTTCATCCGCCTACCGTCGTTTTCTGTCAGCTATGTTTTGTTATAGGTTAGGTTTGATTTTTGTGTAAAACCGCGTATCCATTGGCTAGGCTAGAGGCTAATAGAGCCTCAAATTATATGTAATGAAATAAGAGGAAACAAAGATTAAATTGCGTGCAAACGGAAGCTCATACGCTAAGTATTTTATTTTGTAAAAATATGGTACGAAATTTTCATTTTTCGAGTATTTGACCTTGGCTGTCAGCCTCATTCCTCTTTGTATCTTCGCGTAGCTTAGTTCTGTATTGCAAATTTCAAATACGTTTTGTAAATAGTTTTTCGCGTGGGTATTTGCTAAAATAAATTGTTTATTTAGGCATCTTACTTTTGTAATTTTTATTTACGGTCGGGCGCAGTAGGACTCAAATTATTTTTTTTAGATTGATTATAAAGTTATGATTGCTTTTTTCTTGAGTACAAGGTTAATGATATATTATATTAACCTACTTTCATTTGTTGTATATTTTCATATAGCAAAAAAAATTATGAGGGTGCCAGGAACCACCCAGTGGGAGGGGGAGGGGTAACTTTGACCCCCCCAAACATGATCTCTGGATCTGCCCCTAATGGGTATAGCAGGGATTGTCGATGGATGCGTTGCTAGTGTTAAGCTGTGGGTGTAGCAGGGGATGGCGATGGATGCGTTTTAGTGTTAAGCTGTGGGTGTAGCAGGGGATGGCGATGGATGCGTTGTTAGTGTTAAGCTGTGGGTGTAGCAGGGGATGGCGATGGATGCGTTGTTAGTGTTAAGCTGTGGGTGTAGCAGGGGATGGCGATGGATGCGTTGTTAGTGTTAACCTGTGGGTGTAGCAGGGGATGGCGATGGACGCGTTTTAGTGATAAGCTGTGGGTGTAGCAGGGGATGGCGATGGATGCGTTGTTAGTGTTAAGCTGTGGGTGTAGCAGGGGATGGCGATAGATGCGTTGTTAGTGTAAAGCTGTGGGTGTAGCAGGGGATGGCGATGGATGTGTTGTTAGTGTTAAACTGTGGGTGTAGCAGGGAGTGTCGGTGGATGTGGTGTTAGCTGTGGAAAACCCTAAATGGTCTTTGTATATAGTAGGAACAGTTAATTTGAACAGGCGTCCTTACTTTATAGTGCATTCCAAAATAAACTATTCATATAACGAGTTTCTTCCTTCCACTTTTGAATCTTTACCGAATGTTATTGTCTTATCCAAATTTTATTTTATTGCGTTTATAACTCCAAAGCAGTATAATACGAGAATAGTATGATTGTAAAACTTTTTTATAATGCAAGTACGTAAGATAAACGCATCACGCAATGAAACGCGATCTCTACAATCTGGTGAGGTTTAAAACTGGTTATGTTACTAGTGTGACCGATGTATGGATCGGTCAAGTTAGTAATGTTTCAGAGATTTAAAGCCAACCATGTCCTTATATCAGCCGCTGAAAGGCTATTGGTTATCATTCTAGAGAAAGATGAATAAACTCTAGGCTGGGACTAGCAGAGACGATAGAAAAGAGGCGTGCCAACCCAAATAAATTATTAAAAAACTTCTATTAATACAGAATCGTATTAATGTTCTATTTAAAGTGTGGGTGTAGGGCTATCAGTTGGTATAGCAAATAAATTGTAAAGCAAATACGTTTTAAATTTTATTATAATGGAATAAAGCTAAACGAGATGGTCTGCAAGTAAGTTACTGTACCATAAATAGAGACACCCTTATGGAAAAATAATTTTGAATGAGAACGCTTCCCCTCAAACAAAGATGAGTCACAATCACATATTTGACTCTATTCGAGCCGGATTAAGGTGTTCACGGAAATTGTTAAAATTCTAACAGCTGGATGAAATATGTTGGCAGGAATCCGTTGTTTATTAGTTTGTTTACAAACAAATATACTCATTTTGACGTTTAAAGGTAAACAGTAGTGCGCGCGACGGGACCAAGGCGAATTAGCAGGGACAGTCAGCGCTAGATTCTTCTCTGAACTTGGGGAGCAAAACTAAAATAAATAACATGGGGTGTCCCTACCTATAATGTAGTACCTGGGGGCCGAGCTTTGCTCGGGGGAAGGCCAGTCAGTTTGTTTAGATGACTTGGAGTAATATTTCACTACTCCCCCTACTGATAATCAGATTTGTATAACTCATTTGCCTCTTTTCTACATTTTTAAGGTCACTCCAGTTGTTATTTATAGCTCACTGTCCCTCTGATTTATTTACTACTCTATTTATGTAATCTTCACTCAAATATTTTAATCTCTGCTCTCAGGAAACCACATGTTAATAATCATATACAACATGAGTATTACTTTGACAGTTCCCTGGTTGATTATGAACAGCTGTTACAATTCTTTTGTTTTGATTTGAAACTCCATAAACCTAATGTTAATTTTTTAACTTTTCATTTTAGTTTTTTTACATTATTTTATTTTTCCTGGGGATGAGGCCTGTCTAGAACTTATTTTTATGCCAGGTATTAGTTATTTCGAACATTTGAAGGAAATCATTGGAGCCGTTTTTGAGATCCGTGTCGCAAGCAAGCAAGCAAGCAAGCAAGCAAGCATGCAAGCAAGCAAGCAAGCAAGCAAACCTTACTCATATTAGAGTATAGGATACATTGGTACTAACAGGCTATGGCCTCTTTCCCACTCCGTTAATAACAACAGCAGTTCTGCCAACTTCCAGTATCCATCGTAATGTGATGATATCCTGGGAAACCTTGGTGTTGCGAAAGGTAACTAGAGTAACCTAACCTAACCGCATTAGTGTATTTTGCAAGTTTTAGCGAATTTCCCCTATAGGGAAGAAGCTATTACTGTAGTTGGCATGGTAAGACCTAGGCCATTGACCATGATAACTTTTCGTTTTGAGGTCCCTAAACCCCAAAAACACCATTCGTTCGTAACTGTAGATATATATATATATATATATATATATATATATATATATATATATATATATATATATATGTGTGTGTGTGTGTGTGTGTCCGTGAGAACGATAACTCTGGTAAAAATTATCCGATTTTGATGAAATTTGGTACAAACGTGTAAAGCAACATTTATGACTTAAGTTCGAAAACCAGACATATCGCTCCATCCGAAGGGGTGTTTTGGGGGGTTTTGCACCCCAAAAATGGGTTTTTTGAATTTATATATATATAATTTTTGAAAAAGTCAAAAATTGGTTTTTACCATTGGATTTATCTTAAAAAAATGCACAATTTGGTATTTTAATCATTCCTCTACGTCAATTGGTTACCGAGATATTTAAAGTGCTAAATACAGTACGTTGTCTAATGTTATTCTTATGGCGGAAAGGAAAAATTTTATATCTTGCTTATTTATGAACGTATACTGACAAAACTTGGTATAAGGCTTCATCTGGTTGTGGTCTATTGATATTTGCTCACAAAACAATTTTTTAAAAGGCTCCCGTAGCAGCAAACCTGTGTACTCAATCCCCATGTTATTCTTATGGAGGATAATTAAATGCTATGTCTCCCTTAATTATGAACATAAATTAATAAAAACTGGTATACGACTTCACCTAGTTGAGTTATATTGATATTACCATAAAAGCCCATTTTTTGTGTTCCATGTTGCAGCAAACCTGCCTACTCATCCCCAATGTTATTCTTATGGAGAATAATTAAAATTTTATATATGTAGCTTATTTGTGAATATATTTTTATGAAACTTGTATGCGGCTTTATGTGGTACTAAGACATATATTATGCATTGGAAATTCGCTGAGTATGCAGGTTTGCTGTGACGGGGGTATTTAGTCTGAAATTGTTCACTATTAATCACAGACAAAGGATTTTAAATATAAACTAGCCGGCCCGATAGACGTTGTCCTGTCCTAATGTCATTGAATTTGTTTTATGTCAAATACTCGTTCAACCCAATATGAGCTTGTTCGCTTCGCTCACTCGCCTATTGGGGAAAAAATAGTTTACGTTTACCTACTCTCAGACCTATACACAAAAAATTTCATAAGAATCGGTAAAGCCGTTTCGGAGGAGTTTTGTTACAAACACTGTGACACGAGAATTTTATATATTAGATTGAAATATTTTAATCAATCCATTCCTTGTTCCTCTGGTTAGTGAGAACAGAATTTGATTGTTGATTTATTTAATAGCCATACAAATGAATATCCCTTTGCATGAATGTAATATATTTAGTTAAACAAAATGAAACTGCGTAATGACAAATTATTATAAAATAAAACCAAATTATAACAACCCTAGTCCCGTAACTGCAGTTGTGTAATGCGTACGGGTAATTTCGGGTCAGTCGAGGGGGTTTATTGACCAGGTTGCGGTGAAAAGATGTTGTGGGAGTAAGAGATTACTGATTACTGTACTTCCCCGGGATTTCATGCCTAGTTCTCCGAAGGGAGAGGAAGGGGCGGTCCAACGAATACATAAACCACAATCTTGTAGTTTATGTGGTCATTGGGCGGTACTTCTAAAGAGAACGCGATGTGCTGGGGGTAAGATGTCTACGGTACCAGTTTGAAGGATTTGAATTCCTTATCTTGCGCGAAGCGTTACCTATATTAAATGGGACCAGTTGAAAACCTTACCAAATTGAAGGTCTCCCGTTTTATGCAAGCATTGAATATGTACATCTAAAATAGAAGGATTCCAATAAGAGCGAGTGACGTTATGTCTTGCAACGTTACATTCCCCAAAATATTTTAAATGTCCGGAACTCCTCAGTATCGTAAGATTCGAGATGATATTTCCAAGGTTTTCAATTCATATTTTGATTGAGACGTCAGTTATTAAAACTATGGTGTGTCTTTTAACGTATCAGTAAGTGTCGTAGAATATATTCATCTAATATTATTTTCTGTGTTACTGTTACGGGTAAAAACCCTAATTTTTAGGATCCGTACCCTCCACAGTAAACTTTATCATTTTGATAACTTTAATTCAAACAAAGGGAAATATTTGTAATAGTTTAAAGTTTAAATCGTTTCAGTAATTACAGAGAGGATATCCTTAAAATACTGCTTCCTCGTATTGAATATAAAGAGTAGATTATTTATGATTTTTGTTCCACAAAGTTCTTAACGATCGGTAGCCATTTATTTGAAATTGGTGTTATACTTAGGATACTTTTGGATTTATCTGTTTTAAGTGTGATCTGTTCCCTTGCAGCGCGTCCTGGATCAGCTGGCCTCTCGCGTTCCTGTTCAACAACCTGGAAGAAGGCAGCAGCAAAGTGCCCGTCAGGTGGGTACAAACATTGTTGATAGTTCCAGAAACATAATGTATCTGCCCTCCTGAGTCAGACGATGGGTTTCTCAGGATTATGGGTTACCCCAGAGATTAATCAATGGGTTATAACAATATGTAATCCTATAGTAACATTTAATAGTTCAAATAATTGCACTAGTATCCCATAGTAATGTATTGTAGGGAAACACAATTATCTCAGTGGTCCATCACAATGTTTCTGCAGAATCGTATTCTATAAACGCCAGTATGTAGAAATACTCATGACTCCCGGGCACTCCCGGTAACTCCCAAACCTGGATCACAGAGACTTCTACGAGAAAGGCGTCCAGGGATGTATCCCAAGGTCGGCTTCGGCGAATCTCGAGCGGTAACAATAAGTGAGTCAGCCTCTCCAGAGCACAATGATCCCGTCCTCCCGGTGGTGCTGAGAGCTTTGTTCTGGAGTGAGAGCTTCGGCGAATAGTCGTGAGGAGGTCGTACAGATAACCCCGTAGGGAGGTGTTACAACCTGGGAAACCCCCGAGGCGGATGTACATTTATTGGGTTATTTTAATCTATATCTTAATGGTTAATTGGAACAACGCACGTAGATACATCTTATAGGTACGTCACAACGTTTAGTAGAGGCGATACAGGATCCGTGATTAAGATTATCTTAAGACCTTTATTAGGTTTCACCCAGGGTATCCGAACCCCCTCCCCCCATAAATATTAAATAAGTCAGGTTTTCCACGGTGTATCCATTTGTAATGAAAACCATATCAAAATGTACACTTTATTCAGCAAAGTTTTATATAAATCTTTAGAAAAAGTATTGATCCATTTACTATGCCCTAGCGGAGTTTATTTTTGAACAAATTAAAAAGTCTTAAATTAAGAATAATTTAACAACCTGACTAACTATTACGGCAAAACTTACAGTAAATATAAGCCTAGTTTAATCTGCTTTCCGTAAAGTATACCAAGCAACTACCCAAACCCGACTATATATTAACATCCAGGTAAATTGGATAATATATTCCAATTAAACTGCAAACCATTCTTCTTTAGTTTATGAAGAGTATTGAGAGTAGATGGTGATGCGTCTCTGTGCATCGTGTATTTGGGTTGAAATTATATGAGTGTGTCTCATGTAAGATGTCTTAAACAGATTACGGAAAAACGGCTTGGCCTGATGGAAGAGTGAAACAAAAGTACCTCATACAAAGTAAAACCAAAATGATAACGTATATAAATTGTGTGAATTTATTTAAATACAGGGTTAAAAACAATGTTGGATATTCCAAGATTTTCACTTGTGACCCCTAGTTATCGGAAGAACTGTTTTTAAAAAAAGATTATATTATATTTTTACATTATTCCTTGGGATCGAATTTTGTGGAAATATTTGTTCAACCCTACAGGTGTAGCCTTTTTTCTGTAATCACAGTACCAATATGGGACTCAAGCCCATATCAAGCTAAAACAAGGCTCAATACACCTAAGAAGTTTTCTACTATAAATATCTCAATTTCCGTCAATAACTGACGAAAAGTTTATATCTGTGCTGTAGGTTTAATTATATGGAAATAAGTTATGCTTTTGGATTATCAAGCGTCTAAGAAAGTACCAATTTCTTCCTAGACTCAGTCCAAACGCACTGGTTGCCTGTTCTCCTTTCCTTTATGGAAATATCGTTTTCTCTCTTTTTTCATTTGTTTAATTTTTACGAAGGGACGGACACCCTGTAGGTCACAGCAACCTGATTTGATGAACGATTTGTTTCCTACAATTTGTTTGGTGTCTTCGTCTGTCCAGTATAATTTCAGAGCTTGGTTACCCCGTATTTATTGTACACGAAATTTTAATTTATTTATGTTTATCTCTTTCTTATGTGTTTACTTCTTTTTTCAACTCAGAAATTTGATGTTAAATCTCAGTTCCATTGGTGCTCCTGACAGGCATGGCTGTTCCACTCCATGATACTGATATATGATATAGGGATCCTCATAATCCTATTTTTACTTTCTTTCAATCCATTTTGATATTAAAACCAATCTTATTACTGTTTTTTTTATGATTTATTTTTGCGTTTTGCGTGACAGTAAAATCTTTGGGTATTCCAATGGATTAATATTATAAAAGCAAACGTTTTCTCACAGAAAGCTTCATACAAACAAACAAAATTTAAAAATCATGGATAAAACCATAAAATTAGCATTCCCAAACCTATGAAAGCCAAAGAACTCATGAAAAACCATTAGAACTGCCGATTCTCTTTCGTATAATAATTAATAGTATTTTCTAAGAAAAGGACCCCCTGTTTAGACAGTTCCCTCTCAAAACGATCAATAATTCCTCTTCACGATGAACAAAATAAAACGAAACAAAACGACAATTTCTAATCAATCAATTAGAGAATGGGTTTCAAAGAGAACAATTCCAAATATTTCCGGGGGTCCTCGGCCCTGACAGTTCCGCGGACTGTACGTCACACGCGGCGCGGCCCCGGAGGTGTCAAAACCGTGGCTGCCTTACAATCACCTCTGACGTCACGACTGTGACGTGCGTGAGGGCGGGACTGGTTCTCGGTACCGTATGTAGAGCCGCTTTCAATTGAGGCTGATATTTTATTGGGTCTTACCTGTTACTGTACTAGAAAACGTGTCCTAGAAACCCAGCGTTGACTATCACGTGGTTAGAAAACATGTCACGGTGAAGTTGTAATTAAGTATGGACCCAAATTATGTCCCTATAAAAAATGAAGAAGTGCTTATAAGGGGTTAAACCTTTTTAGAAAATAAGGACACACTTTGATAGACAAAGTCTATTTAAACGAGAAAGATTATAAATTGAAGGAGCCCTAACTGTACGGAGTTAAGCTTTTAAAAAGAAGGGTTTAAGAGTTAAAGAGGAGTAGAATTTTGCTGGGAGAAGGGCTTAGTAAAATGGGATTATGGTAATGCTAGGCCTACAGAGGGTGTTATAGAAGGGTAGACCGGATTACAACTTTGAGAAATATTATAAGTTGGAGACGTCGCTTTGTATGTAACCCAACGTTCATTGTTGACCTTCATGAAGTTTTAATGTCTGTTCCATTCCGGTATTACTGTTGTTTTGTATTATTACTGAAGAGTAAGTCTAAGGTAATGGTCGAGGAAAGTGAGTCTAACGACATCGAGGCTGCAGACTGTGCTTAGGTTTACAAGACAAAGCCTGAAGAAGAAATGAGCAAAGTGAGTTGGCATTGCCTATTGTAGACAAACTGAGATTGAAGACCGAGGTAATATTTTGCAAAACCTTAGATTGGGTGTCAAAATATTTATGTCTTCTGATCCAAGGGTAAATTAAACATTATTAAGCAGGTGAGAAATGATCCGCTAAAACTGTACTGTTGAGTTGCTATAAGATAGAGGCAAACCCTCTCCCTTCCCTAATTTCTTCTCCAGCGCACCCGTACTCATGCTCGTTTTGTCGGAACAATTGACAACTGGGTGTGCTGAGGAGTACATCCGACATCTGGGGACAATACCGGTTGCCGAGGGTTAGACACGGGGACCTTAAACAATTACAGTTGTTATATGGGCACGACACCCAGTTGTTATATGGGCCTTGATTGTTCAAGGATTACAGAATTGCGTTTACTGATATTTCACATTTCTTATTCATATATTCGGTTAATACACACACAGACAACAAACCTAGATTAATAAGTTTTTTACTCGGCAGATAAATATATTTTGTTTTATTGAGAATACATTTTAAGTAATATATTAACGCTGTCAATGGGATGAATTATAACAAAAATTAAATTTCATGTTAACCATTTTAAAAGGAATAAAGCTAAGTTATAATATTTATGTTCCAAATTAGCGTAGAAAGGTGGACATAATAATTTAGTATTGATTTGTTTAAATAATTTGTTTAGACAAACTAATTTTAAACAAATCTATGTCGTTTATCACATATAAGTCTTTATTGAAGGCATTACAGAGTTATAAGAGGGGGAACCCACCCTGCTCCCTCCAGGGTTAAGGGACTGCATATACCGCATATCTTCTATTGGTTAATGTTAATTTAACCTACCTACCAAGTTTGAGTTAAATTCAATAATAAATCCAAGATGCATTATATTTTGTATTCCCAACAAAAATAACATTGGACAACGTACTGCGTTTCCCCCTAAATGAAAATTTAAATTTTCTCTGCATCCATTGGTAGTAGAATAATAACTCAAATTACTAATGTATTAAGTGTTTTGAGCTTTTTTAGTAGTTATAATTACATTTCATATACAATTTATAGTAAATTTAAATCATTTAATTTTGGAACCTATTAAGCTTATAATTTCTGAACCCAAGATTTTTTTCAGAAATTCGGGTGGTGTAATTTTGTTAGAGACCTAAATTACCGTAAACCACAAAATTATAATTTAAACCGGTTTTGTTTGTTTGTTAGAGGCGTTATTTAAAATAAAGTTAATACGAAATTTAAAAAATAAAAAAGCCTGGAGATACTGTCGGTTATAGTACCTACATATTATCAAAATACCATTGGTATGGTCTCGAGATATTTAGCCATCCATACATACAGACAAACATCCCTTGGAAAACCACTTTCTTGGGGTTAGGGAGCACTACAACGAATGTTTCCACTGATAACATAAATTTTGACGAATAAAATAATTTCTAGATATAATGGAAGATAGTAAAACAGTTTACTGTAGACTAGAGGGAAAATTCAGGCAGGTATATACCGATTTTGTACCAGGTGTCGGGAATACCCGGAAGTCAGCGTACCCAAATGTCATGTTTTCTGGTTTATCCAGTTCGATGGATTTATCCGGCCCTCACGTCTAACCCTTGTCAACCGGACTTGTACCCAGTTGTACCCGGATGTTATCTTACCCAGTTTCCGCAACACTTGGCATGAAAACCCTGCCCTTTATTTTGTTGCGTAGTTTTCAAAGCTACTACACCCTGGCCGGAAGCGGATAACGCGATTATGCGCTTTGCCGTCAGCGGGGAGCTGTCATTGGTGTTATCAGCTGTTTAAAAGCGATATCAGCTGGGCGCGATGTTTGCGGGTTGATAAGCGACAGTAAACTGCTTTGTCAGCATTTATACTGCGCAAACCCTCGCCCCCGCATCGAAATGCTGAGTCCTTAGTAATAATGTTATGTTCATTTTATAAATTCAGTTTCAATTGTAATGACAGTAAGTATTTATTTATACAATTTAAATTGTACAAATAGTATGAAGTCCAATTTAAAACCTTAATATGATGAGCTTTTGGACGGTATTGAGGGTATACTTGGATGGTAAGGTTTGATCTTATTCGCACGGTTAGTAAAACGATGCAGGAGAATTCAAGCATCGGTTAAAAGTATTTCGTTTGTGCAATCAAACATTGATAGTGGTTCACTCACTTGGGGTACTCAAAAATTTGTTTTTTATTAATACTGGAGTATCATAAATAAAAATCTGCTAATTTAAAGGAAATTAATTAAACTACTCTAACCCTAATAAAACTATGTCATTAAGTAAATCATAACAATCGCATAATCCTATATTATCCTAACACCTATATTGTACTAAAACACTTCCAAACACTATTGTTTAAATATGCTAGTTATTTTATATAACTTTTAATACAGAAGAGTTCTAGATCTCTAATTACAGACTCTAAAGCAGACTTAATTTACATATTGTTGACGTATTTCATGAATATTTAGACATCAATAATGTTTGTTATTTTTAGCGAATTTCCCCTATAGGGAAGAAGCTATTACCGTAGGTCTCATGGTAAGACTTCAGCCCGAGACAATGATAACTTTTCATTTTGAGGTCCCCAGATGCCAAAAACACCATTCGTAAATATCTTTATATATGTTATATATATATAACATACTTTATATATATACATATATATATGTGTGTGTGTGTGTCCGTAAGCACGATAACTCTCGTAAAAAAGGTCCGATCTTAATGAAATTTGGTAAAAATATGTAAAGTACTATTTATTTGAACAAGTTCGAAAACCAGACAAATTGCACCATCCTAAGGGGGGTTTTGGGGGGGTTTTGTACCCCAAAAATGTGTTTTTTTGTGTTTTCACATGTAATTGTTATTTAAATACAATTTTAATTTATACCATTGAATTCAGCTTAAAAAAAACAATTTGGTCTTTTTATCATTGCTCTACGTCAATTGGTTACTGAGATATTGAAAGTGCTAAACGCAGTACGTTGTCCAATGTTATTCTTATGGAGAAAAAGAAAAATTTTATATATTGATTATTTATGAACATAAACTGACGAAACTTGGTATATCGCTTCATCTGGTTGTGGTTTGTTGTTGTTTGTACAAAAAATCAATTTTTCGCCTATGGTTCCCGTAGCAGCAAACCTAGGTACTCGGTCCCCATGTTATTCTTATGGAGAGTAATAAAAATGTTATACATCGCTTATTTATGAATATGAAACTTGGTATGTGACTTCACTTAAATGATTTCTACTGATATTTGCATGAAAACATATTATTTTGTGTTCCTTGTTGCAGCAAACCTGCGTACTCATCCCTAATGTTATTCTTATGGAGAATAATGAATAATTTTAAATATCGCTTATTTATGAATATATTTCTTATGAATCCTGGTAAGAGGCTTAATGTGTTATTAAGACATATATATTTATTGGAAATTCGCTGAATATGCAGGTTTGCTGCGACGGGGGTATATTAAAACCTCAGGTGACGAATTAGCTTTTGGTGGTTATAGAAGCTACTCAGTCATTTAATGTGTATAATAAAGTGTGTAATGCATCTAATCATTCGGGTGTTATGCAAAACAAGAGGACCAATCGTGATGAAATTGAGCACTGAAAATTTAAACTATCTTTTGTCAACAGATTTGCGGACGGAAATCTGTCAAAGGTTACAAGGGGACAAATGAAAGACTAAGTGGACAGTATTGCAGTCTTTTATGTAATTTGGTTTTAATACGATGTGAGATAAGCATACAAAAAACCTGCATAAACACTCTCTAACAACCCAAATGGGAGGGGATGATTATTGTCACCTTATAATACTTCAATATTTCACTACCAATACATTAACCTCCACCTCCGTGCAGGTTCCGTCACCTGGACACCATGGTGCGACTCAACACCCGCCGGGAGAGTCACCAGGGGGGCGTGTCCCCGAAATCTCTCTCCCCGGAGCACCACGAGTCTCCCCGGCGCTCCCCCAACATCTTCAGGAAGAGGGAAACCTCCCCGTCCAAGCAGGAGTAGACCCTGTCGGAGCTCCATCCTCTAACCTCCTCTTTAGGCGTCCCTTCAAGGCCATCACACCCCTCCTTTTCCACATGATCCCTTCCTTGTTGTACTCTCCAATTGTGTTTGAATAGATTTGTTATTGTATAGAATTTCAGTTAGCATAAATGTGTCCTTGCGACGAAGACGATATAAAATATGGTAAGAGGAAATAAAAAAAAACGAACGAGTGAGTGTCCAAATACGTTTTAAACCGTTCTTATAAATTAAAAATTGAGTTAAAAAATTGTCTTTAAAATGAAAGTGTACGAATTACAATGTTATAAATAACCACAGGTAATCGAGAAAAATGTAATGGTAGTTTTAAAGGAAGAAAATTGTATTTTAATTTGTATCTGAAGTCATAAACAGCAGCACAGTAATAACATTTAAAATTCCGTTAAAACTTTTTGACTTGTAAAGAGGTTTTAAAAACTAAAATTATGGTGTTTGTCTTTTCGTCATCTCACTGAATGACTGATTAATAAACAGTCAAGACGGTAAGAAAACTGTTTTGTATTTTTTAATAACTAAAGGCTAGTAATTGTATTCACTTTACTTTAATTTCAGACTTTCAAGGCTAATAGTTTAGTTTCTTTACTTATAAAAACTCATTAATTTACCTCATAACTTTCCAAGAACACGTTGTAACGTCCTGCTCATTATGTAAATTACACAAAGTTTAAAATTACGTCATCTAATATTCAATGTCATGCAGCACTACTCAATTGACATATAAGCTGTACTGAGTGCTTCTAGGATAACTAATTTATTCAGGTTTTAGTGTATCTGTTGACATATATTTTTGTTTAACCTTTAAGGGCTCTTAGTTTCGCTGTTAAGATAGCTCGAAATAAATCTACAATGTTGTATTAAAACGAATTAATAAGAACGCCAAAATGTACTAACGGGTATTTTTTCAAACGAATTTACAACTCCCACTTTATTTCAATTCCTTAAAGATAATTTATTAAATAGTTTACATAGTGTTTGCGCGTTTACAATCATTTTCCACTCAGTTTGTACGATTTTAGACATATATTCGTTTTGTTAGAATAATGATACAGTATAAACTTTGTATTATGCTTTATTGTTTACTATATAAGAATTTCGGAATTTTAATCCGAAGTGTAGTGTCAGTGTATAAGGTATTGTTAAATTTACAATGCATTTCCTAATATCCGACAATAATTGATTGTTTAAAAAAGTGCTTATTTTTTATAAATAATTACGGATTACTTTAACTTAATTTTTAAAAGTTGTTGTAGAGTTTAGACAGAAATAAAAATGCATGTACAAATGTATTTACTGCTATTATATCCTGCACTTAAGATGAGGTATGTTTATTTTATTACATAATTAATATAATATGACATAGGAAAGATAAAAAACTAATACTAGCATTAATGTTCCACAGAAGATCAAATTCTAAACATGATTCCATGTAATTTCGTGGGATTACAGTCTCAAAACATCTGTTGTGAGTATATTACCGTTGGTTACACATCCTACGGAAGGATTGGAATATCCACGATCGTCTGAGATTAAATCGTAACCAACATAAACGTAATAAGTTTTGCTAAGACAAATTATTTTACATATTTGTATTACATATTTGAAAATTGTCCTTTTTTTCTGCAGTTAATGCCCTTGACTAGTTTCACAAAATTTCATCGGTAACAAATGTTCATAAACCTGACCTTATATAATAAGGAGCTGTCAGACCTGTCCCTGAGTTTAAGGCAGTTCTCTCGGTGTTTTAGTTGCCAGGCCTATCGACATGGGAATAAGGGAGGCTTTATCATCTGCTGGAATATAAAATTACTGTTTGTGGATATTTTTTGTTACAGATCAACTGCAGCGCTTAGCTGAAATTAGTGTTAAACAGTGTTGAGCTTAGTACGGGGTAAAACAAATAATAAATTTGAAGTTATTATTGTACAAATTGTACTAATTATATTAATTATTTTTAACGATTTGTTCCTGTTTTTAAGTCTTAATTTGAAAAGCATTCTGAATTAATTTGTTTATTTTACACATTCGTTTTCTTCTTCAATCAAACTATAGCTTCATTATATGGTTAAATGATGTATTAAATTGCAGATTCGTTTAGTGGACCCATCGAAACGTAAAATAAATGTTTTTCAGCAATATAAATGTATGGTTACTAAACAAATGGTTATAATATAACATTTGTAATAGTTTAATTTTGTATTTAAAGTGGAATCGTATACCCCGTTATCATACAGAAATTTAAATTAAAACAACAAAAAAACGCCCTTTTTAGTAATGTTACATGACCTGTTTAACAAATTATTGCTTAAACAGGGGAAAGCATAAAACAGCATAGTTATGAGTAATTAATGTATAACAAATAGCTATATATGCTTTATGATTTAACAAAATAATTTGTTTAGGACGATTTTTATGTATATTAGTACTTTTTATTTATGTGTACGGTACCATGTTTTGTTTGTAATAAAGTTACATTTATCTTTTTACATCTAGTTACATCTGTACAATTTGTTTATTAACGTCGACGTCTATAATAACAATAAATATTGCAAACAACTTAGTGTATTTGATTATTTCAAAGATTCCTAATATAACGTAAGAGGCCATACACATATGACGTAACACACTTAAGGGGGGGTGGGGTTTAGCGTACCGTTATGATGCGTTACGTGGGGGAGAGGGGGGAGTTTGGGTCAACGTTACGTTACCCACACATTTTAACCCTAAGATTTGGCGCATTCCTGTATCTCTTGATAATGTTATACATTTTTTTCAAATAAAAAAATTTATATCTAAATCTAGGTTACAGTTAGTTACATAAAAAATACTTCCGTCATAATATTTTAATAACAGAAAAACTGAAAATAATAACATTCATTCTGTTGTTTTAAGTAAGTTCTGTATTGCTTTACAGCTATGTTTTATGTTGTTTTAGACAGTGAAATAATGACATGATACAGAATTGCGCAGTACCGCCCAAATTTTTAGTTTCAGAGTTTTTCGCGTAAGCGAGGTAGTTTATTTTGTTTAACAGACTTATTAGTTTGTATGAATTTTGCTTAGAAAAAAGATATTCCAAAAGTTTTATTAAAAAAAGTCATTACCAGTTGATAAATTTGTTAAAACCCATATTCAAAATTTGTAATATAATGATGTTTAAAAGGTTTAAGTTGTTTTAAAGTCCACTACGAATGGGTTAAGTGATACATTGGGGGTGGGGGTATGCTCAAGCGTTACATGGGGGAGGGGGGGTTTGAAATGGTACAAAATTGTGTTTCGTAATATGTGTATGTCCCCTAATTAAAGGTGTGCCAAGTACATATTATATTTGTATACTTACTTATTCGTGGTTTAAAACCGGGGAAAACTTTATTTAAAAGAATCTCGATTTCATTTGTCTCGAAATAAAACACGAATGGAAGTATCGCTTAGAGAAGCTCACATCTTATTCGTTCACTCGATTGTCTCTTTTAGTGGGCGAATCGACCAGGCCCATTCGCTTTTCTCTTCAGGCGAGTGAATTCGCCTCGCTCGTTTGTCAAAGGCTAACTTCAAGGTTTTAATGAAAAGTTGTTTCCGATAAGTGTGCAAAAAAATGATAAGTGGTAATAAAGGAATTTTAGTGCATATGTATCATTGATATGCACAATTTATAAACAGTAAATCCTGCAGATGCGGATTTTCAAAGAAAAATGGCAATATATCAAAACATACTTATGATTAAATCAAAAAATCCAGTTGTAAGTTAGATAAACAGAGTTAATATTGAGTTAGAATACACCTCTGGCTGTGAGACGGTGGTGGTTACACACTCATTTCACTTTATATGACATCATAGCACGTTTGCTTGAGCTACGGTCCTAAACGGTGGGTGGGCCCCACCAAAAGCTTTGTCTTGGCCTTGCTGTCAGAACGAATGATTCACTGTAGTTTGAAGTGTTGTATGCTAATTGAGTTTCACTAACTATTCCGACACTCTACTCGGTCAGAATGTCTCTGTTATTTTTAAAATTCAAATTATAGCTCGTGTATTACTTAAAAGAGATATATTTGACAAATGTACAACAATACTACAATAACACCAAGTTGAATGTAATTTATATAAGGTTTTTAATCCTCCGATCCTGATTTTCTGTTGTATAAAAAAGCTAGAGAAACTCATGGACACTTAAATTATGGACACGTTGTAAATGTTTAGGCGAATCATACGGATAATAAACTAGTCTATTTAAATGAAAAATACATAGTTCGTATAGTTATTACATAAAAAAGCTAGAGAAACTAATGGACACTTAAATTATGGACACGTTGTAAATGTTTAGGCGAATCATTGGGATAATAAACTAGTCTATTTAAATGAAAAATACATAGTTCGTATAGTTATTACATAAAAAAGCTAGAGAAACTCATGGACACTCAAATTATGGACACGTTGTAAATGTTTAGGCGAATCATACGGATAATAAACTAGTCTATTTAAATGAAAAATACATAGTTCGTATAGTTATTACATAAAAAAGCTAGAGAAACTCATGGACACTCAAATTATGGACACGTTGTAAATGTTTAGGCGAATCATTGGGATAATAAACTAGTCTATTTAAATGAAAAATACATAGTTCGTATAGTTATTACATAAAAAAGCTAGAGAAACTCATGGACACTCAAATTATGGACACGTTGTAAATGTTTAGGCGAATCATACGGATAATAAACTAGTCTATTTAAATGAAAAATACATAGTTCGTATAGTTATTACATAAAAAAGCTAGAGAAACTCATGGACACTCAAATTATGGACACGTTGTAAATGTTTAGGCGAATCATTGGGATAATAAACTAGTCTATTTAAATGAAAAATACATAGTTCGTATAGTTATTACATAAAAAAGCTAGAGAAACTCATGGACACTCAAATTATGGACACGTTGTAAATGTTTAGGCGAATCATTGGGATAATAAACTAGTCTATTTAAATGAAAAATACATAGTTCGTATAGTTATTACATAAAAAAGCTAGAGAAACTCATGGACACTCAAATTATGGACACGTTGTAAATGTTTAGGCGAATCATACGGATAATAAACTAGTCTATTTAAATGAAAAATACATAGTTCGTATAGTTATTACATAAAAAAGCTAGAGAAACTCATGGACACTCAAATTATGGACACGTTGTAAATGTTTAGGCGAATCATTGGGATAATAAACTAGTCTATTTAAATGAAAAATACATAGTTCGTATAGTTATTACATAAAAAAGCTAGAGAAACTCATGGACACTCAAATTATGGACACGTTGTAAATGTTTAGGCGAATCATACGGATAATAAACTAGTCTATTTAAATGAAAAATACATAGTTCGTATAGTTATTACATAAAAAAGCTAGAGAAACTCATGGACACTCAAATTATGGACACGTTGTAAATGTTTAGGCGAATCATACGGATAATAAACTAGTCTATTTAAATGAAAAATACATAGTTCGTATAGTTATTACATAAAAAAGCTAGAGAAACTCATGGACACTCAAATTATGGACACGTTGTAAATGTTTAGGCGAATCATTGGGATAATAAACTAGTCTATTTAAATGAAAAATACATAGTTCGTATAGTTATTACATAAAAAAGCTAGAGAAACTCATGGACACTCAAATTATGGACACGTTGTAAATGTTTAGGCGAATCATACGGATAATAAACTAGTCTATTTAAATGAAAAATACATAGTTCGTATAGTTATTACATAAAAAAGCTAGAGAAACTCATGGACACTCAAATTATGGACACGTTGTAAATGTTTAGGCGAATCATACGGATAATAAACTAGTCTATTTAAATGAAAAATACATAGTTCGTATAGTTATTACATAAAAAAGCTAGAGAAACTCATGGACACTCAAATTATGGACACGTTGTAAATGTTTAGGCGAATCATTGGGATAATAAACTAGTCTATTTAAATGAAAAATACATAGTTCGTATAGTTATTACATAAAAAAGCTAGAGAAACTCATGGACACTCAAATTATGGACACGTTGTAAATGTTTAGGCGAATCATTGGGATAATAAACTAGTCTATTTAAATGAAAAATACATAGTTCGTATAGTTATTACATAAAAAAGCTAGAGAAACTCATGGACACTCAAATTATGGACACGTTGTAAATGTTTAGGCGAATCATACGGATAATAAACTAGTCTATTTAAATGAAAAATACATAGTTCGTATAGTTATTACATAAAAAAGCTAGAGAAACTCATGGACACTCAAATTATGGACACGTTGTAAATGTTTAGGCGAATCATACGGATAATAAACTAGTCTATTTAAATGAAAAATACATAGTTCGTATAGTTATTACATAAAAAAGCTAGAGAAACTCATGGACACTCAAATTATGGACACGTTGTAAATGTTTAGGCGAATCATTGGGATAATAAACTAGTCTATTTAAATGAAAAATACATAGTTCGTATAGTTATTACATAAAAAAGCTAGAGAAACTCATGGACACTCAAATTATGGACACGTTGTAAATGTTTAGGCGAATCATACGGATAATAAACTAGTCTATTTAAATGAAAAATACATAGTTCGTATAGTTATTACATAAAAAAGCTAGAGAAACTCATGGACACTCAAATTATGGACACGTTGTAAATGTTTAGGCGAATCATACGGATAATAAACTAGTCTATTTAAATGAAAAATACATAGTTCGTATAGTTATTACATAAAAAAGCTAGAGAAACTCATGGACACTCAAATTATGGACACGTTGTAAATGTTTAGGCGAATCATACGGATAATAAACTAGTCTATTTAAATGAAAAATACATAGTTCGTATAGTTATTACATAAAAAAGCTAGAGAAACTCATGGACACTCAAATTATGGACACGTTGTAAATGTTTAGGCGAATCATACGGATAATAAACTAGTCTATTTAAATGAAAAATACATAGTTCGTATAGTTATTACATAAAAAAGCTAGAGAAACTCATGGACACTCAAATTATGGACACGTTGTAAATGTTTAGGCGAATCATACGGATAATAAACTAGTCTATTTAAATGAAAAATACATAGTTCGTATAGTTATTACATAAAAAAGCTAGAGAAACTCATGGACACTTAAATTATGGACACGTTGTAAATGTTTAGGCGAATCATACGGATAATAAACTAGTCTATTTAAATGAAAAATACATAGTTCGTATAGTTATTACATAAAAAAGCTAGAGAAACTCATGGACACTTAAATTATGGACACGTTGTAAATGTTTAGGCGAATCATACGGATAATAAACTAGTCTATTTAAATGAAAAATACATAGTTCGTATAGTTATTACATAAAAAAGCTAGAGAAACTCATGGACACTTAAATTATGGACACGTTGTAAATGTTTAGGCGAATCATTGGGATAATAAACTAGTCTATTTAAATGAAAAATACATAGTTCGTATAGTTATTACATAAAAAAGCTAGAGAAACTCATGGACACTTAAATTATGGACACGTTGTAAATGTTTAGGCGAATCATACGGATAATAAACTAGTCTATTTAAATGAAAAATACATAGTTCGTATAGTTATTACATAAAAAAGCTAGAGAAACTCATGGACACTCAAATTATGGACACGTTGTAAATGTTTAGGCGAATCATACGGATAATAAACTAGTCTATTTAAATGAAAAATACATAGTTCGTATAGTTATTACATAAATAAGGATTTGTTATCGTTCTGCACGAAATTCACCTGTTTTTAGTTCTCTAAATAGTACGCAAAACGTCACTTTATTGTCCTAGGACCTAAAAAATCAGCTGTGATCTTTTTTAGTCCTAGGACGCAAAATGTCAGCGGTTTGCTTTATCTATACATGATAGAAGCGTTCTTTACCACACGTTATAAAAATTATTGTTTGCAAATAACAGAAATGTAAACACTGTATATTACTTACTTTGTAAACAAAACCACAAAAATACAAATTTATAGTTAAAATTTTCAACGATTAAAAGTCTAATTCCGCATTATGATAAAAAACGTTCATCACTCGGAGCAAAAGTGTCTTTTTGGTGCTTAATCGTTTTTTAAAGGTCGGCTGCGCCTCGCTTTTAAAACACGATTGCGCACCAAAAAAAACACTTTTGCTCCTAGAGATGAAAACTACTATAAATAGTTATGCAAGTCAATTGATTAATATTGATATCATAATGGGAGCTTTCTACGTTTGTTTAAAAGTGGAGTAGTTCGCTTTCGCTGCAATTGTTATGTAGCGAGGCAATTGTCTGATTGCGAGGCATGTTTTTCTTGAAAATTTCAATATCAACAATTCTCTCCAAATCCTTACACTGTGTATTTTTTCCAAGATGAAATTTGGGAAATCGTAGGGTTATACTTTATGGCAAACGTTGGCCCATGAGACTCGGGGAAAAAATGTTTTAAACAAGTTTTCATGAAATTGCAAACAAATGTTCAACCATAATAATGGGGATGCTAGCCGTGTACTTTCTTTACATTACGAAAAGTGTATCTATGTTCTGTTTGTTTACATTAAGACTCAAATTTATCGTCACACAATCGTGCCAAAGACTACAAATAATGCAGGACTCAATAGTCTTCACAAGCTAAGATCCGCAGTCATATTTTATACTTTATTAACACCTTCATAGCAAATATATTTTGTAGATATACAGTAAATGTATATCTCAGTAAATCAGTAAATCAATAATATCAGTAAATGTATCAAATCAAAAATACATTAGTTTTGGTTCATTGAAGTACGATGGCCTAAGACGACTAGTTAAAAAACAAACTCGAGCAACGGTATTTTAAGACGGCAATTCCTCTTTTCAAATAGTTTGTTTTTCTTCCAACGATAG
Source organism: Allygus modestus (assembly GCA_963675035.1). NCBI lineage: Eukaryota > Metazoa > Arthropoda > Insecta > Hemiptera > Cicadellidae > Allygus > Allygus modestus. Next base: position 82,069,012 of record OY776115.1, read on the forward strand.
CTTATATCCTCCTCACTCAGGTAATCAAAATTATGAGGTCACAAATTTGGTCTTAATCACGTTAGCTACAAACTGATAACAATAACAAATTGTAAACACTAATAAAACCTAGTGAAAGGGAACAAAACCGGCGGTTTGAATGTTTTGAGATAATCCAGACTCCAGGAGAAGCCTTCGCGATCCCTACAACCGTTCTGTTTGTACGTTTTAAAAATATTAGTGTTATTTTCAGATTTTCAGTCTATTTCGGTTCTCATCTCAGTGATAACTAACCACATAACAAATTCAGTTTGTATTTCAGACGCTCTCTAAGAATTTAGGGAGTCTAGGTTGGGATTTTAAACATTATAAATCGAGACGGTTAAGACTAATTTTATTAAATTATTATAATAAAGGATACATTTTTAAATAAAATGGAATTGTGAATTTATTTGCGAATTAGTTAAATTAAAAGTTATAAAGTGGAAAACAACTTCAAAGTATTCGGGAATTAAATGAAAATTGTATCTTTGTATGTTTTAGGCAATGCATGACAAAAACTTTGTAGTTACTCCAGTACGGCTTGCCAGTAGTTTTTAGGGATGAATAAAAATACTTCACAATATTACAGCAATCAAATAAAAAATAATTCACAGATTCGCCCCTGCAGCGTATATAGCTCACCTACCACACCTTATTGTAAACAATGCATCGTTATATATAAAAAGATTACAACTGTAAAACAGTTTGATTGAAGTTGGTTGATATTAGTAGTTGCCTTGAAAAATAACGTCTGTCTTTTACTTCAGATGGTCTGATTAACTATGTTAAACGTTTTCAATAACCAATGTAAACACCTAAATGTGGGCAATGTGTACTAGTCGGCTGATTGGCTTGTTTTAATGGTATGAATTCATAAGACTGCTAGGCTACCTCTTTGAACGTTGCAAGAGCTGCAGTGAGATGATTTCCCTGCTTTTTACACATGGGAATTTAGTGATGTAGTTGCGGTGGTTTTAGGAAGCTGGGTTGAGATAATTTTTCAGACATTTTTGTGTTACTTGAGAGAACCTGTAGTATTTGTGTAAAATGTATGTTAACCTTATCGATCCAACCAACACAAACTCTGTCAACAGGCACAATTGTTATGTGAAATAAAATGTATGGTTTTACAGAAATTGTACACAAATATTACAGGTTCTGTCAATTGATTTGATATTAGGAGAAGAATTTCAAACAGTAATAAGAGCGATTGCTAAGACTGAACTGAGCGATTCAGACTAACTGAAAAATGGGATAAATCCTACAGTTTGGTTATCAACTGAATAAGGGTCAGGCTGACATACTCAGTTTTAAGGGCGACAAGCATGTGCTTGAGAAGAAGCAGAAAGGATCGCGGTCAGCCAGGACATTTGAAGACGGAGCTGGGATTCCTAATTTATTTTCAGTTGACTGTAATTTTTAAAATTTGCTGTATCTAAAATTGTCAGTTTCTGAAAGAAAGTTCTAAGATGTTCACTGATTAGTGAACTGTTCATGAAACCAAAGGTGGGATATTCTTAACTTTATTTTTAATATATGAATCTTTATGTATTTTGAAGCAAACATATCCTAGAAGACATATTTTATTTGCATTATACTAATTGTGTTTATCTATCCATATTACTTGTGGTTAATTCTTTTTCCCCAGTAGATGGAATCAGTTTGTCACACTTTCTACTTACAACCTCTAGAGGGGTTCCTCATTTATTTAAAGGGGAAACGTCTGTTGAAAGAATACTTCTTTAAAATTATACCTTTCCTGACGTGAAGAACATCAAACAATGCTGTCATCTTCAAACTCAGATGATTTATTTTTACAGTTTTGAAACATCGTGTTGTTACTGAAGCATGAAACTCCGCGGGATAATCACACACTCGCTCGACTGGTCCTCTTACGTCAACCTCTGCCGAAGACAAACAACCGCCTTTTCACACTTCGCACTTGATGGAGTCACTCCGCTGCAGAAAGCTCCACGGTACTGCGAGACGTCGTCAGCTTGTTAGAGGCCAGCGAGTGCTAATTGTAGAATGACAGAGGAGCCTACACATTCCACAACGGATTGTTTCCGCATTCCGGTTGTTTTGGTTCTTGGTTCTAAACCTGTGTTGGTTTTATAAACTATTTTTGTAGAGTACTTTGATCTTATAGAAAATGCCATTCAGGAGTTTGAGCTTCTGTAACATCCAAAATCTTTATCGTGTTAATTTTAATTTTCTTTGCTGGTTTAATCTTTAGAAAGCTGGTTAAATTGTATATTAAATAGACACTTTGTTTGTCCCATGTGGTTGATATTTGGTAATTAAAGAGCCAAAAGACTCAGAATTCTCAGATTTTTTGAAAATCCAAGATGGCGGCCAATAAGGCGGCCTTCCCCCACGTGGATTTTGGTAGACTTTTGATATGTTGTTTGGGACCCTATTCTATGTCTAAAAAACCTTACTTTGCTTCTTATACATTTAGTTGGATGTTTAACCTTTTTTTTACCCTTAATTTGATTACCCTAGTGATCGAGCAAAGGGGAAAGGAACTACTGTAACGTAGTAAGTAGATCATAAGTGAACACAGTAAATTTTCCCACTATACTATATATAAATAGTCTTAAATAACTGGATGCTTTCTATGTAGACACTGTAGTGGGTCATTATTTTAAACGGGACTGTTTTCTATCTAAATATTACAACAATAATTGTTTGTATTATTCAGAACTATGTTAATTTCCACAATTGAAGAGATCGTTCATGCCGTTATTGAGATAAGTGTGGAAGCCGGGGAGCGCTCCAGCACGCAAACCGCATATAGATTATGAGACGGCATACCGCATTAGAGGATCCATATTCTCCTGTGAAAACGTCTTGACCAAAAGCTTTTGAAAAATGTTCAATTACTTATTTAACCACCATTACTAGGTAAATTTTGTTGATTATTTCTCAATTGTAATTTTTGTTCTACATCTTTATCATAGTATCCGTCCATCCATCCGTAGTAACTTCTCTGGTCAATCCAAACACACATTTATAAACGTTATCTATAAAATATTAATGAATAGTTTTGAGTCCGAAAGAACAACTTACGAAACAACAAGACAAGGAATGTAACCATGATTTGTTTCGCTTTCACACACAGTATTTGTTTTATCCGCCCATTGTCAGAAGGGTTGCTGGATTATATTTGCAAACCAATACAGTGACAGTTCGGTAGTTTGCAGTCCTTGCATCCCCATTATCCGCCCCACCGATAATCCCGTCTTCAGATCCTGCCTTCGACCGGAACTCGGCCCAAGGAGGTGGGGAGGAAATCCCGCCCGCGACCGCAGATATACCCGCGTCTGTCTGTCCGTCCGTCAGTCGCCGCGGTGCGAACGGTAACGTAACGTCACGTGACCACTACCAAACGAACGGTACGTCAATTAGTTACGTCTTGTTGGTGTTTTTGTGCCATATTTCTCTGTGATAATTGTGAAGTTTGTTGTGGTGTGTGACCAAGAGTTAAAATTGTGTACGGTTGGTAAAAACTTGTCTCAATACTAAATGATAATTTAATATTATACAGCTTGACATAACAACCTTTTCTGGGGATTTGTTTTGGATCAGAATTTAGTTTTCTTCTAAATACGTGGGGATTAAACCTGATGCAGTTTGTGATTAGCCATGTGTGTTGCTAATTACACGATTCAAATGTTAATTTTCATGAACAATCAGTATTACATTAAATCTATTCCATTAGACACATAAAGAACATTCATTTACTTGTTAAGTTTGTATATGTTTAATACTACATTTTTTATTTACTGGTCCGCTAAATTTTAGAAAAACAAAAACAAAAATGTTGAGTTTCACTAGAGAATACTCGTTATTACCAGCACGAACATTCAGCAACATTGCAGAAGGAGTTTTGTGCTGCATTTCCTATAGATCGTCGTCAATTAAACCTCTTCATCAAGTCAACTGACATTTTTTACTGATTCTTCAATTGTAAATTTACTAAATACAATTTTAAATGTTTGTTAACGTTACTAATGGAGTAATCAAAATACTCTATTTCTAATTTCGATTTAAAAAAAGTTACTAAATTTAAATGTTACTAGCCTGGAATCCTAATTACGCCGGGAAGATCTAAAACAACCATAAGTTTACATATCCTCTTGACTTACATAATCGCCTGCAATAGATAAACTCTTCAAAATAGATAAACGCATCAGATTAACTACTGTATAAACGACAAAATGGGGGGATGGAGGAAGCTTTAAAGAATTAGTTTTAATGTTGTCAAATGTAAGAATTGTAATGAATACACTGATATGCCATATGATGGGTTTTATCACGTTAGCGCCTTCGAATTGGTATACGGCGGCTTTCCAAATTTATTAAATATACAGTACTGAAAAATGATTGCATTTAGACGAATAGATTCATGTGTTTTCTAAAGACAGCCGGTTTCACAACAAGTTTTCCGCCCTCATTTTAATTTAATTGATTCTTAGTTTATCAATTACTCGATAGAATTGACTATACAGATTTAGTTGTATTATTACGATTTACATAGAAGCAGTGTTTAATTTAACATCAGTTAAACATTTAATATGAGTTTACTTCTGATGTTTATGAGTTAGAATCAATGATTTTAAGTTTCAAATTCTTAATTAACACGCCAATGCAAAATCGGGCGCATTTTGGAACGACTCTTTAGAGACGGCGAGTGATTTTATTTAACGTGGCCGACATGCCACGTTTTCAAAGTCATAATCATTGAGTTATATCATAAGCCTGAAACGTGTTAAAACTAACTTTCAATCGTTTGAAGGTTGATTTATGTATCATCAAAGAATTGTACCCGCAGATAAAAGTGAAAATTGTGTTATTTCATTTATGTTATCCGTAGGAAAAAACAACAATAATTAAATTCAGAATCTATATGTGTTTTAAAACCCACCCTTTCACAACAAGTACACATTATTAAATAAATAATTAATCCATCAGTTTAAAATACTCACGATTTTAAATTAACTTCCCAAAATGTATTATAATGTAATATCTAACTGCTAAAATTACTCTAAATATTCGGGAAAATACCTTAAGTATCAGTGACGGGAAGTTTGATTTAATTAAACTTGCCTATTTAGGGGATATAGCTACAATTGCCTACTTAAGGAGGGGAGGGGTTCGGCGTAGCGTTACTCTGCGTTATGTGGGGGACGGGGTCTGGCTCAGCGTTACGTAACTCACATATGTTATATATCATGTTATGAGTTCAAAATAAACTTCAGTTTTATGTCTATTCCTTAAGTGTTAAAGTTTGTTTTTGTTGTTGTTAAATATTTCACTATAGTTTTGTTCTGAATTTATGACAGTTATTACTTTTATTTGTTACTTTTCAAAGCTGGGATAGCTAAGATCGTTTATTTTCTTATCTGAATAAAAAAATATCAACTAAGAGAAAAGGTAGAGTAAATGACGTTGACGTCAACAGCCCTCAAACCCTCAAACGATTGAAATATTACTTCGAACACGTTTCGGGCATAATACATAAATCAATGACGTACTACATACATGTTTACCTCAAACCTTTTTGCTATCGATTTACTGTTTCGAGCTTTTTTCTTTAAGGGTTCGCCATAATATATTTTTTATTATTTAAAAGAACATGTTTGTAAGTTTATTTATTATTTTATTAATTGATTGAGATTTGTATTAGAAAAAAAACATATCTCATTTGTACACGATTTAATTAGTTTACATTAACATAAAGTGTGTTATGTGAGGGAGGAAGGGGGTTTTAAAATGACAAAAAATGCGTTATGAAATATGTGTTTGGCCCTTATATAAGACTTTACCATTATAACTTGGATATTAGCCGCAGGACGGGATCAACAGTGGCAGAGCGCAAGTGAATGATAAATGTAAACATTACGTCATCACTCTTCTTCTTCGTTAGCGTGTATCAAAGCAAGTATGAACAGCTGCAAAAAACAGTGGACACCGTTGTTATGGTCTTTGGATGTTTTTTTTTCGGAGCGTCAGCTAGATTAAGACCGGTGGAATTTGGTAATCCGCAAACAAAACAAACAGTTCCGGGGGGTCAGGGTCGGTCCTTTCCCTCGTCCGCGTCGTGATATCGTGATGTGATGATCCGGTGGGTTAATTTCTTCTTAGGAACTGAACGTCGCGGAAAAACAGATTGCTTTATCGTCAGTTGGGGGTTGGATTAAACAAGGTTAAGTAACAGTTTTTGCCAAATGACGTCCTAAATGAATGTAGATAAATAACTTCGACTTTTCATTACTTTAAAGTTACGTTTCACCAAAATTCTGGGGATCATTTACGTTTGCTATCTTCCTATAGGTCTAAAAGTCTTTATATTTTTCAATTAAAAGGCAGATTTTCAAAACACTTAATGCGAACTAAACTGAAGTTTGGTGTCTCCCTGATGGCTTTTTAATTAAATATGTGGCAGGTTATGATTGGGACGAAACCCAAAAATAAATAATTTTAATCTAAATTAAATCAATGTATCAGCCTCCTAGTGAAGTATAACAGTTGAAGCAAACCGCCATAAATCAGTCAATTTATTTATTAGATTGCTAATTGACACCTTAAAATATGTTATTAAGCAACATTTATTTTATTAATAAAAACCACTACCTCGAGAGGGGGCGATAGGATTTGAGGAGAGGGGACAGGCAGGTAAGGTGTGTGCGAGGTGAGAATGAATATCCTGTCAACAGCAGACACGTAATTTACTACACGTACATTCACTAATCGACTTGTTGTTAGAAAACCGAGCACAGTTGTTCCTTGTGTAACTTATTGAAAGAATTAGCTACGACGTATATCCACTGCTCAGTTTATTTCAGTAGTTTCTGCTTTCAAACTCAGCTTATAATATATTTCACTTATGTAAAACTGAGTTTTTATCACAAACAAATGTTTTTAATTCACCTGAATAACAATTTTTCATTATGCCATCCTCATGGACTGACAACTTTTAGGCGTGGATGAAATCCTTATGTTCATAGCACAGTATCGGATGACTTGGGTTCGCTGGTTTACTCCCAGTTCAAACGTAAAGTCACCATAAGTTTCGCATTATCACCGGAAGATGTCGGATGCCACTTGTGGTTCTGTCCCATTACTCCCATTGCGCGTAATTCGCCAATTGTGGTCTAATGATTTAGTTCAGTGGCAGACTGAGGGGATGATGGTCCAATAAGTAGTTACATTTTCAAAATTCTGGCATCTGGATTATGCAAAACATTTTTAATTTGCAGATTGATAGTCGAATGTTACTATTTTAACTTGCAAATCTCTAAATTCTAAAATTTAACTTACGAGGGTTTTACTAAATCTTTCAATTAAAATTAAACCCAAATGTATCGGATGATCAGGAGAGGGTTAACGCAATCTGAAAGTTAACATTTCTTTATGGGACTAAACAAACAAATGGATTCTGATAGCTTCCAATGATTAAGGCTTTAAAAGAATCATTTGATAATCATGTTCATTATCTTGTATTTTGTGTACGTTGTGTTGTTTTGTTGTATTGTACTTTTGAAGCTGGTGTACCAAACTAGATGTAAAACTAAAATCGAAACCCTATCAAACACAATATGCCAATAACAATCCCACGTGTTGACAATTCAGGTATGACGTCACGCAGGTGATATAGAATGGTCCACACTGAGTCAAACGTTGCGTTCCCTAATTTTAGAAGTGTAATAGTCATTGACGATATTGGCAGCAGTGAGAGACAGTGCGACCGACGCCCGCTCAGTTATATTTTAACTCTTTTCCAACAAGAGTGTGTTCGTGCATACGCACCAACGGATTTCATTGCGACTTATTTCCCCCCATGAGTAAGTAAGTTTTTCAAGGTGTTTTATTTGGTAGAGCTGACTTTCCGTGTGTTGGATTGATGCCATTCATAACTAGCAGCTGTCATAGTATTTTCGGTTCTTATCTCTAGAGTAGACATACTTACAACTGAGAGGATTTAAAAACCACTCTTTGTTTTGGTATAAACATGTTAAACACACGTTAAACACATTTGTTAAACATTATACAAATCCAACTATAGTTTTAGTTATTTCGAAAAAGGAACTCATAATTTCTTAGAAATCTACGAAAATAAGTCAATTTAAAATAACTGGTAAAATAGTGTACAAATATAAGGTAGAGTGTGCAATAGGTAAGCTAGTTCAACGTATTAAACAACCTGGTGAAGGCACCGTGATTGAAAACTGACGCGGAGAAATTTAAAACCAAGGGCATCGCAAATAAAACGTTGGAACACGTTTCAAACATTATTTAACGAGGTGAACAAAAACAACTATTTAATAAATCCTACATTTTGAAACAGACAAACATACAAAAATGAAAGTACGAGTAAAATACAATCGACCTAAAACGAGTGAAATACAATCTGTGTATTTCAACAATATTTTTTAATTACTCTGTGCCATGAGTCATATTTTCAAATTCCAATTGTTTGTGATTTTAAATATTTTAATTTATTAGTTTAATTTATGTATTTCGTTTTGTTATTTTATATTTTAATGGAAATTTATCCAACTTTAAGTGTACAATGCCCATATTTGTAGCAATAGCCAACGGTGGTCTGAGAGTTCCGTTGGGGTAAGAGCCCGAGATACAACTCGAGTGTCGGTCCTGACGAGCGAATCGATATTTATTTTGTCATCTAATAATTACTCGTTGAATATTTATGAGTGTGGCCATACTTCGTCAAATTTCGTCATCCTGCAGCAGAACGGTGGCTGAGAACAAATCGTCTTCTCGCCCAAGGACGATGGATGTTGAAGGAACCAAATCGTTTATGCAAGAATTGAGTTAAAAATGCTAGAGTGTTAAATGTGTTCCATACTGTGGGGAGATTTGCTAAAGATAACTGTTTGTTTGTTTTGGTCGCGCCTCGCGACTCATATGCGATACACTTTGCACGGTTATGATTTATTATCGCGCTTGTAGATAGATCATATAATATACTCAGCGCGGTCGGTAGGAGGGAATCGTAGGACTGGCAATAACTTCAGCCGCTGTCAGCGCTTGTTTATACTGTTACTTAATAATAAATGTAAATGCAAATGTTGAATGAATATACGGCAACGACTAAGTCGTAGTTTCATTTGAGGGAATTTGTATTATAAATCTTCAATCAAAGTTTATTTAAATATTACTTATTTATTGAGAACTAAATTTAGTCGATTGTAACTCAAATTAATTGTTAAAAATATTAATTTAAGAATAAATGTTTTGTCGTCTAATTGGATATAAAATGCAATTTGTATTTGTCAATATGGGCAGTATTGTGAATTGCATTAAATTAAATGACCACGCATTGTTCTATCATTCATGGTCCTTTAATATTACAATGCCTTGATGTCTTTAATGTTTGACCAATTCCTTATACATTAAATAAGCATTAATGCACATTGTATGTGCGTATGTTTTAGCGAATTTTCCCTATAGGGAAGAAGCTATTACTGTAGGTGGCATGGTAAGAGTTAAGGCCGAGACCATGTTAACTTTTTTTATTTTTAGGTCCCCAGATGTCAAAAACACTATTCGTTCAAATTTATATACTATGTGTCCGTTAACACGATAACTTGAGCAAAGATTGTCTGATTGTGATGAAATTTGGCTCAAATGTGCAAAGTGACATTTATGACTTTAAGTTCGAAAACCATAACAATCGGACCATGGGAAGGGGGGTTTATGGGGGTTTTAAATTTCCAAAAAATCAGTTTTTTGCATTTTTCACCCTAAAAATTTTAAAACACTTAATTTTGGTTTCAACCATTTTATAGAGCTTAAAAAACAAATAATATCATATTTTGAATCATTAACTGAGGTTAAGTGGTTGCGGAGAAAATCCAAAAAACGTGCTCATAAAATGTCCCATGTTAATCTTATGGGAAAAAGGTTTTTTGCTTTTCCCCAGTTAATTTTAATGTAAACCTCACAATTGCTTTTACCAATCAGTTCATTTCTAGAAAACAATCATTTTGGTTCTTAAATTGTGATTCTACGTCCAGCCGTTGCAGAGATATTCAAAGTGCTAAACACAGTATACGTTGTCCAATGTTATCCTTATGGAGAATAATCAGAATTTGATACCTAACGCGATTATTTATGAAAGTATGTTGATGAAACTTGGCATATGGCTTCACCTAGCATGGGTATGTTGATATTTACACATCAAATCTTTTGCCAATTTTCCCCGCAGCAGTAAACCTGCATACTCAGCCCCCATGTTATTCTTTTGGAGAAAAATTTAAATGTAATATCTCTCTTAATTATGAACATAAATTAATAAAACTTGGTATGCTGCTTCGATTGGTTAAGTTATATTGATAATTTTATAAAAAAAATATATATTTTGTGTTCCTTGTTGCAGCAAACCTGAGTGCTCATCTTTCAATGTTATTTTTATGGAGAATAAATAAAATGCTATATATCACTTATTTATTCGTGTACTTTTATGAAACTTGGTGAGTGGCTTAATGTGGTAGTGAGAAACATATACATACATTGGAAATTCGCTGAGTATGCAGGTTTGCTACTACGGGGGTATTTGTTTTTGATACGTCAAACTGTATTATGATTTCCTTCACTTACCAATCCAGTAACGGCGTTTTACCATAACATAAAACCCTAGTACCTACCTTTAAACGTTAGCAATTTACTGCAACTCATCGACTTTATGATCTAAATCAAGAATCACGTTCAAAGACCAACTCCCGCCCAACTGATTCGATCCCTTTCCTCCAGACTCGTTCTGCACCCTAGTGGCTCCAGTTTCCCGACAGTCTCCTGCATCGCACCGCCTCCTGTCCCAGTCTCTGATCCCAGCCCCACACTGTCATGAGTGCTCTCCCCTGCTACCCCCTGTATCTCCCGTGTCTGCCGGGCTCGAGTCTCTACCGTGCCGAGTTCTACCCGTGGTGCAGCGTTGGCTAGCCCAACGTCCACAGCGTATGCCTCACTTCTGGCAAGAGTTTAAGCGGCTGTTAAAGAAAAAGATGAAGAAGGTTGGTATATGATTAAAGAGTCATATATTGAAAAAGGTCTTGGGATTTTGGATATAGGCTTGCACATTTACAACATGCGAAACTAACCATACATACAGAGGTTTTTTTACTGAAAGGCCTACAATATATATTCTTTTTAATTCAGAAACAGCGTTATTGAACTAGCTATCATTTTACCCTGTTTTAACCGGGAATACAACCGATGTGTTTGCTGAATCCTGTGGTTTACCTTTTAAACTACTTCCAATAAGTAACATCTATTTTTGTTATTATCTGGTATCTGGATAGGCTACAATGAGTTAAAATCAACGAGGTATAAATAAATATAGAGCTCTCCGTCTCGTGTTGAAAACGTGAAGCCTCTCTGGAAGATATTTTAGTAATCAAAACATCTGGCAAAGAGTAATAAAGACTAACATAACATGTGAAGAGAGCATTTGATTGGTTTTAGATATCTACCTCGTTGGTTAAAGTGAGTCAATATTCTCTGACAAATAACCTTCAAAAAGCGTGCCATAGTATTTGGTATTTTGTTCTGTTGATTTGTCAACTTGTTGGTGGGACGCTGTCATTTGACGTGTAATCGCGGCTTATTGTGTTGTTTTCAACACTATTTCCAAAGCCATATTACGTACAAGATTGTTTTCAATTAACTCAACTCATAACTTTGCTTCGAGATAAACACTCAAATTCCATCTAAAATATGCCTCAATATTATAAACATAAGTTTAACATTAAGTCTCACTTAAAATGCGAAAATATATTAATATTTATAAAGACTTTGAATGTCACTGGTTTTACAACTGAATCAAAGGTGGATTTAGAGACCGTTCCACCAGAATTACTGCCGATATAACGGAGCAAAAATTGGCTTTCACAACGGCACGATTATTAAACCAAGAGCATAGTGACTCCAGATTATACATAGAGCTCATTGTCTGAATCCGAAGCCTACTTTTCCTATTTTAGACCTAAATAATCAATGTACCAAATTTCACCACTCTAACATACCGGGAAGTTGGAAAACATTTTATGAATATCCACAGGGCTTTGTTTGTATATATTTGTATTATAACGATGTAGTGTTTATATGATTGAATCGTGTCATTAACACCTTTTACAGAAAAAACAAATATTTAATGCAAAATATAGCAATTTTATGAAACAGTATATAGTTGTAAGAACTATTGTTCTGTACATCCCTCGTCCTAGGAATAATTAAACAAATTATAATCAATATAAAACAAAAAATTATTGTATTTCATTATAGGTATGTGACATTACTTATTTCGGCGTCCTAATATATGTCTCCTTTTCATTAAATGTTACCGTAAATATGTATTTTTCTTTTTGTTGTCCATGCCTTTTGTGTTCCTACTTTAAGTATCAGTCGTGTCCATTTAATAAAAGTATCTAAATATTAAGTCTGAAATCTAAATATTAACATTCTTGTTATTGGCTAAACGTGCGATGTTTCAGTTCATGAAAAACTAATCGGAAAATACTTAATTCCCACAACATTTTAGCATTTTTTTACAGTTGTTTGTTCTGCATGTATCTTGGGTAGGCACAAATAAAGTTAAGAGGGCTCTAAACTTTAGAGAGTCTAAGAGTGTAAGAGTCTAAACCTTCGCCAAACGGCTGAAAAACACACCTCCGTATTACTCAAATTCTAAGGTTATTAAAGCACCTAGCGACCTCCAGTGAACGATAAAATGTTTCTCATGAAATTAACTAGGTTAACAAAGTTCTTTTAAGGTTTTAAGTTATTGTTATACATATTTTATTCGGGGATAAACTCAGTGAAAATTGACCATTTTTATACTACGTAATGTCAAACAGTTAAGATCAAATTAAAAAGTTTTTCTGTTTTAAAACCCTTATTAGTTATTCAAGATAATTTCCCGCTAGGCAGGATTTCATAAAAACCAATATTTATCTCATAAATCGAGTAATTTGTGAGGGTTGTTTCTGAAAAGCGCTTCGCAAAACACCCCCGTACAGAGGACGCTCTGGCGAGCGGCGATGGAACTACCACCGCCAATGAGACATTCGTCAGTGTCGCCAACCTGTTTCTCTGTTTCTCTACCTATTGGGATATCGGACGGACGTAATTCCCCAGAAAGGTCCTCGTGTCCTTGCTTCAAACTGCTCTAAAGACATAATATTTGCCCGTCGTACCATACCGTAATCCTTGAAGATATAGCTAAATCAAATTTCAAATGACATTATCTGGGCTTTTTACCGTTCAAGAATGTGATCAATATCATTCAATATGATTAAACCTAATATACTGTAATACACCAAAAATTTTAATAAAATTAATCCTTCCTTAAACAATATTTTTTTACAAAAATTAAAATTTTTTCTAGTTATCAATGTTTACAGTTGATACAAATAGTAACAGTTGTATTTAACGTTACCAAGTGCAATCCGTTTTATATTGGTTTTCCTTAACCGTATAGTAAGAAGTTTCTCATTAACCATCACAACTGTAACTCGGCGTAGGTACTACGCGGCTTTAGCCAACTTCATCACAATCTGTGTCATGTCATTTTCAAAATGTGTGTGGTTTTAAAATACTTGTAACGCGGCGCGGCGGCCGCGCCGATTTCCAAGAGCACTGAGCCGAGAGGTGACGAGGCGCCCCTCGACCAAGGGTAGGAGTGCATCACCTTACTTCCTGGAAGATCATCCCCTACAGCATTTTCCTTGTCCGCAAACCTTCAGTTCATCAGTTGCTGTGACAGTGAAAATACCCCCAGTGTGTAAAAGGCAGAAATATTGCCATTTCGTCATGTGGACACCTCAAGGAATGAGGATGGAAGCGTTTGGATCATGATTATTATAACAGATGATAATAATAAACCATAGTCTGTTATCATACTCAAGATGTTTCATTTCTCTTTACTAGTGATAATAATGCGGAAGCGGATTGCAGACGATGATATGAATCATATTATCATACTTTATCCCTTTTATCATATTATCTATGTTTTACTTACACACCACATAATAAACCAGATACAAATTGTGATAAAGTACTTTATCCCTTTTATCATATTATCTATGTTTTACTTTCTTCCCTCGCATGTATAGACATAGTGGAATACGAAAAAAGAGTCCCTGGACCAAAAATACTAAATAATTTTGTCTGGTCAAAAGAATGTTTTTTCATTCACGCAAAACCGTAGACCTTACAAGTAACGATCGAAGGGGCGCCAAAATCGGGTTGGGGCGCATCATATTTTCTACTTATTACATATAATAGCAATATTAAACTCGAATCATTACAACTTCAATTAAAGATGAAACCCCAGTTGAATACTCTCCAATCCCTAAACCATATTTTTCCTCATCTAGGAAGTACGTTAAAATAATCGAAGAGAGCCGGTTAAAACAATTAGTTGCATCATGTAACTTGATATTTTAACATTGTAATTTTCTTTCAAAGTATTGCAAGTTTTATCCAGCACACTCTCAATACGGTACCAATCAGAATACCCTGAAGTTGTCACAAATCGATTAAGGTTAAAACAACTTCTCAATTTGGAATTGAGGGGAGCGGAAGATTTGTTATCTGATATGTAAATTTAATGTTTAAGTATAATGAAGGTGAATACACAACTTTCTTCCCAATAATGCCTTTCAACAACATCAAAATACTAATATACAAAAAATTTACAAAATCAGCCGGGTTAATATTACCATGATATTACATATTTACAATTTATTTATTTTACAACTACGGATTACGCACTCCACCCGCACCCCGCGACCCGTCATGAGCGCCTAGCGTTTCCCCTCACCCCCCCAAAAAAAGGTGCCGCGCCGTGCTGGAGCACGGCTCGCACTGCCCTAAAGCCGGTACTGATTATTACCATTTTATTTTAATTGATATAATTTTCCTTTTTATTACTGAAATGTCTTTAATTCCAAACGAAGTATTTTGTATCTTATAGTGCCGATTTTTATCTTTAAAACCATAAACTATAACCAATTCAATGTTACTAGTGATTGTTACATCGGGCTACTTTTCATGTTTTTTATTAACAGTTAAAATGTTGCAGTCTAGCCTAATCCCAGAAATTCTGTAGCATATTACAGTACACTGAATACAAATCTACAGTCGGGTTTTTACTTTACAACTTGTTTTTCTTCATCCCTTATACAACATGATTGATAACTATTTATCTGAGTAATGATTCCATAATATTACACAATTACAACGTTTAAATGTTATGTACTATTCCGAAATTAAGTTATATAATATCTTAAGTTTTTACAACTATTATTTATATAATCCAATTTCACAATTATTATTTGTTCTTGGATCTATTCTTAATCTTTAAATAATCTCACTTGTTTTATCATAGAATAAGGTACATTTTATATCCTACGGACATTTTTATTGACAACTACGTAAGAACTACATGAATTGTCTATGCATTCATACATTTTAATAATATATATATTCATTGTTTATACATTTGTTATCCATGCAAAATGGTCGTGACAAACATTTTGAGTTCGGGGCTAAATCCAAAGTGAGATTCTCAAAGAGAAATTTAAAGGAATATAGAAGCAGTGAGGTGACAGCCAAAACATCAGCCTGCCTCCTGCCACTGGCGGCATCGGGAGTTATTGTTCGTTCAACTTCCCCACGAATCCACGGATTCCCTTTCGGTTGGCAGTAATGCGAAAACCGGTTTAGAGGGTGGCTCGCCTAGCGCGGCCACTTGTGAAAATTGAAAGGCAGAGGCTACGTACACGTCCGACGTGAGCCGCTACTGTTCACGTCTGTTCCAAATTATGCACCGTACGTTAATTTTCCTGTGATTTTTCAAACAATTTGAGAGCCAGAAAACCTCCTAACCTAATCTAACGTAACGTAACGTAACCTAACCTAACCTAACGTAATGCAACTCAACCTAACCTAACCTAACCTAAGCGGTAGCGAAATGAATTTGCCCTTACATTGGACGTGTACGTAGTCACTTCGAAATTGAAACTACGTGGAGCTTTGTGGGACGTGGGACACAGATCGTTGTACTCCACTGTGGCCACGGACCTTTAGAGGCACCTTAAAAACAGAATAACGATCAAGTTATAACACATTCAAGTCTACGCTGCCAGCCATTTAGTTTAGAAAGATCCTTTAAAATTGATTTATTTACTTTGATTTTAGGTAACAGTGGTCAGTTTCATTGAACTCTTTGTATCGCATGTTTCCTTTGACTTTGAGTACTCGTTGAAATAACTATAACACTGTTCTTAAATATTACACGACATATAAATTAACGCTTTAAATACGTCTATATTGTGCGCTGTATTATACGTCTAAGTTTGTAATACATGTATTCAAGTAAAATATCCACCATATCAAACTAGAAGGTGCGTTACCGTGACAAAATACTAACATATAGCCTAATTTGCTTAGAATTCCTATGTGTTCAAATTTAGAAGATTCCTGAAATTCCTCTAGGCTTCGCCCCATTGGCCTTATAAGTTTATGTTTACCCATGGCTGACCATGATTTTATTTGGTCAGGTGATTATATAAACATGTGTATGTTAGTCGTCAAAGTCAGTCAGTTTCTTAAAAGAAAGTGTCCAATAACAATTTTATTTCTCCTTGAACACGAATCATTGTTTTGATATATGGTCTACAGTGGTCTATAAATAATGATCTACAGTCATACGTTGTTAGTGAATTTCCTTTGGAAAGTGAACTATTAGCATGACCCGCACGGTGAAACTTAAGCCCGGGACCACCATAGAAGTTCCTAACGTGACCCCCTGAACACGTTTTGGGGGGTCGTTCAAAATTTTATATATATATATATATGTATATATATGTATATATATATATAGACATATATATATATGTGTATGCACTCTAGCGGTCGCATTTTTTATCCAATTTACTTCAAATTTGGTAGGGACGTTCCTTTCTATAATCTGTTGGACAAGTTCGTTGGGCAAAACAATCGGAAAACTCTAAACCCATTTTTTGGGGATTAATCTTTCAAATTTCGAGTTTTTGGGCCCAAAAAGGGTCAGAAAAGCCGCAGATATAAAATTAATGCATTTAAAAAGATGGGAATTAGAGAGGCGAAAGTTTTAAGCCCCCTCTCGTCATTCTAGCATAAATATTTACCGAGATATTAAAGAAAATGTGTATTGGCTAAACACAGTACGTTGTCTTATGGGGGTTTTACACTAGAAAACCTTTGTTTTCCTTTGTTAGAGTACTTTTATTATCCCCAGCAACCTCACGCCTACTTTAAAGCCTGTCTGGACCTTCTCCTAACCTTATAATGTGCAAAATTGTATTCCCAGCTTTGCAAGTAAATGAAACCAGGAGTATCAGAACAGCCAAAAAATCAATGTTTTCAGATTTCAATAAAAATTGGATAAATGTTTATTTTTACACATATTTTGAGTTTTAAAAGCTTTTTTGTGGAAATTCACTTCCCTCACGTCAGCGTGCTGCGTGCGAACTCGTTTAATAATTTTAAAAGTCATTGACAATGTTGGCAGCAGCGAGAGGCGATATATAATCAACGAATAAACTTGCATTTTTATAAATAATTTTTAGATCAACAGTATGATAAAGGCTTATGAATATTTTGTTCATAAATTTACGTGGAAAACTACTAACTGAATTTGCATGCAGAAATTATTACATCAGAACGCTACAAAAGTATCCTTACAGTAATCTAAACTTATAAATTTGTATTCACTCATCGGTTATTCACACCTTACTTCAAACAATAACATTATATAAAAAAATTACAAATATATATTAGTTAATTATTATATATTACTAAAATCAAACCACCCTTTAATTTGTGTTTTTGTCTTGGAAACTAAAATGTTAAGTAAAAAATGGTTCCTATCTGAATTAAATAAGACAACAATTATTCCCATAATGTTGATTTTCTTCTTCCTTTTCCTACAATAGCGGATATTTAAGTTGGCAGTTGAGGGCGTGGTTTACGGTGCTATCAATCAAGAGGAATATTAATGATTTGTACGAGGATTTAATAGTTATAAGTGATTAAATTGCATAGTCCAAACAGGATTCGCCAGTTCGTGAATACTATCACTATGTTAACATCCTTCGATATGACTTATGTTTGACTATGATCTATGTTTTGTTCGATGTGATCCTGGTCATTAACACATTGACATATAAGACAACTCTGACAATCTAGTTCAAGCATCTTATAAAATACCTTTTTCATTTAATAATATTTATATCATTTATAACACAATGTAACCGGATTAGTAGGCTAGACACTTTTCAAAGGTCAAACGATTAACGTATTTCTTTCTAATGGAAATCGGTAAGACGCTAAAAAACGTCAATCAATACTATTCTGATATTTTGTTTAACTAGTCTTACCCGGGGTGTAAGTTGCATACATAATCTAAACTAGTGGCTGGAAGGGGCCATTGCTCCAAGACACTTGTCAGTTCATTAACAAATTATTACATGTTATAATTCAATACCTTTAATTTGAGCAGACTCCCATCATCCTGAGATTTTCCAAACTCCCAAAATTTTGACTTATTAATTTTACTTACAAAATTATATATAAAGATGCCAAAATAACAAACATTACCTAACTATCCTTACATTTCAGACACGAGCTGGCATGGACACAGCAGAGTTCAGACAGCGAGGCAAGGAGATGGTGGACTATATGTGCCAGTATATGGAGACACTGCCCGAGCGGCCTGTCGTGAGCAAGGTGACCCCGGGGTATCTGAGGAACATCGTGCCACCAGAGGCGCCCACCGACCCCGAGCCGTGGGATGACATCATGGCCGACGTGGAGAGCAAGGTTATGCCCGGGGTGAGTAAACGGGGATGTCTCCAGTCAGTTGTCTTTCAGACGAAATCATCACTGTAGCGCGGCGGTCGGGATAGATATTTGTTATTTGTTTATTTGCGACTAAGCAGTCGCTATTCCAGGGCTCATCAGTGGAGAGTTATCAGAGATAGCCATCGAGTGTAAATTTGCAGCGCCCACTAGTCCAGTAAATTGTGATTGCTAGCTTGATAGTGAATGTTGGAAGTAGTAAATTAAGGAAACATTTTTTTGATATAAAAACCCTAAAAATGCAAAAAAATAAAAAAAAATAGGTTGCTACAAGACTTGGGGTACCTTACAGTATTTGACAATGTCTTCTTCCTCTATTGGCAGGAAAATTAATGGGAAATGGGGTTGAGGCGTTGCAAGATTTAATTACAGTTCAATAAACAATAACATGGTAGCCACAGTTCTAATGTATAAAATCATTAAGAGCTAGACTGAGAACTGAGTTTTTAAGTTGTTGAATATCATGTCTGCAACCTCGTGGTTATTGTTAAAATACCACATCACAACTCGATCACTAATATTTTATGAAAGTTACCAAACTTATTCTGTCTCTTTTCTTGTCACAGATCACCCACTGGCAACACCCACGATTCCACGCGTATTTCCCTTCAGGCAACTCTTATCCTTCCATACTGGGCGACATGTTGTCAGACATCATTGGCTGCATAGGCTTCTCCTGGGCTGCTAGTCCTGCTTGTACGGAGCTGGAAACCATCGTGCTTGACTGGATGGGTGAGTTTTTACTTTGCTAAGACAATAACTAAGGTCTGTAAAAGCAAGTGATTCTAATTGTCCAGGTCATCGAGCTGCAATTATTACAGAAGAAGCTCTCTTAACTGACCCCAATGGGACCGGGCTGTGGCCGGGTAGCGAAAAAGGTCAAACCAAATAATACCGGAAAAAGTCACAATAAGGGTTGAAAACAATCAAACTTCTGAAGTATGGTAAACATATTGAGAGCAACTGACTGATTTTGACTTTCTTTCTACGGAAAAATGTAATTGACCTGTTATAACCTGAAAGGTTTTTGTGAAACAATATCGTGACATAAGCGACATACGTTTGTTTATTCTTGGAAGACGGTCGGTTAATCCGACGGGTGGTTGATCCGAGGTCGGTTAAGAGAGCTTCCACTGTACATCTTTATGAGGAGTTAATTAATCAATATTGTTTGATGGCAAAAATAATATAATCCTTATTTGAGGTAGGGACAACAATTCCTTGCAAACAATGCAATTTAAACTTGAATTACACATGACCCCAAAATATATACACATATCCACTATCATAATCTTTTGGAAAAAATACCTGCTAGTGATTAAATATATTTTTATTGGAAGATGATATATTTTATCACCATGACTGTAGATTCCTTTGAGGAAGTGACATTGTTTCTTAAAGATGGCAATAGTATTGCAAATTCACTAGGTAGATCATTTTTAAAGCGAAATAGTGGTTTTTAAGCAAATTTGTGGGTCATAAGAGATAGAGGATATATATGAAACTAAGCAAAGAGGACTGGTTCGTTATGTAAGTAAATAATTTTGGATTAAATTTACTATTTTCACATGTGTATAAAGAACTACTGTAGACTGTGAAAATCAGCGATATTTATTTTCACAGATTTTAGCTCTTATTTCATCACTAATTAATTATTTTAAACCAATTTAAATTCTTAAATTAATGGGCTTCTTTTCTTTTTCAGCAAAGGCAATCGATCTACCTCGCACATTCCTGTCAGATAGTAAAGGCGGAGGGGTGATTCAGGTAAGAAATATACTAAATTACAACTCACAACTTTGATGATACACCTAGTACTTTCCCCCTCCATCACCATTGTCAGCTGTGTCCAAAGACACTCTGGCTCCCCAGCCACCAAGTTTAAATCTGTACTCATAGTATTTACCCTAGATCCTTCCACACTCTACACCATCCAAGACCTCTCTCACATACCTCCCTTATAAGAATCTTAGGAAGCCTACCTAACCTCATCCCTTCGGGTACACATTATCTATATAGTTAAGGTTGAAATTTAACATGTATACTCGAGTTTTTAAAATCCCATTTCGAAGTAAAGTGCAAAATTTGGTGTATTTAGTAGTAACCAAAAATTGAAGCTTCTTTAAGAAAACTTTTTGGACAGACTCGTCTTATTATTTTCCGTGTAACGTCAAATCTGAGTACTACACATTTTATGGAATTCAGAGTATAATGTAGTAATTAGACTGATTTACTATAAAGTTGTCTTTACAAACTTGATATGGATTTTCCCTCCTCGATACAATAGAACCCCTCTTAACCAACCCTCATAAAACCAGCATCTAGGGGAACTTACTCCAGCTAATGCTGCAGATTACATTAATAAAACACAAGAACCCCCAAAAATAAGCTATGAATAAATCAACATAAAAATTACAAATCTTTCCCCTCTTCACTGTTTCACAAGACTGAAGGTTTTCCTGTTACTATGCAAGTCTTTTACTGTTGTTATCCCGAGATAAAAATTAGCATAAAATAATTAACTGATGATTCCCCTTTGGTCAAGGCATTCGAATGTAGAGAGAATAAAAGGTACCTGTTGAGAAGAAGTCACTGACTAGAATGAACCATTAATCATAACAATTCTTAACCTGAACAGTTCATTTTTTCAATAAAACACTGAGCATAGGAACCGAATAAGGTAATTCTTGGGCCTGATTTTTACCAGGACCAATTGGGAGTTAAAGAGAGATTAAAAAGAGGTCTACTTAAGCCATATTTAAAATTGATATTTGTTTTTATATCCATCCCTCATGCTCATTGAAGATTGTAAATCCTTTCACAGGGCTCGGCCAGTGAGTGTGTGCTGGTGTGCATGTTGGCTGCGCGGGCCGAGGCTCTGCGCAGGCTTCACAACGCTGACACCACGGTTCCGCCCAACGAAGACTCTCGCCACGAGGCCGCGCACCTCCCTCGGCTTGTGGCGTACTGCTCCAAGGAGGCTCACTCTTGTGTGGAGAAGGCGGCAATCATCAGCCTGGTGCAGCTGAGGATCCTGGAACCCGACGATGACAACAGTCTGCGAGGCGAGATACTCAGGAAGGTGAGTAACTAACCACTTTAATGTGGTACGTGGTATTTCTAGGGATTACTTAGCAAGGGAACCAATTAAATTGTGACGTTTAAACACATTGTTGATGTGAATTCACTATGGACAAGTGAAATGTTAAAGTTAAGAGAGGGCCCAAATCATGCAACATTTTATGTTTCTACCTGCTTCTCCCATTAGGCCAATGTTAACTTGTAAAGCCCACCCTCGATATATTATTATTGATTTATGATTAATTTTACAGTGCATAAAAATACTTAGCGATTTCAGTGAACAGAATTTTAATAGCACGATTATTAGGTCAACCATAAAAGAAATTGAAAAAATTGAATATTTTTGAAATTTTATTGAACCATTATTTTGTCATATCAACATTTTGATCACTGAAAACTCTAGGTATTATTTTGCTCTTTTGAATGAGCCATAAATGAATAATATTGGATAATTATTCAGAAGAGATGGGCGTTGGAAGTTAACATTGGCCTTATGGAGGAAGCAAGGAGAAACACCTCATGTTTCAAGACTGGAGCTCACTCTTGACCGTGTTATGACTTTAAACCCCTTAAAAGTACCTTCAACATCCCTTAAAAGTTCTTCATGAACGTAATCTCATGAATTTTTGGGGGTGCTAAAATCTACATGAATTTTTTCCAGGCAATAGAAGAAGACGAGGCAAAAGGTCTAGTTCCATTTTTCGTAACGGCCATCATAGGATCTACCGGTTCCTGTTCCTTCGACAACCTCCAGGAGCTCGGCCCGGTGGCCAAAGACCATGGACTGTGGCTGCACGTAGACGCTGCGTACGCCGGTTGTGCCATGGTCTGTCCCGAGCTGCGACACCTCATGCAAGGAGTGGAGTATGCCGACAGCTTCAACACCAACACCAACAAATTCTTCCTAACCAACTTTGACTGTTCCTTATTATGGATCAAGGAGAGAACGAAACTCATAAAAGCTCTCACTGTAAGTTGCTGGTCCAATATCTTCATTGATTTTAAAAGTTTAAGTGTTTCTTTTTTATCTCTTGATTTCAGCTAGCACACTCTGTCAGTTTTTGGAAATATTTCAATGGATGTTTCCAATGTTGTAATGTAATGTTTGTATTATATCAAGATCAAATGTTGTTTTTATCTATCTTTATTTTTAAATAAGTTTTTTTTATTTAAACGCAAAACAAATCTTAATTTCTTTATTATTACTATTTCAACTATAACGGCTGATATTGCTATCTTTTTCCTTTTTTTACGTGTGTTTTTAGCTTATTAAAATATCAGATAGTACATTTTATTGTTTTAGCATTAATACAATTTTTTTTAAGTACACTTAATTCGGGTTAGAGCTTGCTCTCATGCTCATGTGAGAGTTTGTTTCCGTAATATTGATTGTATACATGATTTTTTATTTGGGAATACATTTGATTCTATTTTATTCTATTCTAAAAATTGTTTCCAATGGACCAAAAAGTATACCAAATGATTTATTGAGTCACCAAAAAAAAAATTTATTTGAAGCTTTACCATCATAATTTTTCTTACTGTTGAGTCCCTTATTATTTTTAATTATTTTAAAAGATGATAAACATAATTTTACTATCAAAATAAACAAATAAACTAAGGAGTTTTGAAGTAAAAATATTTTACTCTCATATTAGTTGGATCTGAATTTTAAAAATCGGTTTTTAGGGGAAACTAAACTAAACTAACCAAATTTTAAAACTACCATTGTCCATGTACTTAGTTTGCTCTAATAATAACTGAATGGTTTTATTATAAATTATTAAAATTAGACTTATGCTTTTGGGACAAATTTGTTCTTAAAACAATACAGACTTATGGAGACATTAAGTTGAACCAAGACAAACAAAATATCAGAAGTCTCAAGATGAAAAATGTATCAACTCCCTATAATATTTCCTTTAATTTTTCTCAGGTTGACCCGTTGTACTTACGCCATGAACATGAAGAGGAAGTGTTCGACTACCGCCACTGGGGAATCCCTCTGAGTAGAAGATTTCGCTCTTTAAAGTTGTGGTTTGTGCTACGCTCATTTGGCATCTCAGGACTGCAAGAGTACATCCGCAACCACATACGACTAGCAAGGCGGTTTGAAGACCACGTGCTCAAGGACAAAAGATTTGAAGTGCTCAATGATGTTCGGGTAAGGATATTGCAGTTGTACATATAGATTTTCTTGTAAACACAAATGAGATTCATAATTTGTTTAGATACTCTCCCTTAAAGAAAAAAACACAACATTTGTAGTTGTTATATTAAAAAATTAAGTTTATTATTATTAGCAAATGAATAAAAGGGAATAAAAGGTAAATATATCCAAAATGATATTTCTACAATCATGTATTACATACAATTAACATAGAGTCCAACAGTAACATTACAAATACTAAATAAATAAATACGAGCTGCTCCCCCGCAAAAATTCCTTATAACAGCTGTTTAATGAATTAAGAAAAAACGTGTGCGACATAAACCAAATAAAACTCTCCTCCATATGAATAATATAGGAAATTTGAAGTCCCGTGGGGTAGAGCCCTGGGGCCTAAATCAAAATTCTGGCTCGACAGTGACTTAGAACTATCTCATTATCTTTTAAATAAAAAAGAATCATCAAAATCGGTTAAGTATTAACTTCAGGAAGTGGGTGAACAAAAAACCAAATTTTTAAAAAAATATGTAGACTTAAAATCTAAATAGGTGGAATAGAGGCTGTTTCGTTTGAGGAATTTTTGCTATCTTGATAACAAAAATGTATGTTTCATGGTGTGTTTATATTACATCTCTTTTAGGTACCGAAATAAATTGACTCAAATTAAATATTTGTGTTATAGAAGGTTGATTTGGGTAAAATAGCTTAAAGATAACTTTACAACTGTGTAGTACTTTGTCTTGTTCATTATTTGTAAAGGAATCGTTACATATTTCATTCATATAGTTATCATAATCATGGCATAAGGAAATCTGTAAAATTTATGAATCAACGCTTTGACATTTTTTTATCCAAATTTGAGTGGCTGTATTGCATAACTAACAAATGCCATTTTTCATTGCCTTGTTCGTCCTCTAACTAGCTGGTGCTATGACTTTATAACTTATGGGCCTGAACGTTTCTCCTTCGACTAGTAACATGCCTCTATTTGGTTGACAAGATCCCGATAGAACTTTTCTACTCAGTTTCTTGCTTAAAAAAAAAATATTGTTGGAATTGTTTGGAAATTAAACCACAGCAAAAAGCACTTTTGTTATAAAACTTAAAATTTTTATGTTCATTTGTCGGTATCTTCATTTATATTCTGTACAGTTGGGCCTCGTGTGTTTTCGCCTTCGCTCTAAGGGGGACAACCTAACGACGGAGCTGCTGGCAAACATCAACCACTCCGGGAAACTGCACATGATTCCAGCCAGGATCAAGGGAATGTACATCATCCGCTTCTGTGTGGTGGCTCAACAAGCCTCCGAGGCCGATATTGGTAGGTTAACTCACTGTGGGAAAAATACATGAACCTAATAAGAATTTTAAAAGTAATAAGAAATCTTTAGTGAGCTGCTGGCCTAGTGGTCAAGGCGTCAGACTCCGGAACCATGGGAGCGGCCCTGTCGTGCGTTCGAATCCCAGCCCTGACATGTAAATTTTATCAGTACTGTTCAACTCATACTGTAACGGCTCACTCCTTGCTTTGCTGGATACGTTGCAAGATGTATAGTCTACGTGGATGGACAAAGTAGAGTAATAAGAGGCTGCCAACCTCTTTACAAAGAAGTAAATTTTCGGTGAAGGTGAGTTTATTATTCAAGAAATTATTCTGGTTTCTGATTGAGAAAAAACAAGTTTCACGACATTTTGTAATCTGGAATCTGATATTTTCAAACAACACTGTAAAATCGTGCAGGTCATAATATATAATCAACATTAACATCATGTACACTTTTCTTTGCAAGTGGAATCTAGCAAGAACTAGTGCACGGCAACACTAAATAGGCCGCGTAATGCTCCCGCGGCCTGCCTATTTATCAAACGCTACGGCAATGACATTAGGGATTTTTTGGTGATTAGCTGCTTGTTTTCCTCTCTTATTTGGCAACCAAAGTGTAATGTTTATCAGACAACATTACAGGTCAATTATAAGCAACTGATCACAAACGAAACATTACGTCATTGCCGTCACCTATGATGACGTAATGTCCGGGGAGCATTACCGCCTCTGTATTTAGTGTTTCTTGACTAGTGTGTGGACATGTTTCTCTTAATATGTATGTATAACATTTTCAAGATGAAGCAAAAATGAAAGGTGACTTTCCCGTTTTCATACGTTTATGTTTATTTCTGTTAAGAGAGGCATGATATAGCAACACACCTTTCTTAACATTATATTGATATTTTACTGGAGACCCTTTGGACCATGGAATTTCATTTGTAACATCGCTTTGCCCACAGATTACGCGTGGTCCGTGATCTCAGACTTTGCCACCGAACTGCTCACGTCCCCCGACCTATCGCCTCGCATCCTCTGCGGCATCCCCACCACGCCCGAGGGCCGCAAGCTCTGCCGACAGTTCTCCTTCACACGGGGAGTCTCCCAGTCAGCGTTCAAGTACTCGACGTCGCTGCGGTCGAGCTTGTACGACGGAGCAACACCCATCATCATGGTGGATGACGACGGGGATACAAATGTCTTTGATGAAGTTTTCGAATCGGCCCGCAACAAAGCACAAGATCTGAGCACAAAGTGATTCCTCAAACGAAACTGCGCCTCTATTCCACCTATTTTAGATATTAAGTATTTATTTATTTTGTATTTGTAATTTTACTGTTGTGATCTAAGTTAATTGTATGTAATACATTTTTGTAGAAATATCAGTTTGGTGTATCTGTTTTTTCTCCTTTTCTCATAGTGGTAGTGGATATTTTTTTAAACTACTCACAGATTTTTTGTCTCTTTGGCATCAGGTGAGCTGAATAATCCAATGATAAAATAAGTTTTGGACGTGAGGCACAGTATGAGTGGAACTCACTTATAAAACAGTTTGTTGTTGTTTTTTTTATCACAATCAACTTTTATACCTATCTAAAGTAAACAAAAACACTTGAAAACAAAATTTTCTTTTGGTTATTACAAGTTAGTTTATAAACAACGGAGCAAACACACATACAACAGGCATATTTAGGTTGATATAAAAAGAAACAACTAATTATATCAATCTAGAAGTCTCTTACAAGTTAACACTGGAAATTACCATGACAACCCATCATGGACCCTCCATTCAATGTCAGAAAGTCAAACGTTCTAAGGGGGACAGTTTCTAAGGTTTTACTCTGCAAAAATAAGACTTTTTGCTCTGCCATGCTCAAAACATCAGTAGTGCCATTGACATCCACTACAAGATCGGCTCTTGTGAAAGCTTGTACTTTGAAACTATGCAATCCATTTTCAAACTCAAAATGTAAAATGGCATGGGGGATGTTAGTGTGAAATTTGAAATGATCCGTTTAGTTGTTTTCACTCTATCACCTCCCAAACATTCATACATGACTGCTGGACAACTCACTATCTCCCCAGATACATAGTAAATTCACACATTTAAATCACCCATTAATTATGCAAAACATATTACTCCGCAATTGTTCTGAAGATCAACATAGTTGGCATTTATCAAGTGTTTTATTCTTTACAAATATGTCTAGTGAGTTCACTACCTATTTTCAAGCAGACCGACAACATTCAATAAGTTCTAGTTAAGTTTTGTCTAGTAACGTAACTATCTTTTATTTATTATATTGTAACAAAGTACCAAACATAACTATGGCACTCTTATGAATTTGTTTTCACACAATTGTTAATGAGTGAACAAATGAAGAGAACAAAGAATTGGAATAGACACTAAATCTAAAAAACCCTAAGTTTTTTTTATCGTCAATTCACCCATATGGGGCTTTTGGATCTTCACCCTCCCCAACTTTAATTAGGTGCAGGTAATCTTGACTTGTCTTATGTCCTTCAAATCAGTAATTAGTAAAATTAAGTAATGTCTTGATATACATTGTTATAAAAACAAAATTATAAAAAATCATCAGAGGAAAAGAACTCTTAGGGGCGGTTCAGGAGTTCGGGTTTATCTTTAGTCCGAGCTTAAATACCGGTGAAAACCGGTAATTGAGCCGCAACTTAAAAATTGACTTCGGGAGTTCGGGTTTAACGTTAGACCCAGCCTAGAGATAATCCTGGCTTAAAAGTGAGAGGGATAAACCCACGCTCAAAAATTCCGATTCACGAGTCCCGGCCCAGACAAACTCAGGCTTAAGAGACAGACTCTGTTGCTTCAGGAGCCGAAGTTCGAGCGTAAATTAGATAGTCCACGGCTAAAAATCAGCGAATTTGCACTCCAACTTAGACCTGACAGGGGCAGGTTTGTTGGAGCCTAATGGATCGACAATTACTCGTTACTTAATTATTTGTAGTTAAAAATAATACCATATTTATGTTCCGTATTAAATTCTGCACAATTTCACTACCCATAAGTCATATTTGAGAGATATATTTTTTTCTGTTGAATTGGTTTTCGTGACAACCAATAATAACGTGAGTAATAATAACGGCGAATAGTGTTGTAGTTTTTAAAAACCTAGCAATTATTAGTGAATTTCCAATGGAAAAGTGAACTATTAGCATGACCCGCACGGTGAAACTTAAACCCGGGAACACCATAGATGTTCCTAACGTGACCCCATCATTCTAGCATAATTATTTACCGAGTTATTAAAGAAAATGTTAATTGTCTAAACACAGTACGTTGTCTTATGGGGATTTTACACTGGAAAAGGCAGTTTTTCATATCTTGATGTAGTTTTATCACCCCCAATACCGCTTGTTATCCTGACCATACCTCCTCCTAACCTTATAATGGCGAATAGTGTTGTAGTTTTTACAAACCTAGCAATTATTAGTGAACAACATTGCCATGCTAATAGTGAATTCTAATAAAACCAGGAGCATCAGAACAGCCAAAATCTAACAATTTCAATTTTCAAAAAATATCCAAGTTTTGTTTTAAACCCTTTATTAAATTTTTAAAATATTTTAATGCGAAAATTAACTTCCCTCCCGTCAGCGTGCTGCATGAGAACTCGTTTTTATTATATTTGTAATGATAGCTAGCTGTTTTAGGATTATTCCTGTATCTGACAAAAATATAGCCTACTTTTATTTTTTGTTTACAATTGTAACTGTTTACATTTATTTAATTAAATGAATAAATATAAAAAGTAAAATATAACTGTATTCATAACTGTGAAATATACATTTTCTAGGCTTAATTTGTAATTATTAAGTTTGGTTGTAAATAATTATTTGTAGTTAAAAATAATGCCATATTTGTGCTCGGCCTCAATCCATTCATCTGATGGCAATGTCTAAGTATGCTGTAAACCTGCAAATTTGCAAATATGTATAGTTAGCTGCAATTAAAATTGGCCAACCTTACGATATGAATTCCCCGCTATTCTCTACCCATTAGGCTGTGGACTAAGTTAGACTCGGCTTAACGTAAACTCGAGCTTAAGTAATTTAGGCGCGGACTCCTGAAGTCAGTTTTTAAGCCGCGGTCTAACATAAGCCAGGACTACTGATAGACGCGGACTAGCTAAACCCAAACTCGTGAACCGCCCCTTAAAAAATATCAATGAGTAAAATAAAAAATAACAAGCGTAAATTATGCTTTATTCAACCATACAGTTAAATATAAAACAGAATCTTAAAAATATATCCTAGAATAAAACTAAAGAAATTTACAAATTGTTGGACAAAATGGAATGTAATTTCTATAAATAAATAGGAAACTTTATATCTATATACAACAATAAGGATAGGAACAATATAGTTTTATGTCTTATTGATAGAAATACTGGAGATAAAATAGAAATAGAAATATCATTAATGAGACCACACCGGTATATCAGTCTGGAATATTCACAGAATAAATCAATGCACAACTCCACCATTCTCTAAAATCTAAACTATAATCAAAAAGATTATTCCAAAAATATATTTGCAAACAGAATACAGTCGTTCTAATATTTATCACTCAAATATTATTGATAACGTAGAGAACCATCTCAAATCGAGAGTTTGTTCATGAGCAGTCTTCAAATTCGATTCTCCACGTTCCAAACGGTGTAAAAGAAATGTTTCATAGTCCCTAGCTCTGGAACAAGACATTTGTGAACGATAAGTGGGTGTTCATTTCAATGAAAACTTACGATACAAACAATTTAACAAACCGAGGAACAAAAGATTACTTTTTAGTAGGGATGAGTCGATTCCAAATGTCAAATCTTGATTCCATCAATTCTCAGGCTTAGAACCGGAATCGAGAATTGATGATCCAAAGTCGATTCCGATTCTATCGATTCCAGGCCGTCAGTAACAAAAAAACAACTAAACGTATAAAAACAAACAGAGATAAGCTAATAAACGTTTAACAAAATAAGTGGTTTAAATAAGACTCCTCCCGGCAACTAATCTCTTCCTTACCATTCCCAAAACTACTCTCAACTAACACGAAAGAGAATTGACAGGAAATCTATTATTGGATAATAAATTATGTGTTCCTCTGATAATCCAACCTTTTCTGTGTTCGGACCATGCTCTTGGTGCCATTGGTGATGGATTAACGAGGTTCTACTGTATTACAGAGTGTTTATAACTTTATTCGGGAAACTCACTCTTGTATAAAAAGTTTATAAATGTTTAAAAAATTGGAATCAACTCATCCCTACTTTTTAGGGAAAGTAAATATTGGGAAATTGAGCATGCAAGGGTTTTGCAGGCATTTGTAATTGAGAAAATTTCACTTTTTAAACTTAGTTGGGATACTTATCATGAAACTTGTGTAAGGTTGCATATCAGGTGTTGTGTAAGGGGCAACCCCCCGGCAGGTGGGGGTTGAAGATGTTGGCTTATTTATTCTCTAGGTCACGTATGCCCTAGATACCAGTTCAGCCAAGGTCAGATCCTGATTGCCTGTGATTACATACTGAAATTGTCTTTTTACCTCAGACAAAATAACGTTTTTTATACAATCAAGTCCTCAGTGTGGAGTAAATTTCTCCCTCTCCTACCATCGTTACTTTCTCATGCAGACAAACATAAGGAAAATTCAGTTATAGTTCAAGTTATTTTGTGCCTATTTCAGCACCAATGGCATTCTTTTGATTATGCTTTAAGACGATGGAGCCCTCAGTCAGGAATTGACGCAGCGACGACTACGCTCAGTAAAATTGTTTGGCCGGAAATTGTCTCAGCTTCCCACCCCCCAGCCGCGAGTACTACACCAGCAAGCCACGCCCTCGTTCCCACTCCGTACATAACAGCAGTTCTGCCAACTTCCAGCGTTCAGCATAAAATTATGGAACCCTTATAAACTATCGTTTTATGTATGGCAATGAGAATAACTAAACATAACCTAACTGCCACAGCGCGCTGTTAAGGTTTTAGTCTAGTATAAAACTGTATTGTTTACTTTGATAGATAATGTGCCCAAAGTAAAATATTGGATACAGCCTATCACTCCAAAGTCCGTTTGCTTTTTATAAAATAACTAACTTTACTTCAATCCACACTTTACAATTTGCAAGTTAATGTAAACAGTTTAAATGTTCTCATTCAAGGATAAAACTAATAACTGGTATCAAATTATGTTAAAAAAATACAAAGAACGGCTAGATTTGTGGTTTGAAATTGTTTTATTTTATGAATGTTTTGATTCTGTAGCTTATGTCTGTTGGCATCACTGACGGGGAGGGAGCAACCTTGGTCAGAGGGCATGGTCTGTTGGTACAGAATTGGTGGCGGCAGGGGGCGTGAACACCAGGAATTCCGCCGCCAAACCTTTAGGAATGAGTGGAGTCGTCGCTGTGACAGTTCCCGAGATGTCCAATTCTGCGCTCCATATGCTTTATAGCAATCTTAAATTTGTTAAGAATATTTCTAATACAGCTGCAGCAGTTGGGTGATTATGTTATTGAAGAATAACAAAATGTCATCCACAAAACTATCCTAACAGCACGTTACTTTTATTTTTTATTTTAAGTCTTATGGTCTAGAGTTCATTATCATTTTTACTTTGAAAATGTTGTACCGGGTAATAACTTACTTTTTGTTAGATTACTTTAGTCTTAGAAATTTGGCAATGTTATATCAATGTTAAATGATCTATGCTGGCCTTGCTAGCTGTAAAATAATATAATTTATAACAATAAAGATATTCTTATTCTTATTCTTACAGGTAGCAGGTAGCTATAGTAAATAAGTACCGGCATTTCTCAAGTTATGTATATTCTTACTATAAAGTAAGCGACAATCGTAATTTCAATCAGTTACCGGGAAGGTTAGGCCTGTGTCAGTAGTGGTTGGGCAGGTAGCAGCCCGCCGCACCTTCAGACTGGAAGCTGCGTTTGATGCTAACGTGGGGAAA
Organism: Allygus modestus; assembly: GCA_963675035.1. NCBI lineage: Eukaryota > Metazoa > Arthropoda > Insecta > Hemiptera > Cicadellidae > Allygus > Allygus modestus. The sequence goes on from OY776115.1 coordinate 82,101,538, forward strand.
CTGCTGTCGCCACTGGACAATCACAGACTCCTGGATCTGATCACAGAAGCTCAGGTCCAGCAACTGCAGTTGTGGGAACATGCACAGAAACCTGCAGACAATCAAAGTTGTTAAATGTTGTTACGAGAGGTCTCTTCAGTCATGCAATATATTAAATTATTTCATGTTTCTTCCCAAAATAAAAATACTAACTTCTAAACCTACACCCAGCTTCAACAATTCAGAGGTTTATTTTTACATAACCCACTGTGAATTCTTCAAAATATGAAGAGTTGTGAAAAAAATGTTTACTTGTGAAAAGTGTCCTCTATATGGCTGAAGCCTTTTCTCACATAATTAGGAATCATCAGTTTTACATTGCTACAAAAACCTCTTTTCCTGCATTTTTGTATTTCAGTGCCAGCGTCATATTTGTTAAGACTATACTTTAAATGCTTTTAAGAGAAAGCAGTCCAAACCCCTCAAATATTTTTGGACAGCCGTGACCCCTTGAATCAAAGTCCAAGACACAAACCAGTATGCTGGAGAGATACCCAGATGCGATATGGTTTTAATATTCAATTTAAATCATATGTACACCATGCCAATATTATAGAAAAAAATAACTAGAACATCATGTGTCTTTAGAATGGACAACAAACCAGTGGAGGGATTCCATTAACAAACATTGCCTTAGCATGTTACTTGAAAGTATCCTGAAAACTAGATTTTTTTAAAATAAAATAATAATAATAAGCAATAACTAAGTGTTATAAAATATTGTTCAACTGCAAATTCTTATCTGGTCTGGAGCAGATTCTTTTCTTTATCAGTAAAAACTTTCCCTAATTCACCTGAAAATTAGCATTAGCCCTAATATATTTGAACTAAAATCACACCTGATATTTGATTTGTTAAATAAAATGAATGTAACAAATAATCAAATAGATACAATTTGTTGGCGAAGGGTGTAAATATAAATTATTTATTTACTTGTGTATTTTTCAGTAGTTCAAAAAGCTTATCGAACCATCATAAGTTGAGGTTGACGGTACTGTATTTTACTCTTTGCCACTGTTATTCACTACAGTACATTACAGTTCCTTTTTAAAGAAAGTGGATTGCTTGACAGTTTACTACCAATCTGGTAAAACACTTTAAGATAATAACTATTTGATTTAATGCTCATCAACTGACCTAAGGCAAATATCAGCAGTGATGCTCCTGACGCCGAGCAAGTCGACCTGCCGCAACTGACGACAATGTGTGAGGAACGGCTCCAGGTCTCGGTCCATGATGCCTCGGAGAGCGGCCATGAACAGTTTCTGCAGCCGAGGGCATCCTACCGCCAGTGCGGTCAGACAGTCCCCCGGCACACTCACTCCCAGGCTGCCAACAATCACAATCACAATCAGACATGTTGTGAAAGAGCTCTAGGCCGGGGTTGGTAATTGGATAGATTGGAAGAGCAGGTTCATCTTGAAGAAACAAGATGAAGACCACTCATAAGACACGAAAATACACTGGAAAAATTAAATATGGTCACTGGTCACTTTTTCAGTCACAAAGAGAGAGAAGGAAGAGGGACACTGAGGTGTCAAATCTGTTTATGATGCAGAATTGCCAACATTACAGCTACTTTAACAAAGTACAAATCACTAAAAAACTTTTGAACATAAAGACGTAAACATAATACATATTTGCTAAGTCGCTAAGCATGATCAGGTTAAGGTAAGGAGAGGGTTTCTTTATATACTACAGGTTGGAAAGATTTCTTGAACAAATTTAGTAAACTGCTAGTAAGAAAGTTTGTAACCAATCAGTTAAAAGGGGTTGTAGTTTAGTTGTATTAATATTCCGAAAGAGACAAATTTAAAAAATCAGTATTGTTGGAACCGTAGTTGGTAAATGAGATTTGTAGTAGTAAAGATGTTATGCCTTTAGAATTTTGAATGATTGCTGGGAGGTAGGCCTGGTAAAGGTATGGGCTCAAGCTCTTTTGTTTGCAAATCAGGCATTTTTTTACATTATAAGCATAATAGGTGAAGGATGGTTTCTCATATGTTTTTAGGTAGGCCTACATTCCCTACCTATCCTATCTACTGAATTTAAAATAAGCTTGATAAAACCAGGAGCTCTAGGCCTAAAATACAGTGGATAGCAGCAGAGCCAAACACAACAACACCATGTGTGAATGATATTCTTCAGGAACAGCTGGAATCAAGAAATTCCAAGACAATAATATTATTGTATAATGTAACATCAACTTTTAATCCCATAAGCCTACCAACGTTTTCCCACATCTTACCACCAGCCAAAGTCGACTTCCTCCAGCATGCTGCAACGACTGATGGCCCTCACTCCCACCGGTGTCAGGCTGTAGGTCTTCCAGAAGTCCACAGTGACCAGACGCAGGTTGTAGGTGCCCAGCGCCTGAGCCACCTCGTCCATACTGGACACTCTCACGCACGAACCTGCCCGACCCAAATATATATTGCATTAATTAATATATATTGCCTGTTTTGTTGGCAAGTAATAAGATTTTGGTTTTACAAAGGGGTAGGGGTTTGCCCTGTAAAAAAATAAAACCCGTCAAATGTGTTAGACAAAACTATTTCCGACAAAAACAATTGGAAACAGGGAGAAGGAAACCTTGGCTTAGGTTTTGTTAAAAAGAAAATTTAAATTTTAAACTGGTGAAAGAACAGTAAGGGTAGACTTTTGGATCAGAGAACCCGATAAATTAGTATGAAAATAGGGGGAAAATAATTATTGTAAATAAGCAAGCATCCTAGTTCCAAGCTTCGATTCAATGACACAAGTTCCCCTTTGTTTTATATCCCTGAAAAATACAATAATGCATGAGATAAAATTAAACAGAATAACTATGAAAGGAAAGGGATGCCAGAGAACTTACTCATTGAGAAGAAGTGTGAAGAATAAACCGGAAAGCTAAATCACTGGCAAAAAGACAAATACACAAATAAATTTTAGTACCTGGGGGGCCGAGCTTTGCTCGAGGGAAGGCCATTCAGTTTGTTTAGATGACTTGGAGTAATATTTCACTACTTCCTCCTACTGATAATCAGATTTTGTAACTCATTTGTCTCTTTTATACAGTATTAAGGTCACTCCAGTTGTTATTTATAGCTCAATGTCCCTTTGATTTATTGCACTACTCTATATATGTAATCTTCACTCAAATATTTTAATCTCTGCTCTCAGGAAATCACATGTTAATAATCATAAACAACATGAGTATTACTTTTGACAGTTCTCTGGTTGATTATGAACAGCTGTTACAATTCTTTTGTTTGGATTTGAAACTCCCTATGTTAATTTTTTTAACTTTTCATTTTAGTTTTTTTACATTATTTGAATTTTCCTGGGGATGAGGCCTGTCTAGAACTTATTTTTATCCCATAAATTGGTTATTTAGAACATTTGAAGGAAATCGTTGGAACCGTTTTTGAGATCAGTGTCGCAAGCAAGCAAGCAAACCTTACTCATATTATAGTATAGGATTTATTGTGTGACTTTTGCCAGTGCTTTCCTGTTCATTCTTCACACTTCTCAATGGCTTAAGTTCTCTGGAATCCCTTTCCTTTCATAGTTTTTTTTCTGTATCATGACCTAGAGCCACCCTAACCTAAAACCTTGAGATGAAATTATGTCACTCTCACTTAACCTTTGAAAATCACTTTCAGAAATTACAAAAAAACAAGTTAATAAAAAAACTGCATTCACTTAAAAATATTAATATTAAATTTTCAAAACAAATATTATTGCAATATATTCTGAGTCAGAATGTGTACCATTTTTGATAAATAGATTTCGCAAAACAACTATTATGACTTCCACCCTAAAATAGTGATTCCTCAACTCCCAACTTGCATCAGTCACCTAAGTTGATGTGTTTGAGCATCGGCGATGCCTTGAGTATGCTGATGAGGGGCTGCATCTCCACCTGGGTGCGGTACAGGTCTAGCCGCTCCAGTGACGCCACCGACGCCAGGCTCGTGAACCCCTCCGACGTGATGCGCGAGCAGTTGCGCAGCATCAGCTCTGCGGGCAGGCAAACATTACGAGATACCAGTCTGCCATTCATTAGACAGACTACATACTACACGGACACTATGGGAAAACTGATTTACTATTAGGCAATGCCTCTTATCAGTTTAAACAAATTATGTTTAAATTTAAATTGTCTTTCATCAGTAGAACAATTACTATATCACAAAATTAAAAATAATATATTTTGGGAGTTTATTATTTTATTGTATAAAGGCCAACAAAATTGAACACGTTCACTGCAGAACGACAAAACCGGGCTTTCATTAGGAGCGGCAAACTGCAAGCAAATTCTTGTACTGTGTATTGAAGATTGTGAACATAGTTTCCGAAGAGCTCCAAAGGTAGCGCCATCGCATCAACAAAACTCGACCCAGCAAGTGCTGCTCATGTCGGTTGTTTTTTAAAACAGCGAGAAACACAGGTCTAAACTGAGGACGATTCCGGGTGTTCTGCTGTTGTGGATTACTCAAGAGCGCCCAAAATCAGGCGTGCAGCAGTGAATGTGTTAATGAGGTTGTTGCTTGGAGTTTTAGTTTTGAATGGCTTTTATTTTATTCGCTTAAAGATGACTAAAACATCAAATTTTTACTATTTAAAAACTTAAAATGGTTTTCCTACTCTTACTGTTTTTAAAATAAAAACTACTTTTATTTATATCTTTACCAAACTTAGTTTATCAAATATTTATGTAAGTGGCCCTTACGGAATAAGATTTTTTAGGTCTGAATTTAAATTATTCTTCCTACTAACATATTGCGTCATTCTACTAAATACAACATAAAGTAACCAAGTTACCTTTTATATTTCGGCAGGTGGAGGCAATCGTTCTTATGATGGCATCATCAACGAACCTACAGCAATCCAATCTCAGATGTGTCAACTGCTTGCCACTCGTTTTGATAAATCTGTAAAAGTGTTAATAAGTTATCCATTTATTGTTCAGTTTTAAATTATGTTTATGAAAATTGAGAGGAGCATCAACTACAACCAAGATGGTTTTGGTTTTACGATCAAGATTAATCTCTTTCTGTTGTCTGATATGTGTAATAGTTTCAAATTAGGCTGTAATGTTGACTTACTGCACAACGTTAGCCGAAGAGATGAGATCGTAGCTGCCGCACCAGGAGAGGTCGAGCTTTGTCAAGTGCTGGCATCGGAGGGAGAGAACATCGAGAGTGTCATCAGTGACGCAGTGCCAGTATGGCTGCAACAATACAAGTTGTGATGAGACAATTCCATCTATTGTCCATTCCAATTCTGATTAGGAGCTAAGGTCTACTCGCTACATGCTTCACGAGCATACAAAATGTGACCTGGTGCAGCAAACCTGTGTACTAAGCAAATTTAAAATTCAAATGTTTGCTTCAAATAAAGCTACCTACCAAATTTAATCAAAGTGTTTTCATAAATAAGCAAGATAACGTATTAATTTATTCTCCTTAAGAGGGCTGAGTACGCTGGTTTGTTGTAACGGGGATAACAAACAACCGGTTTATATACAATTGTATATTAGACCACACCCACACCTAGCTGTAACCAAGTTTAACCAAAACATATTCATAAATAAACTGTATCAAATAACTCGCAAATACTTTCTCTTTTTAACCCTATTTATATCAATAAATCCCATTATGTCTACTCAATATCTATATACTGTATAGATATAGTTCGGACATGGTAACTCAAGAGAAGAGCACTGGCCTCGCAAGTCAGGCATGGTCAAGCGTAGGTTCGATCCCGGCTGACTGCTGTACACAGACTACTTTGTTAGGGTTAAAATAATTATTTTCATGAAAAAATAGCGTGAACCCCAACCGTGCCACTCAAAATGGCAACAACAATGGAAAGCAGAAAATTTTGTAATTGGTTACAAAATCTAAAAAAAAAAAACACCGAAAGACTACTTACGATACATCATTCGACAACAAATTCCATGTAGAATCATTCCGGCGCTGAATCCGAAATGATTCGAGTATCAATGTATCACACTATAAAGAAAAGATCGCGACAGCGACAATAACAGTAGGCTATACACGTGGCGGATATGGATCGTCTTAACATGCCTCATAGGGTAATAGCTTCTTCCCTATAGCGAAATTCGCTGAAATGCTATCTTCTATAACAACATTTTTTATAATGTTGAAAAGATTTAAAATAAGGTTACTTTACCTCCGTCTTCAGCTTTAAAACAATCCAAATGGACGACTGCGGTTTCGGAAGTTAAAATACTTCCATTATCAGGTTGAATTCAATTTTAAAAAAGTTCACATTTGTCTGTCATCAAAGGTTAAAATGTACACAAAACACACACTACAATACGACATGTGTACATTTTAACTTTTGACGACAGACAAATGTGAACTTTTGTAAGATTGAATTTAACCTGATGATGGAAGTATTTTAACTTCCGAAACCGGTGGCGGACACTTTTCATGAAACATTGTTTTAAATGAGAGCTCACACCTGTAAACTGCAGTTGCCCACCGCGACACAGTGTCCGAGCAGTTTCTTCTAGCGCAACTGCAAACGGGCAACTGCGGTGGCGGACACTCGATGCGAGGCATTGAATCAAATAGGAGCGATCACACTAGGACACCAGTTGCTGCCACTGTATGCACGCGCATCCCTTATATTTGAGGATTTTTGTTATTATATTTTGATTTCTTTATTAATAAATGCAGTTTTTTTCAACAATTGTTGTTTATCAATTATTTGAAAGTACTACAATCATCGGATATTAATTCACTAGGTTGTTTCGTAAATAAAAGCATTTCCATCAACCTAAAAAACTTTGCAATACCAGTAGCTGACTTTTTAGCGAATTTCCCCTATAGAGAAGAAGCTATTACCGTAGGAAGCATGGTAAGACATAAGCCCGAGACCATGATACATTTTTGGTTTGAGGTCCCCAGATACCAAAAACACTATTTGTTCAAATTTATATAAATAATAGAAACCGCCCAATGGTCGAAATTGAACCAAATATTATGTGACGAATATTTGAAAAAAGTTTAATATTTAGTGGGTTTTGTTGTGTTCATCTCTCTCTCCTTCTCTCTCCCCTCTCTGTCTCCCTCCCCCTCCCCAACCCTCACCCCCAGGTAATTTTTTTAATGTGGAGTTAAAAAGGATAGCAGAAGGGCGTTACCATTCCAGTTAGCAGCTTTTTAGCTTTTGGCTTTTTAGCTTTGGCTTTTTATTTATGCCTGAAACCTCTCCACCCCGTCCTCTCCCAAGCCCTCATCCTTCCCCCTCATATACAGGTTTAATTTTTTTAACGTGGAGGTAAAAAGGATAATAGAAGGGTGTTACCATTCGAGTAACTAGTGAAACAACATAGTAAAATAATTAGTTTCTCATGACGCGCAGACTTTTCACTAACAGAAAACCAAAAATAAATAGTAAAAAATCGTGCATATCACTATTGATGATTAAATTTGGTTTGTTATTGTTTATATTTTATATTTGAACATATGGCTGCTTTTTAGCAATTTTTATTACACTCCACTGAGTACACCACTTAAGTTGCAGAGTAATGGTTCAATGTAACATTCTTTTTCCTTATCAAATGGTTGATCAAGTACTCTATGCACAGTTTTCAATGCTCGCTGCAATCTAACATGTGATTTGAAAGTTCTATTTATATTTCTTTGTTATTCTGTAACCAACGTGGCAACCCATAAGGCCAATGTTATTTTTTTCAAATTTCAAATTAAATTTTCTCCATTTCTCAGAAACTAAAGTAAATTACGATAGTATTGTGCACATCTACAGAAAAATACATTTCTAACAGTGTGCTTAGATTTTTCCTACGATGCGCACTAGCTGACAAAAACGTACGACAAAAATCATGCTGGCCTATTAATACTATATATATATATATATGTGTGTGTGTGTGTGTCCGTTACTGCGATAATATTTGTCAGAAACACCCGATTTTGATGAAATTTGGCACAAATATGTAGAGTAACATTTTAAGTTCGAAAACCAGATCGATCGAACTATGGGAAGGTGGTTTTATGGGGGTTTTAAATTTTCTAAAACTCAGTTTTTGAATTTTCCCCCCTAAAATTTAAAAAACCCTTAATTTTGGTTATAGCCATTTTATATAGCTTAAAAAACAAATAGGCTGAAACAATACTAATACTATTACAGCTCTCTTGAATAATTTTGGTTAATAACAATCAACTGTTCGACTAAGAGTTTATTGTAAATACAGTAATAATTCCCTTTCAACTGTTTGTAACTTGTCTTAATCCTTGACTAGATGACTAAATTTACAGGTTTACTATTTAGGCCTAACAGCTGTTTTATCTAAATTAAAATGAAAACTCATAAATACAATTAACAAAGTAATGGTGGACATTTATTCATTATTTTACATTTATAGATTGCAGACAAATTATGGTTAAGTGAATAAGGGTTACAATAGATCTACAATGTTGGGGAGAGAAAATAAAATTATAAGAATGTAATTTTCAATTTAGATGATATCAAAGCCTAAAGTATTATAAACATCTATATTTCATAAAGATGATAATTTATAACATGAATATTCATAATACAGGGTCTGGGTGATCGTGCTGAGGCTTAAAGGTCAGAATAACTTTGTTTCATATGAATAAAAATCATTATAAATTTAAAAAAGGTCCAATTTATGTGAATTTAAACTATTTGATAAATATTTATTATTGATCTGTAATTATGGTTATGGGATCTTGAGGTGTATAATTTAAAGTTCAAAATGGCAGCTTCTTCTTGAAATTTAGGCTGAGGGCCTAGTTGAGTTTTTGAAGTTATTTTTGTCCAAATAAATAAAGTATCTTCTTGATTAGGTTGAGAACTTGTATTAAATTTTGATTAAACAAATCGTTGATAAAGAGGAATTGATTTTTTTTTTTTTAAAGTCCTAGGGATTGTAAGTTGCTATATAGGTTGTAAGTGTTTCTAGGTAGGTAGTTCAAATATTGGAAAGATCTCACCACACAGACTAAATTTCTTCACTCAAGAGCTATACGAATCTTGATGGGCTAAACTAAGGGTTGCAGAATGCTCTGAGCTTCGCAGGTTACAAAAAAAAAACTTTTTTAAAGGGGAAATTTATTTGAATGAGACAATGCTCAAATCAAGGCATCTACCACCAGCCATTTTATGATCAGAAGACCTCTTCTTTCTTCAGAAAACTCCAGATGATGCTATGGGGTTCACATAATTACCTTCAAAACACAATTTTCCAATAATCTTGGAACCAAAATACATTAGTCACAAAACACTTCAGCTGGGGGAAAGTTTGAGATCAATTTTGAATTTAGTTATATTATATTAAGTTAATTATGAGGTAATTTTGTACATGTAGGCTTAAATTATGAAATCTGACTTTAAATATTTTATTAAATCACAAAATAATGAATAATTAATCAATATTTAAATTTTCTGAGGGGTGATAATGAAATAAATAACTAAAATAAGCAAAATAATAACATTTAACTAAAGGGAAAAACATGTGACAAAATATTTAATAGGCCTATATGCTTGAAACTTTAATTATTCTATTTATGCTATATCATATTGCGTGAAATGAATGAGTGATTATTGTTGAATGTTTATGAGTTGTCTCAATATCCCCTCAGAAATAATGATGGAATGAATGAAAATCATTATTTCGGTATGACAGTGAATAAACATGAAACACAAATATATGAATATTTAATTAAATCTAAATGAATACAAACACATGGAATGAAACATAGAATTAAATATAACAAAACATGGGAAGAGAACACACAAGTAAACAATTAATTAAGACAACACATATTGAATAAGTAAGGGAATAATGGTCATTTATATTTGTGATGGTTGGGGTCCGAAATGTTTTGCACTGTTCAAAATTTGCGGCATTGCACTGAGAAAAGAGGAAAAAGTGTTCATGCGTGACATCTTGCTGTACAATATTCACAGTCATTTTATCCCCTCCTATCGTTTAATATAACTGAATATTAAAATTCACTTAAAAGTTTATCTAGCAGTTTATTTAAGGGTATAAATCATATATTTATGTATTTTATGGGGAATGTTTTACAAGGGATTAAAACTTACTATGGAGTATGTACACTGATGTGATGATGTTACTGAAGTCGGTTCTCTTAATGATATAAAGTTAATAGATGATGTGGATGTCCTCAGGGGTTCAAAGGTTGTATGTATATCTTCATAGACAAGACGTGGAATGGGCCGAAAGTATGCTGGTCGTCTAAACTGCTGATGTGATAAGTGGACAGGACATGTACTGCGTTTAAAATTTTGTGGGTTCTCAGAGAATGTTGATATACATTACACAAGCCAGGTTTATCAGAAAATAAATAGCTATATTTTAACAATAAATCACTTAATTGTTGTTTCTGTTCATCATTGATAATACCATTATTATTATTTAAGGATTCCATTACTATGTTTGGAGAAATCTCACTAACCACTCGATTTATACTATTGGTAGACCCGTATTGATTACTATTATTTACATTATCATGATCATTATTTTGCCTATGGCCATTATTAGTCATTAAATAACATAAAATTCCAACTTCGTTTACCTTGCCGAACTTCAATATGACATTATTGTTATTAATGTTTAATTTAATTTGTTCATTATTAAAGTCCATAACCATTTCCCATTCGCTAAGCACATCTGTTCCGAGTATGAGAGGTCTAATTAAATTCGGTATTAATAAAATCTGAACATGGGTAGTGTAGTCTTGTATAGTTAGAGGAATCATTACTGTGTGTGATACTCTTCGTGATTTATCATTGGTGGCTGTCTTGATATATGTGTTAGTTACTGGTAATTGTTCATGCTTACCTATTTTGATTTGATTTTCCGTATACCATTGCTCTGACATACATGATACGTTGGATCCTGTGTCAACTAAAGCTTTTAACCCTTTTAGTGCCAACGTCCGGTAAATCGGACGTGAACAAGTTGATTGATAAAGTGCCAACGTCCGGTAAAACGGACGTTTCGTCATACGGTCTAAAAATGCCAACGTCCGTATAAGCGGATGTCGTAAGGTCCGGTCCGAAAATGCCAACGTCTGGTTATACGGACGTTCAAAAAGTACGCTAATACCCAAAATTAAAATAACTGAATCCATTAGGAATTATATTTGCCGTAATCAGAAATTAACACGCTTTTACGGAAAACTAAATATAGTATAGTTTATAATATTTCGTTAACAGTGGCTGAAGTTTAAATCAGTGAAACTCTATGTCAGCTGTAGACTGCTGACCGGCTGTTCACGACGCCGAATTGTTTACGTTTGTGGTCATTGTTGATTGTTTACCTGGTGAGGTTAGGTGTTTATTAATAATTTAGTTCGATGTAAAGTGATTATGGAACGTTCAAGATCACCAGTAAGTGATAGTTCTATAGACAGATTGCTTGGCGAGGAGTTTATTGATGATAGTTTCATCACAGAAATTCCAGAGAGTGACAATGAATCTGAAGTTAGTTCAAGTAGTACTAGTAGTGTTGTTGACGACACAGACAGTGATCCAGACTATCATCCTAATTGTGATTTAAGCCAAAGGAGGTTGTTTAGGCTATCAAATATAGGTGTAGGTAGGTTAAGTTATTCCCGACAATGCAGTTCAGATGAGGATGACCCAGCACCCCTTCCTAGGCCCTTCATTCCAGGCCCTCAAGTGGGCCATGTCTCACCTACTAGGCCTAGGCCTACACCTAATTTAGTGCCTAGGCCTAGAGGAAGACCTCGAAATGATGATGTAGGCCAAGATGATGTCACTGAGGAAGTTGAAGAAGATGGAACGGGATGGACGGAGGTAACGGATGAAACTGACCAAGGTATTCACCATAGCTTTAGTTTTCATGAAGTTACTGGTGTAAAGCACTGCCCTTCTAGGAACTCTCCTCCTTTTGAATATTTTAAGCTGTTTTTCACTCTTCAGTTGTTTCAGATGTTTGTTGACAACACAAATAAATATGCTCAAAAGTTTATAGATGAAAATCGAGATCGGATTGGAAGATACAGTAGATGTCTGCAGTGGAAACCGGTGACAATTGCTGAAATGCATGCTTTTATAGCCATGGTTTTAAATATGGGGCTTAATAAGAAACCCACAATTTTCAGTTACTGGAATACTTCAAGCAGCGAGTTTACACCATGGTTCCCCAGAATGTTCAACCGAAATCGGTTTCAAGCAATATTACAATTTTTTCATATGGTTGACACGTCACAAATCGCCAAACCATCAGAACCTGGCTATGATCCTTGTGCTCGATTTAGCCCCTTAGTTGATCATTTTAACAGAGTTTCTAAATTTTATTTTACACCAAATAAAAATATATCAATAGATGAGAGCATGGTCAGTACTAAAGTACATTCTCAACTGCTGCAATACATGCCCAAAAAGCGACATCGCTGGGGAGTTAAGCTTTGGTCACTATGCGATGCTGTCACACACTATTGCATATAATTTTTTGTTTACAGAGGTTCCAAGGGATCAGATAAGAGGGAAATCAAAAGTAAAGGTTTAGGTTTTTATGTGGTTGAGAAATTGCTAGAAATGACAAATTTGTTAAATAAGGGATACCATGTATTTGTAGATAATTTTTTCACCTCATTTAAACTTGCAAAGTTTTTGTACTCAAAACTTACCTTCATTACTGGTACCCTGAAAAAGTCAAGAAAGGGAATCCCACAAAATATGAAAGTCAAGTTTGATGTAGGGGAAACAAAATATCTGAGAAAAAACAAAATGATGATTGTTGGCTATCGGCAAAAAAATCTCAGAAAAAACAAGTGCTGCTCCTGACAACAGATGGTAAAACCGAAAGTGAACGGCGTAGCCGACGAAGAGGAGCATCAGTAAACGTCACTAATAAACCTAAAGTAATAAGAAATTACAATGATTTTATGGGTGGTGTGGATGGAGGGGATCAAATGTTGTATGAGTATTTGGATGATAGGCGCACTTTGCGATTTTGGAAAAAGGTGACTTTTAATATTTTTTCACGGATGATGCTAAACTGCTACCTACTTTATAAATTGAATACTGATAAGCCTGTCACCAGATATCAGTTTACAATTTGTATTGTCGAGGAACTTTCGAAAGATTGGCTGCTTCAACAAAGTGGTAGGCCTAATGTTGCAGACATAAGTAACATAACCCCTCCGCCGCACCGTCCTCGAGCTGGACCATCAGGTGATTCTCCTGATACATTTTTTGAAAAAATCCCTGACAGAAGAGAAAAAAATTGTTGTGTTTGCAGTGCTAAAAGTACCCAAGCAGGAGGTAAAAGAAAAAAATCAACATACATGTGCAGAAACTGCAAGAAAGGGATTCATACCAAATGTTTTCCGTTCCATCACTGCTAAACAAATTTAGGCCTTCTACTAATCTTATCGTTCGTCCAGACTGTAAATAAGTAGTTTTATTGTTTTGTGTTTGTATTTTGTTTACTTGCATGATAAATAGTTATGAAATGGATGCATGAACTGGTTGGTGTGCCCCTGTAAAAAATTAACAAACTTATCACTGCATCGTATCACTGCATGGCATGTTATTGTAGAAAATGTTTGTGTCGCGTTTCACAAAAACCCTTACTGCTCAGTTATTTTTTATCCGACAGTGATGAAACTTTTTATGTGTATAAATATATTAGCTGTGGTCAATATAACACTATAATCATGATCATATAAAATTTTTAAACACATGTAAGAAGATAAGGAAGACAAAAAATATTTTTTATTTCAATGTAAGTTGGTTTTAACATAGTTTTATTATTTATGTAGATGTTAATTAATTGCATGTGTAACCTATTGTTTATCTAAATGTCTGTGGATTTATGTTTCAAATAAAACAAATTTGGTTAAAATATCTGAAAAAAACAACAGTTTTACGATTTTTTATCTGAACGCTTACAAAAACACAATAAAATGTATGGCATTTCCAGTGCGCCCCAATATATAACTAGGTAACATTTGATGAGCAACTTCTCAAAAGTTTTCAGTTACCTGAGGTAACAAATATCAAACAAAATTGTGGCACTAAAAGGGTTAAATGTATTTGATTAATTTGGATGGGAATTTCTGGGCATGCTATGAATTGCTTCTCTTCTTGATTTGGAGTAGTTTCAGTTTCCTCAGATAATAAAAATTCATGATCACAATAAATGTTACTAACAATTAATTCATTTGTTAATGGTGGGGAAATGTTTTTGTTATTACTATTATTATTATTCTGATTAATATGATTATTAATGCCGTTTTGGTTAGGCCTTTGACATCCGAGATTCGTAGGTAGCACTAAAAATACTGAATTTAAATCACTATTTACATCATTAAAAGAAGGCCTCTGAGTAAGTCCAGTGCTTACGGGTTTAAAGATGGTTTTGATTGGTCTGGCGGATATCGACTTAAAGGCATGCTGCGCTCTGCGAGTGTGCTACACACTTGAGCCTGATCTCGAGTCGGATATTTTTTCTCTGCTGAATTTGGTTAGTTGATCTATTATTTGTGTATGAGTTTTGGTTTCCGGAGTTGTTGTGGTATTGGTGTGGGTTATTTCCTGGTTGGTATGCCCGATAGTCGAAATTGTGTCTCGGATTGTATGAGTTAAATCCTTGGTGCTGGTGATTGTTACGGTGGTCATAGTTTTGTGAATTATCACGGCTAAAGTGTCGTTTATCTCGGTTTGACGGGTTTGGGACATTTTGATGGGAATTTTCTTTTGGTTTCCTTAGGTCTTCTCGTTGGAGTAACTCCGCAAAATCACCGATTGTGGTTATGTTCTGAACTCTACGAGCATCTTGTATAAGATCATTGAAATGTTCCGCGAGACATGTGACTATTTCTTCTTCGCTTAGTGAGGGTGTGAAGGATTGAAAAGTAATAACACGTTCGATAAAATATTCTGAACGAGTCAGTGTCCCATTAGGTCGGTATTTTTCATTTTCAAGGCGTTGCCTAATGTGTTTCTGAACTTCCCGATTCCAATACTTATTTTCGAACGCGATTTGAAAATCCTCCCAAGATTTAATGTCGTCCTTGATAAGGCAAAACCAACGTGAAGCGTGTTGTTCTAAGCTGTTACCAATTAGATCGATTAGATACTCGTGTTTACTGTGTTGGGGTGGGAGTTGTAGTGATCCTCGGTCATAATATTTTCTTAGTTTAGCTAAATATTCTTTTGGGTTATGTGATCTACCATGAAATTTAGGTAATGTCATGTCCGGTACAAGGCCAGAGTTCCCATTGCAAGTAATATGAATGTTTGACGGGTATGTGGCATGATGTGTGCTAATACGGTGTTCTAAATCTTCGATCTTTGATTCATGAGTTTGTATTGATTGATTTAATTCATGAAGTTTAGATGTGTTCTCATTAATTAGGGCCTGGTTTGCTTTTATGTTAGGCATTAGGGCTTCTTGCACTTTATTTGTTTGGGATTGAACGCTGTGATTAATGTATTTTATGTTTTCATTTTGAATTTGTTTGATTTGGGTGCTGGTATTGTAGCAGTGTTCTTGTAATTTAGATGTGAGTTGATTTTCGATTTTACATGTTTTCTGATTAATTTGTTCTGTTAGGGATTTTTCTTGTTTAGTTATATCGAGAATTAAGTGTTGTCGAATTTCAGTTTCACAGTTTTCAAACTTAGTTTCGATTTCTTGTTTAATTTTCTTGAGCTTGTTAGTATGTTCTTGTTGAGTGTCACGGATCTGTGTTAATTCTGCTTGAACAGTTTCTTGATTGTGGCGTAAATTTTGAATTTGGTCTTCAAAGATGTGGATTATTTCAGATTTTAATTCCGTTTTGAGGGATTCACAATGTGATTTTAGTTCAGATTTAAATAAGGCACTGTTAGTTTCTATTTTGATTTCAAGGGCAGATTTTAGCGATGCGTTGTTATTTTCTATTTTAGCCTCAAGGGACGCACTGTTAATTTCTAAAAGCGCAGCGATTTGTCGTAATAGGTCATTATTTTGTCTGTTTTGAGATGTTCCGTGTTCCGAGACAGCCGTGGAAATGGGCGATTCAGGTGTAGGTGTTGTATTGTCGGTAGTTCCGTTGTCCACCGTTACGTGTTGTGCAGCGCTAGTTGCTGGGAGAGAGGGATCTGAGCGAATGTGTGAGTCAGCCGAATCCAAGATGTTTACGTTTTTGCTAATGTCAGTACTGTCTGCTAAAGGGCCTACTCGTGTTATTAACATCACAAAATCATTTGGGGTTTCATCGTCACTTAGGGGCTCATTAAATAACGCAAAACTGTCGTGGGAGCTATTGTCCGAAGTATCATTGGTTGATGAATGTTCGATATGTGGTATGGGTGTTGTGTTGTCAGATTTAAGGTTAAGTTCACTTTCACCGCCTACACTTTGAGATTCTAACATTACATTTGCTCGTCGTATTGACCTAACATTTGGGTTATTTTCTAAGTTCTTTGCAGATGGTTTTGGGTTGGGACGTAAATTATAACCTTCAGACATGGTGGATAACTTAGCTTAAAAGGTAGGTAAACAAATATAGGTTAAATCTATACTATTTCTAGTTAAAATTACCTCATCAAAGTTATTCTGATTACTTTAAGCCTCACGAATTGGGCGCCATTGAAACAATACTAATACTATTACAGCTCTCTTGAATAATTTTGGTTAATAACAATCAACTGTTCGACTAAGAGTTTATTGTAAATACAGTAATAATTCCCTTTCAACTGTTCGTAACTTGTCTTAATCCTTGACTAGATGACTAAATTTACAGGTTTACTATTTAGGCCTAACAGCTGTTTTATCTAAATTAAAATGAAAACTCATAAATACAATTAACAAAGTAATGGTGGACATTTATTAATTATTTTACATTTATAGATTGCAGACAAATTATGGTTAAGTGAATAAGGGTTACAATAGATCTACAATGTTGGGGAGAGAAAATAAAATTATAAGAATGTAATTTTCAATTTAGATGATATCAAAGTCTAAAGTATTATAAACATCTATATTTCATAAAGATGATAATTTATAACATGAATATTCATAATACAGGGTCTGGGTGATCGTGCTGAGGCTTAAAGGTCAGAATAACTTTGTTTCATATGAATAAAAATCATTATAAATTTAAAAAAAGGTCCAATTTATGTGAATTTAAACTATTTGATAAATATTTATTATTGATCTGTAATTATGGTTATGGGATCTTGAGGTGTATAATTTAAAGTTCAAAATGGCAGCTTCTTCTTGAAATTTAGGCTGAGGGCCTAGTTAAGTTTTTGAAATTATTTTTGTCCAAATAAATAAAGTATCTTCTTGATTAGGTTGAGAACTTGTATTAAATTTTGATTAAACAAATCGTTGATAAAGAGGAATTGATTTTTTTTTTTAAAGTCCTAGGGATTGTAAGTTGCTATATAGGTTGTAAGTGGTTCTAGGTAGGTAGTTCAAATATTGGAAAGATCTCACCACACAGACTAAATTTCTTCACTCAAGAGCTATACGAATCTTGATGGGCTAAACTAAGGGATGCAGAATGCTCTGAGCTTCGCAGGTTAAAAAAAAAACTTTTTTAAAGGGGAAATTTATTTGAATGAGACAATGCTCAAATCAAGGCATCTACCACCAGCCATTTTATGATCAGAAGACCTCTTCTTTCTTCAGAAAACTCCAGATGATGCTATGGGGTTCACATAATTACCTTCAAAACACAATTTTCCAATAATCTTGGAACCAAAATACATTAGTCACAAAACACTTCAGCTGGGGGAAAGTTTGAGATCAATTTTGAATTTAGTTATATTATATTAAGTTAATTATGAGGTAATTTTGTACATGTAGGCTTAAATTATGAAATCTGACTTTAAATATTTTATTAAATCACAAAATAATGAATAATTAATCAATATTTAAATTTTCTGAGGGGTGATAATGAAATAAATAACTAAAATAAGCAAAATAATAACATTTAACTAAAGGGAAAAAACATGTGACAAAATATTTAATAGGCCTATATGCTTGAAACTTTAATTATTCTATTTATGCTATATCATATTGCGTGAAATGAATGAGTGATAATTGTTGAATGTTTATGAGTTGTCTCAAGGCCTAATTTGGTATTTTGAATCATTAACCTAGGTTAAGTGGTTGTAGATAAAATTTCCCATTTTAATCTTATGGGAAAAAGGTTTTTGTATTTTCCTCAGATAACTTTACTAAAAACTTCACATTTCTTTTTACCAATCAGCTTAGCTCTACAAAACAATCATTTTGGTGTTTTAATTGTTGTTCTACGTCCAACCGTTGCAGAGATATTCAAAGTGCTAAACACAGTACGTTGACCAATGTTATCCTTATAGAGGATAAATAAAATTTGATATCTCGATTATTTATGAATGTATATTGATGAAACTTGGTATGTGGCTTGGCAAATAGTTGTGGTATACTGATATTTGTTCAAAAAAGGTTTTTTGTTGATTTTCCCAGTAGCAGCAAACCTGCATACTCGGCCCCCACGTTATTCAGATGGATAATATGTAAAGTTGTATATCCCTCTTAGTTATGAACCTAAATTAATAAAACTTGGCGTGTAGCTTTACCTGGTTGAGTTATATTGATAATTGCAAAAATACACATTTTTTATCTTACTCGTTGCAGCAAACCTGTGTACTCAGCCCTAATGTTACTCTTATAGAGAATAAATAAAATGCTATGTATCATTTATTTATGAATGTATTTTTGTGAAACTTGGTAAATGGCTCTATGTAGTAGCGAGACACATATACATGCATAGGAAATTCGCTGAGTACGCAGGTTTGCTGTGACGGGGGTATTTCCTTTTCCCAGTGTTATCCTGATTACTACTAAGGTTGGATAACACCTGTTCAATGTTGGATATTTCCTGTTTTCCGACTTGACAATTTTTCTATAAAAATTAACAATGGTAGATACTAACGTTCGAAGAAAAAAAATACTAATTTAAGTAGATAGTCTTGTAATTGCCTCAAGAGTAACTACAAAAATAAGTGCAAAACATTTAGAAAAATATGTTTTAACAGTCAGATTATACTACATTTAATAGTTCTAGTTATTCCATAACATTAGCGTTGGTTTTCTTTATAATTATCTTCATAGTAATGATTGATTTATATTTTTTTGTTCAAAATTATATTAGAGTTTTTCTAGTCACATTACAAATATTGTTGACCACATGCACTGCTTCTTTATATTTGTTCACACTGTCAGATGGTGTTAGTCTATAGTTAAATTTGGCTGTTTTTGTGAAATTTTACAAATTATATATTGAAATAACTAAAATGATGCGATAAAAATTTTATTTTTTACTAAGAAACTAACAAATGAGTATAATCAACAATATAATGTCATTAAATAAAATAAATGAAAACTAAACAAGCTTTAGCTTACATGGATGGTATGAAGTTGCATTTACCTGCAATACAAATCGCTATATTTTACTGCCAGTAATATAGTTACAAGAAATTGTATGTAAAGCTGTCACAATTTACATTGCAGGTGCAATGCACGACAACAGTTGTTCATTGAAATCTATCAAGTAAAAAACATATGGACAGTAAAAATATGTTTGTATACAGTACTAAATTTTAAGCTTAAGCTCGCAAAATGGTGATATTATTTCTGTTTCGCCCAACTTATTACCCGTTACTCTACCAGTTTTAATCATTATTTAACAAATTATTTATGTAATAAATTGGTAATTCATGAATACAACCTAATACGAAATATAAAATTGACGGCTCTTGGTGGAGTGGCTTGACGGTTGCCCATACTGTCCACTGCAGTTACCTGGGCGGTACCCACTGGCCGCCACCGGTGTCTGGACACCAGTGGCCTAGTGTGAAAGGCGCCTTATTGTGACAAAATACTGTACGCCACAATTCAATAATTAGTGTGACGTGACAGGGGGGAGGGGGGAAGTAATGAGCAGCGTGACAGTGTGTGACACAGGGGGGGGAGGGGTCAAAAAGGGCTGAATATAGCGTGATGTAATTTATGTATGGCCCCTAAGAGAATGATTCAAACTTACCCTAAGGTTGACCTGGGTATAAAGCAAGGAATCTGTGGCGAGTGAGTGGAAGTGACGGTTGACTTTGGTACACTGGCAAAGCGAAGGCAAGTCAAGGTACGAGAACACATGGAGGGTGGTTTCATCCTGGAAATATATTAAAATATTGCTAAAATATTTGTTGTCAATTAATCTTACAATTATTACACTGCGTGATAAGCTGTTTTCAAACTAGTAATAAAAACATTATGAATTCAGGGCCCATTATGTTTCTTCACATTGTGATATTTCCTACCACTTCAAACCCGTGTGATGTAAATTTAAGTTTAGGTTACACTGGGCTGCATAGTAATATTAATCTTAAAAAAATAATAAAAAAATTGTATGTATATGCTAAACATTTCTGTGAGGGATGTGTGTGTCCCAATTTTTCTCAGTAAGTTACTGTTTTGGTCCAGTTTTTAACAGAAATTGGTTCCCGTTTCTGAATGCTTATTATTGTATATTTTGTAACTTGTTCTCGTTTACAGCCAATATTATTTAGTCTGGTAGGGGTCACCGATAGAAGCAGAAGAAAGAGTTACCTATCAGTTCTGGTTATTATCCAAAGAACAAACGGAATAGATAACCGGAACCAAAACAGTACTAATTTGTAATTTGTAACCAACATCCGAAATATAAGTGTTTCTCAACTGACCGGGAGGCCAGCGAAAGGTCCACTGTCGGCCTTGTTTATTGACTCCACGGCTCCCGTCAGCAGCGCCGCCGTGTCCTCTAGCTCCCGCAGGAACTGGCGGTAGTCCTCCGCCAAAAACTGGTTCAACGTGTTCTCCAGGTCAGCCTGCAAACCATACGAATGTGCAAACATTGTGACTGACATTGTTGCAAGGAGAAATCATCACAAGGAAGTTGTGTTATCTCCGAGTTCATAGAACATTTTTCAGCGAATTTCCCCTATAGGGAAGAAGCTATTACCGTAGTCGGCATGGTAAGACCTAGGCCAGGGACCATGATAACTTTTCGTTTTGAGGTCCCCAGACCCCAAAAACACTATTCGTTCGAAACTGTATATATATATATATATATATATATATATATATATATATATATATATTATGTGTCCGTGAGCACGATAACTCCCGTAAAAATGATCTGATTTTGATAAAATTTGGTATAAACGTGTAAAGCAACATTTATGACTTAAAGTTCGAAAACCAGCCATATCGCTCCATCCAAAGGGGTATTTTTGGGGGGTTTTGTACCCCAAAAATGGGTTTTTTGAATTTTTTACATATAATTTTTGAAAAAGTAAAATATTGGTTTTAACCATTGGATTCAGCTTTAAAAAACACACAATTTGGTATTTTGATCATTCCTCTACGTCAATATTGGTTACTGAGATATTGAAAGTGCTAAACACAGTACGTTGTCTAATGTTATTCTTATGGAGGAAAGGAAAACTTTGATATCTTGCTTATTTATGAACGTATATTGACGAAACTTGGTATAAGGCTTCATCTGGTTGTGGTCTATTGATATTTGCTAAAAAAAAACAATTGTTTGCAAAAGGCTTGCGTAGCAGCAAACCTGCGTACTCAGCCCCCATGTTATTCTTATGGAGAATAATTAAATGCTATGTCTCCCTTAATTATGAACATAAATTAATAAAAACTGGTATACGACTTCACCTAGTTGAGTTATATTGATATTAGCACAAAAGCCCATTTTTTGTGTTCCTTGTTGCAGCAAACCTGCATACTCAGCCCCAATGTTATTCTTATGGAGAATAATTAAAATTGTATATACCGCTTATTTGTGAATATATTTTTATGAAACTTGGTAAGTGGCTTTATGTGGTATTAAGACATTTATATCCCCATTGGAAATTTGCTGAGTATGCAGGTTTGCTGCGACGGGGGTATTTATTATTTTGTACTCCTTGTCGTTAAACATTTTACAGGTTCAAAAATATTCTTTTTTATATGAGCATGTTACCAAAGAAATATAATTAAACTATAAAAACTATCATCCTTAAAATTATTCATGTACATAGTGAAATGGAGTGAAAATTTAAGTAATTAAGTTGGCAAGCCTGCTTCCATTTAGGACTAGAGAACACTTCATCAACTGACTGAGAAAGGGAAAATTTGTCCCGAAAATTATCAAGTTTTTGTATATATTTGTGACATTTTGCCAGCAAAATTGTCTTCCCTGTTTTTTTGTTATTTAAAAAAAAAATTACTTATTCATTTTAGAGATATAAATTGAACACATCTACAGTTTAAAGATACAAAAAAAGCCAAACATGGCTTCATGACTGGCTAATAAAACATCCCTTTTATGATATTAGAGAATTTTTTGAAATAAATCTAAATAAGGAGAAATTTTAAAATCTGTATCTGTTATGACATGTGTCTAATCTGTCTGTGCATTTTGTTGTTGTATAAATATTTTATCACCTACATGTCATACATGTCATATGTTATATGGTTAATTTTATTGTAGTAATAAGTACTGTGACGAGGTCTATTGTAATTGTTATAAATTACTGAATGACTAATAAATATTGTCTATTGTCTATTGTCTATTGTCTATTGGGTACTTTGGTATTATACGGATGCCACTATTTTTGGAGGTTAAATTTTTACCGGATACAAAGGATAACTACATAATTCGAAAAAACGTACTTTTATTGACTTACTGTAAAAATTTGACATCATTCTGATGAGCGGTCTTTGTGTTGTGCCTCCCAAAAGACAGCGATGTCCGCTAGGATTGTGTTGAATGCGTCGCCGCCGCTAGGAACCACACCCGATCGCCACATGTACTACGCCAAATATACAGCGCGCTCCGGCAGTTATGTTAGGATGGGTTATCATAAAAATACGTACGGTTTCCTCTTCATTTCGAGGTAAATCCCACACCAAAAGAACGTCACTCATGAAAACAAATGTAACGTAGTGACGGCAATAAATCACTCATGACACTGACCCAGATACAGGCGGTGACAGGTGATGCGCGCGCTCCGGTCAACGACCTGACCTTGGCCTATTTGGAGGGGGTTTGGCGGCCGGAAGTATGACTCATCAGGTATCATTCGATTTGTAACGAAACAAGGAAATTCCTACGATCATTTTTATGATAACCCATCCTAACATAACTGCCGCAGCGCGCTGTATAAGGGTGGCATCCGTATAATACCAAAGTACCGTCTATTGTCTGTAGCCCATATTTTAATGAAACACTAAACTACAATTCCTTCTTGAGTCAGTTAGTTGATTTATACAACTTCTTTCCAATGGGTAAGTTCTCTGGCATCTATTTCCTTTCATAGTTTGTTCTGGGAAATTATTGATTGAAAGAGAAAGTTTCTCCATGTTTTCACTTCAAACATTCCAACGAATGTAATAAATTTTAAATAAATATTGTGTAGAGAATACATTTCTGCAGTTTTATATAACAGAAGTTGAAATACCTGAGGTGGGATGGAATGTATGTTGAGATCCATGATTTTCTTTGTAATATCTCCAGTCTCCTTGTCCACCTTTTGTTCCGTTTCAGAAGCAGGAGGTGGGATAGGCTTCTTTGTTCCTACCAGAAGTAGGGCATCAATTTCTGTGTAATAATCCAACTTCGAGTGATCAAATTCCAATCTGAGCATCCTGAAATAAAATAAAGAGAGAATTGAAAATACGCAGAATAACCGTACATACATATGATACGTGATTCCTTTCACAGTCCTTTAAGACAAGGAATTGGACAGATCAGGTTAGGTTATAGCGAAGGATAGCACTTGTTAGTTAAATATAATTTGTCACCTTTAAGGTAATTGTCAATATCATAAAAACCTGACTCTACCTTATATTTGTTACACATCTTTGAGTTTGAAACTTTTTTATCTGGAATGATATATCTGGCAAAATCTGAAATAATTTTATGACAATGGTCTAACCTACTGCATGTGTAGTTTTCCCTACTGTTATAGACACAAGTTGATACAAGTTGGTGAAACGTTTTGTGTTTTTATGTAGCAAACCGACTGTAGCAAATCAAATCTTGTTCCTAGAGATTCACTAGGGTTCTTGCAAAAACTCACTAAAAATGGTTGTTGGAAATCATTATTACCTGTTTTTGCTAAGCAATGAATTGTATTTTATATTTTGAATGTATCAGTCTATATAAAAGAGAAAATGTTGAACAAGTCACAAGCGCATAATAAGCCAATTTGAGGGCGGAGATAGTTTACAAGTGAAGAATTACAATGGTCATGAAAAATAGAGATACAAGTCTCGTACAGTGGGTTAATATGTAGGAGGCACGTTGATCAAATGCTGCGGTAAGGGGCAGGAGGATGTTGTGAGTTAATAACATTTATAAAACCGCTGATCAGCTGATAGTGTACGTTTTTTTTCAATATTTCAGTTGCTTTTGTTTAGGCTTACTTTTTAGTTGGAAATAAAGCATCATGTAATCACAGTTAAATTTGTATGGTATTTAAAACAATGAGTAAAATTCCTCCTTGATTTGTATGGCAACTGTCTTCATTAAAACTGCCTATTTTCCTGAACTAATTTACACAAGTAAGCTAGACTTTTTTCCAAACATACCTGGTAGGGAAGTCGATGGTAGCGATGGGTGGGGAGAAGATGTGGGGCTTGTGACCTACAACTCGAGCCTCCCCCTCCCATAGCAGCACCCAGCGGATCCTGCCCCCGCCCCGGCCCCCGCTCCTCCCCCCTCCACTCTCCCCTCCACCCACTGCCGCCCAGATTCGGACCACTGAGCCTGGGTTGTACGTCTCATAGACGCTCACTCGGAATGGGTACACCGGCTCATCAAACGTAACGTCTGCAACAGTCATTGAGAAATGATTAAGGAGGATGTAGTAGTACTTTTGTTAATTTTACTCGTGAAGGGTCGAAGAATGCTGAGAAAGTAGATGTAGAGTAGGTTTGTTGTTGTAATCTATTAGGCTATTAATTGCAAATAACTATAGGCTAATTAAATTTTCTTCATGGTGTCTGCGGGAAAAAATCCAGCCCATGTAGAAGAGAGAGAGAGAGATAGTCCCCCACTCCGCTTTCATTGAAAAACACCAAATTTTCTCCAATGCTTGCATACAACTATAATATGGGAGACTTAGTGATGGGTTTGCACTCATGTTTGACTTCCAACTGTTACTGAATTTAAATTATCCGATCTTTCTCGTACCAATTCTTTTAAACAATGGGTGTAGGTAGCCAACTATTTTTTAATAATAGATACAATGTAAACATTGAGGAAATAATGTTCATAAGCAACATCGACACAAGCTTTATGATTAAAAATTATCAGCAGTTATAGAACAGTGATATGAAATAGCACCGGTAATATAAAATTACACTGGTAAAATAGATAGCTTTGTTCAATGGCAAGAGAAAAAGAACCAAGAGAAAGTGGGGGGTTGACTTTCCCCCACAGGTAATGCTGGAGTGAGGGGAAACACCTCTCCCACCACTACACCACTGTGGGAGAAAAAAAACTATTTAACTTTAAATCATATTAAATTACATTTAAACACATTAAAGTAACTGTATGTGCTATTACCCAAGAAAATCTTAACACACTGATGTAGGTACTTAAAACCACGAGACGGACTGAGGAAGTGCCAAATTTTCTAAGAATGACCAAATCAATGGAAGCCCGTAACATACGGTTGAGTGTGGTTATGGAAAAATAGACACGATGAGTTTCTCGGAGTGTCAAGTTATCAAGTAGACATGACTTTACCTCTATCTCTTTCCACCAGAGACCAAAACAGGTCACTGACAAGAAGATTCAGTTACAGTGGCATATTTTAGGTCCTATAACCCACATCTCTTTTTTGCAATGAATAACACTGTAATCTTATCAAAATAGATATTTTACAACACCAAAACTGCTTATGAAGACAATTTATTCTTGTTACTTGATTGCATGCATCAAATCAAATAAACTCCCTTGCACAATTATGCAAAGTGTCAGAAAATATATGATTAGCCTAAATAATACTTACTGTGTTTTTACAAACCTCCCCATGCAAAAAATCATGTAGAAAGTACAAGGTTTTCTGTAGCAAGAACTCATTTTGAATTTAAGGGTCAGTGGAACATCAATAACTCGAACCTCAGGGGGAACGGGAGTTATCGAATATTTTGAAATTTTGAGGTTCGACTTATCAAGGTGATTCTCCACAGACTTTGACTTACTGAGGGACAGGGTGACACAATAGATGGATCATAGAATGGTAGATTCCTTACATCACTTAGTGCTTTGTATCATAAATAATCATACCGTATAATAACAATTATTAAAATTAAAAAGGATTTTAATCATTTTAATGTCTAAAATAAGCCCGGAAATACTTTGTAAAGCTTCTTTGGTTAACGTAGTAGAGGATGAAATACTTCAAAACACTTCGTTCAGTGAAAATATTGCAGAGTAGGAAAGTAAACAAATAATGACTCACAGTTCGGTATTTTAATGACGTTTTTCCCATTCGACCACTTCCTGTCTATTTTCTAGACATTTTTAGCTCACTTCTAATCACCTGCCCCAAAACAAATCTCTCCCCCTAGGGAAGTCAGTTCTAACCAACTACGCATCAATTTCATTGTAGCTAAACATCAATGTACTGTAGGCTATTAAAATAATTTGCAAAACTAAAAAGTAACATAACAAGACAACAATTAAAAATGCAGAGAATTGTTGGAATTAGAGTGAAGCAGTACGACACTTATTTTTTATTTAAAATTGGCGACAGTATTCACTGGTGTTCCAAACTGCTTCCTGATGTAACTTTTTTTATTTCCTATGTAAACAGCCTCAAATAATCTTCAACTTCTCATAGAGTTTTGCCAACACGTTTTGAAAAAACTGCAAACACTTAATAAAAACACAACCTAAAAACTACGTTTCACACACTACATCCAGAACCTCTAAACTGGCAATATACTAACTAATGGCACCGGACACAAATCTAATCAAATCAAAAAAATTTTTTAAAGAAAAATACATAATTTACAACAATATGAGACTGTTCCTTATTCATGAAATGAAATCCTCACATAGGTGAAACCCGTGTGTGAGGATGAGTGTGTTTGATATGCGCATTGTTCATCAACATAAATTTCTCGATTGTTTTACCGACACCAGGAGCACTTGGGAAAGAGATGTAGTGAGGAGGGAGGGTTGGAATTTCTGGCTGCAAAGTCACTGGAGGTTTGTTGAATGAACAACTTCGACTTAAAGAGGTTCTCTAGTCAATAATTCGACTTATAGAGGTATGGCGATTTGAGTTATAGAGGTTCTACAACTAAAACTACGACTTACAGAGGTGTGGTGACAGGCTAAGAATAATGAAAAAATCGACTTATCGAGGTGTTTCCTGCTAACCCTTCGACTTATAGAGGTAAAATAACATAGCATTAGGTATGCAAGTTCAAGGGGAATGACAAAAATTCGAGTTATCAAGGAATTCGACTTATTGAGGTTCGAGTTATCGAGGTTCCACTGTATTAATAAATTTTATTTCCTTTGGGGCATATTATATGTGAAACATTCTAATTATGTAATAGTAATATTTTACCATGCTTATTTCTCTTATTGTATGACTGATAATCATTTTTACTCTTGAATTACTGAATGTGTCTTACAATGCATAATACACTTAACTGCGGTATGTAAGGAATGTGAACGGATAAGATATTTAGCTCAACAAAGGGATGTTTTACCGATACATCAGTTTAAAAATTATTATTCTTATAGCCTTAATTTGTTAGATAAGTTTCTTAAATTTTGGCTCAAAGTCCCTCCTTATATACATAGGCTATTCCATTTCCTACATGAGACTGTATGTTAGCATAAAACAAAGTTTTTATTAAAGATAAACTACAAAGAAAGAACATTTTCTTTAAGGAAAAATACCAGGATTGATCCAAATACCATAATTTAAAAAAATGTACTTTTACGTATTTGTGGTTTGAGCCAATTGATTTAATTTGAGACATTTGCCACAATTCTGGGATACACGGAACACCAAAAAGATATCTTAATAAATTCTTCTCATACAATTATACAGAAGGATTTTTAATTCATGATTTAATTCAAAACCATATTATATTTTGTGGAGACTGGATCAAGCTGAAGTCATTGATTGATCCCAAAATCCTGAGATTGTAAAAATGGTTCAGAATTGAATTCTATTCCACCCCTACCCTTGTTGTAAGCTTGTATTTACAACATAATAAATAAGTTACTTAGTATAAACAGCTAATTAAAAATAGTAATTCCAACATTGAAAGAACCTTGAACATAACTCCTCCTATTGACATAAGATCACCATGAAACTATTTAGAGAGTGAAACCTTACTAAAGCTATGAAGACCTATAAAATTAGCATAACCGGGACATCTCATATTGCACAATGATTCCTTCACAATAACGAAACATCTTCAAATATTGCAAATTTAGTAAGAATTGTAAGGTAGCCAAAAACCATACATTTATGTTTATATAAGAAATATGTTCAATGACATAACACTATTAAAAAAATAGCAGTCGTGTTGCTTCTAAATCTTGTATTTTACTATTTGTGATTTTATTCCAAAAATCATGTTACGTTTCATATAAATAAGGACTTGGAAGCAGTTTATTACTTAACTACGGCTTATTTCTGACTATAATTTACTACAATTTTGAGATACTTTTTGATGTCACTGTCACTGTTTTGTACTTGTTTGATGTCATATATAGGACTGATCAAACAGAAACAAGGGGTAGGCCTATATTTCAAATGACCCTTAGGTTCATCGGACATAAGTAATATAATGTAATCTTGTATTTAACTGTTCACAGTGCTTCTGCAGAGCAACCTAGCGGCAAAAGTTTAAACTTCAAGCATTACTGAAAGGCCACACCTTTAGAGAGTAACTTACATGGCTTTGGTTTGTTGCTGTGATCACGGTTGCCGAATTGTTGAAAATCTTACTTTATTATATCAAACTGGATCTAATGTAAAATTGTTTAGCCTAAAGGTTGACATTTATAATAGGATGTTAACAATGCTATATTTTAAAATTGCATTTAGGTCTGAATGTACCAAAACTATTTGTGTAATCAAATATTCGTCAAATTTGTTGGAATTGTAAGCTTAGACTGTTATTTGACTCTTCTTTAAACAACAAGTCAACAAGTACATTGGTTCAATGTATCAATATGGAGGAGTTCTGGTTGTTAGGCCTCAAGCAAACGGAGAGCAACAAATGTAATAACAAAAATTGAAGATTTTAAATACTTGAAATAAATCATTTTAAATCATATAAGTTTGAATAAAATGTTGTGTACACAAATTTAACAGTTATCTATCTGGCTTTAGGATACTAGCAACCATTGATAAGAGAATGTCTTTAAGGGAAAATTGGTCTTATAGCACACTTTATGACATTTTTTTGTTTTCATAATTCTTGGCTTACTGTTGGCGAGAGAAAAGACTCTGGTCTACACAAAAATTGCAGGCGCTACCCTATGGTCGCTACCCTAGCGCTTTATGCAGCACTCATTGTTACCATTAGGTAAGATCCTGCTGACACCATGACACCGTAACAAAACTTACTTACATTGCGTTTTGAGACATAGAACCATAGAACTATAAACATGTAACGCTGACGAGGGGTCCTCTTTCCTCTCGATGACAGTATATACCGTTTAAATCATGTACGGTACAACATTAGAACCCTGCTAATCTAAACTAATTGGGACCAGGCCAATTTTTAGATTATCCGAAAACCAAAAAGTTAACTATGAAAATCTAATTAAATAATTTAAATTATGTGTATAGATGCATTGCTCAGTTCTATAATCTATAATTCATTTAAACTACACTGTACACTTCACTAAATAAAGCACGTTTGTATCATGCATATACACTCAGTAAAGCGTATTAGAATGAACTGTGTTTTATTTGTTGTACTCTGTTAGTGAAAAGCTTTAGGCTACAGGTTTCCCAATCCCCAAAGTCCATCCTTCCGTTTACTATTCAGCTATGCTAAAAATAGACTAGGTCAATGGGTCCCCCTTTTATCGCGTCAACTCGGGTGAGTCAGTCGTACCCCGTTCTTTTTATATCTGAAAATTGTGATCAGACTAAGCAGATTTTCAGATTAGCATGGTTTCTGTGTAATTGAGATAAATTGTCTTTATTTTCATACATGTCCTTGCTTATACTCTGATTGTTACGGGAGTGTGGCTGGCAGAAGGGTGGGCACTACTCACACACACGCAGGCATCACACACACAGACGCAGGGGATTAGGACGGACCACTGACCTGCCGCCTGAGTCATCACTGGCTCACAGAAATTTGACTATCAATTTTTTTAATTTTACCTTCGTTGTAAAATCTATTAATGCTTTTGACTTTAGCTCAAAATCTTAAGTAAAATGATACCAAACAATATATATTTTGCTTAAAAAATTTAGAAGTTACGAACATTTCAATACTAGAAGTTACGAATATTTTCATATTAACTACCATAACCGCGGGATTCCTTTCACAAAGGACTTGAGAAAACCTGAGGTCTATCAACTTGTACGTCTGCATAAAGGTCGATGCCAACCTATGAAATCGACGATAAGGCTGCCAACGACGATAAACTTTTCTGACCAATCTGACTTTTTATTATCCCCATTCAGTAAACTATTTTTTGTCATAATCATTTCGTGTTTGGACTCATTTTTCATGGGATTAAACAACAAATTTAGTGACACAAAGCTTTTTAATGTATATCTAACTTGAAATGAATTGCGATTTTGAGGTATCATACAGCAGGTGTTATATTTCTAGGTAGTGAAGGGGATCGGGGCTTTCAGGCAATTAGGACGGTGGTGAGTGTGCGTGCGTGAGTTGGGTCCCTCGCAGGCAGAGCCGAGCTCCAGCCGCACTCCCTTAACAATCAGACTATAAGAATGATACATTGTTACCTTCAGTTTTCCTAAAATAGCAGTCTTTATCTGAATGGTTGTTTTTCTTACAAATTGTGCAGAGTTGAGCTGGTTTGTTTGCAGGTTTTTTACTCCTACAGTTGTTAGCAAAATGTCCTATTTTATTACATTTGTAACACCTCTGTTCACCCTTGAAACACACTTGGTTTAAATTACCTCTACTATACCCAGAATTGAATTTACTTGCATTCTTAAAAAAACGAGCAATGTGCCCTTTACTTTTACATGGAAAACAAATTTTCTCATTTAAACCCACTCTAAAAGCTAAAGGTGATTCTGTCATGTTGGTATTACTCTCATTTGTAGATTCCTCTACAAGAAGCCTAGCAGTCAAATTTGTTGGCGTCTTTTCTGAATTTGGCATTGACTCCCATGCACTGATAAAATATTTATACTTTTCTAGCAAGGTAACTAGAATTTTTGAAATGATCATACTCTCATCAACATCTAGTTTTAATAATTTTAGTCTGTGTGACAAGTTTTCAATTTTGCTTACATGGTGAGACATGTCTGCATTTGCATCGTACTTAAAGTTAAACAACTCTTGTAAAAGTGCATACTTTTGTTGGTCTGAATCCCTCTCATAAATCATGCTTAGTTTTTCAAACATTTCAAAGGAGTTTTTGCAGCTTAAAACATGAAGCATTGGACCCTTTTAAATGGTTGTAATAATAAACTTTTGGGCTTTTGCATCCCTTTTTATCCAATCATCCTTTTTCTTTTCTTCCGGTATACTCCCCAATTTATCTTTCCCAGACACAATACCAAAAACATCACAAGATTTTAGAATAATTAATAATCGAAACTTCCACAAATGAAAATTACCATTGTCTTTTAATTTTTCTATATCACATGTTTCAGAACTCATTATTTTTACTTTTCTATTTTTACAGTCAACACAAAAAAATTGTTACTGCAAGTACATGCATACTAAATTTTAGTTTTTACTATGAACCAGTCCTGGGCCCATAACCCGTTGAATTTTACTTTTCTACTTAAATGCAAAGCAATGAATGGCTCATAAATTAAATAGTTAAACATTTATTTACCTTTTATAAGAATACACATTTCATTCCTAATTTTAATTATTTTACGAACACTTATGTCTTCCTGTATTTCCTTCACTATATCTTCTATATACATTGTTTATTTAAAAAAAAATTAAAACATCTGATTGAATGGCATTTGCCAAAACTTCTATAGATGATGTATAACATAAAATAAAATAATTATATTCCTCAACAATGAATAGCTGCCTCCCCTCTGATAATTTGGAACATATAACTGTAATGTATGACAAGTTGCAATAATCACAATCACGTCCATTTTGCTCCCCCTCAATCAATACTCAAATTACGCTTACGATATAATGGGAACCAAACAAACAATGACAATAATTAATTCACACAGTATTCAGATAAAAACTTTTAAGGGATTCATTGCCAATAAAATACTCACCAATGAAATCATGGCTGATAACTTTCCCGTAGTTTTGAACCATGAAATCTTTTCGCCTTGACGGAGCCTCATTCCACCAATTTCCATATGTACGCTGAAAACAGAAAAGATTGAGGTTACACTGGTTACGCCCAATAATGGGAAAGGCATAAACGCTTTACAGATTCTAAACTTAACAAATAGGCAGCTTTAAAAATAAATATGTGAACATTGTTCCTATTTCTCTTTGGTTACAAGATAAAAAACACAAAATCACCAAACACATACTGTACATATATCTCAAACCTACTGGAGCAATTGTAAAAGTAGAGAACTAGGCCTACTACTTATTTTGAAGTCTGGTGTGAACTCCTTAGTTACGTAATGAAATGCTTTTTACACCAAAACGCAGGGCCCCAAGCCTCTCTGGCACCTTCAAAGTTGCCATGTTATTCTTGCGGACAAAATATGTTATCTTAACGGCTACCGGAATTCAAAACTGCTCCGACACCATACCATGTTGTTGGGGACTAGGGAATTTTGGGTAGCCCAGTTTTTTTTAACCTAAGACCTGCATCCCACTGGTCTATTCTTTCACTTCCCGACGTCGTATGATAGTTCTTGGATTTGTTTCATACAGCTACATCTCTTTAAATATGCCCCAAGATGTATTCGTTCCCCCTCCTCCCCGACCTCAGGGCTCCACACCACTGGCCTTAAAAGTTGTCTCATGTTAGCCTATTATTGTGGACATTGTTCGGTACGGTATACATTTTTGCATAATTATAGTTAATTTTCATTTAGGCCTATACAAATTGTAGGATTTTTTTAATCCCGACCCTAGGTCTCCGTCCCACAGACATTAAAAGTTGCCGCATTCATTCTTATGAACAAAGGATGTTTCTTGGAGTGACGAAACGTGCTCAGTCTATGTATACTAAGTGATAGATAACAGAGGCTTTTAAATAAAAGAAATAATGTCAGTTACTTTTAGGTTTATCATTAAATTTTATTTTAGCGAATTTCCCCTATAGGGAAGAAGCTATTACCGTAGTCGGCATGGTAAGACCTAGGCCCGGGACCATGATAACTTTTCGTTTTGAGGTCCCCAGACCCCAAAAACACCATTCGTTCGAAACTGTATATATATATATATATATATATATCTATATATATATATATATATATGTGTCCGTGGTTGCGATAACTCTCGTAAAAAAGGTCCGATTTTGATGAAATTTGGTACAAACGTGTAAAGCAGCATTTATGACTTTAAGTTCGAAAACCAGACGAATCGACTTATCCGAAGGGGTATTTTGGGGGGGTTTTGTACCCCAAAAATGGGTTTTTTGAGTTTTTTACATATAATTTTTGAAAAAGTAAAATTTTATTTTTTCCCATTGAAATCACCTTAAAAAGACGCACAATGTGATGTTTTAATCATTGCTCTACGTCAATTGGTTACTGAGATATTGGAAGTGCTAAACATAGTACGTTGTCCAATGTTATTCTTATGGAGGATAAGAAAAATTGTATATCTCGCTTATTTATCAACTTATCCTGACGAAACTTGGTATATTGCTTCATTTCATTGTGGTCTATTGATATTTGCACAAAAACCCATTTTTTGCCCGATAGTTCCCGTAGCAGCAAACCTGCATACTCAGCCCCATGTTATTCTTATGGAGAATAATTAACGTGTTATCTCCTTTAATTATGAACATAAATTAATATAACTTGGTATGTGGCTTTACCTAGTTGACTTATATTGATATTTGTATAAAAGCCCATTTTTAGTATTCCTTATTTCAGCAAACCTGCATACTCAGCCGCCATGTTATTCTTATGGAGAATAATTAAAATGTCATAAATCGTTTATTTATGAATGTATATTGATGAAACTTGGTATGTGGATTTATGTGGTATTAAGATAAATTAATATGCATTGGAAATTCGCTGAGTATGCAGGTTTGCTGCTACGGGGGTATTATTTATTGTGACCGCTTCTAAACTACACTTGTAATTGATTACTGGGCTAATGTTTTATTATTGAAACCAAAATAATCAGTTTTTCTCTTTGACAAGAAATTTAATTAGTAGGTCATTAGGTCGAAACCACGGACAAGAGGGAAACTTGCTCAATTTTCTGTTTGGTTTTTCTTATCATTGACCTAAACAAAATATGGAGCAACTTGATATGGAAGTAGTTCATCCTATCAAAAAATGCCAACATTTACTGTCTAATGATTTTAAAAGTTAGAAAACTTAGTAGATAACTCCTGAGTATGTTATTTGTTCAAAATACGATTTATAAAGTGGAATAATATGTTCAAGTTACTTTTTTTATCCCTTAAAATACAATAAGACTGATTTTTTACATAATTATTTGGTGCTAAAATTCTCTGTTTTCTGTTGTTTTAGAGTGTAAAATCATGACTTGATACAGTATATAACGCAATGCCACCCACATCTTTATTTTTTTAAGTTGTTTTGTATTTGTATTACTGTAGTTATAAATTAAATTTGTAACGTTTTAGCTGAGATAGTTTATTTTGTTGTTTATATTATTAGTAACAGTCTTGTTTGTTTGTATACATTTTGCGATGAAATACCTCAGTTATTAAAAAATGTTGTTAAAAGAAAGTAATTTAATGTTTATTGATTCATTGAAATACATATTCCAAATCAATAGGCCCCTACTATAGTTCGCATTTGTCTGTGGCTCCGTGCGTCTGTCCGTCCGCTCCGTGCGTCCATCCTTCCGCTCCGTGCGTCCGTCCGTCTGTGGCTATTTCTCGAGCTGTAATGGCTTCCAAGCTATGAAAAGAGACTTTTTAGGGGTAATCGAGGTCGGGGAAGCCGCACGTGTCGTTTATATATATATTTTTAAAAGCAACC
The DNA here is from genome assembly GCA_963675035.1 of Allygus modestus. Classification (NCBI taxonomy): domain Eukaryota; kingdom Metazoa; phylum Arthropoda; class Insecta; order Hemiptera; family Cicadellidae; genus Allygus; species Allygus modestus. The sequence continues at coordinate 82,136,995 of OY776115.1, forward strand.
TTTGAGTTACAGTAGCTTAAAGCTGCTTTTAGGCCATTTTCGTGCGTACGTCTGCGGCTATTTCTCGAGCTGTAATGGCTAACAAGCTATGAAAAGATAATTTTAAGGGGTAATCGAGGTCAGGGAAGCTACACGTGTTGTTTGTTTTTCTTGAAAAGCAACCTTATTTGAGTTACAGTAGCTTAAAGCTTTATGTTTTTTGGCAATTTTCATGCATCCGTCCGTCCGCGGCTGTTTCTCGAGCTCTAATGGCTCCCAAGCTACGAAAAGATTCTTTAAGGGGTAATCGAGGTCAGGGAAGCTGCACATGTAGTTTGTTTTTCTTGAACAGCAACATTTATTTGAGTTACGGTAGCTTTAAGCTGTTTTTAGGCCATTTTAGCATATATTAGCAGAGCCGGGAGTATTAAAGCTTTGTTCCTGAAACAGTTGATTATTTCTACAAGCTTTGTTCCTGAAACAGCTTATTATTTCCTGCGGTTGACATCGCGGCCGTCAATAATAGTTGCTAATAAAACTATGGTTTAAGCAACTATAAGGTTATTACTATAAGGTAAGGTAAAACTATAAGGCTAAAGCTGTTTTAAAGCATACTGAGATTAAGTTACGTAACACACTGGGGGGGGGGGGGAGTATGGTCAAGTGTTATGGTGCGTTACATGGGGGAGGAGGGGGGTCTTAAATGACAAATAAATGTGTAACCTACGTAATTTGTGTATTGCCCCTAACTGTGCAACATTTTATTGCATAATACAAAATATCCAATGGTACAACTTAAGCTTGAAATAAAACTATTCTAGTAATGCCTGAAGGCTTGTAATTCAAACAAGTCAATAGTTTATTTTTATAGAGATCATTGGCTCTGTGCACTTAAAATCTTTAAAAATAATTATGAGTAAAATGTAGAAACCTTAACACAAACTACAGCCATTAAATTCACACTTAAAAAAGTGTTAAATGCATGTTACGTGCTTGTTCCACTTTGTACCGATTTTGCACTTTGTACCGATTTTCCACTTTGAACCGCCTTATTTTCCATTGTCCCACTATATACACAAATAGCTGTCCCAATTAAACCAAGTGCAGGTTATTTTTTTTTGAAATTTTCTCCCTAACTCTACAGTCCTAAGAGCCCTAACCTATCTCATGAGATAAAAGTAGGTCTCTAGATGTTACCACCAATCATATTTGTACAGGAGTTAACTATTTCGTTGGTGAAATTAAAATTGCTCATCTGATCAAATGAAACTTTTGAGATTCTTCTAGTAAGCCCCTATCACTTTATCAAAAAGTAGTTTCCAACATCACTGCAACTCTAGAACTAACTTAAGACACACAGTAGACCTTAATCCAACACTTTTGGAGGGAAGCTGGTCAAATAGCTTTGAAAAAGAAGTTATACTGAATGTCCTACCATGGATTATATACCATGTCCCACCATCCCCTACTCTTCTAATACACAATGTACATAGCATAGCTTACACAGAAAAAGCTTATAAGGCCTATTTTGTTTTAGCCTAAGTTAGAAAAATAACTCTACAGAAGCTATTACTGCAGTCAGCTTGATACGATCTAGGCCCAGGACCGTGATGGCATTACGTGTTAAGATCCCGAGATGCCAACAATAACATTTTTTCAATTTATGTAAATTATGTTTTTAACTAATCTTAGTTATTCACTTAAATTTATGTGTCAGAAGACATGATAACTTTTGGAAAAAAGGTGCGATCCTGATGAAATGTTGTAAATCATTTAGAGCGGCAATGCTTTTTATGAGTACAAGAACTAGACAGAGAGCACTATCGAAAAGGGTTTTGTTGTTGTTGTTTTCAGGAGGGAGGGGAGGGGAGGGGTTTGTACCTTAAAAATAGGGTTTTGATTTGTTTAGGCCTAAATGAAAGATCAACCGAGCATCACTGGATTCAGCTTTAAACAAAACTAAAAAAAAACAAGATGACTCACCATTAAGTAAGAATTAGGCTTAATTAAGTTGTTGTAATTCAGTTTAGGTCTTTTTCTGGGCAGGACAAACGTAGGTAATGGCGACACCTTTTGTTTTGTCAATTTTGGGTGAAAATAGAATATAAGGGTCCGTTGCCGATTTTCAGGAATTCTACTCTTAAATGAAAAATGTTTACCTGCAAATGCCTTACATGATCCTAATTCTTCTCGCAAACATCGTTTTGATTGAAAATATGAAATTAAGGTTGGGGCTGCAGTTTATTTTACGGCCCACATTCATTCGATTGAAATTTTCGATTACAAATATCAATATATCTAACTAACTTACTAGTGCTTAAAATATCGATATTAAGAAATGTCGGTTATTATCAGCTGTTTATATATCACACAAAATAAAACACAAGTTATAAGTTAGGCCCTATTTATAAATAAAAATATCATGACTAACAAAAGACAAAATAATATTTAATAAAATTAAACTAAATTAAATAAAACAGAGATTAATAAATAAACTAAACAATTTAAAGAGAAAAAAATTAAAAATAGAACATATTAACGTGTTTAAACTTATCGAGGATACAATTATTTTACTGCTTGAATAAAAATAGGAAAGGATCTTCTTAGACTACTGAACATCTCGTCGATATATGTAGATACTAGGCAAAGTGTTCAGCTAAATGTTCTATGCCTTTAGCCTTTACCAGTTCCTAATGGTTTCTTGAGACTCCGCCAACAAGACTCAATTGTTTGAGTGTTGGCTGTTGGCTAACGGGAGTGTAACGGGGAGTTTGGCTAACGGGGTCTACGAAGTTTTTCTATCGGGGATAATCGATTTTCTTGAACAATCTAATGAAATAACCTAATCGATAGGCCTATATCGATATTTTTAATTGAAAAATTTCAATTGAATGAATGTGGGCCATAAACTAAACTGCAGCCTAAGTTTGGTCAGACTGTCAACTTTACCCAACACAAAACTTCTCTAGCAGAAAGGAGAGACATTTCTGTTTATGTAGGGTGGTGGAAACTTAAAAATACCGGAGAATAGTAAGTTTGCGCCAAAAACTAATCTTATTTATGAATTCTACACTAAAAATTCTTTCAGAAAATTTAAAACATACCTATACAACTTCAAGAAGGAACCCTTGTTTACACAAAGGTCATGGGTTCTCAAGTTGTCCACGCATTTTGTTGAGATTGAAATTGTACTTTGTTTTGCCACTGATTCTCAAAGTAGCCTAAATGAAATTTGAACTAACAATAAGGCACTGATCTCGCATCTCCTCGACATGAATATTATTTGAAAAATGGTAGGAAGCAATTTGAGCAATGATTGAAATTGTTGCTTTGGAAGAAGATGTAAACATGGTGACATGGAATCCTACAAAAAGGGTCCATGGGTACAGTTTCATAAGCGGCCACCAACTAATCGGATGTGATAGATCGATCTTAAACATTCAATATATCGAATCGCATTTTAAATTTATATTTAAAACTTAACCTAAATAACACAAACACCCAAACATTCGAGTTAACACGGCGTGTGTTAGAACGGAATCTAAAAACTGGGATTAAGAACGATGATGACAGTTACAAATATATTTTAATGAAACATTTAACAAGTAACAAACGGAAACTAAAATTTAAAAATACAACAAATAATAAAGAAACGTATAACCAAGCTAAAACTTACGGTCGTTATCTTTGCCAGGGTTCCGTTCATTCAATTCATGAAAGAAGCCCATAAAGTTTATCCTAGCAAAGATAACTCAAGTTTTAGCTTAATTATACATTTCTTTATTTTTTGATTGTAGTTTTGTTTGTTAGTTATTTGTTAAATGTTCATTAAAATACATTTGAAACTGGCATCGCATAATATTATTTAATGTTAAAATGTGATCCAAAATATCGAGTGATCCGATTCAATATAGGGCCTATCGACTGTTTAAGATCCGATATATCGCATCCGATTAGTTGGTGGCTGCTTATGAAACTGTACCCGGGTCCATCAATAAGTTATGGAGGTGAAGGCTTTTCAAGGAAAATGTAGGCTGACAAGGTGTAGCCCAATCACAATTGCAGGAGGCCAGAGGTTCACATGGCAGGTTGATTAGGATGGAAACATAATAGCAGATTGAATCTTTTTAAAATTCCAAAACCACACCACCCAACCTTTTATAGTTAATTTATGTATGGGTATAAATATTGTAGTCTGCTTACCATCACAAATGCTTGAGGAAAATCACCATAATCTGGAAATTTGCTTGGTTTTCCAGTAATATTATAAGCTGTATATGAAATACTTATATCACTTCCATACTGTGAACTAAAATCAAGTACATCTTGTACATACTGTTCTACAAAAGATATTTCTGAACTGTCAGTGTCTTCTTGTAAAGAATTCTCAATCATTGACAACCTAACATCAACCATTTTAACTTACTCTACAAATAATTATTCAAAATTTAACGGATATCTGATAATAATAAAAACCTCTAACAAATTACAGTAATAAGTTGTTACTCTGATAAACAATTCCACTTGTCGACACAGCACAGCTAGGCCTAGTTGTGACAGAAAACAAAATAATGGCTGCTTTTAGCTGAATAACGAAAATATTATTGGTCTTGATTTTGACAATCAGCCAGCCGCCGGGTTGTCAACCTTGAACACAGCTGTTAGAAATAACGTTTACAAAAAGTTCGAAAAGTAATATTTTTAAACTCATACTATAATAATTACCATATCATGTTTTTAATTACTGTATTACTAACTGATGTATTTTTATTATCACTGCATAATACTCCCAATAGGCTAATAATAAATAAATAAATTCTACTGTACGTAAATTTGGGAAATCCATGGTCACAGTACGTGGAATAAACACCACCTAGAATTGTCACACTGCACAACTACTAAGGACCACTTTCCAAATTTAGCGTTTATTGCTAAGCTAAGGATGTTGAGCCAATAGATCTTTGCTTTCCTCAGGTGTGAAGGAGTTAAAACCACTGAGCTCTACGATTTTTGGACCCAGAAGAAATTGAAGTAAATAAATGTACTATAACGTATCTAAATTCATTGTTCTATTAACTATTGTCATGTATTATTTTTAATGCCCAACGACAATAAAGTTATTTATTTATATAACATAGAGCTCAGTGGTTAAAACTGCCAAAGTTCAAAGAGAAGACTCAGGAAAAGCTGTTTGAGAAACCATTCTACGATTAATGAGTTCTTTGAAGAAAACAAAAATTACAAAGATTGTATTTGAGTACCGCTAACTGTTGCCTGTACGTATATTATAATTAATTATAAGTGATATTGAGTTTTAAAAAAATATTCGTTAATTTTAAAGAACGTTTTTTACGTAGTCCATTATATCCAGAAATCTGGTCACCGACGCGTGGGGAAGTAATTCAAGTTTTGCTCTATTTACATAATCAATGCTCATACGATCATAACCTTACGGATTGTGGATGTATAATTATTTCGTATTCATAATAAATTACTGTATTAGAAAATACTAGAATATATTGATTACAGTATGTATATACAGTTTTAACATTCTGTTTACATGATTAATTTAATTAATATCATAAAATATGGTAGTTGTCACCCTGAATATCTGTCAATTTCTTCTCCTTCTCCTTTGTGCTTTGTGTTTGTTGTCTGCTTGGAAAAAAACTATTATCTATTATCATTTTTGTACTAGAACATTTATGAGGTTCCCTATTGGTGAAACATTCTTTTTACAATATTATAAAGTGATATTTTTATAGTTGCAATAAACACTATTACCTATTTACTTTATTCAATACCTACAGGTTTTTCGATTAGTCGATTAGTATAAGTAGCCTAGGACTTTTTCAAGCCATAGCCATGCAAAAGTATGAGAAGCTGGAAAAAATTGGTGAAGGTAAACCAAAAGTTAAATCATCAATCTATTTTATTAGTTAATTAGTAATCTATATAACATGACTTGCATGAAGTAGGCCTATGTTTTATAAAATAGCTTAGGATAAGGTTAATTAAGCCTAGTTTGTTAACACATTTCCTGTGCCAAAAATGTGCTAAGCCCTACCCTTGTAGCTAAAACTTTCCTATTTGCGGAAAGTTTTCACATCGTTTGTAAAGGGTTATATAGGTCCTACCTTATTTTGAGTTAGACCTAGGCCTAGGCCTACCTATTAAAATAATTTAACTCGTCCTTCACCAATTATGAGCTCTTCCAGTAGTGCTGCATTCATCTTAACCCTAGGTCCGGCCATGCCTGATTTTGTACTATTGAGGCTGCCAATGCATGTGCGCTATTGGATAACTTATCCTGCCAATGCATGTGCGCGCCAGCTGTACATTGGCAGGAATCCTGCCAATTGGGTCATTTTTTCAACTGCTTATAACACATTGAAAATGAACCAGAAACGTAATATTGATACCATTCTAGAGAGGAGATTCTAAACTTTCATTTTCATATATAAACGAACCTCGTACCAGTAACAAATCAAAATAACTGCTAAAACTTAGTATATTTTGGACAAAATTTTGCATACGAAACATTTTTGACTCGCAAGCGGTGAAATCTCGTAAAACACGTGTTCTTAGTTCTTCTTTATTTCCGTAATTAGAACTTTGTCATACAACTTCAGAAAGTCTGACAAATAATTTTTGAAATCAGCTGTTATTGAGCGCTGGTCAAATTAGTCATTGGTAGGAAATCCTGCCAATTCTAAATCTAAACTTTTATAGCTCTATGGCTTATTTAGCATATCATAGGTTATACTAATTTGAAGCCAATAAAATTTTCTTCCTCTATGTACCTTTGGTATATAAATTGTATACTTCTGATTTTATTTTTAGCGAATTTCCCCTATAGGGAAGAAGCTATTACCGTAGGTCTCATGGTAAGACTTAAGCCCGAGACCATGATAACTTTTTCTTTTGAGGTCCCCAGATGCCAAAAACACTATTCGTTCAAATTTATATATATATATGTGTCCGTGAATGCGATAACTTGAGTAAAAATCGTCCAATTTCGATAAAATTTGGCTCAAATGTGTAAAATGACATTTATGACTATAAGTTCGAAAACCAGAAAAATCGGACCATGGGAAGGGGGGTTTATGGGGATTTTAAATTTTCCTAAAATCAGTTTTTTGCATTTTTCACGCTAAAATTTTTAAAAAACTTAATTTTGATTTTGACCATGTTATAAAGCTTAAAAAAACAAATAATATCGTATTTTGAATTATTAACCTAGGTTAAGTGGTTGTGAAAAACATCCAAAAAATATGCTCATAAAATCTCCCATGTTAATCTTATGGGAAAAAGGTTTTTGGTTTTTTATCAGTTAATTTTACTTTAAACTTCACATTTGCTTTTACCAATCACTTCAGCTCCACAAAACAATCATTTTGGTGTTTAAATTGTGATTCTACGTCCAACCGTTGCAAAGATATTCAAAGTGCTAAACACAGTACGTTGTCCAATGTTATCCTTATGGAGAATCAATAAAATTTGATATCTTGATTATTTATGAATGTATATTGATGAAACTTGGTATGTGGCTTCACGTTGTACTGGTAAATTGATATTTGCACAAAAAACAAATGTTTTGTTGGTTGTCCCCGTAGCAGCTAACCTGCATACTCAGCCCTAATGTTATTCTTATGGAGAATAAGTAAAGTTTTATATCTCCCTTAATTATGAACATAAATTAATAAAACTTGGTAAGTAGCTTCACCTGGTTCAGTTATATTGATAATTGCATAAAAACTCATTTCTTATCTTCCTCGTTGCAGCAAACCTGCATACTCAGTCCTAATGTTATTCTTATGCGGAATAAATAAAATGTTATAAATCACTTATTTATGAATGTATTTTTGTCAAACTTGATAAGTGGCTTTATGTAGGAGTGAGAAACATATAAATGCATTGGAAATTCGCTGAGTACGCAGGTTTGCTGCGACGGGGGGTATTATTTTTCAAATGTACAGCGCAAGTTTGTCGATTTTCCATGTTTTTTGTATTTTTCCCCGTAGTTCGGATAAACAAATTTTTTCAAACAAATCAATCACATTTCCACGTAGGGAAATAAATTGCCTACATTGTGTATATCTTTGATTGTAAAAAAATTACTGTAAAAATGTTAGGACTCTACTTTTGAAAAGTTTTTCAAATTTTGTCAAAAGATTTTTTTTACATTTTGCAAAAAACTACTAACAGGGATTCCTTTTATTTTATTTTATTATAAATCTCCTTCTTTTTCTGAACAAAACAAATACAGTATATAAGTTATGTGACTACCTTATCAACAGTAGTTTAGGTACTGTGAATTGTTTGAAAAACCTCTGCAAAATGGCAATATATGAGTGACAATTTAGCAATTAGGCCTAAATCACCTGCACCATATTTACCAGGATATTATTTAGCAGGATATCCTGCCAATGCCAGATCTAAGGTTAAACTGTTCCTGATTTAATGCCACAGTTTGTTAAAAATGCCATCATTAGACCCTCTAACAAATTGTTTGTAATTGATCCTTGTTAGTGTAAGTTGACCATTGTTGATTCTATAATATGTATGGCCTACTTTACTACTTAATGAAAATTACTTATTTATGTTTGTTACTAACTTAATGCTGTGCTGTATGCCGATTAGATGGTTGCGGGTACCTCTAAAGGGCCATAGATCAGTGGTACCTGTAGACACATTTCAGTCACTTTCATTGATTTAAATTTGATTCTTCTGCATCAGCTGTAATTGGTATTGAATATTAGGTTCATTGTTGTAATTTTTTAACTTGCATTTACAAACTAGTCTGTAAATGGCTTTGTGGTTGAAATGTACCTACAATAAAAAATAAAATAAATAAAATATTCTTATTTACCTTTTGCCATTTCACTGTTAGCTACTCTTTTATACTATATGTATTTTTCTACAGTAAGCATCATAATATTATATTATTGTTAGCTATTATTTATATTGTGACCTTGCTGTTTTGAAATACAGTGGAACTTCAATAACTCAAACCTCAGGGGGAACGGAAAAATTTGAGTTATCGAATATTTTGAAATATCAAGGTGATTTTCCACAGACTTGAAGTTATTGAAGGTCACGGTAACGCAATAGATGGTTCATGGAAGGGTAGAATCCTTACATCATTTTGTGCTTTGAATCATAAATAGGTAGTTAATCATACTGTATAATAATAATTATTAGGTACAATTAAAGAGGATTTGAACAATTTTAAATGTCTCAAATAAGCTCGGAAATATTTTGTAAAGCTTCTTTGGTAACGTAGTAGAGGATGAAATACATAAAAATAATTTACTTCCTTCAGTGAAAATATTGTAGAGTAGGAAAGTAAACAAATAATGACTCACAGTTCGCGAGTTCGGTATTTTGGTGATGTTTTGCCTGTTCGACCATTTCCTGTCTATTTTCGAGACTTTTTTGCTCATTTCTTTTCACCTTTCCCAAACAAATCCCTCCCCCTTTCGGAAGTCAGTTCTGACCAACTACGCATCAATTTCAATTTAGGCTAGCTGAATATCAATGTACTGTAGGCTGTTCATATAAATTACAAAACTAAAAGGGAACAAAATATGATAACAAAGAAAACTGCAGAGCACTGTTGGAATTAGGGTGAAGCTGTAGGACATGTATTTTTGTTTTAAAATTGTCGACAGAGTTATCACTGGTGTTCCGAACTGCTTCCCAATGTCATTTTTTATTTTCTGTGTCAACAGCCTCAAATAATCTTCAACTTCTCCTCATAGGGTAGAGTTTTGTTGAACACATTTTGCCAAACTGCAAACTCTTAGTAAAAACTACAATTCACACACTACATCCAGAACCTCTAAACTCCCACCAACTAACGACACCAGACACAAATGTAATCAAATAAAAACCATTTTATTTAAGAAAAATACATAATTTACAACAAAATGAGTCTGTTTCTTATTTTATTAAATTAAATCTCCATATATGTGAAACCCATGTGTGAGGATGAGTGAGTTTGAAATGCATGTTGCTCATCAACATAAATTTGTCGGTTGTTTTACCGACACCAGGAGCACCTGGGAAAGAGGTGTAGTGGTGAGGGAGGGGTGGAATTTCTGGCTGCGAAGTCACTGGAGGTTTGGTGAATGAACAACTTCGACTTATAGAGGTTCTCTAGTCAATACTTCGACTTATAGAGGTACGACGATTGTACATATTCGAGTTATAGCAGTTCTACAACTAAAACTTTGACATAGAGGTGCGGCGATAGGCTAGGAATACTACAAAAATTTGTGTTACCGAGGTGTTTCCTACTAATCCTTCGACCTATAGAGGTAAAATAACATAGCATTAGGTAGGCAAGTTAAAGGGGAATGACAAAAATTTGAGTTATCAAGGAATTCGACTTACTGAGGTTCAAGTTATTGAGGTTCCACTGTAGGCCTAAATAAATCAAAAATAAAATGAACAAAAATAGTCAGTAAATGTTTTTAAGATGTTTTTATATCCTAATATTTTAAGATCAACCAAAAGATTTGCTTCTAGCTCCAAGAAATATCCTGTGTGGGGTTTTGTTTGCATTTAAATTTGTTTTGTTTAGCAATAAATTCAACCAAAAAGACACTTGAGTGTTTAGTTAAAATTTGTTCATCCAAATTCTAATCCTTGAACTGACCATTTAATAGTTGAATGCGGGATAACAGTCAATTCAATTTATAAAAATCTATGTCAGAGTAGTTTATGGTTGGATGCTTTTCACATTGTACAATAACCAATGCTTTATTAGCTACAACGTACTGTCAATAAGTTGATTATCAGATGATATAATAAGAGAGTTGTTGAGGAATGTGGAGGTTGATAGTTACCGGTACTGTGAATTATTTACCCTGCAGGGAATAATTGTTGTAGGATGGTGATCTACTTTACTGCTGCTACATATTCTTAGTAAAAACATTTATTTTCTTAACTTATGATAGGTAGCTGTGTATCTATAGAATTATGGCCTGGTGACGTTCAATTAGAAAAGTCCCTGGAAAAGGTCTGGATTATAATTTCAATATAATATTGTGTTCTTTATGGCTATCAGATTAATTTTATTGAACAGTTTTTTATGTACATATATTTAGGCCTTATTTTTCATTATGTTTCAGGGACCTACGGAACAGTGTTTAAGGCAAAAAATAGAGAAACCTTGGAAATAGTAGCTCTTAAAAGAGTGAGACTTGATGATGATGACGAGGTTAGTCAATGTCTTGGCCTATTTTCTATTCTATTGATGAATAAAAAAATGCCTTTTTTATCAATCAGCCTATGTAATATATTTTTATAAAATTGTTAAACGGGCAGGCCTAGTTTAATGATACTAAAATTATTTTATGGGGATAACAATTCACAGTTGTAGGTGCTTTGTGGGTGCTATTTTATTAGACTAGTGGCTTGAAGGGGCGATAGCCCCTAACCTTACTCCATATAGGAACACATGTCAGTTCGTAAAAAAAGGAGAATACAATAATCTCATGTTTTAATGTAAACAAAGCAGACGTTTTTAAATCCCCATGCTTTTCTTATGGCGGATGTTTTACATTATTTCTCGTTTGCTGGTATTAATTTGGAAATACTATTATTTTTCCCGAGTCCCTGGGATCAAGACCTTTAGTTTGAGCCTTCTCCCATCATCCTGAGATTTTCCAAACTCCTAAAATTTTGACTTAAAAATTTCACTTGCAGAATTATAATGAGCTCAAGTAGTAGTTTGATAATTATAGAGAATAAATAATAAACATTGTCACGGAATAAATATTATTATTATTATTAGAATTTTGGTGTTGAAGTTCCCTAATTACTATTGAATATAATTTAAAATCACACCATGCTCAATAAATGTGAACTATAGCAATCACCTAGTGATGGAAGTTCAAACCAAAAATAATTCTGAGATGTGTACTATAAAGCGGTATATAATCGGCAAGAGACAGTTGACAGGCACTGAATATAAGGCAATGATTGTCCTATTATACTCTAATATATCAAATGGTTGTCCTTGTAAAATTAATTCTTAATTTATTTTGAAGTGCAGTATGATTTTATTTTATTAAGTTCTGTTTTAGGGCGTACCGTCATCAGCACTGCGAGAGATTTGTCTGCTCAAAGAACTAAAGCATAAGAACATTGTGCGACTGTACGACGTGCTTCACAGTGACAAGAAGTTAACTTTGGTGTTTGAACATTGTGACCAAGATCTCAAAAAGTACTTTGACAGTCTGAACGGAGAGATTGATCTTGATGTTGTCAAATCTTTCATGTGAGTTATTGTAGGTGCATAGACTATAGAAGTTTTTCAATCTACTTAGGGATCTGAAAGTAAAATGCATCATTTAATTTCCAGGCAACAGAACAAGTGTCAACATATGATTTAATCATTTATTGGTTGGTTGTAAAACAGGTTTTACTTTAGTTCAGATGATGCAGACTATCTAAACAAGATAGATGAATGTAGTTTGTTAATAAATACAATATAATATTGAATGTTAAGGATATGGTACTAAGTTACCATGTTTTCTTGCAGCGTCTTCCAACATTCAAATTTATAAATGGCCTGATGATAGGAATGATTCATTTTTATTAGCTCTTGTAAATCTGGTCAAATTCCATACTTAATATGTAAACAGGATAAATAAAATAGTCTTACAACACTATAAAGTATATTTACACTTATACTGTACTTACATACAAGACGGTAAAATATACACAAAAGATGGTACAAGGCGATCGATTTCAACCAGTTACACTGGTCATCATCAGGCCCAATCAGAGAATGACAGAAACAAGATGGCGAACAGCTTAAATACTATTGGCTACCGGAAGTTCCGGAAACAAGTTGCGATAAGTACCACCATAGTCAATGTTCACCTGTTCATTGATCAATTTATCCCTACACTTACATTTTTCCTTAAAAATAAACAATTATTCCCATGCACTCAATACATTTCCTTTCTTACAAATATGGAGAATATTCAAATTGTCTTCAATTGTTCCCAATGAGTGGTCATTTTCCAGGAGGTGTTTTGCGATATTTGATCTTTCCGGTTTTTGGTTCTTCCATGCTGAACCATGATTCTTGTATCTTTTTACAAAATTAACGGTTTGACCAACATAAAAATTATCACAATCATTACAACTGATTTTATATACACCGGGCTTATCAAACTTATCACAATCTTCTATGTTCGGATGTAGAATTTTACTCATGGTGTTTTGTGTCTTGAAGGCTACGGATACTCCATACTTCTTAAATCGATTTGCAATATTCTGTGTTTTTTCGCCAGTGAAGTTAAATGCAACACTGGCGAAAAAACCAGAAAAAACCAGAAGATGTAGAATTTTACTCATGGTGTTTTGTGTCTTGAAGGCTACGGATACTCCATACTTCTTAAATCGATTTGCAATATTCTGTGTTTTTTCGCCAGTGAAGTTAAATGCAACACTGGCGAAAAAACACAGAATATTGCAAATCGATTTAAGAAGTATGGAGTATCCGTAGCCTTCAAGACACAAAACACCATGAGTAAAATTCTACATCCGAACATAGAAGATTGTGATAAGTTTGATAAGCCCGGTGTATATAAAATCAGTTGTAATGATTGTGATAATTTTTATGTTGGTCAAACCGTTAATTTTGTAAAAAGATACAAGAATCATGTTTCAGCATGGAAGAACCAAAAACCGGAAAGATCGAATATTGCAAAACACCTCCTGGAAAATGGCCACTCATTGAGAACAATTGAAGACAATTTGAATATTCTCCATATTTGTAAGAAAGGAAATATAATGAGTGCATGGGAAGAATTGTTTATTTTTAAGGAAAAATGTAAGTATAGGGATAAATTGATCAATGAACAGGTCAACTTTGACTCTGGTGGTACTTATCGCAACTTGTTTCCGGAACTTCCGGTAGCCAATAGTATTTAAGCTGTTCGCCATCTTGTTTCTGTCATTCTCTGATTGGGCCTGATGATGACCGGTGTAACTGGTTGAAATCGATCGCCTTGTACCATCTTTTTTGTATATTTTACCGTCTTGTATGCAAGTACAGTATAAGTGTAAATATACTTTATAGTGTCATAAGACTATTTTATTTATCCTGTTTAGTTGTAACAACACGCATCATGCTAATAAAGAAATTATTTACTTAATATGTTTTATGAATGTACTAATTGTTAACGCGTTCACTGCATTACAGAAAATTTGTATGTGATTACGGTGGTGCGTTACGAGACCTATGATTCTCATTTAGTGTGATTAAGGCTGTCCGATACGAGATCTTGAGATCTCGCTGCACAGACGATCTCTTGCGCATCATAACATTGAAACGAATAGAAACAGAGCACTGTGTTGTATTTTGTGAACTAACACACTGTTGCTACCTGCACCCTGCTCAGGATTTAAATATTACACAATAGTGCGAGGCACTGAGAACTCGTACTGCACATTTACATGAAAAACACACCAAAACACACCACAAATCAATTGAGGTTATTGCACTCACAACAAACAACTTTTGGCGCAATGTTGTGAACGGAAAGTACTCAAGAGCTCCAAGCAGCGCTCTGAAACTAAGCTTCGTTACGAGATCCGGGGGTCTCGTGTCGTATAAAAGTAATCATTTATTACTTCAGTGTGTTACGAGATATGTAGGTCTCGTTTGTTGTCATGGTTACCAGGAATCAACAAGCTTTATGGACATTTATATCTTAATTCCCTATGTCAATTTACATAAGAGTTATCGACACCGTATCTGAGGGAAGAATATCATATTATGCAGGCGCACCAAATATAGGTTATGGTACGAGACCTCGGGACCTCGTGACGCAGTGAATGTCTTAAGGCCTACTTATATGTGAAACTAAACAACTAGTAAATTCTTTAAAACAATAAGCTTCAAATCAAATCAAATAAATCTTTATTCATAAAATGCATGTTAAGTACCTATTGAATGGCGTCATCAAAACTTAAGAGTAGAACTTAAGACTAAAAATAAATAATGAAAAACAAAATCAACAGTAAATCCATGAGGGGGTGGAAAAGTACTCCTCCAGAGAATACAAAGCTTTGTCAATAAAATAACTTTTGACTTTGTTTTTAAATTTCTTAAGGTTTTCCTCATTTTAGCGAATTTCCCCTATAGGGAAGAAGCTATTACCATAGTTGGCATGGTAAGACCTAGGCCCGGGACCATGATAACTTTTCGTTTTGAGGTCCCCAAAAACACCATTCGTTCAAAACTGTATATATATATATATATATATATATGTGTGTCCGTGAGCACGATAACTCTCGTAAAATTATCCGATTTTGATGAAATTTGCTATAAACGTGTAAAGCAACGTTTATGACTTTAAGTTCGAAAACCAGCCAGATCGCTCTATCCGAAGGGGTATTTTGGGGGGTTTTGTACCCCAAAAATGGGTTTTTCGAAATTTTTACATATAATTTTGGAAATGGTCAAATTTTATTTTTTCCCATTGGATTCAGCTTAAAAACCACACAATTTGGTATTTTTATCATTTCTCTACGTCAATTAGTTACCGAGATATTGAAGTGCTAAACACAGTACGTTGTCTAATATTATTCTTATGGAGAAAAATAAAAATTTTATATCTCGCTTATTTATGAACGTATACTGACGAAACTTGGTATACGGCTTCATCTGGTTGTGGACCATTGATATTTGCTCAAAAAGACAATTTTTTACCCAAGGCTCCCGTAGCAGCAAACCTGCGTACTCAGCCCCATGTTATTCTTATGGAGAATAAGTAACGTGTTATCTGCCTTCATTATGAAAATAAATTAATGAAATTTGGTATGTGGCTTTACCTACATGAGTTATATTGATATTTGTATAAAACCCTATTTTTTGTGTTCCTTGCTTCAGCAAACCTGCATACTCAGCTGCCATGTTATTCTTATGGAGAATAATTAAAATGTCATAAATCGTTTATTTATGAATGTATATTGATGAAACTGGGTATGTGGCTTTATGTGGTATTAAGATACATATATATGCATTGGAAATTTGCTGAGTATACAGGTTTGCTGCTACGGGGGTATATATATGTGTGTGTCCGTGAGCACGATAACTCTCGTAAAAATTATCCGATTTTGATGAAATTTGGTATAAACTTGTAAAGCAACATTTATGACTTTAAGTTCGAAAACCAGCCAGATCGCTCTATTCAAAGGGGTATTTTTGGGGGGTTTGTACCCCAAAAATGGGTTTTTCGAATTTTTTTATATATAATTTTGGAAATAGTCAAATTTTAGTTTTTCCCATTGGATTCAGCTTAAAAAAACACACAATTTGGTATTTTGATAATTTCTCTATGTCAATTGGTTACCAAGATATTGAAAGTGCTAAACACAGTACGTTGTCTAATGTTATTCTTATGCAGGAAAATAAAAATTTGATATCTCGCTTATTTGTGAACGTATACTGACGAAACTTGGTATACGGCTTCATCTGGTTGTGGACCATTGATATTTGCTCAAAAAAACAATTTTTTACCAAAGGCTCCCGTAGCAGCAAACCTGCGTACTCAGCCCCATGTTATTCTTATGGAGAATAAGTAACGTGTTATCTCCCTTCATTATGAAAATAAATTAATGAAATTTGGTATGTGGCTTTACCTACATGAGTTATAATGATATTTGTATAAAACCCAATTTTTTGTGTTCCTTGCTTCAGCAAACCTGCATACTCAGCTGCCATGTTATTCTTATGGAGAATAATTAAAATGTCATAAATCGTTTATTTATGAATGTATATTGATGAAACTGGGTATGTGGCTTTATGTGGTATTAAGATACATATATATGCATTGGAAATTTGCTGAGTATACAGGTTTGCTGCTACGGGGGTATATATATGTGTGTGTCCGTGAGCACGATAACTCTCGTAAAAAATATCCGATTTTGATGAAATTTGGTATAAACGTGTAAAGCAACATTTATGACTTTAAGTTCGAAAACCAGCCAGATCGCTCTATTCAAAGGGGTATTTTGGGGGGTTTTGTACCCCAAAAATGGGTTTTTCGAATTTTTTTATATATAATTTTGGAAATAGTCAAATTTTAGTTTTTCCCATTGGATTCAGCTTAAAAAAACACACAATTTGGTATTTTGATAATTTCTCTATGTCAATTGGTTACCAAGATATTGAAAGTGCTAAACATAGTACGTTGTCTAATGTTATTCTTATGCAGGAAAATAAAAATTTGATATCTCGCTTATTTGTGAACGTATACTGACGAAACTTGGTATACGGCTTCATCTGGTTGTGGACCATTGATATTTGCTCAAAAAAACAATTTTTTACCAAAGGCTCCCGTAGCAGCAAACCTGCGTACTCAGCCCCATGTTATTCTTATGGAGAATAAGTAACGTGTTATCTCCCTTCATTATGAAAATAAATTAATGAAATTTGGTATGTGGCTTTACCTACATGAGTTATAATGATATTTGTATAAAACCCAATTTTTTGTGTTCCTTGCTTCAGCAAACCTGCATACTCAGCTGCCATGTTATTCTTATGGAGAATAATTAAAATGTCATAAATCGTTTATTTATGAATGTATATTGATGAAACTGGGTATGTGGCTTTATGTGGTATTAAGATACATATATATGCATTGGAAATTTGCTGAGTATACAGGTTTGCTGCTACGGGGGTATATATATGTGTGTGTCCGTGAGCACGATAACTCTCGTAAAAAATATCCGATTTTGATGAAATTTGGTATAAACGTGTAAAGCAACATTTATGACTTTAAGTTCGAAAACCAGCCAGATCGCTCTATTCAAAGGGGTATTTTGGGGGGTTTTGTACCCCAAAAATGGGTTTTTCGAATTTTTTTATATATAATTTTGGAAATAGTCAAATTTTAGTTTTTCCCATTGGATTCAGCTTAAAAAAACACACAATTTGGTATTTTGATAATTTCTCTATGTCAATTGGTTACCAAGATATTGAAAGTGCTAAACATAGTACGTTGTCTAATGTTATTCTTATGGAAGAAAATAAAAATTTGATATCTCGCTTATTTGTGAACGTATACTGACGAAACTTGGTATACGGCTTCATCTGGTTGTGGACCATTGATATTTGCTCAAAAAAACAATTTTTTACCAAAGGCTCCCATAGCAGCAAACCTGCGTACTCAGCCCCATGTTATTCTTATGGAGAATAAGTAACGTGTTATCTCCCTTCATTATGAAAATAAATTAATGAAATTTGGTATGTGGCTTTACCTACATCAGTTATAATGATATTTGTATAAAACCCAATTTTTTGTGTTCCTTGCTTCAGCAAACCTGCATACTCAACTGCCATGTTATTCTTATGGAGAATAATTAAAATGTCATAAATCGTTTATTTATGAATGTATATTGATGAAACTGGGTATGTTGCTTTATGTGGTATTAAGATACATATATATGCATTGGAAATTTGCTGAGTATACAGGTTTGCTGCTACGGGGGTATATATATGTGTGTGTCCGTGAGCACGATAACTCTCGTAAAAATTATCCGATTTTGATGATTTTGATTTATGGAGAATAATTAAAATGTCATAAATCGTTTATTTATGAATGTATATTGATGAAACTTGGTATGTGGCTTTATGTGGTATTAAGATACATATATATATATATGCTTTGGAAATTCGCTGAGTACGCAGGTTTGCTGCTACGGGGGTATTATTTATTCCTAGTATTATGTGGATGACAGATAAATTCTGTGCTTTTTATATTATTTTTTGCAATGATATTAGTCCCAATAATATATTGCCCATATACTGTTAAAATCTTTAATTCTTTAAATTTATCTTTTGTTGTTACATTGTAATCTAGCTTCATTATGATTCTAATTGCTCTCTTTTGGTGTTTAAGTATACAATCCATATTTGCCTTTGTTGTTGAACCATAAAGGCTTAAGGCATAAGGTAAATGACAGTAAATATTGGCAAAATATATATTTTTCAATGTTTTTTGGTTACAAAAAAATTACATTCTATAAAGTGAATAAAGCCCTGAATTTAATGTTGATAGTAATTTATCTACATGTTTATTCCAGTTTGAATTTTGGTCTATTGTTAGGCATAGAAACTGTGTGCTACTTTTATTTTCTATTTATTGCGAGTTGTACATAGTAATTGGTTCAGTTATCTGCTTGTTTTGATGGGTTTTAAATGTTATGAAATTAGTTTTTTGTGCATTCAGCTTTAATTTATGCTGCTGCAAGAAACATCCAATGTTTTATAGTTCAATAAAACTCAGGATTTCAACTTGTTGAACAGTATTAGCTGATATTAGCTGATACTTTATATTGTCTGCATAAAAACAAAGATTATTTTGTGGTAAGCACGCAAGTGAGTTTCCTGCATCATTAATGTAGCACAGAAACAAAAGAGGACCTAAAATTGATCCCTGTGGGACACCACATAGCACATTTTCAGTTTCTGAGAAAAACTTTAAAACTCTGTTGTGGAGGTATCGATTGTGGAGGTATGACTGAAACCATTTTATTTATCTCTTTGATATGTCTAACATTAGCAATTTATTTATCAGTTGAGAGTGGTTGACACTATCAAATGCCTTTGATAGGTCCATGAAAATTCCAGTTGTGTATTCTCCTTTGTCTACTGATCCAATTATAGATTCTGTGAATGATACTGCTGCAGTAATTGCAGATTTCTAAAACTGTGCTGATAATCATTTAATAATTTTGACTCTTCTAAGTAGCTTAATAACTGATTGCTAACAATTTTCTCATCAATTTTTGATATTACTGGAAGGAGGGAAATGGGGCAGTAGTTTGACACAGTTTCTAGGTAATTTTTCTTATGGATTGGTATAATTTTAGATTTTTTCAACTGATTGGGGAAAATTCCTGAACCAAAAGATGAATATTAAGTGGTCTTAAAATTTTACTTACATATTCTTTGACATATTTTATAACTTTATAGGACTGTCATCATATCCTGAAGAGTTACTGTTTTTTATTGAGCTAATTATCTTTTCCACCTCCCTTGCATCAACAAATTCAAAATTCATACTTTTGTTATACCTTGCTCACTTGTATTATTAATACTATCATTTTTTTTATTTTTGCAGTTAAACTTACTAATATCCTCAGCTACATTGACAAAATATTCATTAAATACATTTGATATTGTTCTAGGGTTACTTATGCTACGGTTTCCCTTTTGCAAGCAGATATTTTTAGTTTTATTTTCATTCCTTTTACCTACTTCCGAGTTTATAATCCTCCAGACTGTTTTTTGTATATTTTCAGATTTCTGTATTATATTTTCAAAATAATTTGTTTTAGCTTGAGCTACTTTTATCTTATAATTTAGTTTTTTTGTGTCATATCTTGAGTCAAAACATGGTTTTTGTTTCCCCGAATTTGTAATGTCAATTGCAGTAGTTCTTTTTTTCATTTTTCAGATCATCTGAAATCCAATTTTGTTTAAATTTTTTTCAGTTACTGTTGTCTTAGGGAATGATGTATCAAAATAAAATTTAAATGTATTGTAAAACTCATCATATTTTGTATTAACAGGGGCAATGTAAACATTTTCCCAAATTTCATATTTTAAAAGCCTCTTAAATAAATTCAGGTTTTGATCTGAAAACTTACGAGCTGTACGTTTTTCTGCTTTTTGCTTTTCATTATTGAGTTTTTTATTTTTATTGTGAAGCAGTTGTCCATCATAATCTGATAGGCAAGTTATTATCCCCTCAGTCAGTATGGAATCATTACAGTTTTTACAATATAATTATCAATTGCTGATTTAAAATTTTCTGTTACTCTTGTTGGGAAGCTTACAAATCGGTCAGTATGTTAACAAGAAAATTTCTACTGATGTTATAAATTAGAATGTTTGTATGTTTGATGCTCCATCATGTACTGGATTGAATGTGTAAAGTTTTGGTGGGAGGTAGCTAACACACCAGAGACAAACAGCTGCACCAGTTTTAATGAACAATTTATTTTATTGAAATGTTTTATGAAAATTTAGGGCAACACCATCCTTGCTGAGTTTTTTAACTGGGAAGATTGAATTATGGGGAAGGGGTTTTAAATGTGGAATCTAAAATTACATAAGTACTTGGGTTTACAAAGGCTTGCTTTTTTTATAAATTTGAATTCAAGTCAGAAGTAAATAACAAATTAACATTTTTATGTAGTAAAAGAACAAGATTTGTTATTATAGGTTTTTGAGTATTTTACATTACCTACTGGCTTTTGATTCCTTGAATGTTGTCATTCAGGTATCAGCTTCTAAGAGGCCTGGCGTTTTGTCACTGTCACAATGTTCTCCACAGAGATCTCAAACCTCAAAATCTTCTGATAAACAAGGTAATCTAATTCCTTTACCTAGTAACAGATTTAGCATTTTACTTACCACGTTAGCTGTCATGTTGATTTGATAAGACCAAAACCAGTCCAGTTGGAAGAGGGTTTACGTTGAGTTTTGTTTAAATAATGCTTTGGTAAAAAATTGCCCTTGCTACAGTTTTTAACACCACTGACCACCCCTAAGCAGCATTAGAGAGCATATAAATGAGCCTTTAGCAATTAGGCTGTAGACAAAAACGTTAAAGCAGTTTGTGCATTCAAATTCTACATTAACTAAAGGGTTTTTGAGGGTTTATGTAAAATTTAATATAGATAAATAAAACTGTACACTCCAGTTGTAGATCTTTCAGCTCTAACACTCTTCTGTTGCAGAATGGTGAGCTTAAGCTAGCAGATTTCGGCTTGGCGAGAGCGTTTGGTATCCCAGTCAAGTGTTACTCCGCGGAAGTGGTGACTCTGTGGTACCGTCCACCTGATGTCTTGTTCGGAGCCAAGCTGTACACCACCTCCATAGACATGTGGTCTGCTGGCTGCATATTTGCTGGTTAGATTGGTTTCTTCTCCTAACTCGCAATTTGTTCAACGGTGTCCAACTTGAAAAAAATATAGCGCATGTAAAAGAAAGAGAGGGAGATAACCAGTCCTTCACTACATCTCCCTTGAGCCGAGTTAAAGGAAGAGGGGGTAAGGAGGAGTGTTGTGGTAGGCACTTTTCATAAGACCATCATAAGGCACTTGAGACCATCACTGCAACTTTAACTATCACAAAATTTCTTTAAAGTTTGCGGTTCAAGCAGTTATTTAAAAATACCAGTTTCTAAATAGCAGAACAAAAAATAACAGCCATCAGAAGGGAAAATATGGAACCATCAAATCAAACCTCTTGATGATGAAGCTAAAGGGATGGATGGTTTCTTTGTGTGTAGCACACCTGATAAGCTGTATTGCTACTGTTTACCTATCCCTATAGTGTGTCCCCTGGGACATCTTTTATTTAAAACAATGAAACAAAACAAATCTAACCACTCCAATCTCATGTTTACCACTATATGATGGTTAAAGTTTCAATATTTACTTAAGAAAGATATTTATGCTACTTTAACTTATGTTTACTAGTTATAAAACGTTCACGGGTTCCAATACAGAGTACAGTCCAAGTGTTTTATGCTATCTCTATAATATAACTTCTAGTATAACCAGGTTTGACAGGCCTAGCTTTTTTCGAAACAACTGAAAAAGTAGAAGTCTCTAGGAATGCAATTAGTGGTAAGAATACCAATTAAATTATAAGAATCATAATTCATGTATTAGGCCTGGTTAAAACTAATAACCTTACTCCAGTCTCTTCGTAACTGCTGCAATTTGTTTTGAAAGTTATATTATTTGCTTGGTCTGTGGTGTGCAGAGTTAGCCAACGCAGGCCGGCCGTTGTTCCCCGGCTCGGACGTCGATGACCAGCTCAAGAGGATCTTCAAGCTGCTAGGGACTCCGAGTGAGGAGACGTGGTCCGGAGTGACGCAACTGCCCGACTACAAGCCCTTCCCCCTCTACCACCCCACCATGAGCATGGTCCAGGTAAGCTGCAGTGTGGAGGCCTTTAGACACTAGTCACCACTCAAGGCAGGTGGAAGGTGACCTGTGGAGGGGCAGTGGAGTGGGGAACATATCTCAGACCCCCTCCCCCCAACTGCCATCACTCTTCATCGTACTGGGCACGATATGTACCATTGAGTTAATTTTTAGCCAGTTTTTAAAGAATCTATTTTTATGTCTTGTGGTTTTTGAATTGTTACAATAGTTTGCATTGAGCTTCAAATTGTTTTTTTTTTCCATTTTATGACCAAAGATTTCTTGACTAAGGTTTCTGCAAATATGAGGTATTCATAGTAGGCTACATAAGTGATATATATCTTAGATAACAGATTTTTTAGTAATTTCAAACACCTTCCTTTCCCGGCCCGCCTCCCTCGTATTATATACAATTGTTTTTCTATGTAATAAGCTTAAAACAAAAGAAATAATCAGTTTTAGAAGCTGGTAATTTAACAAAACAGTATTGTTTTAAATGAAATATTTGTTATGAAAATATTAATTATTTATTATAGTTTTGGATTATGGTTTTGGATTATGGATTATGGTTCAAGATGTGGCAATGTTAAAACCAGCTACCCATTTATTAAGAAACGTTTCAAGCATTGAAAATTTCAATAAAGGTTTTTTGTTAACAAAATAATAATCCACAGACTAATAACAAGGTTTAATAACTGTGCTAAATTTTATCCCCTATGGATCATTACAGCCCAAACGTTGGGGTGGGCGAGTACTCGAGTTTTGAGTAATTGTTCCGAGTACTAAAGACTACTCGAAGGCCGAGTCGAGTAGTAAAAATACTCAAAACTATCGAGTCGAGTAGTTTACTACTCCCGCCGTTTACTCCGAATAGTTGAAGATGGTACCTTCTCCCGTCATTTACCCACTTTTACGCCGCTAACAAATGTTGTAACAAAATAAGTGACTGAAATAAAGAAAAATAGGCTTAAAATCTATTTTTAGCTCATATGAAAGGAGACAACAGGTGGGTTATTTTGGATACCTGTGAAGGGGGCAAAAAATCACTTTCTTGTTAATTAAAATTTTATTGTTTTGATAAACTAACCCAAATTTCGATGTATGGATATATATTTGTAATACTTATATTTTGTTTGTTATTGTTGTTGAAAACAGTATATATTTTTTTATTTTTTATTAAAATCATTATTCATTCATGGTAAAATAAACGTTAAAATAAATAATTACGTTAATAATTCAATAACATTTTATGTTTACAATTCAAGTTTATTATGTAAAAAGCATGGTTTTCAATAACAAAATAAAATGAGTTTTTTTTTTACTTTTTAAAGAACTACTCGACTCGATACTCGAGTAGTTTGGTTCATTGCTCGACTCGATTTAAAAAACACTACTCGCCCACCCCTACGAAACGTGCCAATCAAATTAAAAAAAAAAAAAACAGAAAAAATTACCAAAGTTTGTATTTATTTTTCCCCTCTTAAAACATGAAATGTCAAAGTTACCAGTATAGATATAAAAC
Organism: Allygus modestus; assembly: GCA_963675035.1. Taxonomy (NCBI): domain Eukaryota; kingdom Metazoa; phylum Arthropoda; class Insecta; order Hemiptera; family Cicadellidae; genus Allygus; species Allygus modestus. The sequence continues at coordinate 82,161,473 of OY776115.1, forward strand.
TGTCTGATGTATCAAGTTTTTTAGTGTTAAATTAATGAAGTTTGTATAGTGTAATAGTGGTCAAGACTTCCCATTCCTCAAACAGCAGAGTACAAGGCTATACCAATCCTCCTCCCCCTTTGTTGTTTGTGTGTAGATAGGCTCAACTAGGACTACAGAAGAAGTGGGGAAGACAGTAGGATTCTTTCACACTTACCGGTTTGGACAACTGGTCAAAGTCCAGGAAAAATGTATTATTTCTTCCACATTGACCGGAATAATATCGGTCAGCAAAAAACTGAACTAACATAATTAAAGCTTTAGGGCCATTTTAGTGATTTTATTTTTGAATTAATGTTGTGTTAAATATGAATTGGACATATTTATACTGTACTATTTGTGTACTATTTTATCCCCACCAAAACAAAAAATAAAAACTATAAATTTTATTCTGCATTCATGTTTATAAAATCATTTAGGCGCTTATCCCTAAGCACAGGACTAGCTTTCACTGGGGAAAACAAGAGGTCTTCAACCTGTCATAGTGAGATAAATACACTTTTTAATCTTAAAACTACTAAAACTAACTTGATGCAATGAAACTACCTAACACTCCTATAGGCATTAACTACTACATAAAACCAATAAAAACAAACAATAAATGCCAAATTGGAGATGTTGACAAAAGCTGCCGACCAACTGAATGAGAATTTAAACTTTTCAACACGTGAGCCTATCAAGAAATTTGCCGGTCGGTCGTAAACTGGCACCATCCAATCCAGTGGCAGTAGCTCAGTTCCGGCAAAATGCTGTTGCCGGTGAGTGTGAAATGTCCCATGTTCTTCTATAACTAAAATAATTTGAACAGTCAAATTTTTGCCAGTTGTCCAAAAGTGGACAACGTGAAAGGAGCCTATGGGTGGGATGGAGATTTTTCCCTTCATTTCCTTCAAAAACCTAGCTGAGTTCAGTCTGAGCAGGTACTAGAAGTTACTAATAATAACGCTTTTGGCAGTTTCATTCTTACTTATGTTTTTTATTTTTACCTAAACGTTTCGATGCCACTTTCGACATCTTCATCGTTAGGAAGGTTATATAAACAAAACAAAAATATAAATAGGGAAGATGGATATAGCTCTCTAAGTCTTGGCTTCCAATTTTCAAAAAAAGAAATAAATTAAAAATACACCCCATGGATCACCATATTTATATATTTAAATGTTTGACTAATGTACTTAAATTAGATGTAGTAGTAAGCTATGATATGATTCACTGTTTGTTTTTAATTTTTGTTGTGTTAATATAACCTTCCTACCGATGAAGATGTCCAAAGTGGCATCGAAACGTTTAGGTAAAAATAAAAAAACATAAGTAAGAATGAAACTGCCAAAAGCGTTATTATTAGTAATTATAACAATGGCTTACTTAAGTTTAAGAATTGAAAGGTACTAGAAGTATTTGCTCTGACTGGTTCGTGGAGGAGTGATTTGGAGGCAAGGCTCACATTCACCTTACCGCCCACTGCGATTGATCTGTATAAGGCCCTTCCTTTGTACAGGTCGTGCCCAAGTTGAACAGTAAAGGACGGGACCTGCTTCAGCGGCTATTGGTGTGCAATCCATCCCAGCGCATGGCGGCGGACGACGCAATGGCTCACCCCTACTTTGCCGACCTCCCCTCCTCCGTCCGCCAGTAGTGAAACCCTCCCCACCTATCTCGACGAATGTTAAATGTGTCTAAGGTCTGAGTTTTTTCTCTTGAACATGTTTTTTAAAGGAACAAAATGAAACAACTTTGCCAGCAGGAAAATGTACTTTATTGTTAAAAAGTAACAGGGCACATGCAAATTCAAAATGAATCTGATGGTGGTTTCGTTAGGTTGTTTGACTGACAGAAATGTCTTGTAGATAACGTTTTAGAAAGTGTTTCAATTTTTAATTCTAATTTTGAAAGCGAGTTTGATTTTATTATAAGATACATGTGGCTTTCAACATGAATCTTTTATCCTGTGAGGTGATCTACCACGACCACTTGGTAAACACATGGGTAACAAGGGAAATGAAAGCGAATGTGTGCTCATTCAAATTGTGAGTGTTAATCTGGACAACCAATGCTCATGGACTCAAGGTTTTGTAGCAGTAATTATTTAATTCAATTAATTTTGTCTGTCTTAAAATTTTAGGTTTGTAAAGTTTTACTAGTTCTTAGGATTGCAATAGTGACTACTGTGATCAAATCCAGATTTAAGCACGAGAAATAGATTTTATGCAGGATTGAAAAAAAACTTCAAAGATATTTAACTTCAGAATAATTCTGTGTTTGACAATTCAGCAATTAATAGCCTGGGTAGCACAGGGGTTGGAGTGCTCCCCTCATTTTGTGAAGGTTCAATATTGGACCCAGCTGCCATTTGTCACTGGGCTATTAGTGCTTCTAAGAAAATAATGATCGTAGACATAACACGACTAGGGTAGGGGCCGTTCCCTTTTAAAACGCAAAAAAATGCCACTAGCATATATACTAAGGGTGTGCGAGTAATCAAACTTCGAGCTGAATATTGCAGTATTCGGTTTGGCTCGAGATTTGCAAAAAAGTTTGAAGTTCGAGCCAAATATTTTAAAACGCCGACTAGTGAAAAGAGTCGGCTACAAAAGTAAATTTAAAGCAAAAAACTTTCCAGAATCATTGTTAAAATTCTCGTAGTTTGCGTCGGTAGAGCTCCATAACAAATACAATTCAGCAATGCTAATGCTTTCGGTCCTTCGTTTAAAAAAATAACTAAAAATTAAAGTGCTGAAATATTTTAAACTGCCGACCTTTTCAACCAACGCAAGGGAGCTACTTTCTCTACGCTCAATCACATCAAGTGGACCTATCACATTATTCTGTTTGCAGTACCCAAGTTGAGTTGTGCAATATTTCACTGTTAATAATAATTAATTCAACAATCGTACTGCTCGAAAAAAAAGGACCACAGCAAAAAACTAAAATCCATGAAAACACTTTTTCTAACTGTTGCATCGGTACAGTATTTCTACAACTTACAACTTTGTACATATTACACAATAATTATATTCCCTGGAATCTGAAATTATGTCTGGCAACACTGTTGACATGCCCACTTTGCGAACTGCCTTAAGACGTTGAGTGAAGATGGTTATTATAATGTAATAATGATTTAGCGTGACTAGTTAGGGACAAGGTTGGAGGTGATGAGCGCCTAATAATCATGACGGTTAGGTTCATTTGGAAAAGCTCTAGGCTGTGAGAATTTGGTAAGTTGGGAAAAGGATAGACAGCTAGCTTACCTGAAGAGAATAAAACAGGTGTAGCACAGGAGACACATAAAAAAAACACACACAAAAAAAAACACTTGATATTTCGTCCCTCTTGGGGACTTGAAGTATGAAGTAATACTTCATTCTCTTCTCTTCTGATGAAGTCCCCAAGAGGGACGAAATATCAAGTGTTTTTTTTGTGTGTGTTTTTTTTTTATGTGTCTCCTATGCTACACCTGTTTTATTCTCTTCAGGTAAGCTAGCTGTCTATCCTTTTCCCAACTTACCAAATTAATAATCATGACGGCGTTTTAATGTGCAGCCAAAATAGTACTCTCCAAAAATTAGATTGTTAAAAACTCAACTAATTGCCAGGTTCACAAAATCTAAGGATTTTATAAAAACTCTGAATGTTTTTAGAGTACACGGTAACTCATGTTTATTATACCGGTGCTCATATTTAAAAGGTTGATTATATTCTATGTATGCCGAAGGCCCTAATCAAGAGCAAGACGCGATCAAAATGGCGCAGTGCTTTGTTACGCTACAGCTGTGCGATTAAAATCAAATTGTTAACTCCGCGGGATTGTTTGAATTTGTGAGTAAACATCAGTAGAAGTAGAAAGCATATAATTTTGTAATTGTATGTTATCAAATTGTTAAAGCAGTGATGGAACCCTAAGTTTCAGAAGCAGAAGTAATAGGTTAGATAGAACATATGCTAGACCTACTATTATTGAATAACTTATTTCTGTGTGTACAATAGGATATAGAGACTGGTTTAACTAACTTGTATTTATTTCAAATTATAACCTAAAATTTACTATTTACAACAAACAGTTGAATGAGAGATAGGCTTACTGGATTTGGCAATTCCCAAGGCTAAGGCTTAAGTCTTTGATTACATGGAGAGTACGTATTGACATATAGTCAATTATTAATATTATGGCTATTAATAAATATGGTAATAACTGCATTAGTTAACCTGTGGGCTTATCAGTCTAGTTAAAAATTTGTAGTTCTCTTCCTTTATGTTATTCTTTTTCTATGTAGCCTACCTACTTTATATTGAAAGAAAATTTGTTCGTTACTATCAACAAGTGGTCTTAATAAATTTTCATTTTTAATAGCCTACTTATTTAGTTATTTTCCCACTGTAGGCCTTTATTTATTAAATGCAGGAATAATGAATCTAGAAGAAGTGAATGAAAGATAAGACAAATATTGTAAGTTATAAATTATTTTACGTCACCATAATGAATAAAATGTTTGTTCTTTTAAACTTAATATAAATAAAGTATATATTTAGAGGCCTAATCAAAAATGCTCAAAACTTTGAAAAAATTCTGCCCGGCTTGGCTCGAGTCAGAAAATCACTACCGGTATACTGCACACCCCTAGGGAATGTTCTCATCAAAAAAGCTCGGCTCGAGAAAGCTCGAAGCTCGAGAAATTAGAAAAAGGCTCGGCTCGGCTCGAGCCAGAAATCACTATTCGCACACCCCTAATATATACTTGCATCCAAAACTAAACACATACAAGGGTTTATCTTGAGAAGGTACATAATGTTAGCTTCACAAAAGTGCGCTTTTTATTAAAAAAAACTATAGCGAATATAGAAAAGTAAAACAACAAATCATATGATGTTAGTAAATATGTTCAACATTAAAATAAATGCATTTTTTATTAAAAGACACTGTGTATGAATAAAACTATGATACAAAGGACGACTCCTCTTTTTCAAGCAAAATATTTGTTTGTGTAAAAATGAGTAATTTTTTGGGGGAAAAGTACAGAAAAATTAAATGCCTGCAAAAAATATACTGATAAAAAACAAAAATTCATTAATCTTCTTAAAATTATTAATTGGGATAATAGCTAAAACACTGGTTTTAAGTTATTTTCCTTAAAATCAAAAATCGTATTCACAGCATTTTTTTAGATTGATTAACACTATTGAGACACTTTCTTCTTTTTTAATTAATGTGTATTTTGTGATATGTAAAATTTGTTTGTTGATTTCTAGTCATTTATTGTTATCTGTGTTATGTGTAGCTTATAAGTATAATATTATTCTTGATCATTGGTAGTATACATTCCATTGACCTGACTTTTCAAAAGAAATGCTTTACGCTCATTTTTGTATACCTTTTTATAGTTATTTGTGCTTTTCTTTTTATACCGATATTTTCTGTAATTTGCGATTACATTGTTCTGAAAGAGGCAATGATAATTGTCTGTTTTTTTAAAGTCTTTGGTTAATAGCAAACCTGTAAATAAATGTACAGCTATTTATTGTATTATTGTGACATATTTTTATATCCAAATTAAATTGTTAGCGTTAACAATTACATGTATGTCATTTTTATTATCCTTACCCATTATTACTAAATACCCTAAATTTGAGAATAACTGGCAAAACTCAACCCATCTTGATCCAAAAATCACTACTTGCACACCTTTAGCTTCTTTTAACAAAAGAATGTCCAATATCTTCAATGGTCAAGCTATTGTGTGTTTGAGCTAGAGAAGTCATTGAAAACAGCAACTGACATCAACAGTTTGATAAGTGGAGCGATATGCAAGCACATGATTTGAGCTGATTGGGAACTTCCAACTTTAAAAAATGTGCCCTTAAAACTTAATAAATATCATCCTCATAACATAAAGTAGAAAGCCTTTAAATAGTGATGAGTCGAGTAATTTACTCGTTAAGTATCGAGTCACGTGCCAACTCAATTCTCATCCTACATTACTTGAGTATTGGAATGAGTTGTTGGATCACAAATTTTCCGCTAGGTGATTCTTAGCGCTGATGTCTTTTTTATGCCCTGTACTCGGGAAATAGTTGTTAGAATCACCACTATGAGTCGACAGCGCTGAGTGCATTAGAATCAAGTCTAAGTACTCGAGATGGTGGTTTTTAACCGCCAGTATAAGTCGGCCAGCGCTGAATTGAGTCAGACTCGGAAATATTGGCTTGAGTCGGCTAACATCGGCGTTGCAGACACACGACTGTTTAATCTTTTAAACATTTACCATATATTCATAATCGTAAATAGAGTCAAAAACACGACTCAGAACACGGTTAGAGTCCCAACTTGCTAAAACAACTTGGGTAAGGTTATGTAATGATATTTAATTCAGAGGGCTGAGTGCCCGATCCCGAGTCCATTACTAGAGTTCTGACTCGAGTCGTCGGGGTATCGCCGGTATCGAGTACGTTACTCGAGGAAAGCAAATTCCCGACTTGTCACATCACTACCGTCATCTGGCTACTACCCATGTCATTACGATCTTTTAAAGTCCAGCAAAGTTTGGAAAAAACGTATTACTTGTTACTGACCAGTTTTGGTTGGTTGACTTCATAAAGAACTTAAAATTATTTAAATAGTTGTTTATGTATTAAAAGTGTAAAGAACCGGTAAGTCTTTATCAATAGTGAGAAAACTGTTTCCGCACAACGCTATGCGTGCACAGTATTTTTAAAAGCGATAAAGACACTTTACACTCGAATTACATACACAATGTACAGTATATGCAGTGTATACAACTGCAATTTTGGATACCACACAAAATGCAATAAACGGTATCAGGAAACTGACATATACTTCTCCCATTTAGCCCAACTTTAATGAATAAATTACTTTTTATTTACTAAATATAGAATACAAAGCACGGTCGAATGTACAGAAAACTTTGTAAACTAGTTGTTTCAAAAACATCCACCCGAGGCATTACAGAATCCATTGCCACAAACGTGGTTTTAAGAGGGGAGATGCCCCCTATTCCCCCCCAGGGTTATTAAGGGGTAACATATTTCAAATTCCCTCTGTTGGTAAATGCTAACTTGACAAACATATCAAGTTTGAACGAAATTAATCGGTAAATAAGAGAGAAATAGTAATTTTTGTATTCCCCATAAGAATAACATTGTACAACATACTGCGTTTACCGGAAAATGAAAATTTAAATTTTCTCCGCAACCGACAATTGTAGGATAGTAATTCAAAAGACTTTTTTTTTGTTTATTGAGCTCTTTTTGATGGTGAATAGTAATATTCTTTTTATAATTATTTTTTTTAATGAAAAATCCAAAAATCTTAATTTTTGATGTTTTAAGTCTTGTAATTTCTGAAACCGAATTTTTATAGAAATGCGGGTGGTGTAATTTTTGGAAAACTAAAGCTCTACAAACGACTAAAGTTTAATTAAAATCGTTTGAGCCGTTTTTGAGAAATTTAGATTTTTCATGTTTTTTTGCGGTTTTTGGGGAATAATTACCCTTAAAAATAAAAAAATCATAAAAATACATACATCCCAAATTTCATAAAAATCGGTTAGGGCTCCTAGCTCTGTACACGTTCAGGCAGAAAGACAGATATCACGTAAAACTCACTTTTTTGGGTTCAGGGAGCACCAAAACGAATATTTCCACTAAAAACTCGGATTCAACAATTTTGATGAAAACAATACTTTCTCCATATACTATGTATAAGGGAAGAAAGTAAAAATTCATGTCCATCCAACTTGGCTGCATTCACAAGATTTAGGTTATAAACAGTCAGTTAGCTGGGTCCAAAGTGACAACAATTCAGCTGTTTATTATTACTTTAGCGAGTGGAAATATAAGGCTAACAGAAAACAGCTGTTTTACGATGAGTTTTTAGATCATGAAACCACTGAAACTTCAAAGTTTCGAGCGAGTTTACTCCTTCTGTTTACCCACGCTACCAAGGGCATGGAGAGTGTTACCCCCGCCGTTAACCGCGCTACAAATGGTCGTTCGCGGCCGCGCCTCGTCTGATAAATTCAAATTGAGTGTGAACGCATTTAAGGTGTTAAAAGTAGTGATGAGGATTTTAGTGTTTTTTATTAATAAATAAGTAAGTTGTGGCTTATAAATTTGTGTTACTCTTCACACCAAAATGAAGGATTTACCAGGACCTTCAGATTGAGTTGTATGAACACTGTCTGTATAGTCCACTTATAGGTTAACCCAACCTTGTCATTTTTTCAAGTAAAATATCAAAAACATATCTGTAATGAAATCTAAGAGGTAAGCATAAGAAGTTTGTGCGTTTTTTGTTCCATAATTTAAATTTAGTCAATCCATTAATTTTAGGCTCAACTTTCCTTTGGCATTGAGCTGTTTTTAAAGACAAGTGATTTGTTTTGGCCTTGTTTAAGTTTCATTAATGATTTTTTTTTCTAATTTGTAATATTTGAAAACTATTTATTAAGACATGTCTTCAATTTCATCAATTGATTTGCCAGGCACTTTCAAATATATCTTCATGTTACTGATTGTTCTTATTAGGACTATTAGTGTTAAGATTAATGCTAAGATATGTTAGTAAATACATTTTGTGTGGCAAGTAAGTAGGCTAATGTTTTACCATGTAATAGGCCTGTGAGATTATTTTGTAATGAAACCGTTAATTACTTCTATATAGGTTATAACTACCTTAATACCAAAAGATTAAAAGTATTTATTTTCATCTTCGTGGCAATAAAATATGAAAGTAAAAGATTTTGATTCTGATTTTTTGTGGAGCTCTGCGCCCCTCATGAATCTTTAAAAGTTCCAATGTTATAGACATTCATTTTATTTGACCGGGTAACATAAATAAATATATATTATTTAAAAATATGCAAAAGGTGGTCCATAGAATGCAACACATACAACTGTTGTAACTGGGTACAACAGCGGCTGTTAAGCTTAAGGGAGATTCTATTTGAGTGACTAAGAAATTTTTAATGGCTAAGGACATAGTTTCATAAGGGTATATATTCTTGGTCCACACTTTTTTGTTTTGTTGGTAATTTGATCCAAATAAATCCGAGAGGAAGGACTTGCCAGGATAGACTATTGTGTGTGTGCAAATAATATGTTTAACTATAAAGAACAGTCAGGATGTTTTAACAATTTTAGATTCGATTTTTTATAGATTTATGAATTTTTGACAATCACTTTACAATTGAAAACCATGTTCAACAGCAATAACAAAAGTCTTTTCGTCATATTGCTTAGAAAATGGCTGTTTTCAATACATGCCTTGCGGGGCTAAAATAGTTCTTTTTAGCCCTAGGGCGAAGAAGAATCAGCTGGTGTCGAAGTCATCAGCTGTTTTGTTTTTGTCATTTATATCAATGTAGTATAAAACTGCAAACTTGTGTACGTCGATTGTAAGTAATCTATTGTATCGAGAGTAGTAATCACTTATTTTATTGATTGTAATTCATTTTCGCATTGTTGTCAATGTAATGATAGTCCACAGCGTTCGATATATAAGGCTGAAAACAATAATGATCGTAATGGTTAGTCTAACCTAAAACTAACACAAACGTAACAGACAATAGCTGAATACATCTGTAACAGTTGTGTGTTTAAAATAGCAAGAACAAGATAGAGCCCATTTTGGGAGCCAACTTTTAAAGGTAAACAAGTTGTACAATTTTAGTTTTGTAAAGTAGTTAGTTTAATATATTGTGCAGTATGATGAAAAATATAGTTCATCTCAGGGGTTAAAAGTTGTATTTCGATCCTCGGTCGTTAAACTTGAGCTCAGATCAAAAAGCGTCACTTTGGGCCCTAGTGATGAAATATACTACTGTATTCTCATTTTCCCACAATAGGTCAGTACAAAAAAAGGTGAAAAAATCAACACTCAGCTACGTAAATACTAACTTTACTTAACCCAAAGAACATTACATTCATAATATGTACACGACACTGATATTTAATTACATCGAATATAAATCAATTATGTTCATAATACACACGTTAGCAAAATATATATTATATTAAGATACACTTGATGAAAAAGAATACGTACACAATGGAGTTAATAATGAAAAGAATAGTAATAAAATGATAATACACCTTATCACATTTTATACACAATCAGTGTTGGGTTGAAAACCAAGGCGGCTGAAAGATCAAGGGTTGGTTTTGGTTTTAAATTTGTATGGATTGCACATATTGAGATTAAATAATATTTCAGGCAGATTAGATAATAACAGGCATGCATACAATTAACTCAATATACCAACAGTTTAAGAAGTTGAGGAATACTTAGCAGCCAGGGTTTAAACATTAGATTACATAATGACATTTATTGAAAAAGTATAAGTTTTACCTAAATAAATTGTGTTTATTTTGATGGATAAAAATATTAAACCGATAAAAATATTAAACTGATAAAAATACCTAAAAACCGGGTACTGGAACCACCAATCTACTGAACTTGAACTGCCATGTTACTTCAGTGTGACGAATATTCGGTGTACGAATCATATCACATACTTTGATTATATACATGAAATGTGGACATTTAAAGCTACAATAAAAACTGTTTAAAATGCAGGAATTAAGGTAAAATCCATAATATTTTTAAGGAACAACAATGTTAAATAATAATAAAATATAGAAAAAAAGGTTTGGTTGGTTTTAATTGTAGAAATCAGCTATAACACCTAAAGGAAAAGAGTAATGCCACTTTAAACTTCATAAGTTAGCTACTTTATGGTTGACATTTACTTTTTTGATACTGAAATAGAAAAAGAAAGATTCCGCAACATAGTTGTTGTTGTTTTAGAATATTATACTTTCATACAATAAATTCTGTGTTTAAATTGTTTCAAAATAAACAACAAATGATAAACTAACAACTCTAATATCTCAAGGAATAAATCTAAAATCCATAATCTAAAATATCACCAGACTTAAACTGCATTTTAAAAATATACGTCTTTATAATAAAACACAAATCATATCACAACAAAACTGTATAAAACATAGACAATTAATAACCGTACACACTGACATACGAAATGTCATAAAAATAAAATATGAGGCTTCGGCCTTGTGAACGCACGATTTCAAAAACCATAAAATAACATCAATCAGAGGCGCAATGATACAAACTCAACAATATAACAACGATAAATCTAAAAACAGTATAAAACTAACGAGATAAAAGACAATCATTTAATAAAACCAAATTTATTTTCCCGATCTAAATCAAATCAACTTAGCAAAATGGTATACAATCACAAAATTAAAACACGATAAGACCGGGTTGTTTTAACAATAGAGTGCTAATTTAAAGTCCTTGGACCGATCACATTTTCGTATCTGAGTATCACCGATAAAGCTTTCACTTTGACTCTTACACCAGCTAATGGAAACGCGACTGAGGACGGGCACCTGCAAGTCATCAGGAGCTGTTGGACTTCTTCTCTCTCTTGAATTTTTCATCTAGGTACCCAGGAATCTGAAAGAAGTTAGTTATATTGAATATCATAAACACACACACACAAGGGGAAACATACAAGAGGCTGTCTATAAATTAATTACTTCATAAGTTTTTGCCTTTTCAGAGCCCTCCTGCTTGAAAATTACGTCATATTTAACCGAATTACAAAATGTTGACTAACATATGATAATGCGACACCCGCCCTGAACCACAGAGGGGATGGAAACGATGAGGAGAGAGAAGTTAGTTTGGACTAAATGCTGTGCTCGCTGGGGCGGAACTCATTTTTACTTTATAGCGCTACTTCTGATCGTAAGCTCGTCAGAAGAGACACACAACTTCCAGGACAAGATTAGGAACTCCCATTGGCCTTTTGTGAAACTGGATGGGTAAAAACTTTTATTTAACAGTTTGCTTTTAAAAAAATACGATCAAATCTGGAAGTGTATAATACAAGTTATTGCACTGCTTCTAAAGTGTTTAATGGGAGTATTTTTATCTCTTTAATTTGATTGAGGTTTTTCAATTATTACCAGTGAAAGTGGTTTAAAATTTTTTGAATTACATAATTTTGAAGTTAACACCCCCAACACCAAACAAATCATCGTCATCTCATCTCTCTCGTAATCTCATCATCATTTTCAATCTGGATTTCTCCCCCCCCCCTATACTCAGATAACATCATTTCTGTGCAGCCCCGAGTAAATCTCTGAATTGAATGATTCAGGGTTTGATTAAGTGTATATTCATTGTATTTCAATAACATTGGTCAGCTTATTCCAAATCTTTATACTTTTGAAAATTAGTTAACCTAAAAAATATTAGAAATATTATATTTTACTGAATGGTATGTCATAGTTTAACCATTGACTATAAATACTGAATTAGACTTCTCATTGCCATTATAAAATGTGTCCCTAGTTTTGTGTATGCCAGGATTGAAAGAGGTCGTAGTTTACACCAATCACCAACAGAGTATACTGCTGTCAACTATTACTTATCCTCTCAAGGAGGGGATAATACAACAGTTGGTGTGTCAGGAAGCAAACATAAGTTGATTATAACTTTCTTTCTAGGGTGGAAATATTTTAAAAGTTAACGTAAATAATTAAAATAAATAGTTGACAGAAGCACAATCTGTCGGTGACCTAATCAAACTACTTCAATTTTAAATTCTAGCATACACTAAAAGTGGGACAGCTGGACCATATGGATGGGATGTCTCCTTCATTATTTATAGTCAATGGTTTAACTAATAACTAGACAGTTGGATTATTATATTCATGAAGAGAATATAATGCAAAATGAGTTAGTGATGCAGTTGAGCCTCAAAAACGTAACATGTAATAACTAAAAACTTCTAACCATTTGAGAAAGAAGAGAATGTATTGAAATTGAAAGAGAATTATTCAAACTTAATTGGATGAAGTGAGTTGAATCCTTCATACTCGTGTTTAGTCACTCTCGTTACGCTAACTCCTTTTTGACGGTTTAATGAACTGCTTTGAAATTTTCAGGGTAGCTCTTAATTGTAAAAAGGGTGGTAATAAACTATAATTGGATTATTATTTTGGTATATTTATATTTTTTAATCTTCCAGAAATATTAAGATGTGTCTTGGGTTGGGTAGTAGGTAGTAAGCAAAGTCGCTCAACTGATTTTGCAAACAGACTACGGCCGAATGTTGACAATTGCAGCTAACCAAAACAACTGATTATGTCGTCTGTAGTCTGTGGTCTCCTGGCCGGCAGTGGCCGGTCAGTTCAGTAGTTCAGTTAATGGCGTTTGCGAATAAATGAGTTTTGAATCAAGAATTTTTAATAGAATCATTCTACATTCATTCGTTTTTAAAACAATCAAAATTATGTATTCAGTATTAGAGTGAAAGTACCTATACGATGTAATGGAAGTTGTAGGCCATATGGAAAGGCTACACAGTCTGTGTCTACTCGGTTACGGCTTTAACCTATGTAAAGTACGGTACGATGTAAACTATGGTTCAATAGTCTACAGCTTGGAAAAATTCTGATAGCCTATCACACAAAATTCCAAACTGTTAGCGAATTTCCCTTATAGGGAAGAAGCTATTACCGTCGTCGGCATGGTAAGACCTAGGCCCGGGACCATGATAACTTTTCGTTTTGAGGTCCCCAGACCCCCAAAACACCGTTCGTTTGAAACTGTGTATATATATATATATATATATATATATATATGTGTGTGTGTGTGTGTGTCTGTGAGCGCAATAACTCTCGTAAAAATGATCCGATTTTGATTAAATTTGGTATAAACGTGTAAAACAGCATTTATGACTTTAAGTTCGAAAACCAGCCAGATCGCTCCATCCGAAGGGGTATTTTGAAGGGGTTTTGTACCCCAAAAATGGATTTTTTGAATTTTTTACATATCATTTTTTAAATAGTTAAATATTAGTTTTTACCATTGGATTCAGCTTTAAAAAAAACAAAATTTGGTATTTTGATCATTTCTCTACGTCAATTAGTTACCGAGATATTGAAAGTCCTAAACACAGTACGTTGTCTCATCTTATTCTTATGGAAGAAAAGAAAAATTTCATATCTCGCTTATTTATGAACGTATACTGACGAAACTTGGTATATGGCTTCATCTGGTTGTGGTCTATTGATATTTTCTCAAAACAAAAATTTTTTGCCAAAGGCTCCCGTAGCAGCAAACCTGCGTACTCAGCCCCATGTTATTCTTATGGAGAATAATTAATTGCTATGTCTCCCTTAATTATGAACATAAATTAATAAAAACTGGTATATGACTTCACCTAGTTGAGTTATATTGATATTAGCATAAAAACCCATTTATTGTGTTCGTTGATGCAGCAAATCTGCGTACTCAGCCCCAATGTTATTCTTATAGAGAATAATTAAAGTTGTATTTATTGCTTATTTGTGAATATATTTTTATGAAACTTGGTAAGTGGCTTTATGTAGTATTAAGACATTTATATATCCATTGGAAATTCGCTGAGTATGCAGGTTTGCTGCGACGGGGGTTATCTCCTTTTACAATAGAATGGGTTGATTTTTAAGATTTAATTTTCAGTAAGTAGTACGGTAAGTTTGCGTTAGCTCTATTACTTATCAGTGGCATATTTATTTAGGATTTTTTTTGCGGTGGACAGGGCTTGGTCTTACCTACATCCCACTCTTTCTCCCGTTTTTCACATGTATTTTGGAAATTTACAAAAATTCAGGGGGATATTCTCCCCTGTTACATGTTGGTTATTGTTTATAAAAAATTTGGTTAGGCCTAGGCGTAGTCTAATGTTATACATATCTAATTATTATGACTTTCTTATTGTTTGAATAACTTAAGTCATGACTTTGACACTAAAAGAAACTGTGAAATGTAAAAAAATCAATCCTAGCCAACAACAATACTAAAGTCATCAAACAGCCTGAGACTAATGTATCGTTGTTCTATGCCTACGTTGTGGGTTAAAATTGTTACTTAAAACCTTATAGCCTATTTCAGTAAAATATATAGATTTCTAACCCACTACATTTCAATTTGTTTTAAGCGCCTAGGTAGGTTATTCATAGGTTAGTTATTGTAGCCTAAACCTATAGTTTCATTTTTAACTTTTCATCATTTGTGATTCTGACAATAAATTAAAAGATTCTGACAATAAATTAAAAGAGGAGATTCTCTAACTTTAATTCTTATATAAAAAAGTACCTCGTAGCAGTAACGGATCAATATAGGCCTAGCCTAATTGTAGTTATAATTTGAACACAATTTTGTGCATCAGACTTGTAAGTGCTGATATCTTGTCTTCAAAAATCGTAGTGTCAGTAATTTTGGTTAAATCGGAAATGTTTGGTGCCATTGGAAAAACGCTATTAGTTGTTCTTGTTTTTCGTAACATTTTTTTTTTAATCAGCTGTCATGTCATGTGTTCAAATAACATTTTGGCTTTTGGCAAAACTCAAATTTTGTTTTTCAACTCATATATCATATAAAGTCATAAAAACAGTCATAGCTTAGTTATCCTAACATAGTTTCATTGCTATATTAATTTGCGATTTTGACATTACATTAATGTTTGATAATAAGGAAGGCAATGGCAGATTCTTGAAAATAACATTGACTACAGTTATGCCTTAGTAGGTTCGAAGTAAGTGGGCTTTAAAAACTTACTCAAACTTTTGTCCATAGCTAGCCTACTGTAGTAACCCCAGGGCTCTTGAGCCGGAAATATCCCACTCCTCAGAGCCCTGGGGTTGCCCCAATTATATTCTCTTAAACTTAACTCTATTCAAAGACAAATTTTAAACAATGGATATTCTGAGAGGTATGTTTATATGTTGTAAGTAGTTATTTTTCAGGGTGTATAAATTTTGGTTATTCACCTAATATACTAAACTCTAAGATGAACTGGAATGTGGTAGACCAGTTGAAGTATTAACACGTTCGCTGCGGCCCACCAATGGCGGGCGTACGCCGAGCACGGCAGCGAACTAGATTGGCACAGACGAATTCAATTATTTCGGTCTGATGAATCACAAAACAGCGGTGCGGTGATGTGCTGCATTTCCACGAGACTGGACGTAGTTCGCTGAAACACCCACAGGTAGCAGCACTGCCTGGGTACTAGCCATTTCCCTTGTAATGTCAATTACAGGGAGAATATCCCAGAAATATGGGGCAAAAACTGGTTTTTTGTCCCTTATGAACGGGAATTTTACGGGGAAATTTACTACCAACCTACACCAAAATAAAGCTCGCATTCCTAGCTAAAACGCTGACATAAAATACCCGTCCTCACCAAAGTGCTGCCAGCACGAGACCAAATGGAACTTGCATGTAGACAGAGCGCCTTGTGGCGCTCTCAGAGCGCGACGTTGTTCTGCCGAGCGCCACATGGCGCTCGCCGCAGCGAACGTGTTAATGTGGGCCTAGGTGAGGTTTGGTAAGTTACTTGTAGTGAATTAGTCTGCGACACTTATAAATATGATAATGTTTGTTTAAATTTCAACCAACGAGAATACTTTCACATTTAGCCTAAGTCTTACCGGATACTGTACTAGCTTTTTCCTTGGCAATAATTTGACCCATAATTATTGCCTGATTTTCAAAAGGGACATTGACTGAAGTTGTTCATTGGTAGGCCAAAAGTAAGTGGGCTTTAAAGACTTGTTCAAATATATGCCTATAGCCTATTTATATCCACTTAAAATTAACAATACAGAATTCAAAGAAAAATTGTTTACACATTAACTAACTTATTCCGAGAGGAATGTTTATGTGGTAGGTAGTTCTTTTTCAGGGCGAATAAATTTTGGTTCTTCACCTAATATAGGCCTACTAAATTCAACAATAAACTGGAATGTGAGTGGTAGGCTAGTCGAAGTATCAATGTGGGCCTAGGTGAGGTTAGGTAAGCTACTTTTAATTAATTAATCCGGCACCTATACTGCCTATTACGGTGGTATTACAAATCCTCGCTTCATCCTATTATGGGACATAGGAGAGTGTATACCTAGTTATTTGTATAACCAATTTATTGTGTGAAAACAAATTACCTAAGACTTTGGGTAGGGGTCAGATACATTTTGCCATGAAACTTACTTTAGTTTTGATTCAAACATTGTACAATACATACACACACAAAAATGGTGTCTTAACTTAAAATATACAGTGGGTTAATTTAAAATGTGAAATTGACAGATGAGATGGAAAACTATGATATAACTAAATTAAAATTGTAAACGCCACTGTTTTGTTTTGATGGAACAATTAATTAATGTAGTAATTGTTTTAAATTTGGTATGTAGTTTGTTACACTTTCTTGTTTTTGCAAAAGCTTTCTTTCATTAAATTGATCATGTAATTTGTAATAAAGCAATTCCATAGGTTTTATCAACTGTCTAAATTATTTCTGAATATCTAAATCCGTCCCATCACCAAATGATTCAGATACTTAAATTATATAACTTAATAGAATTATAGTAATGATGGATCCACTCTCTGCAGGAACTTTTGCAAAGTCACTCTCTCTCTCTGCAAAGTCAAGGGGTTAGCTTTGTCACATCTTGCTGCCCCTAAGGAAGAGCAGGGGAAGAGAGGAGAAGAGCCCCTCTCATACTGATACTAATACACAAAAATATATCCTGCATTTTAAGCAAGAAAGATTTCCCCATTCCACATTTATGAATAGTTAGGGTTTGTAATGCTTCCATTTTTTCAGGTAGGCCTACCAAAGATTCCTAGCCTAGAAATAGACAGAAGTTTAAGTAATTATAAGCTATTAGCCTAGACTCACCTGAATCTTATAGAACAACATGATTATAAACTCTACCATACACCATTTGTTAATTATTAATAAGTTGTTCAACATTTATAAATATTTCTATAACAAATTTACGTTAGGTTAGTAAAACTTGAGTTTGACAGTTCTTCCAGCAGACAGATGAATTCACTGTGATGTATTTATCAAATCAAATAATTAATTAGATTTTTGTTAGCAAATATTGGTTTCCCAAATGATAGAGAACGTCTTAATATAATCCAATAACTTAACATTTGTATTGTAAATATTTTAACTTAGTTCTGACAGAATTTTAATTCACAGTGTTATTGGTCCATAAGCTAGCTATGAACCGAAAATGGCAGCGAAGCTTTCGTTTGCAACAGTTTAGTATCGAAAAACCAATCATAGGGAATAGACAAGTGGTAGAATGCTGCCTTGCCAACCTAAATAAGTGTCTACAAATGCAACCGCTGTATTATACAAGCGTAGTCGCTGTGACTGCGGTTATTTTATCTTTAACCTACTTAATACGTGGCCAAAGTCATATGTTGTGGGTCGTTTTAAATGCGAAAAAAAGGTAGTACAGGTTAACAGACAACAGATTGAGTAAACTCTGTTTTAGCTAAAGCTAGTCCATTGTGTTCTTCTGTCTATTTCCAGGCAAAAGATTTCTAACAAGGATGAGTGTTCAAAAACAAACTGAGATCACCAACTGACCACTACTGGAGTTAGTAGACTTCAAGGTAGATTTAACTGACCAGATTCAAACACTATCATTTTGTTACACGGCAAGGAAGGCAAAAGTAATTTGATAACCATTCAGGAGAATAACCTAATAACTTAAACGTACGGAATCCAATTTTACTGAATTAAAAGATTCTTTGGCATTAATACAACTTATCATAAAAATAAATTTGTGGTAATTTGTCGAGTAGGTTTAACGAACTCCACAATGCAAATTTTAGACCAAGCAACTTTTAAGTAACACATAGAAAGTGTTTTCATCCAAAATATACAAAGATTAAACCAACTACATTAAGCTTAATAGAACAGTGGTGAGTGCCCTCGTCTAACAATCTGAGGTTCACTAGTTCCATCAGAAGCACAAATTCTTACAAATTTTGGTGAAGGTTTAAAATTGGATCCAGTTGTCTTTTGTCCCTCGGCTATTAATTAATTTTACTTTTTAATAAAATGTCAACCTTAGATAATAAGATGGGTACGGAAGATCTTTCATAACATTAAAATACTCGACTGACGTTGAAATGTATGTAAACTATTTTCTGATAGGTGTTATGTAGGTGTTTTCTAATAGTGTTTTGGTTTTGATATTGAGGATACAGATTAACATTTTAAAATAAGATGTTTGTTTCACCCTGCAATGAAGGCTATTTAAAAAGTCAAGGACTTTAATGTTAAAAACTATATTTTTTCAAAGTTTAATTTCTAACAAATTATCTTAGTTATCAAAGTTAATTATTTAAGTTTCAAGAAATAGAAGCAATGAGTTAAAATAAATTATGTGTTTTGAGTTTAATTACTTTAAAACATCCATTAAGTATTATAATCACATTTCATTTCCATATAAACTCAAAAAAATATGATTGCCTTAGTTTACAGTTATTTAAAAATAACTAAAACTCATAACAGTTGGCTTGTTATGGTTTAGTTGACCTAGAGCCATAATAAATATAATAAAACAATAAAAAGAGTTTGTACGCAGCATGCTGACGTGAGGAAGTGAATCTCCACATACAAAACATTTAAAACTCAAAACCAGTGTAAAAACGCACATTTATTCCAATTTTATTGTAATCTGAAAAGATTGATTTTTTGGCTGTTCTGATGCTCCTGGCTTCATTTACCTGCAATGCTGGGAATACAATTTTCCCATTATAAGGTTAGGAGAAGGTCCAGTCAGGCTTGAAAGTGAGGTTGCTGGGGATGATAAAAAGACACCAACAAATGAATAAAAGGCTTTTCTAGTGTAAAACCCCCATAAGACAACATACTGTGGTTAGTCAATATACATTTTTTTTAATAACTCGGTAAATATTTATGCTAGAATGACGAGAGATGGCTCAAGACTTTTGCTTCACTAATACCCATCTTTACACATGCATTAATTTTACGTTCAGGACTTTTCTGACCCTTTTTGGGCCCAAAACTCAAAATTTGAAAGATTAATCCCAAAAAGGGGTTTAGAGATTTCCGATTGTTTTGCCCAACGAACTTGTCTAACTGATTATAGAAAGGAACGTCCCTACCAAATTTGAAGTAAACCGGACAAATAATGCGACCGCTAGAGTGCAAACACACACACAGCCAAATGTAGCAATAATTTTATTTTAAATGATCATCAATGAGTTTTTTAAAACATTTTTTGGGTAAACACAAATTTTGGATTCTTCGATTCCGACTAGATGAAGATTCAGATTCATTTCAGAATATAAGTTTTACAATTATAATGATCACTGCACATATTGACAAATTAATCCACTCTACTAATCATTTAAAAAAATTAAACTCACTTGCAACCACTAGCACCCCCATGACACGCGACTTACAACGCATGTACGCATGTATACTGGCATTCCTGGTTCTGTTTCCAGAAACCACAACAAGATACAGTTCGAGCCATGGTGCTTGGCGCCTGGGAAAGGCGAGAAACAACTCAAATTTCAAATTAAATAAAAGCAGGCAATAACGAAAATAACCAAAAACAATGTTTTAAAATTAAACGAGCTCACATGCAGCACGCTGACGTGAGGGAAGTGAATTTTCATATAAAAAACTATAAAACTCAAAATCAGTTAAAAACATACATTTATTCAAATTTTTATTCAAATCTGAAAAGATTGATTTTTTGGCTGTTCTGATGCTCCTGGCTCTATTTACATGCACTGCTGGGAATACAATTTTGCACATTATAAGGTTAGGAGAAGGTCCAGTCAGGCTTTAAAGTAGGCGTGAGGTTGTTGGGGGTGATAAAAGTACACCAACAAATGAATAACAGGCTTTTCTAATGTAAAACCCCCATAAGACAACGTACTGTGTTTGGTCGATACACATTTTATTTAATAACTCGGTAAATATTTAAGCTAGAATGACAAGAGACGACTTAAAATTTTCGGCACACTAATTCCCATCTTTTTCATGCATTAATGTCATATCCGGGGCTTTTCTGACCCTTTTTGGGCCCAAAAACTCAATATTTGAAAGATTAATCCCCAAAATCGGTTTAGAGTTTTCCGATTGTTTTGCCCAACGAACTTGTCCAACTGATTATAGAAAAGAACGTCCCTAAAAAATCTGAAGTAAATCGGACAAAAAATATGACCGCTAGAGTGCATACACACACATAATATATATATATATATATATATATATATATATATATATATATATATATATATATATATACATATACAATTTTGAACGAACCCCCAAAATGTGTTCAGGGGGTCACGTTAGGAACTTCTATGGTGGTCCCGGGCTTAAGTTTCACTGTGCAGGTCATGCTAATAGTTCACTTTCCATAGAAATTCACCAATAAAGTAATTATGCATTCAGTTGACAAAATTATAGTGTAAAACTAAGCCAAATAGAGGCGAAAAGTGATTCCAGAGCATACGCTAACCAGGCGCCAAGCACTGTGACCCAAACTGTACTAGATATTTATTTCCAAAATAAAATCTACATTTTCGATATACAAAAAACATAAATAAATGTAAATATTCCTCACAAAACTATTGGTCTGAAATTGAGGAAGAGTCCTTCAATTAGTCACTCTAAAATGAATTTCAAAAAAATTGACCAAAACAAAAACTATTAATAAAACAATTTAAAAAAATGAGTAACATAATCAGCTGATAAAAAAATGAAAGTTATAACATGTTCAGACATGCCGTTTCAACAAAATTCTCGGAACTATAAGCTGTTAGCAAATTTAAGCATCCGGCGACTGGATGAGTTGCATCAGCAGGTGCGGCGCCAATACATATCAGCCATTCCTCCATTTTCCGCTTGTAAACAGTGATATTGAAGATTGTCCACGAGTAGTGATTATTTTATTCAAGTCGAGTCGGGTCGAAAAGTGCCAATTATTTTTGATTTTTGAGTATATTCTAGCAAGTATTTGCCATCAGTTGGTATCCTTTCTATAATCAGTTGGACAAGTTGGTTGGACAAAAGAATTTGAAAACTCTAAACCCCTTTTTTGGGATTAATCTTTCAAATTTCGAGTTTTGGGCCCAAAAAGGGTCAGAAAAGCCCCAAATTTAAAATAGTATAATGGGATTTGGATACCAATCCAGATTTTATAATCTCAACATGGTTTCTAACTAATACATGAGTAGCAATGCAAAGTTTTGGCCAGTAAAATCAAACTGGATTACGTATTGACAAACAAAACACGGTTTGAAATTCGTTTCCGGCCGATCAAACACGGTCCGGTAGTCATTTGGCCAATATCACCTGGTCCAGACATCGCTTATAATCAATACTAGATGACAAAATCGTTAGTTACAACCGATATTCAGTGGACCAGTCGCTACGTTTGCCGATATTATGTATATCGTCGTCATTTTCGGCCTTTATTACGTGATACGGTCGTAATATTTTGCCGATATAATGTTTTCCGTCGTCATTTATGGCCAAAATTACGCGGTCCGATCGTCATTAACGGCCGATTTTACATGATACGATTGCCTTATGCGGCCAGTCGCAATCGTTAGCGATCGTCCGGAAATTGGCGGGAAATACTATTTCAAAACCAAAACCAGCAAAAACGTGTGATAACAGCCGCAAAAGGCAATCGTATCACGCAAAATCGGCCGAAAATGACGGTAGGACCACATAATTTCGGCCGTAAATTTCGCTTGAACTTTCGAGTATTTTTATATCTTTATATCTTTTGGAAAACCAATGATTTAGGAAAGTACCTGCTCTCCACCTACCCTGTCTAGCGATCGCCCCATCAACGCGGCAACCCTTATAGTTAAATTATTGGGTAGTAATGATGGTTATACTTGTCACACACAATTTCCTTGAATTAAAACAAAACAATAATTCCCAAAACAGTATTTATTTCAAATAACATTACAAATCAGCAGTAACTCCAAACTTAAAAAGATACAAAAAAATTAATTTAATTTTACTAAAATAAATTCCATTTTGTACAAATGGCTTGGTAAAAACATAATTACTAAGACAACACATTAAGTTTATAACCATAACCGCTAATAACAATATAATACTTAACATTTTTGAGCAATTCATTATTACTAGAGATTGATTCCTGTACTTAGGGTTGGGGCGCACTAACAGGCTACTCAGGGAAAGAGATCTCTCATATTCATCACAATTTGAGAAACAACACGTCCATTTCATTGAGATTAAGATTTTATCATTAAGGCGAGGTATTAAAGGCAAGAATAAGTTAGAACTGTCAGTATGCCCCAGAAATCAAAGTCTAGTTATAAGAACAATTTAAATTGTTAACAGTTTTACTCTAAAATTTTAATACAGATAGTGTAATAAACCAGAATAAGTGCATTACTAAACTACAACCGTAACCTACAGAGCAAATTATAAAATAAAACTAATCTATAGCATAAAAATAAGAAACAAAATTGTGCCATTCTATTTATTAATAAATTCGTCAAGATTATGTGAAGCGGACTAGGAATTGAATTTACATAAAGCAAGAAAACTATTTTAAATTGGAAGTTTATTACTTTTCAACTCACAGTTCGAATGTTTTTGGCAAACATGATACATACAAATTAACTACACATATTAAATATGATAAAAAGTATAAGAAATATTTATTAAACTTCCTTTGGCATCAGATTACAAAATATTGCACCAAACATGACTAGTATGAATTATCATGAAATTTATGTTGCACTAAATATACCAAATTTTTGTTTAACAATTTTAACCAGCCAAACTTTATGAGAAAATATAAAAACAAAAATGTGTTAAAATGTTAGTATTTCAATGTCATTTCCATATTAAAAATGTTTTTTATGACAACAGCCTTTTAAATAGTCTTATAAAACTAACAATATTCTGATGTTTTTGTTTGTTTTGTTTCTTTTTAGAAATAAACGGTATCAGGAAACTGACACATACTTTCTCCCTTTTAGCCCAACTTTATAGTTTTTATTTACTAAATATAGAATAAAAAGAACGGTCGAATGTACAGAAAATCTTCTAAACAAGTTGTTTTCAAAAATATCCACCCAAATCCCTGTTTAGGAGGCACTACAGAATCCATCGCTACACACGTGGTTTTAAGAGGGGAAATGCCCCCTATTCCCCCCTCAGGGTTATTAAGGGGCAACATATTTCAAATTTCCTCTGTTGGTCAATGCTAACTTGACAAGCATATCAAGTTTGAATGAAATTGATCAATAAGTAAGAGAGAAATAGTAATTTTTGTGTTCCCCATAAGAATAACATTGGACAACATACTGCGTTTACCGCAAAATGAAAATTTAAATTTTCTCCGCAACCAGTAATCGTAGAATAGTAATTCAAAATACTAAATTATTTAGTTTTTTAGTTCTTATTAATGGTGAATAGGAATGTTTTTTATATTTATGTTTTTTTAATGAAAAATAAAAAAAAAATGAATTTTTGATTTATTAAGTCTTGTAATTTCTGAACCTGAATTTTTCAGAAATTTGGGTGGTGTCATATTGTTGGAAAACTAAAGTTATACAAACAACTAAAGTTTAATCGAAATCGTTAGAGCCAATTTTGAGAAATATTGATTTTTCATATTTTTTGGCGGTTTTTGGGGAATAATTACCCTTAAAAATAAAAAATTCTAAAAAATGAAAAAAAAACACCTGGAGATATCATGGATTAGTACCTACATAACAAATTTCATAAATATCGGACCAATGGTTAGGGCTCTAGCTCTGTACACATCCATACAGACAGACAGACACAAACACATCACGTGAAAATCACTTTTTGGGTTCAGGGAGCACAGAAACAAATATTTCCACTAACAACTCAAAATTCGAAAATTTTGACAAAAACAATACTTTCTCCATATCTACTTATATAAAGCTAGACGGGATCACTCACTCACTCACTCACTCACTCACTCACTCTCTCACTCACTCACTGACATAAACTATGAGGCACTTCCCGTAGTTGAACCCCCCTCGACCCCATACTTGAATTAAAGCTCTTAACGAGAAACTCCTAGAAGAATTACCAAAAGTTAACATTTTTGAGTTTTTGGGGCGGGGTAAATTCCACTTTTTCAATTTTTCCACTTTGAGCGCGTTTTGTACGGAAACGGTAAGAGATGGCAAAAAATATTAAATACAAAAGTTGTAGAAAATTTAATTTCCAACCAACGATTTGCCATCAGATTTAAGATCCGATCATCCGTTTAGCCGCTATTCAACGGAGAAGAAGTAATTTTGAGTATTTTGGCCCATTTAAATGTGTACAGTTTTGGAAAGCCGTTTAATGAAAGCACACTATCTTTGGCTAATACCACATGTTTGTATCAGCTGATTTTAAAAAAACCGCCCGTGTAGGCGATACTAATTTGCTCACATGAGGTTTATATAAATCAGCTGTTACAAAACAAAGTGAGCACATTATCGCCTACACGGTAGGTCCAATATCACGAATATCGTTTTTTTTCGATATTGAAAAATGTAATCAACCGATTGTTTGTTCTATCTAATGATAAATTTGATGGGCCCAGTGGATATATTGTCAGGTGATTCAAGATCATGTGGTCATGGGTTTGAATCCTACTTTTGTTGCTTACTTTTTGAGGTCTGCAATTTATTTATGTTTAATTTGACTTAATTTTGTTTTTACAAATTCATTTATAAATTTGTTTTTGTGTAATTTGCACAACGAACAGCCACCATACATCGCTCTGCGGAGTTAGGTTAGGTTAGGTTATTATAATTCTGTGAACTTAAGTCTAATTTGTTGTTTTTTTTTACACATAAATCCATTTGTAGAACTCCACTTTAAAATTGTAACCACAACTTTGTATTTATATCTGATTGACTTTGACTGAGTGAGCACTTTATTTTTTGCCTTTATTCACCTCGAAACAACCATCGTAGTCGAGAGTTCATTCGATAAAACTAACAAGCAGCCGGTTGGTCAAATGTTTCAATATCGAACCGATATAGGACTGCCTCTGTCGGTGTTAATGTGCTCACCAAAGGTCATTGTTGTGTAGATTTTCTTTGGTTGATGAACTACAATAGTTGAGTTTGATTTAAATTTGAGTTGACTGAGGAAGGTAAGTGAGTGAAGCGAACTCCAAAAGGGGGTTTGGGGGCGAAGCCCCCAACGGTGATAAGCCTAGTACTATGTATAAGGGGGAGAAAGTAAAAAACTAAGGTAACCAGTATGTTCTGAAAAACCTTGCCAACCAATATAATTCTTCTCACTGGTTGATACAGACAACAAAAACATCAGAAGACTGTGAGTAAAACCATCTGAGCCATAAAATAGCAGCGGAAAAACAAGACAAGTTTTATTTTTATCGGGTTAAAGTAATATCCATAACTAGATACGACTTTGCAATGAAACAGAGGTTACAAAATCTAACTGAGCTTAAAATAAAGAAAAAACATTTTTTAATACTTAAGGAATTTGTCTACATTGACAGCAACTGTTTGTGTGATTTACACATTGTCACTGGCTTGGCATGATTGAATTAACAAGTAAAATAAAAACAATTATCGATAAACAAACAAAACACACCCTTTTGTGTCTATTTTGTACTATTTAATTAAAGAAAGTACTACTTACACATCATGGTTATTAAAATGAACATCCCTCATGTTATCCTTAAGACAACCATTTTCAAATTTATCTCACATCACATTTTATGGACCATTGTAGTCCTCTGAGTTATAATTTGTCTATAAGAAATTCTGGACACTCTCTATCAAATGGTATAGCTATTCAGTTGATTTCTTAGCACTAACATGTGTATGGTGACAGGGTTAACAGAGTATCTTGAATATATTACTTATCATAACCAAGTTACTTAAGTAGTGACTTTTGGAATGTTGGTACTGAAAAGTACAAAATAGATGCTCACTATCGACGTTAATGTTTAGAAATGGCTGGGCAAGAAATATTGAAACTTGTGAACTATTTGTTCTTTTATCATATTACTGGTCAATATCATGTCAAATAGTTTGTTTGTTTTTTCAAGAAAAGGTAAAGGTTACAAATCTAGAGTTGGCCTGCATTTTTGTTTTGTTTTAGTTAAGATAGAACAAAAAGTAACTTTATTATTTAGTATTTCTTAAATCAATTTGCAAAATAATATTTGTATTTAACCTAAGAGCTGGGTTAAAAAATTATTGATCACAATAAAATGTTGCTATAAAATATAAATTATAAATCAGGCAAAACCATTAAATGCACCTACTTTATAAGTACATACTTCCAATTCTCAAACAAAAATCGTTTTGTATTTCATACAACATAATAAGAATAAAAAGAAACCAAATTCCTCTGAGATCAAAATTTAATTTTGACAAATCATACATACCTAATTTGTTACAACATTTCTAACATGAAAGAATAAAGAATGTTATGGCAGGAGGTCTCAAACAAGTCTGTTTGTGATTTTCGTAGTTTCGGCCGCTAACTAGGCCTTAACTCTCTTTAGGCTCGTCTTCTTTGTCACCCTACACAACAGAAACCAATCTCAATGTTATTTAGAGGAAATTATCAATTTAAATTGATAAAACAGTAGTTTTTAATTTATTTAGAATTACAATTTTAAAAAGTAAGACTACAAACATTTCTAGCCTTTTAGAAAGTTAGCTTTTAATAAGTATGACTTATTCCAACTATTTTGAAACAATCTGTCTGCAGGAGGATTCCCTACTAAACCAACTTTCAGCCTACTGAGACTAAACTATTCAAATTATTTAGGTTATACACTTTCACAACTATTGTACTAAAAACCGTTGAGTCTTCTGTGTTGGGGTGAATATGAAGCGAGTCACTAGAATCTTCCACACCCTTCAACGCTTCTTCCTCAAGTCACTTGGTAAGGTGTACGTTCACTGATTATCACTCCATTGAAAGGTGTAAGATAGTAAGAACTACGAGCAACAACTTAATATCACTTTCAATAAATCACTTTAATTTGTTATTCCTTTAGGTCACAGCGATCAAAATGGTGTAGAGAACAAAAATGTGGTTTAGTTTTTATGTTTTAACAGTTTTTATGAATTAGAATCGTGTGATTACACTCAATGTTAATATTTTGAAGGACCACTTGTACACCAAGACCACTTTTATTTTCAAAATTTAGGCTAAAAATCAAAATGACCTAACCTTTAAATGAGAGTAAAAGTACGAGAAAATATAAAGTGTGGGTACGGCAAAGAGACATTGGTTCATGAACTAATAGAAAAGAAATATCACATTTCACATCTTAAGCGGTTAAGAGAAAATAACTAATGCATTCCTGGATAATTCAGTGATTAACACACTCCGTGTGGGCGACCTGGAATCGGGTCTTGGCTAAACATTGAATTATATGAGATTTTCATGTTTAACACAGCGAACGTGTTAACAACTTATAGCTTAGCATCTGAAACTGAAACATGCACATTTGATCGAAACTATTTTTACAGATTGAGATTACCCCTCAACCGCATCCTCAAAATTGAAAACGTTGAATGTAACCGATTGAAAGAAAATAAAATCATGTGGGGCTTCTTAGGAATCAAACCCTGAGACCTCTTGAAGTCCAAAACACAACCCATCACACTTGGAAGACACCCTAACTCTAAACAATCTCTGGATGTTTCAAGATATCAAGTGTATATAAAAAGAACAGAGACAGGACAGAAAAAATAAATGTGGACTCATGGCATGTGCTTTTAACCCTCCAACTGCTCACTATAGTTCTCCGTACTGCTGAGGTTTTTTTCACTGTCTTGCATGAGTTTTTTTTTAATCTATAAAAAATATAAACATTGATTATACCTATATCAACCATACATTCATTTTGATCAGCAATAAAATATGAGTTTAAAATCACTACAACTTGTTAATCAATACATAAGGCACGCTTACACAACAGAGGCAAACTCAACAAACTCTTACTTTAAAAAAGGTTTCTTTATGTGCAATTGTGGTTACAAAATAAACACGTAGTTTACAATTTCAAGATATTCAAAATAGGCTAAATGATTCACAGATTGCAAAATATATGCTTTGTTAGGGTTAAAATAATTATTTTCATGAAAAAACTGCATAAGCCACGACCGCAACACTATAAATGGCGCCAACAATGGAAAGAAGCAAAATTTTGTATTCGGATACAAAAATCGTACAAAACACTGAAAGACTGCTTCCGATACACTATTTGATTATAAATTCCATGCAGAACCATATGGCGCTGATTCGAGTATTGATGTATCGCACAATAACGATGTTCCGCCCTGTGAAGAAAAGGGTCGCGATCGCGACTTGAACAGGATACACGCAGCGTACTTCGACTGCGATCGTGACCTTTGGCAGTTGGAGGGTTAATGCGGTTTTGAGCTAACAAATGGCATGTACAATTTGAGGAGTTAGTTGGCAACACGCTATCAACAGTCAGAGTATTGTACTCACGGGGGGCTTGGGTCGGTGGGTGTCCACAGCTTCCACGCCCAGACTGATGTGCTCCACTCGGCAGCCGTACGCCACGGGTGTCAGCTTAATCACTGTGTGCAGCGGAACTTGCAGGTACGGCAACTCGTCTGGACAATCATCACTCAACTCAACTGACACTCCTACTGCACCTCCAAGGGTGGGTATGTACTCAAACTTTGAATAATTTTCCAGAATTAAAAACTACTCGGTGGTAAACTCAAGTTGTAAAACTCCTCGAAAAGTTTGAAATGAGTCGTTAGTTATATGAGAGTTTAACTTGCAATCTTATTATTTTATTACAAACATGTTGAAACAAATAACAAATTACAATGAATGTAGTTTAAAAGGCTATTTGTCGCTTGCATCATGAAATAATGTACAATAATGAAGATTACAGCCATCCATCTTCCTAAAAACAAAGAAGCAGATACGACAAGATGGTGGACAATTGCAGCAATCATCATTGTATTGGTCAACGAATAGTGTCTTGGTAACGAAAGAAAAGTAACCAGTATCAACAAAAGTAGCTCGTTGAACACAAGAAGTTTTCATTTTACAATGTCACAACATTAATCAGACCAGTTTTTAAATTTATTTCAAATATAATCCACTTTTGTAAAAATAATCAAAAAGTAATTACTTAAAACAGAACTTAACACTTAAAGTCATTACAGAGTAATTTACATTTATTTAGTAATCTTCCATGTTTTGCCGATACTGTAATATGAATGGGCAATGGTACTTTCTTTTCGATATAATTAGTGTATAGTATCATGGTAACATGACGCCATTCTAAATGTACTGCTTTTGAAGAATGTTCTGGTTCTGAAGTAGGCCACCAGACAGCGTATGCCCTGTCTCTCCAGCTTATTACGTGTTAAGATTGCCAAGTGTGAAGAACTGCTTACCTGCAGACTTGTCGAGGAAGTAGGCCAGCAGACAGCGTATGACAGCCTGGTGACTGACCACCAGAACGTTGCCCTGTCTCTCCAACTCCATGATGACAGGTTCTAGCCTCGCCACCAGGTCCTCGTAGCTCTCCCCGCGAGGGTAGCGGTACGTGAACTTGGCCTGGTCTCTGGCGGCAAAGTCTTCCGGGTACTTCTCTGCGATCTCTTCGTAAGTCATCTCCTCGCAGATACCCTGCAGTGGATAAAAACAGTTTAGTAAACTAAATTGCCAAATATATCTAAAGAATGATATGGAGTTTCAGTAACTGAAAAAGAGAGAGCAATTGTGAAAGGTAGCCTATTTTCTCACAACATTAATAAGCAAATAAGAAACATAATTGGCAGAAAAAAAACCAGCTCTTAGAAAGATAGAAAGCAACTGCATTCAAAAAGATTTATTTTATTGGAAATAATGCAAGCTTATATTCACCTTGCCATTAAAGTGTCTACAGACATTTAGACCAATACAAACTCATAAATTCCATGAAACATTTAGTAGCAAATTGGGAACATTAATGAATACAAGTATTGGTAAAACAATCACTGCTACCAGCACAAGTGTTATCCATATAGTACACTTAGTCCTAGTGATCAAGACAGGGACCATAGTAGGTTCAGAAAGCTTGACAATGGCCCATGTAGGAGACAAATCCCCTAGTCCTGACTGGAAACTTTTATTAGTACACTCCATTTTGCACTGCAACAACTCATGCATCTTTCCTTGCTACATATATTTCATGCTCAGACCTCTTGCCTATGTAGATGGATGTATTAAATAGTGGTGAGCAAGTAGATAATTTTGGGACTGGGACGAATTGAGTTGAGTTCTGCTAAATACTCTAAAATGTTGAGTAATTCTGAGTAAGTTGTTTCAATCAGCACTACCAATTAATTGTGAACAGATGGTTTCAAATGGTATTATGAGATTTTAAAACCATTCCAGATAGATTGCCTTATTCAAACTGGTTTATGTTGTCAGCTTTTTGCGCAATATCACGAGGTCTGGTCATTATTTACAGACAAAATTAAAAAGTAAAATTGTCTTAAGAGTCTTCATCACCGGAAGTTGCTAGACGCTATCTTGGAGTTTTGCTGCATAAGGCCAATGTTAACTTTGTGCCTCCATTGCTCTTCACCTGATCGTCACATATCATTCATTTTGGTGTCAAATTAAAGGTTTCGCCGTCCTCTAGGGAAATGCAATATCGAATTTTTTAATTTGGGTACTATAGTCGCATAGTAAATAGTTTGATTTTGAATTGAAACACTGTACATGTTCTCATTAATTTGTAAAAAAATCCAAATTCGACTATTGTATTTCCCTAGAGGACAAGGAAACCTTTAATTTGACACCAAAATTAATTGTTCGTGACGATCAGGTGAGGAGTAACGGAGGCACAAAGTTAACATTGGCCTTTTTGAACAAAACACCAAGATGGCGTCCGGCAACTTCCGGTGATGAAGACTCTTAATAGCTGATACTAAGCAGTTTTTTGTTGTGTATGGTCAATACTATGTGTCTCATTATCATTCAATTTACAGCCAGTGTTTTTGCGGTGCAATAGTGATTTTTGTCCAATATTACATGTTCCATCGTATCTCATGGTGATATTATCATTTACGGCCGAACACAGGGTATAGTTATCGTTCATGACCAACTTAAGTTTTCCGTAGTATTAAGGTTCAAAAAGGTCACTAACCGATTAGAAATACAAATTATATGAATAGTGCAAGAAACTCAAAAATGCTTACACCTAAAATTTAAATAACTGATAAGCGACTTACCGCATCGATCTCATTGAGAGCCTTCCACCGCTCCTGCGGCGCGATCACCTTCTCCACAGTCTGTATCGTGCGTTTGAGCCATGAGGTCCACACGCGCAGACCCGGGATGTCCTGGTTCGCGATGTACGCCGCCAGCGAATCTGCGTACTGGCGGCCGCGGTGCGACAGGTTGCTGTCTCCACCGATGCGTCCTTCCAGGTTCTGCTCACTCTCTCCGTGCTGTACGGTGTAGAAAGTATTGTTTTGTTATAAGTCACATGTTTGCTTTGTTACAATTTGCAATCACACTTTGGAATCAATCTGGTAAACGAGAATCTCACAAATTCAAACTCGATAACTAGACACACTCGATCACAAGACCTGGGATTGGATAGTTCTCTATCAGAATGTTGAAAAATGCCTCTACATCCAATGCAAAACAAACAAACCTCCAGAGAACTTGACACCCATTTTGAGTACTTTTGTACTGTGTATTACTAGTCAAATCAACTCTATTCATGAATTGTTGGTACAAGTGTCAACACTTTTGTACCAACAGAAGGGGTTCCGACTAGCTTGATTATAAAGCTAGAATAAGTCAAGTGAAATTATTACAGAACCAAGCTCTATAGATCATACTTCTAGTACTGAATAACAAAAAGTTTCTTGATTTTTTTTGTGTTTTTAGAATATAATTTAATAAATTAAATCAAATTCATTTTGTGGTTTGCACTTTTTTATTTCTGAACAAACTTTGGGTAACTTAACATTTCACGTACTAGATCTCGACGTTACTCCAAATTTGTGAGACTAGTTACTGAACAAATGGTTACGGTATGTTTATTATGGGAGATTTACATAAAACAGATTTATACCTTTAAACAAGTAATTCAAAATAGCCCAATGAATCGACTGAATTACCAATGCTCCTTACCTTTACTCCCAACTGAATTTACTATGGCACGGCACACAAAATTATCTAACCATCCCCACTCATTTAAAGGGTAGGTTTTAAACACTAGTTGACACTTACATCCAGTTTCTCACCACCTACACTGAGGTCACTATGAACCTTATAACAGCGGCCAAATAAATTAAGTTGGGCTGTAGCGAATAGCATGGTTGTACATAGTCACAGTTGCCATTTTGCAATAGAAAAATATCACTCAAATGTTATTCCGTCAGCTGGTATAGAGTTTTGGCAATGCAGCACGTCTACTATTGGCTGATCTCGGTTGATAGCCCGGTAAACCATGCCCTAGTTTGTACCGACTTAGTTGTTCACAAACCCAAATCATCTGGACTATCAGGGAATTTCAAAACATATTTGATTACTAAACAAACCGGATACTGACCCTGGTGAGGTAGATGGTGCGAGGGACGATGTGAATGTTCATCAGGTAGTAGACGATCCGACTCTGTATGTGGCCTTCGTGTTTGTGCACTACAACCTTCTCTCCTGTGTTGTAGATCTTCATGAAGCTCTGGGACGTCTCCTTCTGTTCATCCAGGGGCTCGTACCTACATGAGCAAACACAGCTTCATAACAAACTGTATATTGGGAAACATGAGTTCATCAAATTCTATTACACATTTAGTAAAACTTAAGAATAAGTATCAGTAGAACTTTAAGAATATTGTAACAAGTGTAAAATTTGTTGCAGTATGACTTTCAGTTTGTTCAATAAGGCTGAAGTAACCTTTACCAAGGTTTCCTAGGCATTTAAAGCAGATTCATTTGCTTTTCCCGAATGGGAGAAAATTAGCAGCTCATTTACCTTTCATGACCGGCTTTGGTCACCGCAATGTCTATTCATGGCCGCCGCCACTGCAATTTTTCTGTACTACCTTCACTGATGGGTAATTATAACTTGTTGGCTCTCCAGGAAAAATTTAAAACAAATTAAATACTAAACTTTATTCAGGGAATAGCTTACTACGAGTGAACTACTAAGCATCAGATTTAGCCCTATGACTGTATAAAAAAGTGGCATGTTGCATGAGGTTTCTCATATAGTATAAATCTCATTAAGTAACGAGATGCTATTTTTCTAGTTACTTTTAAAAATTTACCATGATTGTTTTTACATACTTTAATTAATTATAAATTGATTCAAGTAAAAGTAAGGTTCTTTATACTTTAAAAAATTGTATTGCTTTTCTTTGTGTAGTTAGTCAGATGATAATATTTTTGTAACTTTAGCACCTATGTGACTGTTTGTCCTCAAGAACATTTATAGGATAGGTAATGCCGATTTGGCTAGGCTTGATTACTTCAGCCTCTTTGAATCTCATATCAGCTACTTCATAATATTATGGGGTGATTCCTCTGTTACTAATGTTGATTTGATTTTTAATCTCCAAAAGAGAGCGATTAGGTGTGTATATATATATATATATATATATATATATATATATATATATGGCCTACGCCCTAGAAATCATTGTAAAATAGCTTTTCAGAATCCTCAAATCCTAAATGTGCCTTGTATTTATATTTTAAAACAATATAAATAGTAATGTTCGCAATCAATAATAATGTCACTTGTGTTCCCGTACAACATCACCATTTTACTAGAAACAGACCGATCAGCAATAGCTCATAACCTAAGATTGTTAGAGAAAAGCCCAACTACCTTGACCCACAATTTTTCAACAAAATCCCTTAGCAAATTACATTTATTGCAAATATTTCTAAACTCAAAATAGAACTAAGGAAATATTTAATCAACAAGTGCTTCTATAGTATACAGGAATTTATATCTGCTTAAATTTCTCTAAATCTAACCTAACGACCCAACCAAACGAACCTGTGATGGTGTTTTTTTTCCGACCCTCGGGTCTACATTATGTTGCACGAGAGAGGCGGCATTATGTCTACTATTATATTATAATCTTATTCTATGTATTATGGACTTGTCTCATTTCCCTGATGCGATCTATGGGATGACGCAGCAGTAAGAAAGTAAGTATGTCACTTTTGTCAATGCAGTGTTGACAAAGCAAGCAAGTTATGAGCAAGCAGACACCCAGGCAAACATTGCTCATATCAGAGTAAATGATTAAATGGTGCCTGTTTGTTTATTTGTTTGCTTGTTTCTCAACCACACAAGCCTTACTTAACCAATCGAGGTTTTTTAAGCATCAGTATTTTGAAATTTCTGGACAACATATCGAGATATTCGTTTTTGGTGCGAAAAATAAACAACAGCTAAAGGGAAGGAGACCATATATTAGGTCAGTATTCTAACTAGGTTATAATGGATAATTTGATTTTTAACACTTTCGCTACTGCAAACATGTTTAAACATGAAATTTGCATAAGTTTCTATGTTGAGAAAAAACCCCTATCGGGGTCCGCTGCAGCCAACACGATAACAGGATTACTTTCAAAGGACAAAGTTGTAATCAAATAGTTTGAAAAATTAGTGTTAGTTAGCTAACTCATAAAGATAAAAATAACTATACATTTTAAGCTTAAAAATTGCAACTCCCTTCCCTGACTTTGAGCAATAAAAATCATTGTACTGTATCAATAAAACAAAAACTAGAGATGTTACAGTATTTGGAGACGGGAGTTCCCTTACAAAATGACAGTTTATCTCATCTCAGACCTTTGCCCTATTGTGTTTTGTCACTTGAGTTTAATTCTAAACTATTACCTCTCCTGATAGTGCTGAATTCTCTGGAGAAAGTCCTGAAGAGCTTTGTCTGTGTTCATGTTCTTGTAATCAGGACTGTTCACTTTCACTTCCTACAAAAATAAATTTATCAATACGAGCGAGAAGAAAATATCAACTACAAAATACCTATAAAAATCATAAACGTACAAATCGTTTTATAACTGTAATTCTTTAAATAAAGTAACTGTGTTGTTCAATTTGATTTTGTCCAGTTTTAAACCAAATAATTTCTTTTTGATGGATTTATAGCCTGATATCGTTGACCTATAGTCATTGCTGATATATATGGAGAAACGTTTAGTTAATTATAGTAGCACAAACCACAATGGATTTTTAAAATCTGATTACATTGGGACATCTATATGACATTCTCTTTTATTGAAAATTTAATAAACGAGTTCAACATTCACACACTGAATTTAATGTAAATGGCTTCCTTTCTCTACAACTAAAATGCTAATGCTTGACAAAATATCACTCTTCACAAAATGTTCAAGAATCCATCTACTTGATTTGAGGAATTTTTGTGTGAGAATAACATTTTTAACGTTATTCGTACTGTATTTTCTACAATATCAATATCACAACTAACTAGGGGTGTGCGAGTACTCAAAACTCGAGTTTTTGGCCGAGTATTTTAATACTCAAACCAATTTCCGGACGATCGCAAACGATTGCGGCCAGCCAAATCACGTAGTAACGGACGTAAAAGACGATCGCATCATGTAAAATCGGCCGAAAATGACAACCGGACCACGTAATTTCGGCCATAAATGACGACGGAAAACCTAATATCGGCCAAAAATGACAACTGCATCACGTAATAAAGGCAGAAAATGACGACAGTATACATAATATCGGCAAAAGTGGCAACCGGGCCACTTAATATCGGCCGTAACTAACAATTTTGTTATCTAATATTGATTATAAGCGATGTCTGGACCAGGTGATATTGGCCAAATGACAACCGGACCATTTTTTATTGGCCGGAAACTAATGTCAAACCATGTTTTGTTTGTCAATACGTTATCCAGTCTGATTGTACTGGCCAAAACTTTGTTTGAAACTACCAACTGATGGCAAATACTCAAAAATAATTGGCACTACTCTACTCGAATAAAAAAAACCACTTCTCACACACACCCCTACAACTAACACTGTATTTTAGCTTTGGGAGTCATCTAAATGACTGAGGTTCAATTAACTTCAATTTAACTGACAGTCTCTCTCTACATCATTCATTTGAAGAAGTCTCAAATGAAGACGAAATATTATGTAATATGTGTGTAAAACTACTTTCTTTGTTGCTGTGCTCATCTGAACCAGTTTCTTTAGGTGAGTTAGCTGTGTATCCCACCTTTTCTCAATGAAACTGAGGTTCAATTAAGTATTTATGTGATCAAATCATTCTGTTTTTTTAGATGCAAAACTAAGATTAAAAAAAATACCCAATTTCAGAATAATTGTATTCAATAACAACATTAAATTTTCCTTAAAATATTATTCAGTTTAGATTGCAATAATTAGAATATTGTAATGCAAATTACTATTAAAGTACTTTTCTTCAGTATTCTCTTTAACTTTCTTACTGTTCTATGAAGTGGTAAACAACAATGTAGGTATAAGCTAAATGCCATTTTCCTATAGGACTGCCTTATTCAGGTTTGGATATTATCAAGCACTAGTTGTTGCCCCTCGATACTCGACGGATACAGCTCCATTCGAGGTGAGTGGAGCAGTAGGCAGATGGTGCGAAACATGTATAAAATGTACTTTTTAAACTGATATTTCCTTCCAATTATTTTTCGTGTAGCAAATTTAAAGAAGAAAAAAATAATTAAACAATCAGTGAAATTAACTAATATTTTATACGCATAATCTAGCGCTGATCTTCGAAAGCTGACGTTTGAAGCGGCAAAGTAAGGCATTATGACGTGAAATCGGAACAACTGACTGACCTGTGCATACACAGATACTCTTTAATATTTTATAAACATAACAATTTAATTGTTTACTTAGGCCTAAACCTTAGTACCCTAATGAATATGTTCTATTAGGTTCAAAAACATCAGAAATAAGTAGGCCTAAAACTCTCAATTTGTGTCGGATAAAACGTTTTAAAATGTTCAAGAATAAGCCTTTCGAGAATTTGAAAAGACCTATAGATATTGTAATCCCTATAGTTGACCTAAAATAAATATCGGTATTATTAGTCAAACAGAGCTTAGTGACACCGTTTATAACCACATTACAATATGGCGCCGGTTGGATTCGATCCAGGCTCGTCTGTTTTGTAGACCGGCGCGCTATCGACTGATCTACGAAAGCTGACGTTTGAAGCGGCAAAGTAAAGCATTATGACGTGAAATAGGAACAACTGACTGTACTTGCTGAGTGGAATAAATCTATTTATTTTGATTATTCTCTTACCATAAAAACCCGACGGTTGAGAGCACACGTCGAATTAAAACCGGCGCATTAGTTCCTTAATATACTCAAAAATGGTATTTAATATGAATGTAAACCATTTATTTAAACTGACCCTTTACAATTTGCCAAAAATTGACTGTACTATGCAGACACAGATACTCTTTAATATTGTATAAACATAACAATTTAATTGTTTACTTAGGCCTAAACCTTAGTACCCTAATGAAAGCGTTCTATTAGGTTCAAAAACATCAGAAATAAGTAGGCCTAAAACTATCAATTTGTATTGGATAAATGGTTTTAAAATGTTGAAGACACAAGCCTTCCGAGAATTTGCAAAGGCCTATAGATATTGTAATCCCTATAGTTGACCTAAAATAAATATCGGTATTATTAGTAAAACAGAGCTTAGAGACACCGTTTATGGTATTTTCTAAATGGCTGCAGTATTTTGACTGTGCAAAGGTATTTTGACTGTACTTGCTGAGTGGAATAAATCTATTTATTTAGATTATTCCCTTACACGCACAGGGTTGAGAGCACACGTCAAATTAAAACCGGTGCATTAGTTCCTTAATATGCTCAAAAATGGTATTTTAATATGAATGTAAACCATTTATTTAAACTGACCCTTTACAATTTGCCATAGTAGTAATCATTTATACCATTAATGTTATTGCAATCAGCTGTTTTACATAATTAAGTAACTTTAGGTATAGGACTAAACAATTTAACAATCAAAACTTATTATTTTTTAATTCACCAACTATACAACTGTATAGTTTAAATAATATAAAACTTCCATTCCATTTAAAGGATAACACATAATAATTGTATTGGACGTTTTAGGTCCTGGCCATGATAAACCAAATGCTTCTTGAGCGTTTGCTCTTCTTCTGTTGTTAGGCCAAATACATCGTGTCTTTACAATCAGCTGATTGAAGGACTGTAAAATAAAATCATTGCAAAGGTTTGGAAATGTAGATTTTTTTAATTTAAGAAAGTAAGATAACGTAAAAGTAAATAAAACCTGCTAATATAGAAAAGTTTAGCTTTTATTTGGTACAAACTGCATGTAAATCAGTCCAATAGAAGTCTCAGGCAAACTGTCCAAAGGATTGAAAAAGTTGACTTTTCCCCCATGTTAAATCTCCATAAGAAAAGTTTATTTTTAATTTTTCACCCATGTAACGTATATATTTTCAAAATACAAATAAAACCTGCTTATAAAGGACCAAAAACCTTTGTTTTAGTACAACCCGCATGTAAATCAGTCCAGTGGAAGTCTCAGACGAACTGTCCAAAGGATTGAAAAAGTTGACTTTTCCCCCATGTTAAATCTCCATAAGAAAAGTTTATTTTTCATTTTTGACCCATTTAACGTAAATATTTTCAAAATACAAATAAAACCTGCTAATATAGGACCAACAAAATTTGTTTTGGTACAACCCACATGTAAATCGGTCCAGTAGAAGTCTCAGACGGACTGTCCATAGGTTTTTTCCTTATGGCTTTAAATATATAGATTAGAGCTCCACTCCATTTGATTTCAAAATAGTCTGCCAACATTAATCTTTTGACATTAAAATACTTAATCAGCTGATTACTTAAACATTAACATATGTGTTCCCTGACAGTTCAGTACCTACAAAGACTACAGAACCATGAGCAGAGATTTTAAATATGTGCTCATGGTATTTGCCTCTTTAACTGTATCTTACCATGATGTTTGTTTCAATGATGGTCGGATCATCACAGACGGATTCAACAAAGAAGAGTTTGTAGCCCATCTTTTTGACAACAATGTTGTGGATCATTTGCCTCCTTTCAATTGTGGAGTTTGTGGCATCAAATACCTGGAATATAATCCATGTTGTTACAATTCGGTTTTCATAAGTAGATTGTTGTACAGTTTTCATTAAAGGGACTTTCCAATTAATACTCCCCTTTGACTTACACCCTCCCCATGAGCCCTCCTCGCTCATATACTTATTTATTTTGAATTTGTATTTGATAGGTGGACCTACAGCTCAAGGTCTGTTCCAAACCAGCAGGTGCCGGCATTACCACATACCTGAAACCCACTATTGACTGGCAAAATAGGATGGAAAAACCTAAGTCACACACTCTATCCACCGACACCAGGCAGAGATTTTCTTTTATGGTTACATCACAACTACAATTCAACACTTTCTCACCTGAATTTTTTTATAGCAACTGATTAATTGGTAATGTGCCAACGGATTACGGAAACCGCCTTTATATTAAGTTATTACTTTATTCAGGTTGTTAATGTTAGGGGATTTAGGCATATCTTGCAACAAACGTAATAGACATTTTTTTATAATTTATAATTAGCATGTATATTATTTCTCTACAAATCTGGGTTGTGTGAAGTAATCTGTTTTGGCCAATATTGGAAACATCCAAGATTTTCAGAAATTGTTTGAATATGAAAAGGCCTATTGATATTGTAATCCCTATAGTTGACCTAAAATAAATATCGGTATTATTAGTAAAACAGAGCTTAGTGACACCGTTTAAGCACACTAAACAGGTTGACCTAAAATCCTTGACATTATTGTTATGTTTGTGATGTATACATGTCAGTAGCATGTCATTCTTGCTGCTTATAAGTGTATCTTTTTTAGGGTCCATGGTACTTGTTCATGTTAACAAGTTAATTTAATCATTTGGAAATTAATATACAATTTGTTCAAAAAAAGGAAAAGTGTTTTTTCTCTAGCACTTTAATAACTTGCACTTTCACCATAATCTTTCTTTGGTGTTTGCCTAAAACT
Source organism: Allygus modestus (assembly GCA_963675035.1). NCBI lineage: Eukaryota > Metazoa > Arthropoda > Insecta > Hemiptera > Cicadellidae > Allygus > Allygus modestus. The sequence continues at coordinate 82,202,584 of OY776115.1, forward strand.
TCAATAGTCCCAACATTTTGGACATTCAGAAACCGAGTAACAACGCGGATCTCACACTTGGTAGGTTTTTCAGTTGACATTGCCACTTTGAACTGCTGTAGAAACAAGACGCGTGACCACTCAGCAGCGAGACCTGGCTCTCGCTGAGGTGGGGAGGGGAACATACTATTGTACATGTAATCATGACAGTGGGGGGCCTGCCCTCGGTGTGGTGTGAAAATGTACTCTACTTTTCGGACAAACCCTTATAGTATTGCAACAATTGTTTCATAATGCCGCACTTTTAATTTGTTTTTTAATAAATGTCTACCTATTTCAATTTTATTTTAGAATTTATTTTTTTATTTTTTATCTTAATTTTAATTTGAACGAAACTAAACTTAACATGGAGGTAGGCTTAATCCAAATATAGGTTAGATTCATTATCTGTAAAATAACTACCAACAAAGTTCAAACTTACAAGGAAAAGATTGAAACTTTTACGAAATTTTCTATGTACATATACAAGACAACACATTTATATAAGGGTGTAAGCTTATCGAGTTGCATTTAGAATGTGGTTAAAAAGTGGTAATTGAGAGTTAAAAAAGATGTACACCTAGTTAAAAATGATTACATGTTCATTATCATAAATTTTGTGTTCATAGAAATATTTAATATAGAGGTTCTTTGAATGATTTCTAAGAGGGATTTGAAGATTGTTAACTTTACTTTATAAAAATATAAGGTTTGTTTAAGAACAAGTTTTAAGTTAATTAGTATATAGTATTTTATCTTATCAACAATGTTATATAATATATACAAATATAATATTTGAACCTGTCATTAATATTGACCAAACAACTAGTACAGAAAATACACCTCACAGAAGTTTAAAAAATAACAAACCACAATAGACTATAACAGTTAAAAGAGTATAAATCATTAATAATTTAATCACAAAGACAATTGGCACACACAATTTTGTATCTGTAAATCATGGTGCACACACTAAACCAGAGTTGGCTTAACCCGGTTAGAACATTATTTTAAACTTGGTTAGCATAATCTTATGTGAAGCTGGTGTGTTTCGCTCTGGATACACTCTTATAAGATAACTCTGATTTCTACTAGGGTTTGGATGTAGTGTGCACCTTCTGTCTTTATTAATTACTAGTAGCTTGAAGGGGCTATTGCCCTTAGCCTGCTCCAATACTGTGCACCATTTGAGTTTTTTACTCTTTACATGTTGAGGAAAATAATACAATATAAGTCACATGTCAGTTCGTAAACAAAGTAGACACTTAATCAAATCACATGTTTTAATATAAACGTAGCAGACGTTAAATTCCCGTGCATTTCTTGTGTGAGATGTTTTACGTTATTTCTTGCTTGCCGTTAATATTTTGGGAATACTGCTATTATTTCGAGTCCCTGGGATCAAGACCTTTAATTTGAGCCCTAGCCCTTCATCCTGTGATTTGCCAAACTCCCACAATTTTGACTTAATAATTTCGCTTACAGAATTATATATAAAGATTATTATTTATTGTGATGATAATATTTACATCACAAATATTATCATCACAATATGTGTGTGGAAATCGTCACATTATTTCCATCAGGGCAGATGAAAATAACAAAAGTTAAGTAAACGTCAGTTACTCACACATTCAGACATACACCACTGACTCACTCACACACAGACACACATTCGTTCTGGACATAGTTGCTGAAGTTGGGTCTATTTATAATGATTACCGGCGGCTCCTCATCAATTCATCGACCGAGAAAACACTCTAGACACCAAAAAGGGATTATGGAGAATTTTGTACTGATTTTATTTGGCTGACAGATTGACTTCATCAGGGAGCTAATTGATGATTTTGACACCCACTTGGGATGGGATGTGTTTGAAAGCTGTTGATCAGTGTTGCTGATTACAGTTATTATTCCTAGGCATATCCGTGATGCCTCTACCCCGGACCTCATTTTGTGATCGGCAGGATATAGACACCTCGAGCATATAGAGGCAGGGAAAGTGTCAGTAATCCCAGCTACCTTAGTGTATTTTGGCTCAACTCTAAAGTTCATTTATCATGATTGTGACTGCAGCCAGAAGACTCTATTGAATTTGCCCTTAGCACACCCACCCCAGGACATATGTGGGTAGATAAAACCAAAATATGCCATTATTAGTATTTCTTGAGAATTGGACTGAGCAAGATCAAGCAGAGCAAAACTGCCCCTTTTAGGGTCTTTGTAGAGGTTTGCATTGTTGTTTTCTAAGAATTTCCCCGATGAAACAAAACTGAGATTGGCGAAGTCACTAGCATATTAGATCAAGTAAAATTGTATAAATAAGGTGGTACTTACTGCAACTTCGCCTCCATTCTCCAACCAAGTGCAGACATCACTGAGAGCATTGATGGCACACTGCGTCCGAATGGCCATCGCCTCTTCATTGTCTTGCCGGAAGAATTCATGGCTTTTGTACATTGTCGTCGCGTGTCTTCGGTACTCTCCCAGGTTGAATACTGCAAATAAAGTTTACACTCAGGAGTGAAGACGTAATATTACTTTCAATTATGCCAGTAAATAATAATTGCAAATATAGCCTGCTTATTTTAATTGTTCTGAGTGGCGAGAAATTAATCGCCATTAGAAAAATCCCATATAGCCTAACAAAGTTAATCTGTTACCTCCCATAATTATATTGTAGGGTTAGGTCAGTTTATCAAGATAATGTTAAATAACCAAAGTCAAAATAAGAATGATAAGAAATATCTGAAGACATCCTATATCCTAAATTATTTTTGTTAACATACATTCAGGAACAAAAGTAAGTACAATGATAACACAATCTATGGCAACTTCAATTAGTTTTTACACCGTGGATTTAGATCTTTACCATTTTCAGTTCTGCAATTAACCAATTCCTCCTGGTAGCAGTCAAGACTCCGGCTGGAGGTCCAGTTGCGTCTGTACTCGCCAAGGTTGAAGACTGGGACAACCAATCATTGTTAGACAGACCCGAGTCTGGCAGCAATTTTAATCGCCGTAATGGAGTTTTAGGCTTTACAAATTTTTAAAACAAAACAAAGATTGATTTGCTGGTTATTAGTTCTAATATTTTTCAACAAATAGTAATAAAACATTCTCAATTAATACGCAGGCAAAAAATCCAAAGTGGATATAGACCAAGTATGAAGTCAGTATGTGAAAATACAAATTTTCACCTAGCCTATGGTGGCTGATGCAAAAAATAAAATTGCAACTTTTAGAGACAAGCATATGATTGGAGTGGTTTTATATGTGTTGTTCCGTTGAATTTGTTAATATTTATAGCACATAAACATTTAATAGTTAATTTGAATGTGCTTTCGGTGGACACAGACACACGGTAAGGATGGTTAAAAAGTAGCAAACAGCTGATCAGGTGTGCAACTCACAAAGAATCCAACCACCCTGTTAGCTTCCGCATGTGCCGTCCACTATTTATTTCAGGAGGGTCCTCCCCTTCAATTTTGCCACAGACAAGTGAACTATCCATGAGTTGCACATAATGACCCATCAATTGGGTACAAAATAGCTGTATAAATAGTAACAAACTTTAAAAATAAGGAGTAACTTATATTTTTACAGATCCAAGTCCAGCTCTTTACTTAATTTAGAACCACTTCATTGGCACTTCCCTCCCAAAAATATGCAAAGGAAGCTTCACCTTGTGAATTGTAGTTATGGTCATGTACAAAAGCTAATGTATGAAATGAAACCCTGCTTTTAAAATTGCTGCCAGGCTCACCCCCAAATGGACGAAACTGTTATTGACTAGTTAGTTACCTCTCTAAGTCTAACCTATTGCAAATATGCTAGTTATTTCCCAAGCATAGACTAACAGACTGGTTGACAATAATTAATTAGCCTAATGTAAAATTCATCCTTTCATCATGTTTGATTAATATTTATAGTCATGTATATTATAAGTAGAAATCTTTTCTGAAGTTGTGCCAGTTGTAGGTTGTAACAATACATTATCAATAAAATGTTTTAAGCATAAAATTGATTTATATAAACAATATTAAAGACTAAATCCAACTATGTAGACATTGACGGTGAATCAATGTATTGTCATGAATATAGAATGAACTATGCTCGAAACGTACATTAGAGTGTAGTGATGACCCACAAGTGAACCACCCAAAATTATACACATTCGCCTTGTAAAATGTGCTGTTCATTTGTGCTCCTATGGTGATGCAAAGAAAATCCTCCTCACAGTTGGCTAATCAATCATCATACACCAGTCAGACAAACACTAACTATTCATTGAGCCATAGTAGAAGTTTACAAGTTTTACAATTTGAATGATTCAGTCAGTAAATTACTAAGTTATAATTATCAATATACTTAAAGTATATATTATGAGATGATTAATTTGTTTACTCTTTTGATTACTTATAATTATATTTTAAAAACAAACAATGATGATTCTCTCTTTGGTAGCTGTGACTTAAAATGATATTTTATTATCGTACTGTTGTAGAGGATCCCTTCAATCTGGTAAGATTTCAACCTGGTAATAATATTACCAGACTACCCGAAGTAACGATCAGGCAGAGTGGTCATATTTCAGTAAAGTAATGTCGACTACACTCTTAAAAGTCAGTGGCTGCCAACCTGAACTAATGTTTAAAAAAATAAATCCCATTTTTAGGAATTTATATTAATGAATGTATTTTAAAATGAAAGAGGGGATGAAGTTATTTTTAGCAAAATACTTATATATAAAAATTGTGTGATATATTTTTGTTATACATTAAACTTCAACTTTTTTTAAGTTAAAACTGAAATGGAATCGAATAAACTCAATGGGAATAAATGTACATACAAAAATACAAATTCTAATTAAATGAAATTAATATAGTATTCCTAATTGACCCAAGATTTAAAAATTTAAATGGGTAGTAATAACTGAGATGTTTTACAGTTTAGAGTAACCTAAATTCCCTACCAGAGCTCTGTATAAGTTAGGAACCTGGTTTAAATAACATGATTTTTAAGATTCATGCAATGGCTTTTGCTTTGCAATTCATTGATTTAAACATAACAATCTCCAATCTGGTACTGAGATCCAAGAATGCGTGCAGGAGATTTCTTGTAGGTTGAGGTACAAAGCCATCACTATAATCAGAGATTTCTGTACTTTTTTGAGATATCACGCTATCACGCCCATTACTCTGACATAGAAGGAAGGGACAGGAAAGAGCGGTACTTCTGAGAGAGCCTCAATGTGTCTAGGGGTAAACAGGCAGCTAATATTACCAGTTTGACCGATTTGGTTTTTGTACATGTGTGAAATCTTACCATATTGGAATGGACCAATTTGAAATGTTACCAATTTGAAAGCCTCCCAACTAATATGAAAACCTACAAATAAACTATGTGTGACTAATTTGCGTTGGCCAGATGCATGCATTATGTGCCCAGAAAGGTTGTCTCCTTCAAACAGATATGGAAGCCCTACAGCTCAGAGACTACTTCTCAAAACAAATACCACATTAAAATAAGAAATACTTACAGGTGAGTTTTTAATAAAATTAAGAAGCGGAACTGAATAGATAAGCCAGGCATGTGAGTAGTTATGCATGAATAAACACTCTGGGCTGGGAGGGCTAAATTAAGTTCACACAGAATACTGCAGACCTTAAAATAATTTAAATAGCATAGGAATCTTTCCACTCAGATTTTAAGCGGAAGGAAACTTCTGAAAGCAAACACTTGATTAAGGAAAGCAAAAAAGAAAATGATGTGAAAACAATCAATAAATGTTCAATTCATGCAATAAAATCTAGCCATTGTTAAAAATTGAAAGAGTGAATTATTTGTATTCCTCAATAAAAAATAATGCAAATTTCGACCCACTCCAGGCTGTTGACAGATATAACTGCCAAAGTACTATGTTCTTTCCAGTGACTTAATTTTAACTCATACTACAACAGCAAATTAATACACATTTTAATTTTACTTATTAACCACAGCAAAAAAAAACTATCAACGGATAAAAGTTAGCTCAGTCGGGGAAGGATGATCAACGTGCAGTATTCCGCCTTATTAATTGCTTTCGCTAGTATTTCCTCCCATTGGATGATTAAGTGAACATAAAAAAGCAAATCTACCCTACGGACCAACAGTGTATCTACTCGCTACATGGACTAGGGTCATCGATCGTCATACCCTTGGTGTTGATTCCTATCCAGTTGAGGTAGCGGGATAGCTTGGTGGCGATGTAAGTCTTTCCCCTAGCAGGAAGGCCGACCATGCAGATGACATGAGGACTGTTGACATAGTTAGCTCTCTCCCCTGGAACAACCATAGTTCACTGTTAGATAATCTCGGGGACAAACTCGTTTATGGCATCTCATTAAGGTGCAAGTTTTACAACAGTATAAACGTTTTACAGTTCTTTGTCCTTGTTATTATGATGTCTTATGCTGTAAAAACATAGATTGAAGTTTGTCTCAGTGATAGATTTTTAACTAACACACTCTTAATTATAAATGCCAGGTAAGGCATTAGCTTCGTAAACAGTTTTTATGGGTTTTCAAGTCCTCTGCATAAAATGTTAATTTAATGGTAGGTACCAACAATCTATAGCAATTTAAAATTCTCTACACAATTAGTTATAACAAATTAAGCACAGGGTTGTTAACAACTAGTCAATCCATAACTAGTCATAATGGAATTAAAGTTAAGTATAGTGAATATCAAACAATGAAAATTACATCAGGTAAATACTCTGCTACTTTCTAAAAGAGTGCAGGAGGGTTTACTACATAACTGTTATTTTTAATTATTTTATTTTTGAAACCATAATTTTACTAATATAGTTAAGCTTATTTGAGGATATACGTTACAACAATTAAAAACGAATAATATAAACTAAAAGTTTCCCATGTTATTGGGTTGTATTTTTTTTAGTAAAATTGTTATGAACAAAATATCTCAAAACAATTTACAAAACCATAAAGGTAAAACTATGACAGTTTATGATTTTTATAAAAATATAGTTATTATTTTAATACATACAAAACAGTTGAAATTAGCTTTAGAAGGAAAAGTTATTTTCAGGTTGATTTAATAAGTGTACACAAGTCAAAAATAACAATAACAACTTCTTTCAATATATTATATGGTAATTCATTTAGGAATACCTACAGGCTATTATATAAAACCCAGGGATGGTTTAATATTTGTTTAACCGTTACAGAGGAGGCTAAGCAGAACTTAACACAAATTTACTAGCTAAAAACCCCCACTTAAACACACATTTCAGTGGGCCACTACATCTTCTGGGGGACGGCCCATAAGGAGTCAGTGGAAAAACTTAAACCTGTACACTAAATTAAAGGTCTTGTTTCGTAGAACAAAATGCCCAAAATCTCACCTCAAACTGACAACTGAGTCAGAAATGGTAGCCGCTCTAACTTTGCATTGAAGTGCACCATAATAAAGAAAACTTCATTACTTCATAGTAATTTAAACTTGACACTTAAGCAAAAATGTGACATTTTCCTTTACAATGGACCCTTCAAGATCCGGTTCATGGCAATGTACAATGTATAAAATGAACTTTGCTTAGCCTACCATGCAAAACGTAAAAGACTCCCTGTTCCTTTTGAGGTCAGATTTGGGGTATTGTATCCTAATGTTCAACTCAACCTATGCTGACATTTAGGATTTTTCTGGCTCCTTGTGGGCCATCCCCCTGAAGAGGTCCAAAGAGGTAGGCAATTGTTAAAATACGTTTTTATGCCCAAGAACTCTGTGCTAAGTTTTGTAATGGTTAAACCTTTATTTAGCCGTGATTGGACTTTATACACAAATTTAATTTAAACTAACTGCATTGTTTATTAGATATACAAATTGGTTTCATTTTCAGACAATTTTTCAGTAGCTACACAAATATAGAAATTTGGTACACATTCATGAACTGGCTGCAAGAAGACTTACAACAATTAAACATAAACTGATCTTATAAAAGGATAAAAATAAATATCACAACATCATAGGTACCACACTAGAACATTGTTCAAACCAAGACCACACGTTTTGTGCAGATTTATGCAATTCAGTGGACCCTGTGCACCTGTCATTTTGGTACACCTAACACACAGAGTAATTCAATGCCCAGAATCCACAACTTACAATCACATTAAGCTCTCAACTCAGCCAAATTGTTATCCAAGATAAAATAACATTTAAAAGCAGAATATGTCAATTTTGTATATTACATATACTGACAAAAATATAGCTCCGCTTTTACACATAATAAATCTCTCTCGGAAAACAGTTGTCACTATACCCTCTTAAATACATTATTTTTAATACAACTAAGGCAATTTCATAACCCTTTACAACATTATTCACTACATGCTGAAAAGGGGGCAAAAAGCAAGACAGAAACCATTACATTTCAAACCACTTTAACGCTTGCAACAAAGGTCGGAAAGCCAAATTGGATGAAGATAAAAGACTCACACATTCCAATGAGCACTTTGGACCTGAGAACTCTTGGCTCTAAAAACAAGATATGTAATTTTTAGAGAGAAAAACCAATAAATAATTTGAAACAAACAAAAACTAATAAAGAATGAAGACTTTTTGAAAGCATACATTTTTTTCTTGCTGTACGCCGCCCAACGATGACAACCGAATTTGAATTACTATACGTATTAACTTTAATTTTGATTTAGTCAACTTATAAACTACGCTTATAATACTAAAAATGATTAATATATTTTTCAATGATATAAGCAGTTTTCCCCTCAAAATCACCCTTTACACTTACCAATACGGATGGAGACTTGTCTTTGAAAATTTTTCTTTGGCATATTCGATTCTATCTCTTTCATGCTAGTTTAAACATGTAGGTGTGAAAAACTGTATTAATTTCACTATAACATCAATATTTCACTCTTCAGTTTTTGATAATCACTGTCTATCAATACCCTTAACATTGGAACAACATTACAGGACTAAACAACTGCTGGGAAAGATGTTTTACAAAGAGCCTAGAAGTTTAATTTACAGAGTCAAAATATACATATAAACAATATTGAGTTATGGAAAGAGATTTATAGAAAAAATATTTATTTAATCAAATATAATATGACTGATAATCATATATAGAATATGCAAATTAATTTACTGACTGATGTGTTTTCAATTTAAAAAGTATACCTAAATCAATAAGGAGAACAGATAAGATGAATATAATTAAGTGTGCCTCATTATTATATGTAAAGATATATGATGAAATCGACCACATTTATATGTATAAAGATATATGAAGAAGTGGATAAAGTGGGTGCATTTTAATTTATAGAGATAAGATGAAGTGGACCAAATCTGTCTTTCAAAGTATGTGAGTAGAGACAACGAATTCCTAATAACTTAATGTTGAATACTAAATCTCTCGGTTATTGGAGATTAGATTTCCAAAACTTTGTAAACCTCCGATTTGAATTCAAATTAATTATCCTAATTTGCCACAGAGGTTGTTGTGACAGGCGAGCAAGGGGCAGAGCAACCTTGTTTTACTTTAAAGATATAAATGGCAAAAATAAAGAAAAGAAATACTTTACGGGTTTTATTAAATTTTGTAGAAACAACTCAAGGGTTTTAATTTCTATTCATTTGGTGTAGCAGGTTGTTCATTATTATAATTAACATAGCCTATAAGAAAATAGCCATTGAATACAGTTTATTTATCTTGTGAAAATTACCGAGACAACGGAATACTACTAGACCAAAATATATGGCCAAAAATCAAGTAATTAAGACAGATATATTTTACAAAAAAAATGTGAACCATATTTTTAATTTTCGTGACGTCAACAAGAAGTATTTATACTTGTTACATGATTTTTCAACATTTCATTAAAGCAGATTGGCAGTTATCTAAAAATGTTATCAGGAAGCAAACACCGGATTAAAATCTTGTTATTGCAGCTCCAGTCAATAACTATGAGGTTAACATTGGAATTTTAACGCATTAACAGTCACATGTCCACGTTAACATATTTAATGTTTACTCCAAGTTATATGGTATAAATTTGTTGAATTTATTCCGAGGTTACAAAACGGTTAGGGTTATTATGGAAAACTACGTAATCAATATACAGCGTGTAATGGGGATTTTTAATTTCCAATATTATACTTTAAATGTATAGTCAGGCTAAGAACCGATTCGATAATACTTATGAACAATAATCAATAGCTGGTCCTGGAGCCAGTGAACTAAATCTCACCTTTGCCCTTCCCTGCCCCAGTTATTTGCCAGTGTCAAGCTGCCCTAACATTCCACCAATTTGTTGTCATGACTTCACAACAACTAGACCTCAATACTCCTCTCACTTCGACTACTACAACTCAACTATTCTTTTCATATTATCATGTTATAATAAAATTATTTATTAGTGGATAAAACTGAAAATGTATTAGGTGATATAACAAAAAGTTAGATGCCATTTTTGGGTTTTACTCCCAAAGGGTGAATAAAGTGAAAAAAGTATTTACTGTTTATATTTGTATGAGGTGAACACGTGAGGTGAAAGATTAGTTTGTAATTTTGGGCGACTTTCACAAACAACAGAAAGAAGTAACAAATATTAGCCAATAGCCGGCTAAAACGTTAACTAGGGAAACTCACTGCACCAAACAGAATGCGTATAATAATTGCCCAAAATATTATTTAAACTAAGCAAAATTTTACATTTCCTGATAATTTCCCAGAAATTGCATACAATCGGCCAACCATGACCTTAGTTATTTAGAGACGGCGAAAACGACAGCGGGTTATCTGTTCTCCGTTGCACCATCGCTTGACGTCGTTCGCCTGCTGATACGATGGTTACGATACAAGACGCAAACGTGTGTAACCGAAATGGAGGTTAAACAACTGATGTATTAATCAGAGATTAATGTGCCTTTTAAATACACCTTTTTGTATTTTATAAGATTTAAACCCCAATAGAGATTTGATTGAAGAGTAATTTAAACGTTATTTTAATTAAATAAGTTGAAATGTTGCCATACAAAATAATTATTATTGACTATGGTTATGATTAATTGAGGTAGTAACATTTGAAAAAAGTACTCCTAATGCATCAACTATGTTTTAAATTTTTACTTTGATCTTTGTTGACAATTGCTCATCAGAACAAATTGTTAAGATCACAATAATGGCATTAAGATGAAACCTACAGCAAATAACATACTCCCGGTTGTAGAATATTATCTAAATTGGTGAGGTTAGTTTATGTCTTCTCTTCACGAGAACGTCTAAAATCTAAACAAATTTTACAATACAACAATTATATTTCTCTTTAAATTGCGAAACAAGACAATATAGTGGAAATTATTTAGCTTTTCACCTGAATCGGATTATTTTAAATTGTCAGAAATAAGAAAGGCGACAGCTTAGAATTCAAAAGCAATATGACTCGATGCCTTCGACAAAGCAGATGAACTGCGATTTTACTAAGAAATAGTAAGCTAAACCAGCAAACAAGTTCTAAGTTAGACCTTTTTTAATACAAGTAGATCGGTCGATACAGTTCAACACTAACAGCACGCGCACCGACTGGTCACGCGAAGGACGAACTGAAACTAAACTGAAACTGAAAGACGAAAGAAGCGGCGTCTCGTGAACACTGACGCATGCGCGTGGAACGGCTAAGGCTGTCGATACGTTATCAACGTTGTTATCTCACACGACTCGGAACATTTCCGACGCTCAGAAGCTCAAACATGGCGTTATCGTTAATCTACGGGTAGGATAGACAACAACGTCCCTTTGGTGTCGAGGTTCAGATCACGAGAACACAGACGATTAGGGCGTGTGTACACTGGAATGTGTGAACTGGGAGGTAATTTGTCCGTGGAAAGTTTTAATTAATACGTTAAAGGGAGGTAGCTAAGTCCCATGAAAAAAATAATTTCCAAAGTTGTTTAGTGTTTAAAAATAAGTAAGTCATCCCTCCTATGAGATTTTATTGTTGCTTTGTTTACAAATAATTTGTACACACATTTTCGAATGTTGATAATTAAGCTTAACAAACCATTACCTAATAGTCCAAATACAAAAAAGTTCGAGTGAGTTTTCAAAGTTACCAGTGGTAATCATGATAAATTACATGTTAATAACGTTATCACTAAATACATTGCCAATACCCAACATAAATCAAAGCCTGTTTAAGGACCATGTGAACGGCCGAGTTAGTAAGGAGTCAGATAGTCAGCATACGTAACACACGTGATCTACCCTAACCGCCTGGCTGCATCGCTGAGCGCTGTCGCAACATTAAAGATTCATAAACTCTGCACTCGTTAACTCGGGCTAATGTATTGAGCTGCTTTGACTCAGTAGGCTTGTGTATAAATCGGTCAACACAAAACTTTTAAATTGAATACAACTCTTGGTTTTGCAGGATTCCCTCATAAATTATCGTTAAACCTTCCTAACCATTCCCTGGCTCTTCCATACAATTATCCCCGAATTATTCAGATCTAGGCGAAGTTTAACCAGGCAACCTAACATGAAGTGTTTCAACCTTACCTAGAAACCATTTCAAACATATTCTAGCCCCTCCTCTTTCCTCATTACAGCGCTAAATAACGACATTTTAAACGTGCATTGTGGACGTTCGCAAATTGTATGGGGCTGGGTCTTAACCCAGCTCAGATAGGTCTTAGACCAGGATACCGATCATAAATAAGTTTTGAAGATTTTGCATAAAACAAAACGAGTTCGCACGCAGCACGCTGACGTGAGGGAAGTGAATTTCAACATAAAAACTTTTAAAACTCAAAATCAATGTAAAAACATACATTTGTCCAATTCTTATTGAAATCTGAAATCACTGATTTTTTGGCTGTTCTGATACTCCTGGTTTCATTTACTTGCAAAGCTGTAAATACAATAATTTTGCTCATTATAAGGTTAGGAGAAGGTAGACAGGCTTGAAAGTAGACGTGAGGTTGCTGGGGATGGTAAAAGTACTCTAACAAAGGAATAACAGGCTTTTCTAGTGTAAAACCCCCATAATACAACGTACTGTGTTTGGTCGATACACATTTTCTTTAATAACTCGGTAAATATTTATGCTAGAATGACGAGAGAGGGCTTAAAACTTTCGCCTCTATAATTTCCATCTTTTTCCATGCTTTGATTTTACATCTGGGGCTTTTCTGACCCTTTTTGGGCCCAAAAACTCTAAATTTGAAAGATTAATCCCCCAAAAAGGGGTTTAAAGTTTTCCGATTGTTTTGCCCAACCATTGACTATAAATACTGAAGGAGACATCCCATCCATATGGCCCAGCTGTCCCACTCTTAGTGTATGCTAGAATTTGAAGGCGACGTAGTTTGATTAGGTTACCGAAATATTGTGCTGCTGTCAACTATTTATTTTAGTTGTTTACCTTAACTTGTAAAATAACTCCACTCTAGAAAGGAAGTGATAATCAACTTATGGTTGTTTCCTGATACAACAACTGTTGTAATATCCCCTCCTTGAGAGGGTAAGTAATAGTTGACAGCAGTGTACTCTGTTGGTGATTAGTGAGAACTACGTCCTCTTTGGATCATGGCATACACAAAACTAGGGACAGATTTTACAATGTCAATGAGAAGTCTACTTCAGTATTTATAGTCAATGGCCCAACGAACTTGTCCAACTGATTACAGAAAGGAACGTCCCTACCAAATTTGAAGTAAATCGGACAAAAATTGCGACCGCTAGAGTGCAAACATATATATATATATATATATATATATATATATATATACATATATGTATATATATATATATTCATATACATATATATAAAATTTTGAACGACCCCCCAAAACGTGTTCAGGGGGTCACGTTAGGAACTTCTATGGTGGTCCCGGGCTTAAGTTTCACCTTGCGGGTCATGCTAATAGTTCACTTTCCAAAGGAAATTCACTAATAAGAACAAACTGTCTCTCTACAAAACACTACGAATGGTAAAAATGTTTTTTATTAATTTTATTAAAAAGTGTCATTGAGAAAAAAACTGATTGGGTCTTATCCCATACATAGTACTAAATACATAAATACCAGGATATTATTTGCTAACAACCGAAATGCCATGTTACAGGAATCATGGTTCCTCAAAATATGGTCACTGGTGTCCAACTGGAAACAGCCAAGCTGGAGAGCCGGTGAACGCCTCGCGATAGTGACCAAGAACTAAGAACTATTATTTCCATCGTGTTCTTCGTGTATTCGTGCAACGGACGGAAGATGAAAGTCTACATTTCAGATGCTGGCTCTCGTATTGATGACAGAACCACTAATAGACTCGGTCGCCGACCCTTGTCGCTGGAGAAACCCACGCGGAACAGAAGCCGACCCAGTGCTCGATAGCCCAGTGTATAGATTGACGACGCAATTCAATGAATCTGGACAGCTTCATTGACCCCAAACCTTCACTCTATTGTGTGCTCAAAACGTCATAGTTCACCCTATACCTAAACACGTATAGGGGACTTTAAATCAGCATTAACAAATTTACCAGTAGTACTAAATATCCTAATTTAAACGACAAAATGAACAATCTTTAAAAAGCTAAATATTTAGAAAGATGTACAATCTTTGAAGCACTATTTAATTTATTATTAATAAGGTACCCGGGGACTGAGATTTGCTCGGGGAAGGCCAGTCAGTTTTATTATGTGACTTGGAGTAATATTTCACCACTTTCCCCAACTGATTATCAGATTTGTATAGCTCATTTGCCTCTTTTCTGCATTTTTAATGTCACTCCAGTTGTTATTTATAGCTCGATGTCCCTTTGATTTATTTCGGATATGACCATTCTATATATGCAATCTTCACTCAACAATTTTAGTCACTGATCTCAGGAAACCATATGTTAACAATCCTACACTCTAATATGAGTTAAGGTTTGCTTGCTTGCGACACGGATTTCAAAAACGGCTCCAACGATTTCCTTTAAATGTTCGAAATAACTAATTTCTGGGATAAAAATAAGTTCTAGACAGGCCTCATCCCCAGGAAAAATCAAATAATGTAAAAAAACAAAATGAAAAGTTAAAAAATTAACATTGGGCTTATGGAGTTTAAAATCAAAACAAAAGAATTGTAACAGCTGTTCATAATCAACCAGGGAACTGTCAGAGGGACTCATGTTGTTTATGATTATTAACATGTGGTTTCCTGAGAGTAGAGATTAAAAGATTTGAGTGAAGATTAAATATATACAGTTAGTAAAATAAATCAAAGGGACATTGACTTATAAATAACAACTGGAGTGACCTTAAAAATGCAGGAAAGAGGCAAATGAGCTATAAAAATATGGTAATCAGTTGGGGGAAATGGTGAAATATTACTCCCAGTCATCTAAACAAACCGACTGTCCTTCCCCAAGCAAAGCTCGGCCCCCAGGTACTTATAAACAACACGAGTATTACTTTGACAGTTCCCTGGTTGATTATGAACAGCTGTTACAATTCTTTTGATTTGATTTTAAACTCCATAAGCCCAATGTTAATTTTTCTAACTTTTAATTTTCGTTTTTTTACATTATTTGATTTTTCCTAGGGATGAGACCTGTCTAGGACTTATTTTTATTCCAGAAATTAGTTATTTCCAACATCTGAAGGAAATCGTTGGTGCCGTTTTTGAGATCAGAGTTGCAAGCAAGCAAGATATTACGGACAAACGCAAACCTTACTCATATTAGTGTATACGATGTGTAACAATTGTAAGCGGGAGAGTTAAAATAAGGACAATAAAGGAGGGAGGAGGCTTACGTAAAGTAACAATAACAAGTAACTTTAAAAAAATAAAAAACACGTGTTACTATAACAATATAACTCATTTCAAGTATACACACTAAATAAATATGGTATTTGGTGTTTTAGAACATTTGTTAGTGGTAGACTTAAAATAGTGAAATATTATATGTATGGAAAAAATACTATACCAGCACAAAATAAAATAATGTGTAAACAAAAATAATGAACATTAATTGACGTTGTAGGCTTACTGTTATACAGTTCAGAAAGAAGTTCGTTTTTGCTTCTTTGACAGGACAATTTTAAAATTGGGGATTATACGTTTTTCCATAGTTGGAGTTACAAGTACGAGGAATTCTCAAAAAGCCTTTGAATTCAGTTATGCGTCAGTGTGCGTAATTTATGGAACAGACAAAGTAAAGAATGTAATTTAATAAAATGAACAATTTAGTAATTAGTTGTTTATTTATAAGTTAACTTGTAAAAATACTGAATAGCTAAGTCTCGATGTTATTACCTGCACCCCACAGCTCCTTGTCAAGATGTCTGCTCCCAAACCTGATTAGTTTTCTCTCCATAACACAACACTAAACTTCACAGTTATTAATATTGTCTTCAGACACAAAAGTGTCAGTCCAAAAAATGTTCTAATAACTGTCTTCAGAATAAAAATCACATTAAAGAATAAAACATTTGATCATCCTTTCAAACGTTTTTTACGAAGTATATATAGAGTCCACAACGACCCGTTGAATAAAATCTATGAAGAATGTTAACAAATTAAGCCTAACCGACCTTCGTAAAGGAATTAAAACCTTGACTAATTTATATAGCATTAATCGCAATCCAGTTGTCGTGTGCGAAAACTAGAATCAAACAGGTTCCGGATACTCCCACGTTTCGCTTATAGATATTTCGAATGATAGATTGAGATCGCCAAAACACTTTATTTTGCCTGAAATACTAATTGGATGTTTCATAAGTTCCACAGTATAAATCAGATTGGTCAAAAAATAAAAGCGACTAACACAACCTGAGTTATTGTATTTCAAAAATGAGGCGATGGTTGAGTGAGATTGCTGAACAACTTCTCACAACTATGCACGAAGTTTATATTTGAGATGAGAAAATTCAGATTTGACACTTACTTCTGTTCGGTATGAAAACAAATCAGCCCTATATTACTTGAATTCTTTAAAAGTCACTGTACGTGATTTTCAATTTTTATGTATTTATATTTTATATAATTATTATTATTATTATACTTTTTTTAGCACTGCTCCGCATCCGCAATGAATCAAGCGAGCAAACAAAAATTGGCATAACGACGTTACAGAAGGCTCTGGGTGATACAAGGTTCTGATATACATAAATGACTAATGGCTTCCATAAACATCAACATTTCATCGAGACCTTACAGCGTCATACGTTCAACACGATATAGTGACCAGTTGCAAGGGATGCACGACGAGTGACACACTCGAGACTATAAGCAAACCAATACAAAAGTAGCCGAATGGCAACGTTCCATAGTTGCGATAAGTTTATACTGTATTATTAAACAACACTTCAGGCGTTTAGCTATTGTCAAAACCAATGAACACTTGCACGTTTTATAAGAATGTATTAATAAAGACATCACGAAATTGGGAAAGATTTGTAGATAGTTAATCTCCAACTCACCATTTTGGGCGATGGGTATTCCAGGAGAAGATACCATCGTGCGAAACACTTGTTTTCCGTAACAACAATTGATGACTGAACCGCCCAGTACCGACCGGGAGATGTAGGTTAGCGTTTAAAACGGTGACTCGACAAATGTCACGGTCAATCGGCGTTATCGCTTTGAAGTGAAGTATCGCGAATCGCGATTGATACGTTTTTAATGTGAACTTTAAGGCAAATAACTAACTGAAAGTCTGCTTTCGTTCTGCGTTTAAGTTTGAATGTGTACTCAGATAAAAATACATACCCTGCTCTGGCAACACATCTATGTTTTTAACGCGTCTTTGTTGTTAATTTAGTAAGCTGTCCATAGTTGATAAACAAATGTGCTTCAATGTTTACAAGGTTTATTTATAAAAATTACAAAGTATTAAAAACAATACAATCACTTATAAGGCCTTGTTTTCTTTCAAATAGTTTAACAACTAATCTCTGCACAGTGATTTCCTCGGCCAGCGATGCGCACTTGAGTTCATGGTGCAATACAAAAACGAGTTCGCACGCAGCACGCTGACGTGAGGGAAGTGAATTACCACATAAAAACTTTTAAAACTCAAAATCAGTGTAAAAACATACATTTGTCCAATTTTTATTGAAATCTGAAAACATTGATTTTTTTGCTGTTCTGATACTCCTGGTTTCATTTACTTGCAAAGCTGTAAATACAATAATTTTGCTCATTATAAGGTTAGGAGAAGGTCCAGACAGGCTTGAAAGTTGGCGTGAGGTTGCTGGGGATAATAAAAGTAGTCTAACAAAGGAATAACAGGCTTTTCTAGTGTAAAACCCCCATAAGACAACGTACTGTGTTTAACCGATACACATTTTCTTTAATAACTTGGTAAATATGTATGCTAGAATGACGAGAGAGGGCTTAAAACTTTCGCCTCTCTAATTCCCATCTTTTTACATGCATTAACTTTACATCTGGGGCTTTTCTGACCCTTTTTGGGCCCAAAAACTCGAAATTTGAAAGATTAATCCCCCAAAAATGGGTTTAGAGTTTTTCGATTGTTTTGCCCAACGAACTTGTCCAACAGATTATAGAAAGAAACGTCCCTACCAAATTTGAAGTAAATCGGACAAAAAATGCGACCGCTAGAGTGCATACACACATATATATATATATATATATATATATATGTCTATATATATATGTCTATGTATATATATATAAAATTTTGAACGACCCCCCAAAACGTGTTCAAGGGGTCACGTTAGGAACTTCTATGGTGGTCCCGGGCTTAAGTTTCACCGTGCGGGTCATGCTAATAGTTCACTTTCCAAAGGAAATTCACTAACAAGGAGAATAGGAGATACAATTGAACCTTCGGGAAGGCATAGTTGTTAATAAAACGTGATCGTATAAATAATTGAGTACAACATCTGTATTACGAAACTCATTACAATTTAGATGGAAGTAGGGTTCACTTGGTAACGGGAAGCGTTTCCTTACCTCCAGAAACGTAGTGCAGTTTTAAACACTAGAAGCAATAGGTAAAGTCCAAATAATTCAAACATAAACTACATTAGAATGACGTTTGTAAACATAACTAGCGTTCAAAAAGTTGTATATACCACTAAACAAAATTTAAAAGAAATATGGGACTAACAATTACAGTAGGGGTCCAACAGTATTTACGGCCGGTGTAAGGTACACAAAATTACATATATTTAATAAGGTACCTGAAAACTAACAAACTGAAACAAGTATTTATAATAATAATATATATTCCGTGACAATGTTTAACGATGTGTTAACAATGTACTGGAATTTACAATAAAATAGTTAATTTATGGGGACATCTTTTAACCAGGTAAGGTTATACAATTTCAACAGCGTTAGATTAATTGCACTGATTACTTCAGTACTGTAACTTTGTCGCACAAACACGACTCTACCATCAGAATATATTACTTTCAACCATTATTAATTTCTATTGACATTTTTATTATTAAGTATTAATTATTTTAATTTTTCAAATAATTCCTAAAGAATAAAAAATAAATGTGTTAGCTAAACATAGCAACACCTTTTATACTTTCGACCACATCACGGATTTAACTTTATTTAGCTTTTAGATCCCAACTGATCCTGACCCACCCTAGACCCGTCTGGCTAAATTTATGGCTTTGACATACTTTTGCTCACCCTACGCTTCTTAATAACTAATCCTCCTACTGAACAACAAAGTTAAAGCATTTCCTGAACCCGATAAGATCCACGGACTCGAGTTCCATGAACACAGCACTCTCACGACACGAACGTCAACTGGACCGCGAACTCAGGTGGTACCCGAGGCCCAAGGCCGGAGTCAAGGCCAACGCCTTATCAGCCGCAATATCTGGGCCGAACCACGCGGCGCGGAAGTGGCAATGCGGAAATGGAGGGTCCACGTCCGGATAAGTGCGAACACTCACAACACCGCAGCATCTTGTGATTTTTGGCCGGCTCGTCTCCAATGAGATAAAAACAACTTATACAATTTTGGACTTGTGTCCTCTTTAGTTAAAGTAAACCTTAGATGTTTTCAATTTGAAGCAACTGAAGAAGAGACCAATCATCATTTCGGGATTATTTGCTATTATTTGTAAACAGTTTTATTACTTCACTCGAGATGAATCGATTAAAAAGGCAACAAGGAACCAACTACGTGAGGATGGAGCCTCAAACAATAAATTAACACTGGCAACAAGGAACCAACTACGTGAGGAGGGAGCCTAAAACAATAAATAGACACTAATCAGTAAAATAGTGTATAGCAGCAATTTTAATGAATGAGATGTCCCATGTTGCTGGTCTAGCCGGGTTGCAATAAATGAATGAAATATATGCACACTTTTTTAACTACTTCATGTTTTTCTCCGATATTGTTTCTTGGGTGGATAACAGTGCCCCACAGGACCTACCTACCATTTACCATTGGGATTTTATTTGATGACGCTTTCTAAGAAACCATCCTTACACAGTAACATGACCAGGGTTTGGCCCGTTTACCTTCCAAACATAACCACACGAACAAAAACCAATCATTAAACCGTTAGTACAGTCATATCACAGATTGGAATTTTTAATGTAAAATGCTCCCATTATAGTAATCCCTATCAGTTACGTATTATTACTTGTAGTCCTCTGAGGCACAAATTTCTAATACAGGTAATAAATAGTACGAGCAAAAAACTATATACAATACTAGATATACTATATAATGTTAGTTTGTTATTGGTACAGTACCCAGTTTCAGCGGTAAATACAACAGTTGTTTGCTGCATTCTGTGGTTAACCTTACAAACTATTTTGAATAAGTAACATTTGCTTAAGTTTCACCTGCGTCAACTGGACAAATACAATTTAATGAATGATTATAAGAACACTATCGGAACTCTGACGACCCGTGCGCTAGAGCCCTACGGTACAGTGTCAAACCCCTTCATTTTTCCTATTTTAGAGCTGAAGAATCAGATTATCAAAGTTCATATCTACAGCATTTCGGATTATTTTATTAATTTTGTTGAACACCCCAGGGGCATATTGATTAGTTTTTAAATGTTTTTTTTATAAAATAAGAACATTAGAAGGAGGATATCAAGTTATTTAAAATATATCTTAATAGTTATGAATAACTAGCTTTGTCCAACAGCTTTGCTTGTTCACCTGATTTCAGTTTTACAGTTAGGCCTAAATCGAATCACACAGCTGGTTAAATATCCAATAGTTAAAAATGGGTTGACAAAATTTACTTTATGGCCTCAGGAGAAACGTTATAAACAACTAACATTTCCACGTTCGCTGCTAAAATTCATGCAATAATGGTATGCACATGCTAAACAATTTTGTTATTGTTTTTACTTACAGTTAGATGAGTTTTGATGGAAAACCATGAAGAAACACCATCCGGACCAAAAAAATGACATTTACGGCCATTTTAGTTCGCGTCCACGATCGTGGACGTCAGCACCTGGGGACATCTGTCTACCGAACCGCGCACTCTAATGTTACTAATATCGCTAAAAAATGTACTAATATCAGTCAAAAACACATTTATTTAATTTCAGATGATAAAAAGATGTAAAATAACTTAAAAATATACTATTTACAATCCTACCAGCCAACCCAAATGTTTTTTGTTCACTTGTGCCAATCATCAAAGCACTTTGGGACACACAATCCCGGCTGGTCCTCGCACTCGGTGCAATGCCAAACGACCTTTTTATTGATTTTACTTTTGCTGCACTCGCGGCACCTCTTATGTTTTACCCTTTTGCCGCACTTCGCCTTTTCGGTGATTCTAGTGGGGACGTGTGACACGCTCTTGCGTTTCAGCGGTCTGGGTGGTGGCGGAACATCTGGTAGCAGACTATTGACGACGGCGACACGAAAATCATACAAATGCATTTTACTTTGTCCAGATGCTGTTCGCGCTTCATTGAACAGATAATGCGCATTTGTCAAAAGCATTTGTAAAACATGGATAAAGATCTTCTTATACCATCGCAGAGTCTTCCTTTCACAAGGGTAATAGGACATCATTTGGTCTGCCCTATCAACCCCCTTCATGAAATGGTTATACATGTACTGGACGATTGGCAGAGGCTTTGTTCTTTCCAAGTTTACACGATTCAAGGATGTCACCATTTCGTTTGTGAATTCTGTGGAGATGTACGAAACTACTCTCTGGTCCCTCCATTTCCCCAC
Organism: Allygus modestus; assembly: GCA_963675035.1. Lineage (NCBI taxonomy): Eukaryota > Metazoa > Arthropoda > Insecta > Hemiptera > Cicadellidae > Allygus > Allygus modestus. The sequence continues at coordinate 82,224,836 of OY776115.1, forward strand.
GACCACACCTTCTGCATACTGGGCAATTGTTTCCCCTTTTTTCAGCTTAGCAGACTTCACTTCGGGTGAGATGTACTTTCTGTCGAGCCGCAAAGTGCCAGTACAGTACGTTCCTTTGCGGAGCAAGAGGGAAGCTAATGAAAAACTATTATAATAGTTATCCATATAGAGGCTGTGGCCGCAGTGCAATTTGCCTTGCATGAGTTTCATCACCACATTTCCAGCATGACTTTTGGCCCCCATGTCGTCCAAAACACCACAATACATGAAAAACTTTAAAATTAGTCCATGAGGATCACAAAGGCTGTACAACTTGATGCCATACTTATGGCGTTTGCCTTTGATATATTGGCGAAATTGAAGCCTACCCCGCCATAGAACCATCGCTTCACCGATGCACAGTTTTTTCTGGGGGTAGTACACTTCCCTCATCTTATTATTGAAGTAATCAATAAGAAACTGTACTTTACTTGCTCTGTTGGAAGGGTCAGGTGTTGGTTCAAAATTGATGCAACGCAGAATGATCAAAAATCGGTCACGGCTCATGAATTTAGGAAAGCAGGAGACAAAAAGTTTGTTTACTTTCCAATAATCCTGGATTCTAGGAAACTGTACAATTCCCATATGGATGATCAGGGCCAAAAAAATGGTTAATTCTTCAACAGTGAGGTCTTTCCAGCGATGTATCCGAGAGCCAGGTGTTGTACTTGGACCGCAAAAAAGTTCCATAGCATATTTATTGGTTGCAGATACAATGCCCTCCAAAAATATGACGTCTACGAGTAAGTTGAAGAAGCTTACCGGTGTTTGCTCCCTAGGCAATGGCACCAAGAAACCCTCTTCCTTTGTAAAGGGGAAATCTCTCAACCCTATTGTGTTGTGTTGGCTCCATTGTGGTGGGTTGGCCGCGAAGTCAGGGTCGTCGTCTTCTCCCTCGTCGGTAGCGTAAGCTACATCGTCTGGATCCTGTTCTAGGTTATGTTCATCGTCTGAATTGTATTCTGGCACTAAATTAAGACCACTAGGACCGGGAGGTAAATCCATTTTCGTATAAACTACTAAAAGCACTATTTACAAACATACAATATTTACACAAACATATGATTCCATAGAAACATGGGAACTGAAAACGAACACCGCAAAAATGAAATAAAACTACCTCCCCACACGCGCGAGAACAGCCGTTTATACCGCACAAGTGCTAGAGGCACACTGACGCATCTAAGCAACAATGGAATGGCGTCCACGTTCGTGGACGCGCGCACCTGGCGCCCCCTCCCAGCGTCCACGACCGTGGACGCCCGCATTCAACGTGTTAATTTCCTCATCTAACCTTTCATTCAAAAGTATGTGGGTGCCAGTCTGAGGGTTTTGTCAACAATTCCTGGAACGGGTTGGCCTTTATATTTATAGACACCAATATGTTTTAGTATATGAATGTAATCGCTGGGCTTAAAAGACATGAAACTACTCTGAGAAGGGCTCGTTAACACAATAAAGAATTTAAAGCGACGTAAGTTTGAATTTTAAAAATACGTATATTCGATTTACAGAATTGTTTGTTAAGAAAATTCACAAAAGCCAAAAACATGAATGCCAATTAATTATTAGTTCAATCCGCCGTTTCAGCCTGGCAAATATAATGTTATCTGTAGTCAGATGTTTTGTAATCAACACATTTTTAAGAAAGTGATTAAACAAATAAAGGTTTAATTATGTTATTTCTGACTGAGGACAAATTTCTTTATGAAAATAACACAGGGATTTACAGGTTGGCTTAAAGTTTAAAATATCAAAACATTTCTTTTGATAAGGTCCAGGATATAAAATTAGCTCTCATACTACCACCTATAACAACTAATAGATAACTGATACACTGATAACTGATACCCTGTGTTGTACTAATGTTACTATTGAAGGTGTGGTGTTTTAAATCAAAACAAAGAATTATAACAGATGTTAATAATCAATAATTTAACTTTCAAAGTAATAATCATTGTAATTTAAGTATTAACATGAGGTTTCCTGAGAGCAGTGACTAAAACCATTGAATGAATATTACATCACAGAGTGCCACCACAAAGTGGTTATATGAACAACAACAAAGGGGCATTGAGCTATAATAACAACTAAAAGAGATAACTGAGCTAAGTCAGTCTGGTCGTCGGTGGGGAGTATTGGTGAAAAATTACTCCAAATTGTTCGTCCCCGAGCGAAGATCGGCCCCCAGTTTATTATTTAGAAAACTCTAACTACCTATATAAAAAAAAACTAAGAAATAATGATAACTGTCATGATTTAAAATTATGCAAATAACAGGTAAAGAATAGAATATAGTTTAATAATGACTCTTATGCATTAAAAACAAATAAATAACTCATTCTCGAAGGTTACAGTCATATTTTTACCTCAAGTTCACTCAAATACAGAATTAAAACAAACAAAGCACAGGAATCCACTTGCGCCGTGTTATTTCGACATGCAAATACGAAACAGCCGCGCAAAGCATGAAACATCAGCTGGTTTGCAGGCGCTGACTAGAACTTCAGAAACGTGTACAAATCTAAAATTACAAATTCACATCTGTAATGCGATAGAAGAAGTGCAAATATTATCAAATCATTCTAAACACATTTACAATTCATCCCAATGAGTTTTATGCGTTAATTTTGATAGTAAACTATACGTCAAATAGGTTTTTTTTATAAAAACGCATATTTTAGAACTACAGTAATATTATTTCCACAAGTATTTGAGACGATTGGTTACTCCATAAAAAATACAGCAAAAATGTTTACTGTAAACTTAAAATATTGTTATAAATTAAATGAATAACACAAATCATTTGTATTTATTTATAATTCCCTTTATACCGACAATAAATAATTTTTATTTTAGAAACTCCAAAACTGTATGGCATAGGAGTTGTTGTTTATGATTATTAACATGTAGTTTCATTAACACGGTGATGGATGTGTTGTTTATTATAGAATATTTGTTTGGACTATACCTACGCTTTACACTACGCAATCTCCGTAATCTTCTCGTTATAAAGTGACTCTAATTAATTAAATTTAAAAATCACTAGAAGCGATAGGTGTAAAGTCCAAACAAATCATAATATTAAATTAAACGATTCGTTTGAAAAAATACCGCATAATCGTGGCCAGTAAAATTCCGTCTTATTTGTAAACTAGTTTTATCTTATTGAGAGTGAACAAACAAGGGATATACAGTGAATATAAAGTCCAAGATCCACTAGGCAGTTACCACCACCGATGCACTTGATGCACAGACATGCTTCCCGGGTACTCGTGATCAGAAGCACAGACACAAAATAAACGGTATCAGGAAACTGACACATACTTTCTCTCTTTTAGCCCAACTTTAATGAATAAATTACTTTTTATTTACTAAATATAGACTACAAAGCACGGTCGAATGTATAGAAAATCTTGCAAAAAAGTGGTTTTCAAAAACATCCACCAAAATCCCTGTTTTGAAGGCACTACAGAATCTATTGCTACACACGGGACCGCGTCTAGGTGTCACCCCGTCAACCTGTCACCCCGACAAACCATCACCTTTTAAAACAGGTTTTGAGGTGACGAGTTGACGCGCATCGTCCCCGACAACCCGTCACCATTTGAAGGAGGTGACAGGTTGTCGGGGTGACACCTTGACGCGAGCGTGCGAGGTGACGGGTTGTCGTGTACGGAGGCGTCTAATCGTCACCTCCAAAGAGAGGAGGTGACACCTTGTCGGGGTTACACCTTGTCGCGAGCGTGAGAGGTGGCGGTTTGACGTCGATGCAACCGACAACTTGACACCACAGCAAATCGCCACCCCAATAAGCTCCTCCCTTTGAACTAAGATTACATATTTGCACACATAATCAATTCGTTTAACACTGCAATAGAGACAGCTTCTTAGTCTTTATACTTGGTATGGTCCAACAAAACCGCTGATGATTTTTGTGGTGAATGGTTTTATTAGTGGTTTTAAACCATTTCAACTTTCTTAATAGAGGCGGCATAACAATTTATAATGCGTGAATTCTACTAAACGTATTTTTCAGCTCGCTTCAATGCTGTTTGTCATGTTTATAATAATTCTAAGGAAGGTAAAAAACTTTCGCAATACCGCAGAAGTAGTCACGCTTACTCATTTGTGTCTATATCATTGCATTTTTTCCGTTACTAGATGGGAACTGACGAAATGTTGTTGAGTTTGTTATTGCGTATTGCTAGATTCAAAGTGATGTGATTGATTATCGTGAGAATTTGACCAATCCCGCAAATCACACTTCGCATAGAATTTACATATTATTTATTTTCTATGCCGCCTTCATGAGAAAAGTTGAATAGTTGAAACCACTGATATGAAAAAAATGGTAGTATCTAAAGAACCGTTCACCGCAAAAATCATCTCTCTAACCAATGAAATAGCTGTGCTGTCACAAAACAAAATGTGAGCGCTATTGTTGGACCACCCGTTATACGATTAGGCCTACTAGCAGTTTCCCGTGGCTACGCACACGCTCAAACTGAGGTTATAAATCAGTTTCTTGTTGTTGCCTTTAAGACGAAACCCCAAAGAATAAATTATAAGGAAAAACAGCAACATATATGCTTTATTACAGTTATTACTTATTTGGTTTTATCAGTTGGTATGTTAACAATTAAGACGCTATTATGAAGGTTTATTAAGATGGCTTATACGGACTATGAAACGACTACCTATCATGAAGACGTTACACGCTATTCTTTAAGATATAATTTTTTGGAGTTGAGATTTCTGAAACAAAGTTACGAAAATTGTTCATTTAAAGTAATAGGATTTTTAAATGTAAAAGTCGAATGAAGCCAATCTAAAATTTTATTTGTAGCCACAAAGATACAATTCCTATCATATCATAAATTTATTTGAAAACATACTTGATCTTTGCACGGGTTACAGAGAATATATGAATCCTGATGTGTCAGCTTTTTCAGCCTTTTACTTGCGAAACCTACTCTTTGTGTCATCTTCTTTGTTTACATTTTAAAATTCAACTAAAATTGATATGAAAAATTTTAAAGTGATTACTTTTAATATATTTCGATTTTAAACTTTATTCATAGTATCATAAGGCACTTCTATGAGAAAAAGTATGAGTGACTTTGAAATTTCATTTAGGTTTGATGAGAAATAAAGTCGCTAGGCTTTCTGAACATCGAGGTGGAAGATTCGATCAAAATTTACGAAACTTGTAATTTTGTCGCTACTTAAAACGTTTATTTCTCGATTATTATACCATTCTAAAACAAACTGTCGTATACTTTGGTGTTTTTTAACGTGTTAAAACGGAATTAGATCAAATTAGGGCTTTAAATTTCTTTTTTGGTGGGTCGAAAAATCGCCTCATTTTCCTTCGTGTTAATAGTTACTCACGTCGCGTCGTCGTTTGCTCGTCGTCTACTGGTGGACTTGGCGACGAGACACGACCGTGCCTCTAAATTAATGTAGTTTTATATACGGTAGAAGATTAAACATGAATAATTTATAATTTTTAAAAGTTTATTATTTGTTTTAAGCATGGTAGCGCTGATAAGCCAAGTGGAGAAAGCCTATTTTTGCTTTATAAGAAGACGGAAACAGATGGAGCGGGGTGGCAGGTTGTCGGGGTGACACCTTGACGCGAGTGTGCGAGGTGACGGTTTGTCGTGAACGGCGACGACAGATCGTCACCTGGGAGTAGAGAAGGTGACGGGTTGTCGGGGTGACACCTTGACGCAAGCGTGCGAGGTGACAGGTTGTCGTCTCTGCACACGACAAACAATCACCTCTATAAAAGAGGCGACAACTTGACGGGGTGACACCTTGACGGCATCGGTATATTTTTACGAGGTGAAAGGTTGTCGCCTGTGGCCAAAATGCCGAGGTGACGGGTTGTCGGGGTGACACCTAGACGGCTTCCCCTACACACGTGGTTAAGAGGGGAAATACCCCCTATTCCCCCCACAGGGTTATTAAGGGGCAACATATTTCGAATTTCCTTTGTTGGTCAATGACAAGCATATCAAGTTTGAACGAAATTGATCAGTAAATAAGAGAGAAATAGTAATTTTTTATTCCCCATAAGAATAACATTGGACAACGTACTGTGTTTACCGCAAAATGAAAATTTAAATTTTCTCCGCAACCAGTAATCGCAGAATAGTATTTAAAAATACTAAATTATTCAGTTTCTTTAGCTTTATTTAATGGTGAATAGTAATATTTGTTTATATTTATGTGTTTTTATAAAAAACCCAAAAAAATGAATTTTTGATATTTTAAGTCTTGTAATTTCTGAACCCGAATTTTTACAGTAATGCAGGTGGTGTCATTTTGTTGGAAAACTAAATTTCTACAAACAACCAAAGTTTAATTAAAATCGTTAGAGCCGTTTTTGAGAAATTTTGATTTTTAATTTTTTTTGGCGGTTTTTGGAGGATAATTACCCTTAAAAATAAAAATTCAAAAAATGAAAAAAAAAACACCTGGAGATATCGTGGATTAGTACCTTCATACCAAATTTCATAAAAATCGGACCATTGGTTAGGGCACTAGCTCTGTACACATCCATACAGACAGACAGACAGACAGACAGACACACAGACATCACGTAAAAATCACTTTTTTGGGTTCAGGGAGAACCAAAACGAATATTTCCACTAACAACTCAAGTTCTAAAATTTTGACGAAAACAATACTTTCTCCATATACTATGTATAAGGGGAGAAAGTAAAAGGTGAACAACTTGGAGCAAGTAAAAGGTGAACAACTTGGAGCAAACCTTTAAGCAATAACTTTAATTAGTTGGATGTTCTCTTTGTTTTTACGAAGTCGAGTGTAAATACACGAGTGAGTGTGGTGTAGTGTACTAATAGGGGGTCATTTGGGTATCAGAGAACGGAGAGTGAAATTTACAAGTCAAAATTTGTTTCAAGCTTACAACGTACTATAAAGCATTTGGACAAAGTAAAATCACAAGGGCCTATTTTAAGGCAAATATGTTTAAGGCTTTACTAAGGCTTAAATTATGCTTTATTATTTAAGGCTTTTTATTACGAATATGTGTATATTCTTGTTATTGACGAAGACCGACTGATTTTTTAGCTATGATCAATTAATAGTTCAATGACAAATGAGAAACCTGTTACTCCTGAGGAAATTTAGTACAAAGATTTAAGTAAATCCGAGGAATCTATCCAGTCCGTTGCTGAGCAAACTGGATTACAAGTGTCTTTGATACAAATTACAGTAAATGCAAACTGACCTCTGTGCGAACAAAATATCGTCCCTAATATTTTGAACAGCACAGTCGTAATCACTTATTAAGACGCCGGCGCCTATGCAACTACTAGGGCACTAGGGCGTATTTATAGGCGAATATGAATTAATGATGAGTATAATGTGTGAGATGTCTTGGGTATCATTGTTAGGGCCTGCTGACTAAAACCATTGACTAAAGATACTGAAGTATAATATATAGTCAATTTTAAAACCAACTTTAGCAGGACCTGACTAATTCTTTAGCCAGGATCATTAAATAATAGCCCTATAACCAATGGCAGCTGGATCGAGTTTATAGATCTACAAATTTCAGGAGAACTTTTGAATTTGAAATTCACATGTAGTTTGTCAATTTTCTAGAAACAAATAAGGTAAAAGAATATCGTTGATCTTAAGACCTGTCTATGCCATTAGTAAACTGTCCATAGATTTATGTAAAAAATCAACAACAGGTGTAAATAGCAATTTAAATGCCTTTTATGTTTAACGAGGAACAACAACTGGTAATGTAATCAAATAACCGTCGTAACTAATATATTTTAGAAGTTAACGGTTAAACACTAATCAATATTCGAGTCTAGTAAAATCTTGTTAAACAATAACCTAGTACAGTGGGAGCCTCTGGCCTTCATATTAATCATAAATATAGCTCTGTTCTGACCACTTAGCAGCCACAAAACCCTAAACATTTCATTACTTCACGATCGGTACGAAAAAAGCGAGGTGTACATATAGTATACAATTTATCCATAGAACGGTTGCCGTAGTACGTATATGACTATTGCACTCAAACTTCAAACTAGCAAAAGTACGAGGGAAGAGGATATTTCGCTTTGGGAGAAGATTGCCATTAGATTATTATTAAGGACACCATCTGTTAAGAATGAACTTGGTGATTTGGTGAGAGGCCCGTTTAACAACTATTTTGTCAATGTTGGACCCGATTTTGGTAAAGTCGGTGCCTTGTCTTCAACCATCATGACCAGCACTATCTCTTCCCCTTTGGGATCTTTGTTTTTATCAGCTACTACTCCACAAGAAGTTATCGATGTAATCAGTTCTTTGAAGAATAAGTCATCAGCCGGCACAGATGGCATTTCATCGATTGTACTAAAGAGGGTAGCAGTATAACTTGCCCATCCCATCAGCAATCTAATAAATGATTCTTTTTCAACGGGAGTTTTCCCAGATTCCTTAAAACTGGCCATTATCAATCCAATACACAAGAAAGGAAGCTCAGTTGACTGTTCAAATTTCAGACCGATTTCAATAATTTCAACCTTCTCAAAGGTATGTGAAAGATAGTTTTGAATAGACTGTGGCCTTTTATTGATAACAACAAATTGTTGTATTCTCAGCAATTCGGATTCAATGTGTTGATATAGTTGAGTGAGTGAAGGCCACCTGTGATTAGAGAGAGATTATTTGCTCCTGATTTTAATGGAAATGTTAGTGGATACAAGTGAATTTACATATAAATTCTGGTATCAAAGTGTGCATTTTTCGATTCTCTAGTGACACAAGGTAATAGTTTTTTTTTCATGAGTAAAAACAAAAGAATAAATAAACAAATTTAATTTATGAATTTTTGTGGTTACAAGAAGTTTATCAGATAAGCCAGATCGTTATCAGTTGGATAGATAAGAGGGCGAGGCTGGCAAGGCTGGATTTGACCTTTGACCTCCTGTGTGGAGTAAAATAGCTGCCAAGAACTCCTTGAATATTTAATATTAAATTTAATTCAGAGCCCTATTTGTCATATTTCTATACTTAGCTAAAATATTGACTATTGCGTTGTTGCATGCAGATTTTTTTCATAATTAATAAAATTATTCTGTCAAATGGGAAAATATCCTTGTGGAATATATGGAAAAGGTGTGAGGTCTTCAGGTATTTTATGCACTGGGTTGTGCAGTAAATGGCTCCATTTTAAATGTGTGAATCTAAGTCTCCAAGACATTACAAATTTGGAGAAGGATGACCTCCTAGGAGAATGGAAATGTGGAAAATGCAGCCCGATCAAGGATAAGGATGAACTTACAACAGCTGAAATCAATGAGAACACTGGCAACAGTAATCAGGATTCATTTAATTGTTCATCTCTTGCTGATGAGATTAATCAGTCTATCCTTCACGAAAATTAAGAACTTAAACAAGAACTACACAAGAATAAAAATAGAAATTCATTATACGTATTAGAGCTTGAAGATAAGGTAAAACAAAATGAAGAAATTATGACAGAGAAAACTATTTGAAGAAAAAGAAAATGACCTTTTAACTCAGATTAAATCTCTCAGGATTAAACTAAAAAACGAAAAAGAAATCAAAGACAATATTATCTTAGAAGTAGATGTATGTAATGAAGATAAGATTATACAAAACCGGATGTTAGCTGGAAAATGTGGCGGATGCGGAAAATGTGGCAGATGCGTCATTTACAAACAGGAGACCAAAAAAATACTAGACTCAATGAGAACTTTAGAAAACAATTAAAATTTTGCAAAAGGAAAACTTAGGTTTACAAAGAGCCAAAGATTGTCAAACTTGGTGTGACAACAAATCTAAGGGTCAAGGTGATAGGAGGTGGGAGTCAGTGCCTGTACGTAAAAAAAATTCCAACCATGGGCCTGAATGTGATGAGGAATGTGTGATAAAAACGAGTCCAACTCTCAAAGCAAGTGACTTTCCTCCACTCCGTAATAGATTTAGTGCCCTGTCACTACTCGATAATGAAAACAACATTTCTACGATAGAAAGTCAGCCTACATACTTACCTAGCACTACTGGGCCTAAACCTACCAGATCCAGGGTCTATCAAACACACCCAGAGGATCCTACTAAGATTAGGTGTTTCTCTGATAGCCAAGGCAGGTTTGTGACAAATGAACTCAGGTTAAGAAGCAAACACAGTGTATTTGGCATGATGAAACCAGGAGCTAAATTTGATTCAGTAATGGAAGAAAGCAAGGCCATATGTTCAGACTTGAAAATGTAAGATGTCGCTGTCATCATAGCAGGCACTAATGATGTGGCCTGCAACGAGACTCCAAATTTAGTTTGATCACTGAAGCAACGATTGCAGGACCTAAGGAACACGAACCTTTTGGTTTTCAACATCCCACATCGTTATGATCTTCCCAAATGGTCCTGCGTCAATGAAGAGGTAAAAACGGCTAATGAACAGTTGCAAAAGGTATGCAGACATTTTGACAATGTTAGGTTAGTGGATTTGAGTAACATTGGTGCTAGGTTTCATACTCGACATGGCTTACACCTGAACAAGCTGGGAAAGCTGTACGTGGTCAATGGTATTTTTGATTTTGTAAGTAGTATTAAGATTGCTAGTGAATTATCTAGGACGCCAATTCCTATAGGCCATAAGGAAAGTAGTTTTTTAGGATAGGTCCAAAACAAAATTGCTTCAGGCCCATGAATACACTTACCTCTCAACTTAATAACAGTGGGCATGTTGGGCAAAAAGTCTCCAGTGCTGATGGAACAGTAGTGGATAACTCTGATTTTGTTATAAGACCTGATAGTCATAGTCTTAAAATAGGCTACCTGAATATTCAAGGATTAGCTGGTAAAGAGCTTGCTATGAATGTATTTGCACTTGAGAATCATTATAATATATTTTGCTTGAGTGAACATTGGTGTGATGATAAGGATATTAGCTATCAACAATTTGATGATTTTAGTTTGGTTAGTGGTTTTTGTAGAAAGCTCCACATAAGGGGTGGTGTGGCAATTTATATGTCAAAATCACAGAATTTTGCTTACAGTATGTTAGATTTGAATTTCCTCTGTGATGAATTGCACTTTGAAGCTGTAGGTATTTGTATAGGCAGAATTAAGTTAATAATTGTCTCACTGTATAGATCACCCAGTGGCAGTTCCCAGGTATTCTTGGAAAGGTTTGATGTTTTGCTGAACTTTTTAAGTAGACCTTGTTGGAATAACTATGACTTAATAATAGGTGGTGATGTAAACGCAGAGTTTGATATGACAACAAATAAATATAGTGTCATTGAACTTAACAACTTATTAAGGCAGCATAACTTGAAATTCATCAATTTAGAACCAACTAGAGGGACAGCCTGCCTGGATAATATTTTTACAAACATCGATACTTCATTAAGATCAAATGAAGTAACGGTGTTTCCACTGTCAGATCACAAGTCACTATCAATTGCATATTCAAATGCTTCTCATGTTCAGTAAAGTGGTCGGTCTATCCTAAATTCAAAGCTAGTAATAACAAGACCTCTAAATGACCAAAAGGTATCACAGCTTAGTGATTCCCTCTATAGTGTTAACTGGTATGATGTTCTACGTAGGCCCCATATCTCAGTGGATAATTCAACAGCTAAAACTGCGTTTGAATAATTTTTTTAAAGATTTATGTTTATATTCAATAGTTGTATACCTGTAAGACAATGTAAGGTGTCTAATAATGGCTTTACTAGTAAGGTAAGAAAAAATAAAAAGGATTGGTACTCTCTGCAATTGTCAAATAAGAAAAATATGGTTTTATTGTTGTTGGATGTGTATAATGGTTCAAAAAGTGAAGAGGCAAAACTGGCTTATGTTAAAAGTAATAGAGATTATAAAAATGCAATTGTGGATGCTAAAAAGTCTTATAACTCTAGCTCTATTGAAAATTCTAGCAACAAATGTAAGACTGCCTGGAATATAATAAAAAGTCATATCAAAGGTGCTAAAAATGAGTGTGACAACATCCCTCCAGATAAATTAAATGATTTTTTTATAAATTCTGTAAATGAAATATCAAGCTCTATTGTTAGGCCCAGTTTGAGCTCAGTATATTTACTTGCACAAGCTTCCATGCCAGTGACTTTACATAGTTTTACTGGTTTTACTGAAGTTTCACCTGAAATAGTTTTACGTATTGTTAAGAGTTTCAAAACATCAGACAGTGTTGATATATATGATGTTTCCTGTAATCTACTTAAGAAAATAATTACTAGCATAGTTTGTCCGTTAACTTATTGTATAAATATATGTTTACATGAAGGTTTCTTTCCTATGGAACTAAAGCTTTCCAGAGTTGTGCCAGTGTATAAAAAAGGTGAAATAGATTCCCCCTCTAGTTAGTTATAAGCCCATTTCTCTTGTACCAGCATTCAGTAAAGTTTTTGAGACTGTAATTTATCATCAACTTTGTAATTATTTTGAACAACATGGTATAGTTAATGAATCACAGTTCGGGTTTAGAAAAAATAGGTCAACAACAGATGCCATAGAATCATTGGTGAGAGTTGTTTTTCAAGTATTTGAGGACAAGGGCTATGCTCAGGCTACTTTTTGTGACCTGAGTAAGGCCTTTGATTGTGTGAACCATGTTGCACTCATAAATAAGTTAGAGTTTTATGGGATAAGGGGTAAGAGTTCAGAGCTAATGAAATCTTACTTGGAGAACCGTAGTCAGGTGGTTTGTGTTGGTAGAGAGAAGTCAAGTGTTGCTCAGGTTAATATTGGAGTACCACAAGGCTCTGTACTTGGTCCCTTTTTATTCCTTATCATGATAAACGACTTGCTGCTCTTAAAATCACCAGCAACAGTACAATATCCGAAGCATCATACTGGTTCAAAGCAAATGGATTTCTTCTCAATAAAAATAAAACGCAAAATATGTACTTTAGTCTGAGGGACAGCTTACCATTGGAGGATGTTCCAAGCATTAAATTTCTAGGTCTTTATATTGACTCTAAACTAACATGGGAGCATCATGTAAAGTACACTGGTGTTAAGTTGTCTAGAGTGATATATTTGTTGAGGCGTCTTGTGAATTGTGTACCTGATAACTATGTAAAGTCATCTTACTTCTCATTCTTCCAAAGTATAGTGTTGTATGGTATTATACTGTGGGGAAACTCTAGTCATGTCAATGATATTTTGTTACTGCAAAAAAAAAACTATCAGAGTAATTACGGGCTCGTCATACATGGCACACTGCAAACCACTGTTTATTGAACACAGAATTATGACTGTGATAAACCTGTATATTTACTCTGTCCTAATTTTTACCAAAAATAAGTTGCAGAATTTTCAAAGGAGAGAGGATATTCATACTCACAATACTAGAAGTAGAAAGCACATTAACATCCCATTCCATAGGTTATCAAAATCTGTTAATAGTTATGAAGTAATTGGCCAGAAACTCTTTAATAAACTCCCATTGTACTTACATGACATTCCTCTTAACGAATTTAAAAGAAAACTGTGCAACTGGTTAGTTGACAATCCTTTTTATAATATAGTTGAGTTTTTTGAGTGTGACACCATGTCCCTTCGTGAAATTGTGCAACCAATGTAATTAGCCTAAGTTATTTGTATTTTAAGTAAGATTTTATATTTATTTGCACAGCTTGTTGTTTTAGCTATATGTTCTTTGTTTTTGTCATTTGCACGGGAGTAACTCGCACGTTGAAATATAATTATCTATACGATCATTTAATTTTACTTTAATTGTGGACTGTTATGAATGTTGCCTAATGACTTTGCTGTAGACTGCACAATTGTAAAGTGTATGTTTTATGCTCATGTGATACCTGTATTAGGATAAGATCTGTTCTAACCTTGTCTATTGCTGTATATATGCTTAATGACAATAAAATTTTATTTATTTATTTGTGTCAAAGTGACTTGTATTGATGATTCAAGAACCGTATCTAACAGGTTTTCAAAGGTTTTGGCAGTAAAAAAAGGTGTACCACAGAGCTCAATTCTCGGGCCTATACTTTTTATAATCTTCATAAACGATCTTCATCACAGTGTATGAGGAACAAACGTCTGTCTTTACGGGGATGATACTTCCCTTACATTATCCAGCTCTTCCAGAAATATGTTGGAATTTCAAACCTTTTTGAAGGGGAATTATCTTCTAGACTGGCTTGACCATAATATACTTAAGGCAAACGTTTCCAAAACCACCCTCATCGAGTTTTCCATTAGAGACCGCCGAACTGACAGTTTATTCAGTATTCAACTTGATAACGAAGCAGTTTCTTCAGTTTCTAGCATGAAGTTTCTTAGTCTGTTTATTGACTCAAACCTCACATTTGACCTTCACATAGCTTATGTATGCAAGAAACTCAGTCAAGGGGTTTTTGTACTCCGGAAACTGGCTTGTTTTGCAACTACCGACGTTCTTATTGCTGCTTACTACGGGATCATATACCCGTACATGTCCTGTGGTGTCCCCATTTGGGGATCGGAAAGTACAAGAACAAAGCTTGTGTTTAGGCTACAGAAAAAGGCCCTAAGAGCAATCTTCCGGGTGCCACAACGTTATTCATGTGGTGATATCTTTATTTCAAATAAAATTCTTACATTCTCTTCTATTTACATTCTCGAAACCTTATCATTTCTCCATAGAAATTTCTCTGTTTTTCAACCATTTCTTCCAACGCACAGCTATAGTACCAGGAGCAAACCAAAATGCATTATGAATGATCCAATACATAACACTTCTTTTTTTCAGAAGCACCTAAAATATTCGGCCGTACACCTGTTCAATGGACTGCCTGAACCCTTAAGGCTTGAAAGTAACTTTAATACATTTAGAAAAAAATTTAAATGTTTTCTCATTGACAAGGCCTACTATAGGGTAAAAGATTTCTTAGCTTAGATCGATTGATTGCTGGAAATGTACCACCCCATTTTATGTTGTGTATTTTATGTTTTAAGAACATTGTATTAAATTTTGTTTTGACGTGGCATATGCAATGTAATTTTGTCAACATGCTCAATAAAGAATTTGAATTTGAATTTGAATTAACAATGAATCACGGAACATTTTAATTTATCAAGAAAACATCTTAGCCGACAATATAATAAATTGTTGCTATAGTGTTGAATAAAGCAAAATAAACAAACACATGACAATGTTTGCTAAACTATGTCATTCATCATCTCGAGACCTGGTGAACTTTTACAACAAACTGAAAAAACTAAAGTATATTTTATGTAACAATTTAACTCTTGTAAAGTTAATACTTTGCCCCTTATGGATTATTACTAATTAACTTTTCCCCTTATGGACTACTAATTCAAACTATCATAGAGTGGCGTCTAAAAGTAATAACTGCGTTGAAATGGTCGGGTGCCACATTTAGTGGCGACACTAGTGCCGTAAAGGTCATTAAAGAACAGAGCCGACTGTTTGTGTTTAAAGTTCTGTTATTGATTCGTTATCAGTCGGTGAGTTAGTGCGGCTTACCGATGCGTTATCGCTGACGTCACATATCGTTTGACATTCGCGATATATGATGGCGTCATTTGTTAACGCTGAGTTTCCGGTTCAATAAAGTTAAAATTACGAGGGTTTGTACAAGAAGCGTTGTTATTTTGAGCTGGACTGGGGACGGACGTGCGAATCTGCAACGTGCGGTAGAATTAATAGTTAAATATATTATGTATATTTGTAATAAATGATTAATTTACGAAAGGACGCTAAAAACGTTGCCTGGGCCCCCAAGACCTCCCAGGATGAAGCGCGGTTGGCACTTCAACGACCAAAACCGCTTTAATACTAGCTCTCGACTACTGTTTATTTCCAGCAACCTGACATTAGCGACCTGGCTATGTCATCTCACGGGGATCATAAACATGATTGTACCATGCGAGCGTGGAGGTACGCGAATGATATATAGGCTCGAGAGATCAAACACGCTCTCACACACCTAACGCACTTCAAAGGCTGATGGGTTTGGACCGTTACTTTTCAAAACGTTACACTTTGGTAAATACAGCTTACACTAAACCAAACTAATTAACTAATCACAAACACGACGATTAAATTGCAATATGGATTTAAACAACTCTGATCTCGCGTCTGATTTGTATACATCGAATTCAACCCACTCAATTCAAAGTGATGTATTAAAATCGACATTTTTGTCCCCCAAGGATTGCAGTACGCTTAACTCTTACGCAGTTTTCATAGATATTTTTCGCACGCTGATGTAAAAAATAACAAATCTACTTAATCTTCTGCTGAATGTATCGTCTCGAAAGGAGACAAACAAATTGTTCAATTGTTGTTTGTATTTGAAAACAAACATTTTCCTACGAGTACACTGCAATCGACGCTGCAAGAAACGTTAAGAGGATTGACAGGGCTTCATTGCACCATTGCAGCGCTGAAAAAGTGGCATGACGTAATGCATCAGCATTTTTACAACGAGACCTCGACCGGTGCTGGACCGGCCACGTGAAGCCAGGCAGGTATACCTACGACTGGGCGACTGCCTACGTGAGCTTGTCGCGGTACGGCACAACTGCCAAGGCTCTACTGGCAATAATCGCCGGCCCGGACCTAATTTCAACTAGGACGTAAAAAGCTACAAAGATGTTTCGAAGTGAATCAGTTACCGACACTTTTAACATACGTTTAGATATTACTCAAATATAAGAGGTTGCTAGTATCAGCAAAAAATTAATTTACATGTTTCATTTATGCAAGTGAAGTTTAAATTGCGTCAAACAAACTATGTTTTTGTTAGAAGAAATGAAAGGAAGAATTATAAGTATGAACATGGGTGGATCCAAGGAGACGCATTGGGAGGGGAAATGCTGGGAGGTCAGGGAGCCCACTCCTGGAAAATGTATAACAATTCAAGATCATAAGGGTGGTTTTAAAGCATTTCTATGTACGGTACAGTACTTTTTGGAGTGAACAACTCTTTTTAACATAAGATTGTAGATGGCCGGTCACAGAATAACATAAACTGATATCGTGCTAATAAGGAACGAGCAGCTCGTTGGGGTGGACAGAAACAAGAATTGGTAAAAATGTTTACCGAGTTGTTGTTAGCGAAATGTTTCGTTTAGACGTGGCAACGAGAGGTCCTTCCCGAGATGTTGTTAGCGTGTTTACTACGTATCCTGGCACTTGTGTATCCTGGCATTCCTTCCTAGAACTAATATACAAAAATAATAATAACGATTCTGATTTTAACTAAGTTCAGTTCTATGTTTTAAGTTATTTTAGGGTATAAATGAACGTAAAATCACTAGCGAGGCCGAAAAGGCTAGTGAATGTAATAAAATAAACAGCTGGAGTAGGAAACTGTGCAAATTAGACTGAGATCATGAGAGACATATACTCATAATTCAAACTAATTAGTCATATTGGGTTTATATTAGTCCTTATATCATTTTGAACATGCTACGAGCTAAAATATTGGCATAACCCCTTGGTACATGAGAATGAGTATGTGCCAGCCTGTGTATTACGGCCGCGGTTTGTTTGTTAGGAAAACAACAACTGTTGAACTGTCATCTAACCTTCCAACGGGCAATTTTAGAACATCCGTAAGTAGAATAAAGTAGGTGTACTCAAATATGGAAAAAAGCTTGTAAATTTATTCCAAGGCCATAAAACACCATGACTCCTCCAGTTGTACTAAGCCTAACAAACATGATTCACGCTCGAGCGATGAGAACTGCCTGGTCAAAATATACATTCAGAAAAGCTATTAAAAAATATGACATCCCGATAAATTGTACCTATGTATTTTAATTTTGCAATAATATTTCTCCGTATTTTATAAATGTAAAAGCTTAGCTGTATGTATGGATGGGTGTTTGGACTTCAATCATGCAAAAACTACGGGACCGATTAAGCTAAAGTTTTGAATGAAAACAGCTTACATATCACATTAACATATTACCTGAAAATGTCTACATCCAACCTTAGGGCTCCACCCCACGGGCCCTGTAAGTTCCCATGCAAATCTTATGGCAGGATATAGTTGATCAAATTACCAGCTATAGTTAATATGCTTGACAGTTACTGCAAATGAAGTACTATAGTAAAATGCAAACAAAGATTCGATAGTGCTGGTCAGGTTAATATTGAAGTTTTGCAAACGAAGCTGCGGGTAACACCTAGTTGTAACTATATATCTTAATTTTGCAATGGTAATTCTCGGTACTTTTCAGAACAGAAAAATTGTCCGTCATCACACAAGTGATCCACTCCACTCCAGTTCACTCGAGTTACGAAGACGCTATTCATAGAGGTTCGGACGTCAGCCGGTAATGACCACCGGACCATACTGGAACTGATCAACCCCACTGTCACTCCGGCTCAGCGAGGTAGAAACCATGGAGAGCTCGCGCCCATAGTCGGAATAGACCAAAATTCGGTCCGGCCGGGCTCAAGGTCAAATCTCAAATTGTAGGACCATTAGCTATACACCTGTACAGGTGTATAGTCAATGGTAGGACTCGTCGCAGCGCTCAGTACAGCGTATTATGGGTTATTGGCGACGCGTGCTCAGTTAAATGAGGTTAACGGCGCGAGGAATCTTTTTACTGTAAAATGGTTATCAGAATCGTATTACTGAATAATTTTTTTATCTTTTGGTACTAAATTCAAATGTATTTAACCTCTAATTATGACGTAAGGTGTAGTTTTCAATATTAGTATAAAAATCTCGATCTTCACGTACTTAACCTTGATTTTCATCGAACAAAAATAATTTACGACTAATGGCTGCCATATTTGATTTAACTCGATACACTACGCAATATTTGAAGTGAACCCAAACTTTATATCAACTATTTTAAGGCTTTTGGAGAGGCTGTTTTGAATTTTGACATAAAAACATTGATTCTATATTATTTAATTTATATTTTCGGTAGACAGGTTTATTAAAAACTAAGTATCCTTCGTATTCAAGTTCCTTGATATGTTCCTTTACTTTTATCGCCAAAAATATTTGTGTAGGATTGGTTATATCGCTGATATAGAGGATTGATTTTGAGTTTTGATATAAAACATATATATTCATTATTTTAATTACATTTTTAGCTACAGCAATTCATTTACGGCTAAGAAGCCTTCGTATTTGGAGGGGGAAATGTTTAAGTAACAGATAGTTTAAAATAAAGTAGGTTTTGTTTAAATAAACAGGCAACGTTATGTTTTCTTACTGAAGTATTTTATTTCATAATTTGATTAAAACCAGTTTTTGATTCACGAGTAAAATATAATCACTAATCAGATATGTTTATCTTATCTTATAATGTTTTATTCTTTCTAACAAATAAATCTCTTAATATTTATTTACTGCCTAATTTACTTCACATATCAAATTATAAGATTCCTCATGAGATTAATTACATCTCGATAACTGAATGTTTTATCAAAATTGAAAGAAATGTTAAAAAACAAAATCTCAATACAATATGGAGTAAAATGTGCATAATTAATATTTTCTAGGTGGGATCTAAGTAAAATGAGGAGCGTTAAACTATGCTGGATGTGGTAGAACAGCGTGGAGCCGTGGTCCGCGACGACGCGCGACGATGGACTGATCGGATATTTACATCGGATTATTGAACAAACTATAAGCTCTATCGAAAATTGTTTTGAATGAAAATTTAGGATCATCTAACTAGCTACAACTTTCTCCATGGAAGTTTGTTTCTACCTCAAAAACTAAAAAAAGTTCTCGCTTACTGATTTTTTTATGTAATTCTGTTACAACTCTAATATTTTCATTATTAAAAATTACACATAATTTTAAACTAAAATATATTTATATACTGTGGGATGCGGAAATTCATACAGGAAAGGAATATATAAGTTTCATTTTACTTTTATTATTATTAAGATGTACAGGAGCGTGTAAACGACAACGCACTCACCGCTCGGGATTACTCATTTTTCCCGTGTCCTACACTTTTGGTCTAGCCTGACAATGCGCGGACCATTTTCTGACCATTTGGCGAGCTCTCCATGGTTTCTACCTCGCTGCTCCGGCTACACCCGGTGCCGTGACGCAGCTGCATGACAGCGTGACCGTGATGTACGATGGTGGGACGAACCCGTCCTGCCCGTGTGGCTGCGAGTGTGTAATAAAGGAGCGTTTACTCTGGAGTTGCCAACGAATTGTGTCATCAAAAATTACGAAAGAAGGTGTCAACATTTATTAGAACGGCATGTTCTAGAACATTTTGTTTCACCCTACTGGAATCGATGTTGTCAACAAAACAATAAATTGTGACATCTTTTGTTGCCCAACATTTGTTTAAAACCCCGGCGTGATTAGGCCTACACCGGGGGGAAACATCAAACGGACCAACTTTAATCAAATCTAATGTAAAGTTTTTAACCACAATACAACTAGAATTTTACAATATACTTTCCTGTAATTAAATTTCATGTAAAAAGCTGAAACCTACATTTATTACATTAGCACGACGTCGCCCTATATGAAGTTGAAACGCCTCGTCCATTTCCTCAGTACGAATTCGAATAGGCTTCAGCATGGATTAAAATTCTCAAAATACTTCAGCATGTAGAGATGGTTTATGTAACGCATATATATTCCAATGCTCAAAATGACCCAGCTTGTCGAAATTATTGATGTAACAAATAGATTATACATTATACAGTATTTATACTATATCTTTTCGAATGAAAATTATTAAGCACAGAAACCTCAACAAACAAATAATTAATTTCAAAAGTAGAAAGGTAATGTACAGAACATTTTTGACGAGAATGCACAGAAATGCTGCCATTATGCCCCATTAGGTAGGGGGTGCGGCAGGATATAGTAAGCTCACGTGCACGGCATAGGTGTAGTACGGTGAAGCACGTGTAGAATCTAGTAATTGCACTGTGACAAAATCGCACCGAAAGATTACTATCTTCCCGTGGACTTCGGCTTCGTCTACCGACCGTCGATTATTTCGTTTTCATTTATTCTGCAGTCCGTACCGCCGTGGGAGATGTCCAATTGCACCGGTGGTCAGGGATCAGCCCCAAACTGATGTGTCCAGTTGCACCGGAGCGCCTTTTGGGGGTTGTTCCAATTGCACCGGCTGTCAATCTAAATTAAGACGATTTTTTTTATTCAACTAAGTATAAGACTAAAGGTTAAAATATAGAGGTTGTAGAAATAACTATTACATAAAAGAAAGTGCCAACCAGACCGGATGCCCAGTACAGTAGGTTAGGTTAGGTTAGGTTAGAGTAAAGGTATAGCCTCATTCCTGGTAAAATTTATTTTGCAATGTAAAGATGTTAGTGTTGCCACGGACAAACACAAAATTAAACATTAATTACATAGTTACCATATTTATTAGCTAGAACTTGCT
This sequence comes from Allygus modestus, assembly GCA_963675035.1. Taxonomy (NCBI): domain Eukaryota; kingdom Metazoa; phylum Arthropoda; class Insecta; order Hemiptera; family Cicadellidae; genus Allygus; species Allygus modestus. The sequence goes on from OY776115.1 coordinate 82,246,295, forward strand.
GTGGTCTACCATTAGTAGTATGTGGCAAGGAACCATCGGCAAGTGTTTGATAAAATATTCCATTACGAAATTGTTAAACACTTATAAACCTAGTTACAAATACATAACAAAGCATGCCACTATGTTTGAAGATAAATGTAGTGGGGTGGGGAAGGGAGAAAGCCTTCCAATTGCACCGGCTCCTGCGGGTCGAAGGAATTTGCAGCGGGGATAAGTGGGGTGGGTAGATTTTGACCACCGGTGCAATTAGACACTTTTCGGACGGAGGAATATTTTGACCCATGCAAATTCCTTTGACCGCCGGTGCAATTGGATATCAGCCACCGCCGTAGCGTATCTTTTCAATATTTTCTAAATAGTGATTTGAATTTATCAGCCGAGAAACACAAATCAGTAAACACGAGGACTTAACTCATCTAAACTAATTACTCATCTATATTAAAGTCAAACAAATTGGTAGCTACCAGTTGATCGACATGATAGTCTGTTTCTGTGACAGTCGGTCGACTAGTTTATAGTTAGAAACAAAACATCGCCATCTTTATTTCATTTTCAAAACATATAGCAGTGTTTTTTATACGGTTCGTTTTCCTTGTTAAGTCCATATTTTGATAACTGTCGTTTTAACTGGCTATTATCAGGATTTCCATTCCTTTAAGGAAAAGCGAAACAATTTTCCTTACACGGAATTATTTTCTTATGCAACAACACACAAAAGTAGATAGTGTTGAAAATATTTCTGATGATTTCGTAGAAGTACAATCTCCAAGTGCTTGTGCAACAGACTGCAGGTAATCAACTTGAATCCAACCCTAATCTACCCAATATTGAGTACTTTACATAACACTCGTATTTGATGCGATAACTATGGAGGAATTCTGTAACGAGTAAAAAGTTATTCAAATTCAAAAAGTGTAATAAGGAATGTACACTCTGGAAGCCATTATTATTTAAACAACTGGTTGTATTAACTTCATTGTAAACGAGCTTTATTATTGTTTTTGAAAACAGTATCAAAATAAATTGTAATAATAATTGACATACCTTTAATGCCAGACATTAATTTGTTTTGTCTGAACTTATGACCCATGAGACAAGGGACCTTCTTGTTGTTCTTATTTTCTTGATTTGTTGACAACATCGATTTCAGTGGGGTAAAACTAAAATTTCTCAACAATTTGTTGTATGTATTCATTGCAACGAGATACCTATAATACTTGGTATGAGAACGATGATGTAATTAAAGGATTCAATTATTGGTCAATGTTATTGGATACCATTTTCAATTTATTCATCGCGATGAGAATTTAAAAATGTAATGAAGACTCCGTTTCCAAACTGCTGAAGTCCAATGGTTTTCTGGGTCACACCACGATGATGTGAATGATAAATTTATGTCGACGTTTCGTAGCAAATCTCATTTCATTATATATACAGTAACTATAACTAGGAGACGCGCAACGACCCTGGAAGGTAGAGCTCGACGAGTCATTCACCTCATCGTGCCCTGATGCAAAAGACCTTCGGAAAATGGTTTTAAATTTTAACTAGATTCTGAGATTAGGAGTAATAAAAAAGAAGAATATTTTAATTTATTTTGTGAATATATTTCAAAAACCTGTGAAGTTATTCTGGAAGTAGTTCTCAGTAGAACACAGTCTACTGCAGTTCAAAATCACGTTTCGTTGTGATTTACTTTCCTCCTTTACACTCATACTTATGGACATTCAAATACCACAGGTATTCAGATATAGAAAGAACATTCAACAAGCCTAAATGAGATCTACTATTTCCCAAATATTTCAAAACAACAATAAAAATCCCATTGTTAGAGTAATAGGCTAAAAACACAAAGATATTTTCACGAAAACCCAACGTATTTTGCTAAAAAATTGCAAATTTTTTCTAAATAAAACCATCAATTGTTATTTCTTAGCAGATACAACAACATTGTATATATAACACTGCTTTCACAACCTTGAAGACTTTTTAAATAAACCGATAACAAATATCCTTTAACGCATTCACTGCGTTAATCGTGTATATTCAGGATAATTGCATTTGTTTCCTTTTTAGGCAACCGCGGGAAATCCAGCGCGCCGCACTGAACGTGTTAACTGCTGCCACCCTAGCATAACTAATTTCTGTACTGAATGCAACGCTAAAATATTAGTCATTTGAAATATCTAATCTGGTAGTAAAAGAAGTCCAAAGAGAACAGGATAGATAACGAATAGGAACACAACATTCGAACAAGTCAGGGAATTATTTGGTCTTGCTGCGATATGTTTGACTTTGACAGGGTAATTTTCCAGCTAGATTAAACCACAGACAAAGGAATCTATAGATTAGTTTCTCTGTGATTAAACGTTCGGCTCTCCTTCGTAGCTATAAATGCGCTGCAACGCAGATCAACGGTAAACGACAGAACTTTAGTCCAAGCTCGTCAACAATACTTCAATTTAATTTTTCTTGACGAGTAAAAAAACACAATAGACTGAACAATATCTTGAGTAGTCTCCATGCAAACAAACGAGACGCTATCAGGTGCGCGGTGTGCTAGGGCATGAGTGTGACGTCACGGCACGCGCAGATCACGTGACCGCTCAATTGGCGATCACGTTTCGAGGGTCGCGGTCGCGGTCTCTCGTTAACAGCTGACTCGCATGTCGCCCGCGTGTAAACAACCTCGAGGGGCAAATAAAACATTAATATACGCGGGTGGTAAACAAACATCGCAATAGAACGCAGAGGTAAACAAGATCTTGCGAAGACGTGTTGGCGTTTACTGGGTACGGTGAAGCGTTCAATGTCGAAGTTGCTATCTGAGTGTTAGTCATGTGTCACGAGCGCGTACTTCCCCGAGATCCGCTCGTGCTGATATAGCACAGTCGCCCTGTTGTCTGTTGATAGATCGCAGCTGCTACACTGAATACCAACGAGCTCGCTAAATACTGTATTGCTGTACAAGCTTCATGGCTAGCTAGTAGACTAAATAAAAAGTTGGGGAAAATCAGCCCCTCCAATGAACATTGTTTATTGGCAAAGCGAACCAAGAAACCATCAGTGAAACGTAATTTCGATTAACGATCAGCTTTGATAAAATCTTGCATAAAAGAAAATCAAACCACTTCGTCAATGGTACTATGGTACAAATAAGGATGGTAGTAGGGGGGGGGGTACTTATTAGAATGAGACAGTTCGAATTCATACACAGGTTTCCTGATTGAGCCTGATGAAACCCGTATCGAAATCGATTGCATTTTCTCATATTGAATGCAAAGTATGCAATCGTTTAATGTGTTAAGGTTAACACATACTGCACGACTCATGAGCGAGCTCCCTAGGGTTGTGAGCCGACATTGATTTTTCGTAATAAAACTTATATCGGAATTTTGTACTATATTTGTACCTTTTTGTACCGCAAAAAGAAAATTTTGTACCACTTTACTTTAGAAGCTATAACCAATATAAAAGTCTGACTACAGGTCTAGGCCAAAAACATAAGATTACTAAAATTAAAAACTAATTATATCATAATTTTGTACTCTTTGTGTACCTTTTTGTACCAACAAAATAACTGCTCAGTAATTAAAACAAGGTCGGCTCACAGGTCTATGTAAAAAACACAAGAACCTTAAAATGGAAATCAAACTATGCCATATTATTGAACTATTTTTGTACTCTTTTGTACTACAAATTAAAAATTTTGTACCGCTCAAATAAGACCTCTGTGACTGATATAAAAAAGTCGGTTCACCGGTCTAACTGAAAAACACAAGTCTACTAAATCAAAAACTAATTATGACTTATTTTTGTACTGTTTTTATACCTTTTCGTGTAGAACATTTTGTACCACTTTACATTGGATGTTATAATCAATATATAAGTCGGACAACAGGTTTAGCCCATAACACAGGTTTCCTCAACTTAAAAGCTTATTATGTCATAAAGTTGTCCTCTTTTTGTACTTGACTGTAACACTAAAATAATGGCTCTAATAAAAACAAGGTCGGATCACAGGGCTATGTAAAAAACACAAGTATCTTAAAATTTAATTGACGTTTATTTGATGGCTCACCTAAGTTGTAAATGATAACAATATTTTAGTATGACATCTGACAAAATTTAGTGATTTAACATTTCCGTTCGTTGTTACGAGTATATCAAAATTATAAATGGTTTGTAATATAGAGCCATTACATATACAAAAATAAGACATAACCAGTTTATTTTTTAATTTAGTAAACTTTTATAGAATGGACCTGCAGTTCGACTTTCGTATTGATAAACTTTCAAAGAAAGGGTTTAAAATGTGTTGTTGTAATATAAGAATATCAAATCAAATCAAATAATTTATTCATCAGGCTTGGTTTACATAATATTGAGCTTTGCTCGAGCAAACATATGATTTGTCATGTGGTACATAAGGAAACTATAGATAAAATATTCTTATAACTAAATAATAGTAATAAAAAATAAAAAATATCTTATTATTAGTCAAAGAAGCATTCACAGCACAGTCAGTAAATGTCACAAAAATAATCATTTCTGTCTACTCGTTCAAATACTCATAAACTGAGTAGTAAGCCTTGCCAAAGAGATGGCGTTTTAGAGACAATTTAAACTCATTAACTGAATTTTGAATTTTTAGACTTTGTGGAAACTTATTATACAGCATTAGGGCGGCATAACAAATTCCCTTTTCATACAGAGCAAGTCTGTAGACTGGGTACTGCAAATTCTTGTGTCTCAGATAGTATTTGTGCTCAACTTGCTTTTCGTGGAAGCTTTCTTGATTTTACATGTATAAACAGAGAACTTCACACATGTATAAAGAAGCTAAAGTCAGAATTCCAAAATTGGCAAAAAAGTTTTGCATGACTGTCTGTATTCCAAATTAAACATGACTCGAATGATTCTTTTTTTGAATGTTGGAAATTTGTTCTCCAACCACAGAATTCCCCCAAAACACCATTCCATACCTCAAGTGCGAGAATACATAGGCGATAAAAATAGTACAAATAAAAGTCACAATTTGTTTTAAATTTAGTGGACTTGTGTTTTTAGAGTAGACCTGTGAACCAAAATTATTAAATTAATGACAGAGCCCTCATATGCCGGGGAAAAATTTAATGTGTGGTACACAATTAGTATAGTAATATAAAATATTTTGTATTCAATATTAAGATACTTGTCTGTGTTTTTTAAATAGCCCTGTAAGCCGACTTTGTTTTTATTACAGAGCCATTATTTTAGTGTTACAGTCAAGTAGAAAAAGAGGACAACTTTATATCATAATAAGTTTTTAATTCGAGGAAACTTGTGTTATGGGCTATACCTGTTGTCTGACTTATATATTGGTTATAACTTCCAAAGTAAAGTGGTACAAAATGTTCTATACAAAAAGTTATAAAAACAGTACAAATAAGCCTTATTTGGATTTTTATTCAGTGGACTTGTGTTTTTTAGTTAGATCTGTGAGCCGGCTTTTTTATATCAATCACAGAGCTCTTATTTGAGCGGTACAACAATTGTAATTTATGGTACAAAAGAGTACAAAAATAGTACAATATTACGGCATAGTTTGTTTTCAATTTAAGGTACTTGTGATTTTTACATATTCCTGTAAGCCGACTTTGTTTTTATTACTGAGCCATTATTTTGGTGGTACCAAAATTTCTTTTGGTGGTGCAAAAAGGTACAAAAAGAGTACAAAATTATGATATAATTAGTTTCTAATTTTAGAAAACTTATGTTTAGGGCTCGATTTGTAGTCCGACTTTTGTATTGGTTATAACTTCCAAAGTAAAGGGGTACAATATTTTCTTTTTGCGGTACAAAAAGGTAAAAAAACAGTACAAAAATAAGCCATAATTGGTTTTTTATTCAGTGGAATTGTGTTTTTTAGTTAGACCTGTGAGCTGACTTTTTTATATCAATCACAGAGGTCTCATTTGAGCGGTACAAGATTTTAAATTTGTAGTACAAAAGAGTACAAAAATAGTACAATAATATGGCATAGTTTGATTCCCATTTTAAGGTACTTGTGTATTACATAGACCTGTGAGCCGACTTTGTTTTAATTACTTTGTTTTTATTTTGGTGGTACAAAAAGGTACAAAAAGAGTGCAAAATTATGATGTAATTAGTTTTTAATTTTAGTAAACTTGTGTTTTTGGCCGAGAGCTGTAGTCCGACTTTTATATTGGTTGTAGCTTCCAAAGTAAAGTGGTACCAAATTTTCGTTTTGCAGTACAAAAAGGTACAGAAATATTACAAAATTCTGATATAAGTTTTATTACGAAAAATCAATGTCGGCTCACAACCCTAGGGAGCTTCATGAGCTTACGATATTATATGATATGAACTTCTTTAATACAAATCTGGTCATCTTAAATTATTAACACCACTAGTAACTAAAATTACGAGCGCTACAGCATCGTGCCACTGCCACTTCAATAAACACATCTTCAAATTTACTCAACTGCACTATTTGGCACTACTCGGAACGCAACACTAATTGTCAATGTAACAGGTAAAGTACCTAAATTACTGTATAAGGAATAAAAATCACAACAATCTCATAAACCCTCTTTGGATTCAGAGATAGTCAATATAACTGACTTTCTGAATTACACAAATAAATATCCGCAATCGAGTTTTAGTAAGAAGGTGCTAGGGTCAGAGAATACACAATGTCTGATGTATATATCGTAAACATACTTAGGAGTTGGTAATATTTAGATTAATTTCAACACATCACACTGTGCCGCAGCATCAGAGTGACCGATGCCAACCGACCACGTGGGCGGCGGCGGATGAAGGCCCGTCACGCCACTCCCCCCCTACATGTATCTCCCCCCGGAATGATTTGGCACCACCCCAAGTCGTCGCTGGCCGCAAAAATATCCGCGTACTTGACAACTCCAACTGTGCCGACCCCAGGCATTGCTTTAAGAAACCGCCGCCTCTTGTTTGATAACAATGTACCTCTGGGAAGTTGTTCACTAACAAGGTTACGCATTACACTGCAATGGGATTTCAGAATCCCTACGGTTGTGATAGACAAATTTAGGGATTCTAAAAAGGATGAAAAAATCATCAAAATGTGCCACAACTTAAAATATGACGGTTTGAAAACATACATTTATAGGTTCTCTGATTGGGCCTGATGATGTCTGGTCGAAATTGATTGCATTATTGCATTTTCCCACATTGTATGTAAAGTATATGCAATATATGAGTTACTGTCCCATATTTTACTATGTATGTAATTTAATTTATTAATGCAACCACATACTGGATTATCAATCATCGTACGATATTATATAATATATACTTATTTAATAAAATATACCTTAGATTTAAATCATAAAACCTAGACGAGATGGCTTGGCTCTTCTTAGATCTCTATGTAACAAAGACGCTTATATCATCAAGTTCCTGGATAAATTTAAACCATTATCACCAACTTATTCTCAAAATAAAAATCGTTATGTTTAAAAAGCACTCGTTATAACTTAACGAGTTTTGCAAATATTACATTTGATATCTTGATTCGTCTTGGGTGAAGGAATGATAATTTAAAAGGTTACATAAAAAGTTCACATACCCTACTTATTGGATTTGTATTCAAGTATTAGGGTTTGTCATATACGAATTTAAGGATTTGAGGGCTCGAAATGTGAAGTGCTATAATAATATACACTGTCCCTTAAATCGCTTTAGCAAAGATGTTATAAATCACATTGATTATAGCTAAGTACTCATAATATCCATCGTATTCGTAACACATATCTAATCTTATTGTAATAATCGTCTGAGACTATTTTCAAATTTAACTTATACAAGTAATTGCATTCACGAAGATTAATTCTTGGAATTCTCAAACCGCGAGGAAAGAGTTTCCGGGAGTTATGCGTAGTAACAGATAGTATTTTACATAAAACTATTATAATGCAAAGGAGGAAAATGACGGCTGAAATCAGTGAACGGTGGCTAATCATTATGTTGCATCTTGCGCAACGAGATTAGTTATTCAACGCGCGGCGCACGGCCAACTAGCAGCGATCAAAGTAAACAACGAGTGCAACGCTCATCTGCGGAGACGAACCTTTGCCGTGACACTGTGAATCGATGTTGATGTACTCGGGACATCCAAGTCGCAGGGTAAAAGCACAGGTAAACGAATCTAAAGAATCCTTTAGACGGTCCCACACTTCTCGCGAACAGGCCTGAAAATTCGGCCGCACATTCTCCCGAATATTCACTGAACATTCCGTCTCGTATGTTCCAATGTTCCCGTATGTATTCAAAAGTTTGTGAAGCTCCCACACTTCTCGGGAATACTACGAACATTCGGAGTTCGGCCGAATGTTCGGGCGTGTTCGCGAGAAGTATGGGACCGCCTTTAGTCTGTGTTAAAAGTAACACCTTGGTCACAATTGTATTACCAAATAAAAATAAAAAACCATTATCTGTCATTTGTGACGCTCACTACATTGTTAACATTTTACCAAACGGAAAACTTCAAAAGCCTCGGACATTAACCAACGAAGTATGAAAAATGGTGGGAATGTGTTGTAAGCAATTCAAGTATTATTGATTGTAAAATAAAGATTTAGCAGTAAATATTGTTTTTAGCGAATTTCCCCTATAGGGAAGAAGCTATTACCATAGGTCTCATGGTAAGACTTAAGCCCGAGACCATGATAACTTTTCATTTTGAGGTCCCCAGATGCCAAAAACACCATTCGTTCAAATTTTTATATATGTATATATATATATATATGTGTGTGTGTGTGTGTGTGTGTGTGTGTGTGTGTGTGTGTGTGTGTGTGTGTGTGTGTGTGTGTGTGTGTGTCCGTAAGCATGATAACTCTCGTAAAAAAGGTCCGATCTTAATGAAATTTGGTACCAACGTGTAAAGTACCATTTATTTGAACGAGTTCGAAAACCAGACGAACCGCACCATCCAAAGGGGGGTTTTGGGGGGGGTTTGTACCCCAAAGGGTTTTTTGGGGTTTCCACATGTAACTTTTATTAAAATCAAATTTTAATTTTCAAATTTGAATTCAGCATAAAAAAACAAACAATTTGGTATCTTGATCATTGCTCTACGTCAATTGGTTACTGAGATATTGAAAGTGCTAAACACAGTACGTTGACTAATGTTATTCTTATGGAGAAAAATAAAAATTGTATATCTCGCTTATTTATGAACATAAACTGACGAAATTTGGTATATGGCTTCATCTGGTTGTGGTTTATTGTTGTTTGCAAAAAAAAAAAACAATTTTTCGCCTATGGTTCCCGTAGCAGCAAACCTAGGTACTCGGTCCCCATGTTATTCTTATGGAAAGTAATTAAAATGTTATATATCGCTTATTTATGAATGTATATGGATGAAACTTGGTATGTGACTTCACTTTGCTGAGTTCTATTGATATTTGCATAAAAACCCATTATTTTGTGTTCCTTGTTGCAGCAAACCTGCGTACTCATCCCCAATGTTATTCTTATAGAGAATAATTACTATTTTAAATATCGCTTGTTTGTGAATATATTTCTTATGAATCTTGTTAAGTGGCTTAATGTGTTATGTTATAATTCATTGGAAATTCGCTGAGTATGTAGGTTTGCTGCGACGGGTGTATTTTTTTTATTTTTGTAAAAACGAAAGATTATTATGAACGCCATAGCACCCGGTTTCGGCCGGGGATACAATAGTGTGTGCTGCGTTCTGAGGCTGTCCAGTTGAACAATTTCCAATAAGTAACGTCTGTTATTTTATCCTTTTGGTCAAATAAATTAAATGGGCATAATTTGTCAAATAAATTGAATGGGCATAAGAATCAAATTTTAACTTTGGTTTGGTGGCCCGTCGGGCGGGAACCTAAAGTCAGACAGGAAAGTCCTCTCTTACTCATCTCATCTTCGGTATATAAGAACCTCCTGTGCAAAATTGCATGTCTCTATCACATTAAACGCTGTTTTTTATAGTTTTCTGTGCTTTTACGGATGTTATGGTGTGTGTTGTCTGTCACTCAGTGTTTATAATTTTAATAACAGATCAATAAAGATCTAGTCTAAGGAAAAACGTAAAGTTACAAATTTTACAGATACTAGTTAAAAAAATTTATGTTTTTATGTACAAAAGGGACTAGGAGAGTAAACAGGTAAACAACTGTTCGCAAACGAAAAGAGAGAAAATCCTATTGCAAAATAAATTCTGTTATAGCTTTAATAGTATGTGAAGTTATAATAAGTATATATTTTCGATAAAAACATACCATGAAGCTTAGCTGCCATGAGCAAAAAAAATTCTTTTACGTTCCTGACGCCGAAAAAACTACTATAAACCAGACCCATTATAAACCCATGACATATATAACCCCTTCGTATATATAAATTTTAGAAATAATTATTTATATATCAGCTCTAGATAACTTATAGAAAAATCTGCGCCGCCGTGTAAAAGTATATTCTTAAGATAGGGAAGAGGAGCGGTGCGGAGTTCCGCAGGATTACTGTTTGCGGCTATGATAATTATGTTATCAATATATACTATAAACGGTATTTCATAGAATAATTCTACTCATGCTCTTTTTTAGAATTTCAAAATAATGTTTATTTCTTAAGTTGTAGTAGTTTGAAAAAGCTCATTTTTGTACATTTAAAAGGGCTTGTCAATGCAACTCAATTAAATACACTTAAAAAGTAAATAAGTACATTTGTAGATAATATTTTCCACTTTAATACAATACTTTAACTTTAATTGAAGGGTTTATGTAGCAGCTGTAAAGAGTAATCCTGCACACCCTTTCCTATATAGCGCTGCGCGGAAGGGGTAGACCGGAGCCTCAACAGTTTGAACAACCAAACCGTTTGCAAGGATTTCCTTATAATAACCCGATGTCGATTTCAAGGATGGTTATTGTTTGATTTAGCTACGCGTCGCTTTCTTTGTGTTTCTTAATGACATAATGGGTCGCTCATGGTTACGACCTATATACCTTATGACTGCTTTGCCTTCATTGATGATTGATGATTTAAATTAGCTCAACAACAGTTGTGATCTCTTTGGTCCAATACGTTTGAAATTACTATAAAAGTATAAAATATTATGCAATGCAAAAACAGAACAAAATTCTAAATAACCCCTTAAACTCAAGACGTTTAGTATATTTAGCCATAGAAAGTAAAATCAAATCTACATATTATATAACCATGAAATTATGGTGTTTGTGTTCGGTTTATAAAACTATACTATACCCGTTCATCAAAATCGAGCAATATTTCGTTTTGATAAGCATAGATTTTATCAATATTTTCTTTTAACTTTTCTACTTATCCATCTTCTACTAACACCCTTATTCTAAATATCGGCCAATATGTATTTCGGTTGTTCATCATGGCCATAAGCAACTTTAGGTTGTCCTGGTTACGACATCTTAAGAAAACAGGTGTTTGACAGTTCCCATGATTTCTTTTGGGGAAGATCTACGTTAATTCTCAAAGGTGCTTTTTGTCTGTAGGCCATATCTCTCTTAATACTTCATCAAAACTAATAATTGAGCCTGCAATTTAAAGATTAACTTCACCGTACGAAAAATAAACAAACCATTCAAATCCATAAAATGATAATTTAATCGGAGATTTTCAATTAATTGTTTGTCAACAATAACTGGTGTCACCAAAACAGTGTACATAGACAAGATAACTAACACAATCAGGTGTTTCACTGCGCGAGCTGCATATGGGCAATAATTGTAGTTTATCACTATTTATGGCTGGCGTGAAATTAAAACTATAACTACATTTTTCCCGAGCCCTTTTAGCAAAAAAAATCACATTAAACCATCTCCAATCATGTTGCGATATACCAAACGTTTAATACTTCTTTTTGGCTTATTTGCAACAAGAGCTATTAAGAACAACAAACTACTTGTCAAAATCTGATGAAACCTAACATCGTAGTCGTATCAAACGTGGTTTTTAAGCGAATACCGATACAAGTGGAAAACGGAAAATTACGATTTCCTGGAACACCTCCAGTATATACCGATACTCGGTGTAAACAAGGGTGATAACTGGCCCAGAATTGAAGATCGCGTCTGTTATAGATGGCGCTCGACCTTGACTCACGGCTATTTCTGTCGGAACATTCAACCGGCTTATCTCGTAGGCAGTTGATGAAAGAACAGAAGCAGTGGGAGCACTCCGGCGAGCGCGCATACTGCATATGTTGCTATCGCGGGAGAAATTGCACAACAGCGCAGAACTGTTGCAGGGCTACTTGTTGAAGTACCAGAGTGTCTACTGATATTTTATTTTGGAATTCCAGAATATTCCCAGTAAAATTGTTGACAAAACTCCAGGATTACGTGAAAACATTACATTTAAATAGGAAGGGAATAATGTTAATGTAATTACGGTAATATTTTATCATGGTTCAAAATGCTGACTTTGTCAATACAATGTATATTGCGGGACGACAACAAATGATTCTTGATTCTTGAGAAGGTTACTGAGTAATTATTTGCCAACATAATTAACATATTTCTCCAAATACAAAAATTGCACAAGAATGTATGTAAGAAAATATATACGGTACTGTTTAAGTTAGATTTAAAAAGTAAACGAGTTCGCACGCAGCACGCTGACGTGAGGGAAGTGAATTTCCACAAAAAAACTTTTATAACTCAAAACATGTGTAAAAATAAACATTTCTCCAATTTTTATTGAAATCTGAAAACATTGATTTTTTGGCTGTTCTGATACTCCTGGTTTCATTTACTTGCAAAGCTGGGAATACAATTTTGCGCATTATAAGGTTAGGAGAAGGTCCATACAGGCTTTAAAGTAGGCGTGAGGTTGCTCGGAATAATAAAAGTACTCTAACAAAGGAATAACAGGCTTTTCTAGTGTAAAACCCCCATAAGACAACGTACTGTGTTTAGCCGATACACATTTTCTTTAATAACTCGGTAAATATTTATGCTAGAATGACGAGAGAGGGCTTAAAACTTTCGCCTCTCTAATTCCCATCTTTTTAAATGCATTAATTTTACATCTGGGGCTTTTCTGACCCTTTTTGGGCCCAAAAACTCTAAATTTGAAAGATTAATCCCCAATAAATGGGTTTAGAGTTTCCCGATTGTTTTGCCCAACGAACTTGTCCAACAGATTATAGAAAGGAACGTCCCTACCAAATTTGAAGTAAATCGGATAAAAAATGCGACCGCTAGAGTGCATACACACACATATATACACAAAAAAAAATAATAATAACAGTAGCCCTATGCAGTGAACTAAATAATATATATATATATATATATATATATATATATATGTCTATATATATATAAAATTTTGAACGACCCCACAAAACGTGTTCAGGGGGTCACGTTAGGAACTTCTATGGTGGTCTCGGGCTAAGTTTCACCGTGCGGGTCATGCTAATTTAGTTCACTTTCCAAAGGAAATTCACTAGAAAATCACGCTTGTAACTCGGAATAAACTGTCAAACCTTAACCTTTAGTTTTTCGGATTGGTAATCGATTTATTCTAATAAAACTGTAGTACACAATATGAAATTCCAGTATTATTCCAGGATTTCCAGTATGCAATTACACTATAGTATAATTACAGTATTTCCAGGATCAGTAGACAACCCTGAGTGAGTACCATAGTATCAATATGTTCAAACATGAATAACAGACTGCATAAATGCACGTTTTTTTGTTGTTTTTTTTAATAGTAGTGGCTTGAAGCTCCCCTCTCCTCTGCACCTATGATTATTTCACTCTTTAAATGCTTAGGGAAATAAAACAACACTAGTTAGTATCCCGTTCTCCCCACCAAAATCTCGCAGATAGGTTAAAATTGCAATTTAGTTAAAACAAAACAAAAAAACTATGCACAGCACAGTGACAGTCTGAATTTGGAAATACGTATGGTAACAGCTGCTTAATTGAATCAAAGTACCGGAGGAACCGAGCCATGTTTGGTGATATTTGATTAGTTTCTGTGGATTAAAAACTCAATAGGTTAATGTTATAAAGTTCTATAATTTACAGGAAATCTTCTAATGCCATTCTCAACTTTAGTTACTGAATCTAATTAATTATCGCTCTATTATTTTATTTCAGTATAGGAATAATCTTGGAATAGTATTTCAGCCACACCCCCAACCGTTAGGGGCAGATTTGAATCGCTCAATTGCCTGTTTTACGCATATTAGTCACTCCAGTTGTTATTATAACTCAAAAAAACTTCAGGTAGTATTTTTACATGTACTAACATTTGATTAATTTCGATATATCCACTACATATGCAGTATTTATTCAATTTTTCTAGTCACTGTTTTCTAGAAGTGACTCGGTGATAATTTACCATGTGTGAGTGCTTGACAGTTCACACTGGTTACTTATTCTCAGCAGTTAAGCCCCCCATACACGGGCGAGCATGTTCGCGAGCCTGTTGGCGAACATCCTTGCGAACATGCTCGGCGTTGCCCACAGACGATCGAGCATGCTCGCCGTTGCCGACAGACGAACGAGCATGCTCGCGTTCATGCTCGCCGCCGCCGCACAGTACTCTTGCCTCTCTCGCGCTGCGAAATGGATGCTAAGAAAAATGGAAAATGGATGGTGGTTTCGTTTGTTTGAAAGATGAGAAAAAACGCAAGCCACGTAAAATATGGTGCAAGAATTGGCTTAAAAATAGGAACCGGTTCAGTGTTGCCAATCCAAATCAAGAATATAATCAACATAATCAGATTACGCTTATGAAGGTAATACCACTGTAGGAACCAGAATTGAATGTACTGTACGATCCTCTTTCTTCTGTTTATGGAGTTTCAAATCAAAAAAAATAATCATAAAGCCCCCCATACATGGGCGAACATGTTCGCGAGCATGTTCGCGACGGTGTCGGCGGCGAACATGCTCGCCCGTGTGTGGGGCCTACGAGCCTTCCACACATTAGTCCTCTTCATATTTTAGCTAAACCCACTAGATACTCGTCAATTTAAGATAATATAGGAAAAAAAGTAGAATTTGAAATTTTTTATTGTTTTACTATATAACTTCATCGAAAGTGGTTGCCCACCGACCAGCATGATAAAAAAAATTACCTGCTGCGGGTGAGCGGCGAACATGCTCGCGATGTTGGTCGTCCCCACAGACGGCCGAACATGTCCGTATTGGGGCTCGGGCTCGCCGGGTCCGACGAACCGAGTGCCGAGCCGAACATGCTCGCCGGTTGGAAGGCTCGTAGGCCCCACACACGGGCGAGCATGTTCGCCGCCAACACCGTCGCGAACATGCTCGCGAACATGTTCGCCCATGTATGGGGGGCTTTATGATTATTTTGTTTTGATTTGAAACTCCATAAACAGAAGAAAGAGGATCGTACAGTACATTCAATTCTGGTTCCTACAGTGGCATTACCTTCATAAGGTAATCTGATTATGTTCATTTGTGGGAGGAGGGATTATCATTATCACGAGTGTTATTAGTGTGACTTTCAATATTACAATAATACACCTCCCTAAACAACTGCCCCCTTGCACCCCCAAATGACGCCTATGATTAGTTTGGACTTGACTGATTTCCCCTCATAACAAGAAAAACCCGACAAATCTTAAATATCACCATAATTTATCCACCCTCCATAGAAAGCAAATGACCCTTGAAAGCAAATGGCCCTTACAAAAACTATCTCTTCACGCAAATGTTCTATACAAACAAAATAAACATTCTCTAATTTATAAAATATATAAAGCAAGCAATGTATATTTCAATTTGTCACTCTCCTC
Source organism: Allygus modestus (assembly GCA_963675035.1). NCBI lineage: Eukaryota > Metazoa > Arthropoda > Insecta > Hemiptera > Cicadellidae > Allygus > Allygus modestus. Next base: position 82,262,121 of record OY776115.1, read on the forward strand.
CTGCATGTGCACCCAAAAAGCGGTAGAAAACCTTGGCATTTTGTCAAATGCAAAATCTATAAACTTTTTTATTTCAGCTTTGGTATAAAACACACTGGTGTCTATGATGTATACTAAGCTTTGTATATAATATTTGTTTTGATAATTAAAACAATTAATTGTTTAATCAAAGGTTCCTGTGTGATAAGGTGTTATCGGGAACTGTTTGCACTCATTGTGAGTGGAAACATGAGCTTAAATCCTGAGAAATTGGACTATAGGAAAACTAAATTTACCGGGACCAATTTAATAAGACGCTTTAACATTTTGTTTTAATCATTTCCTGGCCTTCGACATCTTGCGACACTTATCAGTTTGACATTTTATAGATTAAATGGTGGTTCTTCATGAATTAATTATTGTGAAGAAAAGAGTTATCTTCTTAACTTTTTCTAAAATAAAGAGTAATTTTACTAATGTGATTAGAAAAATGTATAATCGTCGGGTGTATATGACGTGGTTAGTGTTTTTTTTTTAATTAAAATTAATTAATTAATTTTTGAAAACTAACCATGATCTTGTTATAGCCTACTTCACACTGTCGACGTTTTCTTAGAAAGCTAATTTACTAATCGACCAACGACAAACAGCAGCTGGGTCTAGTGTTGAACCATATTCCTTCCCAACATTTTCAGATTTTGCTCTGGTTCAATCTGAGAATCTCGGATACTACGAGGCGAGCACTCTAACCACTACGCTACTCATCCAAATGTGTACTGTATACACTATTGTGCATTTATCATATGAATAAAACTATATTCTGATACTGATACGAAGAATGTTTACTGGTTTTCTTACACCACTATATCTAATAAACTATTTCAACGATTTTTATCAATTTAGGAAATGGCTTGTTTAGAAATTAAAATGTAGTTGTATTAGTTACTTTCAAGATCCTTAGTTCTAATATTGCAAAAAAACACAAAATAGGCTTTCTAGGAAATTAATAGGTTTTGCGACACTAAAGGGACTTTCATTTTCGGCTTTCCCACCACTCTTTGATTGACAGATGGTGGGTGCCTAAAAACAACCCCATTGGTTAGTTGCAACTCTCACGCCGTTAAAACTAAACACCGTTGAAATCAAAGGCTTTTTTGTGCTATACACTGTTCAATTATATTCGCTAGCTGACTCATTCTGGTTTATTATGAAAAGTATAGCTATATATATATAGCTGCGAGTGAGTCACTGTTCCATTTCCATATTTTGTTACTAGAGAGACTTGAAAATCTATTTCACATTATAACCGTGCAATTGCAGCTGTTATAACTCCCGAAATCAAAATTTATACAATCCATTTGGGCAGACTAAAGTTGATTCAATAAGTTATATTATACACACACAGAGATCTTTGCTGTTAGCTGTACCACACTTGATATTTTTATTTATTTATTTTTATTCAGTTTTCATTAATTCGGTTGTATTATTAATCTTTAATTCTACAAAAAGAAGTGGTTTTCATTACACTTTGTGGTTATAGTGCTTGCCTCACAATTTGAGTTTCACCAGATCGATCCTGAGTAAAATCTAAAAATTCTGTGAAGGTTCGAAACTGGAACCCAGCTGCCCGGCCACGGTCATTAAGCTAATTAATGATCCTGGCCAAAGAATCAGTCGGTCTTAGTCCAGTAACAAGGCATGTCACTTATAATTTATTCACATTCACCTTCAAATATGTTCAAGCTTGCGTCGGCATATAATGTACAGAGATATAGTCCTCTTTGAATTTGCTTGGTTGAAAGCCACACATTTACACTAGGCTTATCGAGTTTCTAATCATATGTATGAAAACTATCAGTGAACTATCAAAGTGAAAATCAAACATATGATGTATTTAAAATTTGTTATGTGGGCCTACATTGCTGCTCACATTTGTTTAAAAGTAAGTAATGATAAAACCATAATAAATAATAACGACTTCCTAATTACTGAAGAAAATTGTATGATGTAGCACTTCATGAGAAGTATGAATGCGCAAAGCTATTTAAAATTGAATATACTAAAATTAGTCATTTTTACAACAATAAACAAACCTAAGGAGACAAATTTTTTGATAAGTGTGATGGTCAAAAAAGAAAGGTAGCGGATTTGTCAAGCCAGTGGCAACCACTCATCAAACATTCCAAGTTTATATTTTTATATAATCGAACCAGCTTCTATTGAATGCCATTCCGAACAAGTTAGTAGGGATTGGAAACTTCCCAACTGCTATAAAACCTATTATGACTATATGAAAATACTTCCGCAATGTTTAAAACTCGAAGAAAAATGTAATCGATAGAAAGGACTAGCGACACCGTTTACAGAAATAAATACAACTATGCAGTATACTTATCAACAAATAGAATATACAACAACAAAGAAATATATTGGATCATTATCTCAACAATAACATCTTTACAAAATTTTCCAAACAATGAAATGTAGCTTATTCGCTAGCCACAGTCGATTACTCAAACTTTAACTATCTTAGACATCGCTTTGTCAATGAACAACTAACCTGGAAACTTAGGACAATGCGTGTTCCTTCTAATCACATCTGCGAATTTGAAAAACTCCCTTGTAACATAGAAGTCCACCGGCCTGGAAGTGTCCATGGTTGATGGCTGACTGAACATTGGTGGCTCGCAGAGATAAAGAGCCGACTGTGATAACCTAGACGTCTGCCGTGTCAGCCGCATTATCAGGGTCAACAATTGGACCATCCATCTAAAAAAACTCATCATGTTGTACATCGTACATCATCCTGATAGAGTAGGCCTTGTTAGCCTGGATATGCAGGTAATGATGCATCACCGGAGTAATTGCTTCTTCCACCATATTTTGTCAGAAAGATTAAGGAAACTTCATAAAAGGTTTAAATTCAATAGGAAGATATTTTAAAAAGTCAACAACTTAAGTGATCTACTGACTAAATGATTGATTGTTGTATTTGAAGATATGAGCAAATGCCTATGACATACAGAAGGGTAGCCACAATCCGAACCCGCGGTAGTGTAAACCCCGCACTGCTAAGAAATGCCTTCAGCTGCACACAGTCAGTAAAATCTCTATATATATAAATCAACGTTTGTTTGTCTGTTTATTTATACTTTATGCGCTCCTATACCACTCATCCGATTGCGATGAGACTTTCCATGGTCATTCAGGTTAACCCAAACCTAGGAAGGTTTCTGGGACCCACTAATCAAGGCCATAGGACTTTAGAACCTCACACCACTGGACTTCACCATGTTATTCTTATGGAGAAAATATTTATCATGATTTTCAAATATGACGAATTAAAAATATTGTAAACATCTGTCTATTTATTTACGTAGTGAGTTGCAATGAAGATTTGTAGATTTTTTTAAAATTTGTAGTGCGAGTGAAGATTGTCAACACAATTCTTGGGCGTAGCATCAATAATTTATATATTATTTAGTAAAAATATAAATTTCTGGACTTTCATCTTATGACTGCATCCCTCAATTGCTTGTTCTGAGTACACCTAATATATGCTCTGAAAAATAAGAAATCATAATAATATTATAAATGTAAAAGTATGGATGTTTGTGCGTAGCTCTGAAGTTCCATCACGTAAAAACTACTGGACCGATTGAGCAGAAATTTTGCAGGAATAGAGCCAATATACCAGAGATAGACATGGGCCTATTTTTATTTTGAAACTCTACCAGGGCTATGCCCCACAGGGGTTCAAAGTTCCCATGTATTCCTTATGGACATTCATTTTTGTTTGAGCTGATAAAAATACAAACAGCTGATCTTGATTCGTAGTAGTTCCACAGGCTAACCACAGTATGCAGCACACAAAACTATCTTAGCTTTTATAAATAATTCGCAGGGCGAAGCCTGCGGGTAACAGCTAGTATATTATATTTCCTATCCAAAATTAATATTATTTAAATGTAGGGATGACTAAAACATCGACATGTGCAGAGAAAATATGATTTATCAAGAGGGTTAAATGTTAGATGACGATTGAAAATACTGTACAAAATGTTTAGGCTATTTAAGAATTGTTTGACCGATTACACTAATCTCTCATATGCTGACAAATGTATTTCTGATTTACATTGTACAACCCATAAACAAATTTTATAAAGCCCTATACCTTAATATTCAATATTCACTTCCATGGAAGCAGTGACATGAAGAAAATATTCATACAGGATTGGTCTGGTGTCAATTACGGTTATCGTTAAAATTTGACAGTGATAAGTTCTTAAAAAAGATGAGTTTTAAAGGGATGTAAACAATAGACCAGATAAGGATAAGACATTGCCCTCAGCAAACAGGAAAGTTACAGGAAGTCAGTAGCTAACAACTATCAACCAGTGAATGTCTATTTTAACCAAGTGTTTCATAATATTTGTGGAATATTTGTGGTATGCTCGTGTGTTAAGTTTAAATATTTGTGGTACACTTGTGTGCTAAGTGTAACCATTTAAAATTATGACAACCTAATGATCAGCTACGCTATAGATGTTTCATCAGTCATGCAGCTGAAGATTGGTCGTAATTAACTGATACAAAACCAGTTCTACATGAATAGATTCTTCATTAAACCATATGTAAGTAAATATTGACTTTAAAAAACGAGACTGCACGCAGCAAGCTGACGTGAGGGAAGTGAATTTCTGCATTAAAACCTTAAAAATATCAAATAAAGGGTTTAAACTAACACTGGTGAAGGTAAATATGTTATTTTTTAGCTATTCTGATGTTTCTGGTTATATTTAAACTAGGCTTATCGCCTTTGGGGGCTTCGCCCCCAAACCCCCTTTAGGAGTTCGCTTCACTCACTTCCCTTCCTCAGTCAATTTAAGTTTAAATCAAACTCAACTATTGTAGTTCATTAACCAAAGAAAAACTACACTACAATGACCTTTGGTTAGCACATTAACACCTACAGAGGCGGTCCCATGTCGGTTCGATATCGAAACATTTGACCAACCGGCTGTATGTTAGTTTTATCGAATGAACTCTCGACTACGATGGTTGTTTCGAGGTGAATAAAGCAAAAAACAAAGTGCTCACTCAATCAAAGTCAATCAGGTATAAATACAAAGTTGAGGTTACAATGTTAAATTGGAGTTCTACAATTGGATTTACGTGTAAAAAAACAAATTAGACTTCAGTTCACGACAGAATTATAGTAACCTAACCTAACCTAACCCCGCAGAGCGACGCATGGTGGCTGTTCGTTGTGAAAATTACAAATAAATGAATTTGTAAAAACAAAATAAAGTCAAATTAAACAGAAATAAATTGCAGACCTCAAAAAGTAAGCAACAAAAGTAGGATTCAAACCCGTGACCATATGATCTTAAATCACCTGACAACATATCCACTGGGCTACCGCGGGCCCATCAAATTTATCATTCGATAGAACAAACAATTGGTTGATTACATTTTCCAATATCGAAACAAACGATATTCGCGATATTGGACCTCCCGTGTAGGCGATAATGTGCTCACCTTGTTTTGTAACAGCTGATTTATATAAACCTCATGTGAGCAAATTAGTATCGCCTACACGGGCGGTTTTATTTTTTAAATCAGATGATACAAACCTGTGGTATTAGCCAAAGATAGTGTGCTTTCATTAAACAGCTTTCCAAAACTGTACACATTTAAATGGGCCAAAATACTCTAAATTACTTCCTCTCCGATGAATAGCGGCTAAACGAATCTGATGAAAAATCAGTAGTTGGAAATTAAATTTTCTACAACTTTTGCATTTAACATTTTTTGCCATCTCTTACCGTTTCCGTACAAACCGCGCTTAAAGTGGAAAAATTTAAAAAGTGTAATTTTCCCCGCCCCAAAACTAAAAAATGTTAACTTTTGGTAATTTATCTGTGAGTTTCTCGCCAAGAGCTTTAATTCAAGTATAGGGTCGAGGGGGATTCGATTACGGGAAGTGCCTCATAGTTTATGTCAGTGAGTGAGTGAGTGAACCCGTCTAGCTTTATATAAGTAGATTCACTATTAGGATGCCAATGTGTACATTATAAAGTTAAAAGGAGGTATAGTCGGGATAACAAGTTGGTATAGGGGTATTGGGGGGTGATAAAACAATATTAAGATATGAAAAACAGCCTTTTACAGTGTAAAATCCCTATAAGACAACGTACTGTATTTTGACAATTAACATTTTCTTTAAAAACTCGGTAAGTACTTGTGCTAGAATGATGAGGGAGGGCTTAAAATCTTTGGCTTTTGACATACAATAATTTATAATGTGAATAAGTGTACGTTCGGGGCTCTTCTGACCCTTTTTGGGTCCAAAAACTCAAAATTTGAAAACTTAAAATCCCCAAAAAAGGGGGTTAGAGTTTTCCGATTGTTTTGCCCAACGAACTTGTCCAACTGATTATAAAAAGGAATGTCTCTACCAAATTTGAAGTAAATTAGACAAAAATTGTGACCGCTAGAGTGTGAATATACATATATATATACAAAAAGTTTTTAGCGGCCCCCCAAAACGTGTTCAGGGGGTCTCGTTAGGAACTTCGATGGTGGTCCCGGGCTTAAGTTTCACCGTGCGGGTCATGCTAATAGTTCACTTTTCCAAAGGAAATTCAGTAATACAGAGTAATATGACTGTTTAAATAGTTTCAACATAGACCTTCTGCTGACGGGATTCTGTTGTAATAATGCTTAAACAATCTAAATTTAACTCAGAACAAAATTGTGCTCTGTCTTAAAGAAAAGATGCAAAATTATATGAGACTCACATGGAAGAAGACGTTTAGACTGGGTCTTACCTGAAAAAGAAACCCTTGTGAGACAACTAGGTACATTAACTTAAGGAAAAGGTGTTTGGATACAAATGATGTCTTATTAAACCATCATATTTGGGTTATGAGGTACAAAATTATAAAGAATCCCTGCACATATTTAATCTACTTGTACTTGATTATCAACACTGAACATCAGCGACAAATCGTTTCCTAGTTAAACATTATAGTTTTAATTCAAAAGTAAATGGCTTAAAAAGGCCATATTGAGAATATTCCTAACCTCAAGCATGAAATAATATACCGGTAATTGATTCAAAATAAAAATGTTTAAATATTCCTGGGGGTTGGCAGGGTAATGATTTAAGAAGCTGGTGGATACAGCCCCTCTCCCTAGGAACACTAGTTTCTTCATTTTTAAATTAGGAACATATCTCAATTGTTATGCTGGTCAAGTCAGAAGTGTAGTCAAGCGTAAGAGGCAAGAGGTGGATCTCAATTGTTACACTGGTCAAGTCAGAAAAAAATGTTGATTCAGTTATTATAAACTCCGTGTGATAATAATTTTACATGAAATATTTGCTAAATTACACTAATACTGAAATAATTGGCAAAAGTCCTTAAGTTAGGAATAGGTTTCACCAAAGAATGCACCACAGATTAATATTTTTTCCTCCATAGAAATAATTTACGAATGAGCAGGGCCTGTTGTAATGGAGACTGTCAGGCCTGGTACCAGTTTTAACTGACTGATGTGTATTAAAACACTGAAAAAGAAATACTAAAAAATGCTGTCTAACAAATTCATCTTTTTATCGTTCTTTATCTCCTGCCCTGGTAGGGTAGACCAGAGCCTTGTCTTTTTTATGCTCTGTCCGTGTTACCAGTTGTCCCGTTCACAAAATTATATCTCTTTGTATTGTAATTTTTGTGTAAAATTCACATTTATTTCAGACCCCACAAGCAATTTATTCAAATACAAAATTCTTAAACTATTCATTAAGCCTCTTATGTCCAAACAACTTTTGAAATAGCTTATAGATTTGACCCTTGGATTTATTTTTACATCAAAAAATGCCGAAAAAGTCGTAGCACAAGTTACAAATATTTGGAGCTTTTGACAAAAGGTAACAGTAACACCCTTATTTAGATATAAATGCTCTTTACCTTTCGAGTTAGAAATGAGGAGAGCAGGATTAACTGCATTAGGGTTGGACTAATTAAAACTAATAAAGGAACAACTAAAACAAGATATTTCAGGCAAGAAATCCAAATGGTTTCATAACAACCACTGACGTTCGGTTGAAACAAAGAAATTCCTTGATTACCTAGCACAAACAACAGTTGGTGCTGTCGTTTCTATGCTTGACACAACAACTGCAGACACTCTGAAGCTCCAAGTTCTCTAAGCTGCATTATCGCACTGTCATTGTTATTGCTTCAACTCCCTTCCGAGGCTTAAATAACTTATTGGCTAAATAATTATTGGTTAAATAGATATGTTACATGTACATAACAAATTATTTTCAGAATATGTATGAATGAATGAACAAACAAAAAGTTTATTCCAACAAAGTTACAGCTTGTACAATTTCACTTATATAATACAATTTATTAGTAAAATCTATACTACTATAGAAAAAATAATATAAAATTTAAAATAAGCTGAAGAAATAAAAACATATAAAAAAATGGTCATGGGAATTAGCAGACACAGGCAAAAAAGGCCTGAGCGTCTGCTGTGTTGCTGTGAAATAATAAATTATTGACCTTCTTGTTGATTATGTATGCTTAGTGCTTAAAGGGATGAAATACAGCCACGTTGTAAATGATTATAGTTCTCACTGCATAAAGGTCATATTCATAGTTTAAAACTATTTATTTGTACTTCACAAACAGTCTACCAAATTGGCTGGGTAGCACAGTGATTATGGTGCTCGCTTCATAATCTGAAGTTCACCAGATCGATCCTGAGCAAAATCCTGAGAAAATTGTGTAAAGGATCGATACTGGATCCAGCTGTCATTGGTCATTGGGCTATTAATTAATGATCCTGGCTAAAGAATCAGTCGGTCTTAGTCAGTAACAAGGCTACACAAGGCATCTCAACCATTCTACACTCATCATTCATTCATATTCACCTTAAAATACACCCTAGTTGCGTCGGCGTCTTAGAAATTGATATGATGATTTAATGATTAATGATGATTGTTCACACTTGAAAACAATTTAAATAAAATTAAACACTACTAGGTGAAATTTTGCTGGTTACACTGAGTGAATTTCAGCCTGTTTGCCTATGATTTGCATAAAGGGCAGAAAATATTGCTGGGCTTTATTTTAAATATATGTTTAAATAATCATCTGATGTCATGAAATCTTAATGTCGGTTAGGTAGCCTTAACATTGAAACTTTAAAAGCTGATGATGAGTTTAAAGCTCTAATCTAATGTTTTTACTTTCTCCCCTACACATAGTATTGTTTTCGTCAAAATTTTTGAATTTGAGTTGTTAGTGGAAAATTTGTTTTGGTGCTCCCTGAACCCAAAAAAGTTATTTTTATTTGATATCTGTCTGTGTGTATGTCTATGTGGATGTGTAAAGGACTACAGACTACACCAGTTGTCCGATTTTGAAGAAATTTGGTCTTTAGGTACTAACCGGCGATAGCCTATCTCCAGGCGGTTTTTTTTCATTTTTTATTTTACGGGTCATTATTCCCAAAAAACCGCTAAAAGTATGAAAAATACAATTTTCTCAAAAATGGCTGAACGATTTTGATTAAACTTTAGTGGTTTGTAGAGCTTTGTTTCCAGCAAAATTACACCACCCGCATTTCTGGAAAAATTCGGCTTCAGAAATTAGAGGACTTATAAAACATTGTTTTTTTTTTATTTTCATAAAAAACCATAAATGTCAAAAATCACCATTAAAAATAAAAAATAAAACTAAATAATTTAGTATTTTGAATTATTATTCTACAATTGCTGGTTGCGGAGAATATTTAAATTTTCATTTTGCAATAAACGCAGTACGTTGTCCAATGTTATTCTTATGGGGGATACAAAAATTACTATTTCTCTGTTATTTACTGATCAATTTCATTAAAACTTTATATGCAGGTCAAGTTAGCATTGACCAACAGAGGTTATTCGAAATATGTTGCCATCTAACCCTGGGGGGGATGAGGGGGCATTTACCCTCTTACAACCAATATGTGTAGCAAAGTGCCTCCATAAAAAGGATTTGGGTGTATATTTGTGAAAATAACTTGCTTAGAAGATTTTCTGTATATTCAACCATACTTTATATTCTATATTTAGTAAATAGAAAGTAATTTATTCATTAAAGTTGGGCTAAAAGGGAAGTATGTGTCAGTTTCCTGATATAGTTTACTTTTACAAATTCTTCTGAATTTTTATACACAGGGAATCAATACAAACTTTTATCACGTTAAAACTTTAAATTCTGTACCACATATTTCCGAATTTGATTGTATGCATTTACAATTATTACTTTAATTATTTAAATTAGCTATTTAAAAATATGTATTTTGTTTCATGTTAAATAACACGATGACTTATCTTTTCCTGCTTTATCTAATGTTAGGTAAATTTACGAGCAATACTGGTATATGACGCCATTTATTGTCATTTATTATCTTTGATATAGTCAACGTGTAGATAGCCAGTGGGGTTATTTTTTTCAAATACTTGTTGCTTACATCACTGTGAATAAGCCCACACACAAGCACATGACTTGTGTTGCTAAACCCTTCAGCGCCAAGTAATTTTGAATCTTTTTTTCTGGAAAAAGTTTTGAAATATTTTAACATACTGATTGTTCTTCAAAGAAGTGTTAGGATAGCCAGGAATACAAATTCCGTGTGAAAATTAAAACAAATATTGAATTATCAACCCAAAAGTGCTATGGAGCAATATCTCATCATATGTCGCTTAGTGCCTATCGTATATGGTGCATAAATAAATCGTATGGGGAATCAAATAGAATTATCGAAAAAACAACCGAGTCAACCGATACAGCCTATTTATTTTAATCTACAGCATCCAAATTCAACATAGAACAATAAATTGTTCCTTGGCACCTCAGGTGAATCTCACACAAAGAAATATCATTCCCTAGAAGTTTTCAGAATAAAGTTGTGGAACGATATAACGGGGTTAAAACTACCCGCTGCTATATAGAAAAATATGCTCATTACTTAGGATAGAAAAAGTCCTAAGTGAGGAATAAGAATGCAGCTTTTAATTTTACTTTTGGAGAGTCTTACCTCCTCAATGGCCCAGTTCTAGACACTACAGTAGGTATAGCAAATGAAACTTGTTGGGGTGCAAAATAACCAGCACTAGAAATGTATTACACTTCAGTCAAAAATCAAAACTGTAACAGTTTACTTAATTTATTTATTTATTAGCATGATACGTGTTCTTACAACTAAACAGGATAAATAAAATACGTCTTACAACACTATAAAGTATATACACTTATACTGTACTTACATACAAGACGGTAAAATATACATAAAAGATGGTACAAGGCGATCGATTTCAACCAGTTACACCGGTCATCATCAGGCCCAATCAGAGAATCCATGTAGGTGTAATTGTGTATTGGACTAAACAAGCTAAGATAAATATGTTATCTTTGGCTATTGTATCACCCACTTTAAAATACTAACATTTATGGGGAAAAAATGAATACGCTTCTCTGCAATTTTTAATTTTAATGGTTGAAAATAAAAAATATTTGTCACCATGACTAAACTTTGATGCAAAGACTTTAACCTTTCCAAATGTGTTTTACATGACTCTCTCGGCGAGTTTGATCCGTGAACCCTGATTTGTAAATTTAAAAACACCAAACTCCAATCCAACATACCGTAAAAATAAATATTTATGAGTTAAGTTATGGCCATCTGAAATTTTGGATGAATCACTATTGATGCATTTGTGTGACTTCAGTTTTTCAATGCTATTCAAATAAGTGTACATAAACCTGCTTCTCATCTGCGTACGTCAATGCACACAACTGCAATATTGTATACATATATGAATTAGTGTACCTATTCATTCTTCAATGCGGTTTTACAAACTCATCGGGTTTTGTTTTTTAAAATGGGATTAAACACAGACATATTATACTTCTATTGACAAGAATTTGAAATAAATTTCAAAATTGTTTAAGGAATAATAGATAATACATTTAAAATAGCAATGGTAGATTTTCAAGTCCATTATTAAGTAGTAACACAGTTTTCTGAGTTTTTAGCGCTGTAATTTCTAATGTAACCTACTTCCATTAAAGTTAAGTTTTAACTTAACTTTTTATTTGTATAAGGTAATGCAGCTCAGAATGCAGCAAATCATTGAGAGCGCGACTGAAGTGAAGAAACCCACTTGACCTCAACCCTGACAATTAAATTACAGAGCCGGGCTTCAGATTGTCTCTGCAATTGCCTTCCTCTTGCATTGTTTTTAAATATTATAATATAATGTTACGTAGTTAACTAACTGTTCAACTAAAAAAAATCGTATACCAACAGGTAACACTGAACACTTAACAAGATACACTATTTTAATACTGATATTATTTTTATCAAATATAAGTCTTCATAACTGTATTCAAAAATAGAGCTCATACCAAAATTGGAGTCAAGATTCTTCAATCTGGGGTAATTGTAGCCATTGAAGGCACAAAAAGGCAAAATGAAATATACAATGAGCGAAGGAGTGAATAATCCTGGCCAATATGGACCAGATAAGTTATTACTGTGTGGAATTTTATTTTAGCTTTTTTATTGAAGGTTTACCATGGAGGTATTATAAATGAAGTGGCCATGGTGGACGGATAGTAAGCCATGCCGGACTGCCCTGTTTGTGGTGTGGAGGGGGAAGAAGCAGCCGCACCATGACGTGGGTAATGGTTACAAAAGTCAATTCTGATACTTTAAAAATATATACATCTAAAAATATGATGTATATTTAAAATATAGGATTCAAATTAAATCATTTCATTGTGCGGCAAGATGGGGGAAGCTCGATTACACATCATATAGATGGTCCATCGACCCTCTGATATATTGAAAGAAATTTAAATATCTGAGAAAGGGTCTATGACCCATCGAACCATTTATACAAATTTAGTTATGTTTATAAAAGGGGTTGATGGACCATCGACCCAGTTAAATTAATTTCATTTCTCTAATAAAATAAAATAAGGCTCGATGTACCATCGGCCCCAAAATTATAAATATTAATATTATATTTAAAAAATAAGTAAAGGGTCGATTACACATCAAATAGATGGTCCATCAACCCTTTAAAACCTCAATTTAAATTTGTTTTGTTTGGGGGTCGATGTACCATCTATATGATATGCAATCAAACCATGCATTTAAAAATCTAATAATATAAAGTGTAGGGTCGATTACACATCAAATAGATGGTACATCGACCCGTTATAACTTTATTCTTAATATGTTTCATTTGGGGGTAGATATACCATCTATATGATGTGTAATAAAACCATGCGTTTCACAATCTAAAAATATAAAGTGTAGGGTCGATTACACATCAAATAGATGGTACATCGACCCGTTAAAACATTATTCTAAATAACTTTGGTTTAGGGGTCGATGTATCATCCATCTATTTGATGTGCAATCGACCCTATGTCTTTATAATATGTTATTTCATGGATAGAGGGTCGATGGTCCATCAGACCAAAATATAATATTTTATCTTAATTTATAAAATGGTCTGATGGCTCATACCCGTTTAGATTTTTTATTAAATTACATTTACTAAACGACTGATGGTCCATCGATCGTTTATGTTATTTCATTTATTTTATTCAAGGGTCGATGTACCATCTATTTGATGTGCAATCGACCCAGCCCCGGCAAGATTATTATGTTATTAATTCAAACTATTATTATTTTTCTTGAAAATCTACCCCTCCAATGTGATTTACATATTTTTATTTTAAAAATTTAAGCTCAAGTAACACACATCAAAAGTGTATTTGAATAAAAAGAGACTAACAGTCAGGAACATATTAAAGTGAGAGTGTGTGTTGAGTGATTTCCACAACTCTTTTAAGTTAGTCTATTAATACTTTTAGTAATCATATGACACTCTGAAATGGTTACAACTAGCATTAATAGTTTTACCACTTTAAATAACTCGAATCTATAGTTTATTAGTGAATTTCCTTTGGAAAGTGAACTATTAGCATGACCCGCACGGTGAAACTTAAGCCCGGGACCACCATAGAAGTTCCTAACGTAACCCCCTGAACACGTTTTCGGGGGTCGTTCAAAATTGTATATATATATGTATATATATACCGTATATATATATATATATATATATATATATATATGTGTGTGTTTGCACTCTAGCGGTCACACTTTTTGTCCGATTAACTTCAAATTTGGTAGGGACATTCCTTTCTGTAATCAGTTGGACAAGTTCGTTGGGCAAAACAATCGGAAAACTCTAAACCCTTTTTTTGGGGATTAATCTTTCAAATTTCGAGTTTTTGGGCCCAAAAAGGGGCAGAAAAGCCTCGGATGTAAAATTAATGCATGTAAAAAGATGGGAATTAGTGAGGCGAAAGTTTTAAGCCCTCTCTCGTCATTCTAGCATAAATATTTACCGAGTTATTAAAGAAAATGTGTTTCGACTAAACACAGTATGTTGTATTATGGGGGTTTTACACTAGAAAACCTGTTATTCCTTTGTTAGAGTACTTTTATCATCCCCAGAAACTCACGCCTACTTTCGAGCCTGCCTGGATCGTCTCCTAACATTATAATGCGCAAAATTGTATTCCCAGCTTTGCAGGTAAATTAAACCAGGATCATCAGAACAGCCAAAAAATTATGTTTTTAGATTTTCATAAAAATTGGAATACAAGTATGTTTTTACACAGATTTTGAGTTTTTTTTTATGTGGAAATTCACTTCCCTCACGTCAGCGTGCTGTGTGCGAACTTGTTTAGTCATAAACACATTCTGTTGGCTAGAAAACTAATGAACGTGAGCATGGATTGAGAGATATCTATGATTCTTCTGAGCTATTATTACTTTTATTAATCAAACATATAGGGGCCTATACTACTTAACATAGTTAAATTTGGCATTACAATTTTGAGCACTTTATAAGTAAAAAAAGGTTTTTTAGTTTGATCAGTTATACACATGTTCCAATGGCTAGGAACCTAATTTAAAGTGAACATAGGTTGAGGGTTTTCAATAACAATTCTTCTTAGTTATTATTACTTTTATACAATACCTATTTAGTAGGTATTACAAATGTGAGCATCTCATAAGGAACACAAATTAATAATCCCTTAACTAGCTTTCCATAGCTTTCCCTTAACTAATATTTGTTTTCAAAACCAATTTCCCTTAGTTCCCTGTCTGAGGGAACCCTCTTTCAAGAACTTTTGCTTGTATGGATTTTTTATAATTTTAATGTCATTGCCATTTTTGTAAAGAGCTCACACTTGCTTTTAAGAGAAAACAGTCCAAACCCTTCAAATTTTGTGTGTTCACTCCAACCTGGGAATTAAAACCATGACTCCTTGAACTAAAGTACAGGTCTCTTACCCGTTAAACTGCAGAGACATACAATTGTAGACTACAGCTATATAGGAACAGTAAAATACATAGTGTAGTTACAAATAAATTAGGTCCTCGTCTAGTAAACTTATCCTAGTCATAAAATAATCAGTTGTTCAGCCATTCCATTGTGACGGATGGGCAGAGTGGACAGCTAAATTGTCTTAAATTTAACGATAACAAATATTATCATGCACTGAAATGTTCTGCAATGTTTTTGCTATGGCTTGAACTTTTTTAAGTAACTTTTCTACAAATTGCCTTGAAATACAAATGAGTTAGCCTACGGAATTTTTTAAACATGTGACAAACGTAAATTGGAGACTAAATAATCTACACAAACTTTTATTAAATTGTTCTGTAAATTATACAATTATTATATATTAAATAAACTATGAAGGTCTGAAAAGTTATTCTGATGATCATGTGGTTTATATATTCTGTTTTATAACTCTGTACCTATAAAAATAATTAAAACCTAGAAGATAACGTGTGACGGACGGGACAGAACATTACTTGTGTGTATAAACATCAAATAGTAAATTAATAAATTTGTATTGATAAACACGTTAACAAAATTTTTCAAATTACATTCACTTACAACTAAAACCTATTATAATTTAAATTAAATTTATTAAAAGGGATTTTAAATTTTCAGTTAGATTGGCTTTGCAAACTTGTAATAAAGACAATCTCTAAATTCTTTTACTTTCACTGAAAATTCTATGTAGGCTACCTATTTCTGAAAAATACTACCGGTTTTTATGCTTGAGACACTAAGACAATATCCCAACAATACAACACACTTAAAGTCTTTTAAACTCCTACCACCATACTTTTTCCACTGTATAAAGTAACCTTTTAAAGATGAGGTATTTTGCCCTATGTTCGTTTAAATTGCTTAGTATATACATGAGATACAATAATAACTTCTACTTCAGCGTTTTCAAATCTACCTAACTTATACCTAGTTTAAAATGCTGTTTTCTTGTACATGTAGTTAAGTAATCAGGTAGAAATTGCACATAAGAAATAAGTGGAACCAAATTATAACATTATTACAGGGCAAAACCAAAAGTCCATAAATAGCATTTCTATATGTTTGACCTTCCAAAACTGAAGATTTATGCGCCTAAAAATATAAATAGGGCATTAGGGCATGCCCTAAGAATAACAATGTAATTGATAGGTAATCGATTTTCTTGAACAATCAAATGAAATAATCTAGGCTTAATCGATAGCCAATATCAATATTTTTAATCAAAAATTTCAATCAAATGAATGTGGGCCGTAAACTAAACTGCAGCCAATATCTGTGTGTAACTGACAAAATAAGATGTTAAGTTATTTAGTCATCGTATTATAGAAAAACAGAATTTAATGATAAAAAGTTTACCTTTTAATTAAGTTGGGCCCAACAAAACGAGTTTTTTATGTTGTATAGGTTGAAATAGGCTATATAAATTAAGCCAGACAACTTGTAATAAAGGAAAATTTAACCGTTAAAAAGTCAGGTAGATAAGCTTTCTAAATTAAGTTTCTATAACATACTTGCAACCAAATTAGGCCTACTCTAAATTGTAAGAAACTATTTCCCATTTACTTTACTAAGTTCAGTTATTACTAAGTTACTTAACTTAGGCCTACTGATAGGCTACCGGTACATATTTTAGATGGACACAAGATAAACAAGTCTGGCCCAAAAAATATAAAGAGGGAAGTGTGCAAAGACATTATGAAAACAAAATAGTAGGCCTAAATGAGTGAAAGGTGAGAATTACCTCCAATGATGAAAATTTGCTTGATGTAAGTTAGTGCACCACCATATACAGCACATTGTGGTAGCTAAGTTAATTTAGGCCTTGCCAGGGTCACAATTTACAGTGTTGGGTAAGCTACTTTTTTAATTAGTTAGCTACAGCTACTTTTATAAAAAAGTAGCTTCGCTACAGCTAAAGCTAAATTTTTTTAAAAGTAGCTAGCTACAATTTTAGCTACTTTCACAATCTGGTCCTTACTTTCTTTAATAATGTAAACAAATTTTACTGCCCCACACACTCATATCTAATAGTGCTTTAGTTATGAGTTTTCAAAAATACATAAGTTGCCTTAAGTTATTTTGTTTGTTTTTTAGTCCTAGTTTCAAATGTATTTTTAAATCTATGGTTAGTGTGAACAGATTAGTAACATGACAAAATAACGTCTTAAAATTAATTCAAATATACAGGCCTACATCAAAGAAACAGCTGAGGAACCAAACAATTTTCAAGCATAATAGGCTACATTCAATAAGTTAATCCATGACAAATAACATAGGCATACTTAAGTTACATCAGACTGGTTTAACAATTTACAAATACTATAGGCCCACAGGCATACTTTGCATAATGTATGTGGTATTGAAAAAACGTTGGTCTTTACAATAATTTATTTGTAAAGTAACTCATAGCATTAATAGGCTTGGCCTACATACAAATTTTAAAAGAACTAACTTTAATATGTAGCTTTATATTAAGTTTTGAATTTCTAGAAACAGTTAGGCCACAATTCCACCATGACTTACATGTTACTACAAAATTACTTTTCTTTACAAGTTTGAAAAAATGTTCTTGGCCGGTCATGGCTTTTTGTATGTCCACCGCCCTATAGAAGTACCAGCTTCTTTATCAATAACATTAATGTCATCGTCAATTTTTGCTTTTGGTGTCATTAGGCCTATATATACTTAGCAAAATAAAAATAGAATACAAAGTACCCTGTGATATGATGTACGTACATTAAATGTAACCTACATCAACATGTTATTTTATTGAAAGTTTTTACTTTGTAAAACATCATGGTCAGATATTGAGGTTATGATATGATTAATTAATTGAAGTCAAGTATGTAAACGTAATTATATAAAAACTGTAAAAGCAGTGTAAAAAGTAGCTACATAATCCGCTACATCTACTCTAAAAATGTAGTGTGCTACAGCTAAAGCTACTTTTTTTCTAAAGTAGTGGAGTTACAGCTGACGCTACTAAAAAAGTAGCGCACTACTCCCCAACACTGACAATTTATATTGTTGACGCATAAAAAAACCTAAAACAACCTAGGCCTAACTTAATAGGAAAAGTCAGAGAAATTGTGTAAAACAGTTTTTTTTTACAATACTTTTAATTGGTTTGATATTTGTAATTGATTATTTCACAGGCCTCATACGAACTGCAGCCACTATCATCAGCGTGAAACTAGCAATAGAATATACATAGCTTTTTAAAACCCAACAATACACCATCTAGTTATCCATGTGCAATAAGTAACTTAGGTATTTAAATTAAGACAAACCAGCATATTCTTGACAAACAAATAGTTTCGAGATATGGTGGGAACATAACAAGTTTTAAGGTACGAGGTAAAACAAGTTCCGAAGCTTGTAAGGAAACATAGGTTATTGTTTCACTAGTTATTGTATCACTGTTATTGTTTTGTTGTACATTTAATTTGTTGCATTGATGACAAGACTGACGTTGTTGCATAATTCATTACAATTAAGGCTCAAATATCATGTATCCACCATACACTGTTAACTTAGATTAGTCGAAACAATTGAAATTGATTATATACCTGCATTGTGAAACATTTTAAATATTGGCGTTTGCCGTTGAAATAAATAGGTTTGCCAGTAAGGACTTAAAAACTGACCTAGGACATGGAACTCAACTAACCTCACTTTGATTCGGCGATAGAAGATATTTAAGATAAATACGAGTCTAAAACACATTAAAAATAAATAAATATTGACTTCATTTCATTAAAAAAAACTTTAAACATTTATTTGTTGGCAATTTATGTGAATATGAGTTCCTCTAAGGTTTCGTGGTACACTGAACTAGCAGACGACACTCTATAGTACTTACCTCTAATAGGGAAAGGTTTGGTTTGCACCGTATCAGTATTTGGTGGAAGGTGCCGAATTCTTTCAGGGGACATTGGATTATCACTTCTCCACGGTTTGCCACTTGGAACTTTAAATTGTTCACAAACACATACAGACTCAAGCATCGCCATAATCACACTTCCTCATCACAATTGACAAATAACACTACAGACTACAAATCTGAATCTGAAATCTACCGCATCTGTGTCGGTTACCAATACCATCTGGTGTTAAGAATATATAGTGTGCGTACGGTCAGGAGCGACTTCCACCAATGAGAGGAAAGAGAATATATCCAAAGAGGTTAAGGACAACTAAAGTATAATAGTTTACACTCATAATATTCATGGAATTTAAAATCTTGATTCAGCCAAAATTAGTTACATATTCTTATGTGTGAGTAATTTAATATATTCTTAATAAACCGTATAACTGGCTTACAAAATTTGTTCCGGTTGAGACAAAGAATCATAAATTTATTCTTTGTGCTAGCAGTACACTCTTGCCGAGTCGCCGGGGCGCCTCGCCGAATGTTCGGGCGAGGAATAGAAGCACGAGATAGCACTGCAAGCTAACCAAATACACTCTCGCTTTGTCTCGGGTAGTACACGGCAAACACGGATTTCGGTCATTCTCGGGTTCTTTGACTCGTGCCAAAAACGGACTCCAGATGGAGCGCAGGCGAGGCAGAGAAGGGGTGAGGCGAGTCGGGGTGAGACAAGCCAGCGCACCAAGTCCACACTCCCATTGGCAACCTCTCGTCTCGCCTCACGAGAGTGTAATGGTAGCATTAGGGTATCTTAAGGTCTAGCTCAAGCCCTTTTGGGCGATGAAAATGACAGGGGTAGAGCTTAGTCTGAAGAAGAGCTGATCAAAGGACGTGGAGCTAATCTAAAGGTCAGGCTTGTGTAAGGAAATTAAAGGTCGAAAGCTATCATTCATGTGAATTTGGAATGAGTTATTCGTCCGTAACCTACTAAAAGTTCGAGGATAGGTTTAATCGGTTATTAGATTTGTTTAGTTTATTTAAATTTAGTTTTCAGTTAAAAAGTTGAAACCACGCCTCACATAAAATGCTAATGATTTGAGAATATAAGGTATCTCTTTAATTTTTATCATTGATTTTGAATCAAAATCAATGTTCTTATCGAGTATTTCTTTGAACATTCCGAACAAATTTAATTTAGATAGCTCCTCCCGTTGTTGTGATGGACGTAACATTAGTCTGCTGTATGATCATTGACTATGTATATTACAAATAATAATAATAATAATAATAATATTTTTTCCGTGACGTTTAAAAATGTATTGGAATATACAACAAAACAGTTAATTATACGCAATCAATGGTATAATATGTGTAAATCAGCACATGAATAAGTTTAATTCATGGTTTAAAATACTGTTTAAACTCGAACAAAGAATACAAAATTTTAATTCAGATTCTGCTTTCATATAATGTGGTAATCTTATAATTAAGGATTTTAAATACAAATAAAGAAGAATCTCAGAAATTCGGATAGCACTTATCCGGACCGATAATATTGATTTTTGTTAATTTTAGCGAATTTCTCCTATAGGGAAGAAGCTATTACCATTGACTATAAATACTGAAGTTTATAGTCAATGCTATTACCGTAGTCGGCATGGTAAGACCTAGGCCCGGGACCATGATAACTTTTCGTTTTGAGGTCCCCAGACCCCAAAAACACAATTAGTTCGAAACTGTATATATATATATGTACTATATATATATATATATATATATGGACTGTATATATGTGTGTGTGTGTGTGTCCGTGGGTGGGATAACTCTCGTAAAAAAGTTCCGCTTTTGATGAAATTTGGTATAAACATGTAAGTCAACATTTATGGCTTTAAGTTCAAAATCCAGCCATATCGATCAATCTTAAGGGGTATTTTGGGGGGGGGGGGTTGTACCCCAAAAATGTGTTTTTTGAACTTTTTACATATAATTTTTTAAATAGTCAAATTTTAATCTTGACCTTTGGAATCAGCTTTAAAAAAACACACAATTTGGTATTTTGATAATTTCTCTACGTCAAACAGTTACCGAGATATTGAAAGTGCTAAACACAGTACGTTGTCTAATGTTATTCTTATGGAGAATAAGAACAAAATTATATCTCGCTTATTTATGAACGTATACTAACGAAACTTGGTTTACAGCTTCATCTGGTTGTGGTCTATTGTTATTTGCACAAAAAAATTAATATTTAAGGATTATTCCCGTAGCAGCAAACCTGCGTACTCAGCCCCATATTATTCTTATGGAGAATAAGTGAAATGTAATGTCTCCCTTAATTATGAACCATAAATTAATAAAACTTGGTATGCGGATTCACCTAGTTGAGTTATATTGATGTTCACATAAAAACCCATTTTTGTGTGCCTTTTTGCAGCAAACCTGCGTACTCATCCCCCATTTTATTCTTATGGAGAATAATACAAATTGTATAATTTATGAATGTTATTTATGTTGTTTATGTTATTTATGAATAAATATTGATCAAACTTGGTATGTACCTTCACTTAGTTGAATTATATTTATGGATGCATAAACACCAATTGATTGTGATCCTTTTTTCAGCAAACCTACGTACTCATCCCCAATGTTATTCTTATGGAGAATAATTAAAATTCTATATATCGCTTATTTATGAATATATTTTTATGCAACTTGGTATGCGGCTTTATGTCATATTAGGACATATATTATACATTGGAAATTCGCTGAGTATGCAGGTTTGCTGCGACGGGGGAATTTTTATATTTCTTTGTATCTTCCGCCGTACCACGAGGTACTTTTCAGTAAACCAAAGACACTTTTCCGATAAACATACGTTTATTAAACACATAAGATTTCAATTTACAGAAGATCGCAGTTTAAAATTAAGTTAAATAATTAAAGGTTAACAGTTAAAATTTGGAAAACGCCAATTAATAAAATGAACAGGGAGAGACAGACACGACGCGTCCTAATTAATCACCAACAACTCAGCCACTGGGGAGAGGCTTCCGTCTCCTTCTCCAATGCTGAAGCCTCCTCAGCCAATCAGCAGCGTCCTCAGCACGTGACGTCACGGGAATCGTGGCACGTCGTTTCCGTGTGGTGCTACAGCCAAACGATTTAAGCTGTCATTACTCAAACTAAGAAACACCGAGAACGTACTCTTAGGCCGGCGTTGAGAGTTGAAATCCTGACGCCATGCATTCCTCGGCCGTTCCGGCGCCAAGGTGTGGTTGAATTGAGATTAGCTCGGGATGAAATATTCTGGCTTCTGGATTTTGGTTTTATATTTTATACTAGCCAACTCTTCAGAATGGAATAATAAATGAGTTAATGGAAATAATGTTAAGAACACCGTTCCTATTTCTAATTATAAATTTTAGTGACGGTATAAATTTAATTATTAGGAACGGTAAACTGTAATTATTTAATTACAGTGTCGCAATATTGGCTTTTATCAGTCTAGGGATTTTGGGCCGTCACACCCCCCTCACCCTTAGACCATGCTGCCCCCAGCATGAGGTAACAGCAGATTGCCAAGTCCTACTTCTCAAAGCTTCTGAAGGGTACACATCTGTCTATGGTTGGCTGGTCGTTATCAATGGACTTTTGACTCCGAACAGCTAACCTCAATTCTCCCCGCTAAATATACCCTTTACAAAGACTCCGAAGACGATTCAAAACGTTTGCAGGTTGTTATTACATCACTCATAACAAACAAATTCGGATTCTTTTCTTCAAAACGAAATACAAACAGAGGATTACTGAAGGTAATCACCATAAGCACACACGTTCTTATGGACAACCCGCAAAGCAAAACACAAAAGAAAAGGTTGAAAATAGAATCTAATACTAATTTCAGGCTACAGTGCCTGAAATTACTTAACTCATACTGGCTCGACAAGTTACTTGAGCAACACATAAACATACCTAACAATAGGAAAACAGATTGCTGAACTGTTCCACCTTCTCCAGGTATAGCCTTCACAGAGGCCATAGATTACTTAACAATAACCTGCCGAGAGCACTGAGGTACTCCTCTGGGGAAAAAGACAAAGTTGACAGGGACAAGAAAACAGAGGGGGAAGGAGGGCAAAGCCTCCTACACAAGTTCCTGAAGAACATCCCGGGATTTCGCCTGGTGACATTCACCTGGGAATCAATGGGACAAGTGAAGAAAACCTGGCAGCGCGCATTGCTGCGACTGCGGGGGAAGGGGCTGTGGCCAAATCTAGGTGTTCCCCTTCCCGAGTCAGGGGGTTGGTGTCAAAATCCAGTCGTTCCCCCCCTTCCACTCGCTCCACTACCGCGAGGGCAAGCGTGATGGCCTTCTCCAAACAATTCGAGTTGCCACCCCCGCATTCTATACCCTCAATGTATCAAGGAGGTGGGGTCAGCTCCGATACCCCTTTTGGAAGAAAAAAACAGAATCCCCTTGAATAGAATTTATATGGTAGTGCGCACTGCCACTAGTCTCGGTGGCGGTTCAGCAAACTTATACAGACTAGTTGACCCGCCATTGAATATATGAGGTTAGGTTTTTATTGGTTTCAGATACTAGTTCACTGCATACCGAACTTTGTGAATGAGGCCGGATGAGTACAAAACAATTATTTTCGGTGAAAAGATATTAATTTGGAACGCTACTCGCTCGCTCTGGTGAGGCCGCACAAGCTTTCACTTGGGGCCGGTTTACACGCCGCTGTCACCTCTACGGTGTGGCTGGTCTACCTGTCCCCCACAATACGTTATACTCACAACAACACTCCTCACTCTTTAGTCGTAAGGTTACAATTTCATGCACTCAAAGAAATTTCACGACTACCTAGTACTACTACTACAATGAAACTAAATTGGAGAGCGCAATACGTGATAACATGTATCGTAATTCTACGTTGGGACTGAGGTGCGGCTTACAACCTAAAATACACATCAGTATATCCATAAACACACGTGTGATACAAAAAAATAAAAAAGTTGCTCCGTAGTTAGTAATTAAACATCAATAAATTTTTGGGGTGGATAGCCCGCCCACCACTAGAAGCTCAGACGTCATGACACCCGTGCCCTAGCAGTGCTTGGGAGCCGTTATACTGTAAACGCGGTGGCCACCTCGAAGCATCAACATCCACAAACCGTCCTGAGACTTGCTCAACAGGCACGGGGGATTTCCTTTACATTGTTACACAAAGTGATTACTTCAACTCTGCGGGTGTTTGTCGCTTGGACCCAAAATCTTAAAATTACTCACAACCTTTGACTAAAGCTAATGGTACAGCCACCGCTTTGTTCTTAATGGAGCGTGCGTTAAATTCACCTCGACTACCCCTGGTTGCGAGGTAGACCCACCGTACAACAAAAGAAATAAAAAACAGAATTGACACCTCAGCCCAACTATACTACAATAAACTCTCGTTCAGTATGCCTGGTAATGACTCATGCATTGTCTTGCTGACGGGGTCCGGAAAATCCCTCAGCAAGGCATTTCCTGCAGTACTCTTGACTGACTATACACTAACTACACGTAAATTCCGCGTTTCTTTAAATTTTGAAAACTCATTCAGGCTGGCTCCCAGGTGCCTACAGTCCAGTCAGGGAGTTGAAGGGAAGGGGGTTATTAGGGGGTGGGAAGTGTGCACATTACCTTCCTGAGGACACCAGTTGGGCCAGTGAATTCTTTACCCTTCTTGGGATATACTACTAGCGTTAGTTGGATCGCGTCGAATAATAATTCCAGAAACAAGTTGCCATTACCAGCCTACATCTATTATAAAAATTATTAGAAACACACAACAACACATACCCGGTACACAAAGATCATTAATGCTAACATGATAAAACAAAAATCGGAGGGGGTCCCCAGTCCTTTCGCCATCGCGTCCTCGCGGAGACCAGAGGTACTCGCTTCTTTGCAGCGTAGTACGCGACTTCTTGATCGAGGTCGAAAGTCTATGTTTCTTAAGTATACTTCACTTACCTAAAGTGTCCCGGGCCCGCAATTCACTCCTCGTCACATTTTACCGCACGGTCAGCTTGACATTAGCTGAACTCGTGGAGTTGTCGTGTCCTGCTTCTCGCGTATATTCTGCTACTGGCTCAGCATGAGGTACCATCTCTCCTGTTCGTGGCCTCCCAGGGCGGCAAGGAGCAGGTCAGCAACTCGAACTCTCCACCTTAACATAAGAATGACAACGATTATCGTCACGACCAGAGACGTACCTCCAAATGCTGTATACCTAATCAGTGTGCGCCGATGATAGTGGGACCTAAGCAGGTGGATCGATTCCTCCAAGGAATATTCCTTGACACTTAGGGTGTCCAGCTAGCCCCTGCAGGACCTTCAGGGTTTCGTTCAAATCATGCGCTAACAAGTTCTGCTCGTCGCGACTGTATATTCGGTCTACCTCGGGGAAAACTATCTTTCCAAAGTCGCTGGAGTACAAGGAGCTGCCGACGATAAATCGGGCAGGCACCCTATACCCATCAGCGATCAAGTCACATTGATCTCAGTTAGGAATCTCGTACACTCCTTTCAAAGTGATTGTACTAACGTTCAGGCCAGATTCACGCCCGAAGTAATTAAGCACCACTTTAGCCTCTTCGGAAGTGGTGTAGAGCCAGCGAGTTGGGGTTCTGACTAGCACTGGGGACTTTAGACCTGATATTAATTTTCGAGTGCACAAAGTTATTTCCTCCTTTAACAAAAGCTCAACTGCGCAGTTCGGCCGTTTGTGCACGTTCCATAACACGTCGGACAACGGGCAAATTTACATTCCCTAATGTAATGTTCGGGTGAATATACTGAATAAGTTTGTCTGTCTTGGCTAACCATCAATTTCTGTTCCTCTACTTCCCATTTTACCCATCTTTTAAGTGAGATGTCAAAGACGGGATAAGCTATTACATTGTAAATTTCATATACTTGATTGTCACTTTTCAGGGGTAGCTTGATCAGCACCCTCAACTGACTTGTCGTGGCATACGTTTAAACTATTGAAAATTTATAAAAGCTATGATAGTCCAGTCATTTTAGACAAATTACCTTAAAAACCCCTTATAAGCATAAGACTTGGTGGATGTTTCAATTTTACCTCCAGAATAACATACTAAAAGTCCTTAAAAACAAACTTGTGCTACGGCCGTCATCTTGGAAAATGGCGGCCAATTTTCACTTTTTTTATTATAACCCTTTTATTATTGATGATAGAGCGAAAGGTTACATATAACAGTTGTTTGAAATTACAAAATGCGCAATCCCGTTATTATCACTTTTTTCTCTAAACCTAACGGTTTTCTAGTTATTAATGATTTAAATACATAAATATATGTAGGGTGTGTCAGATCACACTTCCAGCATGTATAAGGGGGGAACGGTTTATTATAAAGACTTCTAACACAATTATCTGTACTAAATCGCATAAAGGAAATCTATTTAAAATATTCTTATCAAAATCGATATACAGGGTGCTCAAAAACGAAGGTCATGAGTTTGATTCTTTAAATGTTCTAATATGAACCAAAGACAATTATACATCATTTTAAATGTATCGTAAAAACAAACATTTTGTTGAAAACAGTATCCACTTATCTTAATCTCTTTCAAAAGCGGCTATCTTTGTAAAAATATAGACATTTACGAAATACTCTGTATTTTCTAAACCAATAAATTTGTCTTGTTTCCAATTGAAATTTCTTACTCGTAATAAACTCAGTGTTACTCAGATATGATATACAAGACAGTTGCTTTAGAACAAAATAACTATTTAAATATTTGTTTTTATAAGGCCAACAAATTATATAAAATATAACAAAACATTTTATATAATATATAAAAAATATAATACATAAATTGTAAATATTTAATTATAAAATTATATTCTTATAAGAATAATAAAACAAATTTTGTTTACATTACTATTTTGTTCTAAAACAACTTTCATTGTGTATCATATCAGAGTAACGCTGAATTTATTACGAGTAAGAAATGTTAATCGGAAACAAGGCAAATTTATTGGTTTAGAAAATACAGAGTATTCTATAAATTTAAATATTTTGTTCAAAAATAGCCACCATTTTGAAACGGATAAAGATAAGTGGATTCTGTTTCCACCAAGATATTTGTTTTTATGAGACCTTTAAAATGATGTATAATTGTCTTAGGTTCATATTAGAACATTTACAGACTCAAACTCATGACCTTCGTTTTTGAACATTCTGTATATAGATTTTGATAAGAATATTTTAAACAGATTTCCTATATGCGATTTAGTACAGATAATTGTGTTAGAAGTCTTTATAATAAACCAACCCCTCCCTTATACACGCTGGAAGTGTGATCTGACTCACCCTGCATATATTTATATATTTAAATCATTAATAACTCGAAAACCGTTAGGTTTAGAGCAAAAGTGATAATAACCGGGATTGTGTATTTTGTAATTTAAAGCAACCTTTACATGAAATGTTTCACTCTATCATCAATAATAAAAGAGTTATAAGCCAAAAAGTGAAAGTTGGCCACCATTTTCCAAGATGGTGGGCGTAGCAGAAGTTTTTTTTGAGGACTTTTAGTATGTTATTCCGGAGGTAACATTCAACACATCCATCAAGTCTTATGCTTGTAAGGGTTTTTTAAGGTATTGAGTACATTTTGATTTAAAATGGATGCACTATATGAAGGTTTTCTAATTTTACATCAAGAAACAACTTTGCGGGAGGGGGTCCTACACTTTCCACAGATTTCAGGATTTCTAGGTACTGGTGGGGAGGCAAAAGGTTACTATTTCCCACCACCAGGTTACTCCTTTTAGCGGCAAGATCTTCTACTGCCTGGTGGGGCCTGGTCATTCTTTGCACGGCCAAATTAATTGCATCCTTACCCTCTGAAAGAGCTGAGTTTAATTTCAAGTATTGAATAAGAGTTTTAAGTTGATTTGTGTAAATTATTTCTTTTATGTAATTTCGAGCCATATTTTCGTGCATTACCTGATGGTATTCTTTTAAGGTAAAAATGTTTTTATTTATAGTCTTTGAATGATTTGTAATATCGGACTGCATATTCCCTAAAGCAGTTAACTGATCTTTGGTATCATGGAAGATATCCTCCGTCATTTTAGTTACCGCATCTATTTTTTCGTCAATGACCTATAGATCACTGCTAGTTAAGGTTACAAAAAGAAACTTCAGAACGTGACCTCCGGCGTCCACCAGACTACGCTTTTGCCGGGTACGAGGCAGCAGAGTGACTAAGTCACTCGTCTTACCTACATAGTCAGTCACCATCTGTTGCAATTCAGTGTACTCCTACCGAAAGCTTACTTCCAGTCCGTGCACCACAGAGTGCATGCTGATGTTCTGCATAATGAGATCCTGGAAAAACTCGTTATACTGACCTCTCACCTTTTCTAACAGTATACTTAGGTTCTGATTTTCCTCCTTCACTTCGGTCAGGTTGTACTGGAGCGCCACGGTCCAGTAGCTGTCCGCGAGTAACACTTCTCCCTCCTTCTCAAAGATGACGCCCTGGTGTAAGCTTAAGGTACCACTCAGGATCAACAAAATGCCTAAAGGGCCTATAACAGAGAAATTCATGCATAATTTAACATGACAAAATTTAATACTTCACTATCCCCAGGCTACATAGCGACTAACCGCTAACCGCTCTCTACTACGAAGCTTTTCAAAAATCGGACAAAGTCCCCAAACCTCGCGGGTTCTCGCCTACTTCGTTTCGGACGTTCGACATCTGAGGGTCCGGCTTCCACCTCTGGGGTGTTCGGAGCACCTCCCCGCCAATCCTCTACAATTTCCTCTGGGTCCTTCAGGCCACTTTTCTCCACTTCTGTGTCACAGGGGCGCTGTTTGCCATGTTTCTTTGGTGGCTCGGCCGGAAGTCGCGGACGTTCCCTACACGGTTTGATCCGATTCACGTTCACTACGACTTCGCGTTTCCGAATTTTTAACATTCGTTTTGGGGTGAGATTACTTTCACAATTTGATATGGTCCCTTCCACAACTTCGACAATTTCTTCACGCGATGACGACCTATACTCGGTACGTGCAACAGAACAAATTGTTCTTCGCGGAATTCTGTGGTCTTGGCCTTCTTGTTATATCGATGTTCGTTTCGGCCTGGGGCCGTGGCTTTCCGCTGCGCGGTTACCTCGTAAGCTTCCGTAAGCTTTTCCCAGAGGGCTTCGATGTGATTGTCAAAAATGTCCGTATCCTCCGTGATGGCCAGGTCTGCTTCCATAGGGACCTCCATCTTCCGTCAGAAGACCAGCTCATAAGGGGAATAACCCGTACTCTCGTGACTCTGTGAGTTGTAAGACATCGTAACATAGGGTAAATATTCATCCCAATTGGTTTGATTCCGATTAACGAAATGGCTCAGCATTCTCACCACAGTAGCATGGACCCTTTCCAACCTGCCATTGCTCTGAGGGTGAAACACGGTAGCAAGTGCAGGAACTTGCACAAATGCTTAGTTAAGTCACATGTAAATTTGGCCCCTTGATCGGTTACCAATGACTTAGGCACGTTAAACTTGGTTATCACTCTCTGGACCAACGCTCTCCGCGGTCTGGTCCGGCAAGGGAATGAACTCACAGTATCGCGAAAAATGGTCCATGACGCTCAAGATGTAGACGTAACGGGACTCGCTAAGGGGCAGAGGCTCTACTATATCAGCTGCGATTACCTCAAAGGGCTCTCGGGTTTCATTAAAGATTTCCTCTAGAGGCGCTTTGACTCTTCCGTGATTAGTTCGCTGACTACAACTGCGACACGTCCTAACATAGTCCATAACGTCCTTTTCCATGCCTTTCCACCAGAATTTATGTTTTACCCGATCTATCGTCTTTGCTACCCCGGCGTGTCCGGTGGTAGGCAAATCGTGATTAAACCTAATTATTTCTGGCACGAGGGAAGTCGGTACTACGATTTTCTTTTCGCCTCAACTTAAACGGTAAAGGATCTTTTCAGGGCTCATCCGGAAACTCTTGGCCTGTTTCAAGCCTTGCACAACAGGGTCTTTGCGTTGGCGTGTCCTGAGTACGTCAAGGTCGACGATAGGGAGTACATCATTTTTAACCGCCTGCACAGCTCGACTCAGCCCATCTCCGTTGGTGTGATTCTTTCCGGCTTTGTGTTCTACCGCGAAATCAAACTCAGCTAATCGCAGTGACCATCTCATCAGCCTGCTGCAAGGATCTTTAAGAGAAAGCATCCATTTCAGAGCAGCGTGATCAGTGGTAACTTTCCTAACAAGTAGCACCTAAAGTACTTAGTGCTCCAGACCAAACTAAGCAGTTCACGCTCAGTTGTCGAGTAATTTTTCTCGGCTGGAAAAAGGGTTCTGGAACAGTACGCTACAGGGTGTTCTTGACCATCTATCTCTTGTGAGAGGACCACACCAAGGGCAAAAGTACTCTCGTCAGTAGCCAGGATAAATGGTTTACTGAAGTCAGGATATACTAACACGGGTGCCGAGAATAATTTCTGTTTCAGTTGGTCAAAAGCTTCTTGACACTCCGGCGTCCACGCAAACACGCGTCTCTGTTTCGTTGCCTCAAAAAGTGGCCGACCGATCGTGGCGTAACCATCGATGAAGCGTCGATAGTAACCAGATAGTTCCAGGAACGACCTGACGTCCGTCACGGTCTGCGGAACCGGAAAATCTCGCACTGCTTTAATCTTTCCCGGGTCAGGTTCTACTCCCTTTTTGGTGATCACGTGGCCGAGGTAGTTAACTTCGTTGACCACAAAGTTACACTAACTAAGCTGTACTGTCAAATTTAACCCTTTAGCTCTGTGAATACCTCCCGGATGACTTCAATGTGAGAGGGCAGGTCTTTGGAAAACATTATAATATCGTCAAGATAAACAAGGCACTTCTCTCCTTTTAGGCCCATCAGGACTGAATCCGTTAGTCGCTGAAACGTATGATAGAGGCTAATTTTAATTTTCCCTGCTCGTTAAGATGCAACCCATGGCTCGAGTACAATTTCCGGTTTAATTCTCCTTTTAGATCTAGAAATTTGATTTCCCCGTTTTTCCGCTTGGTCGCATTTTCGGCAATAGCTTTGAGCAAACCATTCGCGTCACTCAGTTCGGACTTAAGGTCCTGATCAAACCGATCAAAAATCGACAAAACTGTTATCCTAGCCTTCCATTCCTGCGGTAGGGTGACAAAAGCCTGCTGAAAGGTTAATGGGAAGGACGCAAATTTAACAACGTCATTGGTCCCTCCTATAATAATCACGGAATCGTCCTCGTTCAAGCTGTTGACTATACTTCCCAGTTTCGATGTTACTTGTTTTAGCTTTCCGTTAGGCATGAAAAAGACTTCTATTTCGATGTTTCCGGGCAATATTTCCGATAGTATCTCCTGTAAACCACGACCGTGGCTGTGAGCCAAAATCAACAACTTATGGCGCTCCGGACCTACCTCCTCAAATGAGGCAAGGTCGCTGTCAAGCGTTCCTAGCTTCAGGTTCTTAGGCAAAATTAGCTCTTACGTTTACGTTTACTTACATTTACTTACGTTTACGGTATTAACGCAAAAACGATTCTTTTCTACCCTTGTCAGTGTCAGAGCAAGATAAACGCCGTGCATGATGAATTCGCATGGTTCGACTACTACTTCAAGGCCCTCCAATTCGTCCGATCCGGTGGTCAAGCGACTAGTCTTGACTTGAATAATCTTTTCGCAGCGCGGCGGAATTTTGACTTCACTGCAGCAGTAGACATGACGTTGCGACGTTGGCTGTACATAGCTAGTAGAAGGGCGGTTTGGGTCCGGCACGGTTTCCCCTTTCCTAATGTGGTTCAACCAAATTTATTTTTCAAATAACCGGAGCACACTCCGTTCTACGCTTATCTCCCCATTTCCCTGTTTCCCATTTCCCCATTTCCCGAAAATATCACAGACTAACACGGCTAGATAACCCTTAGGAAGATTCCCCACTACAAAATTCCCCGGTACTTTAATCCCCGGTTTTAGATTCAGAGATACCCGCTGTCGACCGTACGTTTTGAGTGATTTTCTGAGATGCCTTTCAATACCACGTCCGAATTTACGAGGGGAGAGGAGGAGGCTCCGCGTTTCAATAGGGACACCTGTGCTCCTGTATCAATCAGGACTTTGCCCTCAGCATTTTCAATCTGGCCTATCGCCATTAATTCGTCGACTAGTTCCCAGACTACTGGTACCGTTCGTATCCCTCACTGCGCAGTGATGTTCTCCTTTGCATTGTTGGTCCTGATCGTCGACTGTATAGGTCGCTGTGGAGTAGCTCCCTCTATTGTCGGGGTTTCGTGGCGGTGGCCCCACTTACCGCGGCCTCGTTTCCCGAACGAGGGCCACTTGGGTTGAGCCTAACCCGACACTCGCGCAGTATGTGTTCTGGTTTACAGCATCGCCTGCATATTATCCGGCTAGAGGGTGCGTCTCTCTTATTCCTGCAGTCTCGGGACATATGTCCTTTCTCGTGGAAATTGAAGTACGTGATATCGGAAGTTTCGGCTGTTTGGAATACTTTACGTTCTGGTGGTGCTCGGGCGTTCGCCTGGTTTGTTG
Source organism: Allygus modestus (assembly GCA_963675035.1). Lineage (NCBI taxonomy): Eukaryota > Metazoa > Arthropoda > Insecta > Hemiptera > Cicadellidae > Allygus > Allygus modestus. The sequence goes on from OY776115.1 coordinate 82,295,085, forward strand.
TGCGGCGCGGAGTGGTGTACGCTAAATCAGGTTCGAGTACTGCCACGTTGGCTGCGGCACCGCGCGTAGCAGCGGACCGAAAGCGTCCCGCTTCCGCCTTTCTGCCCATTGCTTGCAGGTTTTCAATTGATTGTCCGCCGAAAGCCAACCGGTCTTGCAACTGAGGGTGGATGTTGTGAAGTATTTGTTTCAATTTGACTTCTTCCGACACATTCGATGAGAGGCGACCGTACAGTCCCTCCATGGCGGCGATAAACAGGTCGATGGGTTCTGTTTCGCTTGGACACGGTTAAAAATCTCTTGCTGCAAGTATATGTCATGGTCGGGATGTTGGAAGACCAGTTCCATATCCTTGCACTGCTGTTCCCAGTTACTGAGGCGGCCTATTGTGGATCGATACCACGTTAGGGCAGGCCCAGTGAACAAATCCACTGCTGAATCGGAGAGTTCTGCAGTAGTGACTCCTCGAGCCCTACGTAGCTCTTCCACTCTATGCAAAAACGCTCCTACACTGTGCGATTGGCCTTCGAACTGAAGTCCCCATTTATAGACCGGGGCACTTCTATTGCGCGTTGGTAAGGCTTGCGACGAATACGACGTATATACGGCGTCGACGTTCAAATACGCGCGGAGCAGGCTGAAACACAGGTGGCGCTCCTACACTGGCTTGGCTAGCTGCTACAGCAGGGGGACCACTAAGTGGTGGCGCCTGCGCTTCTGCTGGATCGACATTGGGCCGGTTAGCCTCCGGAGTTACCGGATTACTTTTTGCTGCGGCTAATGCTAGATCTTTTTTCCTTTGGCCGCGTCACACAAAGCCTTAGCCCTATCTAATAACGCGTCTTGACGTCGTGCGACCGTGTCGTCACCCGTCGCCCCTACTGGGATACATTGCGACCGCAGATAGTTGTGCCAGAACCGAGTCTGAAGGCGTTGGCCTTCAGTATCTGTGTAGTCCCCATCATAATCGTTCACGGCAGTAGTGAACGCGTCGCATTTGTCCTCACAGACCTGCAGTTTCTCCTCGGCATTCAAAGTGGCTAACACAGTCCGATTGATCGGTGTATTTTATTTGAAACATTTTGTTAATAGTTTTCTTAAGTCATCAGCACTACCGACGGTCGACTGTCCGCCAATTTTCAATTCGTATTGATTCTCCTCCTTATTCAAGAAGTAGGTGCTCATGTTGTAGGCCGAAACGAGATTCCAATGATAAAACTAACAGTGCATCAACTAAATCAATGACTCAACCGCAATTTTTTTTTAATTCCGTCAATATATTTTATAAAATATTTGCTGATTTGACAATCGCTGATATAAAATTCGCAAAGTCCCACTTCAAATGTTCAACACTCTACCGAAGTAATTACTTGAGGCTCACTCGTCCAAGTCCACACGTTGTTCACTTTCGAAGGAAATTTCGAAAATAATTTAAAGTCCCGACTTAAAGTTCGATAAGGTACACTTAAGCCTAGGAATTAAATTACTCTCAGCACGGTGAATTATTCAATTAAAGTCACCTATTTAATTTCAAAAAATCACAAGGCGTTTGTAATATTCAGTGAAATTTTGAAAATCCGCTGTAGCTCAAAATACATAATAAATTTCGATAATTATTGTCGAACTCCCATTTCCCCACTACTATGATGGTCCACGTCGATTATTTCTAAGTCCCAATTAATTTCTTTAAAATGTCACAGAACCCCCTTTTTCACACTACTAACACTTTATTTCGTCGAAAAATTTCAAAGTTCTGATTTACTTAATTTCTTTGGTAAATCAAATGCAGTGGTATCTTTTGTCCTGACAGAGGAGATTGGCCAGAACATTGACACAGTTTATAAGTGTCAGATCATTAATTGTTATCAATTTGTAACAATACATTTTTTCAATCACTTGATCATAAATTATTGGCCTATTTCCAATGACGCCCAGATTTGTTCCAATACATTTATAGATTTGCCACTTAAATATACAACCCAAGGTTAATCACACATGCAAATAAACTTAGGTTAATTTAGAAAGCATTTATTCTAAGGTGAATATAATTAATAAATCCTACAAACACTCGTTCTTAAACAAAACAATGTTAAACCAACTAAATAGAAATATAACTTGCTTCAGGAATGACTATCTCATCTACTAACAGCAACAAGTGTGGGACTCTGTTTATATTAATCTATTCAGACATCTGTTTACAAACACAAACAGATATTACTGCCTTGTCAATCACAACGACGCGACTCTATACGCCACAGCCTTATTGTGACGTCACAGCCTAGTTACAAAATTTTTTTTGCCGAAGTCCCACTTCGAACAATTTGGCTTGGTTAAAATATAGTATTTATTCAATTGAATTCCCAGATAATTGTGTAATTTCACTTTAATCGTCCTCCCCCTGTTCCACGAAAAGTTGCAATTAAACTCACTTATTTATGCTTCAATTAAGCAGAAGCCAAGATGGCGGAATAGTCCACACAGAAGAGACGCTTTACCAACATTGCAAATGGTGGCTCTGATCCCTTTGCAAAAATTAATATTCTGAAAATAATTGTTTTTAGAAAATATAAATTACTTTACTGTGATTCAAACAAGTTTATTGGATTGAAAACTATGAGAAAAATATGCTTATTATTTTTAAAACTGAATTAGAGTACTAGCGTTGAATAAATTCCACTTACCTCGAAAATGCATTTCGGCTGCCGGCTGTTTGGCTCGATGTGGTTGACGTTGGCCCTTGGGAGACTAAAATCGTGGGAGATTTAAACTCGAACTAACTTTTGGTACTTTGGAAACCAAAATCCGCGCAGCTGACACCAGTGTAACTTCCGCCGAACCACGAGGTACTTTTCAGTAAACCAAAGACACTTTTCCGATAAACATACTTTTATTCAAGACATATGCTTTCAATTTACAAAATATCGCAGTTTAAAATCAAGTTAAATTATTAAAGGTTAACAGTTAAAATTTGGAAAACGGCAATTAATAAAATTAACAGGGAGAGACAGACACGACGCGTCCTAATTAATCATCAACAACTCAGCGACTGGGGAGAGGCTTCCGCCTCCTTCACCGTTCCTCTTTCTAACTATAGATTTTAGTGACGGTATAGATTTAATTATTAGGAACGGTAAACTGTAATTATTTAATTACAGCGTCGTAATAATGGCTTTTATCAGTCTAGGAATTTTGGGCCATCACATCTTAATGACATTGTATTTTTACTGTGGTGAGAATTATGATGTAATACATTTTAGTTTTTAGTTGTAATAATGGACACCACTCACCATTGGCGTGATTCGAAATGAAACCGTTGTTATGCACATAAAAACACACAAAAAAAACCTGAAAAAAGTTACATAAACACCACCGCAGGCTCCACATTTAACACGACGTTTCGCGGTACAGCAATAATGTCCCGTGTTTTCAAGTACGTTTACCGCGAGATCGTAGGTCGCGGATTTGGCTCGAACGTGTCTAACCACAACTGCGAATGTTGACTTTGCTGATTCATCACTCGATGCGGGAAGCAGGGGCCGGGTGTAAAGTATAAAATGCTAATTTGTTGTGGTTAGTTGAGTTGATACACCAACCTGGCACACTCAATTCTGAAGCAAGCCAATAAATCATTGAAAAAAATCAACATGTGTAGCAAATAAATCTGTAGAACTCTCAAAAACTGAATTTGGGTAGAAAACAAATTTGAATTATATTCCATATCTATCTATATCTATAAATACGAAAATACGATCAACGCCCAGGCCAAACCATTGCACCTAGAAGCACGAAATTTTTCATGTAGATTTCACTTGTAGCTTAGGGATCTACTAAGAAGGGATTTTAAGAAATTCCCATAGGACTATGCCCCATGGGGCTTCAAAGTTCCAACCCTGTGATATTCTTATGGACACTCACTTTGGTTTGAGCTGATGAAAATTCTATCAGCTGCTATAATTCGTAGTAGTTCCACGGGTCAACCACAGAATGCAGCATACATAACTGTCGTATTCCTGGGTGAAACCGGAAAAGATATGGCAGCTAGTTTAGTATAAATATAAAATAATTTACTCGTTACAATTCATTTGGACAAAAGGAAGAAGGTATGTGTTAATTTCCTGACATATTTAATACATCTTCCAGCGGAACAATATTATGTGGTTGGTTCCGCGAGTTTCACCGCATCTTTACTCTTGATATCAGCACTCCGGTCTGCAGAACGTCCTCTTATCCTCAAGCAAAATATAATTAACATCACTTTTTAAAGCGTCGAAGAGTCAATGTTCCTTGTTATTTGCTAATTCCATTCCTCATAAGATTGCAGGTAAACGGTAATGTGTAATAGAAGGTTTTCTGAGTAAAAAAAGTATGGGTGAGACAAAAATACAAAATTCATAATGGTAAGGATTTAAGCATAGGCTACATAGGCTTGCGCCTAGGTGCCCGCACCACAAAGGCGCCCAAACCACACACAAATACGACTTACGAAAGCCTGATTACAATAAATAAAAGTTCGTCGGTTGCCGATCTGGGCGGGTAAGGGCTCGCACCACAGATATTGCACCTAGGGGCCTACAGCTCCTAAATCCAGATCATAGTTAGTCACGAGGCATTTTTGCTAATTGTCATAAATTATGTATTGTGTATTGGTTGGTAAATATATGGGAATATTCTCAAGTTTCTTGACTTATTCCAACAAGGTAAATATCTATAGAGGTCTTGTGGCGTGTTAAAGGTCTGTTTTGCACGGAGCGGCTCTATTGCGACAATCGTTCAGCGGTCGACGCGACGCCCAGCTATCATCGCCCGCTACTGCTCTGACCTGAGTTCCATATGGTTCTGTATTACTCCAAGTGGCTGACGCTAGCGGCTCTAGCGTCTTCAGCGTCAGACTCAGGCCCGACTGCTCTCGGACCAGTTGGAGACGCTACAGCAGCGCGTCTGATGTGCTGTTGTACAAGTGTGTTCAACGCAAAATAAGTGCTCCCAAAGTAGAAACGTTTACTTTTTTTATCAATCAAATGAGAAATTAATTGAGGCGTTATTACCTCACCCTGTAGTTTATATTTTTAATTTTCTGTACAAATACTGGCGAGACAAGGGTATTATTTGGGTACCAGAGTCTTAGAAAACGAAATTTGAACGGTCTCATACTGTTTTTGCGGTATGTCCTATTCTCACGAAAAACTCAATCGGAACTGATAAATGACGATTTCATCTATGTATTCACCAAAATGGTTAAATCAAAACTTCAAGTGATACGCAGAATTTTAAAATCGTGTTAATAAGTTAATAACTAATTTTGAAGAGAATAAACTTGATTAATGTATTTACAAAAATACTACATAAGTATTACACATATTCCGGGGGAGAATCTCCACGGGCCCTGGACCAGCCCTTTTGCATGGGGGTAATTTCATACCCCCCATAACCTCCCCCCCATGTGACGGGGACCCGTTTTTTTCCTTTTTCCTATCGATCACTGCTAACTTAACTATTTTATTAAACTAGAACCTAAGCCTCACTTTCATTGGCCATTTAAAAATTATGTATGGCTTCTATCAAATAAAAAAATTAAGTCAACTACAATAAGACCCCTGCTGGAACAATTGAGTCACAGTAACATAAACTTTTTCCATACAAAAGAAACTCATTTCAGTGACTAGGCTATCAAAGGGGCCATAAAAATATTACGTAACGCACTACAGGGAGGTACGGCATAGCGTTACTCTGCGTTATATGGATGGGTCAGGCTCAGCGTTACGTAGCTCACACATATAAATTATAATGAAGGAGTTAAAAATAAAATTGTCTTTCATGATCTGATTTAGTGTTTTCTTTTAGCGAATTTCCCCTATAGCGAAAAAGCTATTACCATAGTCGGCATGGTAAGACCTAGGCCTGGGACCATGATAACTTTTCGGTTTGAGGTCCCCAGACCCCAAAAACACCATTCGTTCGAAACTGTATATATATATTTACATTAATTATATTAAATATATCTCTTATATATTTAGTAGCCCTAATAAATTTATTTTTAATATATATATCTGTATATATATATATATACATATACATATATTTGTGTCCGTGGGTGCGAAAACTCTCGCAAAAATGATCCGATTTTGATAAAATTTGGTACACACGTGTAAAGCATTATTTATGACTTTAAGTTCGAAAACCAGGCAGATCGATCCATCCGAAGTGGTATTTTGGGGGGTTTTATACCCCAAAAATGGGTTTTTTGAGGTTTTTACATATAATATTTTAAAAAGTCAAATTTTAGTTTTCACCATTGGATTCAGCTTAAAAAACACACAATTTGGTTTTTTGATCATTTTTCTACGTAAATTGGTTACAGAGACATTGAAAGTGCTAAACACAGTACGTTGTCCAATGCTATTCTTATGGAGGATAAGAACAAAATTATAGCTCGCTTATTTATGAACGTATACTAACAAAACTTGGTATACGGCTTCATCTGGCAGTGGTATATTGTTATTTTCACAAAAAAATCCAATTTTTACTAATAATTCCCGCAGCAGCAAACTTCTGCGTCCTCAGCAGCCCCTGTTATTCTTATGGATAATAATTAAAATGTAATGTATCTCTTAATTATGAACACAAATTAATAAAACTTGGTATGTTGGTTCACATAGTTGAGTTCTATTGATATTTGCATAAAAACCCATTTTTTGTGTTTTTTATTGCAGCAAACCTGCGTACTCATCTCCCATGTTATTCTTATGGAGAATAATCAAAATGGTATATATCGCTTATTTATGAATTTATACTGATGAAACTTAGTATGTGGCTTCACCTAGTTGAGTAATATGGATATTTACATGAAACCCCATATTTGTTGTTTCATTTAGCAGCAAACCTGCGTACTCATCCCCAATGTTATTCTTATGGAGAATAATTCAAATTTTATACATCGCTTATTTGTCAATATATTGTTATGAAACTTGGTATGCGGCTTTATGTGGTATTAAGACTTATATTTTGCATTGGAAATTCGCTGTTTGCTGGGACGGGGGTATTTACTATTTATTACGTTTCAATTAATGTATTTTTATTCATTAAACCAATTTCGTTTTTAATTCAAAAGACAATAATTAAAATTTGTTACGTTTTAGCTGGTTTAGTTTATTGTATTTTTGAATCTCAAAAATGTTACTTAAGAAAGAAAGTAGAATAAATGTTACTTCTATGTTGTCGTTTACCTCAAACCTTATATATCATTATCGGGTTGAGCTTTATCATAATCTATTTTTTATAGTTTAAAGAATAGGTTTTTTTATTTTATTTGTATTAATTTGTTATGAATGGTATAATAGATTTGTTTTAGAAATTATAAACAATACCTCATTGAAATGTTTGCAAAATTGAGTATGGCCCCAAGTTGGACAAGACCGCACTATAGCAGTGAGCACAACTGCAGACGCGGACGCTAGCGATTGGAGTGGAGGAAAACAACACAACGATCACCGCCCGGCGTCTGACTCTCAGCGTTTTTGATGCTCAGCGTCGATCGCTGAGCGGTTGTCGCAACAGCCGCTCCGAGCAAAACATTCCTTAAAATACCCCCGTAGCAGCAAACCTGCGTACTCAGCGAATTTCCAATGCATATATATGTATCTTAATACAACATAAAGCCACATACCATGTTTCATCAATATACATTCATAAATAAACGATTTATGACATTTTAATTATTCTCCATAAGAATAACATGGAGGATGAGTATGCAGGTTTGCTGAAGGAAGGAAAACAAAAAATGGGGTTTTATACAAATGTCAATATAACTCATTTAGGTAAAGCCACATACCAAATTGCATTAATTTATTTTCATAATTAAGGGAGATAACACGTTACTTATTCTCCATAAGAATAACATGGGGCTGAGTACGCAGGTTTGCTGCTACGGGAGCCTTTGGCAAAAGTTTTTTTGAGCAAATATCAATGGTCCACAACCAGATGAAGCCGTATACCAAGTTTTGTCAGTATACGTTCATAAATAAGCGAGATATAAAATTTTTCTTTTCCTCCATAAGTATAACATTAGACAACGTACTGTGTTTAGCACTTTCAATATCTCGGTAACCAATTGACGTAGAGAAATGATCAAAATACCAAATTGTGTGTTTTTTTTAAGTTGAATCCAATGGTAAAAACTAAAATTTGACTATTTCCAAAATTATATGTAAAAAATTCAAAAAACCCATTTTTGGGGTACAAAACCCCCCCAAAATACCCCTTCGGATAAAGCGATCTAGCTGGTTTTCGAACTTAAAGTCATAAATGTTGCTTTACACGTTTATACCAAATTTAATCAAAATCGGATAATTTTTACGAGAGTTATCGTGCTCACGGACACACACATATATATATATATATATATATATATATATATATATATACAGTTTCGAACGAATGGTGTTTTTGGCATCTGGGGACCTCAAAACGAAAAGTTATCATGGTCCCGGGCCTAGGTCTTACCATGCCGACTACGGTAATAGCTTCTTCCCTATAGGGGAAATTCGCTAAAAGTGAACACTCACTGGAGGATATTTTTGTCAACAATAACATATCTTATGGAGAGAACAGGATTTGATTGGTTGTTGTCATGGGTGCAGATTTGACAGACGGTCAAAGTTGTTTTGACCACGACGAGACCTCTATATATATTTCACCTCGTCGTACTAGACCTTGTTGTGTATGGCGCAGCACCTGGTGTATTTTATGGTCAGCATATTGTTTTTTAAACATTTTTAATCTGTAGCTTTCTGTTTATGCCTGATGTTGTGAGTGTGGCTTTTATTTGTGTATTCAACTATATACGATTTGATGAATAGTGATTTGATGTAACCATCGACTAACTATACAGTATAAATTTGAACTAAGTCTATATAAAAAATCAAAGCTTGTTTTTTTGCATTCCTTATGCTCTCCTTTACCTTAAGTTATCCGATTGAGATGAAACTTTGCATAGTCATTCAAGTGAACCCTAGGAAGGTTTATAGCCATTAATCAAGGCCGTAATGCTGTACCGTTCGTACCACTGGACTTAGGAATTATCAGTATTAACATTATGGAATAATTATTTCAATTAAGTTTCCATTGTACAAATATTTTACCGATGAGAAAATAAACAGAACTGGTAAAAAAAACATGTGAAAGAATTCGCGAAAGTCGCGCCGGGTACCAGCTAGTTTATAACGTATAAAAGCTAAGGAATATATCCTTTCAGAGAAATTATAATTTTTTAAGTGCTCAAAGAGGTCTCACCTCAATGGAATTAAAGTAGAGACGACTTAGAATAATTTATATTTCTTAATACAAGTTGTTGGTTAATATTCTCATTTCTGTAGTTCTAAACGAATATAATGGGTAGTTAGAGACATTTATAATAATCTTCAAAGTACAAAAATCGGTCAATTCTCTTACTTTAGTGAACGCAGTTTACCTGCATAGTTCCTAGTCCGTCTAAGGCAGCACTCAGCTAGCCTTGGGCAGCACTGTCCTGCCGAAAAACTCAAGTCAGAAAGTCCTACCATTGTCTATAGATCAATGAGTTAAAATATAAGCAGGAGTCACAATTCTCGGGCAAATAACCTTAAAAAGGCGTGCCATCGTATTTTTTATTTTGGTTTGTTGTGGTGTTTCACCTTGTTGGTGGGACGCTGTCATTCGAATTTCTTTAGACCAAATGGGAAATTATTCAAACAGAACTTGTCTCATAAAACTTTAAATTGCTCATTAATCACATCTTATAATTAAGTAAATAAATATTTTCCTTTAACCAAGGCAGGGAAAATGTAGGGGAAATATTTGCATACAAGGGCATTTTATATTTTATAGGATACTATACATGAACTGCCGGGATTTTGTTTTTTCCTAGTGTAGGTTGGTACAGCATTAATTTGGCAGCCATGTTTCTACCGAGTGACAATGACAATCTACTCCTAGACATTCTACCCCGTGCCATGTTACCTCACTATCTTTTCCATAATTGTAAAGCTGATTAACAATAATTAAGTTGACGTAAAACGTTGATACCTATATATATATATATATATATATATACACACACATATATATATTAAATAAATTTGATTCCTATTCTATGGATATAACTGGTCTTTGCCTTTTGTCTCCGTGGGAAATTGGATATAATGGGCAATCGCCCGTTTGAAATTTTGACGTTTGTATATTTGAGTTTAGATGTTGAGGTTTTTATTTGTTTGCCTGTTTGGTTTTGTCAGCGCGTTGGTTTGAACATGAACTGATTGCATAATTAATTGATTAAAACTTTCCATTAGTTTTAGGGTTTTAAGAACATTGAAGCTGTTCGTCACATTTTATTTTGTTCTGAACAACCGGTAAGTACCTGAACCAATAAATGCATTCAAATTGGGTGGACACTGATGCCGTTTTCAAATTTGTTATGCCTTTCTGACATTTAGGGAATTAGGAAGTGATTTTGAGTCACTATAGCCAATTCTTTCATTGACCTTAAACCTATTTATAATTGATTAATGCACCAATAGTAAAACTTGTGCCTTAACATTCCAGAGGGTTCAAATTGCAGACCAGTGTTCTTGGTTGATTTTATACTGTTTCTCATCTACCGAGGTAATGATGGAATGGTTTCTCATTTGATGGAATGGTTTCCCTGAAAACTGAAGGGCTGACGTGGAGGGCTGTATTGGGTAAGCTTGGGCCTAATACTCGACCAACTTTATTAAAAACGTGTGAGTCTATTATCCGGCAACGAGGAGAAAGGGGTCCCCACGCCTCCTAACGCTGCCCATATTGCTGCCGATATCGCAACATGCTAAAAACATCGGCAGATACTACATGGTGTACAGTTTAGCCGATGTTAGTTGGCTAGTAACCGCCTGACCGACGTCTTTCTCCTCATAGCCGGACATGGATGCTGTAGGCCCATGTTGGTCTTTTAGTATTCAGTATATAAGTAAATTAAATTTGTAGGCCTCAATACTATTTTCCTCCAGCACAGCATTAAGTTTAAATGTGACGTTTTTATTAAAAGATGATACATTTTTCAAAAAGTTAGTTACTGGTAGCCTACCTAATGTTTGTTTTACAAAATAAGTTAATTGAAAGATTTAAAAATAGCCTATTTAAGAATCTGCCTCTAATTGGTTATGTCTTGAGATTTTCTCCCCATACAACCTTGTTGCTTAAAATGAACAATAACTTAATAGCCTAAGTTACAAGAGTGGATTGACCTCCAAGAATGTTGAAAAAAGGCTTTATTAATGAGCAGGCCTACCATAATCTTGATAAGTAAGTTAGTAGCCTAGGTCTAAGTACAATGCAGCACACATGATTGTGAATGAGGCAGTTCAAACGGCAAAAAATTGAATTTTAACTTTTAACCTTTAAAAATTAGTTAAGTGATTCCATTAGGCGGTATCCATTGAAGAGGGTTTCATATGACTTAAGGTCATTCTTACTTCCCTTGGATTGTCCAGTCCTCACAGTTTGTACAAATAACTTACCTCCGTGGCATAGAAAATAACTTTATAATCTTTGATTTTTTTCTATCTAAAGCAGCTGTTGATAAACACAGTTAAACAGCAAGAATAGGTGTTTTAAACATTTAAATATAAAACTACTGAGATGTTAACTAACTTATTTAATATATTTGTGTTGTTTGTTGCATCCGCTGAAAAATCTGATAATTCCGAGGCTAAATCCTCTCCTGAGAGCTTTTAACTTTATTTGTGAAGTGTTAAAAACTTATTGCAAAAAAACTAGGTTTTAAAACAAGTCCAAATAGGCCTAATGCTTTTAACATTATTTTTGTATATTATTGTTTACTGTACGGTACCGTAATGTATTGATTAAAGATTTTATTTACCACGGCATCTTTAAACAAATACATGCAATAGGTCTTGTCACACCCATTATAATGATAAGATACGATAAAATGAAGTTGTAATACTCTTCATTACAATACAAAATGATACTAGGCTAACTAAAATTGTACCTTCTATGTTATTTGTGGTAATATTTCTTCAGCTTGTCATGTATATTCATTGTACCATGGCCATGCCGGGGAAATAAAAAAAATAAAGTTACCGGTATCTATTGTGTTAGGTTTTAGTAGAAAATTTAATGGAAAAAGTATTTTAATACAACTTTGCTTGGTTTTGAGCAATAGTTCTTGTCAATATTTTAATGTTTAAAATTTAGAGTAGGTTATTGACAAAAGCTGTATGAGCTGTGCCCTGCCGGTATACCCTATCCTATAACGAACATAAAGGCATCATCTTAAATTAGCCTATAATTTAGTTGACATAGATTAAGTTTTTACTATCGGATTCAAAAGAAGCAACTTTCCTCTGGACACAAATTTTTAGGAATAAAAAACATCTTTTAGGCTTCCGTCCCAAAGTTCCAGTGTTAAATCCTAAGAAGGAAGGTTCATTGAATCAACTGATTACTTAAATGAGAGTTAATAACTTAATTTGCGCATACAAATAACAGACCAGAAGCATAAAATCAGACCAGAATGAAGCATAAAATCTACATGTTTTAGGATTTTTAAAAATTACAACATATTTTTTAACATAAATGTTTGCTTTGTTATTGTTTTATTTTTATTTTCAACAATAGGTACAGGTAACCCATTTATTAATTTTGATAATTTACTAACTAAGCTAAGAGTTTTAAGTAACAACAACAAGCAAAATAGAAAAGGTGTGGTAAGCAGCAAGAATAAATCTGAATGTATAATAATAACATAACCACATATAGCCTAACATTGTTTTGCTTTGTTGTAGGAGAAAGTCATAAATAATCATGCCATCAGTGAAGGAACCAATCCAGGTCTACTGCAGACTAAGACCACTAAACGACAATGAATTGCCATACATCAAAGTTGTGTCTCCTTCAACTGTTCAAATGTCGCCTCCCGAAACTGCAGTCAATTATCAAAATGGTTACATTAGAGAAACACAGTACACATTTAGTTACGTTTTCAATAGTGATGCATCCCAAAAAACAGTTTTTAATAATGTAGCACTTCCTCTGGTTGATGGTGTGCTTCATGGCAAAAATGGACTGTTGTTCACTTATGGAATCACTGGTAAGTTTAATAGGTACCTATATGTGTTGGATTGTCATATAAAAACTCACTCAGGAAAATAAAATGGCCCACATGATAAGTGTAATTGATTATTATGTTGTACCCTATCTCGTTCAAAGTTGTATTTTGTTATATTTTTCAGTAGGTTACTTTCAATGTTCTTTCAAGACAGCACAGTAGCCAAAATAGTTTGATTATAAATTCAATTAACTTCATTAAATTTTAGCTTATGTACCGGTATGAATTTGTAAAAACGGTTTGTTTATTGCATTGCAATAGTTTTGTTTTGTGTCTTACATCTTACATCAACAATCCTCTTCACCAAAGTCCTCAAGACTTGGGAATTGCCATAATTGTCTGTATTTATCCTGGTGTTATTCATCACGTTTTGAAGGGAGTGGTTCAAATGCAGAAATCTTGTTACTGTACTAATCTAAGGTCGACCTGTAGTGTAGGAAGCCTCATTAATTAATAGCCTCCAATGTCATGTGTTAGCTGGGTCCAGTTTCGAACCCTAACGAGCTAAGTTGCTTTGTAAATGTTTTATCGAATTTCCCCTATAGGGAAGAAGCTATTACCGTAGTCGGAATGGTGAGACCTAGTCCCAGGACCATGATAACTTTTCGTTTTGAGGCCCCCAGATGCCAAAAACACCATTCTTTAAAATTCATATATATGTATATATATATATATATATATATATATTTATTTATTAGATTGAAAACAAAACTTCCAGATTAGCCTTTTTTAAACGTTTTTATTTCACAACACATTTATGCTAGAATGCCATTTTCAAAGGGTGTAAAAAGTCTAACCTTAAAATAAAATAGTAAAATTTAAAATGAATAAACATATATTAAAATATACCCTAGTTAACTTAAAAAATAAATAAAATATATACAGACATATAGGGTTATTAAGGTAGGTAGCTTTCATCGAAGCTTTTATTTGTTTCTTAATTCTTAAATTGTTTTCAAATAGGCTATTGGGTTTTGGATTTTATGCTGCATCACATTTAGAATATTATTAGGGTCGTGTTTTTTGTTCTTATAGATTTGGTAGTCTTCTAATATGTTAATTTTTTCACCTTTTTGTGCGATATTTAGAATTTCCATCTGAGATTTCCTCTTGAGATATTCTTGTAACTATGCTGAGTTTCAAGAATATGTTCAGCAAATGCAGATTCCTGTGTTGTTCGGTTGTTTGATTTTATAGATTGTATATGTTCACGAAATCTGCATATAAAAGTTTCTTCCTGTCTGGCCTAAATAAAATTTGGGGCATTCACTGCACTTGATTTTGTAAATGCCACTTTTGTCATTCAAAGTTTTGCTGATTCTTTACACTACTTATCTTTCGTATCAGGTTAAATGAGTTGTTTATTGTTCTATAGCTTATTTTAAGGTTTGATCCGTCAAATGTTTTATTACAGCTTTATTAAAAACTTTACTATATGGTAGACATAAATTATATACTCTTTTATTTTATTTTTGGGACTAAGATTAGTTTTATTCTTCATGTTGTTTATCATCGTGTCGATCATTTTTGATTTATAACTATTTCTTACAGCTAAGAGTTTTTATAAGTTCTTTCTCTTTGTCATAATGCTCTTTCTCCATTGATATGTTTAAAACTCTGTAAATTATTTATCTAAAACTCGCTGTTTTATGTTGCCAGGGGTGGTTTGATGTAGCAGGTATTATATCTGTTTGGGTTTCTTTCCTATAAGTTTTAAACATGTGTTTTCATGTTGTCTATATATATAGTTAAATCTAGAAAGTTAATGTATCTTTTCTCTTTTCTATTGTAAATTTAATACTATGTGATATGGTATTTAGGTATTATCTTAAACTTATTATCTATATATGTGTCCGTGAATGCGACAACTTGAGTAAAAAACAACCGATTTTTATGAAATTTGGCTCAAATGTGTAAAGTGACATTCATGACTTTAAGTTCGAAAACCAGAAAAATCGGACCATGGGAAGGGGGGTTTATGGGGCTTCAAAACTTTCCAAAAATGAGTTTTTTGCACTTTTAACTATAAAAATAAAAAAATAAAAAAAAAAAATACCCCCGTCGCAGCAAACCTGCGTACTCAGCGAATTTCCAATGCATTGATATGTTTCTCACTAGTACATAAAGCCACTCACCAAGTTTGACAAAAATACATTCATAAATAAGTGATTTATTACATTTTATTTATTCCCCATAAGAATAACATTAGGACTGAGTACGCAGGTTTGCTGCAACGAGGAAGATAAGAAATGAGTTTTTATGCAATTATCAATATAACTGAACCAGGTGAAGCTACTTACCATGTTTTATTAATTTATGTTCATAATTAAGGGAGATATAAAACTTTACTTATTCTCCATAAGAATAACATTAGGGCTGAGTATGCAGGTTAGCTGCTACGGGGACAGTCAACAAAACATTTATTTTTTGTGCAATTATCAATATACCAGTACAACATGAAGCCACATACCAAATTTCATCAATATACATTCATAAATAATCAAGATATCAAATTTTATTTATTCTCCATAAGGATAACATTGGACAACGTACTGTGTTTAGCACTTTGAATATCTCTGCAACGGTTTGACGTAGAATCACAATTTAAACACCAAAATGATTGTTTTGTGGAGCTGAAGTGATTGGTAAAAGAAAATGTGAAGTTTAAAGTAAAATTAACTGAGGAAAAGCCAAAAACCTTTTTCCCATAAGATTAACATGGGAGATTTTATGAGCATGTTTTTTGGATTTTTTCCGCAACCACTTAACCTAGGTTAATAATTCAAAATACCATATTATTTGTTTTTTTAAGCTCTATAACATGGTCTAAACCTAAATTAAGTGTTTTAAAAATGTTAGGGTAAAAAATGCAAAAAACTGATTTTTGGAAAATTTAAAACCCCCATAAACCCCCCTTCCCATAGTCCGATTTTTCTGGTTTTCGAACTTAAAGTCATAAATGTCAGTTTACACATTTGAGCCAAATTTAATCGAAATCGGACGTTTTTTACTCAAGTTATCGCATTCACGGACACATATATATATATATATATATATATAGATATATATATACATATATATAAATTTGAACGAATAGTGTTTTGGACATCTGGGGACCTCAAAACAAAAAGTTATCATGGTCTCGGGCTTAAGTCTTACCATGAGACCTACGGTAATAGCTTCTTCCCTATAGGGGAAATTCGCTAAAAATAAAAAAAATACCCCTGCCGCAGCAAACCTGCGTACTCAGCGAATTTCCAATGCATAATATTTGTCTGAATTCCACATAAAGCCGCGTACCAGGTTCCGGTTTCATAAAAATATATTCACATATAAGCGATTTTAATTATTCTCCATAAGAATAACATTGGTAATGAGTATGTAGGTTTGCTGAAACAAGGAACACAAACAATTGATTTTTATGCTAATATAAATATAATTTAACTAGGCGAAGCCACGGTACCAAGTTTCATCAATATTCAATCATAAATAATCGCTATATAACAATTTAAGTTATTCTCCATAAGAATAACATGGGGGCTGAGTAAGCAGGTTTGCTGCAACAAGGAACAAAAAAATGGGTTTTTATGCAATTATGAATATAACTCAACCAAGTGAAGCTACATACCAAGTTTTATTAATTTATGTTCAAAATTAAGGGAGTCATTACATTTTACTTATTCTCCATAAGAATAATATGGGGGCTGAGTATGCAGGTATGCTGCTACGGGAATAACCAACAAAAAATAATTTTTTTGTGCAAATATCAATATACCAGTACAATGCGAAGCCACATACCAAGTTTCATCAACATACATTCATAAATAATTGAGATATCAAATTTTATTTATTCTCCATAAGGATAACATTGGGCAGCGTACTGTGTTTAGCACTTTGAATATCTCAGCAACGGTTGGGCGTAGAATCACAATTTAAACACCAAAATGACTGTTTTGTGGAACTGAACAGATTTCTAAAAGCAAATGTGAAGTTTAAATTAAAATAAACTAAGGAAATGCCAAAAACCTTTTTCCCATAAGATTAACATGGGAGATTTTATGAGTAGGTTTTTTGGATTTTCTCCGCAACCACTTAACTTAGGTTAATAATTGAAAATACTATATTATTTGTTTTTTAAGCTCTATAATATGGTCAAAATCAAAATTAAGTTTTAAAAAAATTGTAGGGTGAAAAATGGAAAAAACTGATTTTTGGAAAATTTAAACCCCCATAAACTCCCCTTCCCATGGTCCGATTTTTCTGGTTTTCGAATTTTCGAACTTAAAGTCATGAATGTCATTTTACACATTTGAGCCAAATTTCATTGAAATCGGATGTTTTTTACCCAAGTTATCGCATTCACGGCCACATGTATATATATATATCTATATATATGTATATATATAGATATATGTATATATATATAGATATATTTATATTGCATTCATTTGTTAGGGCTATTAATATAATAATAATCAAATGAAACATTTTTTCAACTGAGTACCGTTAAGGAATTTCTTTATTTTTAATTCTAAGACTAAGTATATGTTTCGGGACATAAGCCCATTATCATGGTCAACAAATACCTGACCTAGTTTAATGATATTACAAATATTACAAATAGACATATGAGGAAATTACTTAGCAGATGTTTCACTTTGATGAAAAAGTTTTCTATCTATTTTCATTTTCCTTAGCTTTTCAAATATTGGATTACTTGTATTAATTTGAGTATTTAGTAATTCCTGAGGCATTTCTTTGTGAGCGACAAAGATATTCAATTCTTCTGCTGAGTTCATTTTCTCACCTTTGGACATATAGTTTATTATCTTTAAATTCTCGTCCATGCTCTTATAACTATGGTTTGTTGTAAGGAGATGCTCAGCAAAATTGGATTTCATTGAGGTTTTGTTATTGCTTCTTAGTGCTTGTATATGTTCCTTAAACCTTGACTGAAACGATCTACCTGTCTGTCCAATGTAAAATTTCTTACAATCTGAGCATTGAATTTTGTAAAGTCCGGATTGAGTATAATCATTCTTTCTTCTGGAATCTTTTTGAGAATATTTGTCAATGCAAATCAAACACTTTTAAAATAATTGATAAATATTCTCAAAAAGATTCCAGAAGAAAGAATGATTGTACTCAATCCGGACTTTACAAAATTCAATGCTCAGATTGTAACAAATTTTACATTGGACAGACAGGTAGATCGTTTCAGTCAATGTTTAAGGAACATATACAAGCACTAAGAAGCAATAACAAAACCTCAATGAAATCCAATTTTGCTGAGCATCTCCTGACAACAAACCATAGTTATAAGAGCATAGACGAGAATTTAAAGATAATAAACTATATGTCCAAAGGTGAGAAAATGAACTCAGCAGAAGAATTGAATATCTTTGTCGCTCACAAAGAAATGCCTCAGGAATTACTAAATACTCAAATTAATACAAGTAATCCAATATTTGAAAAGCTAAAGAAAATGAAAATAGATAGATAGAAAACTTTTTCATCAAAGTGAAACATCTGCTAAGTAATTTCCTCATATGTCTATTTGTAATATTTTTAATATCATAAAACTAGGTTAAGTATTTGTTGACCATGATGATGGGCTTATGTCCCGAAACATGTAGTCTAGAAGTAAAAATAAAGAAATTCCTTAAGAGTACTCAGTTGAAAAAATGTTTCATTTGATTATTAATATAGATATATATATATATATATATATATATATATATATATATATATATTGAACGCATATTGTTTTTGTCATCTGGGGACCTCAAAACAAAAAAATATATATATACATACATACATATATATATATATATATATATATGTATATATATAAATAGATCTTCGACAAAATTTGTCATATAAAAAAAGGATAAAAGAAATCATTTCATATTATATACCTCAAGACAATAATAAAATATGATATTCAAGAAAATCCCCCATATTCTAAGTTTAATTTTAACATATGATTCTTAATTTGTTTACCATTTAATAATTTGAACAATTTGAACTGTGTGAGGTTACAAAAATAATGTAAGACATGACTATGACCTAAAGGTTTGAAACTAGTCGTCTAATAAAACATATTATGTTAAAACCAAAAAGGGTACTCTGTTTTTTAAAATTATGCTTACAACTAACATATTAGTAGCCCTAATCACTCAGTTATTTTATATATATATATATATATATATATATATATATATATATATATATATATATATGTATGTATATATACATACATATATAAATTTGAACGAATAGTGTTTTTGTCATCTGGGGACTTCAAAACAAAAAATTATCATGGTCTCGGACTGAAGTCTTACCATGAGACCTACGGTAATAGCTTCTTCCCTACAGGGGAAATTCGCTAAAACAAATTTTGGATCTGACCATTTGATAGAGATTAAAAAAAAATAATGTAGTATTTTGAATCATTATCCTAAGTTAAGTGGTTGAGGAGAAAATCCAAAAAAGTGTTCATAAAATCTCCCATGTTAATCTAATGGGAAAAAGGTTTTTAGCTTTTCCTCAGTTAATTTTACTGTGTTCACATGTTCTTTTACCAATCAGTTTAGCTCTACAAAACAATCATTTTGGTGTTTAAATTATAATTCTATATGCAACCGTTGCCGAGATATTCAAAGTGCTAAACACAGGCTGTTGTCCAATGTTATCCTTATGGAGAATATTTAAATTTTGATATCTCGATTATTTATGAACAATACCTATATTGATGAAACATATTATGTGGGTTCACCTAGTACTGATATATTACTTTTTGCACAAAAAATTGATTTTTTGTTGATTATCCCCGTAGCAGCAAACCTGCATTCTCAGCCATAATGTTATTCTTATGAAGAATAAGTGAAGTGTTATACCTCCCTAAATTTTGAATATAAATTATTAAAAACTTGGTATGTAGCTTTACCTGGTTGAGTTATATTGATAATTGCTTAAAAAACATTTCTTATATTTCTCGTTGCAGCAAACCTGTGTACTCAGCCCTAATGTTATTCTTATAGAGAATAAATCAAATGCTATACACCACTTAATTATTCATACATTTTATGAAACTTGGTGAGTGGCTTTATGTGGTTGTGAGTAAAATATAAATGCATTGGAAATTCGCTGAGTACGCAAGTTTGCTGCGACGGGGGTATTTGAACTTTTTACATATAATTATTTCTAAATCCAAACTTTAAACTATTGAATTCAGCTTAAAAAGACAAACACTTTGGTATTTTGATCATTGATCTACCATACGTCAATTGGTTTACTGAGATATTGAAAATGCTAAACACAGTTTACGTTTTCCAATGTTAATCTTACGGAGAAAATAAAAATTTCACATCTTACTTATTATTGAACATATATTTTAATGAAACTTGGTATGTGGCTTCATATGGTAAGGGGTTTACTGATATTCGCATACAAACCTCATTTTTTATGGTCTCCATGGCAGCAAACCTGCGTACTCGGCAGCTATAATGTTATTCTTAAATGGAGAATATGAAACATGTGATATCTTGCTTGTTTATGAATATAAATTAGTACAAGTTGGTATGTTACTTCATCTGGTGTTGATCCAATGGTATTTGCATAAAAACTCGATTTTTGTGGTCCTTGATGGAGCAAACCTGCATACTCACTCCTAATATTTTTCATATGGAGAATAAATAAAATGTCATATCTATCTCGCTTATTTATAAATAGGTATGCTTTGATGAAAGTTGGTATGTGGCTTCATGAAGTAGTCAAGTACCATTTGAAATTCACTGAATATGCAGGTTTGCTGCAACGGGTTTTTAAAAATTTATTATGATGCTTTGAAATTGATTTGAACTTTTACTTACATACCGGTATTTGTATTAATTACTCAAATACCTCGATGTTATACTTAAACTTGAAATGTTCTGTTGTCTCTCAGTCATTCGTGTCCTTCTTTATTGAATTAAAAGCGATAACATCTTCACACATTGTAACAATTACTGCAGAAGATTGACTGCTAAAGAAGTAGTAGTAATATAGTTAAGTATGTGGTACTATAACATGAAGGCCAATAGAACAACCTCAAGGAGAATTTAGTACTTTGGGATATGTATTTTAATTTTGGATATATGGTACTGGAGTATTACCGGTAAGATAAGTTACAGTGTAACTTTTTAAATTCTTAAAAAATAAGATTTTGTGATAAGTTTGTAAAGATTCAATGGCTATTAGGTATACAAATAGTTGTAGGGGTAAAGTTATAATTTTTTTTATTTAAATTTTTATATTTAACATTTTTAAGTACAAAAAGCCTATGGCTCAAAATATTGGAATGACTCCTTCAAAACTTGTTTCTTCAAGGTTATGAGTTGATGTTATTCAAAACTTGTTGGCCAAAGTACCTACTGATATATAGTATTATCTGACGAATGTACAGCAGTTTACAATCCCAACACTCTGAAAAGTCTTTCAGAGTGTTGTAAAAGTACAGCACCAAGTCGCTGTACTTTTACTAAGCTTACTATATTTTTTACTTATGCAAGTTAATAACGCTGATTTGAAATATAATTTAAACAATTAGTCTACTTATATTTATGTCTTTAAATGGCTTGGAATTATTAGTAGTCTTATCATGCTTTGGGACACTCACACAAACTTTCATAATCTCTTAAACCTCCTAAGTCCTTTTTGTGCCTTCTTGAGTTTGTGATATTCTACTATAAACCAATTATTTTTGTTTATCACTGTTTTTACTAGGCCCTAATTAATTTTTCATTTGGACCAATTCTATATTTATATTTTCTCTATTATATACAGTAATGTTGATTTCAGGTAGTGGTAAAACATTTACAATGACAGGAACACCAAAAGATACTGGTATTATGCCAAGAGCACTGGATGTAATCTTTAATAGCATCACCCACTTGCAAGCCAAAAAGTATGTTTTCAAGCCTGACAGATTGAATGGCTTTGAAGTTCAAAGTGAAGAGGATGCAAAGATGGATGGCTTGAATGAAATTCACTCACAAGTTTTGTCATCTAAAACTCCAAGGAAATATCAAAGGTAAAGGTTTAATGTATTTTAGAAGAATTCTTTATTCCTCTTTTCATCTACATCATAGTGTAGTAGGCTATATCATTATCTATATTATTAAATAATTTCTTTAGTAGCAGGATACATGTTGTTACAATTAAATAAGATAGATAAACTATGTCTCATAACACTATAAAATATATTTACACTTATCCTATGCTCTAATATGAGTAAGGTTTGTGTGCATCCGTGCTTGCTTGCTTGCAATTCTGATCTCAAAAACGGTACCAACGATTTCCTTCAAATGTTGGAAATAACTAATTTCTGGGATAAAAATAAGTTCTAGACAGGTCTCATCCCCAGGAAAAATCAAATAATGTAAAAAAAGACAAGTTCAAAAACTTAACATTGGGCTTATGGAGTTTAAAATCAAAACAAAAGAATTGTAACAGCTGTTCCAACCAGGAACCTGTCAAAATAAAACTCATGTTTTCAATTGTTAACATGTGGTTTCCTGACGTCAGTGCCTAAAACTAATGAGTGAAGATTGCATTTATAGAGTAATCATTTCCGAAATAAATCAAAGAGACATTGAGCTGTACATAACAACTGGAGTGACCCTAGAAATGCAGGCAAATGAGCTATAAAAATAAATCTAATCAGTTGGGGGAAGTAGTGAAATTTTACTCAAGTCATCTAAGCAAACTGGCTGGCCTTCCTCGAGAAAAGCTCGGCCCCCAGGTACCCCTGTACTTACATCAAGATGGTAAATATTTCAACCATTTACACTGGTCATCATCAGGTCCAATCAGAGATTTGGAGAGTTAGGCCTGATGATGACCAGTACAACTGGTTGAAATCGATCACCTTGTACCATCTATTATGTATATCTTACCGTCTTGTATGCCAGTACAGTAAAAGAGTAAATATATTTGATAGTTATAGACTTGAATAATTTTTGGCCTCTTCACCCTAGCCGTGGCCATCCGACCAATTTGGTCGGATTCCTATGTCGCCTAGAGTGGCCACCGACCAAATTGGTCGGATTGGGACTGAAAATGTTGTAATGTTAAAAATAGTAATAAACTCAAAAGTGATCAATATATTATATAGGTACCATTCAAAAGATCACATTCTGAACTTTCATTTTATTACGTAAGTGAACCGTGTAGCAGCTGTATAACAATGTTTCGATGATTAGAAATCAAATGAATTTTTGGCGCAGTGCAATTGCTGCAGCCAACGCTCTGACAATGGCAAAACACTATATTTTTGAAATTACCCAGCTTTGGTAATTTTCCTCGCATGAAGATGCGGTTGGTACGAATGCACAGCTAAAGAGTAGCGTTTCATATTGGTATTGATTTTTAGAATTAAATATTGATTGGACAGGTTATATGATTTTATGAAAACAGGTGTTTCTGGTTTTTTTGTGGAATGGCCAAACCGACCAAATTGGTTGGATCAGAAAATCGCGTTTATATGCAGTGTATGTTATAGTTACTAGTAAAATAATGTGTTCTTTTGAAGAGGAAGAAATGTAGAGTAATTTAGTTTTGCCGTTGGCAGCACTGTTTCGGGGCATCACCACCAAGGAAATGTTTCATTTACGTCACATGTTTGCCTAATCGGCAACTGCGCAACTGATTACGAAGTCTCAGTCAGTTTGTTTGGCTCGCTCCAAACTGGACTGTATTTTTGGTATCACTGTAAACAGCATATTTCAGGCTTTCTTCCTATGTCTGTCTCGATGTTATTCTGGGATGTTGTTGACAATAAGGCATCTGAAATCTGCAATGTCCAAAATGGTGCGCTATGTTATTGTTTGGCCATTGTAAGTTCTGTAAGAGTATTTTAGTAATTTATTTAGCCAAATTTACGCAAAAATGGATAGTAGTGACATTCGGGGTGCTCTTGAAGAAAGTATTAGGGATATTGATGACGATTTAGAGGGTGATATAGGCAGTGATATTGAGGTGAACGACTTTCCTGATGAGGTGTCGTAGGCCCTAATTGGATTATTCATCTGTCAGTGGTGAGTTGTATACTCTGCTTGTACACTCTACTTATAAAAGAAATCTTTTCCCAACATGTTATATATTTCTATGTAGAGAATTGAAAGTACTACACGTGTTTATATTGATTTGGGGGTCACATTTGCAAAAAATTTATATACTAAATACTGTGAAATATATTTTTTTCCAAATACGAAAAAATTGCAAAACATTCTTTTATTTACATTTATTTATAAGTGATAACAAATTTTTACCATCAACTTGATGGATTCCTTACCTCATTAGCTTTACATATATGTATGTATCATTATTCGTATATACATATATTACATGACTTATTTACAACACAAACTAACACTGTACAGTTTACACATATTTCGGGTTTCCGTTTATTATATTACACCCCTAAAACTTACAACAAAAATTCTTTCCCCAACATGTTATACATTTCTATGTAGGGAATTAAGTTGTTTACAAAATGTATATAATGAATTTTCCATAACAAATTTCATCCAAGGCTGTTTTTGAAATTTCTAAAAAAAATTACCGAAAATACAAATTTCACTTTACCGAAAAATATTTTCCTAGATCTTTTTTAGTTTAGTATTTCTAGATTCTCCTGTTCTTTCCGATCAAAAAGAACATGAGGTTGGCTCGGTTTACTTCCACGGTTGAATTCAAAAAAAGGTCTGCAAAATCGCCAAATCTGCTTGGCCATTTCCCACCTCACATTAGGTCACTGCTAGGGTTAAATTACTATTTTGTATATGTATGGTATCAATCTAATGCTCTTACTCTCTAGATGTGCCTTTTTGGGGGTTTGAAAAACATCTACCTTCAGGGCTCTGCTTCATGAGTTTTTAAAGTTCCAGTTATAAAGTTACATTTGATTAAATAAAACAGCTGATTATAGAGTAAACATTTCAAAACATGTGACTCTAACCTGTGAGATTCTCGTGTGGAGAATGGGGCACAGGCTAGTTGTGTTTTATTCGCTCAAATTTATTTCATAATATGTTGAGTTACACAATAACATTCACATTGCTTTTAACTATCATTAAAACTCGTGGGACTGCCGACTTGACAGGGCGGCAAATTGATCCGAGCCAATAGGTGGCGAAATGACCCTAAATCCTTCCCTCGGAAGGGAGGAATAAAGGGTTCTACACTCCAAGGTTACTAAGAGTTCCAATCATCTTGACACCAAGCCTGCTGAACATCATTACTGCACTGGTTATAAACACCCATCTTTCCACCCTGTTGTATGGAGGAAAATAGACTTATTAATCTTTAGTTTATTTTCCAAAATTCCCACTTAAGCCCCCTTATTAGCCTTCCTTGTTTCTTTCTTCTAATATGGAGTTTTGATTTAGTGTCGTTTTTATGTTGTAGACAAGAAAGCGAATGGTCCAACAGAATTACTGAGGAGACAAAAGTAGATGATGTCCATGATGACAACATGTATGCTGTATTTGTAACTTACATCGAGATTTATAACAACTCTGTGTTTGACCTCTTGGATGACAACTTTGAGGAGCTTTCAAGGGGCAGGTTTGTATAATTCTTTTCTTGACCCAGATTTTGATTGGTTAGCGAAATAAAGAGGTTCTTGTTTGCTAATTTATTAAGTTGTGATCTGATTAGTAATTAGTTGTAGAATGGATTACTTTTTATATAACAAAAATTGAGGTATTTTGTCAATACTTAATTGCAGTTTATTGTATAGCAAATAATGAAGATGTTGAGATCTGTGGTGAATAGCTGTTGATAGTGGTGAAATGCTGAAAGCGCCTTCTGTGACTAAAATAAAACAAAGTGTTGCCCGACACAACTTTCCTCATCATGTTTTTACTCCTTTCCTTTCCTTATCATGTATCAGCTGGAGAAGATTGAATAAGCATTCTTCGAGACAGTTATGCACCATGCAGTACTTTTTGCAGTAATACTAAACTCTTTGTGCATATTTGTATTAATTGAAACAAATCTGTTCGGCAGAGGACCTCAGAGCAAGTTGGTAAGAGAAGATGGAGCCAAAAACATGTACGTCCATGGAGTTACAGAGGTGGAGGTGAAGTGCACGGATGATGCTTTTGAGGTAATTGTAGTTGCATTTATAAATCATGGTAGTTGTTATCTGTAATTTATTTTATCTGACAGAAACTGTATTTAGACCTAGCCTAATTAGGAATTATGTACCATAAAAATTGAAGTATATAAATCCCCCATGGCAGAACAACAGGTGACAGTGCGACATTGTCGCAGAAAAAAGCGAAGGCTGCAGAAAGATCAGTCACATAAAAGTACACGGCTGCAGAAATATCAAAAATTTGTCAATAAAGTTATTGCTGCAGAAAATTCTTCATTCTGCAAACAAAAACTTTAAAATTCAAGTAAACGTAATATTGTAACCTCAAAGTTGCGCAGTCTATTTTTAGAGGTAGAAATACGATTATACTCGTAGTATACTGAATGAGCTCAGAGCTTGTGCGGCCGTGCCGGTTGGTAGTGAGCGATATCCGATACATATCGTATCGTTTTACAATGTTGCGATATGACAAGTTGCGATACAATATTTCGATGATGTATATAGGATATACATATCGTCCATTTCGAAATTTCAAATTGCATCGGCACATAAAAAAGATAAATCTTATAATGGTTTTGGAATTAAGACACGGTGTATAAAGGGAACCCTGTGATGTGTGAACGACACAATATGTCAAAAACGAAGCAATGTTAGTGATACCGTTATGCTGTACACTACACAAGCAACATTCTGCCTTGGGGTATAAATCAATTAGTCTTCAAGGTGAATTGTGTGTAGGGAAGGTAGTGCGAGAGAGACATGTCGGATACCTCCCACCTAGAGTTCCAGAAAAAAACAAATTGAATATGATTTTTTTTACACGGGACAAAAATGTCAGTTGGCATATCAACTGTCGAGCCGTATGGAGCGGTAAAGTCGTTATTGTGCATGCACAAACCAGACATCCTTGTTGATGATGATACGCACCATAACTAATACTCAGGGAAAATCAAAGCATTAATCATACAAATTACTAATTTTCTACTTACAATACATTCATAGACTGTGAATAACCGTTGTGCAGAGAGTTTAGTTGAGATTTGGGCCTGCTGCTATGTAAAAAACGTTTGTGCACTGTTAACAGGAATACAGTGCCCCCACCAACGTGATTGCTTATGTGGCAATCTACTATCCTCCCCACTGAAATATAAGCCCAGTCTCGTTGCTGAGTGATCTCGCGTCTTGCTGCTACAGCAGTTCATAATGGCGGCGTCAATTGAAAATCCCACCAAATTTGAGATTCGCAATCCCGCCAAATTTGAGATTAGTAGTATTATTAGTTTCTGAATGCGCAAAATGTCTGGCCGATTGAAATTTGTAGACAAACGCCAAAGAAAGTTAACGGTGAGAGTGTATTGAACAAGATCTTGAAATTTCTGTAAAGGATTATATAATGTGCTAACAGTGTAGCACCTGTTTTCCTAAATTTTTCCCTCATTTATTAATTTAATATCATATGTAACGAGCAAGGGGCCAACCTCTCGTCGTGCACGATCAGATTCCTCAATTAAACTTGATACACAATTTCCCCCCCTGAAGACTCATTTATTGAACTTTCACAGTACACTTTCTCTGGTGTTTGTCTACAAATTTAAATAGGCCGGATATTTTATGCGGTCAGTAACTGATAGCACTGCAGATCTCAAATTTGGCAGGATTTTCGATTGATGCCACCAATTTCAACCGCTGTAGAAATATTGATCGCTTGTTTCTACAGTGGTTGAAATTGGTGGCATCAATCGAAAATCCTTCCAAATTTGAAATCTGCAGTGCTATCAGTTACTGAACGCATAAAATGTCCGGCCTATTGAAATTTGTAGACAAACACCAGAGAAACAATAAACGAGTCTTCAGGGGGGAAATTGTGTATCAAGTTTAATTGATGAATCTGATCGTGCACGACGAGAGCTTGGCCCATTGATCGTTACAGATGATTTTAAGTGACTGCCGCTCTCCCAATTGTGGTGGTGGGGAAGCTGAGCTCGGTACAGTGCTCAAACACTCTATACTTACTGGAAAACTTGTATTAAATTATGATCCATCAATTTTACACTGTTATATTGGCTTTCAGTACTTTTTTTATTAAAGTCTCAATTGTATGTCACCATAGGCTAATAGGCCTGTGCAGTGATCCAAAGACCGTTAGCGTAATGGCATTAGTCAAATGTAACAGCTTATGAAAAAGTATCCGAGCAGTTTAGCCAGGATATAACCTACCCTTGACCACATCTAACTTTCAAGGCCAGCTCTGACAAGTCTAGAACTGTACCAGAATTAAGATTAACCACCAAAACCAGTTTTTAAAAGTTAGGGAGTGAAACAGTATATTCATTGGTGTAGTCTGAATATATAATCCTACAAGAAACTTGACTTTGATGTAATGGCGGTGTCAGGTGTTCAACAAGGGGTTGCGGCGCCGGCGGATGGCACACAACAACCTCAA
Source organism: Allygus modestus (assembly GCA_963675035.1). Lineage (NCBI taxonomy): Eukaryota > Metazoa > Arthropoda > Insecta > Hemiptera > Cicadellidae > Allygus > Allygus modestus. The sequence goes on from OY776115.1 coordinate 82,323,810, forward strand.
CGCAGAGTCGAGCCGCAGCCACTCGGTGTTCACGGTGCGCGTGGTGCAGGCGCCGCTGGACGCGTGCGGGGAGACCGTGATGCAGGACAAGCGCAGGATCAGCGTCAGCCAGCTGTCCTTCGTAGACTTGGCCGGAAGCGAGCGGATGAATCGGACCAACACCACAGGCCAAAGGCTCAGAGAGGCGGGTCAGTATAAGATTTTATGTGTTTAAATCTGTATTCCTCATCCAGCATTTCATTGGCAGTTTTCATTTTGCTGTCTTCCCTTTTGTTAATTCATAGCCTACTGGCCTACATCAAAAGAAGCGTTCTTGTCGATCTTCGGGTGCCCATTAGAAATATTTTATGGCACTGCTCCATCGTGCGACGTTGCTCATGGTTTGGCGATTTTCACTAGATAGCACTTTTCAGGTTAATATTTGTTAGGGGTGTACAATGCAGCGATTTTATTTTGATTCAATGCAACGATGTGATTCAAAGAATTTTGATTCAGATCTATGCAATGTGACATGTTTCATTGATTAAAACTCAGCCTATACACCAATTTTTATGACCAACATGGATAATCTACCATCTTGGCCAAAGTCTAGTTAAAATTTTCTAATTTGATAAATTAATTCTTCTTCCATCGTATCTTAATCCATCATTTCAAATACTTTTGCAATAAAAACGCATAACCTCAACTTAATTGTATTAACTTTTTTCAAAGGACGGACGAATACAAACGAGTAGACAGTTTTGCCAGATTGTAAAATACCCCTATCGTACCATGCCAGTTAAACTACCGTATTTTTGACGAAATACTATTTAACCTACCCTACAAATAGTTTTGTGAAGGAATAACGTTATTCAAATAACTCACCATCACAATTTTAGGAATTAAAAACTACGAAAATACTAATTTATACTAACTTAAACTAGTATTTAATGGTAAACAACAATAGTGAATTCGTTAAAATGAATGATACCACACAGGATTTTTTATGCTGCAAATATCGTACGTCTGGCAACACTGAATCGTACCAGGTAACATCACTGCGTAGTGAAATGAGTAGTGCCTAAACAAATCAAATATTCCTCAGTGGTCTGCCACTGTTTTAATGCGATAGCGATGCGTTCTCGAGTGCAAGCGTCATTGTCATTTGCGGCGGCGTCATGATCGGCGACGTTAGCGATGCTTTACTGATGGTTGGCGACGTTAGCGATGCGTTTACAATGGTCGGTGTCGCAGGGGTGGATACAGACTATTGTTTTAAGGGGGGTCATGAGTGAAAAAATATATAGTGTTGAGTATTCCTTTTCTGAGGGGGTTTGGAAGTCAAGGAAATCTGTAAAAAGACCGGAATAAATGGTCGTGAAAAACATTGCATAAAGTTATATGAGTTTTAGGACGTAGGTGTTTATTTTTTGGCCGTATTTAAAGAAGTTACAACATTTACTAAATTAATAAAGTTACTAAGTACATTTACTAAGTTAAACAATTATTGTTAATTCCTATAGGCTAATTGAAAAAGCGAATGATCAGTCAAATTTCTGTAGAACTAACTTCTACTCGCATGCACACAGTTCAATAATGCAGTATGCGATGACAACCATACATAATGACGAGAATGTAGAGCAGTGATACACCAATAAGAATAAGTGGGATTGAACAAGAGAAAGTTCCTTCAACAAAAATAAACGTTATTTATTAAGAAAGGAATAAAAATCCATCTTTACTCCGTGCCTCATTGAACAAATAATCTTACACACCATATTGCATTACTAATAAGAAAAATACATCACCTAAAATTATAATTCCGGTGATTTTGCGAGGTTAGTACACCAGTGAGGAAAGGTTCTCGTTTTTTGAACTGCCGTAATGGGTTGTTTGATTCTTCTAAGTGAGTCTGTTGATCGAAATTACAAAATTAATAACATTTGGAGCAAATTAATTGTGTTTGTTAGATTAAGGTTCTCGTTCTTTGAACTGCCGTAATGGGTTGTTTGATTCTTCTAAGTGAGTCTGTTGATCGAAATTACAAAATTAATAACATTTGGAGCAAATTAATTGTGTTTGTTAGATTTACGTATCATAGACGAATCAACAAATACAAGTTTATTAATTTTCAGATCATGAATAATTATTAGTATAATTCACTTTGCTGACTCGTTCAATTGCAGCGAACGGTTCTTTTCCTCGCTAAAACATGATAGTGACTTTTTTATTGGAAGGTGGGGATTTTTGAATGGAATGCCTGGAAATTTTACTTAGTTTTTAAACTTACAAAAGGCAAAAGGGTGTATTGTTAATTTATTACAGGGTAGTAAAACATGTTGTAAAATGCATTAAAGGGAAATTTTAATGATTGAGTCTAACTTGTAACACCTGACTTGCAATACTGCGAGCTACCGACGTCCGACTTAATGGCCCATGAGTGACGTCTGCTTTTTCACTCCAAAAGGTACAAATCACGATTGTAAGTTAGGGGTGTGCGAGTACTCGAAACTTCCGAGTTTTCGGCCGAGTATTTTAGTACTCGAACTCGACTCGAAACTTTGAAAACTACTCGAAAGTTCGAGCGAGTATTTCCCGCCGATTTTCGGACGATCGCTAACGATCACGATCGGCCAAAACGCGAAGTAACGGCCGCAAAAGACAATCACATCACGTAAAATCGGCCGAAAATTACAACCGCGAACGATTGCGACCGGCCAAAACGCGTAGTAACGGCCGCAACGGGCAATCGTATCACGTAAAATCGGCCGAAAATGACGACCGCAAACGATTGCGACCGGCCAAAATGCGTAGTAACGGCCGCAAAAGGCGATCGCATCGCGTAAAATCGGCCGAAAATGACGATTGGAGCGCGTCATTTCGGCCGTAACTAACGATTTCGTTATTTAATATTGATTGTAAGCGATGTCTGGACCAGGTGAAATTAGACAAATGACAACCGGGTCCTGTTTCATCGGCTGGAAATGAATGTCACACCGTGTTTTGCTTGTCAATACGTTTGTCAGTTTGATTGTACTGGCCAAAACTTTGTATTGCTACTCATGTATTAGTTAGAAACCATGTTTAGATTATCAAATCTAGGATGGTATCCAAATCCCATTACACTATTTTAAACTACCAACTGATGGCAACTACTCGCTCGAAAATACTTGAAACTCTAAAATAATTGGCACTACTCGACTCGACTCGACTCGATTTAAAAAATCACTACTCGCACACCCCTATCGTAAGTATTTCAAAAACGATCAACTGAAATTACCTTTATGGTGAACAAAGGGTAAAATATCTGGGTCATGACGCTCCTTCTGTATCCACGCCTGTGTTGACAATAGCCATGTGAGTGTGAGAGCTATTGTTGAGGTAACTTTACGAAATGCAGTTGTGACTGTCGGCGACATTTTTGATTAAGATCAAAAAATTAATTTGTATATACAAACAGTGGGTAATAGAAGGGCTCATTTGTAATTAATTGCAGTCTGGTCAAAATTGTTAATCGTTGATATTGAGCCCAGTTTCTAATATGAGTCTTTGGAGTCGCTGGATAATTTCAGTTTGTTAAAGCATAATTGGCTGGGTTGTGTATAAGTGGTTAGGGTGGTTGCTTCATAAACTGAGGTTTGTTGTCAGATTGATTCCTAGCAAAAATCTTGAAAATGGTTGGAATGTTCAAAACTGGATCCACCTGCCATAATAATTAATAATAATAATAATAATAATAATTCTTTATTTGTTTCAACAACATACATACAGTATAAAAGTTAACATAAATATTGATCAGAGCTCATGTACAAACTAAACAATAATTTACTTGGCTGCCAAGCTGATAAAAGTTCACACATAATATATAAGAAATCAGTGAATCAAAATACCCAACTATATGAAGAAACATTTAAACATAGTTTTTGCTTCCTTCAACAAAAACCTTATAGTAAAATACCCCCGTAGCAGCAAACCTGCGTACTCAGCGAATTTCCAATGCATATATATGTATCTTAATACCACATAATACCAAGTTTCATCAATATACACTCATAAAAAAACGATTTATGACATTTTAATTATTCTCCATAAGAATAACATGGCGGCTGAGTATGCAGGTTTGCTGAAGGAAGGGACACAACAAAATGGGGTTTTATACAAATATCAAGTAACTCAAGTAGGTAAAGCCACATACCAAATTTTATTAATTTATGTTTATAATTAAGGGAGATACCACGTTACTTATTCTCCATAAGAATAACATGGGGGCTGAGGCCACAGGTTTGCTGCTACGGGAACTACAGGCAAAACAATGTTTTTTAGTGGAAGTATCAATAGACCACAACAATATGAAGCAATATACCAAGTTTCATAACGATAAGTTGATAAATAAGCGAGATATACAATTTTTATTATTCTCCAGAAGAATAACATTGGACAACGTACTTAAGAATAATTTAAGAATAAGAATAAGAATAAGAATAAGAATAATTTAAACATAGTTTTTGCTTCCTTCAACAAAAACCTTATAGTAAAATACCCCCGTAGCAGCAAACCTGCGTACTCAGCGAATTTCCAATGCATATATATGTATCTTAATACCACATAATACCAAGTTTCATCAATATACACTCATAAATACCCCCGTCGCAGCAAACCTGCGTACTCAGCGAATTTCCAATGAATATATATGTCTTAATAAATATGTCTTAATAACACATTAAGCCTCTTACCAGTTCATAAGAAATATATTCATAAATAAGCGATATTTAAAATATTCATTATTATCAATAAGAATAACATTAGGGATGAATATGCAGGTTTGCTGCAACAAGGAACACAAAATAATGGGTTTTCATGCAAATATCAACAGAACTCATCTAAGTGAAGTCAAATACCAAGTTTCATCCATATTCATTCATAAATAAGCGATATATGACATTTTTATTATTCTCCATAAGAATAACATGGGGGCCGAGTACCTAGGTTTGCTGCTACGGGAACCATAGGCGAAAAATTGTTTTTTTGTTCAAACAACAACAAACCACAATCAGATGAAGCGATATACCAAGTTTCGTCAGTTTATGTTCATAAGTAACCGAGATATAAAATTTTTCTTTTTCTCCATAAGAATAACATTGGACAACGTACTGTGTTTAGCACTTTCAATATCTCAGTAACCAATTGACGTAGAGCAATGATCTAAATACCAAATTATTTGTTTTTTAAGCTGATTTCAATGGTATGAATTAAAATTTGATTTAAATAACAATTACATTTGAAAACTCCAAAAAGCCCATTTTGGGGTACAAAACCCCCCCAAAACCCTCCTTCGGATGGTGCGATTTGTCTGGTTTTCGAACTCGTTCAAATAAATTGTACTTTACATATTTTTACCAAATTTTATTAAGATCGGACGTTTTTTACGAGAGTTATCATGCTTACGGACACACACATATATATATATATATATAAATATATAAATATATATATATATACATATATAAAAATTTGAACGAATGGTGTTTTTGGCATCTGGGGACCTCAAAACGAAAAGTTATCATGGTCTCGGGCTTAAGTCTTACCATGAGACCTACGGTAATAGCTTCTTCCCTATACGGGAAATTCGCTAAAAGTCACATAAAACACAAATAAGACAAATCTATTTCTTTATAAACTTTTATTCACAAGTAAGAAGGTAAAATAATAATAAAAGAAAGGAAGGTATGTGAGTGTATTTTAATACCCCCGTCGCAGCAAACCTGCATACTCAGCGAATTTCCAATGAATTATAACATAACACATTAAGCCACTTAACAGGGATTCATAAGAAATATATTCACAAACAAGCGATATTTAAAATATTAATTATTCTCCATAAGAATAACATTGGGGATGAGTACGCAGGTTTGCTGCAACAAGGAACACAAAATAATGGGGTTTTATGCAAATATCAATAGAACTCAGCTAAGTGAAGTCACATACCAAGTTTCATCCATATACATTCATAAATAAGCGATATATAACATTTTAATTATTTTCCATAAGAATAACATGGGGACCGAGTACCTAGGTTTGCTGCTATGGGACCCATAGGCGAAAAATTTTTTTTGAGCAAACAACAATAAACCACAACCAGATGAAGCTATATACCAAATTTCGTCAGTTTATGTTCATAAATAAGCGAGATATACAATTTTTCTTTTCCTCCATAAGAATAACATTAGACAACGTACTGTGTTTAGCACTTTCAATATCTCAGTAACCAATTGACGTAGAGCAATGATCAAGATACCAAATTGTTTGTTTTTTTTTATGCTGAATTCAATGGTGAAAATTAAAATTTGATTTAAAAAAAAATTACATGTGGAAACCCCAAAAAAACCATTTTTGGGGTACAAAACCCCCCCTAAACCCCCCTTCGGATGGTGCGATTTGTCTGGTTTTCGAACTCGTTCTCGAACTCGTTCAAATAAATGGTATTTTACACGTTTGTACCAAATTTCATTAAGATCGGACCTCTTTTACGAGAGTTATCGTGCTTATGGACACACATATATATATAAATATATATATATATATAAATATTTATATATATAAATATATATATATATATATATATATAAATTTGAACAAATGTTGTTTTTGGCATCTGGGGACCTCAAAATGAAAAGTTATCATGGTCTCGGGCTTAAGTCTTACCATGAGACCTACGGTAATAGCTTCTTCCCTATAGGGGAAATTCGCTAAAACACGATTTATGACATTTTAATTATTCTCCATAAGAATAACATGGCGGCTGAGTATGCAGGTTTGCTGAAGGAAGTGCAAAAGTGCAAAGTGCAAAACTTTGTTTAGCACTTTCAATATTTCTGTAACCAATTGACGTAGAGCAATGATCAAGATACCAAATTGTTTGTTTTTTTATGCTGAATTCAATGGTGAAAATTAAAATTTGATTTAAAAAAAAATTACATGTGGAAACCCCAAAAAACCCATTTTTGGGGTACAAAACCCCCCCTAAACCCCCCTTCGGATGGTGCGATTTGTCTGGTTTTCGAACTCGTTCAAATAAATGGTACTTTTCACGTTTGTACCAAATTTCATTAAGATCGGACCTCTTTTACGAGAGTTATCGTGCTTACGGACACACATATATATATATATATATATATATATATAAATTTGAACGAATGTTGTTTTTGGCATCTGGGGACCTCAAAATGAAAAGTTATCATGGTCTCGGGCTTAAGTCTTACCATGAGACCTACGGTAATAGCTTCTTCCCTATAGGGGAAATTCGCTAAAACACGATTTATGACATTTTAATTATTCTCCATAAGAATAACATGGCGGCTGAGTATGCAGGTTTGCTGAAGGAAGTGCAAAAGTGCAAAGTGCAAAACTTTGTTTAGCACTTTCAATATTTCTGTAACCAATTGACATAGAGCAATGATCAAAACACCAAATTGTTTGTTTTTTTAAGCTGAATTTAATGGTGAAAACTAAAATTGGATTTACTAAAATATTATATGTAAAAAACTCAAAATACCCATTTTTGGGGTACTAAACCCCCCCAAAATACCCCTTTGGATAGAGCGATCTGTCTGGTTTTCGAACTTAAAGTCATAAATGATGCTTTACATGTTTGTACCAAATTTTATCAAAATCGGATCATTTTTACGAGAGATCGCACTCACGGACACATATATATATATATTGGTGCCAAGAACCAATCTTCCAATCTTCTTCAGTATATATATATACAGTTTTGAACGAATGGTGTTTTTGGAATCTGGGGACCTCAAAATGAAAAGTTATCATGGTCCCGGGCCTAGGTCTTACCATGCCGACTACGGTAATAGCTTCTTTCCTAAAGGGGAAATTCGCTAAAAATACAATAATATAAACAAAACAAAAAATTACTATTACAATTGTCCCAATAATAGTACATAACAAACAACAATAATATCTAAAATAAGAAAAATAAACACATGAGCATGAATTTTATTTAAGTTGTACTAGTAGCCTGTCGCGGCTTCGCTCGCGATCACAACGTAATATTATACTGACATTCCCGTATAAATATTGTGTTACCGTTCCAAAGCCAACATGGCCTGCTGATTAACTGTGTTTACTCTATCCAGCTGATTGCGTAAAACTTATAGTTTTTACCAATGTTAAGCTTATAGGAAAAAACTCAACTTTAAGGGGCCACAGGGCCTCACTCACAAATATTTCTCTATAAAAAAAGTTTCCTGCACAACTTCACGTTAGGCTCCTTCCAAAAACATAAAAATCAGTTCAGTAGTTTAGGAGGAGTGATTGTCACAAAAAACCTGCTTGCCTATTAAATAAGTATAGATAGATTAGCCTATTTGAAAATCATCTTACTTATAACTTTAAAGAATACATCAGTTTCATCAGAGTAAATAAATGCAAGTGCTGTATTCTGTGGTCAAAATTAAGAACTCGATCAAATCATCACCATATGTTTTGTTATAACCAAATGTGAATTGGCAAAAGTTCACAGGTTTAGCAACAGATAGTAGCACATTCGCTGAAATTTCAAAAGCCTCCTGGACGAAGGCTTTTCATGGGATATTTTCCAAACCCAAAAAAGGCACATCTAGAGAGAAATAGCTTTAATTTGATACCAAATATGTAGAGAAAAATAAATTTCTTAGGGTCGATATGCTGCGAAGAAAAATTGAGAAATTCTTTTAATAATATAGATAGATACACATATACAAAAATAAGTTCAACCAATGGTTCCCTATTACTAATTTTAAATTTATAATAGCCTTTTCACATCATCCATAGTAAAGAGCCAATTAAGTACTAACCTTTTAAATACAGTTATATTGGTTGCTTCCTTTAAAACCCCTTGGTAAATTGTTATAAATCTCTGGTCCTAAATATTCTACTGTTTTCATAAAATAAGTTAATATTTCCGTTTGATCTCAGTCGTTTCCTAAATGCATTTACATCAATTTGGTTATCTCCACTTTTTTCATAAAATATTCTTAAAACTATATACATATAGTGCATATAGTACATATATATCTAAGGTGCAAACTGTTCAATTCTTTAAAAAGCGGCCACGAAGATTCTCTAATAGCCTTACCCATTATAATTTGTACAGTTCTCTTTTGCTTTTTTATGATTGTAGATACATTTCTTAGGTACGTCCCTCCCCAACACACTATTCCATATTGTAATCTACTGTTTACCAAGGAAAAATAAACTGATCTTAAAACTGTAATTGGAGCAAAATCTTTTATCAGGAAAAATAATCTCAAAACTGAATTTAATTTATTACTCAGGACATTTATGTGGGGTTTCCAATTTAACTCCCTATCTAGTTGGACCCTTAAATACTTTACCGAAGTTTCCCTATTAATGATAACACAATCTTTTCCACATTCATTCATTCTACTGAGGCAACTTGTACATTTATACTTTACCGGATGTTCAAATATGACATTACTTCTCAAGGAAAAATTAATATACTACGTCTTTTCTGGGCTTAAAATCATGTTATTTGCAGAAAACCACCAACACAGTGCTTCCAAATCGTAGTTTATATTCTCATTAATCTGTTCCCAAGTATAAGCAACATAACAGAGTGCAGTGTCATCAGCAAAAGATGTTAATTTCCCTCTTAACCGCCCATTACATAGATCATAGATCCTGGTAGGAATTGAGAACGGCGATTATGTCTCGGGAATTTTTCTTGACCTGCAGAAGGCTTTTGATTGTGTACATGTTGATATTTTACTGGATAAATTAGAAAACTATGGAATTCGTGGACATGCATTTAACCTGATGAAATCTTATCTAAGCAACCGCAAACAATTCACTTGTGTTAAACATGATGGATGTGAGTACTTTTCTGACAGGGTCGAGATAACCTGGGGAGTGCCACAAGGTTCCGTTCTTGGGCCTTTACTCTTTTTGTTATACATAAATGACGTTGGTGAAATTGGCATTCCAAACCAAACCATTCTTTTTGCCGATGACACTTCTCTAGTTTGCAAACAATCAAATATAGTCAACTTTGAAATTATTACAAACATACAAGTTAATAATATAGTTCAGTTTTATAATGCAAATTGTCTTACCGTAAATGCAAATAAATCAGTTGTTTTAGATTTTAATTCTTTAAAAAAGTCACCCTTTGAATGTACAATAAGCATTGATGATCAGTTGATGCCAAAAACTGATTCTATAAAATTTTTGGGTCTTATTGTTGACAAATATTTATGTTGGAATGACCATGTGGGTGATCTGTGTTTAAAATTATCACAGTCTGTTTTTATTCTCAGGAAATTAAGTAAAATGTGCAACATTGACACTTTAAGGATGGCTTATTTTGCTTTTTTTTATTCAAAAGTGATGTATGGGATAGAAATTTTGGGTTACACATAATATTGACAAATTATTTAAAATTCAAAAAAGAGCTATTCGTTGTATAGCTGGTTTAGGATATCTTGACTCCTGTAAGGGAAAATTTATAGAACTTAGAATAATGACTTTACCCAGTATTATTGTTTATAAAGTATTACTACAAATGGCACTAGGCCTATCTGGACTAAAAAAACACCAGGACTTTCATTCCTATAACACTCGAGGCGCTAATAACTTAGTTGTAGAAAAACATAGCTCTAAAGTGTACGCATTGGCAACTCAAAAATTCGGACCTAAATTATGGAACGCCCTTCCCCAGAATTTAAAAATTTTGGCATATCCAAAATTCAAAAAATCAATTGAACTCTTTCTCTTAAACAATCCCTTGTATAAAACTGAAGACTTTTTTGCCTTAATTAGCTAAGGCATTCCTCTTGTATCTTTTAATCTAGTTTTAGAAATTATTTTATTTGAGTTTAATTCTTTTTTTGATGATATGTTTCAATTGTATTACTTAATGTTATATGACGAGCTGGAAGATGTAATCCACACATTGTATTACTTACTGGCAATAAATTGAGTATTGAGTATTGAGTATCATTAATATATATGAAGAACAGAATTGCACCCAATACCGACCCTTAAGGGACTCCGATGTTAATTTGTCCCTTTTGGCTAGTTTTAGCGAATTTCCCCTATACGGAAAAAGCTATTACCGTAGGTCTCATGGTAAGACTTAAGCCCGAGACCATGATAACTTTTCATTTTGAGGTCCCCAGATGCCAAAAACACCATTCGTTCAAATTTTTATATATGTATATATATATATATATATATATATTTTTGTGTCCGTAAGCAAGATAACTCTCGTAAAAAAGGTCCGATCTTAATGAAATTTGGTACAAATGTGTAAAGTACCATTTATTTGAATGAGTTCGAAAACCAGATGAATCGCACCATCCGAAGGGGGGTTTTGTACCCCAAAAATGTGTTTTTTGGGGTTTACACATGTAATTTTAATTTAAATCAAATTTTAATTTATACCATTGAATTCAGCTTAAAAAAAACAAACAATTTGGTATTTTGATCATTGCTCTACGTCAATTAGTTACTGAGATATTGAAAGTGCTAAACACAGTACGTTGTCTAATGTTATTCTTATGGAGAAAAAGAAAAAATGTATATCTCGCTTATTTATGAACATAAACTGGCGAAATTTAGTATATGGCTTAATCTGGTTGTGGTTTATTGTTGTTTGCACAAAAAAACAATTTTTCGCCTATGGTTCCTGTAGCAGCAAACCTAGGTAGTTGGTCCCCATGTTATTCTTATGGAAAATATTTAAAATGTTATATATCGCTTATTTATGAATGTATATGGATGAAACTTGGTATGTGACTTCACTAACATGAGTTCTATTGATATTTGCGTAAAAACCTATTATTTTGTGTGCCTTGTTGCAGCGAACCTGCGTACTCATCCCCAATGTTATTCTTATAGAGAATAATTAATATTTTAAATATTGCTTGTTTGTGAATACATTTCTTATGAATCCTGTGAAGTGGTTTAATGTGTTATGTTATATATTCATTGGAAATTCGCTGAGTATGCAGGTCTGCTGCAACGGGGGAATTATTATTTATTCTAACACACTAGGTTCTGTTTTTAAGGTAGGACTTGAACCAGTTAAGTGCAATTCCTCAAACACCATAGCTATTCAGTTTGTACAAGAGTATTTGATGATCTACGGTATCAAACGCTTTTTTTATGTCCAGAAATAGCCCTGTTACTTTTTTCTTACTATTTCTACCCTCAAACACTCGTCCCATAAAATCAATTAGCGCTGCCTCTGTATTTAGTCCTGCTTGAAAGCCATATTGATTAATACTAAACAAATTGGTTTTATTTAGGTAATTAATAAGTTCTTTCTTCATGATTTTCTCAAAGATTTTTGCAAAACTTGATAGCAGGGATATTGGCCGATAATTACTGCAAAATTGTGTAGATATAACTTTGTGTATTGGTATTACCACAGCTTCCTTCATTCTTTCTGGAAAGATTCCGGTACTAAAACTTAAGTTAACAATAAATGTTAGTACATCTGCTATTTTTGGGAATATTTTCTTGATTAACAGTGAACTAATACAATCCAACCCTGGAGACTTGCCAGCCTTTAAAGACATAACTATACTCTCCACCTCCTCTTTCTGTATATAACTTAAAAACATTGACATTTGTTCATTTTTTGTAACAAAAATCTCTGTGTATGGCATGTTTTCCAGATTAAACACCTTTGCTCCCATTGCTAGCAAGCTTTCAGCTACTGATAAAAAGAAACTATTAAATTCATTTGCAATTCTCTCATCTCTGACTAACACATTATTAACTGTTAACGCCTCAATTTCAACAAAACCCTTTGATTTTTTACCAGTAATTTCATTTAATACTTTCCAGGTCTTTTTAGAATCTCCTCCACAGTTACTAAATTGTCTGGTATAATAATCTCTCTTCAAATTTCTAATTTCTGTTTGTAATGTGTTCCTGACGGTTCTAAACTGTGTTTTTTTTTAACTCTAGATTGTTTGGTTGCTTTCAATATATGTCAATAGACACATAAAAAAGATTGGCATATACTATTTTCTCATTCTTATAATAGATAATATATTGTCAAAGTTAAATGGAATTTGATATAATTGGGTGTATCTGTTGATGTAATTCCCTACCCTAACAATTAAAATATTGTAATGTTTTTATGTAGAGAGAAAAATCAAGTTCATCGATGTAAATAATTGACCCAGCGTATATTCCCATTTTTTTTAGAAAGTATAAAAATATGAGATATAACTTTAATACAAAAATAATAATATACCTCATAACAAGTTATAATACATACATAAAAAATGCCACGCGAGTTTACCTGGAATTTTGGGATTTTGACCTGTAAAACCTGGAATTATACATGAATTTTGAAATGCAACTTCAGTGGAAACCCTGTTGTAAGATAATGACTCAAAGAAATAATGTTGGTCAGCTGACTGATATATTGCTTTCAACCGGACCCCACCCCGGTAATCGGCGGGAGTAACCTAAGGCCTTTGTAGCGCGGATATACTGTGGAGTACGTAACACTTAAGATGCATTGCTATTTTGATTACTACAGCATTAAATCAAAATTTCGATGCTTTTCGATGCATTGCACACCCTTGATATTTGTTTCTCTGACAGTCTGAATTACCTTTAGGGCCTACCATAATTTCATTCAGGATCATCGCTTACTTGGTGGTGCGATATGAAAACGAGTTCGCACGCAGCACGCTGACGTGAGGGAAGTGAATTTCCACATAAAAACTTAAAACTCAAAATCAGTGTAAAAACAAAATTTGTCAAAATTTGTCCAATTTTTATTGAAATCTGAAAACATTGATTTTTTTTGGCTGTTCTGATACTCCAGGTTTCATTTACTTGCAAAGCTGGGAATACAATTTTGCGCATTGTAAGGTTAGGAGAAGGTCCAGACAGGCTTGAAAGTAGGCGTGAGGTTGCTGGGGATGATAAAAGTACTCTTAACAAAGGAATAACAGGCTTTTCTAGTGTAAAACCCCCATAAGACAAGTACTGTGTTTAGTCGATACACATTTTCTTTAATGACTCGGTAAATATTTATGCTAGATTGACGAGAGAGGGCTTAATACTTTCGCCTCTCTAATTCCCATCTTTTTACATACATTGATTTTACATCTGGGGCTTTTATGATCCTTTTTGGGCCCAAAAACTCGAAATTTGAAAGATTAATCCCCAAAAAAAAGGTTTAGAGTTTTCCGATTGTTTTGCCCAACGAACTTGTCCAACTGATTACAGGAAGGAACGTCCCTACCAAATTTTAAGTAAATCGGACAAAAAATGTGACCGCTAGAGTGCAAACATATATCTATGTATATATATATATATATATGATTGTCTATATATATATATATATATATATAAAATTTTGAACGACCCCCCAAAACGTGTTCTGGGGGTCACGTTAGAAACTTCTATGGTGGTCCCGGGCTTAAGTTTCACCGTGCGGGTCATGCTAACAGTTCACTTTCCAAATAAAATTCACTAATAATACCTATACTAAAGACAGTCCGTTTTGTTGTTGTTGTTGTGATAGTACCCATTTTGCGGAGTATGTTTTTTATTGTGGTTTGGAATAATGTGAAATTGAATGTTTTATTGATAATTTATGTAATCTTTAAATGAATTGAAATATCAAGTAGTGGATTGGGTGACACTCGATGAGCTTCCTAATGATTCTAATGATGAAAGTCAGATACTGATTGTGAATAAAAACTCTTAAAAAATTAAAATAAAAAACCCTGAAGGTCATAAAATTAGGGAAACCAGAAGGCCAATGAGTTGATGATTTCTACTAACTGACAAATCAGTTTTTGGCAATCCTTTTCCTTCCTAATTTATTAATTTAGATGTTAAATTAAATTTATAGGTCGTTCTGGGAAGTTGGAAAACATAATTTTGTGAGAAACCTGAATTAGCGCTGCACCTCTTTAATGAACTAAATTCAGATTTTGGCCTGGATACTGTTAACCTCACAGTTTAAATAAATACATGTAATAATGATCCCAAAACTGTAATGTACCTTTGGGATTTGTCATAAGATATTATTTTTTTGTTACAAATATTATTTAACAAAATATAATGCCCCCGGAGCAGCAAAACTGCGTACTCAGCGAATTTCCAATGCATATGTATGTATCTTAATGCCACATAAAACCAAATACCAAGTTTCATCAATATACATTCATAAATAAACGATTTATGACATTTTAATTATTCTATTCCCCATAAGAATAACATGGCGGCTGAGTGTGCAGGTTTGCTGAAGCAAGGAAAAATAAAAATACCCCTGTCGCAGCAACCTGCGAACTCAGCAAATTTCCAATGCATATACATGGGTATCACTACTACCTAGAGCCACTTACCAAGTTTCACAAAAATACATTCATTAATAAGTGATGTATAGCATTTTATTTATTCTCCATAAGAATAACATTATAATTGAGTACGCAGGTTTGCTGCAACAAGGAAGATAAGAAATATGGTTTTTTTTGCAATTATCAATATAACTCAACCAGGTGAAGCTACATACCAAGTTTTATTAACTTAGGTTCATAACTAAGGGAGATATAAAACTTTACTTATTCTCCATATGAATAACATGGGGGCAGAGTATGCAGGTTTGCTGCTACCGGGAAAAATCAACAAAAACAATTTTTTTGTGCTAATATCAATATACCACAACTAGTTGAAGCCACATACCAAGTTTCATCAATATACATACATAAATAATCAAAATATAACATTTTATTTATTCTCCATAAGGATAACATTGGACAACGTACTGTGTTTAGCACTTTGAATATCACTGCAACGGTTGGACATAAAACAACAATTAAAACGCCAAAATGATTGTTCTGTAGAGCTAAACTGATTGGTAGAAAGAAATGTGGAGTTTTTAGTGAAATTATCTGAGGAAAATCTAAAAACCGTATTCCCATAAGATTAACATGGGAAATTTTATGGACACATTTTTGACTTCACCACAACCACTAAACCTAGCTTAATGATTCAAGATACTGAATTGATTGTTTTTCAAGCTCTATCAAATGGCTTTAACCAAAATCTGGTGTTTTTTAAATTTTGGGATAAAAAGTTCAAAAAACTGATTTTTGGACAATTTTAAACCCCCTTCCCACAGACCGATCGATCTGGTTTTTGAACTTAAAGTCATAAATGTTACTATCCACATTTGTGCCAAATTTCATCAAAATCGGGCGCTTCTTTCAAAAGTTATCCGGTAACGGACACACACACATATATATATATATATATATGGATATATATATATATATATATATATATATATATATATATATATATATACATATAAATTTGAATGAATTGAGTTTTTGGCATTTGGGGACCTCAAAACAAAAAGTTATCATGGTCTTGGGCTTAAGTCTTACCATGCCACCTATGGTAATAGCTTCTTCCCTATAGGGGAAATTCGCTAAAATGGGGTTTTATACAAATATCAATATAACTCAAGAAGGTAAAGCCACATCCCAAATTTGATTAATTTTTGTTCATAATTAAGGGAGATAACACGTTACTTATTCTCCATAAGAATAACATGGGGGCAGAGTATTCGCTGCTACGGGAACTATAGGCAAAAAAATGATTTTTAGTGCAAATATCAATAGACCACAACGATATGAAGCAATATACCAAGTTTCATCAGGATAGGTTGATAAATAAGCGAGATAAACAATATTTCTTATTCTCCATAAGAATAACTTTAGACAACGTACTGTGTTTAGCACTTTCAATATCTCTGTAAACATTTGACGTAGAGCAATGATCAAAACACCAAATTGTGTGTCTTTTTAAGATGATTCCAATGGGGAAAAATTTAAATTTGACTTTTTCAAAAATTATGTGTAAAAAACTCAAAAAACCCACTTTTGGGGTACAAAACCCCCCAAAATACCCCTTCGGATAGACAGGTATTCAAACTTAAACTGTCTGGTTTTCAAACTTAAAGTCATAAATGCTGCTTTACACGTTTATACCAAATTTCGTCAAAATCGTATTTTTTTACGAGTTATCGTGCTCATGGACGAATATATATATATATATATATATACATATACAGTTTTGAACGAATGGTGTTTTTGGCATCTGGGGACCTTAAAACGAAAAGTTATCATGGTCCTGGGCCTAGGACTTACCATGCCGACTATGGTAATAGCTTCTTCCTTATAGGGGAAATTCGCTAAAATTAACTTGGATTGTTTTATTATAGGTAGGCCTAGTACGTTCTTAAAATTTTGTCAAGTTCAGGGGGCTATAGAAATTAAGGCGATTTGATAATCACAGTACTGTATTTGATAAATTAAAATCTATCAAAACTGTATCATTTTTTTTTTTTTTTAAAGTGTGTGACAATCCTACACTCATATATTTGTCTAGTCAGCCATATTTGTTCCTTCTCCTACCTTGAAATAAATTAATAAGCCTTCCATATTTTTTCAGGAAATATCAACAATTCCCTTATGACGTTGCGCAATTGCTTGGAGATTCTACGTGAGAATCAGATCAACGGCACCAACAAGCTGGTCCCGTATCGGGACTCCAAACTTACTCACCTGTTCAAGAACTTTTTCGACGGAGAGTGCATTGTGCGTGTGATAGTGTGCGTGAACCCAAGATCGGATGACTACGATGAGAATCTGCATGTGATGAAGTTTGCGGAGATGAGCCAAGAAGTCCAGGTGGTCAAGCCGACTCCTCTGCGGAACATTGACAACTTGCCGCCAGGCCGACGAAGGGCCAATCAGGTAAGTTATTTACGTTTCTTTACTTCTTCATTCATTGAAAACAATCTGATCTCTTTTATTTATAGAAATTCAATAAATTATTGCTTAATTTTGTCCTGTGGGTGTGCAAAAATTTCTTGTGGGCCTATATAACCCCACAAACAAATTGTTTGAATTTATTTTTAGCGAATTTCCCTTATAGGGAAGAAGCTGTTACCGTAGGTCTCATGGTAAGACTTAAGCCCGAGACCATGATAACTTTTTGTTTTGAGGTCCCCAGATGCCAAAAACACTATTCGTTCAAATTTATATATATCTATATATGTGTCCGTTAACTCGATAACTTTTGAAAAACATCCGATTTCGATGAAATTTGGCACGAATGTGTAAAGCAACATTCATGACTTTAAGTTCGAAGACCAGAAATATTGTACTAAGGGAAGCGGGTTTTATGGGGGTTTTCAATTTTTCAAAAATCTGTTTTTTGAATTTTTTCCCCTAAAATTTTTAAAACACAACTTTGATTTTGACCATTTTATAGAGCTTAAAAAAGCAAATAATATGGTATTTTTAATTACTAACCTAGTTTAAGTGGTTGCAGAGAAAATCCAAAAATCGTGTTCATAAAATCTCCCAACTTTGTCTTATGGGTAAAAGGTTTTTTTTCACAGTTAATTTTACTCTAAACTTCACGTTTGATTTTACCAATCGGTTCAGATCTACAAAACAATAATTTTGGTGTTTAAATTTTGTTGATTCTACGTCCATTCGTTGCAGAGATATTCAAAGTGCTAAACACAGTACGTTGTCCAATGTTATCCTTATGGAGAATAATTAAAATTTGATATCTTGATTATTTATGAGTGTATATCGATGAAATTTGGTATTTGGCTTCATCTAGTACTGTTGTACTGATATTTGCACGGCAAAACGATTTTTGTTGATTGTCCCCAACAGCAAACTTGCATACTCAGCCCTAATGTTATTCTTATGTACAATAAGTAAAGTTTTATATCTCCCTTGTTTATGAACATAAATGATTAAAACTTGGTACGAAGCTTCACCTGGTTGAGTTATATTGGTAATCGCATAAAAGCACATTTATTATATTTCTTGTTGCAGAAAACCTGCATACTCAGCCCTAATGTTATTCTTATGGAGAATAAATGAATTGCTATATCACTTATTTAAAAATATATTTGTCTGAAACTTGGTAAATGGCTCTATGTGGTAGTGAGAAACATAAAGGCTACATACATTAGAAACTCGCTTAGTATGCAAGTTTGCTGCAATGGGGGTGTTTGATTTTACTAAAAACTTTACAGAGAGGTATAGTATTACTTATAGTTTGTTGAGCCGGACAAGGGAGCCTAGTGACTTTAACGCGTTGGCTGCGGCGGACCCCGATCAGGGTTTTTTCTCAACATAGAACCTTATGCAAATTTCATGTTTAAACATGTTTGCAGCAGCGAAAGTGTTAAGCATTGGACAAACGAATATTGTAATGTCAGTGCATCTTAAGTTTTATAAAACTATAATATTCGTTAAAGTAGTAAGGAAACCACAATGAATAAAGGAAGCTTAATATTTTAGCCTCTTTCAGTGAACAGGTTCTCTGGATCTCAACATATTTTCTGAATAGGGAATGTGCCATTGACGAGACAATTAACAGCAAAAAATGTTAGAAATTTGATTTTTTTTTAAATAGGCTAGGCCTACAGTTTTGTCTAGTAAAATGCTCTCATCAGCATGTTAAGGAATATTAAGAAAGTTTTGTCGGTCGACGAGTAAACTTTTTTGTAACACAATGTGTTAAAGCATCTTAATCTTTTTGATTAATGAATCTTAATCATCGAGTCATAATTTATGAATTGGGCCAGTTGCAGTTTTTATTTATTTTAATTAGTTTATGTTATGTTTTTGTAATATAGAATATGATTATCTACTTCCTGTTTCTGATTCATTTGCTCATGCAGATATAGTAGTCCATTTTGTTATTTTAAGAAATCACTACACAACAGAAGGTTTTAGGTTAAGCAATTTTTGTTACCAAAATAGAAATCTTGTGGTTTTCAGATTTTCAAACGTGCAATGGCAAATTTAAACGAAGCCCATAATGAGAACATTCCCATTGATGTTGGCGTAAATGCTGTGTACAGGTATGTTACTTAATTTATAAATATATTTCTTTCTGTACCGTAATCCTTTACAGTAAAGTAAGAATTGTCCATGCCCACTTGTACATTGAGACACCTGTTTAGAGTTAGTTGAACTGGTTGCTGTGAGATGGTGCCACCAGTATGTTAAATAATAACTATAACAGCGGACAATTAAGTTGACAGCTGCGCTGTAGCCAATAGCATGATTGTACATTGTCACTGTTGCCATTTTTCCATTGAAAATATTACCTGAATGTTAGCTGGTGTACAGTTTAGGCGGTGCAGCACGTATACTATTGGCTGATCTTGGTTGATAGCCCGGCAAACCACGCCCTGAACTGGCAATTTATTTGTCTGCTATTATAAACCTGAGAATAACCCCTTACTTATAATTTTATATGGAGTTATGTGGGCTTTTTTAATTTTTATTTAATTTTGTATATATTTTAACCCTAACAAAGCATATATTTTTCCATTCTGTGAATCATTTAGCTCATGTTGATCTTGAAATTTGAAACTTAATAAACAAACTAATTTTATTTCGTAAGTAACCGCAATGGCACATAAAGACAATTTTTTTTAAATATGAGTTTTTTATTTTGCCTGTGTTGCCTAAGCCTGTCTTGTGTATCCAATAGCAAGTCATAGTGTTTTCGGATTGTCCTTCTCTTGCTGATCAAATTGAATACCCATATGGTTGATATAGGTAGAATCATTGTTTATATTTTGTAGGGGTGTGCGAGTATTCGAGCTTTGAGCTTTTTCGAGCCGAATATTGCATTATTCAGCTCGGCTCGAGATTAGAAAAAAAGTTTGAGCCGAATATTTAAAACGCCGACTAGTGAAAAAGTCGTATACAAATGTAAATGTAAAACAAAAACTTTCCAGAATCAATGTTAGAATTCTCGTAGGTTTTTATCAGTAGAGCTCCATAGCAGATATAATTTAGCAATGCTAATGCTTTCGGTCCTTCGTAAAAATAATTAAATATAAAAGTACAAATATTTTAAACTGTCGACCTGATCAACCAATGCAATGGATCTACTTTCTCTACGCTCATCAATTACATCAAGTGGACAGCTACACAATTCTGTTTGCAGTACAGTGTTGCCGTTGCCCAGTTTAGTTGTGCAATATTTCACGGTTAATAATAATAATAATACAACAATCCTACTGCTCCAGAAAAAGTGCCTCAGCCAAGAAACTGAAATCCATGAAAACAAATTTTCTAACTGTTACAGTGGTACAGTCTTCACTGCAACTTACAATTTCGTACATTACACAATTTAATTCCCTGGAGTCGGAAATTACGTTTGGCAACACTATTAATTGCGAAATGTCTGAAGACGTTGAGTGAAGATGGTTATAATGTAATAATGTTTAGCGTGACCAATGACCAGGGACAAGGTTGTAGGTCATTATCGCCAAATCATGATGGCGTTTTGGTGTGCAGCCAAAATAGTACCCTCCAAAAATTGTATTGTTTAAAAATCGTCAATTGACATAGCATTTAAAGTTCTTAAAGAGATAAAGCGAATAGAAATACAACTGTAATTATACTGTAGTTGTTAAAGTTAACAATTATTGTCACATCGTTGCTGTAACACTTTACAAGTAAAAATCACTAATTGTGAGATTCACAAGATCAAAGGGGTTTTATCAAAATTCTAAATGGTCACGTCACGCACGTTATAATACCGGTGGTCATATTATTCACAAGGATATACTTGATTATATTCTAGGAACACCTAACCAAGGGAAAGACACGATCAAATTGGCGCAGTGTATTGTTTTTGAATTTGTGAATAAACGTCAGTAGAAAGTGTTTCATTTTTCAATTGTAGGCTATCAAATGGTTAAATCAGTGATGAATGAAGTGCATTGACGATCCTCTTCCACCAGGAACTTCTGCTTCTGAAACAGAAGGTTTCAGAAGCAGATATAATAGATTAAGTCTATTAGGTAATAGGTTAGATACAAGATCAGCTAGGCCTACGATTATTGGATAACTTATTTATGGGAGTAAAATAAGATATAATGATAGTTTACAGTGATTATATTTACAATATGGTTAGCTGCTAAGTGTCCTGGTTTAACTAACTTATATTAAAAGGATAACCTAAAATTTACTATTTACCCTCAGTTAAAGGTAAGATAGGCTTACTGGGTTTATGGCAATTCCCTAGGCTAGGGCCTAAATGTTTGGTTACATGGAGGGTACATCTTGAAATAGTCTGTTTATTTTGGCTGTTATAAAAATGGTAATAACTACATTAGGGCTTATCAGCCTAGTCTGTTTATTTTGGCTGTTATAAAAATGGTAATAACTACATTAGGGCTTATCAGTCTAGTTTAAAATATGTAATTCTCTTCCTTTATGCTATTTTTTTCTATGTTCCTACTTTATATTAAAAGATAACTGTTCATTACTATCAACAATTGGTCTCAATAAATATTCCTTCTCAGTAATCATTTTGTTATTTTTGCACTGTAGGCCTTTATTTAGGCCTATTGAAATTAGGGCTATAATGAATATAGAAGAAGAAAATGAAAGATGACCAATATTGAAAATATAAAATTATACGTACAAAAATTTGGCTCGGGTCATAAAATTATTACCGGTATATTGTACACCCCTAGAGAAAATTCCCATAAAAAAGCTCGGCTCGAGAAAGCTCGAAGCTCGAGAACTTAGAAAAAAGCTCGGCTCGAGTCAGAAATCACTACTCGCACACCCCTAATATTTTGAATAGATTTTCAATAAAATTCATGCAAAACAGTGAAAAAAACCTCAGCAGTATGGAGAAATATAATGGGCAGTTTGAGGGTTAATAAAAACAAGGATAGTTATACAAGCTATTGCTCTGTATAATTTTCCGACCAACTACAGTTATTTATTAGATAATGAAATAATTATTTACAAAGATATTGTTGTTCTACCAGTTGGTCAATTTCAAAATTTCTATATAGAGTAATTAATTTCAAAGTAATTTATCTCATCATTAGACTCTTAAAATTCCTCATAAAAACTGTAGTCATTGCATTGTTACTTCATAGTGGCAAATGCTTCATTCAAATGCATATTAAATCGGGTGTCTTTGAAATTACTTTAGTCGTTAAATCCAAATCTTTATCATTCTCTTTTAGCGAATTTCCCCTATAGGGAAGAAGCTATTACCATAGTCGGCATGGTAAGACCTAGGCCCGGGACCATGATAACTTGTTTTGAGGTCCCCAGACCCCAAAAACACCATTCGCTCGAAACTGTATATATATATATATATATATATATATATATATGTGTGTGTGTCCGTGAGCATGATAACTCTCATTAAAAAGATCCAATTTTGATGAAATTTGGTATAAACATGTAAAGCAATATTTATGACTTTAAGTTTGAAAACCAGCCAGATCGCTTCATCCGAAGGGGTATTTTGGGGGGGTTTCGTACCCCAAAAATGGGTTATTTGAATTTTTTATGTATAATTTTTGAAATAGTCAAATATTATTTTTTACCATTGGATTCAGTTTTAAAAAACACACAATTTGGTATTTTGATCGTTCCTCTACGTCAATTGGTTACCGAGATATTGAAAGTGCTAAACACAGTACCACTTGTCTAATATTATTCTTATGGAAGAAAAGAACAAATTTATATCTCACTTATTTATGAACGTATACTGAAAAAACTTGGTATATAGATTCTTCTGGTTGTGGTATATTGATATTTGCTCAAAAAAATTTTTTGCCAAAGCCTCCTGTAGCAGCAAACCTGCGTACTCAGCCCCCATCTTATTCTTATAGAGAATATTAAATGCTATGTCCCCCTTAATTATGAATATAAATGAATAAAAACTGGCATATGACTTCTCCTATTTGAGTTGTATTAATATTGATATTAGCATAAAAATCCATTTTTTGTGTTCCTTGATGCAGCAAACCTGCGTACTCAGCCCCAATGTTATTCTTATAGAGAATAATTCAAACACTACATATCGCTTATTTGTGAATATATTTTTATGAAACATGGTAAGTGGTGTTATGTAGTATTAATACATTTACAGTAGAGCGTCGAAAATCCGAACGTCAAAAATCCGAAACGTCAAAAATCCGAACCTCTCCTGAGGATGTTATTAATACTGTACTGTATTGAATTAGCACGGAAACGACATATGTTTTAAAATTTCGCGCCAAACTGCCGGCGCCCGGCGGGGGAATGAGTGAGCGCGCCGAGCCAGGTAAATGACCTTGGGCGTGTCTATTTTTAACCAACTACAGTAATGTACATAATATACGTAAGTACAAAAAACTATTGTTTTTGTTTCATTTACTATAGCCTAGAACTGCATATTTAATAGTGTAGGCCTAATTATGTGTCTAAGAGGCATTTCTAGGTTATGTTTGAAAATCCGAACAAATCGGTAATCTGAACCACCTACGGTCCCAATTGGTTCGGATTTTTGACGCTCTACTGTATATCTCTAATGGAAATTCGCTGAGTATGCAGGTTTGCTGTGACGGGGGCATTTTTACTTATAACACTAACATAAGAGCATAACACTCACAATGACTAATTAAGAGCAAATTTTGAGCCATAGTTTTATCGTTATCATAGCAAGACTGACAAAATTTTAAAGAATAGTGATTTAATATTTATTTTATCATAGGGACAACTCGGGGACTACAGGTTTTAAATATATTGAATTTTAAGTGTGATGATGAGATAAATTATCTCGAAATCGGTCCTATTATTAAAATGTGACTGGCTTAAAGTAAAAGGTAGGTAGCCCTAAATCATTATTTTATTACTTTACATGTACCGTAATTTTTGTAACACTTAATGTGAAACACCCTTTGTGTGTTCTTTGACATTGAACTGCTCAACATAAGTTTTTAGAACTGAATGAGGGAAGGAGTGATAGAGAAAGTCTACGAGCTTAACATTGCTTGTTTAAAATCCATTTCTGGTGATGGTAAATGGATGTTATTTAACACGTTCGCTGCGGGGCACTGCTATAGCAGTGCTCCGCTACCGGCGCGCCTTGCTGACAGCTGCTATAGCAGTGCCGCGCTCCCCTCCCAAATATTGCTTCAGTGTGAGCCCAACACTCGGCCGGGAACGTTATTATCGTTGCCAGCGTGTAGGTTAGAATGCAAGCTTTAATTTGGTGTAGGTTGGTACTAAAATTTCCCGTAAAATCCCGTCTGGCACCACATTTTGTCCCAGTTCGGGGATTTTCTCCCTCCGAGTGAAAATACAAAGGGACTGGCTACGGGTCCAGGCAGTGCTGCTACCTGTGGGTGTTTCAGTGAACTACGTCCACTCTCGAGGTAACGCAGCACCATCACCGCCGCTTTTTTTCGATTTGTCAGACCGAAATATTTGGCTGCCAATTGCGTTCGCTGATTCGCTGGCGCGCCGGGGCTGCGCCGGGGCTGCGCCGGGGCTGCGCCGGGGCTGCGCCGGGGCTGTGCCGCACATTGCGAACGCCCGCCAATTGGGTTGCCGCAGCGAACGTGTTAAGAGATTATTGCAGAAATTTTCCATTACTGATTAGTAATCAAAGTTTCTCGACAAATCTGGAATCTGATCCCAAAACATCATGAAACTTTGTTTACTAAACAGCAATGCAAAATGTCTGCAATATTTTTTTAAAATAACAAGCTTACCATAACGAGGAGTTCTTGCTGTAGGCACATGAAAGTAACAACACAAGGAAGATATTTAGTTATGGTCAATTTGTTGATTTTCTCTATCTAATTCCTATTCAATTGAATAGCCAGATCCTAACCTAAAAGTAAAACTGATTTATAAATGTTTGTTGGCAACTGTACAGATAGTTTATTGTATGTTAACCGTATTGTATCTTACTGTGTCTATTGATTGTAAATTGTAATGTGTAATATCATAATCTGCCAGAATTGTGGAGTGTTCAGACATGTTCCTAACTCATATATTCTCTGTGGAATAGTGTTATTATCTACTCTTGAAAGTAAAATTATATGTATTTTGTACAGTTTGGCTTCTCAGTTTCCTGACATGTGCTTAATGGGCCCGGAGGATGACCGGCTGCTAAAGAACCTCATGACATTTTTGGAAGTTGAAATTGCTAAAAAGAAAAAAATGGACATTGAACTCGAAGAAAAAGGTATTCTTTAAAAAATAATAATATTACCGTGATTCTTTTTTAACACTTCTGATACTACAGACTTTAATAATTGCACTAAATTTAACATTACATTGTTGATCGTAGCAAATCAGGTAAGTCGTTAGAATGGATTAAAATAACTACTTTCATCATGCAGTTTGATTTTTAGTTGTCAACTTATTAAGTAAAAAATTGGTTTGAATTATAAGATCCTTCATTAGAACTAGGGATGAGTCGATTCCAATTGTAGATTCTCGATTCCACCGATTCTCAGGCTTAGAATCGGATTCGAGAATCGATGGCCCAAATTCGATTCCGATTCTATTGATTCCAGGCCGTCGATACTATTACCATTTACCCGCTGTTTACCCAGATGTACGCCGCTAACCATCGAAAATTCTAGTCGAATAGTTGAAAATTGTATAGCTTCTCCCGCCGTGAACCCAGATTTACGCCGCTAACTAATGTTTAACAAAATATATGACTGAAATAAAGAAAATAAGCCTAAAACCTATTTGTTTATAATTAACTATACAAAGCTCCTAAATAACATTAAAGTATATTTAAAAGTGTTGATCTATAATCAAATTATTTTACAATTAATTATTATACAAATTAATTATTTAAAAAAAATTGCTTCCTAACTTTTATACAAAAATTAAAACCCTAAATTTAACATTTACATTAGGGGGCCTACTAATGTATTTTTATCGGTCAAGAATAGTTAACATCCAAAGTAATTGTTTTATAACACAAGAAAACCAATTTTTAAAAATTTCATGGGAGATTTAATGTAGGCTAACTTAAAGGATAACAATTATATGAAAAATTAACATGCGATTCAACTTAGTTTTTTTTTTATATTTTAATGAAAATAATCACCAACCAACTGATTGTCTCAATTTATAAAATAAAAATCAATTACTGACTAACTTATTGTCTTTAATCATTTTTAAAACATTACTTTGCTATTTCACCTATTATTAGGAATCTAGAATCGAGAATCGATTTGTAAGAATCGGAACCGGAATTGGAAACAACAAAATTGGAATCGACTCGCCCCTAATTAGAACTTTCATTTTTATTCCCTTTTATCATAAATTGAACAAACCTTTTCAATTTTACAAAAACTTTTCTTTTTCAATATTAGAAAAAATTATTTTTTCCAGAATTACAACTTTTCTTACAAAATATGAAATTTTAAATCCTGAGCAATTTGGTTTTGTTGAACACAAATCAATTTTAAATGCTATTTCAAGATATGTGAAGACTGTAATTGATTTTATTGAACAAAAATGCCATATTGCCTCCATACAATGTGACTTAACTAAAGCTTTTGATTGCTACTTGAATCATAAAATATTACTAGAAAAAATGGAATATTTTAGAGTGCGAGGATTAGCCAAACAGTTTATTGAATCTTATTTCCAAAATAGATTTCAACAAGTTGAATATAAGTCTAAAAAAAAAATAACGATGTTTCACCCTGGAAAAAATTAATATAGGTATTCCACAAGGATCTGTTCTGGGACCACTTATGTTTATAATTGTTGTGGCAGACCTTCCCTCAAATATTATAAGTGGAATTACAACTCAATTTGCAGATGACACATCTGTGGTGGTTGCCAATAAATTAACTCAATCTCTAATGTTATCATTAAAATTGATTTTAAATGAGTTAAATTATTGGTATAGTGCAAATTAAATTGGTATAGTGGTCTATTATTGAATAAATCTAAGATGAATATTCTTCACTTCCAGTTTAAAAAATCTAAAGACAAATTATTAATTATCGGATTAGAAAATGAAAAAATTTCTGAGGTCTCTGAAGTAAATTGCATTAGGAATAACTTTAGATAACTACTTAAACTGGAATACTCAAATAAATAAAATCATCAACAAATTAAACTCTGTCTGCTTTAATCTGAGAGTATTAGCAAATTTCTTCAATTTTGAAAACCTAAAAATTGTTTATTACTCTTATTTTCAAAGTATATTACTATACTGCCTCCCTGTATGGTTCGGCACATCTAAGGAGAACCAAAAGAAAATTTTTAAATTACAAAAACAAGCAATAAGAATTATTTGCATGGCAAACACAACGAGCCAAGTCGGAAACTCTTTGAAAAGGCAGAATTTATAATAATTTTTGGACTTTATACTATAGAAATTTTGAAATTGTATGTAAATGAACGAAGCGAAATAAAAGAATTACAACATAATCATAATTATCACACTAGAAAACAATTCATCGTTCAACATCAAATTCACAGATCCACTACATATGAAAATTCACCCCAATGGGAAGAGTCATAAATCAAATTAAAAAAATCGAAGTGATTGGAAGAACAGAATTAAGAAAAGTCAAAGAAATTATAATGAACAATCCTTTATTTTCATTGGATGAATTTTTTAAAGAAGAAAAAAAATAAGATAACATGAAAAAGTAGAAAATTTAAGCTGCAGTATTTTTAGATCTAAGATATTTTTTGTAAAAGCCTACACAATTTATAATTGTTTTTCGGCAAATAAATATTATTATTATTATTATTATTTCATTTGAACTAATGGCTGTATAAAATTAAACCTTATTAATTTTACTCTTTCATGTACAATCTCAAGAACATTTAATCTATTCCACCAATTTTGTTTAGAGAAAGAATTCCGTGATATCCTTATGAAGAGTGAAGAGGAGTTGATGTTAGTGACACACAAAAGCAGTTTGCTCTCTTCGGAATTAATTACTTACAAAGAAAAGGTAAGCAAGTGGCTAAATATTATGTAAGTTTTTTATATCTTTTAGATATTCTATTAGGTAAAAACAAAACAATTAAAATGTTAAGTGTTTTTGAGTATAAACACATTTTATTACCCAGTTATCATATCAGTTTCTTATATCTCTGTGTTTGCTCAATTCCTATGATTTCATTATTGGTTTCCATCAGTTATGCAAGTCCTACTCTTATGACTGGCAAAATTAAATGTTCTCAAATCTCATGTACTGCCCTTTGAATCAGGTATAATCAATATTCTGATATCTGGTTCACTGTTAGCAGGACCGCAGGACCAGTATGAAATAAAATGATTTTCCATTGTGCTTGGTGACATTTTCTAAATGTTTATTAGATCATTTTATTTAAATTTACTTTATAAACAAATGACCCTCATTTATGTATAAAACATCATTCAGGACTAAAATCAGTTATTACCTATAAATTCCTCGTATTCAGCATACAAGGGATCCCATTATTTAAGGGGGTGGATAGTGATCATTTTAATTCCATGACATATACAATCTTATCTAATGCTAACTTTCAGCTTTCTATCCATCGACAAACCTAACATCTGGATGTGTTTGATCAACCTAGCTGAAATAGTTCTTCAATAATGTAGAACAGAGTAAAGGTAAATTTATATAAAAATTTAAATCATTAGCTTATCTTTTCCAACATTTGTTTGATGAAAATATAAGATCAGCTTTATTTAACATTTGCTTTGACACACTCTGTTACAGATTGCAAATCTAGAATCACAGCTGGTCAAGAAAGACGTTGAAAACTCCTCTCTGAAGAAGCAAAACTCAGGCTACGAAAGAGTCATCAAAAGATTGCAGGACGATGTTAGTAACATTTTGCTCTTCTAAAAATAATATTATCGAGGATTTAATTCTTATTGATTAATTTCATCGCTTTCCAAGCTTAGTGTTGATTGTATTAATATCTGTGCCATTGGGCTCATTTTTGGTTTATTGTATTGGCACTATTCTTGTAAATGAATAATTTTGATTCTTTAATGTAATGCTTATTTTTATTATTGGGTTGTAAAGTTGTTCATTAACAGGACTAATAAAGAAATATCACAAACTGGGATGGTTTTTAAATGCAAAAAAAGGTTTGTAAGTTATTGTTTTGGCCTTGGCCTAAACTGAAATAGGCCTATATTGGTAAAAAACGGTCATACAATATTGTCTAAAATCTCACATTGCATAAAGTAACAGAATAAACCTATGGGGTATAATAAACTATGCCATGTTGAAATTAAAGCTTGATGGATATGAAGATTTATAAATTAAATTAACAGTCTTCCTAACAATGTCAAACTATCCTTTTCTACCATCAACACAAAGAATATAAATACAAATAATTGTTATGTAAATGGTTTCTTAACACTTTGACTGCGCATAGGACGTGAGACGTGGTCCCGCCATGCAGCAACTGTTCTGTTAGGTGCGGTCACATTTTCAATTCTCGGCTAACAAATAGCAAAAACACTGTACAGTGCTATACTGCGTAACAACTAGACGTAGTTCTACAAAGTGCCAACAGGTCGCAGCACAATCCAGATATCAGTAGTCAAACAGGGTCGCCATCTAGAGGACAATATGGGACGAAAATGAATGCAGGGCAGTCCCGTGACGGCCGGTATTGGGGGAAATTTACTACCAAACTACACAAAAATAAACCTCGTATTCTAAACGACACACGCAAAAAATATCGTACTCCTCCAGCCCAGCCTGAGCCCACAATGAGTCATTGTTGCTAAGAGGACTTGGTGGAAAGCCGGTGTCCCATGCACATGCGCCGCGGGACCGCGATGGGATGCGCCGCAGCCAAAGGTTTAATATGGTTGATGAATGTTGGCAGTAAAGTCACATGTTTTATTTATTATTATTATCATATTATTTATGTTATTGTTTTGTTGTTTAGTTTTCATTCAGTAATTAAGTTGTATCTTGAGAATACATAACTGTTTTAACTGAAACCCAATGTAGTTTTTATTTATGTTAATAATATACTGACATGGTGCCGAAACCCAAACACAATAAAAATAAAAGTAATACACAAATGAAAATGAGTTTGTTCATATCTACAATTCAGAAGACAGAGATAACTGAAGAGCAAGCCACCAAAGAGTCTTGTTGTCTCAAGTACCCAGATGGCACCTTCTTGAAGGAAATGGAAACAACAGTGGAACTGAGATTATACTGCTTCTGGCCTTGAAGGTAAATCAAATGCAGTACAAGTGGCATAGTTTATGTCAAGTTTAGGCCCTGATGTTTTAGATATATATAACAGTTTTGAGTTTGAGGATGGTGAAGATGTTGACTTAGATGAAGTTATTATAAGCTTTGATGAATCTTTTGTTGGTAAAACTAACGATGTATTTTGAAAGATTTTTGTTTAACAAAATCATACAAGAAATGCATCAATCATTTAAGGATTTTTTTACAAAATTAGTAAACCAAGCTAATTCTTGCAATTTCGAACAGTTAAAAAACAGTTTGACTAGAGATAGAATAGTAATTGGTGTATCGGATGTTAGTTTAAGAGAAAAATTCTGTCTGCTGATAAGCTCACTCTAGACACTGCAATTAAAGTGTGTAGAGCGCACGAACAAGCCAAAAAACAGTTGGTTGAAACATCCCCTGATAACTCTAGGTTGATAAACGAAGTTAGTTGGGACAGTCCTTCATCTACTTCTCAAAACTCAGTTTTTGACTGTACAAGATGTGGTTCTCGCCATGCTCCGGGTAAATGTCCTGCTTTCAATCAAACATGTAACAAATGCTTAGCCAAAGGACACTTTGCTAAAATGTGTAAATCTTACAAGACCTTTCTGAGTAATCATAACAAAACTGATGTTTTGGAGATTGTTGAGCGAGACATTAACAACTATCCATTGCACTTAGATAGCATTTCTAATTCAGTTAAGACCCAAGATTGGACAGAACTATTAACTTTACCAAATGACATCACTGTACATT
Organism: Allygus modestus; assembly: GCA_963675035.1. Taxonomy (NCBI): domain Eukaryota; kingdom Metazoa; phylum Arthropoda; class Insecta; order Hemiptera; family Cicadellidae; genus Allygus; species Allygus modestus. The sequence goes on from OY776115.1 coordinate 82,355,653, forward strand.
TTAAGTTAGACACAGGAGCTCAGTGTAATGTTATTTCACGTGATCTGGCGTTGGCTTGTGAACTAAACATTGTGCCTTCTGCAACAAAATGTCTTGTTTCGTTTAATAACCAAAAAAACACCAGTTTTAGGTGAAGCCGTTTGTACAGTGGTTACAAGAAAGACACTGTGTTATTTGTAATAGTTCCAAATGGGCATCAGTCTATCTTGGGAAGAGCGTTATGTGAAAAACTAGGGTTTGTCAAGCATATCGCTGCTATAGCTAATCAGCCCATATGTGGCTTATTTGATGGAATAGGATGTCTCAAATAATTTGAGTACGACATTGATCTCATTGAAAATCATGTTTTCAAAATACATCCAGCTAGACGAATCCCTCACCAATACGCGAATCAGTTAAAGCAGAACTAGACCAAATGGTGAATGACCAAATAATTACTCCTGTAATGGAGCCAACCCCATGTTTATCACCTATGGTTGTAGTTCAACAAAAAGATAAAGTTCGTACCTGTATTGACCCGTCTGATTTGAACAAAAATGTCAAAAGCAGACACTATCCATTGGCTACATTAGAGGACATCTCGGCTTGATTGAATGGTTCATCGTTATTCACAATCCTGGACTGTAAAAAAGGATTCTGGCAGGTTAAATTCTCACAAAGAACGTCTAAAATATTAACTTTTTCAACACCATGGGGTTGTTATTCTTGCCTACGCATGCCCTTTGGCTTGGTATGAGCTCCAGACGTTTTCCAACATATACTGTCGGACTTACTCAAGGGTATGAAGAATGTAGTGTTCAATGGATGATATTCTCATCCACAGTAACAATGAAAAATACCTTCAAAAGATCACAAATGAAGTTATGACCAGACTGAGTGAGTCAGGCCTCACACCTGACAAAGGTAAGTGTATTTTAGCTAAAAGGTCTATGAAGTTTCTTGGACACATAGTTTCTGATTGTAAGTAAGTTGCAAGTTGATCCTGACAAAGTAGCAGCCATATCAAGAATGAAGGAACCCACATGTTTGGCAGAACTCCAGAGATTTTTGGGTTGTAAACCTATTTATCTAAATTCATACCAGATGTTTCAGTTGATACACAACCACTTAGAGCTATAACAGAGAAAGATGCTGCCTGGGTTTGGGATACACAACATCGGGAATCGTTTAACAAGTTAAAGCAAAAGTTAAAAAAAACTCCAGTGCTCCGTTATTATGATCCAAATTCTCCTGTAACTCTTTCGTTGGATTCAAGCAGTTATGCGGTCGGTGTTGTCATGTTGAAATCTGGGCAACCTGCGGCTTATAATTCTAAAGCACTAACTCCATCACAGCAAAACTACAGTCAGCTAGAGAAGGAGACATTTGTAATACTAGCTGCTTGCAAAAAGTTTCATGAGTATATTTGGGGATGCAAGGACTTGATTATTGAATCAGACCATAAGCCTCTTGAAGCCATCTTAAGAAACCTCTGTCACAAGCACCTCCCAGAATTCAACGAATGTGTCTGAAAATTTTGTCATACAGGCCCAAAGTGGTGTACAAACTGGATTGAGAGCTTCATTTGGCTGACACTCTGAGTAGAGATTGTTATAATACCAATCAGGATGATAAACCACACAGTTTTGACATTCAGTTAATCATTCCAATGACTGCTGATACTGTGTCTAGAATTAGAACTGCTATTGAAAAATGCAATGAGCTTTAAAAACTAAAGGAAACAATACTAAATGGATGGCCTCATGATCAAGCTGCTGTTGGAAAGGAATTAGTAAATTATTTTACCTTCAGAGAAGACTTAAGTTGTTATGATGGACTCTTATTTAAAGGCAGCCGTTTAATAATTCCCAATGAAATGAAAGCGGGGAAATAATGCAGAATATTCACGGTCCTCACAAAGGTATTCAAAGTTCTCTTGACATAGCACGAGACTACGTATACTGGGTGAACATGGAGAAGAACAATATATATCAAGATGCAATGTGTGCAACAAATATCAACGAGATAAACCTCAAGGTGTTATTCTACAAGAAGAAGTACCTAAGAGGCCATGGCAGTACATCGGAGCTGATGTTTTTGAATATGAAGGAAATGATATTTTAGTAGTGGCAGATAGTTACTCCGGCTATTTTGAATGTGAACAACTAAGAAACAAAATCAGTGCCATTGTTGTAATGCAACTGAAGAAATACTTTGCAGTTCATGGAATTCCAGATGAACTGAGAACTGATGAAGGGCCTTGTTTTGCCTCCACTGACTTTAGCCATTTTGCATCTGAATGGAAATTCCATCACAGAATTTAAACCCCTCTTTTTCCCAGATCGAATGGTTTGGCAGAAAGATATGTCCAAGAAGGAAAGAATCTAATCATTAAGTGTCCAGAGGAACAATCTGACATTTATCTTGCGCTTCTCCACCATCGCAATACACCAAGAGGTAATCTTGGATCGCCAGTTTAACGGCTAATGAGTAGGAGAACCAAGACTCTAATTCCATCAATCAACCAACACCTCATCCTAACTGTCATAAAAGATGTGTCAAACCGACTAGAGAAGATTAAAAGAAGGGAGAAGTTGTTTTGTGACAGAAGGAAAAAAGAGCCCGAGGAATTCAGAGTTGGAGAAAACGTATTCCTCAGGTTAAAACCAAAATATTGGTTACCAGCAAGAATAGTAAAAGTAAGTCCAAAACCACGTTCTTACATGATTGAAACACGTTTTGGATGTGAATATTGAAGTAACGCTTGGTTTCTTAGGAAAGATAAATCATTCCTTGTATCAAATAAAAAAACAGAAAATGATTACACTCCTCCTACAAACACTTCATCTGTATTAAGACGCAGTCAGAGAACCAAGATTGCGCCGAATCGCCTTGATTTGTGAAGGAGGGATGACAGTAAAGTCACAAGTGTCATATGTTTTATTTATTATTGTTATTATGTGATTTATGTTATTGTTTTATTGTTTAGTTTTTATTCAGTAATTAAGTTACATCTTGAGAATACATAACTGTTTTAATTGAAACCCAATGTAGTTTTTATTTATGTTAATAATATACCGGCAAATGTTTCACCGCTGTCACTGAAACTGTATTTAATTTGGTTTGGTCAAGTTTAAACTTTTTCCAAAAACTAATTATTGGTAGCAAAATTCTGTATTGTTCCCCTAAAACCAATTAACAATCCAATTACTTACAAATTTAATTCCATGAAAATTCACTGCTTTTTAGCCTTTTGGTATAAATGGAAATAGGAAAAGTGAAAATCATTTCATCACTGTGTCGTGTCTTTGGTCCCTCACCATTTGTTATTGTTGCTGTAAAATTCAAAATTCAAAATTGTTATACCATGAAAACTAAAAATGTGAATTTTGACTATTTCGTTAAAGAGGGAACTATGTTAACGGATTTCTACAGATTTACTGACAAATTCAAAAGTCTGAAATTCATCATTACAAAGATTTAGTATAAACCCTCGCTAAGCCTGTGGTGCTTTATCTGATAAAGCACCATGTATATTGGTCTAACCATTGACTATACACCTGTAGTAGACGGTAAATCCAATGCTAGGACCCATTAACAAAGCTCAATAGCACAATCTAGTAGGTGCGGTCGGCAACAGGGGCTATCTCATGTGCTTTCTCCTAGTAGACATTACACAAACTACTTGAAATTGTAGAGGCAGACGAACAGACAGAGCATGCTTGATTGACACTGGTGAAAGAGAAGTACATCGTCGACAACAGTTTGGAAACAAGTTTTTAACAGTTATTCAATTTTATTTTTATTTCACACAACCTTTGTTAAATTAAAACGAATATTAAAACTTCCATGTTGCGAGGAAAGCGAAACAGTTGTTTTATTAACAAAAGGAGATTTAAAAATCCCGCCACAGCCGAGCTGAGCACACCAAGCGGCATGAGCCAGAGATACGTCCACTGTGTGTGCGATGGTGGCGAATTCTATCCAATGCTGTCGGAACTACGTGGAGAGTCCTGCCTTTTTTTGTTAACATAACCACCCATTACGATTGCTGCCTAGTAAGGTGAATGGCATAACAGAAGTACCAATTTTAAATTTCCCTAAACTGGTACTGGGTTCCTTGTTACTGTTAGGATTTCTTAAATCCGGGTAATTATGTTATGTTCATGAAATAATTGAACATTGAATCTAAAATATGTAATATAATTGTACAATTTTATCTTGGATTTATCCTACCCTAAATTTGTTTAATTCTTGGTTAGTTACCATACTTATTTTTTAAACTGCCAGTGAACTTTTCTTGAAAATTTGCTATGGTACTTTGTCACTTAAATAAATAATTTTTAATGTTTAGCTTTTTTTGGAAAACTAACTAGATTTAACATTACATCAAGTCATAACAATTTGCCATGCCATTTTAAATTTGATTTATTTAGTTTTTTTAGCCTATATCAAAATTTGTTGGTTAAGTTAAAAGTATATTTGAAACAATCAATACAATCAGCACTAACTTATATCTCACTGTAACTAACAATTAGGCTGTTGACTTCAAACTCATAACAAATCATGTTATTTGTCTGTCTGCTTAACACTAACTGGCATTGCATGATTTTTAACAACCAGCTTCACGAAAAAGAGGCAGCTCTTAGCAAGCGACTGCAGGATAGAGAAAGAGAAAAACAGAGATACCAGTCGAAGATCGCACAGACTGCGGAGAAGCTGAATCAACAACTGGATAAGAAGTTGACTGACCAGAAGAGGAAGTTAGAGGTAAGACTACTACTAGTTAGTCGCGTCTACTATGTTACAACATATGAAACTAGTGAAGAATATTAGTGTTATACTTGTTTGCTAGTTATAAGTGGTAATTTAGTTCATATGCTAAATTTTGGACAGTTTTACAACACAGGTATGCAACATTGCACAAACGGGAGTAATTAGCAAAAGGCTTATACAGTCTAGGCGAGTATAACATGAGTACTTGTGGAAGATAACACATTAATTAGAGAGATTTCAAATTAATTCAGGGGGATTTTTTATCTAGGTTTTTGATCTCTCTTTTAAGATTAAGCCCAGGAGGAATTGTGTGTGTCTGTTGTGGCAGATTTGGGAGCATCCTAAACCTCATTCTCCATTGCATTGTTGGGCCTGCTTCATTACCTCTTATACTTATAAATTACATCTGAACCAAAAGATACCTTACCTATTTTATATTAAATCAAAAGTGTTAGAAGATATTAAGTTAAAAGTGAGGTGGGAGTGTAGTCATAGGCAATATTTGGGAATTTTTCACTGTTTATATATAAAGTTGGTGTTTAGCATTTCAATGCAATGATTATTATTAGATGTTATATTTCTTTACATGTACTGAATTTATTATTTTTTTGTTCATATCTGATCATGCCAAACAAATTATCATAAAAAGTTGTGTAGTATTTTGGAGAAATTTGGTTGACAGATCTAGCTTAAAAAGTGACTTTTGTTACAGATGGAAATGAAGAATAAAGAGCGCAAGTTGCAACAGGTGAAGCGGATTTTATCAGATGAGACGCTGAACACCCCCACTCCTCGATCCCTAGACACCCCCAGCATATACAACCTGCGGACTCCCTCGACAGACAGTGGAACCACCCCCTCCAGTGTCACCGTGCGCAGAAGGGTAAGTGGGTAATCCCATGCCCACAGGCAATATTGTACTTGACAGTTTTAGCGAATTTCCCCTATAGGGAAGAAGCTATTACCGTAGGTCTCATGGTAAGACTTAAGCCCGAGACCATGACAACTTTTTGTTTTGAGGTCCCCAGATACCAAAAACACCATTCGTTCAAATTTATATATATATATATATATATATATATATATATATATATATATATGTGTCCGTTACCGCGATAACTTGAGTAAAAAACGTCCGATTTCGATGAAATTTGGCTCAAATGTGTAAAGTGACATTCATGACTTTAAGTTCGAAACCAGAAATATCGGACCACGGGAAGGGGGGTTTATGGGGGTTTTAAATTTTCCAAAAGTAAGTTTTTTGCATTTTTCACCAAAAAATTTTTAAAAAACTTAATTTTGGTTTTGACCATGTTATAGAGCTTAAAAAAACAAATAATATGGTATTTTGAATTATTAACCTAGGTTAAGTGGTTGCGGAGAAAATCAAAAAAACCTGCTCATAAAATCTCCCATGTTAATCTTATGGGAAAAAGGTTTTTGGCTTTTCCTCAGTTCATTTCTATGTAAACTTCACATTTGCTTTTACCAATCAGTTTAGCTCTACAAAACAATCATTTTGGTGTTTAAATTGTCATTCTACGTCCAACCGTTGCCGTGATATTCAAAGTGCTAAACACAGTATGTTGTCCAATGTTATCCTTATGGAGAATATTTAAAATTTGATATCTCGATTATTTATGAACGTATATTGATGAAATTTGGTAGGTGGCTTCACCTAGTACTGGTATATATATATTTCCACAAAAAATTGATTTTTTGTTGATTATCCTCTTAGCAGCAAACCTGCATTCTCATCCTTAATGCTATTCTTATGGAGAATACGGAAAGCTTTATATCTCCCTTAATTATGAACATAAATCATTAAAACTTGGTATATAGCTTCACCTGGTTGAGTTATATTGATAATTGCAAAAAACCCACATTTTTATCTTCCTCGTTGCAGCAAACCTGCGTTCATAGCCCTAATGTTATTCTTATAGAGAATAAATAAAATGCTATATATCACTTATTTATTTAAGTATTTTTATGAAACTTGGTAAGTGGCTTTATGTGGTAGTAAGAAATATATTCATTCATAGGAAATTCGCTGAGTACGCAGGTTTGCTGCGACGAGGGTATTTGCTAATCCATTTACCTATTTTGACGAGAACCTCACCGCAGTTTGTAGTTTTCTCTACAGGTAGCTCCACTATACAGATATAGCTGCATTACCAGCAACGTAAATGCTGGCAACAAATCCATTTATTTTACTTTTACAGTTGGCAATACTTGTGTTTTGCCAACACGGGATTTTTTTCTTAGGCATTTTAGGGTATCCCATTTTTCCCTATAATGCTGTTACAGGGTCCCCACCCAACCGTGAAAACCGTGAAACCTTGAATAAGCCGTGAATTTTGTATACCGTGAAAAAACCTGGAATAAGCCGTGAATTTCGATATCAAACCTTAAAAATATATCAGACTTGAAAAACAATAACAAAATATCATATCAGAAAATATCACATTTATTTTCAGATAGGGAAATGTACAACAGAATTATTTAGTACGTTGTTAATATGGTGAATACCGCATCGTCTGCCTACTTGCAGATTGCAGCTGTGCGGAAGATTTAGGACTGGTTCTGGTTTCCACGGTGCAAAGGAACTCGGGCCGACTCGGGCGACAGTTGTTAAGTTGCTGGCGTTTTTTCACTTTCAACTGACTGCTGACTGACACTTGTGTAAGACCGTTTATGTGTCTTCTTTAATGTATTTCATTTGCCTATTGTTTTGTATTAGTCGGTGACAGTAGACAGCTACTGTAACTTAGACTGTTAACTATACGACTGTCGCGTCGGTAACTCGCCCATTCCGTTTACACGGAGCGTACTGCGTAGACAGCGTTGCCAATTCGAGAGAAATTACCCTTGCCGGTGATAATTTTGAACTTCGAGGGTAAAAAGGTGTAATTTTACTAAAGACTTTAAAAATATACAAATTTATATTATACTCTGTTTGTTATATACTTATTATTACAATCATTGATGTTTATTTATGATTAAATTAGGCCCACTACATTTCCCTACTTTATCGACCCTTCCGACTTTCATTACTGACGAATACTCACGAACTCCATGACAGAAATCAAGCTTTAGTAAGATTACATGTAGAGTGATCGTCTCATGTTAAAAACGTGGAAGAGCCACGAGTGCCAGGATGACAAGAAGTCCGCTAAGTTGCAGTAATGTCTGCAAGTTTTAACATCAACCAGACAATAAATAACGAAAATAGAAAATGGGGATTATTGTCACCTGTCTCCGCCTCCCTAATCCTAGCAGTTGATAGACTGAAAGATAGACAGCGTTAGCTGTTTTATAATTGTCGTTTATGGCTGTAAACAAAATTGCATCAGCTATTAGTCATTTATATACTGTGATTTTTTAAGCAGTAAAATAAATTCTGAGAAAAATCCGTTATATCTCGCATGAAAAAATTGAGACTAAAACTGGCTGGCGTGTGCAACTTCTATTTTCATTCTTTATTCTAAACTTTAAAATTAATTATACATCAGTGACATCTATAGGCGGCTCCTCAAACCTATCAAATTTCAAGCACATTTCCTTTATTTCATTAGCACTCTTTACTCAAATGCAGGAGTTTAGATTTTGAGGGTAATTTTGACGAGGATCGAGGGTAATTTGGGAAAAAGTGATTGGCAACTATGGATAGGCACAACTGCCAAAATCACACAACCGTTGTGCACACAACGGTTGCGCTGCGACAACCGTTTAAAACAACGGTTGTCGACAACTGTTGACCTTGACGTTGCGTTGTGTTTTCTTGCTAATACTGAAGGCAGTGCTAGCGTTGACAACTGCCTCGGCACAACCGTTTAGCTATGTGAATCAGCTTAGTTGCTGATAACCGTTGTCGTGCCGATAACGTTGTTGAATAGTTTTCTGTTGTCGGCCATCTGCTGAGGGAGTTGTTTAATAAAACGGTTGTTCACAACTGTTTCGATAACAGTTTGTCCTGGCGTCTGGCGTTGCATTGTGTCCAGCACCTGTATTAAAGCCGACAACTGCCATCGAACGATTATATTTTCAGTCATCGACATACTAATATAAAGGCGTTGTGTTTAGCATATGGAAACCTTATTTTAATGAAAAACTAATTGATTGTTACATAGAATAATGATTGTTATATACACTTTTTTATGTTTTGCAATAGTTTTTTAAGTAGGCCTATTATTTATTTGCTTTGTTATAAATTGTCCGACAACGTTTTAAGTAATTGTTTACCTATTTTAAGTCCAATTCAAATAATTTTAGTTACGATTACTTTAAATTATACAGATGTAGTTGTTCATTTGGTGGTTGTCGATAACAGCCAGTTCCGCACAACCGTTTAGCTAGACAACGGTCATCGCTACACAACGGTTGCAAATGGTAAAATGCAACACCGCAAATGGTTTGGCCAATGGCAACACTGAGCGAAGTAGAAATCACCAGCAACCAATAACCGATAAACTGGTGACATGACTAACGAAGACAATAAAACAATAAGAAACTCTAAAATAGTTCTTATTTCTCAAAAGGTTCACTTGAGATGTATGGTATGGTTTTATGGTTCTGTGACATCGTAATTGGAATGTTGGAAAGTTTTAACTTGTATTTGACCGCTGCGCCGCGTCTGCGTTGTTGTTTTGCGACCGGTATAGGTTTGTTTTTTTAATATTTCGACCGTGAAATTGACAATTTTTAGACCTTGAAAACCGTGAAAAACCCGTGAATTTGATTATTCAGTTTGAGTGGGAACCCTGTGTTACAAGATGACTACGGATTTTTAGCTAGTGACAATAAATGTAGATTATGCCCAGTTTGAACAAGATGTGCTTATGAAAACTTAATTTATGAAGGTTTAAGATATCTTTGATTAGACCAAAAGTTATTGGATTTTACTTACCCTACGTGCTTAGACAGTTAGATATTTTAAAGGGGAAGTCTGGTGTGGTACCACCAGAAAGGAGCGGGTATTAACCCCATTCATTCAAGAGGGGTATTAACACGTTGATGTTGGTCTTTGATATTGAAAGAGGTAACTGATAAGAGTGGTTAAGGTAGATGACAGACAGGTGTGGCCTGGAAATAACTATAAGTAAATACAGTGGAACCTCTATTAACCGTCACCTTCGGGACCGGGACTGTGACGGATAACTGAATAGACGGATAATAGGAACATCATAATATAAACGTGTACAGTAACTACATTTTAAAGTTTTTGGCAGAGAAATTAAAATAAACTGTGTACAAAAGGATAATACTTTCCACTACATACTAGTGATGTGTCAAAACCAAAACTTGAATCTCAAAACCACCAAAACTTTGGAAAAGTTTCGGTTTCGAGATTCGATCGGTGAGTTTCGAGAATCAAAACTCGAAACTGCTGAGATTTTTTGTGTCTTTATTGTTGTTTTTTTAACAGAAATCACGCCCGTGTTTCGATCAATAATGCAAAGGTCAAAAGCCTACTGTCATCGGTCGTCTACCTTCACCTTTTTTAGATTATTGATTTTTTATTTCTGAAAGAACAACTCTAACCAAAATATATAATTAGTTTTAATTAATTTTTCTGGATTTATTTTTCATAACCACACCCAGGCAAGTAAATAGGGTTTCGCGATTTGAGTTTCGAGATTTGAGATTCGATTTTGTAAGTTTCGGTTTCGGTTTCGGGATTCGAAATTTCTGGTTTTGACCATCACTACTACATACATATTTATGTTGTTTGAAATAATATAATAGCTCATACAGACGCTCAGACAATGTCGTACAGCGCAAATCCTGAGTCTAATAAATAGTAATATTCTTATAGATGGACGACGGATAACAGAGAGTGACGGTTTAAAGAGTGACGGCTGATCGAGGTTTTACTGTACTTAAAAATAACACCTATTCTTTGACACAAACTTTGTTAAATATATTTCATACCACCACTCCTCTTAACACTTTTTTCCTAATTCCTGGTTTGGATTTCTGTTTAAAGTACTGTGAAAAAAGCTGGGATAGACAGCTAACTCACCTGAAGAAACTGGTTCAAATGAGCACCAGCAACAATAAGAAGATATTTTACACTTACATTACATAATATTTCGTCTCCATTTGAGACTTCTTCAGATGTAGAGTAGCGAGACTGTGTTCATTTGAACCAGTTTCTTCAGGTGAGTTAGCTGTGTATCCCACATTATTTTCAATGAAACTCCAAAGCCAACTGCTTTTCCTTTGTAAACCTGTTTCAAATATAGGGGTGTGCGAGTACTCAAAACTTCGAGTTTTCGGCCGAGTATTTTAATACTCGAACTCGACTCGAAGTTTTGAAAACTACTCGAAAGTTCGAGCGAGTATTTCCCGCCGATTTCCGGACGATCGCTAACGATTGCGACTGGCCAAAACGCGTAGTAACGGCCGCAAAAGGCAATTGCATCACGTAAAATCGGCCGAAAATGACGACGTAAACGATTGCGACCGGCCAAAACGCGTAGTAACGGCTGTAAAAGGCGATCGCATTGCTTAAAATCGGCCGAAAATGACGATCGGATCGCGTAATTTCGGCCAACGATTGCGTCATTTAATATTGATGATAAGCGATGTCTGGACCAGGTGAAATTGGCCAAATGACAACTGGACCCTGTTTCATCGGCCAGAAACGAATGTCAAACCGTGTTATGTTTGTCAATACGTAATCCAGTTTGATTGTATTGGCCAAAAATTTGTATTGCTACTCATGTATTAGTTAGAAACCATGTTTAGATTATCAAATCTAGGGTCCCATTACACTATTTTAAACTACCAACTGATGGCAACTACTCGCTCGAAAATACTCGAAACTCGAAAATAATTGGCACTACTCGACTCGATTAAAAAAGTCACTACTCGCACACCCCTGTTAAAATACTAATAATACTGTACAGTTATGTATTCTTCAGGACTGCTTTTGATAAGTTTATACTTTACAAGAGCGTTGTCAGTGATGGTGTGATTGTTTGACAGGCTGCTGCCTACCACACCCCCGCAGCCCCGACTCAGTCCCGCAACCCTGCTGTGAGCAATCCCCGCTTCCGCAGGTTAGCTCTATTTACAATTGATATTCTTTATTAATAACATAGTCTGTTTATAATCTTAACCTAATCTATGAACAAATCTATTTTTTGTCCAATGGGTTGGAATCAGTATTGAACATGAGCAAGTCTTAGATTTTTTTGCAGCATGTTTGACAAGCCACCTCTTTTATCTTTATCACCTTTTTATCCCAATAATTTTCTATTGTTTGATTGCTATCTCAAATAATATGTAAAACTAAAGGCCACACAATTATTAATTTAATTCAACCCTATTAGGGATGAGTCGATTCCAATTTTTTTCGATTCCGATTCCAGTTCCAATTCTTACAAATCGATTCTCGATTCTCGATTCCGATTACATCGATTCCTAATAATAGGTGAAATAGCAAAGTAATGTTTTACAAATGATTAAAGACAATAAGTTAGTCAATAATTGATTTTTACTTAATAAATTGAGACAATCAGTTGGTTGGTTATTAATAAAATAAAATAAACTTAACAAAAATAAATAATAAAAAAACCTAAGTTGAATTGCATGTTTATTTTTCAAATAATTATACTTTAAGTTACATAAATCTCACATGACATTTTTTGAAATTGGTTTTCTTGTGTTATAAAACAATCACTTTGGATGTTAACTATTCTTGACCGATAAAAATACATTTGTATGTACTGTTAATGTTAAATTTATGGTTTTAAATTTTGTATAAAAGTTAGAAAGTCATTTTGTTTATAATTAATTTTTAATTATTGTAGATCAACGTTTTTAAATATAATGTATTGTTATTTAGCAGCTTTTTGTGGTTGATTATCAAACTAATTTTTAATGAAAGTTTTACATAATTTAATGTTAATTTCACTAGTATACCGTAGTAATATAGAAAAACAAAAACTGTTTAATATAAATTCATAATTCATGGGGAAAGGCGTGGTTGTATGATAATGACTTAAAGAAATAATGTTGGTCAGCCGACTGATTTATTGCTTTCAACTGGACCCCACCACTCCTCTCCCGTCCCGACATACTTCCTTACCTCCAAGGTCAGAATTTTTGCCCCCGACCTAAACACTCCCCGTGCCCCTCTCTTACTTATCTTACTTCACGTATATCCACAAATTACTCACCTGTTATTGTCTCCTTTCGTATGAGCTGAAAATAGATTTTAGGCTTATTCTATCTTTATTTCAGTCATATATTTTGTTAAACATTAGTTAGCGGCATCAATATGGGTAACCGGCGGGAGTAGCTATGCAAATGTGAACTACTCGACTCGAATTTTCGATGCTCAGCGACGTAAATCAGGGTTAACGGCGGGAGTAGCTATGCGATTTCAACTAAGATTGTAGCCTTATTTATCTTTATTTCAGTCATATATTTTGCTAAACATTAGTTAGCGCGCGTAAATCTGTAACTATGCATTTTTAAACTACTCGATACGAATTTTCAATGGTTAGCGGCGTAAATCTGGGTAAACGGCAGGAGTATCGACGGCCTGAAATCGATAGAATCGGAATCGACTTTAGGCCATCAATTCTCGATTCCGATTCTAAGCCTTAGAATCGGTGGAATCGAGAATCGACAATGGAATCTACTCATCCTTAAACCCTACACTTTATTATGAGGAAGGTTTATATGCTTGCTTGCTTATAACTCTGATCTCAAAAACGGCTCCAACGATTTCCTTTAAAGTTGTAATTAACTAATGTCTGGGTAAAAAATAAGTTCTAGACAGGTCTCGTCTCCAGGAAAAATCTAATTATGTAAAAAACTAGTTTGAAAAATAAAAAAAATTACATTGGTCTTGAGTTTCAAATCAAAACAAAATTATCATAACAGCTGTTTATAATCAATCAGTGAACTGTCGAAGTAATAATCATGTAGTTTAAGTATTAACATGTGGTTTCCTGAGAGCAGGACTAAAACCATTGAATGAAGATAACATTAGAATGGTCATGTAATATCCAAAATGAATCAAAGGGACATTAAGCTCTAAATAATATCTGGAGAGACCTTAAACATGGAGAAAAGAGGAAAACTAGCTAACAAAACTGTTCAGCAGTAGGGTGGCGTGGTGATATATTGCTCCAAGTCATCTAAAGAAACTTATTTACCTTCCCGAGCAAAGCTCGGCCCCCATGTACTTGTAGCGAGATACGTGCTGTCAATCAAATTACTATAGAATATTCTCGACCTTGATGACCCTGGCAGATTATGGTTAACCCCTGTTTACTGACCTTGAGATTTGATATTTAATTTATAACTGGATTGCAATGTTCTTTGAACTCTTCACACTTTTTTATATGTTTTATGCTTTTGATCCATGTTCCTTGGGATATGAAGGGCATCAATTTTAGTTGTTTCATCATTTTGGCATCTTTTGCTTGAGGTATTCTTCAATCGAATAGTAGTGTATTTGTTCCTCCACCACCTGACTTACCATTAGTTGTGTTATAGGTCGTGGTGAGTGGGTGAGGAGAGGTGGCTAGAGCACCGGCCCTGTGCCCCCGAACCCCGCAAAACAGAGCTGCAGCCTCCACCTCCTGACTTACCATTAGTTGTGTTATAGGTCGCGGTCAGTGGGTGAGGGGAAGTGGCTAGAGCACCGGCCCCGTGCCCCTCAACACAGAGCTGCAGCCTCCACCACCTGACTTACCATTAGTTGTGTTATAGGTCGCGGTCAGTGGGTGAGGAGAGGTGGCTAGAGCACCGGCCCTGTACCCCCCGTACCCCGCAACACAGAGCTGCAGCCTCCACCACCTGACTTACCATTAGTTGTGTTATAGGTCGCGGTCAGTGGGTGAGGAGAGGTGGCTAGAGCACCGGCCCTGTGCCCCCGAACCCCGCAAAACAGAGCTGCAGCCTCCACCTCCTGACTTACCATTAGTTGTGTTATAGGTCGCGGTCAGTGGGTGAGGAGAAATGGCTAGAGCACCGGCCCCGTGCCCCCGTGCCCCTCAACACAGTGCTGCAGCCCCGGTTGCCCCGCCGCAAGAGCATCACACAGCTCACAGATCCCAGTGACCTCACCCATAGGGAGAAGTATTGCCTCCTCACACAGCAGCAGGATAGTGACGGTGACCTTGAGACCTGCCTCTACAAGGTACGCAGTATCAACTTTACTTAAACTACATACCTAATATTTTTCATGATTAAGGCTGACTTAATAGTTTGAAAGAAAATTCACTAGCGGTAATTCTGAGCAATTATCCGGTCAACCCTAATATTCCTCATACTTAACTATAATATATGTACGGTAGTAAATATCAATATTCAGACCTAAATAAGTGTCGGAAAAGGAAAATATATTGTCAAACTTACCTTAGTAGTCATCTGGCTCGCTATCTGTATCAGCTTCACGAGTGATGTTAGGATGTTCGTTTTCGCCGTTATACAGATGACCAATTGCTCTGAATAGATGATGCACTCTTGTTTTGTAATCAGAGTACTTTCTTTTGAACATAAATTCAGCTAAATGGCCGATAAAATGTTGTTTCCTGTTTCCGTATCGAGGCACGCTTCCCCGCACTTCCCTCCACAAACGTTCAATGTGTTGTGTATGCGCACCTGTGTCGGGGTCAACAAAGTTATAACTGTGATTAACTGTTAAATGGGAATATCCTTCAAACTGTAAACAGTTGTATGTTTTCCAGCAATCACTAATGACTGTCGTGCCGGGGAGAATGTGTTCTTTTATTATCGGTAGCAATTCAGCATGTCCTCGTCTTGCTACTGGAAACAAAAAACATTTTTTAGATTCTCTTTCAAAACCTCCAAAAACCCATTCACCCTTTATGATTCTACCCCGATTGTATTTACGTTTCCCGATCTTCGCTTCGTCGATTTCGACAGTCTTGCCTGGTCCACCAATCACCTGAGATTCGTCACTACAAACAACTATGCAGACTTCTCTTAAGTAGTTACTCCAGTCTACAACTGCATGGTCAGACAGGTCTAGTTCGTGTTTCAACACATCATGACGTGGAGGCTTTAGTAATGCCCAGCAAACGACAAAGCGGCAAATAGTTTGCTTCGATAAATTATGATTTTCAAACCAAGTGTTTTTATACTGAGACACTGATTTCTTACACTGTTTTTTGATTTTTTTCTTATGCTTGTCTACAGTTGTAATGTAGTTGTGGCAATCAAAATTGTGTTTATTAATGTTTAACGACATAACACTACTACACGACGGACATTTTTTATTGCGTGGCAAAACACCATGATTATACAAAAATGTATCTAATAGATCGGAATTGTCTGACAACACAGCAAAACTCAAAATAGTATTATCACATTCAACACATAGAAACGGGTTCGCACTACTAGTACTAGCCGACATCACGCACAGAACTGACCAGCCGCAATAGCGTTCATTGTCAATAGCCTCGGCTTGGACTTTGACCCCGTTATCGCTTCCTGCCTTATCGCATTACGTTTGCGACGTCTAATTTTACATTTTATTATTGTCTTTGCTTGTCTATAACATTATACTAAAGTATGAGAAATATTAGAGTTGACCGGATAATTGCTCAGAATTACCTCACTAGCTTTTATGGGGAAAAAGCTATTGCTGTAGTTAGAATAGGAAGATTTTGGTCCATGTTTTTGTGGAGCGTAAATGCCAGAACACCATTAGTTTTAATTTAAAATAATTTGTATAGTAATTGTTCAAACTAATACAAAACTGTGCAAGCATGTTAATAGCATGTAATTGCAGAGTTTCAAAACTAGACGGATCGCACCATTAAAATGGGGGTTTTGGGGTAAATGTATCCTAAAAATTGGGTTTTAAATTATTTTGCATGTAATCTTAGTTCAATACAATTTTGTTGTACCATTGGTGTCAGGTTTATAAAAACAATTTAGCATTTTAAATCATTTATCTATGTCAATTGGTTATTGATGGATTGAAAATGCTAAACATTTTTGTTGTCTAATGTTATTTTCGTGGAAAATAACTAAAATTTGATATTTTGCTTGTTTTTTGAATATATATTAATAAAATGTTATATGTGGCTTTACCATGCTGTACTATATAATACTTATAGTTTTTCATCATCAAAAAGCTAACCTTCTAAAGCAAGAACAATGGAAAACTGCAGCGGACACAAAGGGCTTCAGGATTTTCAGATTGAAGCCTAAAATTACGGCATGATTTTACAAATTCAGGAAATCAAGATAAAAAAATCCAATTGTATCACGTTTTAGAATCTGCGTCAGAACATCTTCACAGATTTAAAAGAATAAATGAACCTCATGGGGAATGTCAAAAAGAAACTAGATCTATCTACCATTTACTCGTATATGAAAATTATAAAAAAACCTATCATTTACTTAAAGAACAGAATAGCCTTCTACAATTCCTGTAAGTATTAGGAAGCTACTTCAATAGAACAACATTATAGATGATTCACTTTTGAGTTTCATTTTATTACTGAACATCAAGATTTAACATGTTATATTTTTTTGTTTTAATTCAAACTAAGTTTTTGTAAATAAATAAGTTTTGATCATGTAAAATTGTTATGTATTTTTGGTTAGCCATGTGCATTTCTGCTGTGAAGCCACAAAATAAAGGATTCAAATCATAAAATCAAAAAAATATATATATTCAATGATTTGAATGGACGTGGAATCAAGTTTAATCCTTTGAGTGATATGGAATGATATGTCCGCTTTTGAGTCTGCCTTCAAGGAACATTGTTAATTGCTGCATAAGAAATTGTACTGTTGGGAGCTCAGTCTGCAGTCTGCGTCTGACATGTGGTGTAACCGGGTAGACACAATCGGACCTAACTCGTAATAAATCTGTGGCGTAATACCTCAAGAACTGATTCAACAGCGAGCTGATCAGGTTGGCTGAGCGGTCTAAGGCAAGGGACTAGTGCTTGGATCGAGGATATAGATGCTCTCATTAGATATAGATGGTCAAAAATATACAGACCCCCAAGATGTTTGTAATAAATTTAACGACTACTTTGTTGATATAATTAATGAAATTAGTAGAAATAATACTGATGATGTGTTTTTAGAAAATAACACTGCAATAGAAAACACTGATTTATTTGTCAATCCTTGCTTTAGACTTAGACATACTTGTAAGGAAGAGGTAGAGGCAGTTATTGATTCTTTCTTAAACAAATTTTCGAGCGGATATGATGAGATTCCGATTATAGTTATAAAGGCAGCTAAACTGGAACTTAGTGTTATAATAACTCATCTTATTAATTCCTCCTTTGTCAGTGGCAATTTTCCAACACGACTCAAAGTTTCTAAAATTTTACCAATCCACAAAACGAATGACAGAGAGAATCCTTTAAATTTCCGTCCCATAGCCTTGCTTCCGGTGATCTCAAAAATATATGAAAAAATAGTTTATAATCGGCCTGTAGAATATTTAGAAAATTACAATCTAATAGATAATTCTCAACATGGTTTTCGTTCTAAAAAATCTGTAATCACTGCCGCAGTGAGCTTCATTGAATCAATAATCAAATCGATTGACAAAGGGGAAATATGCGTAGGCATTTTTATGGATCTGACCAAAGCATTTGACACAGTTCACCATCCTACTCTCTTGGAAAAACTTAAATTGCTTGGTATAGACAAGACTGCTTTTGAGTGGTTCGAATCATACCTTTCAGGTAGAACACAGTTCGTTGAATTAACACATGTTAATAACGACAGAGTTTATAAAGTAAAGTCAAATTTAAGAGCTGTAATGTATGGAGTGCCTCAAGGTTCAGTATTGGGCCCCCTCCTCTTCATCTGTTATATAACAAATATTGCTCAGTCCTTATCAAAATTGCCACAAAATAATTTAGTTTTATACGCAGATGATTCAAACCTCAAAGTATCTGCACAAACAGTTGAAGATGTTGAAATTCTATCATTCGTGGAATTTTCAAATATTTTGGACTTTTTTGACAAACACAATTTGAAACTGAACACATCAAAAACAAATTTTGTATCTTTTAAAACTGCACAGTGTAGAAGAAAACATGAACCACCCATTGCAATAGATTCTGAGCTAATTGAAATGGGAAAGTTTACAAATTTTTTGGGGTTAGAAATAGATGAAAATCTAAATTGGAATAATCATTGTCAAAAGGTTCTTTCTAAAATAAATTCAGGAATTTACGCTTTGTATAGAATGTCATTTTTTTGCAATAGTATCGCTACACTGAAAACAATTTACCATGCTCATATTCATTCCCATATATCATTTGGCCTTGCTTTGTATGGATCAACAAAAAAAGAAAACTTAAATGAAATTTTGAAGAAACAGAAAAAGGCGGTGAGAATTATTCTAAAATTGAAACCTGATCAATCTGTAAAAGAATATTTTAAAACATTAAAAACATTAACTGTTTTTGCTCAATACATATATGACACGATTTTAATAGCAATTAACCCTTTTAGTGCCAACGTCCGGTTTAACGGACGTCTTGAAGTACAGTCTAAAAGTGCCGACGTCCGGTTAAACGGACGTTGGCACGGGCGTTCGAAAAGTGCCAACGTCCGTTTAAACGGACGTTGATAGTTTCGGCCGAAAAATGCCAACGTCCGGTTTTACGGACGTCTGATAAAAGGCCCTAACGTGGGTTAAAAATTACGGAAACTTGCATAACATTATGATTGTTGTTATCAGAAAGAAATGTTCTTTCACATAATACCAAATATAGTACATATTATAATATTTATATCGCGGTGGCAGTGAAACAAAGTTACTCTATGTCAGATGTCGTCTGACGCGATGTCAGCTGGTGGACGAGTTTGTTTTGTTGTTGTGTTCTGTCAACTGTTTACAGAATTGTTGTGATTTTGTGGTTATGTTTTTGTTGTGGTGAGATAAAAATGGAAAGAAATCGTTCGAGGTCTCCTATAAGTGATGGGACAGTCGATAGATTGTTTGATGAAGAGTATTTAAGTGATGATTTTATCACGGAAGTTGGAGAGAGTGAAAATGACAGTAGCTCAAGTAGCAGTAGTGTTGTAGACGACACGGACAGCGATCCCGATTATAACCCTAACACTTTGAATACTCCAGCCTTTAGTTTTTTAAGAAATGTTGGACGGTTAGAATATGAGTCTTCTGAAGAGGATGCGGATGACCCCGACCCCTTACCTCCTCGTAGGCCTCTTGTCGTTTCATGCCCAGTCCCTCAAACAGGACAAGCTTCTGGTCCAAGTTTAGAGCCTATGCCTAGGCCTAGAGGAAGACCTCGCAATGAAGTAGGCCCAGTTGCCAATGATGCTGAGGATGAAGAAGATGGTTCAGGGTGGATGGAAGTGACGGAAGAAAATGATCCAGGTATTATCCATGACTTTGGTTTTCACGAGGTTTCTGGAGTGAAACATTGCCCTCCTAGAAATTCTCCAGCAATAGAATATTTCAAGTTGTTTTTTACAGTTAATTTGATTACGATGTTTGTTGAAAACACTAACAAGTATGCACAGAAATTTGTGGAAGAAAATAGAGATCGGATTAGAAGGTTTAGTAGAGTTAACTCGTGGAAACCAGTCACACTTCTTGAGATGCAAGCTTTTCTTGCTGTGATTATCAATATGGGCCTAAATAAGAAACCAACCATTTTCAGCTACTGGAACACCGCTAATAGCCAGTTTACACCATGGTTTCCTAGGATGTTTAACAGAAATCGGTTCCAGGCCATTTTACAGTTTTTCCACATGACAGACACGGCACAAATTGCAAAACCTTCTGAACCTGGATACGATCCTTGTGCTAGATTCAGCCCTTTAGTTGACCATTTTAATAGAATATCTAAATTTCATTTTACACCAAATCAGAACATTTCAATAGATGAGAGCATGGTGAGCACCAAAGCACACTCGCAACTCCTACAGTACATGCCGAAAAAGCGACATCGCTGGGGTGTCAAGCTGTGGTCGCTTTGCGATGCTGCTACTCACTACTGTATGACATTTTTTGTCTACCGAGGATCTAAAGGTTCTGACAAAAGGGAAATTAATAAAAAGGGACTAGGCTTCTATGTTGTAGAAAAGTTGCTAGAAATGACTAATTTGGTTAACAAAGGCTACCATGTCTTCGTCGACAATTTCTTTACCTCGCTAAAACTAGCTAAATATTTGTACACGAAACTAACATTCATAACTGGTACACTAAGAAAATCCAGAAAAGGAGTTCCCCAAGCCATGAAAAGTAAGTTTAATGTAGGAGAAACGAAGTATTTGAGGAAAGATCAGATGACAATAGTTGGTTACAGGCAAAAAAAGTCTCAAAAAAACCAAGTTCTGCTTCTTACAACAAACGGAAAAGCAGAGAGTGAACGGCGAAGCAGGAGAAGGGGTGTTTCAGAAAATGTAACAATTAAACCTAAAATAATAAGGAACTATAATGACTTTATGGGGGGAGTGGATGGTGGAGATCAGATGTTGTACGAATATTTAGATGACAGGCGAACAATTCGATTCTGGAAAAAAGTTACATTCAACATATTTTCTCGGATGATGGTAAACTGCTACTTGCTGTATCAATTAAATACTGATAAACCTGCAACTAGATATCAGTTCATAATTTCCATTGTTGATGCTATTTCGAAGGATTGGCTCGTTCAACAGAGCGGCAGGCCCAGTGTTGCTGATATAAGTAACATAACACCTCCAAGTCGGTCCCGAGGTGGGCCTTCAGGTGATTCACCGGATCAGTTTTTCGAGAAAATTCCTGATAAAAGGGAAAAAAATTGTTGCATTTGCAGTGCCAAGAGTACTAAAAGTGGAGGAAAAAGAAAAAAATCTACCTATATGTGTAGGAATTGCAAAAAGGGAATACACACCAAATGTTTCCCGTTTCATCATTGTTGAGTTGTTTCTGTAGTATTTATGTACATAATTTTTATTAGACTAAAAACAATTTGAACTTTTAAGTTTAATGCTTCTTTGTTTAGTTATAGGCCTACCATGTCTTGGAATATTTGAATTTAGGCCTAATCAAGACTTTTATTTTTTAAGAACCCTGAGTGAACTTGTGCTTTTTGCAACATGCCAAAAAATGTGCAAAAAAAATTGTGTTAGATTTTAGGAAAATGTTTATAATTCAGTTATTTGTTTACCTACAGTAGTGAAACTTCAAATGTGAGTAGAGATATTGATTGAGATTCAAATGATACATCAGGAGTGAAACTAAGAATTTTTTCAAGAACGTTAGGATGATGCTGAAAAAATTATTTGCGATTTTTTTCAAAGTAAGTATGTTATAAATATAAAGTAATAAAACTAAAAGTGTTTCTTGAATGTGCATGTTATTTTTTGGCTTAGACTAGGTGGTTTTCTCATTAAAATAAAACAAATTTGGTTAAAATATCTTTTAAAATAACGAAGCTATAATTTTTTTTGTAAAATCTTGCAAAAACACCCAAAACCTTATGAAATTTTTAGTGCGCCCATATGGAAAACATGTGGTATTTGGGTCGCGACTTTTTATCAAATAGGAAGTATACGTGGTAACAACTTTTAACAAATTGTCTGGCACTAAAAGGGTTAACAATCCCTTGAACAGAGAGCATGTTCAACCTCACCCATATAGTACACGAAATAAAAATATCATCATACCTGCTCATAGACTGGCATTTTATGACAAAAAACCTTCCTATATTGGAACAAAATTTTTAAGCCAAATACCCACTTCCTTACAACAAGAAAAAGATCCAAATAGATTTAAAAAACTGCTGAAAGAATATTTATTTTCTAGGTCTTTATACTCATTTGAGGAATTGCATGAGAATTGTAACTAGGCCTAGGCTTTAATTGTATAGTTTATAAAATGTATTGACACTATTTACTTGTATCATGTGTACATATGACAAATAAAGATATTTTGAGTTGAGTTGAGTTGAGTTGAGGGTTCGACTCCCGTCTCAGTTGGTGGTTTTTATGTGCAACTCATGGAGAGTTCACGTCTGTGGCAGAGTTGAAAGGGCGGACCTTAAGCAAGCGGTGGACGATACGGTCCTAGCTGACGGGATGGGTTAATTCTTTGTGAGTTGCACGTCTGATTTGTGTTTGCTACTTTTTACCTATTTTTACTGTTTGTATCCACGGACGCATGTTTTTTTTACAATGGTAAGTGTTGAGATGTTCAATATATTTTAAAAAATCAATAAGACAACGGATGTCGGTTTTGTGTAATTCACTAGCTTGGCACTCGCTAAGGGCATTTATGGTTTTATAAATCACAAAAGGAAATTTTGAGTGATTTGCCAATTACTTGGGAATTTTCAGTATATATTTAAACAGCCAATGATAATGATTTTTAAGTTATTCTTTTAAAAATTCAGTTCATCTGTATAATTTGTTAAAGATCAATTCTATCAGATGCTTGAAAAGACTGTTTTTACGTATTAAAAACAGATGGTGTTTTGTGTACAAGTAATTTGGTTGTAGGTTTCTTTGGTTGTTCTAAGGTAGGTTTCTGTAATGGCTAATTAAATTAAATATTATTTGCCGTAAAAGTCTTAAGGTTTCTTAATCAATGTATCTTCCTGAGTTGTGTGTTTAGTACACTGGGATTTAGGTTCTACAGGTTATGGACTATTATTGATTCAAGAGTTAGGTTGACTTGGTATGATAATGGCAATGAGAACATTGGGAACACCAATGTTTGTGTTGAAACCTTTTGATGGACGCAATTTTAGTAATTGGCTGTTTAGGTTGGAGTTGTTATTGGAGCAAAACAAAGTATTTAATGCAATGAACGACGAAATTCCAAACAATGAAAATGCTAGATCAATTTTCATGGACCAAGATGTAAAAGCTAGTGGTCTAATCATCCAGCACATCACAGATAACATCATGTCGACGGTCAAGGGTCAGAGGACTGCTAAAGGAATGATGGATATTCTGAAGAAGACATACGGTATGTCTGTATTAGGAGAGCAAGTTCGTATCAAACAGGAATTGAGTAAATTGAAGTTCCACGGTGAGTCTTCTTTGCTGTAATTTTTCAATAAATTTGAAACTTTGGTAAACGACCTTAAGTCTTCTGGAGGTAGTATGGCGATTCAGGAAATAATTACCACTCTTTTGTTATCGATGCCGTCAAAGTATCAGTCTGTGACTCGTAGTGTGGATATTTTGTTTCACCAGTATCCAGATGCTATTACTTTAGATTTTTGGCAAAATCAGTTGTTATCTGAAGAAGTGCGCATTCAAGAGGAATCTAGCACAGTAGAACATGAATCTTCTGTTTTTGTTGGACAAAAGAAACAAAAGTTCTTTAAGAAATCCAAATTTCCAGTTAGGGAAGTTAAAGAACAAAATCAGAAATTTAAGTACCGTTGTTATGAGTGTAATGAGAAAGGACATCACAAAGTAAATTGTCCTAAGTTAAAGAAAACCCATAAGTCTCATGTAGCAGATAATGATGCAGTTATAAAGAAGCTCTCAGTAGCAGTAAGAATTTTGAAACTTTTGTAGTAGATTCTGGCTCAACTCATCGCCTTGTTGAATCTAACGCTGTTATTTTCCTTGAAAACGTAGAAGATGTTGATTTTAACATTCAAGTATCCAAGCACGGTCAAACTCTCAAGGCTGCAAGATGTGGTAGTTTAAAGTTAATTCTTCCAAATGGAAAACCGATTACGATTGAGAAGATAATAGAATGTCCCATCTTAACACGGAATTTGTTGTCTGTCCGTAGTATTAAACAAAAGGGACATAGTATTGTATTTTCAAATGAGAGTTTATATTGAAAAGCCAAATGGGAATGTAATTTTGAAAGGACAAATCTATGGCAACTTGTATATGGTTTCCCCTGTAATTCTCAAGCTAATAGTGTTAAGGATTATGGTAATGAAAGTAAATTTATGTTACACAGAGGGATGAGACATTTGTCTGTAATGTATGTTTGAGAGGGAAACAAACTCAAAATACTTTTTCACCCTTACCAGTTGAAAGAAAACCAAAAAGAATCCCCGAGGTTATTTGTAGTGATGTTTGTGGTTCATTCGAAACTAAAACGCACGATGGTATGAGGTAGAGGTACTGTGTAACTTTTCTAGATCACTACTCACATTTCACCTATGTTTATCTAATGAAGACTAAAGATGAGGTATTAAAAACGTTTAAGATGTTTGAGGCAACAGTTTCGGCACGTTTTGGAAATAAAATTGATCACCTCCGGTGTGATAATGGTGACCAAGGATTTTCAAACCTCTTGTCGTGAAAGGGGATTTTCAAACCTTTTGTCATGATAAGGGTATTACTTTAGAGTACACTGTGCCACAAAATCAACAACAGAATGGTTGCAGTGAACGCCTACACAGGACTATTTGTGATTGTTTACGCTTTCTCTTAATTGATTCTAAAATGCCTCGCGAATTTTGAGGTGAAGCTCTGTATTCAGCGGTTTATTTAATTAACCACAGACCTACTGCAGCTCTCAACAATAATGTTACTCCTGCAGAAATTTGGTATGGTTGCAAGCCTGATTTCTTGAAAAACAAACTCTTTGGTTGTGTTGCATATTGTCACATTGATAAAGATCTTCGAAAGAAGCTTGACGATCATAGTTCAAAAATGATTATGGTTGGTTTTGCAAGTAATGGGTATCGGTTGTGGGATCCGATAAAAGAAAAAATAACGTTGCCAAGCACGTTAAGTTCTTTGAAAAAGACCTGTACTTTGATACGTCAGTTGAACAAGTAACTTCACAGTTTGATGTATCAATTCAAGTTGAAAAACCCGCAGAATCAAATTCTGTTGATGAACGAGAATAGGATGAAATGCCTGACAATGAACTAAATATAAATCTAGATTTGGAACCAGAACGAATCTTGCAAGAAGCAGATGTTGGTGAACATCAACGTGAACCACAAAACGAGTTCGCACACAGCACGCTGACGTTAGGGAAGTGAATTTCCCCAGTAAAAACTTTCAAAAATCAATTAACGGGTTTAAAAAAAATTTTTGACACTTTTAGCAAAATGGAAAATATTCAGTTTTTTGGCTGTTCTGATGCACCTGGTTCTATTTAAATGCAGTATTGGGATGGCAATGTTGTGAATTGTAAGCTTAGGAGGATGTACCATCAGGATCAAAAATCGGTATGGGGGTGTTAGGAGTGATAAAACTACATCAAGTAATGAAAAACAGCCTTTTCCAATGTAAAATCCCCATAAGACAACGTACTGTGTTAACTCAATTTTAATTTATTTAATAACTCGGTAAGTATTAGTGCTAAAATGATGAGGGGGGCTTAACATTTTCGCCTTTTTACGTTCTATAACCTCTTAATCATATATTTAGGGCTTATCTGACCCTTTTTGGGCCAAAAACTCAAATTTCAAAATTTAAAATACCAAAAAAGAGGGTTAGAGTTTTCCGATTGTTTTGCCCAACGAACTTGTCCAACTGATTACAAAAAGGATATCCCTACCAAATTTGAAGTAAATCGGACAAAAAAATGTGACCACTAGAGTGCAAACACACACATATATATATATATGTGTGTCTATATATTATATATATATATAACATTTTGAACGACCCCCCAAAATGTGTTCAGGGGGTCACGTTAGGAACTTCTATGGTGGTCCCGGGCTTGTTTCACCGTGCGGGTCATGCTAATAGTTCACTTTCCATAGGAAATTCACTAATGATGAGATTGGTTTAAGGAGGTCGAGAAGAGAGGATAAACCTCCGTCATGGCTAACGGATTATGAGATGTAATGTGTATGCTTCTGCTTTGCTGTGGATACACTTTTACATGATGGTCCCAACTCTTATGAAGAAGCGATTTAAGATGATGGATGGCGTAATGCAGTAAACGAAGAACTAAGATGTCTACATAAAAACAAAACTTGGGATCTTGTAAAATCTCCAGAACACGACAAAATAATTTATTCACGTTGGATTTTCAGAGAAAAAAGGAATGATTGTAAAAAAGGCCAGGCTCCTTGCTCGCGGATTTCTGTAATGTTTAATTAAATTAAATATTATTTGCCATAAAAGCCTTAAGGTTTCTTAATCAATGTATCTTCCTGAGTTGTGTGTTTAGTATAATGGGATTTAGGTTCTACATAATTTTTAAGGATTTCTATGTAGTTTTGGATGGCTTTCTTGAGTAGAAAATAAGAATTAAAGTTGTGTAGGTTCAAAATTTCTTTGGACTGATCCGGGTCTGGTTCTTAATAGAAAAATGAGTTCCCAGTATTCAATTCAATTCAATTTAAATTTACTTTTATTCAATTTGTACAATCATGCATGCATATATAAAATCATACTAATGTAGAATGTCATCAATTTATGATAGTATATATAACTAATAACTATATTATATATTATATGTATATATAACTATACAAAGTCAGCTAAATAATTTTTTTTAGCAAACTCTTGAAATGAGTACAAAGTTTTCCTGTCAACAACTTTTTAAAATGTTTCTTGAATATTACTATTGTTCTTTATCAAAAGGACATGATTTATGAGTTTTACTCCTGCAGAACTTGTTTTTTTTATAGTGTAGTTCTGTTAAATGTTTTTGGACTGCCAACTGGTTTCTGTTTCTTGTTCCATAATTCTTTCACAAATATATTTTTCCCTGAGAACTGTCGGAATTAAATTTTGGAATTGAAACAACTGTCACATCACTAATGGAAATTAAATGTTAAGTGGTTTTCTCACCCATTCAGTTAAATTGTTATTTTATTTTATGTCAAAACTTGGACTATATTTGTCTAAAGTTAATAAATATTATACTGTCTCGGCTATAGAAAATCTTAGTTTAATGAATAAATTAACAACTAAAAGAGATTATGAAAATCTTTAACTTTACATACTTAACATTAAATGCATTCCAGTTTTAGTTGCTATTCTTATTAAATACATTTGTTTATATTTTTTGTATCTTATTTTTACTTAAATATTTAATAAAATAATATTTGTTTTCAATTATTTGAAAGTTGAATGGTTAAAACGACAAAACAGTGAGTGAATATGTTTGCATATTTACTCTGGGCTAATTGTGTTCATGTGAAACAACACATGCTCGTAATATTGCTTGCAAATTACTTGTAAAGTCAATCCCAAATAACTGTTTGAATTGAATACATTTTTTTGAGTGATCGTTTAAGGCATTTTGTAAAGAAAACTTTAGGTTTACGTAGTGTTCGTTTTGAATTTAAATTCTCCTAATTATGGATAAAAGATATAATTCATTTAATAATATCAGATCTAAAACAGCTATTGCCCGACATAAATACAATAGAACCCTGCCAAATTGAACAACCTGCCTAGGCCCTGGACCCTGTTCAGATTATCCAGAAACCAAAGGTTTAACTGTGAATATCCATTTAAAAAATATAATTATGTGTATAGGTGCATTCATAACATTATACTATCAACCTTACTTACCATCACCATCACTTTGGCGATCCAGTCAATAATAATAATAACAACAGGGTTGCCACCGACCGGGAAAACCTGGAAAACCGGGAATTATGCGTCAACTTTGGTGACCGGGAAAAAATGCGTGGATTATGCGGGATCTTTCGGCCAAACCGGGAATTTCGGAATGCGATCCTCCGTAATTGCATAACACGTTCTAAATAGTAGGCGAAATTAGCGATGCGTTCTCGATTACCAGCGACGTTAGGGATGTGTTCTCAATAATCGGCGACGTTAGCAATACGTTCTCGATGGCCAGTGACGTTAGCAATGAATTCCCATTGGTCAGCGACGTTAGCGATACGTTCTCGATGGTTGGTGACATTAGCAATGCGTTCTCAATGGTTGGTGACATTAGCGAAGCGATCTCGATTGCCAGCGTCATTAGCGATGCGTTCTCGATGATTGGCGAGGGTAGCGATGCGTTACCGATGGTCGGCGACGTTAGACAAGTGAGTGTAGTGTGAGAGCTATTGTTGAGGAAACTTTACAAAATGCAGTCGTGACTGTCAGCGACATTTTTTTATTTAGCTCAATAAAATGATTTGTATGTTTTTAAAAACGGTGGGTAATAGAAGTAGCTCATTTGTAATTAATTGCGGTTTGGTCAAAATTGTTAATCGTTGATATGGAGCTCAGTTTCTAATATGCAGTCTTTGGAGTCGCTGGATAGTTTGTTAACATGTTCGCCGCGGGCCACCAGTGGCGGGCAATCCCAGTGTGCGGCAGCGAACCTGATTGGCACAGACGAATTCAAACATTTCGGTCTGACGAATCGCAAAACACTGTGTGGTGCTGTACTACGTTACCACGAGAGTGGACGTAGTTCGCTGAAACACTCACAGATAGCGCTGCCCGGATAGTAGCCGGTCCCCTTGTATTGCCATTCGGAGGGAGAAAAGCGGAATAAAAGGTGGTTGTCTAAGCATTGCCGGACGGGAATTTTATGGGGAAATTTAGTACCAACCTAACTAAATTGAAGAACACAGTCTTTCCAAAGAGCGGGAAACAAGCAGCCTGTCTAGGACGAGTGCTGGTTATTTAGACTTGCATTTAGTTTGCATGGAGACATCACCGCCCGGTCGGTAGTCAGTGCCTGGTGACTGCTTGGACCACTGACTGGTCGGTGACGCGCAGCCAATGTGTTAAAGCATAATTGGCTGGGTAGTGTATAAGTGGTCAAGGCGGTCACTTCATAATTTGAGGTTTGTTGTCAGATTGAATCCTAGCAAAAATCTTGAAAATGCTTGGAAAGTTCAAAACTGGATTCAGCTGCCATAACAATGTTTTCTAAGAAAATGATTAATTTAGATAGTAACAAGTTCAGGGTTTGGGCCCCACTCCCTATCAATAACATTGAAAAATATGCCTTTGTTGTCGACAGACACACAAAAAAGGATTGGTATACTATTTTCTTATTCTTTTAATAGATAGTAAACACCAAATTTAAATGGAATCTTTACTTATTTAATAGGCGAGCAGGTTTTTTGTGATAATCACTCCTCCTAAACTACTGAACCGATTTTTATGTTTTTGGTGTCATTGGAAAGAGCCTAACGTGAAGTTGTGCAGAAAACCTTTTTTATAGAGAAATTATTTGTGAGTGAGGCCCTGGGGCCCCTTAAAGTTGAGTTATTTCCCATAAGCTTAACATTTGGAAATAACTATAAGTTTTAAGCAATCAGCTGGATAGAGTAAACACAGTTAATCAGCAGGTCATGTTGGCTTTGGAAAGGTAACACTATATTTATAAATGATGATCGCGAGCGAAGCCGCGACAGGTTTACTAGTTTTATATAATTGGGTGTATCTGTTGACATAATTTCCCCTTCCTATCAGTTAAAATATTGTAATGTTTTTATATAGAGTGAAAAAGTTCATTAATATTAATTATTGGCCCAGGATATATACCAATTTTTTGTAGAAAGCATAAAAAATATGAGATATAACTTTAATAAAAGAATAATAATATACTTTGTAAAAATTTATGATCTTTTGTTAAAATAGCACTTTTATTTATATTGTAAATCGTTACAGGTGTTGCAAGTACATAAACAAATGCCACGCGAGTTTACCTGGAATTTTGAGATTTTGGTCTGGAAAACCTGGAATTATGCATGAATTTTGAAATGCAACTTTGGTGGCAACCCTGAATAATAATAATAATAATAATAATAATAATTTTTGGTCTGAAATACAATGCCTGGAATCCGTTTTGGTTGATATTATATGACCTGTGATAATTTATGGTCAAAATTATACAGCCCGGTTGTCGGTTATAACCAAACAATGTTACTTATTTTCATATTCGGCCTATTATATGTGGTTCACTCGTCTTTCATGGCCAATACTATGTGTTGAAGCAGTTAGTAATAATTACCGGCGCACTGTGGGTTGGTTGTAAAGACTAGCCCGGTTATCTAGTATTTTTTAAAAACTTTGATTTGATTTTGGCTGATCAAAAACTTGTAACTTTTGACTACCCACACTCCTCACAAAGTGTACTTTTGACTACCCACACTCCTCACTAAGTGTACTTTTGACTACCCACACTCCTCACTAAGTGTACCCAGGCCAGAAAGGATTGTTACAGCTGCAAAATGCCTTTTGCCAGTATCACACTAACTTGACGCTAACATTGTTGTCGACAGGGGGATGTGGTGCCCACCTGTGGAGGGGGAGCTCAGGTCATTCTGAACGACGTGGAGATCCTCAGACAGAAATCGCCTGCTAACTCGCCCACTCGCAAGCGCAGCGGGAACTTTGTCCAGGAGAACATCGAAGACAAGTGTTCCATCTCCATCGAGGGCCATGGCAAGCGTTCCAAGCACTGAGCTCTCGAAATTGTGATAAGTCGCTCTCTTTCTAAACTGTAATATTATAACATAATGTTTATAGTATTTATATTCCTTCAGATATTTTTATATTCAATAATTCCTCTTCGCTTTGTACTTACTAAAACTGTGTAAAAATATATTTTTCATACATTATACGGTTAAGTTTTTATACCGATAGAAGTGGTTTATGGGAAGGAAAAGCTTTGAACAGTATTTTTACTTTCTAACATACATATATGTAAAACTAGTTTTTAACTTGATGATTCATTGTTTATGTGTCTTCACTGTGTGTAATGCTCTCTATTTAATTGTGAACTCTCTACCAATGCTGTGATTGAAATATGTCCTCATAACTTATTACATCAGGTCTATTAAATGTGCATTTATTTCTTAAAACAAACTTTCCCAGCTCTTCTTATTGCAAAGTATACAGTTCTAACATCTTGTTTGAGCTACTGCAAGGGGAAAAGTAGAATAATGTAGTTTTAAATTTTGAAAATTCTGATTTGTTGAGTCTGTGTATTCAATTTGACATTATTCTATTCTTCATGTAGACAGATACCTATAAACGTCATAATTAGCACTCATTATTGTACTATGATTCTTTAATCTTGTTAGTCGTAACATGTTTGTTGTTAGTTGTATATTAGGTTAGTTAGAATAATTGAGAATTGTGGTATAATGCATAACAGTTTCCAAATGTAACACCTATCAAGCTTTTTATATGATAAAAAAGTATAATTGCCACTGCAAGTGTAATCCCAGGATCTAAATCTCCGTATTCCGCCCATTTTAGGATGCAGTCTGTCCTTGGATTTTGTTATCCGATTTCAAGAACTTTGGGATATCTGTTTTTTCTTCTGAAAATTAAAGTTATGTTATTGAAAAACAATTGAAATAAATAATTGTGAAGTTTTACATCAAGATATATTATCTTTTTAATCCTATAAAATACATGAAAAAGGTGTTTTTTTTATTTGACTTTTCTTTGTGATATTATTTCTCGTTTGAAAATTCCTTTATTTTTTTACCAAGTCACAAAGAGTACCACATACAGCAAATAAATCATGCATAAATGCTTGGTGAAATGTGATATTTTATAAAGGAAATTATTACCTAATGATGAAAATAGTAATAATAATAAGTTTTATTTGCCATTCATAACATTTCACAATGTATAATATTGTAATCGATGTAAAATACACAAAATGGGAAAAGCTGGGATACAAATTTAAATATCACATCATATATTTCTAAGAAACAGGTAAAACTGAATAAAACACAGTGTTTTAACTGTGTCACATACCAACTACTAACTGAAATGTTGAATTTCTTCAACATATGTAATTTGTATGAATTATATTAGACAAGAAGATAACATTTTTAACTTGAAGGATTTGAACCTGTTTTTGAAGAATTTCAACTGTTTGTACTTATCTCTGCCCCTTTATAATGAAAATGTTAAAACAAAAGCCTAGAAATCCCTGAAAAGACCTTGGAATGCCAGGTTAAGGTAATACAAAATCCCTAGGGTTGGGAAACCAGTCTAGGATTGGAGTCTTTAGCAAGAAGGTGCATGTGTTTATACAAGTAATGAAGAAATGTACACTATTAGTGATAACAATGATCTGATTAAGCCATGACAAAATGAACAAACTAGATGTAATGTTACTTTAGTGTGAAATTACCAGTGTACAATAGTATTATGTTTACCTCAAGAAATACTTCCAACAAATAAACTTAAAAAGTTGTTCTTTTATAAGAATTGAATTTTTATTTACCTCTTTTCCACAAGTCGTAAATAATTGCAGACAAATCGTGCTGCAAATATTTCTAGAAATTACAATTTTTTAATAAAATATTTTGCAACTTGATAACTTTATCCATGTAAAATAATAATTGGTGATAAAATCAATATACAGTGCAGTAAAAGCACAGAAAGTGTAAGTTTTATAGTGAAGTTGAATTTTAATCATGAAGATAAACAATAAATAGCGTTTTCCTTTAAAATAAAATAAAAGTGTAGCCTTCATTTTTAGATTTACTTGTTGAAAATATGATTATGACTGAACTATATTTGTACAACGCCTCAACTAAAACAATTCAAATTTAATCTTGTATGAAAACTAGATTAAGGTGTAATTACAGAAATAAAATCAATTACTATGTCAAAAAAATCTAAAGTAATTGATGAGCAAGATGAATCCCTTCAATTTGATAATATTTTAAACTGGTCATATGATGAGCTTGAGCATCACAAAAAAAAGAATAAGAATAAATATGAAAAGCCTTTCAACAAATATTATTTTAGTTTTAGATTTGATTATCTATAGTCGACTTTAAATTTAAAACCTTTCTCATCTGTGTGAAAAGATAAGCAGAACTGAAATGTTACGAAGAGAGAATGAAAGTTCAAAACAAAGAAAGAATCTTCCTGTCTCGTAATTTCTTGATTTTCTCATTAAAGTCTCTTAATCTGGAGACAGAGAGTTGCGGCTGTAAATTTTCCTGCAGTCTCTCGCGTTGCTTCCATTTTCTCATATTTTCTTATAAAAGTTACATTGTTTAGTTTCAGCTTACTTAAGTTAAGTATAAGTTAGTTTTGATATGCAGAAGTAAAATAGTAGATAGTATAAAAAAGCTCACTATGAATGTACAAAATTTATGTGAAATCTTTGTCAAAATAGCATAACATTTTAAACATAATAGTCACAAATACAAAATAAAAATTAATATTATTTATTAGAAAAACAATAGCTTTAGAAAAAAAGTTACATTGTACTTGTTTTGTATTAAAATTAAATCTTGAAGTGTTAATCAAATCTATTTATCTAATTCTGTAAGAAAAACTTAAATCAGATATTGTGGACATTTTTTTAAGTGGATCAAATTAACGATATTGCCAAAAGAGACTTGCGAAAAATAGTAGTCTTTCTAATTGCACATCAGTCAGAAATAAACATAAATAGCCCATATATAGACAAAAATACTATAGTAAAGATAGACTATAGAACAAAGACAGTTGCAGTAATCACAACATTTTAACTATTATGGTAATACTACTAATAACTCAAAAGAATAAAATTCACTCAACTTTAATTAAAACATTCTTTATTTTAAAGTAATTGACCATAAAACTTAATAATTCAATTTGACCATAAAACTTAATAAGTCAATTTGTCCATAAAACTTAATAAATAAATTTGACCATAAAACGTAATAAGTAAATTTGACCATAAATCTTGATAATTTAATTTGACTATTAAACTTAATAAGTAAATTTGACGATTTTCCTCCCTTTATTTTCTTCTCTGATGGCTGGGGGTGAGGGAAGGGAGCAGTGCTGTGGGCGGAACCACAAGTCTCTGGGGTCGGAAACAAAAAACTTAACTTCCGCAATCGTTTTTTCATGAAGCTTATGTAGTGTTGCATCCTCTACACGACTGTTTTTAATACTTTAAAGGTGACTTTTGTTAACATACTAAGTTAAACCTTTGAGCACCAAGGGCTGATATATCGGCTTTTGAATCTGCTATCTAAAAACATTGTTGATTACTGTAAAAGCAATTTTACTGACAAAATCTTTGACTGCCGTTTGCATATGACATTCTGGTGTAACCTGGTACACGCAAATGGAAGTAACTCGTCCGTTGTGGATGCTTATTTTTCTTATGACTATGAGAAAAGGGATTCTCGTA
Organism: Allygus modestus; assembly: GCA_963675035.1. Taxonomy (NCBI): domain Eukaryota; kingdom Metazoa; phylum Arthropoda; class Insecta; order Hemiptera; family Cicadellidae; genus Allygus; species Allygus modestus. Next base: position 82,390,430 of record OY776115.1, read on the forward strand.
TTTGACTTGATGATGATCGATGTAATTGATCAACATTGATTGTCATGAATAAATTATTTTGTATTTACCTTTTAGAGTGTGATTAACTAATAAGTTTATTTTTGAATGTCGTCAAATTTTTTTACCTGTGCTAAGATTTTGCAGTGCTAATCTTTCTACTTTTTATGGTTAATTTCTTTATCGATTTAGTGGGTGGGGAATAACAATATTTAGAGTTTTATTTTGATTCACCATGGCTGCCGACCCTGTATTGTGCACTACCAGGAGGCCAACTCTGTCTTCCGTCGGATTCTAAATGGCACGACCATATTCTGGACTTAAGTTCACTGGTGGCCTGATTTCATGTCTAAGGGAGATTGTATTGTAGGAATGGTGTAGAGAGGGAATAATTTACTATTTCCAAATAAAATCATTAGTTTTTGTAATTAAAGAATGGTTTTGAAGATATTTAAATGTAAGTATACTTTTAGCATATAGCCCAGTACTGTCTTATGTTATGATTTTGCTTAGAGACAAATTGCAGAACGCTGGAAATAGTTTTATTTACTTGCTTTTACATACACTTTTAGCATATAGCCCAGTACTGTCTTATGTTATGATTTTGCTTAGAGACAAATTGCAGAACGCTGGAAATAGTTTTATTTACTTGCTTTTACATACACTTTTAGCATATAGCCCAGTACTGTCTTATGTTATGATTTTGCTTAGAGAAAAATTGCAGAACGCTGGAAATAGTTTTATTTACTTGCTTTTACATACACTTTTAGCATATAGCCCAGTACTGTCTTATGTTATGATTTTGCTTAGAGACAAATTGCAGAACGCTGGAAATAGTTTTATTTACTTGCTTTTACATACACTTTTAGCATATAGCCCAGTACTGTCTTATGTTATGATTTTGCTTAGAGAAAAATTGCAGAACGCTGGAAATAGTTTTATTTACTTGCTTTTACATACTGAAAATTATTAAAGCTGTCCATTTTGTCCTAGTGTGTTTTAGTCCAGAATCCACAAACACCTTTAAATAGTTCTAATTTGCAGGACATTATTTTAGTTTTATCCACCAAATAACAAATAACTTGAAGTACATTAATTGCACAGGAAATACTACATTTAACTAATTTGAAGTGAATTACATCATCATCGCAAATCGCAAAAAAATAAGTGAGTTATAGGAAGTCAAAATAGGGTTTAATTTTTAGAAAATTTCCCATGATAAATGCTATAGAGGCTGTAGACCTACTCTAGGATTAGTGTTATTGTTTTATTCCTTTCTGACTCCTAGATGAACAAAATTCCATTCATTAGTAAGTGTAGGGGATATGCATACAAAAACTAGTTAAAAAAATACATTTGGAATATTCCTCTTTGCTGTTCTTATGGAGAAGTATGTTTTATGTTTTTCACATTCATCAGAGTTAAGCTGGTATTGTATTGAAAGCCATTCAATTTGCTCAGAAGTAAGATTGTGTTCTTTTAGTTGGGTGGGATATTGATTGTTATTTAAATAACAAACTCACCGTTTTAAACAAATAATGTTGATCTTTTAGCGATGCTCACTGCATTTACTCCAGACTCAGCCGGAGTATAATTTTTGAAGCCGGGAATAGGTCGACCCAGCAGTGTTTTATACTCAATATAAAGTTTAAAGTATTCACAAATTTTGAAAAATCATATTATTTTAACATGCCTTTAGTGGTCATAACTTCACATCGGCTATTTTAAAGCAGGCAAATTAAATATGCAAAGCTTCTAGAAAAAAAACAGGCACTTACAGAACATTGCTTTTATATTTAATGATGAACAACTTACTCAAGAAGAAATAAGTGCTGTAGGGCAGAAATTTACTGTCCACTTTTACAGTTCCAAGTATTACGGCAGCACACTTTACAAAATTTGATTTTAAATTATTACAAAATCCCTGACAAAGACCACATTAAACCTAAATTCTCTAGCTGTTACTGAAAACACAGCCAACATTACACAATAAGGGATTTTCTGCAAATAAATATGTGGAGTATGTGTGTGTGTGTGTGTGTGTGTGTGTGTGTGTGTGTGTGTGTGTGTGTGTGTGTGTGTGTGTGTGTGTGTGTGTGTGTGTGTGTGAAATCACAAACTGGGGCCAAAAGTGACCTAAACATTGGATACTTTTGCATGGACCAAGCACAACTACTTCAGCTGTGTGGCAGAGCTGCTCGTAGACTATGAGGCCCAAGTGGATATAGATGAAGGGCTTTCTTTTGATGTTATAGATGGAGAGGGGGAGAAAACGAGAAAGGAATACCCGGCACACCAACCAAACTGTATGCAACATCATGATGGACACTCATAAGACTCTCATTGTTTGGTTGTTTTCTGTAAAACAAAATTTTAAAAACTTGATCAATGCTGTGTAGTGTTTTACATTGTAAATTGTTTATTTGAAAGATTTTCACCTTTGGATATTTTGGATATTATTAAAAACGTTATAAACTAAAATTTAAGTAATAGTAAGATTATCTGAGCATTAAATGGTTTCCAAGTTAGTATTAAAAACCCTTAAGGAAAACATAGGGAATTTTATGGACACGTTTGTTTACTTTTCTCTACAGCTCTGCCTAGGTTAATGATTCAAAATACTAAACAATTTTTTTGGTCTATAAAATTGCTATAGCTAAAATTGAGGGTTTTAAATATTTTTGGGGGAAAAATGCTAAAATCTGATTTATGGAGAATTTTAAACCCCCATAAAACCCTGTTCCCATGGTCCAATCGTTCTGTTTTCAAACTTAGTCATAAATGTTACTCTCCACATTTGTGCCAAATTTCATCAAAACCGGGCGTTTCTTACAAAAGTTATCGAGGTAACAGACACACACACACACGCATATATATATATATATATATATATATATATATATATATAAATTTGAACGAATAGTGTTTTTGACATCTGGGGACCTCAAAACAAAAAGTTATCATGGTCTCGGGCTTAGGTCTTACCATGCCGCCTACGGAAATAGCTTCTTCCCTATAGGGGAAGTTCGCTAAAAGCTATGCTTTTTAAATAATTAAAGAAAATTAGAAAAACCGAAAAGTTAGCTCACCACATTAATCAACTGTATTAATATTTAAATTTATTTGATCGAGTTTCAGCAAAATGTAAAACACATCTGATAAAAAGAGTGTTATACCACTCTTTACGTTGGACAAGAAAATCAAAATGTTACTTTAATTAGAAAGCAAATTTCAAATAATATGATATTGAATAAGATTTTTTTAGTTGATGAAAAATAACAAAAAGCAATGGTTCTCTAGAATACTTACAATACCTCTTTATTCCACTTTTATATCCTGAAAGTTTATAGAAAATTGTCACAGCATACTGCTAAACTGCCAATAATTATTATAGCCTAAGAGCTCATAGAGCGAAGTTGGGCCATTATGTGCAGTACTTTGGAATTATTGTAATAGCCCATAAGGGCACGAGCAGCACTCTAATGTTTTTAAAATAATGTCATTGAAGCCAGCTCTTAAAGTAAACCAGCTATGACACTTTCCTTTTGTCTACAAAATAAATTAAAACTGTATTATATTACATACTAGCAAACCCTTTGCGGCTTCGACCACATAAACTATGATTTAAACAGAATAAAAGGTACTTGTCTGTGCTGCTATTTTCGTGTTCTTTGCACAGGAATTTTAAAACCCAGGTATATTAAAAATGTTTTCATGATAATAATCTGATATACAAAAATCAATGTTTGTACGTCTGTTCGTACGTATTTTATGCGCTAACATCCCGTTCATCCGATTGCTTTGAAATTTTGCATAGTAACACAGGTTAGCCCTGGGAAGGTTATAGGCCATTAACCGAAGTCCTAGGATATTAGGGCTGTACCCCACTGAACTTCAAGTTTCAACGTTAATCTTATGGAAGAAAGATTTCTTTTGATGTTATCAGATGATATCTGTGACTTAATATATTTTAAACAGCTGTTTATTATTATGGAAATAAAAACCTACTTGAACGGCAATAATATTGTAAAATTAAAAATAATTTGAATATATATCTGCAAGGTCCTTTTGTGGAGTAGTGCATTTTAAGAATGCCCCTGAGATCTCTGAAAGTACAATTAGGTTAACTTCTTATTTAATGAATTATTGCAGACATTTTCTATCACTGATTAGAGGAAAACAAGTATCAGAAAGTTGTTGGGATCTGGAATCTAATCCCGTCTTTAGGTAAGAAGAATGCCTAGAACAAAGCGAGATTATTGGCACAATCCAGGATCGCTAGTGTTTTTAAATTAGTTGGGCCGCCAACCTTGTGTATTGATAGTGAGTTCAGTGGGACACATTTACTCACATATGAATTTTACGACTGTCTACCCAATAAGTTATGTCAAACTGCGGTTACATTTCGTATCCTTTCTCCGTAATTTCTTTAAATCGTTTGTATTAAACACAAATTAGCAGAAAACCTCTTATTTTTATTTGGTACGGATAAAAAATTAAAATTAAAGTATAACATAAGTTGAGTTGAATCACTTTGGACTTGAACAAATTTATCTAAGATTTAACCCGGAAGGAACCTTGGTCTTTAATACCAACTGATGTACCAATTCAGATTTTCTCAATATCAATCGGTTGCACTTGGCATTTGATGTGGTGTAATTTTGAAATGGGCTTTGAGTTCATAGCATGTAATTTTAACATGAACGAGAATCAATCTTGATGTCTCACCTGACAAAGCCTCAATCATCGTACAAGAGTGCCAAATTTTTCTATTGAATTAGATGTCAATAGAATATTACAAAACTTGACTGATTGGATTTGATATTTGAATGTCAAATTTATTGACTTTTGAATGTAAAACGAACGATAAATTGATGTATAATATATATTTGATATTTGAGAGGCTAAAATGTTGATTTTTATCAGACGTCAAATTGGGTATATTCAATTATTGATGCTATGTGGGAAGAAAACACAAAAATATAATATAATATGTAAAAACAAGCAACAAATTTTCCCAGTACCCAAAATTATGCAAAAGGAAAACAAAATCATTTTCAGCCAAAAAATCAGCATAATACGGATTTGTACATTTTATATTAAAAAAATGTTGAATGTGAATTTGACCTCCGTTTTAAATATCAAATAAACATAAAATAAATATCCAAATCTTGGGTTTGACAATAGTGAATATTCGGTGCTATGTGGGATATATGGTAGTTCGTATTGATATTTGATTATTCGTAAGTGGTAAAGAAAGCAACGAAAGTGTGAGATTTTACTGAGAGTTTGTACTGATAGTAGTTTGGCTTTATATTACATTTTTGTTGTGTTTACTATTATGGGGCCCATACACATATTACGTAACACACTTAACCCTTTGAGTGCTAAGCTTCTGAAAGGAGTGGTTGAATCCGTGATGTTTTGTTGATTTTTTAAATATATTGAACGCCTGAACAGTTAAAATTAATAAAAACGTGCTTCCGCTGGACACACACAGTAAAGGATAGGTGAAAAGTAGCAAAACACCTGATCAGATGTGCAACTCACAAAGAATCCACCCATCCGTCAGCTTGGACCCGAGCCGTCCACCGTTTGCTTAAGGTCCGCCCTCCCCTTCAACTCTGCCACAGACAGGTGAACTCTCCATGAGTTGCACATAAAAACCACCGACTGTGACGGGATTCGAACCCTCGATCCAAGTGTTACCCCTGGCCGGGAAGGTAACGCCTTAGACCGCACAGCCACTGGTCAGGCTAGCAGCTGCAGTGGATCAGTTGGTATTATAGTGACTAGGCGCTGGACGAGGTAGTTCAATTCATGTCTACCAGGTTTCACCACATCAGACTCAGACTGCAGACTGAGCGCCTAATGGTACAATCTCTTATGAAGCAGTAACAGTGTTTATTGATAACAGATTCAAAAGACGATATATCGGTCCATAGCACTGAAAGGGTTAAGGGGAGGAGGGGATATGGCGTAGCATTATGCTGCGTTATGTGGGGGAGGGGGGGGGTTTGGATCAACGTTACGTAACTCACACATATTAACCCTAAGAGCTGGCGCACTCCTGTATCTACTGATACTGTAATAGATCTTTAAAAATTAAAAATTATCAAATTTACATCTAAATCAAAGTTACTGTTAGTTATATAAAAAATATTCCGTAATACTATAAACACCCATGTTTTGTGATGTTTTAGAGTGTAAAATCATAACTTGATACAGTATTGCGCTGTGCCACCCACATCATTAGTTTTTAGCGAATTTCCCCTATAGGGAAGAAGCTATTTCCGTAGGTCTCATGGTAAGACTTAAGCCCGAGACCATGACAAATTTTTTTTAGGTCCCCAGATGACTAAAAAACACTATTCGTTCAAATTTATATATATGTATATATATATGTATATATATATGTCTATATATATGTCTATATCTATATATATATATCTATATATATATCTATATATATATATATCTATATATGTGTCCGTGAATGCGATAACTTGAGTAAAAAACGTCCGTTTTCGATGAAATTTGGCTCAAATGTGTAAAGTGACATTTATGCCTTTAATTTCGAAAACCAGAAAAATCGGGCCACGGGAAGGGGGGTTTATGGGGGTTTTAAATTTTCCAAAAATCAGTTTTTTGCATCTTTTACCCTAAAATTTTTAAAACACTTAATTTTGGTTTAAACCATGTTATAGAGCTTAAAAAAACAAATAATATGGTATTTTGAATTATTAAGCTAGGTTAAGTGGTTGCGGAGAAAATCCAAAAAAACCTGCTCATAAAATCTTCTATGTTAATCTTACGGGAAAAAGGTTTTTGGCTTTTCCTAAGTTAATTTTAATGTAAACTTCACATTTGCTTTTACCAATCAACTCAGCTCCACAAAAAAATCATTTTGGTGTTTAAATTGTGATTCTACGTCCAACCGTTGCAGAGATATTCAAAGTGCTAAACACAGTACGTTGTCCAATGTTATCCTTATGGAGAATAAATAAAAATTGAAATCTCCATTATTAATGAATGTATATTGATGAAACTTGGCACGTGGGGTCACGTAGTACTGGTATATTGATATTTGCACAAAAATTGATTTTTTGTTGATTATCCCCGTAGCAGCGAACCTGCGTACTCAGCCCCCATGTTATTCTTATGGAGAATAAGTAAATTGTAATGACTCCCTTAATTATGAACATAAATTAATAAAACTTGGTATGTGGCTTCACCTTGTTGAGTTATATTTATATTTGCATAAAAACCCATTTTTTTAGTTCCTTGTTGCAGCAAACCTGCTTACTCATCTCCCATGTTATTCTTATAGAGAATAATTAAAATGTTATATAGTGCTTACTTATGACTGAATATTGATTAAACTTGGTATGTGGCTTCACCTAGTTAAATTATATTTATATTTGCATAAAAACCGATTGTTTGTGTTCCTTGTTTCAGCAAACCTGTGTACTCATCACCAATGCTATTCTTATGGAGAATAATTAAAATTGTATATATCGCTTATATATGAATATATTTTTATGAAATTTGGTATGCGGCTTTATATGGTATTAAGACATATATTATGTATTGGAAATTCGCTGAGTACGCAGGTTTGCTGCGATGGGGGTATTTAAAGTTATTTTGTATTTGTATTAGTTCAAAAATTAAATTTGTTACGTTTTAGCAGAGATAGTTTATTTTGTTGTTTATATTGTTAGTAACAGTCTTGTTTGTTTGTATACATTTTGCTTTGAAATAAGTTTTTATAACATTTTGATAAATGAAAGTCATTTAAAGTTCCATGATTCATTGAAATCCATATTCAAAATTACTAATAAAATGATGTTTAAAGGGTTTAGCTGTTTTAAAGCCTACTATGATTCATTAAATAATTTTCTAAGATGGCGAATATGAATGAATGATGATGAGTGTAGATTGGGCGAGATGCCTTATGTAGCCTTGTTACTGACTAAGACCGACTGATTCTTTAGCCAGGATCATTAATTAAATAGCCAAATGACTAATGGCAACTGGATCCAGTATCGATTGAGTTACATAACACATTCGGGGGGTGGGGGGATATGGTCAAGTGTTATGGTGCGTTACATGGGAGAGGGGGGTCTGAAATGACGAAAAAATGTGTTAAGTAATATTTGTATGGCCCCTATATATCTTCTTCGGATTGCCATGCATTTCCTCTGGGACCAACAATTGTTCCTCTCAGTTGATTGTAGTACTGGGGGAAGTTATTGGAAATACAAAATAAAAATTAATCATGCAGCTATATTTGATTTATTTTGTACATGGACTTAAATAGTTTAAAATTAATAACATGGTATTTTTCTAGTAGCCTAACTAAATCATTAAATAATACTAGTGGGTGCCCGTCGGAATTTTACTACTACAATATTAAGTTCGAGTAAACTCATGGTACCCTATAGGAACAAAATTAGCAATTTGACCCAGGACTATATAGAGACAGAAGGGCTGCGCCTTGCCTTTGATCTTAGCGGCCACCGCCCGATCCCGCTCCCGCCAATCCCGCCTCTTACCCCTCCCTCAAAGTGATGTAGCGGCGGGAGCATCCGCGCGGTATTGCCATTGTCGCACATGCTTTCGCTCGCTTGTTGCTGTTATACTTGTTGATATCTATGTGTAACAATTAGCTATTATTAAATTATTTTGTTACTAGTTATGTTGTATTAGTTGAATAATGTAGTTTTAAAGCGTTTGTTGATAATATGGTTGGCTATAGTAGCAACATGTAGTTGAATCATTCAAAGAAAACTGAAAATGTTATTTATCACGTTTTTCCAACAAATCTGTCAGTGAGCAACGTGTGGTTCGTAAAGTGAAAAATAGCTGATAGTTTTGATGTTCAAACCGTTTTCAACGTTTTGAACAAATTAGTTTTCGTAGATGTACTAATTCTCATAATTAGGATTGAAAATTAGATTTATATAAAATAAATAAATTGGAGTGATAATATAGAAACATAAATAAAAACAAATTCAGTAAAATGTTCGGACAATGGATTTAATAGCAATAGGTTAACGTTAAACCGTTAGAATCTGTGGACCAACCAACACAAAAAATAAATAAATGTAAATAAATATAGAACTCTCGTCACGTGTTAAAATACCCCTGTCGCAGCAAACCTGCGTACTCAGCGAATTTCCAATGCATATATATGGGTATCACTACTACCTAGAGCCACTTACCAAGTTTCACAAAAATACATTCATTAATAAGTGATACATAGCATTTTATTTATTCTCCATAAGAATAACATTAGCATTGAGTACGCAGGTTTGCTGCAACAAGAAAGATAAGAAATGTGTTTTTTTTTCAATTATCAATATAACTCAACCAGGTGAAGCTACATACCAAATTTTATTAACTTAGGTTCATAACTAAGGGAGATATAAAACTTTACTTATTATCCATATGAATAACATGGGGCCCGAGTATGCAGGTTTGCTGCTACCGGTAAAAATCAACAAAAAATATTTTTTTGTGCTACTATCAATATACCACAACTAGTTGAAGCCACATACCAAGTTTCATCAATATACATACATAAATAATTAAAATATAACACTTTATTTATTCTCCATAAGGATAACATTGGACAACGTACTGTGTTTAGCACTTTGAATATCACTGCAACGGTTGGGTGTAAAACAACAATTATAACGCCAAAATGATTATTTTGTAGAGCTAAACTGATTGGTAGAAAAAAATGTGGAGTTTTTAGTGAAATTATCTGAGGAAAATCCAAAAACCGTGTTCCCTTAAGATTAACATGGGAAATTTTATGGACACATTTTCTGACTTTTCTCCACAACCACTAAACCTAGCTTAATGATTCAAAATACTAAATTGTTTGTTTTTTAAGCTCTATAAAATGGCTTTAACCAAAATCTTTAAAATGTTAGGGTAAAAAGTTCAAAAAACTGATTTTTGGAAAATTTTAAACCCCCATAAAACCCCCTTCCCATAGACCGATCGATCTGGTTTTCGAACTTAAAGTCATAAATGTTACTCTCCACGTTTGTGCCAAATTTCATCAAAATTGGGCGCTTCTTTCAAAAGTTATCACGGTAACGGACACACACACACACACACACACACACATATATATATATATATATATATATATATATATAAATTTGAACGAATAGTGTTTTTGGCATCTGGGGACCTCAAAACAAAAAGTTATCATAGTCTCGGGCTTAAGTCTTACCATGCCACCTACGGTAATAGCTTCTTCCCTATAGGGGAAATTCGCTAAAAGTGAAGCCTCAATGGAGGATAGGTAATTTTGTAAACAAAACATCTGGCCAAAGAGTAAGTAATAAAGGCTAAGATAACTTGTGAAGAGAGTATAGGCGTAATTTGTGGGTGGCAAGGGGGGCAGGAGAAAATATGACTGTAATATATGAAAAGTCACAGTAAACACGATCACGATTGTTTTGTTTTAAAGAATCAGCTAGTGATATGTAATATAGCTGTAAGACCAATTCCTCCAACCAGCCATTAATCACACTTAAATTTACAAATTAAATAATAACTTTAAAAAATAAGTAAATAACAAGTTAAAAATAACTAGCTGATGACCCGTTTACCGCACGGGATCTAGCAGGCATATAGCCAGATATTTTAAAAATGTGCTTACATTTTAATCAGCTGACTAAATAAATAAAATATGTGCTAACGGTTTATTTTTTAACGGTTGTATTTAATCGTTTTAGTTACTGATCTCAGGAAAACACATGTTAGTACTTGACAGTTCACTGGTTGATTGTAAACCGCTGTTAAGATTTTATTGTTTTTACTTGAAACTCCATAAGCCCAATGTTAACTTTTTGAACTTTTAAAATTCGTTTCTTTACATAATTATATTTTCCCTGGAGATTAGACCTGTCTATAACTTATTTTTAACCCAGATATTAGTTAAGTACAACTTTTGAAGGAAATAGTTTTAGCCGTTTTTGACATCAGAGTTGTGTTCAAGCAAGTATAGGCCTACAAGCAAGCAAGCAAACATGCACGCAAGCAACCTTTACTCATCATATTAGAGTATAGGATAAGTTTTGTAAAAAATAAAGCTGGATGGAGTAAACTGTTGTTTTAATGTTAATTTTGTTTAAGGTTTTGACAATTTTCAAACCAATATTATATTTATAAATTGCTAATTGTGGTAATAATAGACATACAGTTTGTAATATATAACATGAAAATAATTTTTACTCAAATTTATTCTTGAGTTATAATTCCAAGCCGCATAAAAATAACAATAAAACCCTTTGTGATGTTGTTTGACCTTAATACTTAGTTTCTTTAAGCATTATAAGTTTTGTCATACATGTATTTCTGCTCAGTAATCAATCCCTATAGGTAATTTAGTTAAAAATATTGCAGAAATGTACAACATGTTGGTTATTTAAGGCCAACGCACTGTAATACTAGCGCTCACACAGGGAAAGGTATAGAGCGCCGCGTGCCTGAGGACTTCCAGGACCTTCTAGGACTTCCAGGGTGGCATTCACAACGATATTTATCAACTAGGTCTCTTCGTCAGAGAGCATAGACTTCAAATCATGAATAAAAACTCTACTTATCTGGCCGACAAGAGTGTTGCTGCCGTGAATACGGGCAGGCACCTTAAACTCATCACTAATAACATCACATTTATATGCCTCGGAGATCACTCCCACTTCACACAACTGAATGGTGGTCACGTTTATATTTCCACCATCCTCGTAACAGTTCAGTGTTACCTTGTAGGGCTCTGAAGCACGGTACACCCAATGATTCGGTTTCTTCAACAACACGGGGGACCTCAAGCCGGTAATCAATTTTCGCTCACAACTGTAAGAAAGTTTTCCAATAAACCGATTGGACATGCAACTTGGCCGCTTGACCATGCTAATTATGACTTCCTCAAGCGGGCAGACTACAAATTGGCCGCTCAGACAGTCACGGTCGAATTTATCATTGCTATACAAAGTGTATTGTAATCTATCCTTGCTCACTAGGAGCTTCTGATTTTTCACACCCCATTGGGTCCATTTTTGAAACGATCTATCATATATGGGGTACGTGTACACGTCATACACCTGAAACAACTTTTCGTCACTTTTCAACGGGAGCTGCAGCACAACCCTGAGGGTTTGCTCAATCACGTAACTATGGGCAACCACAACCGAGTAATACTCATGAATGTTTTCTAACTCAACAGGCAAGTGTAATTTGACTGGAGGGGACACAACCTCGTCTATTTATTTTTAAATTATTAGAAACTCTGAGGGCGAGAGCAAGTCACTACTTAATTTCCCGCAACCTAACTGTTCTACGGCTTTGTGAAACTGGATTATTTTTATAGCATCTGAGACCGTACTCTTAGACTCAAAAGTTACTGAATTTAATTTTGAATAACTAAACAGGTCTCTTAACTGGTGTTGCGTAATTGGCTCCGTGTTAAAAAGTCTACTAAGAGTCTGATGCATTACTGAATGATAAGATTTGATTGATAAAATTACTGAATTTAGAGTTTTTGAATGATTGATATTCCAATTTCATGATTGATATTCCACATTGGCCAGGATCGTCATTTACTCTTGACTATTGTGGATCATGCTCTCAGAAGCGTCATACAAGTGTTTAACTTCTCCATAAATTAATTCCAGATCGTTATTGTCCATGGTACCAAAAATATATTTCAGAACATGGCCGCCCACGTCCATAAGTCCACGTTTGACGCGCCATCGCGGAAGCAAAGACACCAACTCATTTGCTTCCTTTACGTATTCATGGACGTCTTGTTGTAAAATGGCAAATTCATACCTAAAACCCTCCTCTAATTGAGGAAGTTTAGAGTGCATAATTACGTTATCACGCAAAAGGTCAGAATAAAAGTTATAAAGATACTGTTTCACCTCTACCACCAAATTGCTGAGATTCCGGCTCTGTCTTGCACCTCCAGTGGCTGTCAGTCAGCAGGACCTCCTGGCCTCCTTCGAAGATGATGCCCTGGTGGAAGCAGCTAACTGTCTCCAATACTAATAAAATGTACCCTACAACAGATTTGATTCATGTTAAATCTTGGTTATATCACTATTACTTATTTCACTCTTTAGTTTTGTTTATTAATCCACCATGCGTTTCCGATACCTCCCACACTTAACTAGTGTAATCCTGAAGATACGCGGGTCTCCTAAGGGCCCTTTTTGAGCTGTCCGAGACAGGCTCCTGTACTTCCTGTGGCTCGCCTATTCCGTCGTCACTCGCTCGCGGGTCATCGACCCATTCTTCCAAACCTACCTCAGGGTCCGCGTTTGTTTCTACCACCGGCGGAGGGGACACTGGGGCACGCCACGGGCACGGTTTTATACGATTCACGTGTACCGTTACTTCTCGCTTCCTGATCTTCAGCACGTCGTTAAGCGGAGAGAGAACCATTATGACCTTATAAGGACCTTTCCACAATTTCGAGAGCTTTTTGACCCTTTGTCGTCCTATACTAGGAACGTGCAGAGGACCAACTGCCCCTCGTGGTACTCTACTTATTTCACTTTCTTATTATACTGCCGCTCATACCGGCCTCGGTAAATAGCTTTTCGTTTCGCCGCTACTTCAAAAGTCTCTTTCAGTTTACTCCTCAGGATCTTCACATGATTGTTGTACAAATCATCATCTTCCGTGATATGGTCAGATCTGCCTCAAAGGGTGGTTCCATTTTCCTACCGAAAACCATTTCAAAAGGCGAGAACCCTGTAGCCTCGTGACCTTGCGAATTCTAGGCCATCGTAACGTACGGAAGGTACTCGTCCCAATCGGTTTGATGCCGATTCACGAAGTGGCTGAGCATGCGCGCAGTCGTGGAATGCACTCTTTCCAACCGGCCATTCGCTTGCGGATGGAAACCAGTAGTCTGAATTTTACGTACATGTAAGAATTTGCAGAGCTGACTGATAAGGTCGGAAGTGAAATTCGCGCCTTGGTCCGAAATCAAAGCTTTTGGAACGCCAAATTTTGCGATCACTTGTTGTACGAGCGCTCTTGCGATACTCTCTGCGGTCTGGTCTGGTAGCGGAATGAACTCGCAATACCGAGTGAAATGGTCCATCACACTCAGGATGTACACATTCCTGGAGCAACTAGTGGGCAGAGGGCCCACAATATCCGCTGCGATAACTTCAAAAGGAGCCTTGGGCTCGTTGAAAATAGTCCCTAGGGGAGCTCTAATTTTTCCGTAGTCGGTACGCTGATTACAACTCTTACAGGTGCGAACATAATCATAAACCTCTTTGTCCATCCCTTTCCACCAAAAATTTTCCTTAATGCGTTCAAGTGTCTTAGCTACACCATCATGCCCAGCTGTAGGTAGGTCGTGGTGAAGGCGCATGACTTCCCTAGGAGGCTAGCGCTGACGCCCGCATTCTTACACTAGGGTGAGGATACGACGTCTCTTTCCAGTTAGAAAACTCTGGACTCAATTTATTATGCAAATATTTGAATTCGATTTCTGGGCTGTTAGAAGGGATTTTAAATGGTTGGTGGTTTTCCTAATTATTGGACTGATTTATTAATCAGTATACTTTAAATAAATTATCCCAAATGTGGTGTTACCAATATTTAATAAAATGAAAAAAATGTTACGGAATCCTTAGATTACAGCCGATGATGTAATATTGGGAGTGGGTCGTTACGTATTGATCTAAAACTTTACTACACATTGATCCATTAATACACTACAAATAATTTTACTCATTGCTTTTCAATTTCCATGGCGTCCCCATTAGACCCACAATTGTTGACGTTTTTGCTGTCCCAGACAACGAGGTTAAATACCTAGAGGTCTCGTCTCATGTGAACAAAGTGCAGCCTAAACGATTGCCCCTCCTTCAACCCTGCTCACATAGCAACCACCATGGTAACCAATAAAATCCTCTCTTCTCGAGCTATATGGCAGTCTTGCTTGGTTACCTGAGGAACGGATCCAGCAACTGTGAAGTATTATGGGTCTGATATTTAAAACCAGGACTATCCATCCGGTCATATGACAAGCCTAAAAATCTTCCCCCAATTAAATAATTACCGCCACAAATCACTTATATTAATGATAATATCATAGATTTACTGTACTTGAATTTAAATATAAAATAAATAATAAGTAATGTAACAAAATACCCCCGTAGCAGCAAACCTGCATACTCAGCGAATTTCCAATGCATATAATATTATCTTAATACCACATAAAGCTACATACCAAGTTTCATCAATATACATTCATAAATAAATGATTTATGACATTTTATTTATTCTCCATAAGAATAACATGGCGGCTGAGTATGCAGGTTTGCTGAAATAAGGAACAATAAAAATGGGTTTTTATACAAATATCAATATAACTCAACTAGGTAAAGCCACATACAGTACCAAGTTCTATTAATTTATGTTCATAATTAAAGGAGATAACACGTTACTTATTCTCCATAACAATAACATGGGGCTGAGTATGCAGGTTTGCTGCTACGGGAACTATAGACCAAGAAATGGGTTTTTGTGCAAATATCAATAGACCACAATAAAATGAAGCAATATTCCAAGTTTCGTCAGGATAAGTTGATAAATAAGCGAGATATACAATTTTTCTTATCCTCCATAAGAATAGCATTGGACAACGTACTGTGTTTAGCACTTTCAATATCTCAGTAACCAATTGACGTAGAGCAATGTGCTGACCAAACACATTGTTTATGTGAAACACCAAATTGTGCATATTTTTAAGATGATTCCAATGGAAAAAATAAAATTTCACTTTTTCAAAAATTATGTGTAAAAAACTCAAAAAACCCATTTTTGGGGTACAAAACCCCCTCAAAATACCCCTTCGGATAGGTCGATCTGTCTGGTTTTCGAACTTAAAGTCATAAATGCTGCTTTACACGTTTGTACCAAATTTCATCAAAATCGGACCTTTTTTGCGAGAGTTATCGCACCCACGGACACACACACACACACACACACACATATATATATATATATATATATATATATATATATATATATATCTATATATATATATATACCAGGTGTACATAAAGTCCCGCACGGGTTTAATATTTTTTGAATGATAAGAGATAAATCAATAAGATTTGGTACATCAGCACTACACCAAAAAATCTCCTTTTTGAAGGAACTATCAGTTTTCTGTCATATCATGGGGACGTCCCGCAAGGAGTCAGAAGGAAATTTTAAATAGGAGCATAGGTCAATATGCACATCACTTTAAAGGGCTTATCTAGCAGAGTTTAATGCCGCAAACCGCACTAAAAAAGGTTGATCCAGTAAAAATTGGCGGCTGTTCAAAGGTTTTACTTGGTTACATTTTATTAGTAGCCACAACCCCATTAAAGCAAAACTGCAACTAAAATGAATACTGCAGCTAAATACTACATTATGCCTGTCAATACAGAAGTGAATTATGACGTTAGTTATCCTCAAGGGTTACAAATTTGGTCCAAATCTATTGATAACGGGGTAAAACTGGTAACAGTAACAATTAGAAAGATCTTATCTTTTTTTAATAAAACCTTTGAACAGCCGCCATGTTTTACTGGATCAACCTTTTTTAGTGCGGTTTGTGGCATTCAACTCTGCTAGATAAGCCCTTTAATGTGATGTGCATATTGACCTATGCTCCTATTTAAGATTTCCTTCTGACTCCTTGCGGGACGTCCCCATGATACGACAGAAAACTGATAGTTCCTTCAAAAAGTAGATTTTTAAGTGTAGTGTTGATGTACCAAATCTTATTGATTTATCTGTTATCGTTCAGAAAATATTAAACCCGTGCGGGACTTTATGTACACCTTGTATATATATATATATATATATATATATATATATATATATATATATATACAGTTTCGAACGAATGGTGTTTTTGGGGTCTGGGGACCTCAAAACGAAAAGTTATCATGGTTCCGGGCCTGCCGACTACGGTAATAGCTTCTTCCCTATAGGGGAAATTCGCTAAAACAACTTGTTGGATAATAATCAATAAAACATCTAGCCTTTAATATTTATGTAATTCAAGTGAATATTAAAAATGAAAATGCATTGATTTTGCTCTTATAAGATACCAACACACATGGTAAATTGAACATAGAGATATTCCTTATTTTTACTTAAGAACGATTTGTGGCAGGTTCGTGACAACCCACTCCCAATAGCACATCTAATTATTAAATCCTGTGAGCAGGCCAACATGGCAAATTTATTTGCTAGTTCAATTTCATGAACTCAATAAAAGGAAAATCCACACTGGGAGTAATATCTGTATACAATCATCTACATAAATGATCTACAGTAATCAGCATTAATGCCAATTGTTTAAATTAAAGGTAATGCCCAGAAAATAGAAATCAAATCATTGTCATGTAATTTGTTGTGAGAGTTATTCAGCTGGAATTGTGCAGTTCTAGCCTTGCACTGTAGTTAAACTGCTGATCGTCAGCAGTAGTCTCGCGCAGGCCGTGCTCTCTGATTGGCCAAGAGCAGATTTTTCAACGACATCAGCAGAGCATACGCACTGAGCGCTTGAGCACTCGGCTGAGCACTCGACCGCGTCCGCGGGGGGCCTTGCGCCCTACGATGTAGGCCCGGTCCGCGTCCGCGGTGGGCCTTGCGCCCTACGATGTAGGCCCGGTCCGCGTCCGCGGGGGACCTTGCGCCCTACGATGTAGGCCCGGTCCGCGTCCGCGTGGGGTCTTGCGCCCTACGATGTAGGCCCGGTCCGCGTCCGCGGGGGGCCTTGCGCCCTACGATGTAGGCCCGGTCCGCGTCCGCGGGGGGCCTTGCGCCCTACGATGTAGACCCGGTCCGCGTCCGCGGGGGGCCTTGCGCCCTACGATGTAGGCCCGGTAGCGTCCCGGGGGGCCTTGCGCCCTACGATGTAGGCCCGGTCCGCGTCCGCGGGGGGCCTTGCGCCCTACGATGTAGGCCCGGTCCGCGTCCTCTCTCCTCCCCTTTTAAGATGTAGCTATAATTATTTAAATTGATAATCTTTTAAATTGATGATTAACAATTTTCCTGTGTTATTGGTATTTCTCGAGTGAGTTATGAATTAGTTTAAATTGTTAATAAAGTTATTTTGATTGAAGCCACGTGTGTTAATAATTATTTGAAAAGCTCCCACCCGGAAAATAATTATGAAGATCGACGACGTCACAGGTTTAAGGTTGAAGAGTTTTGAGTCAATCAAATGATAATTAGTTTTTGTATGAAATTGTTGAACAGTAAAATATATGAAAAACTCGCATGTCCCCGATGTCATTGCATGTTATCTGACAGGTTTGTAGAGATTTTGCCGATGACGAGCCAACAATTCGTGGAACCCAACAATACATGTCAGACTCAGGAACTTGTTACCGATGTACGGAGATATCACTTGTAATCCCCAACCTAGTATAATAGGGCTTGTTTAACAGTGTGAGCACATGAAACATACCAGGCAGGGATTGTAAATATGTTTCTGTCACTTGTTGAATTACATTTATGGTATAAACAGTCCTTGATAACCTTTTTTATTAGTTATCAGTCATTAACTATTTTGCTTTCCGTTTTGTGGAAAATCATCAGAATTTATAAAAATGTATTCCTTCACAGACAAATTTTAATCGAGATGATTTAAAATTATTTAAGACATAGACATTATAATTCACGACTTTAATATATGCTAGCTTATGAGGTTCAGATTAGTAATGCAATACTCGTTACTATACTCAAGAGTGTCATATATGATTCATTTCTCATTTGTCTCTTTATGATCCATGGGCTTATAGGGCCCTGATTACATGGTTAATGTATTACATTCAAAAGAATTACTCAAAATTTTACTAAATTGAAATATTCATCTACATCAAAAAAGAAATCAAAATTAATTTAGACTAGATTTAAGTATAAATAATTGTAATGAATTGGGAATCAAATACAGTAGTTTCATATATTACCAGCTGATTGGAAGAATTTAAGTAAAAGAAGCTTTAAAAAGGATATTAAGAATATTTTATTAAATAACTGCCTTTACAAAATTGATGAATGTTTGAAGAATAATTATTGGACACAGAACAAATTTATTCAATTAGAAGTGTTACAATGTATTTCAATTTATTGTCTTTCTATTATTATTGTCATGTATTATGGTTAATGCCCAACGACAGTAAAGTTATTTATTTACAGCTAACGAGGTACTGCAATTGTTTCAGTATACATTGAGGAACATAACCAATGTGTACATATTTTAAAACTAAGATTGGCAATTAAAGTAATGGTTGCCATGCTTTATCAGTGAACAATTGAACCAATTTCCCCAGATGATCCAACAACTAACATTCTTGATACCTCTGCAACTTCTTCACATTGCTGGAAGACTATTGTGTTGAATATTCATGGGCAGTATACCTGACACCTTTACTAGCAATGTATACATAGAGTTATGTATACATTGGTACTGGAGATCTTGAGTACAGTACCAACCGTCAAGTGTAACCTAAAAACAAAACACCGTACCCTACACTGGCCGCCATGACAATCTCGAGCCCGTGTGTTTTATAACTAATTTTAATAGGCATCGGTATTATTTATAAAACTTACAGGTACTTCATAATCTGTGTTTAATAGTGTTGACAGCTGATTTATTGTTAAATTAAAGCATGATTACTACCCAACAATCTGCTCACATTATCTTGTGGAAGACAAACTAAAAGGAAAAAATAATAAGTCACTTCAACGAATGAGACATCGAATTTTAGGTGTTGGGGGAACATTTTTTACGACTCTCACTGCTCATACCATCTTTCTCTCACAAGTTCTCAAAAATACCGCTTATTCAACGGCCAAACATTAGTCCTTCGTATTAAATTAGTATCAAAACGTGGACTGGTTTTAACTTTAAGTACAAATTAAATTTTATAGTGAAAAAATACAGAATTATTCAACCAATTTTGTAGTAGCAAAATGTGCGTGGAAATCATAATTAATTGTACAGTCTCGCAGGAAGCCCCCTCCGTCCTAATTATCTGTTTACAAAATAAGCCCCATTGTAGCGCGCTCGGAGCGTGGCCAGCAATGGGTTAGGCGACACCCTCATTGTCTGGTCATTCTTAGAATTTCGCCCTCTGCCTCAAGAGGCTAATTCTTAGACATATTGTAGCTTTAGAATTGGGGATACAAAATTACTAGTGATCTAACGTATTCATCACTCCCATCAGCACCACTAAAGGTAATAAACACAATGATTCTCTTAGGATACTTTAAGGATATTAATTTAGGGGCCCAATAATCGAATTATCTTACAATTAAACTTCATATTCAAATGTGTTTTGAAAATTATTTGTACTTTGATAAAACTAATTAAATTTTAAATATTAAAGTAAAATAGGTTTTGAATTTTAGACTTTAAATAAAAAAATAAATTACAAATGTGTTTTATTTAATTGAACATTTAACATGTAGATTGATAGTTTAAAAACGGTAATATTATTTATAAAATGATGATCTGTTGTGTGCAGTGTGAGCACGGAATTGACTACGTCTCCAGGTCTCTACTACCCCGCTACCTCCTTCCGGAATAGGAACCGGATTCCCTTTCGCCCCGTGGGTGCCGACAGGCTAAGCTATGGGACTCACTCGCGCTGAGGTGACGTGACTTGGCGCGCTGGTTGTTGACCAGTCACGCAACCCATATAAAACTCATATGTGTGCTTTAAATTAAACTTTTAAATGTTTTAATTTATATTATAATTTGAAAATCATTGTTAAATATATGATTTTATATAATTTACTAAGTAAAGCTGGTAAATTTTGTTTATAAAAAACAGAATAATCACATCTCAAAATTGATTTAATCCAAACATGTTGTCCTGTACAGTATGTTCCAAGTCTTGATCCAACAGAAGTAGTTTAATCAGACACTATTGTAACATCCACAAAGTTATTCCTAAAATTTGTAAAAAGTCATCAAATATTTGACAATAACAATAATTTTAAAATGCATATTTTAGAAAACCACAATACTTGAAGGTGTGTAAGAGTCATCACTTGAAAGACAAAATCATATAAGGGTAAATGTTTTTGGAATTGAAGGACAATTGATATCTCCATTGAGAATTACAAAAAAAATTAAAAACGCTCACATTGATTTGTTACTTTTGCAGCAAGGTCGCACAATCCATTATTGTTTAATTCGTGATTTTGACATTTTGGCTAATTTTAATAGGATAACTCAGTGAGAGCGGGACACATAACTATGCATAGGTCAATGGGTTAGTTTTCGTTCACAATACTTTGTAAAGAAAGAAGGGTTTTGCACAAAAAAGGCCTTTTTCGACCACTGTGAGCTGTGGTTCCTTCAGTACTGCAATCAGTCTTACCATTGAAGTTGCAACACCAAGACATGAGCCAGCAAACCTGACCAACACCCGTTTTCCAAGTACATAAAACCTAAACAAAATACCTAAGGTTTGCTCAATGTTACAAGATGTAAGCCTATTTAATATACTTCTTCTACACATTTTATTAAACTTTAACAGCCAGCACACTGATCTGGGTCCTCTAGTATAGAAAATAATATGATAAAATATTAAAACATAAAAACTACTTACATCACCGTATTTCGGCACCGCCTTAACTGCCATCATTTTCTGCTCAGAGCCAAACGGATATTCCTGCAACCTCACATACTTGTCTGCCACTCCAAACATTCCGTTCTGGTAGGACGAAAACAGGAACAATATTAAACGATTGCATGTAACTAAGTAAGGCTCCTGATCTGGAAGGAGGATTCTCTGCACTCATAAGCTTTTATTTTCATGCAAGGAGAATTTTGTCTTAATTTGGTCTTGGGAGTAAAAGGTGAAATCACTTAAGCTTATTTGGCCTCATGAAGTACATTCAAGTGCAAGATATGTTTCCTACAAATGTGGGAAATGTGTAATCGACAAATATAACAACTTTTCCATATGGGCGAAGAATATGTGCATTTAATTAACGAGTTACCAAGCAGTCACCCTGCAAAGAAATTAAATACTATAACAATTTTGGACCATGCCCAATGAAGGATGAAAAACAACTGATAAGATAAAACACCTGTTACAAAGTGTTGTCGATGAAATGCAATTAAGAATCTAGTACAACTGACCTTAATGAAATAAGACTCAGAACAACTTTTTTGTCAGTAACTATTTTACAATGAATGCGTTGACTGAAAATTAAACTTTCTATTTAACTTATCGTTAAGGTCACATACATCATAACTTATTATAGATTCTGCTATACTTTATAATTATGAAGCTATAAGTTTTATGCAATCCTATGCAGGACTGCTCCACAACATGTTGAAAATTGGTTCTAGTTTAGTGCATACAATGATATATGGACAGACGTCAGATATACGACCGAGGGGGTTTTCAAGTTCCATAATATAGACATACAGCGATCAAACCTTCAGACACCAGCAATATGTAAAGCACGTTTTTGGGTTTATAAAATGTCATCAAAGTGCAGGAAGTAGCCCCACAAAACGAGACCGTTGCTCATTTTAAACAGGTTAAGTGTGCCTGCCTAATGGTATCCTGATCCAATAAGCCACTGAGTCTAGGCAAGGCAGAAACACTGCAACTCAAATTTTTTCAAAGACCCATTATGTGGGGTGACTCATTAAGTTTAGGATCCAGCGTGACACTAAGAAACCTAGGGTTAGGATTATTGGTGCTAACGTGCTAACCTGCAATAACATCGCATCAACCATCTTGGTAACAAGATTGCATCTGATAACTCTCTTCAAATAAGGGACTATCTCTTTCTAAGTTTAAAAGAAAGATGTTGTACATATTTCAGGTAAAAGTGCATTTATTGCTTTTGAGGAAATTGCCACTCTCAGATTCACTTTCTCCTACCTTAATACATAAATAAATATTTCAGAGACCTTTACTGAGGCAATCAGATTTTACCATGAGACATCAGCAATAAATAAGCAACTATTCAATTATTTTCTAATCTGTCCATGGGACTATGGTGGTCTTGAAAATAAATCTTGGCCCAAGATGAGGTAGCTGCTGATATAACTAGGAGTTCACAACATATTGAGAACCAAACTACCTAGTTGTCAGTTAGTACCAACTCGGGCTTTAAGGACATTTGGTTGCAATAAATTAATTCTTAAATGTGAGTTTGCTTCTATTCTTTTGATTAATCAGTTACCTTCATTGCAACAGCGATCAAAGCTCTCTCAGTTGGCTGACCCAGCAGAGTTTCTCCGTTAATTATATTTATTGCGCGTTATTGCACACACACGACCTTGAGTACAACAGACAGAATTATAAATAGGTAGATAATTTACACAGATAATAATTTATTAGTATAAATCATCAATAATTCGTTTAATAACAAATTCAAATTAACTTTAAATTAAATATTGACATTTTTAAAATTTAGAAACAAATGATTTAAGAGATATTTTGTAGTCACCCGCCAATCTGGCATTCATAAAGAGAACAAGAAAAAGTCACTAAATGATTTTTTTTTATAATTCTTTACCAAGATGTTCGAGTTGACCTCCTCTCCCTCCATAAAAAGACATACAGAATGGAGATAATCAATGGGCAGCTAGCTTTTCCTAATTTAATTTAAATCCATGTGGACATGTGAGTAACGTAAACACTTTTGTCAATTACTCCACTCAATAGCTAGCTTGTTATCAACGGGGAAAATGAGATAGTAACAAACTGATCAACTGGGAATATTATATAATAATAAACTGAACTTAACAATGATGGTGGCAATCATCAACGTCCAGCATCAGTATTATCATTCTTACGTACTTTACAACAACAAATCAAGCAATTATTCAAAATTAATCACTTTACAATTTCATTTAAAAACAAAATGACATCAGCGTGTTTCTTGAACTAAAGGATGTACCATGTTTAGGGGCGGGCAAGTAGTGATTTACGAGGGTCATCTAGAAAGTAAAGAACGTTTGCTAATCATGCCAAGCACAGCTCCCCCATCCCCCCGCAACTGCGTGTGCGGTCATCCACTCAAGTCCCCGCCAAAGTGTGAGCTGAGTCTCGTTGATTATAATATTTTACAATATCTCGTGCCTCGTGTCAAGTGGTCACGAGTCCTGTTTCTACGGCGATTCAAAATAACGGTTTCAATCGAAAATTCCGCCAAATGTGAGATCCGCAGTGTTCCCTTATGATATTTTGCTTGCCCCTTTCCTGCCATCATTTTTGTGTGACTATCTGGTCCAGTCGTTTTAAATGGCTGATATTACGTATTTTGGCAGTTCGCAATCGTTAGATATAGACCGACAGGCCTTTAGGGTATCTTCTAAAAACTTTGAGTTGAATCAAGAAATAAACTTTAACGAAAAACTAGAATTTTCAAGAACTCATACGCCCTTATTTCCAGAGTTAGAGTGTTTGTCTGTTTTTTTAAAGTCTATTTTTCTCATAGGGAGTGAAAAATGCTTTTATAAATTAAATTCCAATGAACTGTTCCCCAATATTACAGCCTTTTACGAGTCTTTTAGAAAGGTTAGTGGGGGCTAAGTTAAAGGAGATAGTAAAGTAGGGTTTTCACACATGTACCTCAAGGAGCCTATAGATAGATTCACGAGCCTTTTCCACACTGTCACACTTGTGTATATGGATCTCCCCTTGGTCGTTATATCCAGCACCGGATAACTACAAAAATAACAGATGTTTAATGAACCGTAACTAGTTTCCACACAATGTTTAAACTACTATGATCACAAAAGACCTTTTGAGCTTTAAGAAATAAAAATTCATTAGAATGGAATTATAAAAAAATGTAATTGGATGAAAGAACCCATGGTCCAAAAAAATCATTACAATCTCTTATTAAACACTACGGAAATGATTGAAACATATGAAGAGAAATTTTTAAGAATATGAATTGCTACTAAAGAAAAAATTAATTTAAAATTAAATCGTTACCTCAGCCAGATGTCCGTCAGCTGTCACAATAACAGTCACTGTCATCTCATTCTTGGTGATGGTTCCAGTCTTATCCGAACAGATTACACTCACGCAACCTGCATCATCAAACAAAGGAATTATAAACAATCATCGTCTTCTTAAACAGTCTAGACATAAATTTATAAGACAGTGGTGCATATTAGGAACACTGCTTGAAAATGTTAGATTTGCTTATAGTTTTACAGTTAAGTGTATTTATTAACACATTGAATGTGATTGGTAAAGCTTTACCAGTCAATATATATCACATGAAATAACTTGACACCAATCTGTACTGGTCACAGGTTCTGGTTCAACCGCTAAATTATGTTAAAATACTCTTTTCCTCATTTGTAGATTATCTGAAATAAGATGCGTAGCCTTACTTTTGTGTGGAACAATGGAAGATAACTTGCACCAGAATCTTTGCTTTACAAAGGTGCAAACCTTTATAGAATATGGTAAATATTCATTATTCTATGGGTTATTGCCTGCTGCCTACATTGATTCATGCTGTATATAGTTTGATAACAAACTCATTTTGCTAAAGGTTAATCTGTCTCTACAAAATTTTAGTTGTCTTCAGTTTTTTTCCTAGACTTAGAATGAGACTCGAGACACCTAGTCTCCTTCTGTTTGAGGCAGAATGTTGTACAACTACAATATTGCAGTTTTTGTGCCAAGTTCTGAGTAACCTATTCCAAATGGTATGATTAAGATCTAATTATTTCATTCAAAGTTCTCTGACAATCTGCAATCAATGCTCATCCTAACCTAGGCCAAGTGCCATTCTAATCTCAAACCTTGCTTTTATCGGGACATGGAAATAAGTAATAGATAATCCTTAGACAGGGCACAGATCCTGGTGATTAATAGATCACCAGGACATTGAAATATTGATCAATTTTAGACATTCTTGATACGTAACACAGTTTTTCACATTGTAAAATATGCTCAAAGACCAATAAAGGTCATTTAAACTAATAACCGACTATTTCCTTACCCAAAGCTTTGACGGTGGGGAGTTTCTTGATGATAGCCTTCCTCTTGGCCATCCTCATCACTCCGAGGGCTAGAGTGACCGTCACTACGATAGGGAGGACCTCTGGGATGGCCGCCACCGCAAGACTGTACAAACAAAACATTAAAAATAAAAAAATGTAATCAAATAATAATTTTATTTAAACTGCACAGAGCAGCGCTGCACAGCTTGGATCTAACATATGAGACAAAAATTAAAATATGAAAAACCTCATAAATGTAAATGACAGCTGTTTACAAGATTTAAATGCTACCAGCTTTGCAACTAGTTGATCAAAATAAATTTACTATGTTTTAGGGTTACTATGTGGTTTCAAAAGGTGATTAGGTTTTGTGTTTGGTTATTTAAATTATCCCTGGCCCCAATAAATTTAGATAATCAACACTTTACTGCAACTGTGAATTAGAAAATACAATTTATGCATGACGAAATGTCATTGATAGACAAAAGAGCACAAATATTTAGTAAAATAAAACACCTCCGTCGCAGCAAACCTGCGTACTCAGCGTATTTCCAATGTCTTAATACCACATAAAGCCACATACCAAGTTTCATAAAAATATATACAAATAAGCGATAAATACAATTTTAATTATTCTTCATATGAATAACATTAGGGATGAGTACGCAGGTTTGCTGCAACAAAGAACACAAACTAATGGGTTTTATGCAAATATCAATAGAACTCATCTCAGTATAGTCACATACTATAGTAAAGTTTCATTCATATACATTTTTAGCGAATTTCCCCTATATGGAAGAAGCTATTACCGTAGGTGGCATGGTAAGACTTAAGCCCGAGACCATGATAACTTTTCGTTTTGAGGCCCCCAGATGACAAAAACACTATTCGTTCAAATTCATATATATGTATATATATATATATATATATATATATATATATATATATATATACTCGCTTCGCTCGCTGGGGGCTCCACCCCCAGACCCCTGTGGGGGGCTTTGCCCCCAGTTCCCTGTCGTAGTACCTATGGCACATGGTTTAATTACGCTAGTAATCCAAGGTCCTATGTATACTCAAAATATAAAGTAGACTTATTGAGTAAACAAATTTAGGCCTAGCAGTACAATATTAGAGGATATAACAATTTACAAATCGCTCCGCCTCCGCCCCCAAGTCGCTGTTTTGCCACATTTTAATGCAAATTGGTCCAAATTCTATTTAAGACCTAAATGCTACAACTATTCCAAGGCTTTGATTATATTTAAGGGTTTAACATATAAAATCTGGCCATATGCCTGTTGATGAATACTACTTGGTATGGAGACGTAGCATGTTAAATTTTAAGCCTCCATGTATTACCTAAGTGCTTGAAAAAAATTATACCCTTAACTGATGTATAATGTAGCCTTTAAAAGGCGTATTTTGAACCTTATAAAGGATACGACCACCGTTAACAACCTGAAATAACATGACTTTGGGTAACTACAATCCTTCTGCAACAAATATGACATGATTTATAAGGGATTTTACCCTCAACAGAGCACAACATAAATAATGTACCCGAAAAACACGAAAAGTCTACAAGAGTTCAAAAACATTGATTTTTTTGGGCGTTAAAGATACTTCATCTGGGCGTAGGAGTATTGCTTAGTAATGTAGGAATACTGTTTGATAAGTATTAGGCCTGTAATTTCTATATAGAGCGACAAACCATTAAAACCACGAACAAATCTATGAAAAAAGTTTAAATTTAAAAAAAAATCTAGCGCTAACTAAGGGTGAAGGGGGTGAGATACGGCAAAATGTCACAGGACTAAAGTTGTAGTTCGTCAAAAATCTGTGGCACATGGTGGGTTCGTTTTTCGATAGGAAAACCTGTTCGGCCGATAGAGCTCAAATAAAAAAATACTACATTTTGATTTTTGTATTCATAATTATTTATTTTGTTGAGATAGTTCAAACTAAAAATAGTAGGATTTTTGAAAAAATAGTAGGATTTTTGAAGAAAAGGTGCAAGGCACATGCATGCCAAATCTCACGTCTCTAACTCAAGTATTATTGGTGTCACGTGTATGTCCAATAATATAAATTGGCACAGAACCCCCAATACACCACTACTTATACTAAGAAAACGGTCATATCCTAAAGATATTTAGAGTTTTTCATTTTTCGACAGGTGCTTATTAAAAACTGGTCATATTTCTGCTGCTATTTACTAAGTGTGATGTAGATATACTGCGTGCCCAATATTAGGCCTCCATCAAGTATATTAACGTGATAGGAAATAAAAAACCGCCACAAAATCTCAACATTTAAAAAAATCTAGAGCTATCTAAGGGTGAAGGGGACGAGATATTTACTTTTAGGAGAATTTTTTTTACTACTTGGTATGGAGACGTAGTATGTTCAATTTTAAGCCTCGGATCCATGTATTACCTAAGTGCTTGAAAAAAATTATACCCTTAACTGATGTATAATGTAGCCTTTAAAAGGCGTATTTTGAACCTTATAAGGGATATGACCGCCGTTAACAACCTGAAATACTATGACTTTGGGTAACTAAAAGCCTTCTGCAACAAATATGACATGATTTATAAGGGATTTTACCCTCGACAGAGCGCAACATAAAAAATGTACCCGAAAAACACAAAAAGTCTACAAAAGCTCAAAAACGTTGATTTTTTTGGGTGTTTAAGATACTTCATCTGGGCGTGGGAGTATTGCTTTGTAATAATTGTAATGTAGGAATACTGTGTGATAAGTATTAGGCCTCTAAGTTCTATATTAGAGCGACAAACCATTAAAAACAAAAAATCTATGAAAAAAGTTTAAATTTAAAAAATCTAGCGCTAACTAAGGGTGAAGGGGGTGAGATACGGCAAAATATCATAGGAATAAAGTTTTAGTTCGTCTAAAATCCGTGGCACGCGGTGGTCTTCGTTTTTCGATAGGACAACCCGTTCGGCCGCTAGAGCTCAAATAACAAATTACTACATTTTGATTTTTGTATTCATAATTATTTATTTTGTTGAGATAGTTCAAACTAAAAATAGTAGGATTTTTGAAGAAAAGGTGCAAGGCACATGCATGCCAAATCTCACGTCTCTAACTCAAGTATTATTGGTGTCACGTGTATGTCCAATAATATAAATTGGCACAGAACCCCCAATACACCACTACTTATACTAAGAAAACGGTCATATCTAAAGATATTTAGAGTTTTTCATTTTTCGACAGGTTTGCTTATTAAAAACTGGTCATATTTCTGCTGCTATTTACTAAGTGTGATGTAGACATACTGCGTGCCCAATATTAGGCCTCCATCAAGTATATTAACGTGATAGGAAATAAAAAACCGCCACAAAATCTCAACATTTGAAAATATCTAGAGCTATCTAAGGGTGAAGGAGACGATATACGACAAAAAGTCAAAGAAACAAAGTTGTAGATCTTGCAAAATCCGTAGCACGTGGTGGTGTCTGTTTTTTGACAGGACAATCCGTTTAACCGCTAGAGCTCAAAAACTAGAATTTTAAAATAAGCCTTTTTGGGGGAATTTAAATATTTTTGTTAGGCGGGGTTAAAATAAAAAATTGTCAAATTTGGCAATTTTCCTGGGGGTTGCAAGGGGAAAGCTACCTGCATGCCAAATTTCAGGTTTCTACCTCGTCTAGAAGTGGTCTAGAATTCGTATACCTCAGTGAGTCAGTTACACATGCGGCTGTATATATTATACTCGCTTTGCTCGCTGGGGGCTCCACCCCCAGACCCCTGTGGGGGGCTTCGCCCCCAGGTCCCTGTCATATTACCTATGGCACATGGTTTAATTACGCTAATAACCCGAGGTCCTATGTATACTCAAAATATAAAGTAAACTTATTAGTGAACAAATTTAGGCCTAGCAGTAAAATATTAGAGTATATAACAACTTAAAAATCGCTCCACCTCCGCCCCCAGGCCCCTGTGGGGGGCTTCGCCCCCAGGTCGCTGTTTGGCCACAGTTTAATGTAAATTGGTCCAAATTCTATTTAAGACCTAAATTCTACAACTATTCCAAGGCTCTGATTATTTTTACGGCTTTAACCTATAAAATCTGGCCATATGCTTGTTGATTAATTCTACTTGGTATGGAGAGGTAGTATGTTAAATTTTAAGTCTCCATGTATTACCTAAGTGCTTGAAAAAAATTATACCCTTAACTAATGTATAATGTAGCCTTTAAAAGGCGTATTTTGAACCTTATAAGGGATACGACCACCGTTAACAACCTGAAATACTATGACTTTGGGTAACTAAAAGCCTTCTGCAACAAATTTGACATGATTTATAAGGGATTTTACCCTCGACAGTGCGCAACTTAGAAAATGTACCCGAAAAGTCTACAAGAGCTCAAAAAATTTGATTTTTTTGGGTGTTTAAGAGACTTAATCTGGGCATAGGAGTATTTCTTAGTCCTAATTGAAATGTAGGAATACTGTGTGATAAGTATTAGACCTCTAAGTTCTATATTAGAGCGACAAACCATTAAAAACCACTAAAAATGGTGAAAAAAGTTTAAATTTAAAAAATCTAGCGCTATCTAAGGGTGAAGGGGGTGAGATACGGAAAAATGTCATAAAACAAAAGGTGTAGTTCGTCTAAAATCCGTGGCTCGTGTGGTCTTCGTTTTTCAATAGGACAACCCGTTCGGCCGCTAGAGCTTAAGTAAAAAAATACTACATTTTGATTTTTGTATTCACATTTATTTATTTTATTGAGATAGTTCAAACTAAAAATAGTAGGATTTGGAAAGAAAAGGTGCAAGGCATATGCATGCCAAATCTCACGTCTCTAGCTCAAGTATTATTTGTGTCACGTGTATATCGAATAATATAAATTGGGACAGAACCCCCAATACACCACTACTTATACTGAGAAAACGGTCATATCTAAAGATATTTAGAGTTTTTCATTTTTCGACAGGTTTAATTAATACAAACTGGTCATATTTCTGCTGCTATTTACTAAGTGTGATGTAGACATACTGCGTGCCCAATATTAGGCTTCCATTAAGTATATTAACGTGATAGGAAATAAAAAACAGCCAAAATATTTCGAAAATATCCCGAAATTTGAAAAATCAAGCGCTACCTAAGGCTGAAGGAGACGAGATACGACAAAAAGTCATAGGACCAAAGTTGTAGATCTTGCAAAATCCGTGGCACGTGGTGGTGTCCGTTTTTTGATAGGACCATCCGTTCGCACGCTAGAGCTCAAAAACTGGATTTTTAAAATAAGCCTTTTTTGGGGGAATTTAAATATTTTTTTAGGGGGGGTTAAAATGAAAAATTGTCAAATTTGGCAATTTTCCTGGGGGTTACGAGGTAAAAGCTACCTGCGTGCCAAATTTCAAGTTTCTAGCTCATTTAGAAGTGGGTTAGAATTCGTATACCTCAGTGAGTCAGTTACACATGCGGCTGTATATATATTAGATATATATATATATATATGTGTGTATCCGTTACCGCGATAACTTTTGAAAGAAACACCCGATTTTGATGAAATTTGGCACCAATGTGGAGAGTAGCATTTATGACTTTAAGTTCGAAAACCAGATCGATCGCACTATGGGAAGGGGGTTTTATGGGGGTTTACAATTTTCCAGAAATCGGTTTTTTGCAAATTTGACCTCAAAATGTTAAAAACACTCAATTTTGGTTATAGCCATTTTATAGAGCTTAAAAAAAAATTTAATACTTTGAATCATTAACCTAGGTTAAGTGGTTGCGGAGAAAATCCAAAAAAACGTGTCCCATGTTAATCTTATGGGAAAAAGGTTTTTAGATTTTTCTCAGATAGTTTTACTAAAAACTTGACATTTCTGTTTATTAATGTGTTTAGCTCAACAAAACAAACATTTTGGTGTTTTAATCGTTGTTCTACGTCCAACCGTTGCAGAGATATTCAAAGTGCTAAACACAGTACGTTGTCCAATGTTATCCTTATGGAGAATAAATAAAATTCTATATCTCGATTATTTATGAATGTATATTGATGAAACTTGGTACGTGGCTTAAAATAGTTGATATATATTGATATTAGCACAAAAAACAAGTTTTTTGTTGATAGTCCCCGTAGCGGAGACCTGCATACTCGGCCCCCATGTTATTCATATGGAGAATAAGTAAAGTTGTTTATCTCCCTAAATTATGAACCTACTTAAGAGAACATGGTATGTAGCTTCACCTGATTCAGTTGTATTGATAATTGAAAAAAAACATTACTATCTTCCTCGTTGCAGCAAATCTGCGTCCTCAACCCTAATGTTATTCTTATGGAGCATAAATAAAATGATATATATCACTTATTTATGGATGTATTTTTGTGAAAATTGGTAAATAGCTCTATGTAGTAGTGAGTCACATATATATGCATTGGAAATTCGCTGAGTACGCAGGTTTGCTGCGACGGTGGTATTTTAAATAAGTGATATATAACATTTTTATTATTCTCCATAAGAATAACATCGGGACCGAGTACCTAGGTTTGCTGCTACGGGAACCATACGTGAAAAGTTTGTTGTGCAAACAACAACAAACCACAACCAGATGAAGCCATATACCAAGTTTCGTCTGTTTATATTCATAAATAAGCGAGGCATAATTTTTTATTTTTCTCCGTAAGAATAGCATTAGACAACGTACTGTGTATAGCACTTTCAATATCTCAATAACCAATTGACGTAGAGCAATGATAAAAATACCAAATTGTTTTGTTTTTTTAATTACATGTGAGAACACAAACAAAATCTTTGGGGTACACAACCCGCACCCAAACCCTCCTTAGGATGGTGCGATTCGTCTGGTTTTCGAACTCGAGTAAACCATTTATTTGAATGAGTTTGACATCTGGGACCACAAAACAAAAAGTTATCATGGTCTCAGGCTTAAGTCTTACTATGAGACCTACGGTAATAGCTTCTTCCCTATAGGGGAAATTCGCTAAAAGGCAATAAGAATGATGTGCAATTTAAATCCAAGAACATTATGCAAGCCATACTTCATTGGACTTGAAATAATGACTTTACCATCAATATATACATATATCATTTGACATTACACGAAAAGAAAAATGTATAGCAATATAAGAAAAACATAACAAATCATAAGAACACATTTTGGGGGGTTGTTCAAAAAGATATATACATACATCTCTAATATATATACAGCCCCATGTGTAACACACCAGACATATGAATTCTAGACCATTTCCAGACGAACTAGAAACGTGATATTTAGCATGCAGGTAGCTTGTACCTTGAAACCCCCGGTAAAATTGCCAAAATATACAATTTTTAATTTTAAAACCACTAATTTTGATCTTGAAAATTGGATATTTTAACATTGGGCTTATGGAGTTTCAAATAAAAGCAAAAGAAATCGTAACAGCTGTAAACAAATATCCATTAAACTGTCAAAGCAACTTTCACATGGTAAAGTATAAACAAATTGTAGAACTATTGAAAAATGAAAACATCTAGAGTGGATTTAACCATAATGAATCTAAATAGTATACTATATAAAAAATACTTGAGGGGCATTGACCAATAATAACAACTGGAGCGACCCCAAGCGGGGGTCTGGGGGCGGAGCCCCCAGCGAGCAAAGCGAGTATTATTTATAAGGCGGTAAGTTAATGAAATATTTCTGTAACAATAATTTACAGAGTAAAATGTTGTGGTATATTCATATTCCTATTAATTGTGTTTTAAACCACACAGAGTGACCAATGCAACGTCACCTTAAAGATTGTGAAAATACGCCTATTTAAAACACCTTTTAAATACATATTTAAAACCAATAAGGCCTTATTTATGAGCCCTTGTTGGGACCCACCGGAGGTGCGAAGTCTTGACTTTATTGAAGTCCATTCCAAGCATAGAGGGTCGCATGCACAGACGGGACGCGCGCCAGATCTTACGTAGTCCCAGCCCGCCGGGGTAGCGTCTGTTTCGAGCATGGAGGGTTGCACGTACAGAGTGGACGCGCGCCACTCCTAGCATGGTCCCATCCGTGCATGGCTACACCCGTTCTAGATCCATGGTCTAGATCAGTCTTCTTTGCTGCAGACGATGCCCTGGAGAAAATGCGCCACACAGTCCCAGTTGTCCTTGCTCTCCATCATCTATCTGTCCTCACACCGTGTCCACCGAAGATGTACCCCGTAAACGTTTGACCTCCAGGAGGGGCCTTTCCCAACCCCAATGCAAACCGTGGAAGAAAGGGAAACTTAATAATAACGCAAAAACTATTTAAAAATAGTGGGGTGGGGGTGATTTTCCTAATTCCCTCTCAACGATTACGTGTTTATGATTCAATACAGTCAGTCTTTACACTTTAAATGTTTGTCCAACTTTATCAACATTGAAACATAAATAAGTGATAGTAAAAACGATTTGAACTTTAAATTTCTATAACAATATCTTGGTTTCAATTATTACCTAAACGAATAAATTTTTCTGTATTAATGTCTATAGATACTAAGAGATAAACAAAAGAGTCATACAA
Organism: Allygus modestus; assembly: GCA_963675035.1. NCBI lineage: Eukaryota > Metazoa > Arthropoda > Insecta > Hemiptera > Cicadellidae > Allygus > Allygus modestus. The sequence goes on from OY776115.1 coordinate 82,425,038, forward strand.
AATATCTTATTTGTTGAACATTTAAACTAAGTATTCCTTTTTCTAGAAAATTGTATGAAACAACAAAACTCGTGTGCACAGTTACTAAACGATATATTTTGCAATCACAATAAAACATGTGTGTATGGTTAGCATTACATAATCTATGATCTGGATTAATTTACGCTTAGAACCACATTACTGAGTTTGTTCCACTGGTTCTGTTTAGAAGCTCTTTACCACTCATGTTTCCGATATTTGTACTTTTAGCTTCATGTTTAGTAACCCTACTTCCTTCGTGTTCCCCTGCTACTTCGCGCGAGTTCGGCTACCAGTACATGATCAGCAGATTGTTATCGAAGAGTAAGTATTTAGAACATCATGTGAGGGGTAAGAAATACCCTATCGAGAGTCACATTATTACATCAGCAGACGGGTACATCCTGACATATCACCGAGTGCCTCATGCATCTTCAGAAGTTGAAGACAGCAGGAGCACGGAGGCTCATCGTTATCCTGTCCTTCTTGTGCACGGGATCCTAATGTCTTCAGCCTACTTCCTTGCGATCAAGGACGGGTTGGCCTACAAGTTGGCGGACGCAGGGTTCGACGTGTGGGTAGCCAATCACCGAGGCAATCCTTACTCCAAGGCTCACCTGCATCTGAACCCCAGGACAAACCCCTACTATTGGGAGTTCAGTTTCAACGAGATGGGAAAGTACGACCTTCCCGCGGCTGTCGACTTTATCTTAACTGAAACCGGGAAGCCGAGTCTGTCGTACGTCGGATTATCAATGGGTACGACCATGTTTTGGACTTTTGCTCACTGGCGACCCGATTACATGTCCAAGATAGATTGTATGGTAGGGTTTGCTCCGGTAGCGGTACCGGCAGGGCTCAAGATAGTAATGCAAAGGCCTTCTTACGGATTTATCACTACCGCACTAAAAGCGATGAATGTGCTGCACTTTTTTGAGTTTCGTCCGTACCACAGAAAACAAGCTTTTTTCATTCGCACACCATGCAAGTACACATCAAGCATTATTTGTAAATCGATAATAAAGATAATTTGCTATTTCACCGGCATGGAAGAAAATCTGGTGGACTACAAAGTTACGTTAGAATCACTCAACTTCATGTCAGCTGGGACTTCAATTAAATCTCTGTTTCATTTGCTTCAAGTCGGTAGTAATGGTGAGTTTCATATGTTTGACTACGGAGACCATAAAAATATGAGGTACTATGGTGGATTCACCACACCTCCGGAATATGACCTGACGAGGGTGACTATTCCTGTTTACCTCATTCAGGGGGGAAAGGACCAATTCTCTTCTCAGGATGATACAGAATGGCTGTTAAGTAAGTTAAACACTCGTGGGAAAGCGGAGCTATTGTTTGTAAAGGAAGCGGCAAAATACAATCATCTAGATTTTATATTCGCTCTTAATGTAAACAGCGAAATAAATCAACCTTTAGTTAAGAAACTACACGAAGTTGCTCAAAGTCAGTTGGGACATCAGAAAACAGATGGATGAAAAACTAAAGCTGATAAAATTATTATATCTGCAGTGATGTAGACTTTAATGAGTTTTAATTGACTTCTTATTGTGTTTCATTAAATCATATGTAGCATCGTTGAATATTATTTTGCATCTATGATGACTCTATGAGGACACAAGGCCTAATAATCTTTGGTAGTGATAGCTCGTAAGGATACACCTACTGGGGGTTCACAGTTAATAATTTAAAAACCCATGATAACCAAATTGATTCCAATATACTACTCCTTTTTAGCATTATTGATTTAGTAAAAACAGTGCGAACTGTAAAAGATTATATGAAACGGTTTGTTTAGTGCTAGCCGTTTTTGAGGTGTACTGTTTCGAACCATGTGTTGCTAGCAATATATTCATACTGAATAATTAAGGTGCCGCTATGTAAATATGGAGCTGAGGTAGAGACAGCTCATTGGTAATCTCCGTGAGCCGATTATAATATATGATTTTTAACAAAGACAAAATGTTTCAACACTTTCTGAAATATCTAATGTTAAAAATGTAACGTAAATTTGATGTTAAATTAATACAACATATTTGGCTTTTATATAATTTCAACACAGTGGGCACATAGTACTAGTATTTAGTCTTTTTTAAATCATACTGTGTTACAACTTTTAAATATAAGAATTTACTGTTAATTTAATAATCGCGAATATAAAAATGATTTAAAATCGTTTAGTTGGAAAGTTGTAGTGATAGTTGTTAATTCAAAGTCAACGATAATAAAAGCAACACATTTTGAATGTTAAAAATGTAACAATGTTTTGAATTTGCAAAAGTAAAAATGTCAAATTTGAGAAAATCGTTTATTTACGAGTCATCAAAAGAGGGCAAGGTTAAGTATGGTCAATGGTATTAATTATTTTTTTAAACGAATGTAAAATTTACATTACGTTTTTGAGATTCGTAAATATTAAATAAACAACATTTTAAATTGATAAATACAATATTCGTTAATTTGTGACGAAATTATTAAAAAGGTCCTCAAATGTGTTATGTTACTTTGACATTAAATTTGAATATTTATAAAGGTTGAATGTAATTTGAAAGTTAAACTAACGTAAAACAAATGTTTGCGAATACAAATTCGATATTCAAAAAGCCAAAATGTTTATATTTATTTTCCGTAAAATTAGTAGAGTTGGGTAAATGCAACAGTATTTGGTGCTATGCGGGAAGAAAATATACAAAAACAAGCGTCAAGTTGGGTAAATGCAACAGTATTTGGTGCTATGCGGGAAGAAAATATACAAAAACAAGCAAACTATTTTCTAAGCACCCAAAATTTATTTACAAGATTTTTTGCAACTTAAACAATGCTTAGGTGGAATTTGCCCATGAACCATGTGTTAGGTAAGTTAAAAATTCAACGATAATAAAAACTCCAAACCCTTTCCATGAAATAAATATTATTTAGTACGGTTTATAAAACCATACTTCCGTCAGAAAAAATAAATTTTAGAAAAATGAAAGCTTACTTCACATTCACCTCCATATGAAAATCAAGTAAGTGAGTAATAACTTATATAAATTAGTTTCATCTCTTAAAAGTGATTTGGATATAAATTTATTTTATTCAGCAGTTTTTTTAGATGCTGCTATGACATTTGATGGGGATTATCACAAAGCCTTATTAAATAAATTGATGTTTATGGAATAAGTGATGAAGCTTTGTTGGATAGCATAATCTATATCTAATAGACACGTTTACACTGAAATCAAGAGGAACAGCTGTCAAACAACGTGAAAATTCAGTTCAGAACAATGCTATTGATACTGGAATGCCACAAGGAACTGCACTTGAACCTTTGTTTTTCATATTATACATCAATCAATTGGTCGATGTTCCAAATGAAGGTACTATTATATTATTTGCTGATGATACGTTTTATATTTCAGATTTAACTAGCTCTGAATTATAAATGTCTATATTAAAATTTCTTACATTATTTGTTGGTTAAATAATGATAATATAAACATTAATAATACAAAAACAGAATTCATGACATTTAATAAAGATCCGTAAATTGCAAATAAATTAAAATTAAAATAAATAAATAAATTGCAAATCCGTACTTAATGTTGTATGAAACTCTTATCTAGTACTGTTAATACTGCAAAAAGCAAAGGTTGTTGGACTTTCACTCTCCTCTCCAGTGATTTATCATGGACCCTTCTTATAGAAAACCTGCGTAAACAAATTAGCAGTAGAGTATTTATGGTTAAATACCCCCGTCTCAGCAATCCTGCGTACTCAGCGAATTTCCTATGAATGAATATATTTCTTACTACCACATAAAGCCACTTACCAAGTTTCATAAAAATACTTAAATAAATAAGTGATATATAGCATTTTTATTTATTCTCTATAAGAATAACATTAGGGCTGAGAACGCAGGTTTGCTGCAACGGGGAAGATAAAAATGCGGGTTTTTTGCAATTATCAATATAACTCACCCAGGTGAAGCTATATACCAAGTTTTAATGATTTATGTTCATAATTAAGGGAGATATAAAGCTTTCCGTATTCTCCATAAGAATAACATTAGGGATGAGAATGCAGGTTTGCTGCTAAGAGGATAATCAACAAAAAATCAATTTTTTGTGGAAATATCAATATACCAGTACTAGGTGAAGCCACCTACCAAGTTTCATCAATATACGTTCATAAATAATCGAGATATCAAATTTTAAATATTCTCCATAAGGATAATATTGGACAACATACTGTGTTTAGCACTTTGAATATCACGGCAACGGTTAGACGTAGAATCACAATTTAAACACCAAAATGATTGTGTTGTAGAGCTAAATTGATTGGTAAAAGCAAATGTGAAGTTTACATAGAAATGAACTGAGGAAAAGCTAAAAACCTTTTTCCCATAAGATTAACATGGGAGATTTTATGAGCAGGTTTTTTTGGATTTTCTCCGCAACCACTTAACCTAGGTTAATAATTCAAAATACCATATTATTTTTTTTAAGCTCTATAACAAAGTCAAAACCAAAATTAAGTTTTTTAAAAATTGTAGGGTGAAAAATGCAAAAAACTGATTTTTGGAAAATTTAAAACCCCCATAAACCCCCCTTCCCGTATTCCGATATTTCTGGTTTTCGAACTTAAAGTCATGAATGTCACTTTACACATTTTAGCCAAATTTCATCGAAATCGGACGTTTTTTACTCAAGTTATCGCGGTAACGGACACACACATATATATATATATACATATATATATATATATACATATATATATATATATATATATATATATATATATATATATATATATACATATATATAAATTTGAACGAATAGTGTTTTTGGCATCTGGGGACCTCAAAACAAAAAGTTATCATGGTCTCGGGCTTAAGTCTTACCATGAGACCTACGGTAATAGCTTCTTCCCTATAGGGGAAATTCGCTAATATCAAGATGTTGCACCAATCATTGTGACTAAATTTGTTTATCATGCAAACATCCAGTCTAATTCATTTACACTTATGTTTTGGGGATTGAGCAGCAATGCAAACAATGCATTTACTCTACAAACAAGGACTATACGAACCTTGTTTTAAATAAAAACCAGATTCATACAGGCCTTCATTTCAAGAACACCAAATGTTAACAAAATGATATACAAAAGAATAATGACACAAATTGAAGTCAATGGATTAATTATATTTTATTAAACCCAAAAGAGATTTAACAGTAATTATGTAACACACTATTATAGTAGGGTTTTACCATAGATTAAACATACTCTTTTACCTTGTAAGGATCCTCTCCACAGGAATTTCAAGTTAAACAAGTTGATGCGCACTGAAGTTATGCGGTCGTGAAATTCATCCAAGTCAAACTAAACTGTCTGAGGTTAAAAGTTCACCGGAGGGGAAATACTTTAATTCCTGAGTCAAGATACCTTTCCGAGCTTGTGAGAGTTGAGCATTCCTTAACTTGTTTTTCATTTGAAATAAAATAATTTAAATTGTAATTATGCATCTGTCATTAGTTAACATGCTATCGAATATTTGTTTATGTAAAATAGGCCTAAACATAAACATTTTATGACATTCAAATATAAAAAATTAGGGGAAGTTTTATCAAGGAGCCCTAAAGTTACTATTTTTCTTCAGTATTCTTATTTAGTGAATCGATTGAAGTAAAAAATCTATTTAAAAATGTATGACAAAAATTTGCAGTCAGTTCGGACTGGAATCTAAAATCTCTAAAACAATGAGCAATAGAACCACCAAGTAGACAGTTTGACTAGCGTAAATACATGTCTTAGCTCTTACAACTTAGGGAGCGTAATAAATTAATTTAGTTTCTGAACTAAAATACACTGTTTTAAGTACTAAAATCTTTTAAATCAGTTTTAGGTTATTGTTCTATAGACAAAATAAATTGTATAAAACCACTTACTCATACATTAAGTATATTTGATGCAAGGTAAAACTCCTTCTCCAATGGCTGAAACGAATTTAGTGATATTGTACAATGAAGTGTATTTGCTTGACTCGAATCAGTTTCTAAGTCTTTGTAAACAAATATACCAGCTCCGAGTCCGGGTTGCGCCAAGTGGCGGATTAGCATTTATATTGAGCTCTACGTTTGTTTACCTTTTCAGTTATTTTTGCTAGGGACCGTTTACTCTTGTTCAATTTGTTTCTTTGGCGCTTGTGTTGACAAAAATTAAATAAAATCGATGGCAATGGAATTTTTGTTGGAAGCTTAACATTTATGTTTGGAATTTGTTGTGAGACGGATTGGAATGTTTTGACGATGCCAATTTTTTTAATGAATGTTCAGCGAATAGGGAAGAAGCTATTACCGTAGGTGGAATGGAAAGACTTAAGCCCGAGACCATGATAAATTTTTGTTTTGAGGTCCCCAGATGCCAAAAACTATTAATTCAAATTGATATATATATTGAATTATATATATATAAATATATATATAATTCAATAATAATTGATTTATATAAATTGAATTTTATATATATATGTATACACAGGGTGTCTAACGTAAGGTGACTCAAATAGATTGCAGACGAGCCAATTGACCTAGAAGGATTAAATAAATTATTTCCCACTAAATCGACAAAGGAATAACGTAAAAATATGTTTAGTTTGTTACAAGTACAAGGTATTCCAAAAACGGAGGGTTACTAGTTCGAATCTAGTAATTTTCAAATATAAACATAAGTCAAGTTATACATACATAATTTTAAAGCTCCACACTCAACTATCATTTTGGCAAAAACCGAACTCACTTATCCGTTTCAAAATGGCGGCCGTTTTTTTGAAATGTATTGACATGTACGGATTACGGATATGCTAAACTACAAGACATATCTTAGTTCTGGTTCAAAATTCTTACTTGTTTTAAAATCAGTGTTACCCTGATATGCTACATGACAGTATTTAAAACAAAATACAAAATCATTATAACTATCACATTATAAATTACTGATGTTTTCCGAACCCTCTGTATATTGTCGATAGTTAGTTTTGACATCAGTGTTACAAGTAGACCTCCTTGATAGGGAAGTTAGTTAGTTAGTGAGAAGAAGAACAAAGCTATAACAACACAACTCACACATTAATAATGTGAATATAATGTGATTTTAGGCCCACTGTTGTTTATTTGTTACATAAAAGAGATGCCTAAATGTTTAAGTGACCTTCAAAACATAAAAACCCAGCTTTATTTATATGCAGATGGTTCAAATTTAATTGTATCAGCTAAAAGTGAAACTGATTTTGAAGTTGCAGCTTTCATTCAACTTTCAAAATTACAACACTTTTTTATTGAAAATAAATTGATCCTGAATACAGAAAAAACAAATGTTATGTCTTTTCATACTAAACAAAACAGAAACCACCCAAATTCTCTTATTTTGGCTAACGCTAAAGAGTTGGATAAAGTGAATCATACTAAATTCCTTGGGTTAACAGTAGATAAAAATCTCAGTTGGGATATGCATGTTGAAAGACTCATTAAAAGGATCAATTCTGGTATTTTTGCTTTAAAGAAAATGTCCTTTCTTTGTAATTTATCTGTTTTAAAAACTATTTTTTATGCTCACATACAGTCCCATATTGCATATGGAATAAGTATATATGGAGGGACTTCGAGCCAAAATTTGAAAAAAAATTCTTGTCCTGCAAAAGAAAGCTATAAGAACAATGATAAATCTTAAAACAACAATGTTAAATCTTAAAACTGATGTATCCGTGAAACATCACTTTGTTGAGCTAAATATTTTAACCGTTCATAGTCTCTACATACTTGAGTGTATTATACATTGCAAGACACACATTGGCCAGTTCAAGATTAACAATGATTTTCATTCATATAATACAAGAAACAAACATGGTAAAATATTACCACAGCATAGACTAGAATGTTTCACCAAAAAACCTCCTTTGCTGGAATAACATTTTTAAATATGTCCCAAAGGAAATAAAAGATATTAAAGACAATGGTAAATTCAAGAAGTCATTAAAGGAGTTCCTGATGCAGAAAGCTCTGTACTCACTAGATGAATTTTGCATGGACAATTTTGTAAAGAAATAGTAATTAAGACTAATTTAGACTAATCATTATATATGTTTTGACACTATTTATTGTACCTTTGTGCAAGAGACGAATAAAGATATTTTTGATTTGATTTGATTTGACATTCCGCCACCAACAACCGACTATAACGGTTGCGGAGCTACTGACCAGCTAAAACTTCCCTTCACATTGACAACTCCAATCAGGGAAATGGTTATTTGAACACTCAACTTTCTTTTAAAATCTAATCAGTTAGTACACCAAATATAATATAAAAGAAGTAAGGCAATGCGAAGAGAAGCAGAATTATCAAAAGGATCAAATGTTTGGATATTATCAACGAAATTTAGTTCAATCTTTGCGACAAAAGCATAATAACCGTTGCTTTAATTGTAGATCTTTGTTCAGAAATTGTTATCTTAATTATTTTGCACCTTGGTTTTACAAAACCACTTTTGTTGAGGATGGTTACCCGCAGTAGTAGCATACTATGTACAACCTAGATGTCGGTTGGCTGTGATCCAGCTTGACTTTTAGGCCCAAAAGCCTTACACAGCAGAGGTCTAGAACCCTAACTTCTATACATGGAATCGTGTTCAGCGATTTAGAATTAATTTTATCCAACCAAAATTTATTATATGCACAATAATGTCATCCTCGGAATACTTTTTATTTAATGCATGTCACTTTTAAAATTTTCTGGTTCCTCTTTTCCTGTTTTTACCACACCAGTTCACGCAATATAATCACTACCGAATTGCATACGACTTTATTTTAGTCAAATTAAAAATTCAATATATTAAAAAAAGTAAATGTTTAAATAAACCTGATCACAGTATGGTTTTAAACATGTTACCTTGTAAGAATCCTCGCCACAGGAATTTCAAGTTAAACAAGTTGATGCGCACTGAAGTTATGCGGTCGTGAAATTCATCCAAGTCAAACTAAACTGTCTGAGGTTAAAAGTTCACCGGAGGGGAAATACTTTAATTCCTGAGTCAAGATACCTTTCCGAGCCTGAGAGAGTTGAGCATTCCTTACTTGTGTTTAAACGGAAATAAAAGGACCTTTATTCCATTGCCAGTATTTATACTTTTGAAGATCATCGTTGTTTGTACTTTATTTGGTGAGTGAATCACACTATACGTTAATAAGTACTACCAAGTTTTATACAACAATTTTTTAAGTCCATATGTTATAATTTCATGACTTTCTTGGAAGCAAAGTGCTCTAAAGTTTGTATTTAAAATAAATTTGTTATAAGTTTATTTTGTTTTTAATAAGATTCCAGAAATAAAATATTAATGTAACTACGAAATTTAAAATATATCGTTTTTCCCCTATATTGTAGGGAAATAAGGTATGAAAGAATGATCGTTATTGACTAGTGGCTTAAAGGGGCCAAAGACCCTAACCTTTATCCAATACTCTGCCTCTTCTGATTTTCATGCAGAATAGAACAATATAAGTAGGAACACATGTCAGTTCGTAAACAAAGTAGACTCTTAATCACATGTTTTAATGTAAACAATAACGTTTTAAAAAGTAAACGTTTTAAAATCCACGTGTTTTTATTATGGAGGATGATTTACGTTATTTCTCGTTTGTTAGTGAATTTTTAGAAATTCTGCTATACATCCCGAGTCCCTGGGATCGAGACCTTTAACTTGAGCCGTCTTCCATCATCCTGCAATTTGTCAAACTCCCACAATTTTTGACTAAAAAATTTCGCCTGCAGAAATATATATAAAGACTCGCTTTGCTCGCTGGGGGCTCCGCCCCCAGACCCCTGTGGGGGGCTTCGCCCCCAGGTCCCTGTCATATTACCTATGGCACATGGTTTAATTACGCTAATAACCCGAGGTCCTATGTATACTCAAAATATAAAGTAAACTTATTAGTGAACAAATTTAGGCCTAGCAGTAAAATATTAGAGTATATAACAACTTAAAAATCGCTCCACCTCCGCCCCCAGGCCCCTGTGGGGGGCTTCGCCCCCAGGTCGCTGTTTGGCCACAGTTTAATGTAAATTGGTCCAAATTCTATTTAAGACCTAAATTCTACAACTATTCCAAGGCTCTGATTATTTTTACGGCTTTAACCTATAAAATCTGGCCATATGCTTGTTGATTAATTCTACTTGGTATGGAGAGGTAGTATGTTAAATTTTAAGTCTCCATGTATTACCTAAGTGCTTGAAAAAAATTATACCCTTAACTAATGTATAATGTAGCCTTTAAAAGGCGTATTTTGAACCTTATAAGGGATACGACCACCGTTAACAACCTGAAATACTATGACTTTGGGTAACTAAAAGCCTTCTGCAACAAATTTGACATGATTTATAAGGGATTTTACCCTCGACAGTGCGCAACTTAGAAAATGTACCCGAAAAGTCTACAAGAGCTCAAAAACTTTGATTTTTTTGGGTGTTTAAGAGACTTAATCTGGGCATAGGAGTATTTCTTAGTCCTAATTGAAATGTAGGAATACTGTGTGATAAGTATTAGACCTCTAAGTTCTATATTAGAGCGAAAAACCATTAAAAACCACTAAAAATGGTGAAAAAAGTTTAAATTTAAAAAATCTAGCGCTATCTAAGGGTGAAGGGGGTGAGATACGGAAAAATGTCATAAAACAAAAGGTGTAGTTCGTCTAAAATCCGTGGCTCGTGTGGTCTTCGTTTTTCAATAGGACAACCCGTTCGGCCGCTAGAGCTTAAGTAAAAAAATACTACATTTTGATTTTTGTATTCACATTTATTTATTTTATTGAGATAGTTCAAACTAAAAATAGTAGGATTTGGAAAGAAAAGGTGCAAGGCATATGCATGCCAAATCTCACGTCTCTAGCTCAAGTATTATTTGTGTCACGTGTATATCGAATAATATAAATTGGGACAGAACCCCCAATACACCACTACTTATACTGAGAAAACGGTCATATCTAAAGATATTTAGAGTTTTTCATTTTTCGACAGGTTTAATTAATACAAACTGGTCATATTTCTGCTGCTATTTACTAAGTGTGATGTAGACATACTGCGTGCCCAATATTAGGCTTCCATTAAGTATATTAACGTGATAGGAAATAAAAAACGGCCAAAATATTTCGAAAATATGCCGAAATTTGAAAAATCAAGCGCTACCTAAGGGTGAAGGAGACGAGATACGACAAAAAGTCATAGGACCAAAGTTGTAGATCTTGCAAAATCCGTGGCACGTGGTGGTGTCCGTTTTTTGATAGGACCATCCGTTCGCACGCTAGAGCTCAAAAACTGGATTTTTAAAATAAGCCTTTTTTGGGGGAATTTAAATATTTTTTTAGGGGGGGTTAAAATGATAAAAATTGTCAAATTTGGCAATTTTCCTGGGGGTTACGAGGTAAAAGCTACCTGCGTGCCAAATTTCAAGTTTCTAGCTCATTTAGAAGTGGGTTAGAATTCGTATACCTCAGTGAGTCAGTTACACATGCGGCTGTATATATATTAGATAAACCAGTACAGATTATTCATTATAAATTAGAACAATATTGAAAGCTTTTGTAAATCTTTTTCGTATAAGTATGTATGCTAACGTAATGTTTTAATTGAAATACGCGAATTCAGGAGATAAAATATCTCTGGGGATTTAGGGTCTAATATGCAAGTACATTTTAACTCTAAACTTTGCATCCCTGCAACAGTCCTAGAGACGTGGTTGACTACCTGGCCCTTATACGCAATTTAGATTTCTGCCATAAGTAGTAGACTGTGAGTCATAAAATCCAATTTAGTTATGATTCTAAAACAATACTAACAAAATATTTAATGTAGTTAACATTGTACAAAGCATTGCAATCGTACAATCAGTTGTTGCATAAACAAAAATATGCATAGTCCAAAATTATTGAAAAAAAAACAAAAACAATTAGAAACATACTTGATATATATAACTGAAATCTTGTTGAATACAATAGAGTTGTGAGAAGTTAAATTCTGTTTACTGTGCTTAGGTAAACGTTGTTTAGATATTTAGCTCTCCCTGAGCATCCTATCGTTTAGAGATTTCATTCTGGCTTACCTCTGAAATCTTAACATGATATATTGGAAGACAAATGATAGTAGTAGCTAAATAATGTAGTAGTAGATAAGAACCCAGAAAGAGACGCCGTAATCGGCACTTTTTTCCCATGTTATTCTTATGGGGAGCCGTTTTTGGACCGACACCGGCTCCCGCCTTACACAAATTTTCTTGTTAGCCTGTACTAGTACCCTTGCCTTAAATACATTTTCCCCATCCTCTATATTTAAAAATTCCAAAATCTAACTTTGGATTTGTCTGCAATTTAGATATCTAATGCATTAATAAATCCTGCATTTCCCAAATTAACTATTACGGTCGAATTAAAAAAAATACTGCCAACTATTTACTGTCTGATTTTTTGCACCCGCCCTAATTTCCGTTTTGACCTATACCCTTGCCTTAAATATATTTTTCCCCTATATTTTTAAAATTTGCTCTAAATTCATTTTAATACATCCTTTGCAGAAATCCACGAGTTCTGGCTACTTGGGAACCCGAGCCATTTGACATATAATAAATCACCCTTCCTCCTAATTACCTTCTCTACCAAATACATGTCTTTATATTTAGTCTTTAATAATTCTTCTGTATAAAATCCTCCTTTGATTATATTGCCATTTTCATCTTTCAAAATATAAGTCACAGGCTTTGTTTTCTTAACTTCTGCTATTGTAAAAAGCTCTCCCGTCCAGTTAGGGGTATATCCTTTACTAAATACATGTTTATATTTAGATATCCTTACACTATCCCCCACCTTATATCTTGGCTTTTTAACTTGTACTTTAGATGCTAACCCTTCATGTACATCTTTAGAGTTCTTAGCACTTACTTGGTTAGGCTTCATCCCTATGGATCCATGTACTTTATTATTATATATCCTTATTAACTTTGGAAGTAAATCCAACCACTTGTAACTCCCTTGTGCACTAAACTCTCTATACAACCAATTCTTTAAAGTTCTCTGGAACCTTTCCACAATAGCCACCTTAGTTGTAGAGTAAGTGTGGTAGTGATTAATATTTAGAATTTTCATTAGTTTGGTAAAATGTTCATTAAAAAATTCTTTTCCGTTATCAGATTGAATATTTTTAACTCCCTTTGGGAGAATAGTTTTTATAGCTTCTGTGACTACTAATCCAGTTTTATTCTTTAGTGGAGCAGCATAAGCTTTTTTAGAAAATGTGTCTATTAAAGTTAAAATATATTTATTCCCACAATTCTCTCTAGCATAATTCCGCATATCTATTAAATCTATTTGAACAGTTTCGTTTATACCCAACACCTTAAAAGACCTTCTAACAAAATTCTTTCTCGCGGGCTTATGCAATTCGTAAGCAATTTTTTCCATTTTTTATTCTTTATTTTTAATGTTAACGTATCTGCCAGTCTCTGTCGTTTCAAAAACACCTCCATTGCTACCAATTAACATACCATCACTCATTCTTTGATATACATAGTTTTTTGGCAAATATGCCTCTCCATCTAAAGTCTTAAATCCGCTTAAAGATGTAGGGTCTGCAACCAACAATTTAGGATTGTACATCATTAAATCGATTTGATTATTGTCTTGCATAAATTTATTAGTTTTATTGTTAAAACTTAATGCATGTGATTTTAAACAAATATCAAATTTAATATTGTCTTGTCGAAAAGTTTTAATATTATCCTCATACCTCAAAACCTGTGACATTAAACAAATATCACTCCTATCTTTTCCTTCAGGTACATTCTTTATTAATTTGTCCTCTGCATCCCACATATCGCTATCTAATGTTAATACATTATAATTTGTATCCCCCTGTTTTAGTATGCTTTTCTCACCTTTTGTTAATATTTGATTAACAACAGCCACATCATTTGGCAATGTTCCAGGTAAAATGTTTGTTAATTGCTTATTTTTACCATCAAATTTAAGACCGTCTAAAGTCACAGTCTGATGTTTTGTAACACAATCGTTCTCATCAACAGCGGGTTTAACACGAACTAGCCTTTTATTATTAAAATCCCAAAAGTTTAGATCCATTTTTGGTACTTGAGAGACGTTTACAACATCATCGCTTTCTTTACCAGCCAACAAATTACTAATTTTTCGCTTTTTGGCATTCCAAATACCATTCTCCGATTCCAAAAATTCATAATTATTTTTGTCTTGTACAAAGACACCATCTTTTCTTATTAAAGTTTGCTCTAATGTGGGTACATCGGTTGAGCTTTCACCTCGTTTAACATTAGTAATTTTGCGTTTATTAGCGTTCCAATTATTACTCTTGGATTCTAAAAACTTATATTTAGTATTACCTTGTACAAAAGCATCACCTTTTCTGGTTAACGTCTGCCCCAAAGTCGATACATCATTAGTACACTCCCCACCTTTAACACTACTAATTTTATAATTTAAAGCAATCCAACCATCATCTTTTAGATTTAAAGTAGTTTCTTTAAAACTTCTAGCTTCTGGTTTACTATACGGGTTATATACGCGATAAAATTTATCTATCATCTTTTTATTTAATAAACAATTCCACTTTCCCTCAATTCTTCTATGATAGAATCTATCTCATTATCCACTCCAGAATTTCCCGCCAATCGGCTTAACCAAAGCAGTCTTAACCTATCTACAAGCTCATTAGGATCGTCCCAATAAACATAGTCTATTTTATTACCAGTTACCTGCCTTAAACCTTCACCAACAGTCTTAAACAGGGGTTTAATTATATTAAGATATTTAGTGTGTTTATTACTTGACATCGCCGCACCTGTTTTATAACCCTTTAAATGTGCATTTGTAGCTTCCAAAATCTCTTTATAATTTTGCAAATCAACCTGACTATAGTTTACGGGTTCTTTTAAAGTTAACAATTCCCACAATCCCTTTGTCCCTTTTTAAATTTTTTCTCCAACTGTGACATCATCATTGGCAATTTGAACTTCCTGATTCCCAATAAAAAATTTATTTCCTTCTCGCCCAATACCATATGTGGTGTCTGTGATACTACTTCTACTAAGGTAATTTCCTAAATAGTCTGATGCTAAAAGACCAAAATCTAATTTGTGCGGTGTTATCTGGGTTATTCTTGGTATTCTAGACGGGGTCTTTTCTAAAATCATTGGGAGAACTGGCCTCTCTGTTTTTGTGGCTAAATATTTTAATTCTTGCAAAGGCTCTATTAACGGTTGGAATGTTTGGAACCTCTCTTCAGCCTCTAGAACTTTACCACGTTTTAACGCCCTATATTTTTCTCTTATTTGTTTTGCAGACTCTACCAATTCTTGTTGAATATTTGTTTTCATTTTATTTACATTTTATTTATCTCATTTGTCAAAGGATTATACTCAAACACTTTATCGTGTATTATTAGGCAATATGCAGATGTGTTTAAAGGGAAATTTTCTGCAGTTTCAATTTCTAATTTAATATCTACAACCCCCTCTTTTACTGATTCATTCTGCCTAGAACAATCTATTACAATTAGAGGATATTTCTTTATAAAGTCAGCTCTGTTAAACATAGGATCGGGGACGGTGTTGTAGTAACTCTCCCTAAACCTCACAAACATCTCATAAGCTTTAGAGGCATCTCCATTTTCAAAGTCGAGATTTAAATCACTATAAGGATAATATTCAGAGTTTAAAAACACTTTGAGATTTTTCAATTTACAGTGATCAAATTCATCAGTTCTTTTTCGTGCACTGTTGTCGCTACCAGTTTGGAAACCAAATATAATATACCTGGGCTTCTCCAAACTCGAAGACGTCTTAACTGACCATGTATGTCTCTTGGTTTCGGGGTATGATGGGAGTTCTTGTAGCTCCAAACTTCTAAATGCAATTTGCAAATTTTTATTTTGCAATAACATCTTTTGTAATTGAAGCTTCTCCCCATCAGATGGCACCACATGCGGCATCACCCACTGAATCGATTTAAGTGTAATTTTAGGAATAGGATCGACCCCAGTTGGAGCATTAGATATTGTTAATATACAATTTAAGTCGTTTTTGGATCTTTTCAACACCAATTCTTGTTTAACATTTACTAAAACCTTATTAAAATCCTCAAACACACCCATTAACAGCTCTAACGGGACACAAGTACTAAACTTGCCGCTTTTATGGAACTCCTTTAAATTTTCATCAGAATCAAATGCTACATTTGACAATTTCGTTGTTTTATTGTAAGAGCACAATATTTTCATAAGACTGGAAATTCCCGGATTTCTTACAATATCTATTTCTTTACCAGCAACTTCGTATCTAATTTCGTCAAATAAGAATGCAAATGCATTATTTATAAAATGTCCTTTATCATGATTCTCTATTTCTCCTTTAATATACAGATAACTCCTACATGGGAGTGTTAGTAAATCTTGATTATTTATGCATATTCGAATTTCATCGGAATTATTTATTGCTAAAGTGTTGTGTGGAACATAGGAGTGATTTGTAATTTTAACCACGCTATCGTCGTATTGGAATTTTCCTGTAACGTCTAGAAAATCTTCCATTTTTATTAATAGAAAATTTTAACTTCAACCCAATTGATCGCAGAAACCTGGCATTTTGCACACTCAGTCCGTTCTTGTAAATTCTCATATCTTTTTTATATGACAAGTAATTGTAGTTTCTTCTTTATTAAAGCCAATTGGCTTGTCGTGTTGATCTGCAAATGTAATGCTAACAACATCTAAACTTCTCTTATTTACAGGGAAGTATATAATATTTCTGGGGACCTCAATAATTTTGTAGCCAGGAGGAGCTTCTGGGTAAAAACTGTGTATGGTGTGTGATTTGTCACCATTTAAATAAGACCCATTCGCAATATTACATTTTACTCTAATCACATTTACATTATTTATGTTGATTTTATTTACGGATTTAAACGCAATATCTGGAGTAGAAAATCCTTTAAATCCCAATAATTCAGACCTTAAACACGGTTTTGTAAAATCAAACACATGGCCAGAATGTAATGTGGCTTTCATAGTTTTATTATCGGCTATAAGTACAAAATCTGGGAGTTGCTTTTGAATTTCCTTCGCAAGCTCAAACACTTCGTATGTACCTTCAGCAATTTCAATTACATTTGGAGCTTTGTGATCGTAATAATAAACATCCTAACCCTCGTCTATAGTTAATTTTGTGTCTTTAAGTTTATTTAATTTTGGAACTAGCCCTTTTTAAAATATAAGTTTGACTTTTGTATTAATTAATGCTACTTTATTTTGTATAATAACTTCAACTTTACCATCTAATGCCCGGTTTAATTCGTCAATTGTGACCTCCCCTTTTGGGGTTGTAATTTTGTGCATTTTGTAATATGTCTAAGTATTTAGAGGTTTTTTAACATTAAATATAGAATTATAACTTTGAAAATCTACCAGTCCAATTACATAATCGCCATTTAATTCTATAGGAGGAAAGAACACCGACTTCAACTCTGGCTCTGTACTCGTAAATGTTATAGTAAATGAATCCATTTTTATAAACTAAAATTTTTAGAAATGATAAACATAAAATTCCACAAATGGAACTGTTTAAATCTTGTATTTGATCAGTTGTATAGTAAATTTTAGATGGTACAAAATATTCAATTACCTCTTTTGGAGGTTGTATTCTGAATGGGTCAAAATATATTACAATATCTTTATTTTTACGATATGCTGTCCAATGTGTGCCCCTGTCACTGTCTAAATTAATAATTCCACATTCTCTTACTTTTGGTCTCTGTTTTCTTAGCTCGTTTTTTAGGTACACTCCTCGAAAGTGAGGCACGTCTCTTGCGGCCTCTAACAGCTGAAAGTTGTCCATCTTTTTTATTAAATTTTAATCCCATTCCCATTTTTGCCTTGGCCTTCATCAAATTTGTCACTGCATAAGTTGCTGCTTTTTCGGCCAGATTGGCGTCCTTTGCCGAAACCCTAGTCCAAACCTGGTCCGCTAATCTCATATCTGCCTTGTTCCGGGCGGCTGTATCAGGATTATTCATGTAGAATATGTCGTGCTCTTTACAATAAGAGTCTAGCTTATTTTTTGGAGGTACATTTCTGGCTAAATTTTCACGTATCTTAGTTCCAGGACCACAATATGAATATGACGGTATGTGGAGGGAGAAAGGAAGGTTGTTTATAAGGGTATTTAACAAGCCACGGCCTATATATGGCTTTAAGAATAATCCCTTACCTTGGACCTTTTTACACTTTCTCTTTGCCATTTTTATTATATAAAAATTTCATTTATTCAACAAAAGGACAAATTTAAAATAGCACATAAAGAAAATACACCAAAGAAGTTGGGTCTATTTCTTAATAATATTCGCTGTCTTATAATAGGGCCTAGCGGTTCGGTGAAGACCGTTGTAATTTATAATTTAATTGTAAAAAAGCAAGGATTAAAGTTTACAAATTTATATATAATATCCAAATCTTTAGAACAAGAAAAATATAAAAAAATAATTGAAATATTCCGTCTGTGTGATGAAGTTAAATTACACACATATTCAAACTGTGAAATCACACCAAATGATGTAGAATCACACTCAATAGTTGTATTTGACGACATAAATAGTCCAAATATCACACAACTTTTCTCAATGGGCAGACACAAAAATATTAACAGTTTTTACTTGTGTCAATCTTACAGTAAAGTAAACAAACATTTACGTGACAATGTTAATTTTCTAATATTATTTAAACAAGACGATTTAAATTTAAAACATGTGTATAACAATCATGTGGGAAATGATTTTTCATTTAACCAATTTAGAAATCTCTGCCATCAATGCTGGGACAGGTCTAAATATGGCTTTTTTGTAATAGACAAGGAAAGGCCAAAGAATAATGGGAAATATAGATTTATGTTTGACCAATTTTATAATGACCAAGGGCAAGAGTGTTAATGCCATCCAGAATAAACCTCTTGTCGTCATCAAAAGAGAGTACCTTTTTGTTCATCGTTAATGTTTGAAGATGGTAGTTTGTGGATTTAATTCTTGTAACATTCTCATAGTAATCTTCCCCGGTTGCAAGACAGTTTAAGTAATGTTGGTGTCTTAAGAGATGTTTAACTGTAGCATTGTCAGCCCCCTTCGCCTTTTTAACCTCTAGCTCATTTTGCTTTTCTTTTTCGTATAACCATTGTAAAGGAATGAAAGAGTATAATTTTGGCCTTAAACCACAATATTCATACATAATTTGACCATTTAATTCGTCTTTAAACTTGCCCGTAACTTTTTTATTTTTATCAGAGTATAAGAAATGGTCTTTACTATATGCAGAGGTGTCGAAACAGTCCAAGTCACATTGTATTTCCTTGTAAAAGTCCTCTGTTACTATAGAATAAAGAAGACTGTCTGTGTCTGTCATTAGGAACTTTTTATTCTTAAATTTTGACATATAATTATAGTGGAAATCATACATTATTACTTTACTGATATCCAAAATGGTCATTCCTAAATATATTGGTTTATCAAACTTTACAATTAATTTATTTAAATGTACAGCATGCAAATTGTTATCGAACATTTTGCTACAGTCAAACCTTGGCTTTGTAACGTACTTTGTTAACTTAGACTCGTCTACAAGATGTATATCACGAAACTTACGTTGGTTCATAATTGTTCGACCAAAGAGACTGTTATTTAACAGTTTGTAAAAGTCTTTTTCAAAATCGTGTTTAGCTTTTTGTCGCTTTTCAATATTAAAATTAATATAGGGTGCAAGCCATTTCGACAGTCTAAATTTTAAAATTCTGTGGTATTTTGTAACTACCAAACCCAGTTATTCGTATTTTTTTAGTGCTTTATAATGTAAAATATATTTAGTTTTGTCATTTAAATTTGGTATTAATTTTCCATTAATTTTTTCTGGTGCGAGTGGGTAGTCATTATGCAAATCGTGTAAACTTTTATCGTATTTTAAATCAACTTCCAAAATAAATCCAAAGTTTTCATTTTGATTGTATTTATAATCTTTCTCATTCGTCCATCTAAAGCCATCGATGGGCAACGACTCGCACATTGCTGTAGAGTATAGCGAGTTACAGTCTAAGTATACAAAACAGGTGCTTTCTTGATTTGGGTCATAATATTCGCCCATGTACTTATCATTGGCTTTAGCATAGTGCGTGGAAATCATACTTACACCGCCTCTAATGGCATGTTCTATAAACAAATGCATGTCAATGTCACGAAATAATTGTAATTTTATGCCGGTCATTCTAAGACATGCCTCCCATGTTAGTCCAGGCAGTGAGTACATATGGACAGGGTCAAGTTTATAATCCTTTAAGCATAAGTCCCTAAATGTCTCAAACACATCAGCCAATAACAACACATCTGTTTTAAGGTATAAATCGTGATATTCTTTTAAATTCTTTATATTAAAATGATTCCATACGTTTTTAGCATGTTCATATTGTGCAGGAGATATACATTCTTTAGTTAGACTACTGTAAAATGCCTCTATGGGTGAAGGAGGCTCTAAAAACTTTTCTGGTCCTGTCATGTATTCGTACGGAAATTCGCCCTTACGTTGTAGTAGTGGATTGTCTATAAATCTAAATGTATTTAAATTGGAAGCTAATTTGCTTAAGGGAAGGGACAGAAAGTTGTAAGAATCCAAAAATACTAAATCATCAACAGAGAATGAAATATACTTTTCCATATCTTTGGCTATGCAATTCAATTTGCGATTTAATTTTCTTAAGTGTTGCATTATTAAATGACCATCATAGTAGTTTTTAAGATTGTGGAAGAATACTGGAATTTTCTTAGTTACTTTATAGTTTAAATTACAAGAATTATGGGCGGGCCCTCTGAACTCGCCTGTTAAGTGACAATGGTCGCGCACTTTATCACACAGTAACGGCTGGTGGCATATGTGGCAGCGTGTAGAGTCTTGGAATAACGTCTCTTGCTCTGGAGTCATTACAAGGGGAACATATACTCCCATCTGACTTTTAATAAAGTCATAAGTTTTAAATAACTTTTCGAAAAACACATCCATTACATTTTTACCGCTGTACAACTCTTCGTAAATAATTTTAGAATCTCTCACTACAACATAAGCAAATCCAGAAGGAGTGTGTTTGCCAGAGTTTATAAAGCATTCGAAATCTGCATAAATCACAAAAGGAGCTTTAAGTTGATATTTGTAATTCGTAAATTGTAATGTATCTTTTTTAGACATTTGTACTCTTTGGGCATCAAAGGTTTTACAATATGTTATGTGACGTTCCAATATATCTTTAGTGTAAAAATGTTGCACACAGAACTTGCAAAAATATTTCTTATGGTTATCTTTTGTAGACCGTAGCATTAACTTATCAAAATCACGAATTAAACAGTAATGTGATTTGCGGCCTTGTTGTAAAAGCAGCAGGTTTGCGTGCGTATTACTATTTAGTTTAGTTATTCTCAATGGATATATTAATTGTCCTTCAATTCCATATACATTAACACTTATATTATTTTGTTTTTCAAATTTATCAATGTCGGATATTTTTACGGGATATTTTATATTTGTCATATTTAACTGACCTACGTGGGATTCGTAGTAAAATACTTGATTTGCATGTTCTTTACAATTCCTTGGATTTAAGTTTGCTAAAATACTCCACAAAAACATTTATTATCACTATTTTTAATATTTAAAACAGCGTGTTTTGATTTTATATTTTCTGGTGTGGGGATGTATGACTTGGGAGTTAGGGGTTTATACTTGTAAACATGCAGCTGCCAGTATTTAGTATGGTCATATATCCATCCACTGCCTTCTGATTTTAATTTGTGTAAAGATGTGTCGATTTTTAAAAGTGAATTTTCAATTTGTGTCTTTAATTGTGCTTTCTCAATTGATAAATTAGTTAAACTTCGAAAGTTAGCGATAGTTTCTTTATCAATTAATAATTCACCATTCTTACTAACTGTGTGTTTGATAAATTTCACTCTCCTAATAAGAACCCATTTGATAGGTAAAGGACATGATTGAAGGGTGTTTAATATATCCACGGACTCACCCTGAAACTTAAACACATTATAGGGTCGCTTGTCACATCGAAGGTGGTGGCGTTTCTTTTGACAGTTAATAGCCTTCTTACACACATTAAAAGTATTGTGGTTCTCTAGCATATGCATTTTAAAATTGCTATTGTCAAATATTTGACGACATATTTTACAAATTTTAGGAATAACTTTGTGGATGTTACGATATTGTCTGATTAAATTACTTCTTTTGGAGCAGGGCACAGAGCAGACTGCACAGGACAACATGTTCGAAGTAAATAAATTTTGAGATGACATTACTCTGTTTTTTGTAAACAAAAATTACCATTTTTAATGTTAAATTAGACAAAAATTATTTAACAGCGGTTTTAAATTATATTTTACTTTAACAAGTTTAATTTACGAATATGAGAGTTTAAAAATTACCATTTTTAATGTTAAATTATACAAATCATTTAACAATGGTTTTAAATTATATTTTACTTTAACAAGTTTACTTTACGAATATGAGAGTTCAAAAATTACCATTTTTAATGTTAAATTAGACAAAATCATTTAACATTGGTTTTAAATTATATTTTACTTTAACATTTAAAATTTTAATTTAAAACACGAAGTTGTAGATGTGTGATCAGAAACCAGCGTCAGTGCAGCTGAACTGTTTGAGGCCCTCGTTTGGACTGGATACGTCTTCACACTACACAATATCATTTTATAAATAAAACTGCCATTTTGAAACTATCAATCTACATATTCAATTAGATAAAACAGATAATTTAATATTTAAAGTCTAAAATTCAATACATATTTTACTTTAATATTTAGTTTGATCAAAGTACAAATAATTTTCAAAACACATTTAACTTTGAAGTGTAAGATAATTGTTGCGCCCTAAATTAATATCCTTAAAGCATCCTAAGAGGTTCATTTGGTGATGGGAGTGACTATTAGATCACTAGTAATTTTGTATCTCCCAATTCAATAGTTATGTTTTACGATTACAGTTTTGAAATGGAGAATTAAATTAGTAAATGGTGAATTGGAAGTATGATTTACAAATGAGAATTTACATATGGAAATCTATTTTAAAATTTAATTTGGAAATGCTGTTGTTACATTCGAAATATGATTCACAAATGGATATTTAAATATGGAAATCTATTTTAAAATTTAATTTGGAAATGTGGCTGTTATATTCGAAATATGATTTACAAATATTAGGAAAGCTATTTCACAATTTTCGGAGCGATTATAAAAAAATGATGGATTAACAGTCAGTTGTGATTGTCCTCCGCTGAAGACATCATCTACACTTTAGCTACAACTGACTGCCATCGCTAACACTCCCTCATCGTCAGCTCGGAGTCCTAGGTGCGAGACGCCGGGTCTGGTGATGTTGGAGAGGTGAGCCGTGACGCCATAGTCCAGTGCCGCTGCGTGGTGACCTCATCCAGTGCCACCTCAGAGTCCAATGCCACTCGGCGTCTGCCGTCGCTGCCAAGGTCCTGGGTCCTGTCCTGGGATGTGGAACAATAGAGCTGTGTGCTGTCGGTAGCTCCTTATATACACGTCGAGAGGCTGGATTTTCTATTTAACCAGGAAATTACCTCATAGCTAATTCTGACCAAGGCTGGTCGCGTGCTTGCACACGTGGGGAATCCCGGTCGGCCTTGCCGTCATGGCCAGTGTGTCAGTGGGCAGCGGTGTGGATCGTTGCGGTGTGTGTTTTAATTACAAAAATCAGACAGTAAATAGTTGGCAGTATTTTTTTTAATTCGACCGTAATAGTTAATTTGGGAAATGTAGGATTTATTAATGCATTAGATATCCAAATTGCAGACAAATCCAAAGTTAGATTTTGGAATTTTTAAATATAGAGGATGGGGAAAATGTATTTAAGGCAAGGGTACTAGTACAGGCTAACAAGAAAATTTGTGTAAGGCGGGAGCCGGTGTCGGTCCAAAAACGGCTCCCCATAAGAATAACATGGGAAAAAAGTGCCGATTACGGCGTCTCTTTCTGGGTTCTTATCTACTAACCCACATCATAATAATGTATTAAAAAAGAGAAAACAAAAAAAGGATGAATCTAAGATTTGTTTTTATAAACAAGGCACAATATTTTACAGGTAAAAAAGTACCAGCAGGACATAGCTTCAGAGGGGGTTATTGGTATTGGTATTTTGGGGGGGGGGAGGAGGAGGTATAGGGATCTGCATAGCGCTAGCGATTGCACTGATGACCCAGTACAGTGCGTTGCACGGGTGAAAAACCAGGCCACCCATAAGACTAATGTTAATTTTAATATTGGGATTATGGACAGCCTGGTTTTTCACTCGTGCAACGCACTACAGTAAAAAAATTGGTGCAAGCGCGTATCAACACTGCACATCAAGGCGTCTCATTCAAACCGAACTTGTCTTATGGTTCATTCACGTTAGTTTCACATATTTATGCTGCAAGTCATGCGTACGTTGAGGCGAAACTTGGAACTATAACCGAAAAAGATTTTGGGCCACCGATGATGTGTGATAACATAAAGGTATAGTCAATTTAAAATTCGGACTGGCGTTGAGCTTGTACTTTATTCATAAACTATGCCCTAGGGGCCCTGTTGCTATTTTTTAAAAACAACTTACATCCTCGCACGCAAATAGGGTAAATAAGGGTAAATATATTTTGAGATGTTGTACAATCAAACTATTTAGTTACATCTCATAATTATAAAACACGTTCAAAGCATATCAAAATGTTGTCGTACTATTCGACCAAATGTTACGTAAATAAATGTTGGAAAAGCTTAACATAACTTCTTGTCTGTTGTAAAGATTTTTGTTCACCAAGTTATAATATAAACATTCAATAAATAAGTTATTCTTATTTGTTGGAAATTAACTGCTTAGTAAATACAAAAATTTATTGCAAATAAAGTTTGTTTAAAAATACCTATAACTTGAGACGTTGATCATAGTTTTCTGATAAATAAACGAATGAGATATAATGCCAACAGTTTAACTTTAATTCTTATGCAGTGTAAATCAAACTCGTCCGAGGTAAAACAATGTAGGAGCGCGTGTCAGTGTCTAAACCAGTGATTCTGTGATAATGAATATGATGACGAATTTATTACATAGACCAAAAGTTGAGTGTAATTTACAAGTAGAGAAACGCTCACCTCCAACAACAAATTAATATGATTATATTCTGATTGTTATCTGCGCATGGGCGCTTCTCATCGGAAATGCCTCTCATATCTCAGACAGAAGCCAAACTGAACCAAATATGTCGCCTATATGCCCGTTTTAAGCAGAAATATATTTATATTTTTTAAATCATGTTTTTAAATTTTTTGTCGACGTGTGAACCGTAGATAACAAGTAATAAATACAAATTCTGAAAACTATGTTTTTGTGAAGAGGCGCGCCTGGTAGGTTTTATTAAATGTGATTTTCTTTGTCAAGCATTGGAAAGTAACTCTGTATTGATATAGATAGTTGACGGAATTTCAAAAGTTTCCCCCAAGATAAAAGTCTCTGTATTTAAATTGTGTAGGTGACACTTGGTACAGTAAAATCGTTTGGGATCAAAATAGTAAATGGCAATTGGACGAATGAAAGGTCGCTTGAAGTAAGTTATTGTTTTAGAAAGGTGAAATTCTAATCTAACTTGGGGCTAACTCAGGTTGAAACTGGTTTTAAGCTGCGGGCCAAAAGAACTTTAATTAAGGCTTGAAGACTTTATGTAGCAAAGAGTTTTAATTTGCAGTAAATCTCCCTTCTTTAGGGGGTTACAAGGAACACTCTCACCCTCTCAAACATTAGAAATATTATCGACTATACTTTACAACCACGACAAAAATTATTATTCAACCTTGATTAGTTAGTTTTATCATTGACTTTAAAAATAAAATCCGCCAGAGTGCTAGAAAATATCTAGCGAATATTAATTCCATTCGATGAAATGTTTACTTACATTTATAAGTCAATGGTTTTATTCTTCTGATCTGTTTACTTCCAAGTATCATGTCCGAGTGTGAATGATAGAGTATCCATACTGCATTCAACTGAAAAGGTCTAGTCTACAATTGGAAATGAAGTTAAGAAGGAAAATAAAAATGGTTTTACTCTTAACGATTCAAACTAAAATATTACTAACATGCCTTAAACAGTGGGAAGAATTTGCAACCCTGAGAGTTTAATACTACAAAATAATTTTACTTTTAAAAATACTTATTAAAAATCGGTATTGGTAAAACCAATTATTGAGATAAAAAATAACGTGGAAAATGCATGGTAAAATCTATATTCTTTGTTAAAAATCTAGATATTTCATACTTTTGAATCTTAGTTTTGGTCCCTTTTTTTGCAAGATGACTGTTCGTTTTGCTACTAGAGATAAAGTAAAACACATACTCTAACCAGCGCAAATGTTCTAAAACATATCTTAAGTATTTGTACGAAATCGATAAATTTAGATAGGGATTTGTTATTATACGAGTTTTTAACACATGTTACATAACGAAGCTTTAAAATATCTTAACGGGTCTAGATACTTTCTTCTGAGGCTGTACATTAGAAGTTAGCCAAGTGAATGATTTTCAAGTGATCGATTTAGATTTTTTTAAATCAATAACGTTCAAGGTTTAACCAATTGCATTCCATAAAATACATTAGATGCTTTAAATAAAGTATTACATTATTAGAAATAATGTGAACGATATATTTTGGTTTAAAATTTATTAGTTTATTGCCTAAAGAAATAATACCCCCGTCGCAGCAAACCTGTGTACTCAGCGAATTTTTAATGCATTTATATATTTCTCAGTATCACAAAAATCCACTTACCAAGTTTCATAAGAGTGATACATAGCATTTTATTTATTCTCCATAAGAATAACATTAGGGCTGAGTACGCAGGTTTGCTGCATCAAGAAAGATAAGAAATGCGTTATTAAGCAATTTTTAATATAACTCAACCAGGTGAAGCTAAATACCAAGTTTTAATACTTTATGTTCATAATTAAGGGAGTTGTAAAAATTTACTTACTCTCCATAAGAATAACATTATGGCTGAGGATGAAGGTTTGCTGCTACGAGGATAATCAACAAAAATCAATTTTTGAGCAAATATCTACCAGTACTTTGTGAAGCCACTTACAAAGTTTTATCACTATACATTCATAAAAACTCGAGTTATCAAATTTTATTTATTCTCCATAAGGATAACATTGGACAACGTACTGTGTTTAGCACTTTGAATATCTCTGCAACGGATGAACGAAGAATCACAATTTAAACACCAAAATGATTGTTTTGTAGAGCTGAATTGGTTGGTAAAAGCAAATGTAAAGTTTACAGTAAAATTAACTGAGGAAAAGCTAAAAACCTTTTTCCCATAAGATTGACATAGGAGATTTTATGTACACTTTTTTTTGGATTTTCTCCGGAACCACTTAACCTAGGTTTATAATTCAAAATACTATATTATTTTTTTGTTAAGCTCTTTAAAATGGTAAAAAATAAAATTACGTGTTTAGAATTTTATAGGGTGAAAAATGCAAAAAAAACTGAGTTTTGGAAAATTTAAAACCCCCACAAATTCCCCTTCCCATGGTCTGACTTAGTCATAAATGTCACTTTACACATTTGAACAAAATTTCATCGAAATCGGACGATTTTTACTCAAGTTATCGCATTCACGGACACACATATATGTAGATGTAGATATATATACATATATATACATGTATATATAGATATATATACTTATATATAAATTTGAACGAATAGTTTTTGGCACCTGGGAACCTCAAAACAAAAAGTTATCATGGTCTCGGGCTTAAGTCTTACCATGAGACCTACGGTAATTGCTTCTTACCTATAGGGGAAATTCGCAAAAAAATGAAGGTATATATGCAACATTTTTCAAAAATATTAAAGAATATCTTATAAATTTGTCTTATCTACTCAATTGATGAATTTTTAGATGTAAAACATTGAGTTTATAAATATGATGACTGGGACTCTATTCTCGTACATGTACAATTGTAAATAAAAAATATTTTTGATTTTGAGTTTGATACAATTATTATACTCATAACCCAATAATACCTACACAACCGGCGAAACATAAAAACTCCAGTCGACTTTCTTCAAAAGTAAACTGATTGCGATAATATTAGTTCATTGTTGCGATCATTATATTCTAAATAATCATAGTTGCGATTATACAATAATATTTAATATGAAAATTACTTTTTCGTCATACTGCTTCAAAAACAACTTTTTTTGACAGATGCGTTGAGATTCAAAAGTTCTTCTTTTTAGTCTTTGGATAATAACATATGTTTTGATGATCATTATCGTACTAGTACTAAAAAGATCATTGTTGATGATACTTTTGATTCGAGGTCGTCATAAATCGATTAAAATTCATTCGATTATAAATAATCGAAACATTCATTATTATTATCGAAACATTCATTGTTGTATTGTTATTATTTTTGCGTTCGTTTCCCGTACACCACTGGTGAGTGACAACTGAAGTGATCGACTCAACAACCGATAGATATGAATGAACCGAAGTTATGCATGTGCAACAGCTGATTGTTTCAAGAGACAAGCTGAAAGACCCATTTGAGGTTATGAAAACACAGTACGTAAATTTTACTTTTGTTAGTGAATTTCCTTTGGAAAGTGAACTATTAGCATGACCCGCACGGTGAAACTTAAGCCCGGGACCACCATAGAAGTTCCTAACGTGACCCCCTGAACACGTTTTGGGGGGTCGTTCAAAATTTTATATATATATATATGTATATATATATATGTATATATATATATATATATATATATAGAGAGAGACATATATATATATATATATATATATATATATATATATATGTGTGTTTGCACTCTAGCGGTCGCATTTTTTGTCCGATTAACTTAAAATTTGGTAGGGACGTTCCTTTCTGAAATCAATTAGACAAGTTCGTTGGGCAAAAGAATCGTAAAACTCCAAACCCATTTTTTGGGAATTAATCTTTCAAATTTCGAGTTTTTGGGCCCAAAAAGGGTATAAAAAGCCCCAAATGTAAAATTAATGCATGTAAAAAGATGGGGATTAGTGAGACAAAAGTTTTAAGCCCTCTCTCGTCATTCTAGCATAAATATTTACCGAGTTATTAAAGAAAATGTGTGTCGACTAAACACAGTACGTTGTCTTATGGGGGTTTTACACTAGAAAAGCCTGCTACTCCTTTGTGAGCATAATTTATCATCCCCAGCAACCTCACGCCTATTTTCAAGCCTGACTAGACCTTCTCCTAACATTATAATGCGCAAAATTGTATTCCCAGCTTTGCAGATAAATAAAACCAGGAGCATCAGAACAGCCAAAAAATCAATGTTTTCAGATTTCAATAAAATTGGAATACAATTATGTTTTTACACTAATTTTAAGTTTTAAAAGTTTTTATGTGGAAATACACTTCCCTCACGTCAGCGTGCTGCGTGCGAACTCGTTTTTATTTAAACCTTAAGTTTTTTGGCAGTATGACGAAAAATATAGTTCGTCACTCGGATCAAAAGTGTCTTTTTAATACTCGCTCATTTCCTAGCCTCGGCAGTTAAACTGGAGCTCGTATTAAAAAGATCCACTTTTGATCCTAGTGACGAAATATACTATTGGTGTTTGAAGCCTAACAAGCTGAAATAAGTAGGCTACAAATAAAATGTATTTATTGAACAAAAAAAATTAATATTTGTGTCAATTTGGTAATCCAACATTCAAAAACAAAAATTCAATAAATCAAAATAATGACTATTATGTGTTCACGGCACATTAAAATGGGCATAATAAGTGGAATAACTGATATGAATCTAATCCTGACCCAAACACCGGATTAGGATTCGTCATTTCTCCAATTTGAAGTTTAATCAATCAATCAGTTATTTCTCTCACAGACCTGCTCTTGATATGCGACAGAAAAACAGATTTTTGATTAGACTACAAGTCATATAGTTCTTTTTATGTTGTATCTTTACCTGCGTTTATTGTAACATCATGTAAGAACTTTGTTGATCCATTAAATAATCAGAAATGATTTTAATACATAATTTATATGGAGGGTTACGTAGTTTGAGTTTAAGTTTTGAAATCAAACACACTACTATTTTACATGTACAAATTAATCTTACACATCAGCTTTAAAGCTGTAGGCGGCTCCCTTTTACATCTCCGAACCATGTGTAAGTCTTTAGATTTTGTGATTTTCGATACTAATCTTTTTTTCTTTAGATCCAAAATATATTAAGGCCTTATTTTAGTAATGGCACAGAAGCACTTTAACGACAAACATCTAAATGATAATACCTACTATGGAGGTCCAATAAAAACTCAAAGATTACCAAAGGAATAAAATGGCGTACAAAATTCTCGTGCTATATGTGTACTTTCGTTAATTCAGTTTGCAAAATGTTGGAGCATAATAATACCAATAATTATTATAAGAAGAATGAGTTTTTAAATATTCCGTTAAAATATCCAGTAAATATTCAATAATATTTTTTGTAATCTTAAATCTAAGACACACTTTATGATTATTTATAATTTTTAAAATGTGTTTTTAAATTCTGCACGATCTAATGACGATTTTAACACTTTAAATTTCTGATCGCGCTTCATCTGGTCGTGTTGAGATACATTCGAGGCGCGTAAATACGCGGACAATCCGAGTAAACAAGCGCTGGACACAACCGCTGGAGACGCGCCGAGTGGTGGATTAGCATTTATATTGAGATCGCTTCTTGTTTACCTTTTATTTTATTGTTGCTAGTACAGGTATGTTTACCAAATATGTACTTACTATCTTTATAATTGGTATTTCATTACAACAAACTACAATATCTGTCCGTGCAATATTTCTAGACTGAGTGCAATAAGTCCCCCATTACACTAGTGATCTACTGCTTGCGACTGGTTCACGTGCAACTTTCTACCATTTGTAGGTCAGTTACGGCAACTGAAACTGACAAGCAATGGATTGCATGCATCTGGTTTTCAGCTAATGAGATATATGACGAATTTCGCCCGGTCAGTTGCACGCCATAAAACTGGTCTGCAACCGATTGCTTCGACTAGATACTGGTGTTTCTCCCATTTTATCTAATGCATCTCTAGAAACCAATTGCATGCAATTTATCGCCTGGTATAATAATCACCTGATGCAATATAAATGAGGAAGTGGCGTTAATTTACGTGAGAATAAATTATAAAGATATATATTTATATCCTTGTTACTTGAGCAGTTTACAGAGATTAAACTAAAATTAAACTTAAGATTCAAGATTTGCATTTGCCATGAACAAATACATGACATGCATGGGCATCGTTAACATACAATACAGATTTCATTAACTATAGTGTCCAGCTGAAATGAATAACGGATTTTTTATTGATTCATCTGATGTATTCTTATAACAGAACTATATACATTTTTAATTATAAATATAACTAGGACCTTGTGTTGAGAAAATAATGAACACTGTAATGCCCCTTGTTGGCAAGGAACTCTTTTAGGCTTTTGCAATTTTTTCAAAGGGAGATTCACCTTAATATCTGCAGGGAGAGAGTTGAATAGCTTTTCAAAGTTATGAAATGTTATGCTAAAAAATATGTGTGGTGTTTTGGAACTGGAACATTTAAATGTGGCCGGAGTGAGTAGTTATAGAATGATCTGTTAGAAGAGAGCATAGATGAATTGCATTTGAAAAATAGTAAAAGTGACGATTTTCTTCTGACGGAAAAGTAATCATTTCTTTTGAGGTGGAATACAACATGGAGAGCCTTTTTCTGAAGCCGATAAATTTACTTTGTTCGTGAACTCTCGAAGCCCCAAGGGAGAGCGTATGTGGATAAAGGGCGTATGTGGATCCCAAGGGGGGTGTGGATAAAAACACCCATAATAAAACGTCAACATAACATCAGAGTTGGCATGTTGAACCAGCTTCCGGAGGGCAAACAGACAAGAATTAAGCTTTCATATGATCTTATTTATGGCATTGAAAAACTTCAGATTTACATCAAGTTTCAGTCGAAGGAAGTCCACAGAGTCTACACTTGTTTTTTCAACCTCATCCACTAGAAGTTAAATAGGATTTGAGTTCTCGTTTTTAAAAGAAAAATTAATAAATTGGGTTTTTTCTGTGTTTACGATAGTACCATCTGGTCTGAACCACTGAAAGACGTATCGATAAAGCTATTAATTTCCAACTCAGCCATACATTTTTCTCTGAAAATAAGTGTAGTGTCGTCTGAAAATAAACGGGATACAAATAACAACATTTTTTCAGAAATACTTTTAACTGTATACTAACACAAGAATTTCACTCGCCCGTGCTGTAGGACGAACTATTTTAATAAAGCTACACGTGGCTCAAAGATACCCACGACTTGAACTCAGGCTTATGAGCTTTGTTTATTGAAAATATTTCTTGCACCTGACTTAGAAAGGTTAGTTTCTATATTGAACTTTTGGGTTTAAAATGCATAGTAAAATGTGAGGAAAATATATTTTCCTTCTCCTAACTAACAAACATCTTCGACTTTTATATTTTAAACAAAAAAAACATGGAACTAATTTCTAACTGAATTTGATATTATATAGTGTCTTGGATTTCCGAATGTACATAATATGTAAATCAGATAGGTTGTTTTTCAATCTAATCAACTTGTAATACAACAGTTTTGTGGATATCTTAAACTTTGTATGAACTATTATTATCTTGCTGTTGATGGGAAGGTTGTATGTAGCTTATTGGATAGTATGTCTACATTTAGTTGTTAGCAGTAACACATTGGCATACTGCTGTAATATAATTTATTTAATATTATCGGTAATGCTTTTGCCTTCGAATATTGATATTGAAACGATAACGTAATATGATATTTTACTTTCTACTTTTGTAAAGGAAAATCTCAGTTACTCTGGTGAAAAGATGTACTCTTTGCGCAGTAAATATTGCGACTTAAATTAGTTAGCGCTTGTGTTTAAAAAAGTTCGTAGCAAACGCGAAGCCTCTTACCGCCTCATAAAATCTTCAGACCCATTAAAGCTGCACGGCCACAGACGAGAGTGTTATAACGTTTGTTTAAGCTCATTAGGTCTTTTCCTGTACATTAAGACACAGTAGCAGTAGTTGATACGGTGGTCTTCTGACCAATACGATGTAAACTGTTTAAAGTATGATTTTTCTATTTTGAGTTAAATTGTTTTATAATAATTATTTGTATTATTTTACGTCAACATTTTGCAAACTGAATTAACAAACGTACACATATAGCACGAGAATTGTGTACGCCATTTTATTCCTTTGGTAATCTTTGAGTTTTTATTGGACCTACATCGTAGAATTGTCGTTAAAGTGCTTCTGTGCCATTACTAAAATAAGGCTTTAATACATTGTGGATCTGAAGACAAAAAGACTAGCATCGATAAGTGAAAAAACTAAAGATTTACACATGGTTCGGACATTTATTATTTTCACTACCAAATTTGGTCAAGTTTCTCGTTATGAGACAAAATATAACTGCCCCAACTAGTGTTTTTGAAACTTCTCCGGGGAGTTATGATGAAATTACTATAGTATGAACCATCATCTGTATTTACATGGTTGAATGTTATCATTATAGGGAAGTGATTACTCCCAAAGTGAAACATGAGATGCTCAATGCATTATATGTTTGCCTCTAGCATACTATTTTATTTTACCCCAAAATATAATTAGCACCTAGCTCAAAATATTATCGTTTCTTAAAACACATTTTCAGATTTAAAAATTCTTCTATATATAAACCGTCAATTACAAGAAACGGATGTAATCGAATGAAAAATCCGCCTTGCCAAAATCGAAGGTGTTTTCATGCAAAAACCCAAACATATCGCATATTAACATTTTCTTTAGGATTCTTATATGTGAACAATTTCCGAACATGACCAAGATTCTTTCAGGCTTCCCCCCATTAGCCGTATCAGTTTCAATGTTTATCTATGGGATACTTACTTGGTCAGGTAAACATACATATAAACGTATCAACGTTTGTAACGCTTACGTATCAACGCTTAGAGAGTCAAACTTAAAGATAATTGTTATGCACTTAGAACATAAAACAATCTATTTAACCAAGGTCTTACAATATAATAGTTGATGGAAACGCCGTTTAAGCTGGTAGTCATAACCATAAAATACTCATTAGGCTGTGAACCTTAACCATCGCACTAAAAAACTAATGAATCATATTAATATATACTATGTTAAAGTATTATTCCTCACTTTGACTTAGCAACTAAGTGGTGCCATAACATGATAATCTGGGAATTTGAAATACTTAGGTGAAAAATAGGCCGATATTGATTTTCAAATAAAAATCTAATTAGAAGACCATCTAATCTTATGCAAAAGCACAAACCGTAGATTCTGAACAGTTTATTCAGAAAATATTGAGACGTGTAAAAAGGAAAATTGTGATTACATTGAATGTTTACAGTTTAAAACCAAACATTTAGGTAAAAGATTTGCATTCGAGACTTTGTTAAACCCATGTACATTAAGTACGTAGTACAATATCATGAAACCTGGTGAAGTTACCGATAAATCATGCTGACGTCACATTAATTAAAGAAGGTTACAGGTCGAATAAGTTGAATTTACTAACTAAATAATTCAATTTAACTAACCTGTGTCACGTCGCGAATTCATTTTACAATTTAATTCTATTTCATCTCAATTAATTTGTAAGTGTTTCAGTACAAGACCTGATAAAAGAATCCTAAATTCAGACGTAGATGAGGTCTTAAATCAAAAGTCACAAGTTAGTAGGTTATTCAGAGAATCTGATAACTATTTTAAATTACCATCATTCTGAGCCACAACCATCCCGACGACGGAATTTCCATTTAGATATTTTACGCGGCTCACATAACATCTTTGGATAGGTCTATTAAACAGTAATGTTTTGAACGAGAACAATCTTAATATTTAATATAAGAGTCGGGGATAGTCTGAAGCGTAAAGTGGAAAGATGCCGGTTATTAAATCACGGTCTGCAAACCACTGACATTTCATCCAGAAAAGGTCACTAATCCAATTGTCAAATATTAAAAATAGGGAAAATATTACCAGTCTGAATATTGATAGTCCTTGAGATCGGCATTGACTTATACCGTTAGTATTAACTAACATATTACGTATTTTTTAGGCGAACATTTATACATTCTTTTAAGTTGTTTATGAAATGGGAAATTAGTGTTAACTATTTTTTTTTGTAATATGGAGGAAATTATTTGAAAACATAATGATGGAAATAGATAGCTCGTACCAATGCCCTGGGAAATAAATCGTTCACCCGGGGAATACAACAGATGTGTGTGCTACATTCCGTAGTTAACCTTTTTGATTGTTTGGAATAATGATCATCTGTTATAAAATGAAGTAGTTGCCGTTAAGAACAAATTAGAGCTTTGAAATTCCTTGGAGGGAACCCCTATATGGTAGAATTAGAAAAGATTTTGCTTATTTGAGTTCTATATACCATTGTACAAAATGCCACCTTTCCGACATATCGGGAGGTTGGAGGATTAGCAATACGTTTGTGAGGGTTCTAGCTTATATAAATTAAGAATAATTAAATGCGCTCTGCAAACTGAGTTAAGCTCGTTGCCGCGGGCTGTTAAAACCAGGTCAATAGCTGAGAAGTGATTGACAAATTCAATTTAGCTGGTCAAATAAAAACGGGATCCCGGTTTATCCAGTCTAAACATTATATCTGTGAAACACACACAGACATGACAAATAACCTTAACCAAATCAACTCTTACAAATAGGCCTGTTGTCACTCTTTTCCGCACCAGTTAGGACTACCATTTTAACAGAAAATACCCCCGTCGCAGCAAACCTGCGTCCTCAGCGAATTTCCAATGCAAAATATTTGTCTTAATACCTCATAAAGCCGCATACAAAGTTTCATAAAAATATATTCACATATAAGCGATTTTAATTATTACCCATAAGAATAAAATTGGTAATGAGTACGTAGGTTTTGCTGAAACAAGGAACATAAACAATTTGTTTGTATGCAAATATAAATATAATTTAACTAGGCGAAGCCACATACCAAGTTTCATCAATATTCAATCATAAATAAGCGCCATATAACATTTTAGTTATTCTCCATAAGAATAACATGAGGGTTGAGTAAGCAGGTTTGCTGCAACAAGGAACAAAAAAAATGTTTTTTTTATGCAATTATCAATATAACTCAACCAAGTGAAGCTACATACCAAGTTTTATTAATTTATGTTCATAATTAAGGGAGTCATTACATTTTACTTATTCTCCATAAAAATAACGTGGGGGCTGTGTACGCAGGTTTGCTGCTACGGGAATAATCAATAAAAAATCAATTTGTTGTGCAAATATCAATATACCAGTACTACGTGAAGCCACATACCAAGTTTCATCAACATACATTCATAAATAATCGAGATATCAAATTTTTTAATTCTCCATAAGGATAACATTGGACAACGTACTGTTTTTAGCACTTAAATACCAAAATGATTGTTTTGTGAAACTGAACAGATTGGTAAAAGCAAATGTGAAGTTTACATTAAAATAAACTGAGGAAAAGCCAAAATCCTTTTTCCCATAAGATTATCATGGGAGATTTTATGAGTAGGTTTTTTGGATTTTCTCCGCAACCACTTAACCTAGGTTAATAATTCAAAATACAATATTATTTGTTTTTTTAAGCTCTATAACATGGTTAAAACCAAAATTAAATTGTTTAAACATTTTAGGGTGAAAAATGCAAAAAAACTGATTTTTGAAAAATTTAAAACCCCCATAAACCCCCCTTCCCATGGTCCGATTTTTCTGGTTTTCGAACTTAGTCATGAATGTCATTTTACACATTTGAGCCAAATTTAATCGAAATCGGACGTTATTTACTCAAGTTATCGCATTCACCGACACACACACATATATATATATATATATATATATATATATATATATATATATATATATATACATATATATATAAATTTGAACGAATAGTCTTTTTGTCATCTGGGGACCTCAAAACAAAAAATTATCATGGTCCCGGGCTTAACTCTTACTATGAGATCTACGGTAATAGCTTCTTCCCTATAGGGGAAATTCGCTAAAACTACATTATAACTTTCGCTCTTTAAAACTTTACGTTTGAGTTTTCAAATGAACTATAGAGTACGGAAATAAAACATGTTTACATTCAATATGAAGGCAGTTTTGAGTAACCATCAAATTTATTTAAATTTTTACAACCTCAGTTTTGATATATCGTGCAAATTTTAAAGGGATATTTTATGAAATTGTAGAACTAAACAACGAATTATATACTATAAAATTAGGGATCAACTTACAAAAAAGATTATCATTTTAAATTACACACATATTTACGATATATTTCAGCATTTTGTTCGCCTGAAACATATTTAATAGTTTGTATTTGATAACTTTACCGCTAAATTAAAAGGACGGAAAGCGATATTGTTATTTTATCATAAAGATTAAAGAATAAAATTCCTTCTCGAATTTAACGAAGCATAATTTTTGGCAGTCAAATAAAGTTATGTTACTTAAGAATTTATGCTTCTAGCACTTTTCCCATTATCCGGTAAAACCCGTTGGGGAGGCTTTATTGTGTTTCTTGGGGTTCGGTTTGTCGCCTTATTACGGTCGTTTCTCTTCAACTCTATAGTCTAGAATATTGTAAGTGCTGATATTACGTGAGAGAGTTAAAAGGGAGCGAGAACAAGTTTATTGTAAAGATTTTTATGTTGTAGAATTGTATATTTTATTGTAAAGATAAATATACAATTGAGTATACAAATTGGGACATTCCTTCTTCAATATTTAAATAGGTCTCAAACTTTTGAACCGAGTATTTTATCGTGAAAGGAATTTAAAGTTAAATAAGACTAGCAAAACGAAAGTTATTCAGTCATAAAGTTAATCTTACTGCTAAATCGTCTGTGGTGTAAAGTTCGCTGGAGGAAGTATTTTATCACCTGAGTTATAAACCTCGGAGGAGTTGAAGATTTTAATTCTTCTATAACTAAATCAAGCCTTACAGCAGTTTATATTTCTTTTTAGATTTTTTTAGCAAATAATAATTTTGTATTTATTAAAAAAATCTTGTGTAACCTACAGAAAAAGCGATATCCTACTAATATTATAAATATGTGAACATTTGTTAGGTAGTTTGTATGTTTGTTTAGATGTTTGTGGCTCAATCACGCTCTAACCACTGGACTGATTGAGCTGAAATTTGGCAGAGAGGCACTTAATAATCCTGAATAGCATATAGGCATATTAAAGTTGCCAAAATCCTATAGGGCTTTGCCCCATGGTGGTTCAAGGTTCCCATGTATTCCTTATGGACATTCATTTTTGTTTGAGCTGATGAAAATACAAACAGCTGATCTTGATTCGTAGTAGTTCCACGGCCTAACCAAAGAATGCAGGACACACAACTGTCATAGTTTTTAGCGAATTACCCCTATAGGAAAGAAGCTATTACCGTAGGTGGCATGGTAAGACCTAGGCCTGGGACCATGATAACTTTTCGTTTTGAGGCCCCCAGATGTCAAAAACACTATTCGTTCAAATTCATATATTTAAATATATATATATATATATATATATATATATATATATATATATATATATATATATATATATATGTGTGTGTGTGTGTGTGTGTGTGTGTGTGTGTGTGTCCGTAGGCACGATAACTTTCGTAAAAATGGTCCGATCTTGATGAAATTTGGTATAAACGTGTAAGGCAGCATCTATTTTCATGAGTTCGAAAACCAGATAGATCGCACCATTATAAGGGGGTTTTCTACCCAAAAAATGTTTTTTTTGAACTTTTTACATGTAATTTTTTTCAACCCTAATTTTGGTTTACACCATTAAATTCAGCTTAAAAAAAACAATTTAGTATTTTGATCATCGCTCTACCGAGATATTGAAAGTGCCAAACACAGTACGTTGTTCAATGTTAATCTTATGGAGAATAAATACTTTTTTATATCTCGCTTATTAATAAACATATATTAGTGAAACTTGGTATGTGGCTTCATATGGTTGGGGTTGACTGATATAAAACCAATTTTGTGTGGTCCCCACAAACCTGCGTACTCAGCAGCTGTAATGTTATTCTTATGGAGAATAAGAAACATTTGATATCTTACTTGTTTATCAACATAAATTGGTTAAACTTGGTATGTTGCTTCATCTAGTGGTGATCCATTGGTATTTGCATGAAAACCATATTGTTGTGGTCCTTGATGCAGCAAACCTGCATACTCAGTGTTAATGCTTTTCTTATGGAGAATAAATAAAATGTCACAGCTCGCTTATTTATGAATATGCTTTGATGAAAGTTGGTAAGTGGCTTCATGATTTAGTGAAGTACCATTTGGAATTCGCTGAGGTTTGCTGCAACGGGGGTATTATAAATCATTTGCGGGGCGAGGCCTGCAGGTAAAATTTCGTTGTATATCAAATACAAAAAAACTATATTATAAATAAATGAGTTTGAAAAAAGTACTGAGATTGATTCATTTTTATGAGAAAAGTATGTAATATGGTCTTAAGATGCATATTGTATCACACGTTAAGCAAATATTCAAATCTAGTTTGAAGAAAGAAATTGTTATATCTGTTTTATGATTTTTTACTTTTCATAACATTTACTGATAGGTTTTTTTACAATCTTTATGAGGGCTATACAAGGAA
The DNA here is from genome assembly GCA_963675035.1 of Allygus modestus. Classification (NCBI taxonomy): domain Eukaryota; kingdom Metazoa; phylum Arthropoda; class Insecta; order Hemiptera; family Cicadellidae; genus Allygus; species Allygus modestus. The sequence goes on from OY776115.1 coordinate 82,465,046, forward strand.
ATGTAATTTTACCTTAGCACACAGCAGTGCCCACAGAATCTTCCAAGTTTTATAATTTTACAAGATATAAAATTATACGAGTGTTAGAGTCTGCATATTCTTTGTCTAAAAGTTCGTTGCATAAATACATCAATATAGTTACGAAAAACCACCGGAAGTAAACCAATTTTAGTTATTGTCTTGTTAGTTTCGCGTATTTGTTTGCTACCCACAATCAAAACAGGTCAGGTTATGCAGCTCGCCAAAAGTCCATCGATCCCTGGTCTGGTGGAGAGAGGAACAACGTCTAAGTCGAATAACTACGGAATCTATCTTACCTTATGAATTTCAACCGATGACAAAATATAAAAGTGTTTTTCAAATATAAACACAATCCTAACACGTCTCCGTTAAAATGTGTTCAAATTGTGTTTATATTTGTAAAACACCTTTATATTTTGTCTTTGGTTGAAATGTATGTTTTGAATTTCTTTAGTCAAATAAAATAAATAAAGATGAAGCGTATGAACACGTACAACATGTCTGAATAACGAGGGGAATAAATCAGTAGATGATTCCCATTCCGAGAGAGTTGATGTAATATTTGTGAGATTGTGGGAAGGGTTACGAAGATGTATAACTTTTAATCACGAATAATCTTTTGAGCTTTTTAATTTCACTCGCACAATACTCGACTCTACACAACTCATTATGTGATATTAAATTTTTACTATTCAACAGCATAACTTAAGTCACACATTTGTTTTTTGTTGTCCTTGCTAGTTGTACGGTATGTGAATTGTTCTTTCAAATCTAGAAGAGAAGAATGAATGATTCTCTAAGCTTGAATGATGCTTATAATTAAAAGCGATTGCCTCACACCATATTTACCTTTTAATAATAAACAAATCCTCTTTATTTTATATGAGTACAGAATGAATTAACAAACATTTATCTTTATTCCTAGACTCATTAGTGTGTATTTATAATAACACATATTAAACTAATAGTTGAGGCGTTCCTTAAGAAGACTAATGGGTTTCATAGCAAATTAAATACTACCCTAACACACTTTTAATTACTTTTGTTCTTTATACACAACAACGAATGACACTGCAATGCTATGGACATATTACCCATTCATACTTAGTGTAAATCTTTATACATGAATATCATAGAAATTAGTTTTAAATGTCTTTTTATTTATCAGTGAACAATTTAGTAAAGCCCTTTCCTTTTCTTTAATGGAGTTAAGTATTTTTATTCTAGGTAGGTTTGTCTATTGATCCATATTATATTACGAAAGTTATTGATAGGACGTACAGTGTATATTATTTAAAATGAATTAATCAGTAACAACAGAGTAATAAGTTTAAATTGGGTATCAATGTCCACGTTGTAGATAAGGTTGCATAAGGGAAATCACCACAATGTATTACTTTTGTTTGAAATTAATTTTAAGTATATCGCACTTAAGCTCGAGAACGTAACTTATAAGCGAAAATTTATTTCAGGCAAGTAGTAAATCATGTATATTTTTTAATTTCTAGTCATCAACCTTTCCTTAGGAAGAAACCCCCCTGAAAAAATAGACAGAATTTTAGATGTAGGTTCACTACAAATTTTATTTATACATTGTAAATAATATTATGAAAGTTTGCTATAGGGTTTATACATTTTTAAGCATCGAAAAGTAGCCCATTAGTGCAACGTAATAATAATAATATATAAATCGGGTTCCAATGTATATTTCGTAGTAGATAATCATTTCGGTGACAATTGCCATAATGTATGCGCATAGTAATGCGGTTCAGTGGCCACGGAATCGTCAGCATAACCAGCAAGGATAATTGATCACAGGTACACTCTCCCATGGGGATCTACTAATTACTCGTAACCTATTATTTTTTCTTTGCATTTTATAATGTCCTTTTTAGTTAAAAACAGTGTATTTTCAACTAACCTGTACGATTCACATTATATTTCCTTGTTTGGTCTTTAGCAATCTAGTAATGGTCTTGAAATGTTTGGAAATGCTTCTATTTAAAACTTGGGCCTTTTATCGGAATGCCCATTAACATTTAAACCTGAACATACAACACTTGCGAAAAGCGTCACTGAGAAACATATATATCACAGCCAAAGTATGCATCTACATAACAGTAGTGAAGATAATAGTGAATGTGCAGGAAAAAAATCTTCGTAAATATGTGTAACATTCAATAGTGATTGTAAATACCGGACGCGATAGCTCAGAGGTAGTGCCTGACTAGCAAGTCAGACGGGGCCGGTTCGATCCCGGTCCCGGCCGACTCCTGTGTAAGATCATTAACATGTGACTAATGCCGTTACGGTACCTCGCTGTCTTTAGCTCACCGCACAGGTCAATAGTCTATGGGGACGGGCAGTTGAGGTTTAAAAAAAAATAAAAATAACACTAAACATGTTGAGAAGACCTAAAAGCAAACTATGTAGACTGTAAAATAATTGTGGGATAGAAACATATTTTTGATTAATACAAATATAATATACCGTACACCAATTATTTGAGTAAATTTATGAGCAGTAAATTTATTTGGTGTAGATTACAATTAAGGTAAAAGTTCCCAATCTTAGAAGGAATCTTAACATAGTAGCTATGTAATGTATCATTACTTTCCACGTTGTTCTAAATAACTTGAGAAGTTACAATGGACTGTTGGCGAAACCCTCAATATAAATTTATATTGTATAATTAAATTTACTTTTTTAAGTGAAAAATCTTAAGAATTTTCTGGAATCTTCAAAACTAGCGTATTTAATAATTATAGATTAAGGAAAATTTTTAACTGTGGAAGAACTAATTGATAATCAAAGAGAGTCTCACTTAAACAACGTTGAGATATGTTTAGTTAAAAAATACATGCAAATATCATTATTTAAATATAAAAATAAATGTCACAAACTATAGAGATCCAATGCAATAAAGGTTGTTGTGACTAGGGAAATACACCGGGAAAATACACCGTGTTTTTACCTACTGTGCAGCATCTTTACTATTTATTGATTCAGTTAGTTTTAACCCTTTTATTATTTTAAATTAAAAATAATTTTTTAAAATTATTTGACAGTTTTTAAGATATAATATTTTGATTGCAATAATTTACAATGTTAGACATCTACACATATATGTCTACAGTAGAATGCTACATAACAAGAATTTCAATCAACAGTATCCACTTTGGTTGTTAACATCGAAGGTATAGCTACAGACATTAGATCCAGCAGGAATCTCCACCCATTTATTGGTGGTGTCTACAAACCCCCTCAGCAACCTCCTGATATGTAGGCAAAGTGTAACAAGCACTTTCTTACAAAGATTATTTACAGTGCTGATGCTGTTTTTGGGTGAATTCAACCGACCCGTGTTGAATTATGCGTCTCAATGCACGGAGCTCTGTTTAATATTCATTTAGTATCTCCTTCAGATGTTTCCTTTGCCCCTGACAACCCCCTGCCTGTTGAAGTGGTGCATCCTCAGATTTGCTTATAGATCTGCGGTGTGAACACAACTAAACAAACAAATAATAAAACTATCTTGCGAATTTGTTCAGGTGAAATGTTGGTGGAATGTTTTTTTATGAATAGGTAGCCTTCTCAGTGTCACTATCACTTTTCCGGATGTAGAAGGCGTATTTAGCAAGATGCTTTGTAAAATTCAAGAGCTTTTCCTCAAAAGTACCTCCACCAAGCCTATGGGATATTATTGCTTCCCAAAATGGTTAGTATTGTATATTTTTACCGTAGCTTAAACAACGCTAGAGTTAAGATTTTTGTAATTATTGACTCTTGATTGTTAACTCTGTATATTTTCATATTTAACGTAATAAGTCAAAGAATTTTACGAAGACGAAACAAATGTTTGTTGGTAAGCAATACTTATCATCTCTATAAACTGGAGTCATAGGATAATTCCGATGTAATAAGGTGAACCGTGATTATGTTTTAAGTCACTCAAAATATTTTAATCATAGCAATGTAGCAAACCTATTATATTCAGGCAATTTTCCACCGTGATTTAAATCATTATTTGAGTTCTTCTAAGTAATTGACTTAAGTTAATTTCAAAGATATAACCCTCATAGTAATGTATGTTTCTTATGAAGGGAGAGACTTATCAAAATAATAACCGACTTCTATTGTGAAGCTAGTATTTCGTGAACATTACCTTGCGTTTTTTTTGTGGTACCTTTGCACTGTGCTTAACGATATCTTAACTATTAGATGTTACGAGGAAACACAACAATTAAACCAAACATTCAAACAAGCAAGAAAAAACGCAGTGATTACCTTATTGTGGTTGCGCAAAGTTATAATTGAGGAGATAAGCAAACGGGAATAAGAGGATAATGATATTCATATAGCTGAAATGTTTTGTTCAGGGCTTAAGAAATTGTCACGAATCTTCATCATGACAACTTTTGTAATTCTGGTAATTTTGTGTACCAGGTTTAACAAAGGAATTTAATTTACTGTGAATAACTTTAAAGCCTTCCTTGTTGTGCCATGAAGGTGAAACACTCCCATGATCTGGTTAATTTAATTAAAGACATAAAAAGCACAGGAAAAATTAAAAGGGAAAACTCATATAACGTATATAGTTTACCAAAACGATGTTGGAACAATAATATTTTGAACTAGCGTCCTCTCTGTTTACTTTGTATTAGATATACCGCTTACTGCAAAATGAATTAATACTAATGTTTAAACTTTGAATCTGATTATGTTTAAAAAATCTAAGCATATTATGATAAATAATTCATTATAGCTAGTCATTAGTTAATTTTAAGTTGTTATTTTTTGGTCTCAAGGACATAATGGAATATAATAGCAAAAGCTAGAAAAACGGGATCTGTTAGGTTCTTTCCTACACAGTTTTCTATGAATATTCCAATTTTCAAACTTCTAGATCGTGCGATAGGTTTAGAAATCCGCAAGATCACACCAACTCACCAACTTTTCCTTAAGCAATTATATATTATGATTCGAAAATGGATACTTTGTAAAATGTTGAAATTATGTTTTAAATAATGTATAAACTACTTAAAACAAAGATCGGACAGTGTTTACTGGGCTGCAACGGTTCCAAAGTCTGATATTGTACTTTGAGAGTTTTATTAATCATAGTACAGTAGTGACTAAACGTTTCTTTACTACCTAGTCCACTTAGTTAGCAGTGGTGTTTGTTGGATCCCAGACCCCACTAACGATTTTATTCAAGTTACTGTTGTACGTAAATTGCAAATATATTTATCTGTACAATAATGTTCAACAGAATTTTCCCTTACAGCTAAAATCATAGTACACGTATTTCTATTAGAGCAAAATAAAAGATGGCCAATTTGTTTCACTTAACTAACTTGTATTGATGTTTACTACAAACATCGAAATCCTGACAATATTGGAGTGTGAACAGAATAATTTTGTAATGGTTAAAACCGTGTTTTAGAATAATTGTTTACAGTTGTTCGGTTACGCTTGGTTGTCATATAAACACAAATTCTGATTTCAATCACCCAAAGTCAATGTTTCCAACGTATACAGCCCAAGATTGCCAGCGCGGTGTCAAACAGTAATCCTATTATTGGTTAGCTCGAGTTTTGGGTTTGTTTAAATTATATTTATGGGGCTAAGACACTAGTATCTAGTATTTAAAAGTTATGAAAATAATCCAAAATGTCTGTAAACTCTAAAGAATCAACCATACCAAGTTTATAAGTTTACCATTTAAAAATCTATATATAATATTGTGTTTGCTTTGATTTGTAAAACATGGATCCATCGAATAGCTGTCCTATTAAATATTTGCATTGAAATAAGCGAAAACACCAATGTAGCGAGCCACGTTTAATCGAGTTAACCAGGATAAAATGTTTGAGCAGTAGTAGATAAAGTAAGAATGTGTCTTCCGGAACATTAAAAATAATATATATAGCAAATATAAGTTGATATTAACATGGGAAGTTTAGAGGCCATAAAGCCCATAAGGCCATAGTTTAGGCAAAGCCCTAAAGAAATTTCAAAACGTTAATAATCAGTCCATAGGAATCAATAAAATATTTTTCTATGGAGCTAAAGAGATTAGTAAAAGGCTGTCGTTTTAAATGTGAATGTAGCAAGTTTGTTTCAGTAATGTAGCAATGTTTAATTTAACTTGTATTAATTATTTTACATAAGTCGATTTCAACCAGTTTTCTCTGATTGGGCATATACATAACAAAAAAACTGTATTAACCACGAGTTTATCAGGTTTGCTTGCCCTTACAAAAAATTGACAGTTATCGACGCTGAAAGTTTAGAAGAGAAATGACCGCAATAAGGCGTCAAACCAAACCGCAAGAAACACGATAAAACTCCTTAAACTTCTTCCGGCTGGATAGTGAAGAAAATATTCTTGATGCAACTACCCAGAAAACTGGCTTGATATATAATGTTAAGGTCTAGAATACGATTACTTTAGGTTAGCTGAAGTTTATGATAGCTGGATTATAAATATACATCTTTTTAATTGTAACCAAGTGTCAGACTGTATTCGATGAAGTTTGCTCAATGTTTTGGAAACTTTACTATACTTATGATAACATTTGTATTTTTTCCGCTGTCAAATGTAGTTCAATCCATATCACATAATTTAATGATACTTATTTAGCCAGGTTAACAAGCTATTTTAAATTGTGAATCGATAATACAGTGAATAAACTGAAGGCTCAAGGTGAGCAGGGAAGCCAAGTGTTGTAAATTGTCAATAGCAATCTCTGTCAAGTTGGCACACCTGGGTAACGTCTTGTGTGAAGCTATCTAGGATATAATAGCTGTGATATTTAACTCAAATATTGTTTCATGAAAATAACAAAATAAATAAAATTAGGATGGAACTGTCAAAATTATACAATTTTAAAATGTATTCCTATATCAACAAGTTTCTTCTTAACATATTTACTACTTATCCTAATATATCTTGATATATAATTCTGTAAGCGAAATTTTTATGTCAAAATTATGGACCTTAGGCAAATCGCAGGATGATGGGGGACGGCTCAAATTAAAAATACAAATCCCAGTAACTAGGGAAAAATAGCAATATTTCCAAAAAGTTACCAGTAAACAAGAAATAACGTAAAAAAATGGGAATTAAAAAAAGTCTGCATTGTTGACATTAAAATATGTGATCCTACTTATAATGTTCTATATATGCGGTTTATAGCACGGATTGATAATGACATACTAATTGTTATTTTACTTACGTCGTCAATCCAAGTTTGTTTGTGATGAACGCGATTCGGCGCTAGGCCCAGGGCCAAATTTCTGAATAGGCCAAGTAGGCCGCGGCCTAGGGCGGCAAATTTTTGGAAGCGGCAAATTTCTGGGAGCATATTTTAAAAATTTAAATTTGTCTGGATTTAAAATATTGTAACCCTACTTGCAATAATAGTTTTACTTCTTTTAACTTTATAAATCATCTTTAGTATCAAGTAAAAATAACTAGTTGATATGTTATGCCGAAGGCAGTAAGAGTTTGTACAACTTAATCTTGAGGTCTACCATTGATTCAATGGTTCTACAAAGATTTTATATTCAACTCCTCACTGGAAACCCGTACGTAGATTACAAAAAAACCTAGGAAAGTCTGAATTATTTTACAATATATGGAGGATAAACGTAAAATATTACATTATAATTGGATAACCAACGAACGAAGTTTATCCTGATACATAACTTTACTGCTTAGACTGGTATGAGAATCAAACCAACTGGCGTGTCTGTGACAAAAATAACTCGAGAACGCCTCCACAGTAAAACTTCAAATTTTCCAGATAAACCTAACAGTACAAAATCTCGGTCGAGTTCGTTATTCAGATAATTTCGTTCAGTATTAATAACATTATCTTAAAACCAAATTTATTTTTTTCTCCATAAGAATAACATTGGAATCCATTTTAGTGGTACTTGAATCGTTAAAATTTAGCCGTCGTCTATGTTTCAACAACAGTAACAGTAGTTAGTTTACTAGAGTATACTTTGATATAATGGATAGCAAAAGGGTTTTCACAAAAGAGAGATAAATCGCAGTATATTTTTAAGTTGTAAGCATATTTCTTATTTTATAAAATTATTAAGTGTACGATATTAAAAAATATCCATACAGTTAATATTCGCTTAGTATGCCTGTTCTGTGTAAATATCGTAAGTAGTCGGAGGCGAAGAATAACAGTGGCAAACGACGATTGTGGCAGATCGAAAAACTCAAAATAACTTTTCAAAATAGATGACTGTAGATACTGAGTTATTAACTTAACTTATAAAATAGTTTGTTTTATTACATTGTCTTAGACAATTGGTCATATTGTGATTGTCATGTGTAAAAAGTACAAAGCCTCGATTTGTCTATAAAGCTTTGATCAAGTTAGTCACAGAAAGCGACCAACCTTAAATTTATTTTGTATTTTGTAGCATAATTATTTGCTAGCTTATATTTTCACTAAATTAATAATACAAATTTTCTACATTACCTCCTAAAATACACTACCAGTAATGTTGTAGCTAACCACAATAAAAGCTATAGACTATACTTACCAAACAGCCTTTTTCGGAAGGTTATCTTGAATGATTTGACATAGCCTAGGGTTGGATTACAGTAAGAGTAAGCCGACATTAAACTGGTAATAAAACTGTTGTAAAATACTTTAAACACATTACCAGAAATGTTGTAGCGAACCAAAACAAAAGCTTTAACATATTCTAAACAATCTATGCCTTTTTTACAGGTTATCTGAAATGATTTGATATATCCTTGGTTTGGATTACAGTGAGCTATTTTCATCATAAACTTGGACCTATGGCTATGAAATGTAGGTCTATACACTTAGGCTACTTGCCATTTTAGAAGTTTCACGTACGGTCTTGGACTAACCCATGTTTATAGCATTTAATTTCATGATAGCCTAGGCTTTTGAAACAATATATTGAAATCTCATTTTGGCATCTAAATAACTAGACTTATTGTTAATCCTTAAAGATATTTTGATTAGGCCTATAGAAATTGTAACATAAGTTCATTTAGGAAAATCGCTGTTCTCTTAAAAGTTAAATTAATCCCACTGCTAAAGTCACTGCCTAGCCCAAAATACTCTGTTTGTACTACGATAACTCACCCATGCAAATCCTAACAACAAACCATGCTTGAAAACTACAATTTATTTTTAAAATAAATAAATTTACGGATTCATACAACATTTCATTTGATAAAAACAAGTGATAAATGTATGAATATTTTTATATGGATAAAATGTTAGGTCTGCGACGAGATCCGAACCTGCGGTGTTTCGCTTTAAGAGTCAGTGCGATACCCACTGAGCTACCGCGATAAATGGTTTTTGGGGGAGAAGTAACTATGACTATAGCTAAATAGACTAAAATCCGGATTCTTGTGGAAGTTAAATGATACCGGAATGTATTCTGATGATGTTACTCAAATCAGATCTTGAATTTATTATGAGACTCGTTTTAAGTTTGATCCTGTGTTTTGATTATCCTTATACGGGAGGAATGAGCGTACACCTAGTAAATACAGTAGAAATGTATTAATAACAAATTAATAATTTTGTACAGACAACCTTAGCATTTTTTTCCGTTATGTCAACTAATGCTTCATATCGATTTGTAGAAGAAACTGCATAAGCTTAAAGAAAATTAATCTACTGTGGTTGATCTGCCCCCGTTTTAGCAAATTTACAATATAGGGAAAAAGTTATTACCGTAGGTGGCATGGTAAGACTTCAGCCCGAGACCATGATAACTTTTTGTTTTGAGGTCCCCATATGCCAAAAACACTATTCGTTCAAATTTATATATATGTGTCCGTTACCGCGATAACTTTTGAAATAAATGCCCGATTTTGATGAAATTTGGTACAAATATGTAGAGTAACATGTATAACTCTAAGTTCGAAAACCAGATCGATCGGACTATGGGAAGAGAGTTTTATGGGGGTTTGAAATTTTCCAAAAATAATTTTTTTAATTATCGTCCTAAAATTTTAAAACAACTCAATTTTGGTTAAAGCCATCTTATAGAGCTTAAAAAACAAATAATTTGGTATTTTAAATCATTATCCTAGGTTAAGTGGTTGTAGAGAAAAGTAAAAAAAACGCGTCCATAAAATGTCCCATATTAATCTTATGGAAAAAGGTTTTTGGATTTTCCTCAGATAATTTTACTAAAAACTTCACATTTCTTTCTACCAATCAGTTTAGTTCTACAAAACAATCATTTTGGTGTTTTAATTGTTGTTCTACGACCAACTGTTGCAGAGATATTCAAACGGTGTTAAACACAGTATACGTTGTCAAATTTTATCCTTAAGGAGAATAAATAAAATTTAATATCTTGATTATTTATGAATGTATATTGATGAAACATCGTATGTGGCTTCAACTAGTTGTGGTATATTGATATTTTCACTAAAAGAGTTTTTTGTTGATTTTTGCCATAGCAGCAAACCTGCATACTCGGCCCCATGTTATTCATATGGAGAGTAAGAAAAGTTTGATATCTCCTTTAGTTATGAACCTAAATTAATAAAATTTGGTATGCAGCTTCAGCTGGTCGATTTATATTGATAATTGCAAAGATACACCTTTCTTATCTTCCTCGTTGCAGCAAACCTTCGTATTCAGTCCTAATGTTATTCTTTTGGAGAATAAATAAAATGCTATAAATCACTTATTTATGAATGTATTTTTGTGAACCTTGGTATGTGGCTCTATGTAGTAGCGAGGCACATATATATGCATTAGAAATTCGCTGAGTACGCAGGTTTCCTGGAACGGGGGTATTATTATTATTGCTCAAAATCAAAACTACGTCTAACGAAACATTGTTATAACATGAAGGAATCAACTGACTGAACTCAAACAGTGTCTACACAGTAACGTATTACTTACCTTAACGTAAGGTAAGGTAAATTTTATTGATATAAAACAACAACAAAGTTGTGAATCAATTTAATAAATACATACATTTTGATATTAAATAATAATTATAATCATGCAACATTTACAATAGTTTCAACCCAACACATCCTAGACGGATAAACAAATTAAGAAAAAGTTGAAAACAAACCTAATTTTGAATAGTTTTTTAAATAATTGTATTTTTTCCTAAGTGGTCCATAAACTCATCTACGTTATAAAATCCACTATGTAATAATAATATTTAAAAAAATGTTGATTTGAATAAATTCCGATTGGTTTAACATTTAATACAATACTAGTGGCTTGAAGGGGCCTAAGCCCCTAACCTTGCTCCAATAATATTCTGTATATGCTGGGAAAAATAAAACTATATAAGTAGGAATACATGTCAGTTTGTAAACAAAGTAAGAGACGTAATCAAATGTTTTAATGTAAACAAAGCAGACGTTTTTAAATTCTCATGCTTTTATTATGGGGGATGTTTTACGTTGTTTATCGTTTGCTGGTAACTTTGTAGAAATACCGCTATTTTTCCCGAGTCCCTGGGATCGAGACCTTTAATTTGAGCCGTCTCCCATCATCCTGCGATTTACCAAACTCCTACAATTTTGGCTTAAAAATTTCGCTTACAGAATTATATATAAAGATGTTAATTTATTTCTAAACCGACACCTGCATAATGTAAGAAATATCTCCGGCGCTCGCTGCGATCTCGCCAAGAACGGATCGTCTGGGTGAATTGTGGGTCTGTGAGTGCGCCACGGGCTCGCCGCGTTACCGCGGCGATCCGTCTTGCTCGTGTGAATTAAGGCTCGTGTGAATATTGAATGCAACATAACTTGCCGATATCTACAGAAGCGATCTTGTTGGCGATTATTTCGATACGTTTAGCAATTTTTAAGCATACTGCGCAGTTACAGTTGAGACTTCGAAGACTGAACATTGATAGGCATTTTAAATTACCTGAGTTATCATCGGCTTCAGGGTGTATATCCTATATGCAAATATATAAATAGCACTGGGAATTTGTTTATCAATTCCAACTGCTATTTGCTTTCGTGAGAGAAATTTTTCTGCCTACAGAGGGTGAAAAATTACCTTAAAATTACGCTAACAGAATATAAATAGCATTTATTGCGGGCCTAGAACACTCTCTCTGTCACCGCCGACGCGACGCAGTTCCTTTGCAACAATGACAACTGTACATATTTCCTTTTCCCTAGTTTGGGGGGGGGGAGAGGGGGGCAAGCTTCATACGGCCTGGGGGCGGCAAGAAGCTAAAATGGGCGCTGGCTAGGCCATCATCAGCATCCATACATTGTACACTAGATTATTTATGAGATCTGCGTTGCGTAGGTCTAGTAGCAAACTGCGTCATGATGTTAAAAACGAATATTTACACACATTAAGAACATACACACGACTAAAAAAAATACTATTATAAAACCTCGTGCGCACGGGTAAATATTCTAGCCTACGCAACGCAGATCTCATGAATAATCTAGTGTACAGTGTATGGATGCTGATGATGGCCTAGCGTCGAAACACGTTCATCACAAACAAACTTGGATTGACTACGTAAGTAAAATAACAACTAGTTTATAATGTTCTAAGTTACTCAGCATGAAAATCAGACGAGGCAGAGTATTGGAGAAAGATTAGGGGCTTTGGCCCCTTAAAGCTCTAGTTTATATTATGTTGGTTAAGAAATGAATTATACACCACCTAATAAAAGTTTTCCATTTCCAGTTTAAACTTGTGGCATTTTAACCAGATCCAATCCCTTTCACATGATGTACATAGAGGTTTGAATAATATTACTGTCTTAGATTATGTGTCACATAATTGGAACATAAGAGCATCATTTTGAACTAACATTTTCGCCAAATCTATCATAATGTATTTTTAATGAACTAAACGTTGACGTTAGCCATGGTTTGATTAAATTTACATTTATGTTTTATTCTAATGTACGGTTTTTACGTAAAATTGATAAATTGTGCTTATGTTTAACGTGTCCATACAAAAGTAACCGCTTCGAATTCAAACTTAAGATCCTTCGTAATTTCCCTAAAGTAATTGATAGATAAATGAAAATACAAGTAAAATATTGAGGACATTCATTCTGACCCATAAGATCGCTAATGTTCCTCTTGATAGTTATTTATAATAATAGAAGAATATTAAACACAATTTTTAGCTTTAAAAAAATGCGAACAAGTGTTAGTAATATATAATAGGCGTCGAAGGAATTTACTCTTGCCGTTGTCCTAAATAAAATTGAATTTGAAGTAAACAAAGAACCAGATTTCCATTGACAGTAGAATATATTTACCCTCATAATGCTTCCTACGTAGTCAAATTGAGTTTAAGTATGTACATAATACGATATTTGGCTATGAAATTTTCGGTGTTTAGGTACATCTTATCGGTACGACGTAATTGCCCGGGACTTAGATGTTAAATGGAACCTGATGTTTCAGTACGGGTTTCTCAAAAATAACAGGTACTCTTTGTTCATGTAAACAATTTGATAATATGTTTATAGGAAACGCCATACAAAGAACACACATTTTCTTAAGTTTCATTGTTATTTGTTGGTGAACTTCAACATGGTTCCCAAAGTTGGCAAAAATATTTTAACTATCCAACTCTGACCATACTCTGTGGCGCATTTCATCATTACTGGTACGAAGGCTAGGTTCATTATTTCACTTAGTTCTTCAAGACTAAATATATAGACTTAAACAATCGGCCTTTAACATAAAACCTTACGAAATTACGTGAATTTGAGATCCATTGACGTGGTGGCCAGGGTGTGGAGCTGTGTGTATGTTCATAGCGCCTCCTTTTTGTAGGTTATTATGATTTAAGGTTGAACATTGTAGTAACAAAATCGGCTGGTATTTGAAAAATATATTAAAATAAACTTTATCGGGTTTCTATCAAATAATTATATTTTTTAAACTATACTTATGTGCCTAAACAAATTATATTAGTCTTAAAAGTGGATAATTCTTTCAGGCGATTGCAAGAATATATGCATTATAAACTAGTCTAAGGTAATTTTTCTGAGCATGCAGAATTCAGTATCTTCCAAGCAACGGATACAGTATAAAAAATAGACAATAGTATCACCAACACGTACAAACGTCTCTGAATAAACAGGCTCTTGTAGCAAGAGCGCATTTATATGATGAATGTGGAACGTGGAATGTGTGATGATGTGATGGTTGTATACTTGAACAAGTGATTTATTCAAGCTGTACTCCTTCATTCAATAAACAATAATAACGGTAAAAGAGTTTTCAATATTTGTCTGAATTGAAATAATTAAAGATACACATATTCCAACCCTGATACGTTGAAAAACTCATTATTGAAACAGCAAGTACTCGTAATTACCAAGTAAAAATGTGGGTTCGTCGAAAACTCATTGAATTTCTAATATTGTGTTTATAGCTGATGTTCCTTTGTCATATTTGATATCAAAGTCTGTGCAATACTTGAATTACTCAAATCGTTATTGTATACCTGATAAAACAGATATTTTATATCATTGATAGGTTATTTTGTTTTAATTATAAAATATCAGAAAGAAATTTTTTTGCACACAAATTTAGTTGTAAAAAGAGAGTTTTAGATAGAAAAAGTGTATGCTTCAATAAATAGCACAAAATCACACTTAGGAAAACCTATCAGAATATTCACTGAGTAAAAATGAGTGTAATTAGATTCTTTTCATAAATAACCAAGCTTATAAAGGAGTGAAAACAAACTCAAGAAGTCTTTGGCGGTGGATTTTTGTGTTCGCGACCATTGGGAAATTATAAGCCGGTAATGAAACAGCCCTCGTAATTGGGACCTAAACTGGAGTTGGCTGTCCTCCCCCCACCCACATAATACGTTTGTTCCGTTGAAATAAAGAGTCATATGGATTCTTAATTGTGCCTCTGTAGAAGTTTTTAATAAGCCTTCATGATCTATTTTTTCGTTAAAAACTAATTATATTTATAATACATAATTTTGTTCTATTTACATCGTAAAGCCAAGCAAGTTTGCAAAAAGTCCAGAAGAAAATAATCGGACCTTATTTTTACGGGTTTTATATATAAGTATGATTACTGAGAGGACATTTGGATAGTACATTATTGTATAGAACAATACCCCCGTCGCAGAAAACCTGCGTACTCAGCGAATTTCCAGTGCATGCATATGTTTCTAACAACTACATTAACTACCAAGTTTCATACAAATACATAAATAAATAAGTGATTTGTAGCATTTTATTTATTCTCCATAAGAAAACATTAGGGCTGAGTACGTAGGTTTGATGCAAAAAGAAAAAGAAGAAAAATGTTTTTGTGCAATTATCAATACAACTCAACCAGGTGAAGCTACATACTAAGTTTTATTAATTTATGTTCATAATTAAGGGAGATATAAAACTTTACTTACTCTCCATAAGAATAACATTAGGGCTGAGTATGCAGGTTTGCTGCTACTGGGATAATCAATAAAAAATAAATTGTTTGTGCAAATATCAATATACCAGTACTACGTGAAGCCGCATCCCAAGTTTTATCAATATACATTCATAAATAATCGAGATATCAAATTTTATTTGTTTTCCATAAGGATAACATTGGAAAACGTACTATGTTTAGCACTTTGAATATCTCTGTAACGGTTGGACGTAGAATCACAATTTAAACACCAAAATGATTGTTTTGTAGAGCTGAATTCATTGGTAAAAGTAAATGTGAAGTTTACATTAAAATGAACTGAGGAAAAGCCAAAAACCTTTTTCCCCACAAGATTAACAAGCGAGATTTTATGAGCAGGTTTTTTTTTATTTTCTCGGCAACCACTTAACCTAGGTTAGTAATTTAAAATACTATATTATTTGTTTAAGCTCTATAAAATGCTCAAAACCAAAAATGATGTGTTTTAACAATGTTTGGGTGAAAAGTGCAAAAAACTGAGTTTTGGAAAACTTAAAACTCCCACAAACCCCTCTTCCCATGGTCTGATTTTTCTGGTTTTCGAACTAAGTCATAAATGTCACTTTACACATTTGAGCCAAATTTCATCGAAATCGGACTTTTTTACTCAAGTTATCAATTTAACGGACACATCTCTCTCTCTCTCTCTCTCTCTCTCTCTCTCTCTCTCTCTCTCTCTCTCTCTCTCTCTCTCTCTCTCTCTCTCTCTCTCTCTCTCTCTCTCTCTCTCTCTCTCTGTCTGTATATATATATATGTCTCTCTGTATATATATATATATATATATATATATATATGTGTGTGTGTGTGTGTGTCCGTTAACTCAATACATATATACAAATTATCTATACGTAAATATATATAAATTTGAAGAAATAGTGTTTTTGGCATCCTGGGACCTCAAAACAAAAAGTTATCATGGTCTCGGGCTTAAGTCCTACCACGAGACCTACCGTAATAGCTTCTTCCCTATAGGGGAAATTCGCCAAAAAACATATTTAGGGAAACCAAACAGTTGAGTGAGTCTTCAGCGAAGTGTCTATGGGACTCATGATTGAATGTTGTTAAATATTTTCAAAATACTTTTCGCCATGTATAATCATCTAAAAACACCAAACAAGTTTGAATGAACAAATAAAAGCAATGACAACAGGAACAATAACTTTGATAGCAATAGTAGCAGCTCGGGATCTCAGATCTCTAGACTAACGAGGGCACCGCAAAGTCTGGATGTAGTTTTGATTGGTGGCTTTGAGGTGGGTCAACGTTTTGGTGATTAATTCCGGAGATAAGCCACTTTAACCTGGAGTTAGCTTGGGCGGGACCTATCATTATGGCAAATACAAAGTAGACAGCTTAGTACTACTGTAATTTATCCAAAATTGTCTCTTTCACTTTAGGACCATTTACATATACATACACATATATATACATTGTTTCTAATGTTTGACTTGAAATTTATTGATTTAAGTATTTAGTGGCTTATAGGATACTTTTAATATATAGGATCAGAAACACTTATTAAACGATTTTATTATTTAATAACAAAAACGTTTTTTCAGCTGTATAACAAACGTTTAAACAAGTCTTTCTGATCTCAAATTTTTAACCACTAAATACTGTACGCTATTGATTAGTGTACAGATTCAATGATGTGTAGATTAATCTTAAAGGCTTACTTAAAGTATTGGGATGATTATGACGGTAATACATTTATTAATGTACCTGTAATACCTGTATAGTTATTAACGTACCTACAAATATGTATTGTTTATAATTTATTTTACAGAAGCTCATCCAATATATTACAAAAATGAAAACATAGCCAGTAAACTACACTGTCTTGTATACATTATACTCGCTTTGCTCGCTGGGGGCTCCGCCCCCAGACCCCTGTGGGGGGCTTCGCCCCCAGGTCCCTGTCATATTACCTATGGCACATGGTTTAATTACGCTAATAACCCGAGGTCCTATGTATACTCAAAATATAAAGTAAACTTATTAGTGAACAAATTTAGGCCTAGCAGTAAAATATTAGAGTATATAACAACTTAAAAATCGCTCCACCTCCGCCCCCAGGCCCCTGTGGGGGGCTTCGCCCCCAGGTCGCTGTTTGGCCACAGTTTAATGTAAATTGGTCCAAATTCTATTTAAGACCTAAATTCTACAACTATTCCAAGGCTCTGATTATTTTTACGGCTTTAACCTATAAAATCTGGCCATATGCTTGTTGATTAATTCTACTTGGTATGGAGAGGTAGTATGTTAAATTTTAAGTCTCCATGTATTACCTAAGTGCTTGAAAAAAATTATACCCTTAACTAATGTATAATGTAGCCTTTAAAAGGCGTATTTTGAACCTTATAAGGGATACGACCACCGTTAACAACCTGAAATACTATGACTTTGGGTAACTAAAAGCCTTCTGCAACAAATTTGACATGATTTATAAGGGATTTTACCCTCGACAGTGCGCAACTTAGAAAATGTACCCGAAAAGTCTACAAGAGCTCAAAAACTTTGATTTTTTTGGGTGTTTAAGAGACTTAATCTGGGCATAGGAGTATTTCTTAGTCCTAATTGAAATGTAGGAATACTGTGTGATAAGTATTAGACCTCTAAGTTCTATATTAGAGCGAAAAACCATTAAAAACCACTAAAAATGGTGAAAAAAGTTTAAATTTAAAAAATCTAGCGCTATCTAAGGGTGAAGGGGGTGAGATACGGAAAAATGTCATAAAACAAAAGGTGTAGTTCGTCTAAAATCCGTGGCTCGTGTGGTCTTCGTTTTTCAATAGGACAACCCGTTCGGCCGCTAGAGCTTAAGTAAAAAAATACTACATTTTGATTTTTGTATTCACATTTATTTATTTTATTGAGATAGTTCAAACTAAAAATAGTAGGATTTGGAAAGAAAAGGTGCAAGGCATATGCATGCCAAATCTCACGTCTCTAGCTCAAGTATTATTTGTGTCACGTGTATATCGAATAATATAAATTGGGACAGAACCCCCAATACACCACTACTTATACTGAGAAAACGGTCATATCTAAAGATATTTAGAGTTTTTCATTTTTCGACAGGTTTAATTAATACAAACTGGTCATATTTCTGCTGCTATTTACTAAGTGTGATGTAGACATACTGCGTGCCCAATATTAGGCTTCCATTAAGTATATTAACGTGATAGGAAATAAAAAACGGCCAAAATATTTCGAAAATATGCCGAAATTTGAAAAATCAAGCGCTACCTAAGGGTGAAGGAGACGAGATACGACAAAAAGTCATAGGACCAAAGTTGTAGATCTTGCAAAATCCGTGGCACGTGGTGGTGTCCGTTTTTTGATAGGACCATCCGTTCGCACGCTAGAGCTCAAAAACTGGATTTTTAAAATAAGCCTTTTTTGGGGGAATTTAAATATTTTTTTAGGGGGGGTTAAAATGATAAAAATTGTCAAATTTGGCAATTTTCCTGGGGGTTACGAGGTAAAAGCTACCTGCGTGCCAAATTTCAAGTTTCTAGCTCATTTAGAAGTGGGTTAGAATTCGTATACCTCAGTGAGTCAGTTACACATGCGGCTGTATATATATTAGACTCATTCCTGTCTCTCCACTTGACATCACACGGTATCAGGGAGCAAGTCACGTGCGAGGAGCACAGCGAGCCATCCTCAACACTTTATACTTATTGAATTATGTAAATAAGATTTTTCCCCACCTACCTTACATTTCTCTATCTCTTTTAGTCCAAGGTTTTCAGAGCAGAGCTATCCTCTACACTGGAAGAGCTCAAGATATGTATGATCTCAACCCTCTATAAAGTGCTTGTCACTCTGAAATTACAATTACCCTTGAACAATTGTCCTGAATGGCGAATGCCCTTGTATAAATAACCCCTCTAAATAATATAGTTTAAAACTAACTGTTTATTAGCCGTCTTCGTCATCCCTAATTAACAGATCTTGATATTGGGCCTTTCGCCAAATAGTTCTGTAAGACAGCCAGACCAATTTACATTTACATAACTTTAGTTTGTCAGCTGAAAAAGCGACCTTAAAATATAACTTGTACAATATATGCAACAAATTTGTGAGTTAACCCGTTGCATACTCAGTGAATTACAAATATTACCTCAATACATAGTAAACACGTGAAACTACGTTTCAATTTATAACTTTAAGAACTCAACTTTAAAGTTACGATTGTAGTTCATTAAGATTAATGTATAAATAATAGTTAAATTAAAATTTGTTATATGAAGTACAAGTTTGCATTCGCAATGAGAACGTGTATTTTAAAAGTTAGAGTAACAGATTTATAAATATTTAGAATAGATTTTTATATCTTTGACGTTGTTAATACAATACATGCCACACTGTAAACGTAAGCACCTGCTAATGATATAATCATCGCAAACACATTTCCCCACGGTTGCTGCTACGATTGTGGTACAGAATCAGTTTAGACCACATTTCACACCCAATAGGTTTTTAAAATGTCAGTGGTGATATTGAAATTTGTCTTTTTGAGCGTAATCCTGGTATGTAAGAATACTTGATAATTTCGTATGAATAGTATAATAGATAATATATGTGTTTTTAGGGATCAAATATATACAAGACGGTTGTGAAATGCAATTGTTAATACCCAAGTAGCATCGAAATAATTTATAATATTTAAATACCCCTGTCGCAGCAAACCTGCATACTCAGCGAATTTCCAACGCATAATATATGTCTTAATACCCATATAATATAATATATGTCTTATAAAGCCGCATAGCAAGTTTCACAAACATTTATTCACAAATAAGCGATATATACAATTTTTATTATTCTCCATAAGAATAACATTGAGTACGTAGGTTTGCTGCAACAAGGAACACAAAATATGGGTTCTCATGCAAATATAAATATAAGTCATCTAGGTGAAACCACATACCAAGTTTCATCAATATACATTCATAAATAAGAGATATATACCATTTTGATTTGTCTCCATAAGAATAACATGGGGGATGAGTACGCAGGTTTGCTGCAACAAGGATCACAACAAATTGTTTTTTATACATATATCAATATAACTCAAGAAGGTGAAGCCACATACCAAGTTTTATTAAATTATGTTCATAATTAAGGGAGACATTACATTTTACTTATTCTCCATAAGAATAACATGGGTACGCAGGTTTGCTGCTACGGGAATAATCGGTGAAAATTGCTTTTTTGTGCAAATAACAATGGACCACAACCAGATGAAGTCGTATACCAAGGTTTATTAGTATTCGTTCATAAATAAGCGAGATATAAAATTTGTCTTATTCTCCATAAGAATAACATTGGACAACGTACTGTGTTTAGCACTTTCAATATCTCTCTTTTCTTTACCATTATGTTACAATAAATGTAAGCCAGTTATGCATGCATGTTTTATTAAAGAATCAAATATTCTGCATTTTAAGGGCGTGTGTTAAACACATCAGGTATGTGGGCAAACTGGCATGTAATAAATGAGGATTATCATTAAGATGCAAAGCGTTTTTCAATCGTGCTATTGAGTCCAAAAAATAAGATTACGTTGTTTTCTAAGCGAGGATGGGGGGTATGATTGCATCATTTTGTTCAGGACTGGATGTATGACCACAATATTTATCATTGCGAAATAAATTAATATAGGTACCGTATAGTTGCATTTGGGTTTTTGTCTTTGTGGGTTGTTTTATGACGGATTAACTAACTTATTGCCTAAGCCAATAACCAAACAAATCATTTTCACACTTTCGTTGAGCTACATTACCAGTATGACGTAACATATTATTTAAAAATTGCAAGGCCACCAGTCCAATCCCGTTCCAAAAATGTGTAAATTGATATATATCAATTAAAATATAAGGAGGCAAGTCTAGGCTAGGGTAGGTTTGTTCCAGCACTTTGAAGAAGTCTGAACCATTTCGGGAACGCAAAAACAGTCAGAAAATTTGTTTAAGGTTAATTTCTAACTATTGTGAAACAAAAACGTAAGAATTAAGATAATGCAAATGTCTTGCCCTAATTAAAAAATATTTGCTACGAAATACGACTTTCATCATCATTGTAGTACAATTATCGATCTACGTTGTTTACAAACGTCATTCCACATGTATGGTGAAGTATTACATATTAGCGTTGCGCAAGATCACGTGGTTGTTTGGTGTATTTCACGTGAAAATAATGCTGCTCACAACTATGGCGTTTTTTAGTGCCACACCTCGAATTGCATAACACAATACACATTACGTAATTTAATCGCCAATACGCCTCATATATTCCTAAATCATCATATTAATTTTTAAGCATTGATATTTTTTAATTTCTCATTTACATTTTCTTTAATTTACATTTATTAATTTTTATGACGCATTTATTCATTTTTTTGTTTCAGGGTGTATATAAATGGCAGTATTTATCGTTTTGAAAGGGAATGGTCCAAGCCCTGGTCGTTTTACCATCTAAGGTAGACATGGTCTTAGAAACCATTATTAAGTAATGGCCCAAGGACAAATGACAGCAGGGATGGGTATTGAACATTCGCAACCTTTTCAGATTTTGCTCGGGATCGATCTAGGAAACCCCAGATTACGAGGCAGACACTCTAACCACTACTAAATCCACCCAGTGAAACCAAGGATCCAGCTGGACTCACGAGAATACTGTAATTAAACTAGAGTTTTTAAAACCGGTTTGTGATAAGATTAGGCCCCACCGTTGCAGTTGCGTTCCTTACATCTGCACACGTGCGCCACTGAGTTGAGACGGAGATGGGGTGAATTAAACGTTTTTATTAATGAATTCATAAATTTCGATTATTGTGTTTGAAATAATTTTATACAATTTAAAAATAATTATGAATGGCAGTAACGACGAATAAGCCGTTATAGCCAATAAGACAAATAAGTTTTAGTACCACCTAGGGTGGCAAATGCTGACTACATTTTTATTTGTCATGTTTATGTGTAGATCAAGAATATATGTGATAGCAATGGCTAAGTAGAAGCTTTATGTGAATAAGCAGGTTTGTATAGAGAAAAATTGGATTTTTCATTACCAGTTTGTAAATACCCCTGTCGCAGCAAACCTGCATACTCAGCGAATTTCTAATGCATATATATTATTAATTTAACATAAGTCACAAAACAGCATTTCATCAATATGTATTCATAAACAAGCGATTTATAACATTTTAATTGTTCTCCATAAGAATAACATATCGTCTGAGGACGAAAGTTTGCTGAAACAAGGGATGGCAAAAATGGATTTTTCTAAAAAATATCAGTATAACTCAACAAGGTAAAGCCATATACCAAGTTTTTTCAATTCATGTTCATAATTAAGGGAGATAACATTCCACTTATTCTCCATAAGAATAACAAGGGGCTGAGTGCGCAGGTTTGCAGCTACGACAACTATCGGCAAAAAAATCGGGTTTTGTGCAAATATCAATAGACCACAATGAGATAAAGCAATATACCAAGTGTCGACCATGGTTTCGACAGGATACGTTCATAAATAAATGAGGTATACAATTTTTCTTATTCTCCTTAAGAATAAAATTGTGCAACAAACTGTGTTTAGCACTTTCAATATCTCTGTAACCAATTGGCGTAGAGCAATGATAAAAACACCAGATTATTTTTTAAGCTGAATTCAATGGTGAAAACTAAAATTGTATTTACTTAGACATTATATGTAAAAAACTAAAAAAATACCCCTTTTGATTGAGCGATCTGGCTGTTTTTCCAACTTAAAGTCATAAATGTTCCTTTACATGTTTGTACCAAATTTAATTAAAATCGAAACATTTTTACGAGAGTTATAGCAACCACGGACAAACACATACTGTATACAGGTTTGAACGAATGGTGTTTTTTGCATCTGGGGGCCTCAAAACGAAAATTTATCATGGTTCCGAGCCTAGGATTTACCACGCCGACTACGGAAATATCTTCTTCCCTATAGAGACATTCGCTAAAAGGTACCAATGAAGGTGGCACATGCTATCAATGTTCTTTTATTGAGTTTTTTATGTAGATCATAAATTTACATGTTAGCACGATCACGGAGTTGCTTTTTCTGAATCGATTTCAATACAAAAAATTATTACTGGCTTGAAGATTTTGAAAAAATAAAATTTAAAGAATAAAAACCTTTAAAAATTAAATATAAATAGAAAAGTTCTAAAGGACAAAAGACAATGTGGTTAGAAAATTATGGTAGAATTGGAAGATTGTAATGTACATTTTCCTGATAGATTTGTAAATATTATTGATGATAACAAATTTAAAGAATTAAATAGAAAAGAACATTTAAATTTGGTCATAACGATATTAAAAGTATGAAGGATAAGGAAACAGTTTTGTAAAATTAGAATCATTTTTTGTATTAAAATGTATGTCTTAATGTATAGATTTTGGGGGATTTAAAACACACGTTGAATTTTTGAACATAATAATAAATAAACAAAAATACACACACTCATGATATAAAACTAATACTTAAAAACACCATTCAGCCCACATAATTGTCCACATTTTGTCTCACTCAGGATCTCAGTCTATACCGACTGTTGACACTAGTTTTAATATTTGTAATTTGTAAATTGCAATTCCTCGCCTGAAGATGGTATATTATAGAACGAAATTGCAGTAGCCAGTTAAAGAATTTAAATTACTTGACTGAATATAGATAATATAAGCCTTTTTAATTTCCCTCCCCTTTACATAGTATATGGAGAAATTATTTTTTTCGTCAACATTTTCAAATTTGAGTTGTTAGTGGAAATATTCGTTTTGTTGCACCCTGAATACAAAAAAGTGATTTTTGAGTGATGTCTGTGTGTCTGTCTGTCTGTCTACCTAGATGTGTTCAGATCTAGAGACGACACCAGTGGACCGATTTTGATGAAATTTGGTATGTAGGTACTAATCCACAATATCTCCAGGCGATGTTTTTAATTTTTTCGAATTTTTGATTTTTAAGTGTAATTATTCCCCCAAAACTACCAAAAAAACCCAGAAAAATCAAAATGTCTCAAAACCGCTCTAACGATTTTAATTCAACTTTAGTAGTTTGTAGAGCTTTTGGTTTCCAATAAAATGACCCCACCGGCATTTCTGGAACAATTCGGGTTCAGAAATTAAAGGACTTAAAACTTCCAAAATTCAGTTTTTTAAAATTATTCCCAACAAATCTTTAGTGCTAAATAATATTTACGTACCACTATTAAAAAAAGCTCAAAAAATAAACAATTAGAATTTAGTTCTTTGAATCATTATTCTACGATTACTGGTTGCGGAAAAAATTTAAACTTTCATTCAGCGGAAAACACAGTACGTTGTCCAATGTTATTCTTATGGGGAATACAAGAATTAGACTACAATTTTTCTCTTATTAATTGAAATTTGATATGCAGGTTAAGTTAGCATTAACCAACAGAGGATATTCAAAAATATGAATCCCCCTAAACCTGGGAGGGGATAAGAGGGCGATTCATAAGGGGTTTAGGGGGTAATAACAAATTAACAATGAAAACTGCAATAATTATATTTAAGTATAAAAGGCTTTAACAGCTTTCTTTCACTTAACATATATCAGCTTGAACCCGTGACTTCGTGTGCAGGGTATTCCATGGTAAAAATGTTGTTCCCATTGAACGCAAGTAAAATCATTACTGAATAGTAAAATAAACACTGATAATTTCAAACATACAAACTTTGAATGCCAGGAGGGCGGAGCTACAAAAATTCGAGTGCAAGTGGGAGTCTCTGTTAGATTCTCATGAAACATTTTCCTATCAGTTTTGAGCTTCATACTTCCAGTATTAGACATGTGATAGTAAACATAAGTTGAAGTCCCAGTGTGGTGGAGTGTCTAGGAGTAATTCGGAATGGGGGTCTACTCTGGTGTATTTTCTATCTTCCTACCACATATCTGTTCCATCGGTTCATTTGTTATAGTGTGATCGTAAAAAAGGTTATATTAAAGGAGCGGAGCTCTAAATTATATTTTTATCAGGATTTTTTCTATCTGCCTTGAGCTATTTACCGTATATCTATTTACCGAATTGTAGCTCCCTCAGTCCAGTAGTAGGTGTGAGATGGTTAAAATATGTTTTTCAAAGTGAAGGGGTGGATACATAAATATTTGTGTAACAGGAATAAGTTTATATTTTAATCTGATGTACCTGCTGCATTCCTACCGAATGTCAGCTCAAAAGAGCCAGGAAATGGCGCTAATGCCTATACGATTGCCATATAAGAATATAATACTATAAGATGAAAGTGCTGTAGTAATTGTTAAACGACGCTTTATTGCACATCTACAGCCTAAGGGGAACCACCGTGCAAAATTTCTGCTTCATGAGAAAAGACGTTTTGAGTTTAAATATTGAACACACCACCTTGTTTTTTCTTTGACGTGAAGTTTTAGTTTTTATTCTAGTTTTAGCGAAATCCTACTACACCGACCACGCGCTGCAATGGCCAGGGCTTAGCTGAAATTTGAGGGTTGACCAGTTGTTTTGCTTGGTTGGTTCACCTCAGTAAAGTACCATGGCTTTGGAGCGCCTTTGCCTGGTATTGTAATATTTTATGGAACCAAAACCATATCAATCTTTTAAACTACTCGGAAATGAATTAATTTATGCCTTACCTAAAATACTGTTTGGCGGTATATATATCAATATTATTAAAATAATTTCTTGAATTTTTTGGAGATTTTAGACCCCTAAAACTATTATTTTGTATACATATTTGGTATCAATGAAAAGCTCCTACTCTCTAGATGTTGCGGGTTTGAAAAACCTATACATTCAGAGCTTTGCCCCACATAATTTAAAAGTTTCAATGTTAATCTTATGGAGTTATATTTTGTTTAGTTAGTCTGCTGATTTTAAAGTAAATACCATTTTTAAACATCTGGCTCTATGCCTGCTAAATTCCCGTGCAGAGAACGGGACATCTGACAAATCACAAACCGACACCTAAATAGAGACTGACAATGCAAAGCTTGCATAAATTGTCAAGGAATTTGTAAAATCTTAAATTATTGTGGAGGATTATATGACTGTGTCAGATTCGTTCATTCTTGTCAAATAAATCCAAACTCGGTTTGTGATTATATAAAACTAATGTTTCTGTAATAAATCTCCTGCAAGACATGATAGCAAACTGAAACATAGGATATAAAAGTATGAAGTGATTAAAAGAAGAACATATATAAACTTGTTTAACTTATAACTCCAATATAACCGGACAAATCTTTAAAATATATTAAGCAGTTACAAAATTGTTAGTGTTACGATTTTAAGTATGATATTTTGAAAAGTCTGGAAACATGTTTTAGATTGCTGTAAGATATGAAAACAAACGTTCCTGTAACTGCGAATTACAATTTTAATTTTTGGATTGAATTTTTATGAAACTTGATTCTTATGCTAATCAATAAATCGGCCATTTATATCTATTTTCAATGGTTCAATGGCCGATATTGCAACTCACATATTAAGAAATGCCTTAAAGAAACTTGATGACATGAACTAACCAAAATAAGTTTTAAAAGTAAAAAAATGGTTTATCAATTCATATAAGCCCCAAAATAAATACACAAGATAACGAAAACTATGAATATAAAAATACATTTTTATTTTAAAAATTAATACCGGCTTTTCAAACAACGCAATTGGTAAGGATTATTCAAGTTGTTAAGACTTTTACGCATAAATACCACGTTAAGATAAATTCTGGGGATGAACTGAAGCTTAGGACGGATGGGAAAACTTTTAATTGCAAAAAAGCGGCAACCTTAAAATTGAGCTAAGTAGTGAATTTTGGTGCAGCACTATAACAAACTGGATTGGAAACTCTACCTGAAGAGTTTAGAAGGTTTAGCACTAGTTAGTTATGATAATAATTAATTTAACTCGCCAAAGGTCCCCCCCTTTATGTTTCACAAAGTTTCTGTGCAAATAATGACGAGTTTGCACTTAGCACACTGACGTGAGGGAAGTGAATTTACACATGATAAACTTTAACAAATCAAAATCGGTGTTGAAATATACATTTATTCCAATTTTTATGGAAATCTGAAAACAATTATAATTTGTTGGCTGTTCTGATGCTCTTGGTTCTATTTTATTTACTTGCAATGCTGGGAAAACAATGTTGCGAATTATAAGATTAGGAGAAGGTCCAGTCAGGATAGAAAGTAGGCGTGGAGGTACTGGGGATGATGACATTACGCCAACATATGAATACCAGGCTTTTCTTATGTAAAATCCCTATAAGACAATGTACTGTGTTTAGTCAATAAACATTTTCTTTAATAATTCGGTAAATATTTGTGCTAGAATGATGAGAGAGGGCTAAAATTCTTATTTTTGTATGTCCTACAACTTAGTATGCATTATTCCTACATTTGGTGTTTTTCTGACCCTTTTTCGGCCCAAAATCTCAGCATTTGACAACTTAAGATCCCCAAAAGGGGGTTGGAGTTTTCCGATTGTTTTGCCCAACGAACATGTTCAAGGCATTATAGAAAGGAATGTCCCTACCAAATTTGACAGTAAATTTTACAAGAAATGCGACCGCTAGAGAGCAAAAACTTACATACACACGCACACTCACACACACACACACACGCACACGCACACTCACACTCACACTCACACGCACACTCACAC
Organism: Allygus modestus; assembly: GCA_963675035.1. NCBI lineage: Eukaryota > Metazoa > Arthropoda > Insecta > Hemiptera > Cicadellidae > Allygus > Allygus modestus. Next base: position 82,493,255 of record OY776115.1, read on the forward strand.
GCGCGCGCGCACACACGCACACACACGCACACACACACACACACACACACACACACACACACACACACACACACACACACACACACACACACACACACAACACACACGCAAACTACTTTAATAATATAGATATAAAATACATTTTTTTGGTAATACAGAATTTTTTTGATTTATAAAATTATCATCTGTGATTTTTTTGAGAAAATTAAACATAATATTCCTTATGCCTAACTGAATTATGTTACATTTTAGGAGTGTAAAATACGGTTTCAAAGCACTATGCTGTTCCTGTCTCATTGCAGTACACCCTAACATTTATAACATATTAATAGGACTATTTACAACATATGTTGAACTTCATGCATGCTATGATTAATCTATATAAAGTGTGTCTAGGGACTACTGGTCCAAACTTGACCAGGTTGTTTAATAGGTACAACAATTCATTATATAACGAATAGTATATAACGTAGTTTGACTTATTTTGTTGTCTGTCTATATGAGTGTGACTTCTCAACGGTTGGTAGCCGTGATTGGCAAGAGTAAAAGACGTTAGTTGCTGCTCCTCTTATTTAATGTTTTAATATTATTGCCCAGATCAAACCCAATACTGCATCAGTGTTTTATAGAATGTTACTGTAACACAATGAGAAATGGAATTGGTTAACCTATGGTAAATTCTACGAGTTTTATAAATGTTTCTTCAAGGATTTAAATGTTTTGGTTTTTATTTTGCATAAGTTAATTAATGGTTCCTTTAATTACTAACTTAGAACTAGAAAAATTGCAATCAGGACTCATAACAAATAAAATTAATTTACAGTCGTAACGAACAAAAAAGCAAAATGGTTAACTCTTCTAAATTATGAACTATTTTGTTGGTCATGTTAAAAAACTCCTCGAAACAAATGGACCACAAGGGTCCTTCATAATTTATTATATGGCGTTTACACTTTTAGGCAATAAGACATAGGTCTGACAGATAATTGTAATATCTTGACTTTTGTACCCCATGAGTTAAGCCAGTTAAGTTGATATATTGTAAAGTAGCATCAGTGTACTTATGCGTTATTATTGTTCCCTTTATCTTACAGCATCTTTGGAGTGTTAAGGTTAAATTGAGGTACAGAATAACAGGAACAGTAACTCTAACAAAGCTCCTTTTTGGCTTTTTATTCAAGCTCTTGTAAATATAATAAATAAACTATGACATTTAAAAACCTTTAGTCAGTGTACTGCGTGTGCTTAAATGCAGTTGGGATTCAAGATTTGTTGGCTGTAACTGTCAAACTTATAACCACAAACACTGCTAAGCGAAAAAACAATTAAGTACTTATTCGGAATAAATATCACAAACTTACTACTGTACAGAATTTTGTGTATTCCTAACGCATAGGTTTAAATATACCACACTATGTTTAATCACCAAACTATTAATAAAATATAAAATAATGTTTACTCAAACTTGGAATATATATCCCTTCACTATAAACAAATAAAAAATACTAGAATCAAGAAAAATAAGCTCGAGAAATATACAATATTTAATAACAAATGTTTCATGACCAATATTGTATGTTGTTAATTAGCGTATCCGATATTGTTAAGGAAGTCAGGGAAATTGTTTATTAAAATGTCAGAGCAATAATATATATTCCTTAAAAGTGGAATATAGATTTTATCTCGGAGTTACAGGTTGAGAAATGGGGGATTGTGAACCGTCAGTTCCCTTATTGATACATTTATCTTTGAAATCTCGCGAATAACAGATGTATTAAAAGTAATGGGAAAATAAGCTTGAATGTAGGAGACGTTTATAGTTTTAGTTTTAATCCAAACAAAATCTTTTATACAATCCACACTAACAGATTAGTTTCTTCCAGACTAGCATTAATCCTTTAGACAAACGGATATGATTTGTTGTTATGCATAAATCTTAAAATTGGCTAAATGTGGTTGATTGAATTCATTACGCAGAAAAACCCCGTATTTTAATAAATGGATGGATTTAATCGAAGTTAACATACTTTTTGAATTCTCAAAATTGGGAACAAATAAAGAACTGTAAAGAGTGTCAAATCGATTCAGAGTGTCTTCTAAGAATTGGAAGTAACAGGTTTTAAAATATGCAGAAATGCTATACACACTATGTTGTTTTGAATATGTTTAATTATTTAATAATACGACTGATTTTTTTAGTAAATTTTATCATAACCATAAATCAGATATAAAATAAGAATACAATTATATAAGACTAGAATATCCCATGCGTAGCTTGCGCTTTTGTATAACCCATTTAGTTTAGTTCAGCTTTATGACGCTGTAAGATGGTGCACTAGTTCGATGACAAATACAAAATAAGTGAGAATCACCCATTAAATTAAAATGTTTATGGTTTTGAACGGTTTTTTGCATTTAGCGGTAGAGGTATCTGTAAAATGCTTGTTCAATCATTGGTTTTGATGAAGTATTAAGGAAGATTTGGCAGACCGACAAAGAATCACCGTTGAGAAATAATATAAAAATACCTTACTTAAGGATACATTTAATTCTATTTTTAATTTTTTTAACTACAGCAAATGCAATTGTAATACGTTTATTTGAAAAGGTTAGTATGCTATTCAGAATGCAATTTTGTTGTGTATTCCGAATATTTTTAGCTTTCAGCGATCTAAAATTCTTAGCTTAGCAGCCAAACAAGGGTGAGTGGTCAGACTCAAACAACGCCAAAGTTGTAGCCAGAGTTGCAGCTCGGGATCTCAGACCTCTAGACTAACAAGGACACCGCAAAGTCTGGATGTAGTTTTGATTGGTGGCTTTGAGGTAGCTCAATGTTGTCGCGATTACTTCCGGAGCTAAGCCACTGTAACCTGGAGATATATTGTGCACATCCAAAACAAAGTCTGTGTTTCACTTGTAGAGTAAACAAATTGTGGTTACATATTGAGCCTATAACGGTTTTTGTATTGAAGTAGGATATTGTTGATTAAAATTCCTAATATGAGGTTTTTAATATTATTAATTGATATACTTAAATATTCAAGGTATTTTGAAGAATATTTCGTAGAGTTGTGATTTGTGTTTGCTTTTAATTCAGATGCAAGTCGTTTGGTCTTATGTAACTTATTTATTGGTATTAAAAGCTATCCATTATTTCAAATGAATTCATTTGGTTTGGTGTCCATAATCCAACAAAATAAATTTAGATCGAAGTCGCAACGATAAGATGCAATTTTTTTAGCATATTATACAGTCGGTGTTTCTTCTCAGCTGATTTTGCACCGGTATCACAGAGAAAGTCACGTGCTAGGAACGCAGCGAGCCATCCTCAAAATATATCTTCATTGAATTTTGTAAATACGATTTTCCCATACAGTTTACATTTGTCTTATAGTATCTTTATTCTTGTGTTAGCACACAGTTCTTCAAGGTTTATATGAACCGGTTAAAAATATGTTTATACTAATTATAAAATACCCTGGCCCCTTACTTGAAGGGTTTTATTTCGTTCAACGCTCTGAAAGCATGTTTGAAATTTATATTGCTCATATTTATACTTTTGGTTTAGGGGATAGTCATGTAATACCTGAAAGTGTATCTGAATCTCAAACGTTAACTATAATATTTTGAACTAGAATAACGCTAATATTTGATTATCAGTGGTAGAAAAAGAAAACAAAGAGTAACATGGAAAAGCTGGTATTTTTAAAATAAGCGGTCTTCAAACTCCGGCAGTTTCATTCAGAGAAAGGTCAGTTGGTTGTCTGCTTGCACTCTGCCTTTTTACGAGAGTTATCGCACCCACGTACATATATGTACATATATGTGTACAGTTTTGAAAGACTGCTGTTTTTGGCATCTGCGGACCTTAAAACGAAAAGTTATCACAGTCCCGGACCTTGATCCTACCATGCCGACTACGGTAATAGCTTCTTCCCTATTGAGGAAATTCGCTTAAAAATAAGTGAGTGGAGTAAATTATGGCCAAACGCAGCGAAGTAGACTTTTAGATAAATAGTTTTAAAATCAGAAAGTTTAAGTTGAAAAAATAATTTCAAATTAAAGCTATAAACTAGGGAAATGCACAATTAGTAATACAAACTGAACTTATACTGAAAAAATAACACAAATGAATCATAACTAACAAGACAGACATGACAAATCGTGGGCTGTCAATATTTAATTTATCAAAATTGTAACGCAAAAGTATATCTCTAAAGTCGGCGTCAATAGAACTGGCGGGTCAAGGACAAATGTTGAACTAGGCCAGCTGATAATTTCTCCATACAACATAATAGTAAAAATATCAGCTGGTCTATTACAATGGTTGTCCTTGACCCGCCTGTTCTATTGACGCCGACCTTAATAAAATAATTCAGTGTTCCACACGATAGTTAGATAATTGTGTAGTTGCGTTTCAATTGTTACATAGATTCTGGTATTTTAAAATATAATTCCAAAATAGCCCCAATATATTTTCAATATCATCATCATCATCATGATGTATATTAGTGGCAGTATCGGATGAATGAATACATTATCGTAACGCACAGGTGTGTACCTCAGGGTGTATTACCGCTGGTAATTCACTGCTCTATTAGTGTAACTCTAGTGCTACCTTCCAACCTAAGTCAATATTGTACGCATGTTATTATTTTCATTGTTTTTGGATCTTCCTTGTTCCCAAAGTTAGTTGAGCTTTAAAAAAATTGTTTTACTTTTTTATATACAGTAACATAAAAGATGAGACACTATACAAGTTTAAAGAGCGTGAAAAAAAGCTATTTTTAACTTTACAGGTTAGTGGCCATGGGTTATAGCGGCCATGTTTGTCTTAAAACATCTGTTTGAAACAAACCACATTTTAAGAAATTTTTAACTGTACGAGAGTATTTTTGCGCCCTTAAATCGTTTTAAAATGTTTAATATTTTGTATATCTTTGGGAAACATCTAAAACGATTAAATGTAAAAAAAATTATGCTCAAAATATAGATAAATAGTGTAAAGCTAAATAGGGAGTTTATTGAGTTTTAAAGCAATAATAAGCTATGCGCAGATACTTTAAGCAATTGAATGCAATTTTAATGAATTAAAAACTATTGAAAACTGGCTAAGACTTTTTTCTATTATCAAGTTTTCACAGATCTACATATTTAAACAAATTCTGATTTTTGTTCACTCACTTCCTGAAGTTAATACTTAACTGATTTTTATGATTATTTTTTTATTTAAAAGATAATTTCAAATTCTAAGTCACCGTCGAGCCAGAATATCGATTTAGCCCCCAGGGGCTCACGGGACTTCCAAGTTCCCATGTTATTCATATGGAGGACAGTGTATTTTGTTTATGTCGCATATGTTTTTTCATAATTCAATTAACAACTGTTATAAGGATTACATCTCCAAATATTTGCGGGGGAGCTACTCGTATTATTTATTTCACGTATATCACGATAATTCACTTAATGTATTTTATTCCTTTGGTCTAAAGTGTTGTAAATGCATCAAAACCTTACCGTTGTTTTAAAGTCGATTTTAATCTATTTTAATTTGATAAACCAATTAGTACGCTGTTTGAGGAGAGGGATAATTATATTTTTAATTAATTTCTCGATTTCAGTTTTAGCTAAACTAAGCATTTATTATACCACCACTAATTTCTTAGGTGGCTTTAAAGCTATACATAGCTTCGATATAATTGGTGGTTCTTGGCTATAAATAGTCAAGAAGTATTGGGATCTAAATATTTATCTGGAAACCTTTGGCACTCATGAAACCACATAAAAAATGTAATATATGGTAAAACACAAACTATATGGTTAAAGAGATGTAAATATGGATAATGCCACAACTAAGATATATCTTATCATATAAAGCTTCAAGGTTCAAGAACTCGTTTAATGAATTTCATGAAGCTTAATTTTGGGGAATCAACTAAGTTTAGGTTACTTAAGAGTTTATGTTCCGAGTACTTTTCCCATTATCTGGCGAAACCCGTTAGGCAAGTTTTATTGTGTTTCTTGGGGTTCGGTTTGTCGCCTTATTACGGTCGTATCTCTGTTACTTTTGTCTAGAGTATTGTAATTGTATATATTACATGGAACGTTAAAATGGAACGAAATTAAGATTTAGCATAAAAAAGTGAGTATATATTATACTTAAAATAAACCATGATAACCTTCAGTTGAAAGGTGAAGGTGATTATCATGCATATTTTCTTTTCTTTAAAAAAAGAGGTTGTGACCTCTTTTTCCAAAGTTAATAAAAATATGTTAATCTATCTCCACATATATCACAATAGACTGCAATGAAATCTACTATAGTAGGGACAAAATCAATCGACGCTTCCAGGTCAAGCTTTAATTGTGACATGTTCAAATAATCATATGGTATTGACGATTTGTAATCTACCTATTGTTTACATTTTATGTTTTGTTTACCTTTTATACATGATTCCAAAATCTGTACAAATGGTAAATGTTATGATTATTATTTAATATCCTTGTAAATCATTTACCCTTAAGATTTGGCAAACAAGTGAGGCAAATACTTAAAAGATGTAAAAATCTTAGTAAATGTAATTGATTTTATTGTAATAACTTGTTATTATTCCCACCGAATATCGGAATATTGAAAAAAGCCTAATTGAAGTTTGAGGAATAACTGAAATGAATCAGTATGTCCACTGAAGTGACATAAGACGCGTAACCCCTTTGGGTAATGATTCTGTAAACATATTTCTTGTAATTCTATATACAGAGTGTCCCAAAAACCGAGGGTCATTAGTTCGAATCTCGGAATTTTCAAATGCAAACATACGTCATGGTATACACCATTTTAAAGCCTTTTGACCGACAAACATTTTGGTGAAAACAGAACTCACTTATCTCTCTCCGTTTGAAAATGGCGGGTATTTTTGCGAAAAATATTATCATTTACGGAATATTCTGTATCTACTAAACCACAAGACATATTTTTATTCTGATTCAAATTTCTTACTCATATTGAACTCAGCTTTACCCTCATATGCTACATGTCAGTATTTAAAACATAGGTAACAAATTACAAAAAATACTCTTTTAGCGAATTTCCTATAGGGAAGAAGCTATTACCGTAGGTCTCATGGTAAGACTTAAGCCCGAGACCATGATAACTTTTCATTTTGAGGTCCCCAGATGCCAAAAACACCATTCGTTCAAATTTTTATATACATATATATATATATATATATATATATATATTTATATATTTATATATATGTGTCCGTAAGCACGATAACTCTCGTAAAAAAGGTCCGATTTTAATGAAATTTGGTACAAACGTGTAAAGTACCATTTATTTGAACGAGTTCGAAAACCAGACGAATCGCACCATCCAAAGGGGGGTTTTGGGGGGGGTTTTGTACCCCAAAAATGGTTTTTTTGGGGTTTTCACATGTAACCTTTATTAAAATCAAATTTTAATTTTCACCATTGAATTCAGCATATAAAAACAAACAATTTGGTATCTTGATCATTGCTCTACGTCAATTGGTTACTGAGATATTGAAAGTGCTAAACACAGTACGTTGTCTAATGTTATTCTTATGGAGAAAAAGAAAAATTATACATCTCGCTTATTTATGAACATAAACTGACGAAATTTGGTATATGGTTTCATCTGGTTGTGGTTTATTGTTGTTTGTACAAAAAAATAATTTTTCGCCTATGGGTCCCGTAGCAGCAAACCTAGGTACTCGGTCCCCATGTTATTCTTAGGGAAAATAATTAAAATGTTATGGATATATATTAATACATCCATATACTTATTAATGAATGTATATGGATGAAACTTGGTATGTGACTTCACTTAGCTGAGTTCTATTGATATTTGCATAAAACCCATTATTTTGTGTTCCTTGTTGCAGCAAAACCTGCGTACTCATCCCCAATGTTATTCTTATGGAGAATAATTAATATTTTAAATATCGAATGTTTGTGAATATATTTCCTATGAATCTTGTTAAGTGGCTTAATGTGTCATGTTATAATTCATTGGAAATTCGCTGAGTTTGCAGGTTTGCTGCGACGGGGGTATTTGAAAATGTTTACATGCTCAAAATTCAAAAAGTCAAATAGTAACTTATACCAAAAAGTTTATAATTTTATAGGAATTATAAATCCTAACAACCTTCTAATTTACATAATCCTTGTATCTCTTTTTGGTTTTGTGCAATCAACAAAAATCTTCATTTACCCATATAAAATACATGTTATTTATACATAACACTTCCAAATACTCTGAGGCCTCTTTATGTTGTAAATGAGTTATTTAGAAATAACATGTATGTTATATTGGGAAATTAAGATTATTGTTGATTGCTAAAAAACAAAAAGAGATACTAGGTTGATGTAAATTAGAAACTTGTTAGGATTTCTATGACCTTTAAAATTATATACTTTTTGATGTACGTTACTATTTGATTTTTTTTAATTTTGTGCCTGTAAACATTAAAAAAAAGTTATTTTTTGTTATTTTTTTACTATGTTTTAACCACTGGCATGTAGCATATCAGGGTAAAGCTGAGTTCAATACAAGTAAGAAATTTGAATCAGAAGAAAAATATGTCTTGAGGTTTGGTAGGCTCAGGATATTCCGTAAATGTTATTATTTTCGCAAATATTTCCGCCATTTTGAAACGGATAGAGATAAGTGAGTTCTGTTTTCCCCAAAATGTTTGTCGGTCAAAGGGCCTTAAAAAGGTGTATAACATGACGTATGTTTACATTTGAAAATTCCGAGATTAGAACTAGTGACCCTCAGGTTTTGGTACACCCTGTATTTTAAACGAGTTAAAAGATTTAATGGGAAATAATTTTATTTCTTCCTTCTAGGTAAAGTGATTCATCTGCAATCGGTTTGAGACACCTTACGTGAGACACCCTGTATTTCTTATGTTGAACAGTGGTTTAAGGATCCTAAATTTACGCAGCAAAAATGTTAAAAATTATATAAGTAAACATAGGGATATACTTGTGGATGAAGTATATTTAGTCTAACTTACTTAATTTGAAAAAAAATATAAACAATAAAGTTTTCATATAAGATATCATTCCAATATAAATATTGTACATGATTTAACTAAAAATACGAAGCTACATTTTAAACTGGAACGTGAAGTGGCTTCTCATAATTTGAACGAATGGTGTTTTTAGTATCTGGGGCCCTCAAAACGAAAAGTTATCATGGTCCCAGGCCTAGGTCTTACCAAGCCACCTACGGTAATAGCTTCTTCCTTATAGGGGAAATTCGCTAAATGTTCCTCGGAAGTATTTATTTTGTGTACATAGACTTCGTGGGAAAGAAAATGAAATGTACATTTATTAAGTTTTCTGAGGCTGCAAACAAATTACTACATAAACTTATTTTGGCCAAAGATAAACAATTTTTAAACTAAAACAGAACTTCTTTGCTAAGCACTCCATGTTTCTCATTAACTTTTAATCAGTGAAAAAAACAAATAATTATAAACATTGCATATTCTTACAAGTTATTTATAACAATACACAAATTTTAACTATTATAATTTCATTTAAATATTATTTTTAAAGGTTTGGTTAGGATTTTTAATTGAGTTATTAAAACAGTTATTTAATATAATTTTATAACAACATAAAACAAGTTGTATTAATATTTTAAATTTATTTTGAAACTAATGTTAAACTTATTATCACTTTTGATTTCGTCATAATTTTTTATCGACGAATCAATGATTTTAAATGATTTAATATAATTTAAAAACAGCGTAACATTTTGTAATTTAAAATTATATTAATACAATTTCAAAATTATTTTTAAATATTGTTTCTAATATTTTGAACGAGTTTTGTAAGATTAGTTTATAATAATATTAAAACTGATATATAAATGACTTTAATACGTGTTTTCAAAATTATTTTTTGTCAATTGTAAACCCATGTAATAATTACATTAAAATAATTTTAACTCGTTTTAAACATAAACTCATTTCAAAACCATTTGAAATTATTTTAAAAATATTAAACATTATTTCTATTCTACTTTGGTCAAGGCATATGAGAAGGAACTTCAACGACAGCTATTTAAAAGAATGAGCCTTTTAAACAGCGGATCGTACCAAAGCAGATGCCTAAAATATTGAATTGTTGAGTAATTAATAGTTACTACTACTTCAAAGACTAATATTTGAACGAATGGTGCTTTTGGCATCTGGGGCCCTCAAAACGAAAGGTTATCATGGTCCTGGGCCTAGATCTTACCATGCCACCTACGGTAATAGCTTCTTCCCTAGTTCACACTAGTTCAACTAGTTCACATTTACTTGGCGAAACAATACAATTATACCAATCACTATAAACACTAAGAGTTCAAAGTACAATTTAAATATATGTTAAATTCAAGTACTGTAGTTGATTAAAAAAATCCGTGAACTCGTGTTTAATTCGTGAATAATATGTATTAAATATTTTTTATGGCATGTTTACATTCTATACAAATACCCCAACATTCTATAGTGCATACTTCATACCTCCCTGAGCGAATTCATATATACGGCCACTGTACGGTTTTAATCGCTGCCTGGATACTGGAGTTATGAAATATTTTCAAGGCCCGGATGAAGGTATGTTCCGCAGCTAAAATCTACTTATTGCAAATGTTCTCGCTACTGTATCGCGTTACCTTAAGTAGGAATTTCCAATATTAACTTCGTCTCAGTGAAATTCCACGTATAATTTAGACAGAATACACATTCTATATTACTTTTCTAGTTGAATTCATCTGAGGGCTCAGTAATATTTGGATATGCAACGTTTTACAGGGTGTTATTATTTTTCCTTATTATGTTTGAATATTTCTGGTGGAAAAATTAAGCTGTGCTATACATACAGATGTGGAATGTGGAATAACAATATTTATAGGATTTCCATTCATTCCGTTGTCAAGGATTAATTCAAATTTGAAGGCATAAAGGACAATTCTTTTTATTTTTCCAGGAAAAAAGGTAATTCACAAAAATATGTTATCAACAATGATTAATTCTGAATAGTTGATTATAACATTAGATATTCTGTAGTTATATTAGTCGTTAGCAGTGGCGAGGCCAACACAGTGGACTATCGGTTGACAGCTGTCACAAAGATACTTGCGTGAGATCACATTAGGGTACTAAATGATAGATATGATAGATAATTATGAATAATTGATTATAACATTAGATAGTCTGTAGTTATATTAGTCGTTAGCAGTGGAGAGGTCAATACAGTGGACTATCGGTTGACAGCTGTCACAACAATACTTGCGTGAGATCACATTAAGGTACTAAATGATAGATATGATAGATAATTATGAATAGTTGATTATAACATTAGATAGTCTGTAGTTATATTAGTCGTTAGCAGTGGAGAGGTCAATACAGTGGACTATCGGTTGACAGCTGTCACAACGATACTTGCGTGAGATCACATTAGGGTACTAAATGATAGATATGATAGATAATTATGAATAGTTGATTATAAAATTAGATAGTCTGTAGTTATATTAGTCGTTAGCAGTGGAGAGGTGAATACAGTGGACTATCGGTTGGCAGCTGTCACAACGATACTTGCGTGAGATCACATTAGGGTACTAAATGATAGATATGATAGATAATTATGAATAGTTGATTATAACATTAGATATTCTGTAGTTATATTAGTCGTTAGCAGTGGCGAGGTCAATACAGTGGACTATCGGTTGACAGCTGTCACAACGATACTTGCGTGAGATCACATTAGGGTACTAAATGATAGATATGATAGATAATTATGAATAGTTGATTATAACATTAGATATTCTGTAGTTATATTAGTCGTTAGCAGTGGAGAGGTCAATACAGTGGACTATCGGTTGACAGCTGTCACAACAATACTTGCGTGAGATCACATTAGGGTACTAAATGATAGATATAATAGATAATTATGAATAGTTGATTATATCATTAGATATTCTGTAGTTATATTAGTCGTTAGCAGTGGAGAGGTCAATACAGTGGACTATCGGTTGACAGCTGTCACAACAATACTTGCGTGAGATCACATGAGGGTACTAAAAGATAGATATGATAGATAATTATGAATAGTTGATTATAACATTAGATATTCTGTAGTTATATTAGTCGTTAGCAGTGGAGAGGTGAATACAGTGGACTATCGGTTGGCAGCTGTCACAACGATACTTGCGTGAGATCACATTAGGGTACTAAATGATAGATATGATAGATAATTATGAATAGTTGATTATAACATTAGATATTCTGTAGTTATATTTGTCGTTAGCAGTGGCGAGGTCAATACAGTGGACTATCGGTTGACAGCTGTCACAACGATACTTGCGTGAGATCACATTAGGGTACTAAATGATAGATATGATAGATAATTATGAATAGTTGATTATAACATTAGATATTCTGTAGTTATATTAGTCGTTAGCAGTGGAGAGGTCAATACTATCGGTTGACAGCTGTCACAAAGATACTTGCGTGAGATCACATTAGGGTACTAAATGATAGATATGATGGATAATTATGAATAGTTGATTATAACATTAGATATTCTGTAGTTATATTAGTCGTTAGCAGTGGAGAGGTCAATACAGTGGACTATCGGTTGACAGCTGTCACAACAATACTTGCGTGAGATCACATTAGGGTACTAAATGATAGATATAATAGATAATTATGAATAGTTGATTATATCATTAGATATTCTGTAGTTATATTAGTCGTTAGCAGTGGAGAGGTCAATACAGTGGACTATCGGTTGACAGCTGTCACAACAATACTTGCGTGAGATCACATTAGGGTACTAAAAGATAGATATGATAGATAATTATGAATAGTTGATTATAACATTAGATATTCTGTAGTTATATTAGTCGTTAGCAGTGGAGAGGTGAATACAGTGGACTATCGGTTGGCAGCTGTCACAACGATACTTGCGTGAGATCACATTAGGGTACTAAATGATAGATATGATAGATAATTATGAATAGTTGATTATAACATTAGATATTCTGTAGTTATATTAGTCGTTAGCAGTGGCGAGGTCAATACAGTGGACTATCGGTTGACAGCTGTCACAACGATACTTGCGTTAGATCACATTAGGGTACTAAATGATAGATATGATAGATAATTATGAATAGTTGATTATAACATTAGATATTCTGTAGTTATATTAGTCGTTAGCAGTGGAGAGGTCAATACAGTGGACTATCGGTTGACAGCTGTCACAACGATACTTGCGTGAGATCACATTAGGGTACTAAATGATAGATATGATAGATAATTATGAATAGTTGATTATAACATTAGATATTCTGTAGTTATATTAGTCGTTAGTAGTGGAGAGGTCAATACAGTGGACTATCGGTTGACAGCTGTCACAAAGATACTTGCGAGAGATCACATTAGGGTACTAAATGATAGATATGATAGATAATTATGAATAGTTGATTATAACATTAGATATTCTGTAGTTATATTAGTCGTTAGCAGTGGCGAGGTCAATACAGTGGACTATCGGTTGACAGCTGTCACAACGATACTTGCGTGAGATCACATTAGGGTACTAAAAGATAGATATGATAGATAATTATGAATAGTTGATTATATCATTAGATATTCTGTAGTTATATTAGTCGTTAGCAGTGGAGAGGTCAATACAGTGGACTATCGGTTGACAGCTGTCACAAAGATACTTGCGTGAGATCACATTAGGGTACTAAATGATAGATATGATAGATAATTATGAATAGTTGATTATAACATTAGATATTCTGTAGTTATATTAGTCGTTAGCAGTGGAGAGGTCAATACAGTGGACTATCGGTTGACAGCTGTCACAACGATACTTGCGTGAGATCACATTAGGGTACTAAATGATAGATATAATAGATAATTATGAATAGTTGATTATATCATTAGATATTCTGTAGTTATATTAGTCGTTAGCAGTGGAGAGGTCAATACAGTGGACTATCGGTTGACAGCTGTCACAAAGATACTTGCGTGAGATCACATTAGGGTACAAAATGATAGATATGATAGATAATTAAGAATAGTTGATTATAACATTAGATATTCTGTAGTTATATTAGTCGTTAGCAGTGGAGAGGTCAATACAGTGGACTATCGGTTGACAGCTGTCACAAAGATACTTGCGTGAGATCACATTAGGGTACTAAATGATAGATATGATAGATAATTATGAATAGTTGATTATAACATTAGATATTCTGTAGTTATATTAGTCGTTAGCAGTGGCGAGGTCAATACAGTGGACTATCGGTTGACAGCTGTCACAACGATACTTGCGTGAGATCACATTAGGGTACTAAAAGATAGATATGATAGATAATTATGAATAGTTGATTATATCATTAGATATTCTGTAGTTATATTAGTCGTTAGCAGTGGAGAGGTCAATACAGTGGACTATCGGTTGACAGCTGGCACAACAATACTTGCGTGAGATCACATTAGGGTACTAAATGATAGATATGATAGATAATAATGAATAGTTGATTATAACATTAGATATTCTGTAGTTATATTAGTCGTTAGCAGTGGCGAGGTCAATACAGTGGACTATCGGTTGACAGCTGTCACAACGATACTTGCGTGAGATCACATTAGGGTACTAAATGATAGATATGATAGATAATTATGAATAGTTGATTATAACATTAGATAGTCTGTAGTTATATTAGTCGTTAGCAGTGGAGAGGTCAATACAGTGGACTATCGGTTGACAGCTGTCACAACGATACTTGCGTGAGATCACATTAGGGTACTAAATGATAGATATGATAGATAATTATGAATAGTTGATTATAACATTAGATAGTCTGTAGTTATATTAGTCGTTAGTAGTGGAGAGGTCAATACAGTGGACTATCGGTTGACAGCTGTCACAACGATACTTGCGTGAGATCACATTAGGGTACTAAATGATAGATATGATAGATAATTATGAATAGTTGATTATAACATTAGATAGTCTGTAGTTATATTAGTCGTTAGCAGTGGAGAGGTCAATACAGTGGACTATCGGTTGACAGCTGTCACAACGATACTTGCGTGAGATCACACTAGGGTACTAAATGATAGATATGATAGATAATTCTGAATAGTTGATTATAACATTAGATATTCTGTGGTTATATTAGTCGTTAGCAGTGGAGAGGTCAATACAGTGGACTATCGGTTGACAGCTGTCACAACGATACTTGCGTGAGATCACATTAGGGTACTAAATGATAGATATGATAGATAATTATGAATAGTTGATTATAACATTAGATAGTCTGTAGTTATATTAGTCGTTAGCAGTGGAGAGGTCAATACAGTGGACTATCGGTTGACAGCTGTCACAACGATACTTGCGTGAGATCACATTAGGGTACTAAAAGATAGATATGATAGATAATTATGAATAGTTGATTATAACATTAGATATTCTGTAGTTATATTAGTCGTTAGCAGTGGCGAGGTCAATACAGTGGACTATCGGTTGACAGCTGTCACAACGATACTTGCGTGAGATCACATTAGGGTACTAAATGATAGATATGATAGATAATTATGAATAGTTGATTATAACATTAGATATTCTGTAGTTATATTAGTCGTTAGCAGTGGCGAGGCCAACACAGTGGACTATCGGTTGACAGCTGTCACAACGATACTTGAGTGAGATCACATTAGGGTACTAAATGATAGATATGATAGATAATTATGAATAGTTGATTATAACATTAGATAGTCTGTAGTTATATTAGTCGTTAGCAGTGGCGAGGTCAATACAGTGGACTATCTGTTGACAGCTGTCACAACGATACTTGCGTGAGATCACATTAGGGTACTAAATGATAGATATGATAGATAATCATGAATAGTTCATTATAACATTAGATATTCTGTAGTTATATTAGTCGTTAGCAGTGGCGAGGTCAATACAGTGGACTATCGGTGGACAGCTGTTAAAAAAATACTTGCGTGAGATCACATTAGGGTACTAAATGATAGATATGATAGATAATTATGAATAGTTGATTATAACATTAGATATTCTGTAGTTATATTAGTCGTTAGCAGTGGAGAGGTCAATACAGTGGACTATCGGTTGACAGCTGTCACAAAGATACTTGCGTGAGATCACATTAGGGTACTAAATGATAGATATGATAGATAATTATGAATAGTTGATTTTAACATTAGATATTCTGTAGTTATATTAGTCGTTAGCAGTGGAGAGGTCAATACAGTGGACTATCGGTTGACAGCTGTCACAAAGATACTTGCGTGAGATCACATTAGGGTACTAAATGATAGATATGATAGATAATCATGAATAGTTCATTATAACATTAGATATTCTGTAGTTATATTAGTCGTTAGCAGTGGCGAGGTCAATACAGTGGACTATCGGTTGACAGCTGTCACAAAGATACTTGCGTGAGATCACATTAGGGTACTAAATGATAGATATGATAGATAATTATGAATAGTTGATTATAACATTAGATATTCTGTAGTTATATTAGTCGTTAGCAGTGGAGAGGTCAATACAGTGGACTATCGGTTGACAGCTGTCACAACGATACTTGCGTGAGATCACATTAGGGTACTAAATGATAGATATGATAGATAATTATGAATAGTTGATTATAACATTAGATATTCTGTAGGTATATTAGTCGTTAGCAGTGGCGAGGTCAACACAGTGGACTATAGGTTGACAGCTGTCACAACGATACTTGCGTGAGATCACATTAGGGTACTAAATGATAGATATGATAGATAATTATGAATAGTTGATTATATCATTAGATATTCTGTAGTTATATTAGTCGTTAGCAGTGGAGAGGTCAATACAGTGGACTATCGGTTGACAGCTGTCACAACGATACTTGCGTGAGATCACATTAGGGTACTAAAAGATAGATATGATAATTATGAATAGTTGATTATAACATTAGATATTCTGTAGTTATATTAGTCGTTAGCAGTGGAGAGGTCAATACAGTGGACTATCGGTTGACAGCTGTCACAACGATACTTGCGTGAGATCACATTAGGGTACTAAAAGATAGATATGATAGATAATTATGAATAGTTGATTATAACATTAGATATTCTGTAGTTATATTAGTCGTTAGCAGTGGCGAGGTCAATACAGTGGACTATCGGTTGACAGCTGTCACAACGATACTTGCGTGAGATCACATTAGGGTACTAAAAGATAGATATGATAGATAATTATGAATAGTTGATTATATCATTAGATATTCTGTAGTTATATTAGTCGTTAGCAGTGGAGAGGTCAATACAGTGGACTATCGGTTGACAGCTGTCACAACAATACTTGCGTGAGATCACATTAGGGTACTGAATGATAGATATGATAGATAATTATGAATAGTTGATTATAACATTAGATATTCTGTAGTTATATTAGTCGTTAGCAGTGGCGAGGTCAATACAGTGGACTATCGGTTGACAGCTGTCACAACGATACTTGCGTGAGATCACATTAGGGTACTAAATGATAGATATGATAGATAATTATGAATAGTTGATTATAACATTAGATATTCTGTAGTTATATTAGTCGTTAGCAGTGGAGAGGTCAATACAGTGGACTATCAGTTGACAGCTGTTACAACGATACTTGCGTGAGATCACATTAGGGTACTAAATGATAGATATGATAGATAATTATGAATAGTTGATTATAACATTAGATATTCTGTAGTTATATTAGTCGTTAGCAGTGGAGAGGTCAATACAGTGGACTATCGGTTGACAGCTGTCACAAAGATACTTGCGTGAGATCACATTAGGGTACTAAATGATAGATATGATAGATAATTTTGAATAGTTGATTATAACTTTAGATATTCTGTAGTTATATTAGTCGTTAGCAGTGGAGAGGTCAATACAGTGGACTATCGGTTGACAGCTGTCACAACGATACTTGCGTGAGATCACATTAGGGTACTAAATGATAGATATAATAGATAATTATGAATAGTTGATTATATCATTAGATTTTCTGTAGTTATATTAGTCGTTAGCAGTGGAGAGGTCAATACAGTGGACTATCGGTTGACAGCTGTCACAAAGATACTTGCGTGAGATCACATTAGGGTACTAAATGATAGATATGATAGATAATTAAGAATAGTTGATTATAACATTAGGTATTCTGTAGTTATATTAGTCGTTAGCAGTGGAGAGGTCAATACAGTGGACTATCGGTTGACAGCTGTCACAAAGATACTTGCGTGAGATCACATTAGGGTACTAAATGATAGATATGATAGATAATTATGAATAGTTGATTATAACATTAGATATTCTGTAGTTATATTAGTCGTTAGCAGTGGCGAGGTCAATACAGTGGACTATCGGTTGACAGCTGTCACAACGATACTTGCGTGAGATCACATTAGGGTACTAAAAGATAGATATGATAGATAATTATGAATAGTTGATTATATCATTAGATATTCTGTAGTTATATTAGTCGTTAGCAGTGGAGAGGTCAATACAGTGGACTATCGGTTGACAGCTGGCACAACAATACTTGCGTGAGATCACATTAGGGTACTAAATGATAGATATGATAGATAATAATGAATAGTTGATTATAACATTAGATATTCTGTAGTTATATTAGTCGTTAGCAGTGGCGAGGTCAATACAGTGGACTATCGGTTGACAGCTGTCACAACGATACTTGCGTGAGATCACATTAGGGTACTAAATGATAGATATGATAGATAATTATGAATAGTTGATTATAACATTAGATAGTCTGTAGTTATATTAGTCGTTAGCAGTGGAGAGGTCAATACAGTGGACTATCGGTTGACAGCTGTCACAACGATACTTGCGTGAGATCACATTAGGGTACTAAATGATAGATATGATAGATAATTATGAATAGTTGATTATAACATTAGATAGTCTGTAGTTATATTAGTCGTTAGCAGTGGAGAGGTCAATACAGTGGACTATCGGTTGACAGCTGTCACAACGATACTTACGTGAGATCACATTAGGGTACTAAATGATAGATATGATAGATAATTATGAATAGTTGATTATAACATTAGATAGTCTGTAGTTATATTAGTCGTCAGCAGTGGAGAGGTCAATACAGTGGACTATCGGTTGACAGCTGTCACAACGATACTTGCGTGAGATCACATTAGGGTACTAAATGATAGATATGATAGATAATTATGAATAGTTGATTATAACATTAGATAGTCTGTAGTTATATTAGTCGTTAGCAGTGGAGAGGTCAATACAGTGGACTATCGGTTGACAGCTGTCACAACGATACTTGCGTGAGATCACACTAGGGTACTAAATGATAGATATGATAGATAATTCTGAATAGTTGATTATAACATTAGATATTCTGTAGTTATATTAGTCGTTAGCAGTGGAGAGGTCAATACAGTGGACTATCGGTTGACAGCTGTCACAACGATACTTGCGTGAGATCACATTAGGGTACTAAATGATAGATATGATAGATAATTATGAATAGTTGATTATAACATTAGATAGTCTGTAGTTATATTAGTCGTTAGCAGTGGAGAGGTCAATACAGTGGACTATCGGTTGACAGCTGTCACAACGATACTTGCGTGAGATCACATTAGGGTATTAAAAGATAGATATGATAGATAATAATGAATAGTTGATTATAACATTAGATAGTCTGTAGTTATATTAGTCGTCAGCAGTGGAGAGGTCAATACAGTGGACTATCGGTTGACAGCTGTCACAACGATACTTGCGTGAGATCACATTAGGGTTCTAAATGATAGATATGATAGATAATTATGAATAGTTGATTATAACATTAGATAGTCTGTAGTTATATTAGTCGTTAGCAGTGGAGAGGTCAATACAGTGGACTATCGGTTGACAGCTGTCACAACGATACTTGCGTGAGATCACATTAGGGTATTAAAAGATAGATATGATAGATAATAATGAATAGTTGATTATAACATTAGATATTCTGTAGTTATATTAGTCGTTAGCAGTGGCGAGGTCAATACAGTGGACTATCGGTTGACAGCTGTCACAACGATACTTGCGTGAGATCACATTAGGGTACTAAATGATAGATATGATAGATAATTATGAATAGTTGATTATAACATTCGATAGTCTGTAGTTATATTAGTCGTTAGCAGTGGCGAGGTCAATACAGTGGACTATCTGTTGACAGCTGTCACAACGATACTTGCGTGAGATCACATTAGGGTACTAAATGATAGATATGATAGATAATCATGAATAGTTCATTATATCATTAGATATTCTGTAGTTATATTAGTCGTTAGCAGTGGCGAGGTCAATACAGTGGACTATCGGTTGACAGCTGTCACAAAGATAATTGCGTGAGATCACATTAGGGTACTAAATGATAGATATGATAGATAATTATGAATAGTTGATTATAACATTAGATATTCTGTAGTTATATTAGTCGTTAGCAGTGGAGAGGTCAATACAGTGGACTATCGGTTGACAGCTGTCACAAAGATACTTGCGTGAGATCACATTAGGGTACTAAATGATAGATATGATAGATAATCATGAATAGTTCATTATAACATTAGATATTCTGTAGTTATATTAGTCGTTAGCAGTGGCGAGGTCAATACAGTGGACTATCGGTTGACAGCTGTCACAAAGATACTTGCGTGAGATCACATTAGGGTACTAAATGATAGATATGATAGATAATTATGAATAGTTGATTATAACATTAGATATTCTGTAGTTATATTAGTCGTTAGCAGTGGAGAGGTCAATACAGTGGACTATCGGTTGACAGCTGTCACAACGATACTTGCGTGAGATCACATTAGGGTACTAAATGATAGATATGATAGATAATTATGAATAGTTGATTATAACATTAGATATTCTGTAGGTATATTAGTCGTTAGCAGTGGCGAGGTCAACACAGTGGACTATAGGTTGACAGCTGTCACAACGATACTTGCGTGAGATCACATTAGGGTACTAAATTTTAGATATGATAGATAATTATGAATAGTTGATTATATCATTAGATATTCTGTAGTTATATTAGTCGTTAGCAGTGGAGAGGTCAATACAGTGGACTATCGGTTGACAGCTGTCACAACAATACTTGCGTGAGATCACATTAGGGTACTAAAAGATAGATATGATAATTATGAATAGTTGATTATAACATTAGATATTCTGTAGTTATATTAGTCGTTAGCAGTGGAGAGGTCAATACAGTGGATTATCGGTTGACAGCTGTCACAAAGATACTTGCGTGAGATCACATTAGGGTACTAAATGATAGATATGATAGATAATTATGAATAGTTGATTATAACATTAGATATTCTGTAGTTATATTAGTCGTTAGCAGTGGAGAGGTCAATACAGTGGACTATCGGTTGACAGCTGTCACAAAGATACTTGCGTGAGATCACATTAGGGTACTAAATGATAGATATGATAGATAATCATGAATAGTTCATTATAACATTAGATATTCTGTAGTTATATTAGTCGTTAGCAGTGGCGAGGTCAATACAGTGGACTATCGGTTGACAGCTGTCACAAAGATACTTGCGTGAGATCACATTAGGGTACTAAATGATAGATATGATAGATAATTATGAATAGTTGATTATAACATTAGATATTCTGTAGTTATATTAGTCGTTAGCAGTGGAGAGGTCAATACAGTGGACTATCGGTTGACAGCTGTCACAACGATACTTGCGTGAGATCACATTAGGGTACTAAATGATAGATATGATAGATAATTATGAATAGTTGATTATAACATTAGATATTCTGTAGGTATATTAGTCGTTAGCAGTGGCGAGGTCAACACAGTGGACTATAGGTTGACAGCTGTCACAACGATACTTGCGTGAGATCACATTAGGGTACTAAATGATAGATATGATAGATAATTATGAATAGTTGATTATATCATTAGATATTCTGTAGTTATATTAGTCGTTAGCAGTGGAGAGGTCAATACAGTGGACTATCGGTTGACAGCTGTCACAACGATACTTGCGTGAGATCACATTAGGGTACTAAAAGATAGATATGATAATTATGAATAGTTGATTATAACATTAGATATTCTGTAGTTATATTAGTCGTTAGCAGTGGAGAGGTCAATACAGTGGACTATCGGTTGACAGCTGTCACAACGATACTTGCGTGAGATCACATTAGGGTACTAAAAGATAGATATGATAGATAATTATGAATAGTTGATTATAACATTAGATATTCTGTAGTTATATTAGTCGTTAGCAGTGGCGAGGCCAACACAGTGGACTATCGGTTGACAGCTGTCACAACGATACTTGAGTGAGATCACATTAGGGTACTAAATGATAGATATGATAGATAATTATGAATAGTTGATTATAACATTAGATAGTCTGTAGTTATATTAGTCGTTAGCAGTGGCGAGGTCAATACAGTGGACTATCTGTTGACAGCTGTCACAACGATACTTGCGTGAGATCACATTAGGGTACTAAATGATAGATATGATAGATAATCATGAATAGTTCATTATAACATTAGATATTCTGTAGTTATATTAGTCGTTAGCAGTGGCGAGGTCAATACAGTGGACTATCGGTTGACAGCTGTCACAAAGATACTTGCGTGAGATCACATTAGGGTACTAAATGATAGATATGATAGATAATTATGAATAGTTGATTATAACATTAGATATTCTGTAGTTATATTAGTCGTTAGCAGTGGAGAGGTCAATACAGTGGACTATCGGTTGACAGCTGTCACAACGATACTTGCGTGAGATCACATTAGGGTACTAAATGATAGATATGATAGATAATTATGAATAGTTGATTATAACATTAGATATTCTGTAGGTATATTAGTCGTTAGCAGTGGCGAGGTCAACACAGTGGACTATAGGTTGACAGCTGTCACAACGATACTTGCGTGAGATCACATTAGGGTACTAAATGATAGATATGATAGATAATTATGAATAGTTGATTATATCATTAGATATTCTGTAGTTATATTAGTCGTTAGCAGTGGAGAGGTCAATACAGTGGACTATCGGTTGACAGCTGTCACAACGATACTTGCGTGAGATTACATTAGGGTACTAAAAGATAGATATGATAATTATGAATAGTTGATTATAACATTAGATATTCTGTAGTTATATTAGTCGTTAGCAGTGGAGAGGTCAATACAGTGGACTATCGGTTGACAGCTGTCACAACGATACTTGCGTGAGATCACATTAGGGTACTAAAAGATAGATATAATAGATAATTATGAATAGTTGATTATAACATTAGATATTCTGTAGTTATATTAGTCGTTAGCAGTGGAGAGGTCAATACAGTGGACTATCGGTTGACAGCTGGCACAACAATACTTGCGTGAGATCACATTAGGGTACTAAATGATAGATATGATAGATAATTATGAATAGTTGATTATAACATTAGATAGTCTGTAGTTATATTAGTCGTTAGCAGTGGCGAGGTCAATACAGTGGACTATCGGTTGACAGCTGTCACAACGATACTCGCGTGAGATCACATTAGGGTACTAAATGATAGATATGATAGATAATTATGAATAGTTGATTATAACATTAGATATTCTGTAGTTATATTAGTCGTTAGCAGTGGAGAGGTCAATACAGTGGATTATCGGTTGACAGCTGTCACAACGATACTTGCGTGAGATCACATTAGGGTACTAAATGATAGATATGATAGATAATTATGAATAGTTGATTATAAGATTAGATATTCTGTAGTTATATTAGTCGATAGCAGTGGAGAGGTCAATACAGTGGACTATCGGTTGACAGCTGTCACAACGATACTTGCGTGAGATCACATTAGGGTACTAAATGATAGATATGATAGATAATTATGAATAGTTGATTATAACATTAGATATTCTGTAGTTATATTAGTCGTTAGCAGTGGAGAGGTCAATACAGTGGATTATCGGTTGACAGCTGTCACAACGATACTTGCGTGAGATCACATTAGGGTACTAAATGATAGATATGATAGATAATTATGAATAGTTGATTATAACATTAGATATTCTGTAGTTATATTAGTCGTTAGCAGTGGAGAGGTCAATACAGTGGACTATCGGTTGACAGCTGTCACAACGATACTTGCGTGAGATCACATTAGGGTACTAAATGATAGATATGATAGATAATTATGAATAGTTGATTATAACATTATATATTCTGTAGTTATATTAGTCGTTAGCAGTGGAGAGGTCAATACAGTGGACTATCGGTTGACAGCTGTCACAACGATACTTGCGTGAGATCACATTAGGGTACTAAATGATAGATATGATAGATAATTATGAATAGTTGATTATAACATTAGATATTCTGTAGTTATATTACTAAAAGATACCAAAAGGGTACTAAAAGATAGATATGATAGATATAATACTATTAATATTAATAATACTAGCATAAAGCTGTGTAGACTCATACAAAGGCTTGAAGTTCGAGAGTATGGAACAAAAAAGGGTAAAACGTTATACGATTTGTATATACAATGTTGTATACTATTATTAGGGAAATAATACAAAAAAAAATATAAACATCTTTATATTAAGCTAGTAACTAATGCATTTTATTAATTATGTTCTTTTTTTGTTCAGAATTGTTTGTTTTGTTTCTCCGATATTACTAAGTCTATTTGTTCAACATCAAGAACTTACAACTTATGATTGGCGAGGTACAAGACTAAAGAGTTTGTAAATGCAATAACATTGTTTAGGACAAAAACAAGACAAGTGTGTACAAGGTATTATAATACTTATCCTTTAAATAAACCAAACCATCTTTTAAAACCTTGATTTTGAATAGGCATCATATATACATAGAAAATACCGCCCAGCTACTATTACGAACAGCTATTTTATAATGTGTCATCAAATAATATGAGTTTTAAATAATTATTGCTTGAAAAGTAGTTATAGTGTCAAATTCCGGTGCTTAAAGCAATAAACATGAAACGAATACTTGTTGACTTATATTAATACTTAGACGTGCAATTACATTGATTCATTACTTACATTAAGACAAGTGCATTTTAACTGTTTTAACTCATACTACATCATGAATAAGTGATAAATATTACATTAATTTACATTGAGATCATTCTTACAGATGCGGCCATTAACTCGAATATAATTTAAGTGTTTACGGATAAAGTTAATTGTTAAAATTCTAACAGCTGGCTGAAATATATTGACAGGGATCTGTTATTTATTAGTTTATTTACAAACAAACATATACTCATTTTGACGTTTTAAAGGTAAGGAGTAGCGCGCGCGACGGGACCAAAGTGAATTAGCAGGGACAGTCAGCGCTATATTCTCCTCTGAACTTGGGGTGCGAAATCGAAATAAAATAACATGTGGTGTCTCTACTTATTGGGTTATGTATACATTGTCAAATTCTGATAAACACTACAAGAAAGATAGCTGGACCATAAAGATGGGATATCTCCATCAGTATATATAGTCAATGCCATAACCCATTAGCCTTAATTCTAAAATCCTGGAGAATCTTGAACCATATGGATTTTGACCATTTTTAATAAGTTTTTTTCAATAAAAAATAAAAAATATTATAAATACCCCCGTCGCAGCAAACCTGCATACTCAGCAACTTTCCAATGCATAATATATGTCTTATTACCACATAAAGCCGCATACCAAGTTGCATACAAATATATTCATAAATAAGCGATATTACAATTTTAATTATTCTCCATAAGAATAACATTGAGGATGAGTACATAGGTTTGCTGAGACAAGGAACAAAAAAAATGGGTTTTTATGCTAATGTCAATATAACTCAACTAGGTGAAGTCGTATACCAGTTTTTATTAATTTATGTTCATAATTAAGCGATTTATACAAATTTAATTATTCTCCATGAGAATAACTTGGGGGATGAGTACGCAGGTTTGCTGCAAAAAGCACACAAAAAATGGGGTTTTATGTGAACATCAATATAACTCAACTAGGTGACGTTTGACTTATTCTCCATAACAATAACATGGGGGCTTAGTACGCAGGTTTGCTGCTACGGGAATAATCCTTAAAAATTGCTTTTTTGTGCAAATAACAATAAACCACAACCAGATGAAGCTGTAAACCAAATTTCGTCAGTATACGTTAGTAAATAAGCGAGATATAATTTTTTTCTTATTATCCATAAGAATAACATTGGACAACGTACTGTGTTTAGCACTTTCTATATATCTGTAACCAATTAACGTAGATAAATGATAAAAACACCAAATTTTCTATTTTTTAAAGCTGAATCCAATGGTGAAAACTAAAAATTGATTTAATTAAATATTAGATTAAAAACTTCAAAAAACCCATTTTTGGGGTACAAAACCCCCCAAAAATACCACTTCCGATAATCTGCAGGAATCTGTCTGGTATTCAAACTTAAAGTCATAAATGGTGCTTTACACGTTTGTACCAAATTTTAAAAAATTGGACCTTTTGTACGAGAGTTATCGCACCCACGGACACACATATATATATACATATATATACAGTTTCGAACGAATGGTGTTTTTGGGGTCTGGGGACCTCAAAACGAAAATGTATCCTGGTCCCGAGCCAAGGTCTTACCATGCCACCTACGGTAATAGCTCCTTCCCTATAGGGGAAATTCGCTAAAAGGATTCTTAGAACTCGCCACGGAATACTTTTACAACAATTATTTGAACATGCAAAAATATAACATGGAACGGTTGGAATAAAATATGTATTCATTAGATTCAGCACGTTGGAGAGACTAGGTTATGTAAGCCAAAAGTCGTTAATATTGATATATTGAATGACCTTAACCAGCTACTGGACCACATGTGACCACAGTTCCAGACCACAGACACACTCTGGGGAGAAGTGCTTCCTCTTCCATTATTGGACGCCCATTGAGGGCCTCGAAATCAAACAATCCGTGGGGACATCAAAGTTGCATGGATCCTTCATCATTTGCCTTATGGATGATAATTAAAACATCAGGAAACATTATTCCACTCATAATGAACATATTGTTACGCTTAATGCAAACATTGTACGCTTAGCAAAGAATTGATAAATTATGTTCTAATTTAAATTTAAAATACTTTTCTGTATTTAATAGAAAGAATTTGTTTTATACTAAATATATAATATAGTATATAGTTAAACTAAGTATAATATATTATAGTTGCAAAGTTCTCATTTACAATTTAAATAGAGTTATAGGCTTATTTACATCCAGTGCATTGGTTAAAATTTAATAAGTAGCAATGTGTGTTTCAAATTTGTATTTTCCCTTCATTAACTTAGCATAGCATAGCATTGTTTAATGTTAATACTGATAACAATATTTGGCAGTATATAGAACAAAATATCGTTTGCGTAAGAAATATATAGAAATCAAATGAAATCAAACTATCTATGTCAATTAATTATTGTTGACTTAATAATTATCTAACTTTTAATAGTTGCATTTGTTCTGGTTTTGAATGAATTGTGTTTGTTTGTGTGAGTGGTACATTTACTTTTAACAAAACCAATGGATTTAAAAATCCGACACAATCATTATATGTAATGTGTTTACTAAATATGCGAGACATAAAAATCTATTTAAATTACCTCACTGATTTAGTGTTTTGCGATAGTTAAAAATAGCAAAACTACAAACACCGACCATTCTGGCAGGGGCACCGCAGCCCTGTCTATGTTACATAATTGTTGTGGGGCATAGGGACTTGGCTGTCAACTCATCTTTGAGAAATACAAAGCACTTTAATATGAATATACTGTTCATTTAAAAAGCGAACGAAATATAAATATTTTATATCGTATTTATATTAAAAGGTTTCCATTGATTTATTCATCAGACACATACTAACATTTATTTCCTATTTAATTTGAACATATTTATGTGAAAATTGTTTTCAATTTAAATATAACATTATATACTTACAGGCTATAGTAGGCAGAGTAAGCGTGTATAGCGAGTATTATATGTGCCAATTTTATGTATGTTTCACTGTCTCATTGTTCGTTTCACAATAGACCCCCCTTACAATGTTTTTCTCTGAGTAAGACATATAACAACATCAATATTATCTTATTACCTTTTAATAATAATATAATGAAACAAGCTACGATATATAATAATAATCATGTCCATTTTATATATGAGTAGGGAAGGTTACTCATCTTCTAGCAGATATAAACAAAGCCACACACAAGAACCTTTTAGCTTCATTAGTTTAATTGTACGAGTTTTAAATTATTAATATATTTTTACAACTTTATTTAGGATTAATCTTTTCTGACTTAATTGGTATTTCTCAGAACATTATAATTGTAATGTTTTTTCTTTACATGCCAATTAAGATGCGGTAAGTTTACCTCGTTTAAAACAACAATATACTATTGCAATAACGTGTTTTGTCATAGTTTCATTCTAATGAGAAGCAATATGAAGCATATTTTTGTGTGAAATTCGATCTATAATAAATAGTAGGCTACAGGTGTCAGTGCAAATAAAACTAAAATACCTACCCCCTTCTCTAATGTAACCTTTATAGAGAACTATTCTGTCACAACCAGACTGCAAACATTGAAACAAAAGTTGTTGTTCTAATTAGGAAAGATAATTGTCTATGTAACAACATATGTTAGTTTATTAAAAATTCTACCCTTCTCATTTCCAGTCGAAGGATCTTGAGTAAAGAACAACAAATTGTACTGTGTCATTGCAGTTATTAAATAGCAAAAATTAATATTAATTTATAATATAGCCTTAAATTTTGTAAAAAATACGAGAGGGAATAACGGAATTTGTATGTTCATACTTCTAAGAAGTCGTCCTTTTCTATATAAATTTGTTCTAATGAATTAATAAAGTGAGGTAGATTAAGCATGTTGTGAACAGATCAAGAGTACATGATTGTAGCCTACGTCTCCGCCGGCGCCTTTAGGGGTTCGTTGAATAATCTTATTGTTAAAAAATATAAAACATTATAACCATCGTAAACGATTTAAATCTAAAGTTTAAAAATAATGTTAAAAGTCCTAGCCAGCTAGTTATGAACATAATGCCAAACATTATAACAGATTCAACTAATTGAATTCAAATCATTGTTGCATTAACTATACAGAAGATTTAAATTGCAGTAAAAATATATCCTTTTGTATGAAAAAGTATGTAAACTGTTTAAAACATTAATTTATTAATCCACATATCTTTAAAAAGTGTTTATATTTTTACTATAATAAAACTATAATATGATTTTCTCAATTTAAAAATAAAATGTATGAAATGAAAAAAACAAACAAACGGGAAACCCATAAACATGTTTATCATCATTTGAATAATGTTACGATTTCCGAGAAACTATTTCAGTGTAACCTAATACATACAACTGTATCTAAACAGTATTATAAATGTTTTTTATCATAAAATACTTCTGTAGATACCGGATTATAAATGTGTCATAAAATTACTAATTTACAAAAACACATTAGTATTTTGTACTTACTTTAGGTCGAGTAATTACAAGTCTACAGCATTACCCCCTCTTGAAAGGCTACTCAAATCATCTAAGGTATAGAAGAGATAACACTATTTATAACATGCGTTTAGCAATACTTACATTTATTTATGGCATGCTAAAATATGAGCTGAACAAGTATCGTAATTTCATGCCAAGCCGTATTAAAAATATCAATATTTTTATTTGAACAAGTAAGGTGTTTTGTCAATGATGAGCTTTAATATTAATCTAAAATATACATGTCAATTAATACAAATGAAAATATGTAATGGTATCTGCTTTTATTTTACATTAGAATATCTCATATTTGCTGGGGCTGTAAACATGTGCCACAACAAATATCAACAATATCAGACCAGTTCCCGTTGTTACGCTGATAGCGTCACATGTTGTCACTAGCAGATTGCAATTGTTGAAGCGAACGTATTAGTTCCAATATGCCTTATGTGAGCAGTTGATTGCTTTCTTATCATCATGTTTCGAACTATCGAATACTACCTTATTGACGGAGTAAATACAATTGTATTATTATAGGTTTTTCAGTCAGTACTTATTAAAATAATTCCAAGGAATACAAATATTGCGTAGAGTAGTT
The DNA here is from genome assembly GCA_963675035.1 of Allygus modestus. NCBI lineage: Eukaryota > Metazoa > Arthropoda > Insecta > Hemiptera > Cicadellidae > Allygus > Allygus modestus. The sequence goes on from OY776115.1 coordinate 82,523,584, forward strand.
TTTGGTGTAACGTTTGAGTTGGTCAGGGGTGCGATCTTTGCACTAATAGCGTTCAACGCAACGCCCAAGCAACCAAAACGCTACTAAAGTTTTGCCAGATAACCTCAGTCCTGCAGGGTTTGTTCCAAGGTCCCGTACCTAGAATCTTGTGATTCAGTTTGAATGTTCAGAGTGAAATCTAACCATGGGGGTCAACGATATTCAATCTCATCATCGGAAGAATATCGAATACGCTCAACATATATTTTCGTGCCGAAATAAAATAAACATATGTTGTTAACGCGACTGGTTTGATGGTTGCTCATTCCCGGTAATCACCAATTACGGTTACCGTTATTATCCAGTACTACGATCGTCGTTGCTAACTAAAGCTTCGCTCCACGGTATCCTAAGTGTACACAACCACGCCAGGCTGACTCGCCGGTCTTTTATCTGGGATACCGTGTGTATAATGCTCGAAATCGCAGTAAAGTAAACATAAGCAAAGTCGTGAATAAATTAATCACCGCATACTGCCCGTATGATAAATAATTCAGCCCGAAACAAATCAACAGGAGGGATTTTAGAATTGTAAATCAATATAAATATTATCTATACATGGCCAGGCTCTCCCGCCGGTCTTTAAAATAAAATAAAATACACTTATACTCAACAAAATGCCATTCCCTTCCTATTTAAAACTAGTACATATTAGTAAGGCTAATGCTAAAATTTATACGATAACTCCGATCAAATTAATCGCTGGATGCCAGCCTACTTCGCCGGTCTTAGAGTAAACCAAATAAACTAACCTTGATCACTATTCGCCAGGCTAACTCGCCGGTCTTAGAATAAACAAATCAACAGCATGATTTAGAACCGATTCGGTCGACATTCAATAAATAATTTATCGTACCACTGGAATGCCAGGTTTGTACTCCAGTCTTTAATCGAACATTTTAATCACGTAAGCCTGACTGCATTAACCATCAAATAAATGTTTAAGTCTACAACAGAATTGCCAGGCTGACTCGCCGGCCTTTGTAAAAAATTATAAATTACGTTGAATCAGGCTCGATGGATGGGTCGTTAATTGAGAATAATTTATAGTACCATGATATTCGCCCTGCTAGTTCGCCGATCTTTGTCGAGGTTATCATGCACGTGATATCCGGTTCAGTTGGCCAATGAATAATAAATAATTAATTATATTCAACGAAATCGCCAGGCTAATTTGCCGGTCTTTCTCGATATTACTTGGTTAATTCATGTTCGACTGGTCGTAAAATAATAAATAATTAGTTACATACTGGAAATCGCCAGGCTAATTCGCCGGTCTTTGGAAAGACATTTTGCACGTTAGATCAGGTTCAATTGACCGTTAATTAAGAAATAATGAATTATAAATGAAAATAAATCTGCAATGTTCAATAATAAAACCAAACCAAGCCAATATATATTAACGGGCAACAACTGCAATAGTTATGTTTCACTACTCACACTTACTTTTACGATTTTATCAGATTCGTTCGAGAGGCGCAAACAGATAAGATCGAGCGAAGCCGCGGGTCGGGGTTTTATACGCTCTGGACGCAGCGCGTCACGTGCCGACTTGGCGAATTATTTCCGCAGCGAGCGATTGTTGTTGTTTTGTGAGGTTCCAGTGGGCGGGAAAGTCCCTGGCCCACTGAGGCTGCTTTAGGGCGCTTGGGCCCTCCAGCCGTCGGATAGGGTTGATTGGTGAGGGGGAGATTGACGCACTGCAACAGGACTTTTTTTATTATTTTTTTCGTTGCCTGCTACAGTCGCCAGGGAATGGTTTGGGTTTGGAGGTGAGCACACTGCAACAGGACTTTTTTTTTTTTTCGTTGCCTGATACAGTGGCCAGGGAATGGTTAGAGGTGAACACACTGCAACAGGACTTTTTTTTTTTTGCCTGCTACAGTGGCCAGGGGAAGGTTTGGGGGGAGGAGAGATGAACCAACCGCGACAGGACTTTTTTTTGTTGCGAGCGAGCCCTAGTGGCGAGAGCGGGAAGCTATTACTGACTCCGCGAGAGACCTTTGCCCTCGCGTTGGACCGCGGCAAGGCCCCCACACAGCCGGACAGTACCGGCGGCATCAACGGCAGATTCAAACAGCAACACGATGCCACCAAGTATTTTTAGATGTTACATTGGTACAATAAAGCTATCTAAATGCAATATCCATCACAAATCGTTAATTAAAAAGTAACTAAATTATAAATGTGTAAAGTACTGTAAATATTAAAAGCCCTTTAAATATTGTTGACTTTGTTATCAAAATTGTTTCTATACTTAATCTTCATTAAAGTTCAATCGTTCGCTCTAAGTGATGTTTTAACTTCCTTGTTTTGTTTAATAACTCAAAACATAATTTAATCTTTGACTTTATATACAATCTCTTCAGAACAAACTCAGTGATGTTATCACTAAAGCCTTATCAGTTTGCGAGGTCACGTGTGCCTGTAGACACACAGATTACCATAATACACACCTCTGTATGCCGCACCGACCACGAAACTCACTTACCAAGTGAAAGGGACTTGATTTGGCCTAAAATAAAGTGGTGAAATATGTACGTATTATTTTAATTTTTGTTCATGTAAAACAAAGTATACACAACGACATGCAGCTGGTATTTGAGAGCAAAACCCAAGAGATGACATGTAGCCTCGCACGCTCAATTAACTTAAATAGCCTGAGTGAGGTAAAACTGCAAGGCTTCATTTTAGATCAGAAAATCACTTGGAGATGCCATACCAACAACGTATGTAACAAACTTTCAAGGACACTACATCTTTTGAGGACGCTAAAACCCATGCATGACCTAACAATACCTTTTAACGGTATATTTTGCAATCTTCCATAGTCATCTCAGCTACGGGGTGGGACTGTGGGACCACGCTGCTCACTGCAAAGACATCCTTTTATTGTAGAAGGAAGCTGTGTGGGTTATATCTTCCGCCAGATACCTCGACCACTGAAGGTCTATTTTCATAAGCTTGAACATCCTCTCTGTGTATTGCCAACATCCTTATCACACTTACCAACATAAAATGCAACGTTGCCAGCTACAGAAAAAGATGTGAACTTCATGCACAACAGTCGAGCACAACGTTACTTACTGGTTATAAAAGATTATAAGACCCATAAAAATAAAATATATTCACGTTATTAGCCAAGTAGAATTCTATTCAACTGAAACATTTTTGAAGTAGTACGCCAGGAATAGCGAACAAACATGTTTTAATTTATAAAAATCACAACAACTCAGTTATTTATTATCTGATAATCAAAGCATTTACACTATACATTTTGGGACACAAAGACAAAACATTTTGGATTCTGACGGTTTTTCGCTAATTATTAAGATTTTTAAGATATATAGCTTTGAAAAACAAAAAAGGTCGCCATTTTGAAACAGTGAAAGATAGAAATTTTAAATTCAATTCCAAAACATTATTAAGTATAGGCATGAAGTATGCTAAGTTTCAAAACATTACCTATAACGGTTACAAAAGTTATACTAAATTTTGAAAAAAATACAAACAGACCGACCGACGCTAGACGGAGCGGAATTTCGAAAAATGTCACTCAACATTTCTTGCAATGTCAAGTGTAGAATCCAAAAGTATATAGCCAGAGCACATTTTCTAACACCCTGTGTATACAAAATGTATTACTATAATTGTTTTATGTATTTACAATTATACATAAAATAATCATACATTTAATAATGTTGTTAATAAATTACTATATTATTTTAATGTTAACCCTAAATGAAAGAAATAATTTTGTTCTTCAATGTTCAGTTCAGTAAAATCAGACCAGCTAGTTTCCAACCTTGGAGAATGGTAGTTGGATTATAAGAAGAAAAATAAATCTGGCAACACCGCAATTGGGGTAAAATTGGTGTTTTTTAGTGAATTTCCTTTGGAAAGTGAACCCATAAAATAAAGCATGACCCGCACGGTGAAACTTAAGCCCGGGACCACCATAGAAGTTCCTAACGTGATCCCCTGAACACGTTTTGGGGGCCGTCAAAAATTATATATATATATATATGTATATATATATATATATATATATATATATATATATATATATATATGTATATATATATATATATATATATATACAGTTTCGAACGAATGGTGTTTTTGAGGTCTGGGGACCTCAAAACGAAAAGTTATCATGGTCCCGGGCCTAGGTCTTACCATGCCGACTACGGTAATAGCTTCTTCCCTGTAGGGGAAATTCGCTAATAATGTTGATCCTCTTTACATAAAAAACTGTTTTGTTTAGTAAATATTAAATAATTCAAATCCAAAATTATGCTATGTACAAGTACGTAAAGTAAATATACATGATCTGAAAAATAGGTTAAGTAACTATTCATAATCCATAACGCTACATGCTACTTATGTGAGGGACAATGCGTTGTTTCTTTTACAAAATGGTGGTTCCTATAATTTTAATTTTAAAATATCCTCGTATTCTATATCTGGGCTATTTCTTTACCAATAACCCGTATAATTGAATATATACAGGAGTATATATACATATATATATATATATATATATATATATATACAATATATAATTATATATATATACGTATTGAGTTAAGAGGCAATCATCTGGTTGGCATAGAAACTACTTAGAATCCAATTACACAACAATGTTCTGATAACAATTGATAATTGCTCCGGACAGTTACTATAATAGCTCCACCTTGTTAGGGTTACTCTTGGCCTGTTTGTATTGTCTTAAGCGATTAATCATTATAACTGTAGAGCTGAGCTTCAACACTCTATCAAGTATATTTTGACTCGGCTTGGGTTTTTTATATTTTGTATTACTTATTGTTGTTAAAATCGTATACCAACCCAAATCAATTCCCTTTCACTTGGTAAGTGAGTCTCGTGGTCGGCGCGGCATACGGAGCTGTGTATTATGGTAATCTGTGTGTCTACAGGCACCCGTGACCTCGCATACTGATAAGGCATTGGTGATAATATCACTGAGCTTGTTCCGAAGAGATTGAATACAGTTTTAACAACCAAACGGTAACTTAAACAATAAACTAGGTTGAGAGTATAATCCAACGCTGTAGTACCTGATACTTAGCTAGCGTTATATATTTACAAGTAAATGCCTTTACATCCTAATACAAAGAATTACTTACAAACACATAACAGTTTTGGGTTGCAATTTCGTCAGACTCTGGCGTAGTGGTCAAGGCGAACAGCTTCGGAGCCGTTACAGCGGCCCGTCGTCGTGGATTCGAATAACTGTCTTGGGAAGTAAACTGTATCATAACTGCCTAGCTTGTATACTGTAGTGGATCGCCACTTTCCTTGCTTTATTTGTTCTAGGCTAAGTCATATGCTGACTTATCTACCGGTGGATTGATAAAAATCATATCTTAAACTTTGATGAAATATGAAAATAAAATTCAACATGCTTTGTGTTTTATAACAATGGAGATTTTGATAATTATAAACTATAATCCTTAGAATTATTCTCTAAAAAATAAACGAGATTGCACGAAGCACGCTGACGTGAGGGAAGTGAATTTCCGCATTAAAACCTTAAAAAGATCAAATAAAGGATTTAAACCACCACTGGTTACATTTTTTTAATTGAAATGTTTTTTGGCTGTTTTGATGCTCCTGGTTATATTTAAATTCACTAATATGATGCCAATGTTGTGCATTATAAAGTTAGAAGGAGGTATAGTTGGGATAACAAGTTGGTATAGGGGTATGGGGGGTGATAAATCGATATTAAGATATAAATAAAAAACAGCCTTTTCCAGTGAAAAATCCCATAAGACAACGTACCGTATTTTGACAATTAACATTTTCTTTAATAGTAAGTACTTGTGCTAGAATGATGAGAGAGGGCTTAAAATCTTTGGATTTTTACGTACAAAACTTTAATGTGCAATAAGTGTACATTCGGGGCTTTTATGACACTTTTTGTGCCCAAACTCAAAATTTGGAAACTTAAAATCCCAAAAAAGGGGGTTAGAGTTTTCCGATCGTTTTGCACAACGAACTTGTCCAACTGATTATAAAAAGGAATGTCTCTACCAAATTTGAAGTAAATCGGACAAAAATTGCGACCGCTAGAGTGCAATCACACACACATATATAAAGATATATATATATATATATATATATATATATATATATAACGTTTTTAGAGACCCCTCAAAACGTGTTCAGGGGGTCACGTTAAGAACTTTTATGGTGGTCCCGGGCTTAAGTTTCACCGTGCGAGTCACGCTAATAGTTCACTTTTCCATAAGAAATTCACTAATGATGTGGTAGTCTAAATATATCTATAATTTGTTTATATCATAAGAAGAAGGACACATGGATATGTTATTTTGGGCTAGCAATAATGGTACCTTACTATTACATTCAGCCAACTAATATTAACAGAAGTTAATACTAATTATGTAAGCTAGTTATAATAAAAAGTACATTGAACTTTTTTTATTGAATACCTAGTACGGTATAAATTGGTATTGTTAGATTTAATATTTTTATTGTATGTGAGATCTGTGGATGATTAAACAAATAAAAGAGATTTATAAAGAATTAAATTGACATTAAATAATAATATTAATATAAAAATGCCGTTGGTGTTGAAATTTCAAAGATCATATTGTATATTGCTTATTTTTAACGTATGAATAAGAATATATCGTTAAACAAATAAATATAGCTGTTGCAAATAATTTATACTCATTAATTTATATTTTTATATTTATTTTTATGTTACTTCACCATACAACATTTGTCCAAACATATTACGTCATAACTACAGCTTTAATATAAAAAACCTTTTACTCACTTACCGTCACAGCGAAAGTGAAGAAAGAAAAGCAAAGTGAAGAAGCGGATTGATCTTTTCATTTCATATCATGAAACCTTGAGGATCAATTAATTATTTTCAATACCAAAGCTACACCTGCGTTACACACCGAGATAAACGACCAATCCCAATGAAATACGTCTCTTTTGAGAATGGCACAAAAGTAGCTCTTATCGCTATCAACTTATCATCAGAGGTTTTAGTTTAACTAGCGATATATCTGAGCCTATTTGGGCTGTTGTTATTTGATTGTCAATGAAGTTGAAAATACATAGTATTCGTCTAAATGATGTGTGTAAACCAACAAAAACACATTGAAAGTGTTATGAAATATATATATTATTATGTAAAATAGGTAATAGCGTATTAATAGTATTACTAGCTGGTGCAGAAACCGGATACACCTGGGGAATACAACAGCTGGTTGTGTGTTGGATTCTGTGGTTAACCATTTGAACCACTTTGAATAATGAGCTTCTGTTTAAGTTATCATCTGATTAAATAAATGTCAGTCTCAATAAATATAACATTATACATTTTATTACTCCTGAGGTGGATAACTTTCAAACGAAAATCTCTTTTTCCTCCTGATAAATTAGTATACTAAATAAAATAAATTACTAAATAAATACTAAATTAATACTAATAAATACTAAATAAATTATTGATTCGTCCAGTATATTAGATAGTTAGAGGATTAGTGATGAATAAATCGGGGGTTTGTATATTATATGTTTAGATAATATTTATAACATGTTTATATTTATAATATATTTAGATTTTTAAACATAATACAAAGCCAATAAGTACTTTATTATTTGGCAAACTAAATTACAGATATATTTACTGTATATACCAAATAAGTTTTATTGATGTATAAGTTTTGCATTTTTATTTGAAAAAATAAAATAAACATGTATTAAGAAAAATTTGAACATTAATTGCAAAACGTTTACACATACACATAGTAACAAGTCAATAACCATGGAAAATGGGAGAAGTCTCATTAGGATATGACAAGTTGCAGCAATGTTACAGAAATAAATGTGTAAAATTTGATTTATCAGGACTCGTTAATAACCGGGAGATAAGCTTCGGCATTAAGTTAGTAAATTATTTGTAAACCTTTGGTTTTAGGTTGTTTTATCTAAAGAAATAGTTAATTGACGTTTGGTTTGGTTTAATGCAGTAGAATATAAACTGTTACCTCCATCTAGTTGATTAGGAGCAACTTTTGACCTCCATTCCGTGAGTTCTATGCTTGAGTAAACAATTTGTAAGACCTTCTAATCGTTAATGTTCTAAATCAGATTATTACACTATCAAACTTTGTTTGCCTTATAAATCAGGAGAAAATTTATTATGTGGTTAAGAAACCAAATATAATACTATTTTAATAATATCACATACTTTTTAGTTATTATTTACAATTATTATATAAAATTATTGTTTGATGAAAGAGATAAATCGTTAGGCTGTGAAGTTGAATCATTCCTACCACGACAAATTGAATTTCACGCCTGTCTGATCCGACACATAGCTTCTTACCAGCTCTCAATGGATTATTTTCCTACACTAATTATTAACCTTAAAGTCTCTCTTATTAAGGTCTCTTATAATTTTTTAAGTAATAAAGGTAACATTAGTTAGCATACATCAAATGTTTTTTGTTTTTTTTTTAATTAGAAAAGTAATTTCCAGTAACCATATTTAAATAAACATATTGACAAATATCGTGTCGATTACGAAGTGGTTAGGTACATGGTACCATACAAAATATTAATATTATGTATAACATATTGTAGTACCAAACTCTTCCACGTTTAAAGTTAATTTAGTATTCAACTTCTTGCACCAATCAGTAAAATATAAAACTGTTGTGGATTAAACTGTCAAAATCAAGAAATAAATTATATTAACTTCAAAGAAACTTAAAAAACGTGCACGGCTTATTACAAAATATGTGATTTATAATTTTTCTTAGTCTAAAAGATAAATGCTGGGTTTTTTAATATAATGTAACTCTTACACAAACTACTAATTGATTTATCTAGGAGATGAAAATATTAAAATTAGTTGAAGGAAAATATAGGTATGAAAGAGAGGTAAACTGAGTTCAATAAATAAATATCTAGAAAAGTACAAATAGATGTTGAAATTGTATAATTTTACAAATATTGTGGAATAGTATTGAAATTTGCAGGGACTGGTAGTCTTACACAAATCAATACAGGTTGTGTACAATGTGACTGAGCGAAACTAGCACTTGACACAGCGGAATGTCAAACTAGAAATACCAAAGCTGCATGCCACAATACGCGATGTGTGACGAAAGAAATGGTTGGTCCTGGATCATTTTCCGTTATGTTACAATGGCCTATAATCCAGTTTCCGAAGGGGCTGAAGTAAGTACAAAAATAATCAAATCACAGTACAATCAGGAATGACTGTTAGTGTCAACTTTTTTAAGATTCAGCTTATTAACGTCTATTACGTACTGTCATTGTTTTGCTTTGTTTTGTTTTGTTATTTGTTGTACTCTTTACTTGAAATTAGAGTAGCAAATACCAACGTTTTCCCTCATATTACCACTAAGGGTATTTCTAACACAACAAAATATTTTCAGGTGTCACCGCCCAAAATATGAACTAGTTATTAATTGTTATCAGTTTAACTGTAAAAATGTAATACACATAGGCCTAATAATGATAAATAATGGACTCACTTTAAGCAATTTTATTAATGTTGTTATATTGTTGACCAAACCGCCTTGCCTTAAGGTACAATCTGAGTCATTTTGGTTTAAAAGAATAATTACGTTAAAACGCTGTAAAAAGGGTACTGTAAATGATTCCTGTCAGAAATCCTTACACAAAATTGTTAGATGTTTTTATATGTATAATAAATTACAGGCAAACACATAAAATAGGAAGTATAACGACTCAAGTTGACTATGTTCAAAGATTGCACATGAAATCAAGTGTGCAAATTAAAAGAACCAGCATTATTCAATTTAAAGGTGTTATACAAATATAACTAGCTAAATCATTTGTTGTAACTTAATTTCGATTTTTCCGTCGAAGCATTTTATAGTCAATTACATAAAAGTTACTGTGATTGAATTAGGTTTATAATGCGATGCCAAGTTCAATTTAATCGGAACAAAGCCCACAGGTGACGTTTCTCACACGTTCGAAAGAAGACTCAGGTTCGACAAATCGCCCAATAACGGAAGTGACACACGGTAAGCTTCCAATCTCTCAAGCAAGATCTTATATATATGAATGTATGGAAACCATTTCAGCTTTTCCCAGGAGATTGTGACTAATGTTACGATACATTGGGTAAATTACAATGAATGTACCTTTTTTAAATAGGTATAATACTTTTAATGAGAATTTACAAACTAAATTAAATTTGTCCAAAGTTTATATAGAATAATTATTTAAGTAAATATATTATTACATTGATCGTTATCTTATAAAATACGTATATAAATTCTTCATAGCGTCAAACAACATTAAACTAACCATAAGTAGGTATACATAATTACAGAAAACACTTTGTTCACAAATTGTGTTCTCGAGGACCTGGTATGAGGTGAGAGATACAGTATACACATATCCCAGGAGGCCATCGTCCATCACTTCTCCCCAGCCTGTGGCATGCATCTATCATAGGTTCAGTCCCATCCTGGTCGTCTGCTCAATTAACATGTGGACAAAACTGAACTACATTAAAACTAGTTTTAATTTTGCTTCTATTTATGTAGGATTGCCTACATTTCCCTCACCGGGACTTCAAACTTATAAGTAAACACAGTTCTTTAGTTACCTAAATTGTATTTACAATATATTGTTAGAGCTGAAATTTAAAAAAGCGAATCCCATTTATAACCGCAGCAGCCTTTGATGACAATATATTTTCCTTATACATATTTTGAGAGGCGAGACCATAAAAATCTTGGTATATGATAATTGTAGTATGTTATTATATTCATATACTTGATATAATAATGAAATGTGGACAAGTATTGTCTTGTTTATCAAAGAACAACATTTAATTCTAGAAAGCTAATGATAATTGTAGTATGTTATTATATTCATATACTTGATATAATAATGAAATGTGGACAAGTACTTTCTTGTTTATCAAAGAACAACATTTAATACTAGAAAGTTAATTACAACCTTCATTATACATACCCAAATATATATTTATTACCTTTTTAAAAACATCGAATGACTTTACGAGTTCAATATTAAGGGCGATCTATAATGCAAAAAACAATATCTCTGGGTTAAGTGATAGTAACAGTCTTTTTATAGAAGTAGACAGGCATGAAATTAAATTTGTCACGATTGAAAGGAAATCCAACTCCTCAGCCTATACTATTAAGCTTGTTTATCTCTTTCTTCAACTTAAAGTTATATTTTTAAACATTAATAACCAACCAAATTTAGTTATTCAACTTGACAAAGTTTTACCCATTGATTTCTAATGGTAACTGATAGTAATAAAAATAAAAGTGGGATTATTTACTAAAATGAATGAATAATTATAGTACAACATTTTTTAAAATTGTAATATGAGTGATATAACTAATAATTGATATTAATTGTTTAAATAATATTAAATAGTTCTACTAATGTCCTACTAATGTATTATTTTATGAAGATGGATCTTTGTTATTTTATAGTAGCCTCTCACAAATATTGAACCACATATAAATGTCTGTATGTGTTGAATTTAAAAGTTTACAAAACATTTGTTTTCTTACAACAACAAAAACTCTATTTAACAATATCAATTTATTGCTTCTTCGCGATATTGTTAATTAACAATAACATTTAATGGGTTTATACCTTAAGTAAGATGGTTTCAAATGTTCATCAAATGACGGTTGTTTGTCAAATGTAAGTTTACCATACAACTATCGTGAGTTAAGTCGATTGATGAAAAAAAATTTATATTTTTATTTATTTGAAATAATTATTGTTGTATTACATTATTATAGTAAATATATACATGCATACATTGCTACATTGTGTTGTACATTGTTACTTGCTAATTCATTGTTTATCGGAGGGTTTTACGACTTTGAATGGTACATTCATCGTAAAATTTCGTTCTGTAATTTTTACGGAACAATCTTGTGCCATACAGTCCAGTTTAATCACGACCTAGCCTTTCTTTACGCCACAGTCCATCACGATCAGTAAACGTGCTAAACGGCGCGGCATGAGCGTTGGCTCTCGGGCGGTTTAAGTAGTGTAATATCTCGCCAGTATCGCTTCACATAATCTCCCCTCCCTGGTTGGAGACAGGGTTTACGACATGGGGATCTAGAACCTCGCCCCATCCAAGGTGAGACGACTTTATATTGTAATTACATTTTGTAGTAAATAATAGGTATAAAGTTAAGGCTACAAGATTATTTAAAACGCTGTTACAAAAAACTGATTTAAATAATACGAAAGAAATCTAAAATTACATTTATTTACTAAAAATACAAACATTCTTAAATAAAGTACTTATTGTAATTTTTTATTATTATTTATATCCGCTTATAAGCGTGTTTTGAAGTCTCCTTTTGTAATCTTTTTCAAACAAAACTTATTACAAACAGTGATCCTTTACAAAGTAAGTTTAATCAATCTTCCTCTATAAACTGCCACATGATTAAAATATCCTAAACCTTACAATTTGTAATTTAAATGTATAAATTAAATAAATTTTTTTTGTCTTATAACATTACATGAACCAATTAATTGTCAATAAAAGGGAATTATTAAAATATGCATTGATAAATAGTATTAGACGATTGTCTTTCATGATAAACTACAAAAATATGATTTTTTATTCAGTTGATTACTCTTTGAATTACCGAAACATTGAAGATTAATATAAAAACAATAAACATTCTATCAACTCACCCCTCAGAAGAAAAATTAGGTTTTCTGTTTGTAATCGTTGTCTTATTACTATAAAAATTGAAATACATGTTTAAGGCAACACAATTTTGTTCTAAAAATTCAAACACGAAGCAATGTGGATTTGGAGATCCCTCTGTCAACTTTGTATACTGAGGGTAAATTTAATTAAATGATGACGGAATTAAACGAACTTCCGGTATAACGCGTTTACACCGCTGATGAATTGACTTGTGCTAAAAGAGTTACCTCTAAAACTGATAGAATTTCTCACCATCATATCGTATGCATTACTGCTAATTTAAAATTTAAAGTTCACTTAGATATTAAAATAATTAAAACACTTGAATTATTCAATGAGAATTTCTAATTATAAGTTTATTTTATCTTCTTCATTGTAATATTACTACATTTGTTGTAGATTGATGGTTTAAAATGCATACAAATTAAAGGGAATAAAGGGTTTGGAATTTATCATACTAAAAAAGTAGTATTCTCCTATGTCCATACTATAATATATTATATATTATTAAGAAGATTTAAACTACTATACGATTAAATATTAATATTTTTCCGGTAAAATTATTTTGTATGATCTAATTGAATGTTAAAACATTTAAAATTACATTTGAAATATTAAAATTCACTAAACATTAAAATAATTGTAAACATTTAAACACAATACCGGTAATTAATTCCTTTATTGGATACATGAATGGCTTTTACTATTTGGTTTATTTACTAATTTAGCTTTTCTTAGAAGGGAATTTATATTTCCCTACCATTTCAAGGAAACTGGAGTAGTTTATTTCATTATATGTCTAAAATTGTTCATATAACGTTACGCAAAAAAAATCCTGTATTAGTAAACACAATTAAATCAATATAATTTTCACAATATAAATAATAGAAAAATAATATAAAAAGGAATTGCAATATTTTTGTTGATTTTTTAAGTGATTATATGGTGTTTATACGTTGAAGAAAAGTTATATTTTTTGTAGTTATTTACAGTTATTATGTACGGGTTTCGTTTTTGTGCTCCGACAAATATTGTACCACCAGTTTGTGTGTTCCATGAAAGAGAACAATTGTTTTTACAAGTTGTACGGATTGGGCCAATAAAGGGTTGACAGTCATGTCCCAAGGTCCCACAGCAATAATGTAGCGCCGCGACGTTGCGCCGCGCCTGTGGCGGGCCGGCAATACAGCCGCTATTTGTATTGTCTGTAACGGCGTTGACAATACGGCAGCTCTGCTTGTATTGTCTGTAACGGCATTGACAATACAACAGCTCTGTTTGTATTTCCTGCAGCGGCCTTGAAAATACAACAGTATTTATACGTTAATTTTATCCTATTAAAACAATCAGGCTTTTAAATAAATTTACATTAGCTCATATTTCATATTTAGTTATTTTTTGACAGCAAATACAAATATATGTGCATAAGCTTGATACACATGGTAATTGTTTTTGTAATTATATGTTGTTTTGCAGTAGTAGTTCTGTTTGACTTCTTATACTATTAGTTTGTTGAACTTGATTTTGAATACTCTTTACATTAATTTGATTGAACTTCTAATAGCCTTTATTGGCTTATAAAATCACTTATACAAATTGTAACTGCCAATATTATTTAGTCCCGATGGATTCCACTTCGAGGCTGTTTCACTCAAGAGACAGATATTAATGGCATTGGTCGTATATTATACTGTATAACGCAGGTGTTCGATATTGAAAGATAATTAATAGTTCCACAAGGCAGGCTTCTTTATGAAAATACCCAATGTAGCCTACTTGCTTGCTTGTCTGTAGTAAGCAAGTAAAACCATTGTTATGTTATGCACGTCATTAATAGTTTGCAGCATATACAAAATAGTATATTTTATATCTAAAATCAAGTTGCTTTGTACGTACTTATAAAGCAGCTATATTGGTTGCCTAAATGTCATCATAAAGGATCAAACTTTGATTATTTTTTGCGTATATTATCACACTGGAAATATTTATTGTATATAAATTTTTTCCTAGATTAACATACAAAATTATATTTTGCCCTCTAAACAGTAATGGATGTTGAAATAACGTTTTACTATTTTACTTTTCATCGAAGACACTTGCAAAGTTAGATTATTTTTAGCTATGATGGGAAAACGTTTAACAGTAATTTTATAAATGTAACTGTAATCAAACATGGAATTAAAAACTGGGAACTAGTATGTTGGTACATACCTAATGTTAATAAATCAAATACATTTACTTAATGCTCATAAAGGAGGGTTTAAATTCACCTAGATATATAGATAACTATATTCAATATAAAAGAAAATTCAATAAAACACAGGAGACGTCGAATAATTATTGTTAGATAATATTTTCAGAAATTCTGTATTTATTTATCTAAAGTACAAATAAAAAATATGGACAAAAGAGTAACATGGTCCAAGGATGCTCTCCACAAACCATGAGCAAATGAATTTGAACAGTTCACTTATTCTTTACAAGAGTAAAAGACTTCACTGCTAATCACTATACTGTACATAATTTAACCAACTGTAGATCGCTTCATGAAACAACTATCGAAGAAATGTTTTACAATATTCTTCAGATACATTCAGATAAACTGCACAGCAAAAAGTCCAAACAACCTATAAAATTAGTTTATTTGTAAAGAAAGAGTTCAAAAATTAGTGACCGAAAATATTTGTGCTCATTTTAAGCATGCCGTATTTGCTCACTTATATATATATATATATATATGTGCGTGTGTGTGTATTAAAATACAATTTTAAAATTTAATTCAGGTTTGGAAATAAGTAAACTTCGGATTTATGTACATAATTTCTAACCTAGATAATAATAAACGAATACATTAATTTATTAATGCAAATTTTTATTTAAATACATCCAAATATGACTATTTTGGGTTTAAAAGTGAATCGGGGATCCTGATTATATTGTAACGATCTCTATTATTTATATTTATTTCAAATGTTAAAACCAATAAAGTTATAATTCTTCAGCATATATAGTAACATAACTTGCAAGATGACCACGTTTATAAGTATCAACAAAAAATAATATATGAAAATGCCATCACCTAAACATATAAATATAGTATTCACAATTAATATGTAAACGAATGTTAAGTTTGAACCGTTTGTCATCCTATATCCGTCCGAATGCAATTAAACTTAGCATGGTCATTCAGGTTGCCCCTAAGTTTCTAGCCTTTAATCGAAATCTTACAGTTTGAAAAACCCAAACTGGATTTTGAAACCTTACGTAGTGTTTGGTTTTATGGTAACAATTTTCACCACTCGGAAAGGAAAGGGGCATTATAGGGAACCAAAAAAAACCTCGCAAACGAGGGTACCAGCTTATAACCAATAACGTAATCTAAAGTGCTGAAACAAAATATCAAAATAAATACTAAAGGGAACTTAACAACTATAGGAATTCAAAGAAACCGTTAAGATATATATTAATATATTACAATGTGGTTATTAAGTTCGTCTCAATAAAGAAGAATTTTCATTTAATCTTTTTATATTTTAATTTGAAATCAATAAATCGTATTAAAAACTCTAGGGATCAGTAATAAAATAAAAATATATTTCGTAAAATGTGATATTTGAAGAATATACAGAACAATAAAAAAGAAGTTCAATCAAATATAGTGAAGCGAACAACTATTAAATCAATTTATTGAGGTTGAAATTACGTTTTGCCCTATCGTCTTATCTAAGTTGTGCCAATTTTCTGAAACTATTTTATCTTTTAACCTAGTTTATTTGTAATAAAATCAAGATAATATAAAAGACAGGTTACTTGGTCTACATAAGTATCAAGTTTATACAGCTGTATTAAATACATCGTGTTTTAATGTAGGATACTAAAATCTACTACTTCCTGCAAGTTAATGTATGAAGTTGTTTATTAGTAGTTATACAATGAAATAGAATCTTTTAGAGAATTAAAACACGAAAGACTATGTTGTTAAACTTTTGATTGTTAGACTGGTGCAACAAGTTTGTAAATGATAACTCTAAAGCAATGATTATTTTAAACCCGAGATAAATAAATGTTATCGATTTCCCGTATAAGGTCGTTAATACGGAAGACATGTTAGCACAGACAAAAATCCTGTTATATAAAACGCGGGTTAACAGTTTACTCACTGAATGTGTAATGTTGAATATCAATTTATTAATTTTCTGTTCGATGCCGCTATATGCTAATACTCACCCATGTTATAATGTATAAATATCTGTGTTTAGTTATTTACCTGCAAGATGAGACTTAACCTGTGGAATCCGAAAAGATGTCTCTTTGTACTGAACTAAGGCTAATAAACAACAGTAGTACCCCCTAAGAATTAGTTTTTTTATTGGTAATGGTAATTGTGATAGCTTGGAGTTGAAACTGCGACTAATACTTAGTCTAAATATTTATATTGTTGATAATTCCTGCTTTACACAATCTGCCATAAAATAATATAAACAAAATATTTAGTTTTCTACTTAGAAATAAGACTTTCCTATCTATTATACTTATTTTAGCGAATTTCCCCTAAAGGAAATAAGCTATTAACGTAGCCGGCATGGGCTATTACCTAGGCTAGGGACCATGATAACTTTTCGTTTTGAGGTCCCCAGATGCCAAAACACCATTCGTTCAAAACTGTAAATATATAATATATATGTATATGTATGAGTGTGTGTGTGTGTGTGTGTGTGTGTGTGTGTGTGTGTGTGTGTGTGTGTGTGTGTGTGTGTGTGTGTGTGTGTGTGTCCGTGGGTGCGACAACTCTCGTAAAAATTGTCCGATTGTGATGAAATTTGGTACTAACATGTAAAGTAGCAGTTATGACTTTTAAGTTCAAAATCGAGCCAGATCGCTTTATCCGAAGGGGTATGTTGGGGGGTTTTGTACCCCAAAAATGGAGGTTTTGAGTTTTTTACACATAATGTTTTAGTAAATCCAATTTTAGTTTTTACCATTAAATTCAGCTAAAACACCAAATAATTTACTTAGACTGGTAAGAGAATCAACTGAACTGGCTTGTCTGTGACCAAAATAACTCGAGAACACCTCCACAGTTAAACTTCAAATTTTCCAGATTAACTTATCACGTCAAAATCTCGATCGATTTCGTTACTCAGATAATTTCGTTCAGTATTAATAAAATTATCTTAAAACCGAATTTATTTTTTTCTCCATAAGAATAACATTGTAAGCCATTTTAGTGGTACTTGAATCGTTAAAATTTAGCTGACGTCTATGTTTCAACCACAGAGTAACAATAGTTAGTTTACTAGAGTATACTTTGTTATACTGGATAACAAAAGGTTTTTACCAACAAAAACACACAAGAGAGATAATTCGAAGTATATTTTTAAGTTGAGAGCATATTTATTATTTTATAAAATTATTAGGTGTACGTTTAAAAAAAAATAGCCATTCAATTAATTTCCCTTAGTATGCCTACTCTGTGTAAATATCGTGTCATCGGAGGTGACGATTGTAACAGTGGCAGACGATGCGTGTGGCAGATCGAAAAAATCAAAATAACTTTTCAAAATAGATGACTGTAGATACTAAGATATTAACTTAACTTATAAATTAGTTTGTTTTATTACATTGTCTTAGACAATGGAAATATTGTGATTGTTGTGTGTAAAATGTATACAACCCTCAATTGTCTACAAAACTTTCATGAAGTTAGTCGCAGTAAGCAAAAAACCTTAAAATTGATTTTGTAGGACAATTATCTCATAGGTTATATTTTCACTAAATTAATAATAACAATTGTCTACATTACCTAAAATACATTACCAGTAATGTAGTAGGTAACCACAATAAAAGCTATAATTAATCTAACCAAACAGCCTTTTATGGAAGGTTATCTTGAATGATTTAACATAGCCTAGGGTTGGATTACAGTAAGAGTAAGCCGACATTAAACTGGTAATAAAACTGTTGTAAAATATTTTAAACACATTACCAGGAATGTTGTAGCGAACCAAAACAAAAGATTTAAACTATTCTAACCAAACTAACCTTTTTATACAGGTTATCTGAAATGATTTGACATATCCTAGGTTTGTATTATAGTGAGCTGTTTTTATCATAAACTTGGACCTACGGCTGTAACATGTAGGCCTATACACTTAGGCTACTTGCCATTTTAAAAGTTTCATATACAGTCTTGGACCAACCCATGTTCATAGAATTTAATTTCATGATAGCTTAGGGGGGCTATTGAAACAATATATTGAAATCTCATTTTGTAAAATACAACTGTTGTAAAATACTTTAAACACATTACCAGGAATGTTGTAGCGAACCAAAACAAAAGCTTTAAACTATTCCAACCAAACCAAGTCCTTTATACAGGTTATCTGAAACGATTTGACATACCCTAGGTTTGGATTATAGTGAGCTGTTTTCATCATAAACTTGGACCTATAGCTATGACATGTAGGCATATACACTACCATTAGGCTACTTTCCATTTTAAAAGTTTCATGTACGGACTTGGACCAACCCAACTTTATAGCATTTAATTTCATGATAGCCTAGGCTATTGAAACAATATATTGAAATCTCATCTTGTCATCTAAATAACTGGACCCGACGACTTATTGTTAATCCTTAAGGATATTTTGCCTTGGCCTATAGAAATAGTTAACATTATTAGTTCATTTAGGAAACTCGCTTTTCTCTTAAAAGTTAAATTAACTACACTGCTAAAGTTACTGCTTAGCTCAAAATACTCTGTTTGTTCTAAGATAACGCACCCATTCCAATCCTAACAACAAAACATGCCTGAAATCTTCAATTTATTTTAAAAATAAATAAATTTACGGATTTATACAACATTTATTTTGATATAAACAAGTGATAAATGTATGAATGTTTTTCTACGGATAAAATGTTAGGTCGGCGACGGGATCCAAACCTGCGACCTTACGCTCTAAGAGTCAGTGCGATACCCACTCAGCTACCGCGATAAGTGGTTTTTAGGGGAGAAGTGAGTAAAACTTTAGCTATATAGACATAAAACCCGGATTATGGTGGCAGTTAAATGATAACGGAATGTATTCTGATGATGTTACACAAATCAGATATTGAATTTTTTATGAGACTCGATTTAAGTTTGATCATGTGTTTCAATTATCCTTATACGCGAGGAATGAGCGTACACCTAGTGTTATTGTTATGGAGAATAAGAAAAATTGTATATCTTGACTATCCATCAACTTATCCTGAAGAAACTTGGAATATTGCTTCATACTGTTTTGGTCTATTGATATTTTCACGAAAAATTATTTGTTTAGCAAATTCTTGTAGCAGAAAACCTGCGTACCTAGTCTCCATGTTATTGTAATAGAGAATAAGGAAAATTGTACTTATTATGAACATAAATTAATAAAATTGTGCATGTGGCTTCACCTAGTTGAGTTATAAAAAAAGATGCATTAAAACCAATTTTTGTTTACCTTGTTTCATCAAACCTGCATCCTCAGACGCCATATAATTCTTATGGAGAACAATTAAAATGTTAACATTCAAAAATACATATTATATAGTATTGTTATATGACCCTAACCGTTACATATATTAAACGAAAAGCAGGGTTAATTGAACTGAATGTAATTAAACAAATGAATCCTGGATTTGCCTACTTTTAATGGAAATTTAGTTTATTGTTTCATTAAATGTAATATATTTCAACTAATTTAACTCTTCTGAGGCATGATATTTCGATTATTATAATTTTCAGCAAAAATATTAACTTGAAGCTGCAATTCCAATTTTTTCGTGAGACCAAAAAAAGACCCAAAAGAAAATAGGTAGTGAAAAGGGAACATTGTTTTGCTAAGTTGTACGGATTGGTACAATGAAGGGATGACAGCCGAGTCCCAGAGTCCCACAACAATAACGTTACACCACCGCGTCGGTCCCTTGGAGTGCTGGTAACGCAACAGCTGAGAGCATTGTTTGCGACCATGAGTAATCAGCAAGATATTTGTTGGTAGTGTTTAATATTTGGATAACTATCAACGATGTGATGAGCCAAGTTTCTATTCTAAGAAAACTAATTATTATTATTATTCTTAACCCTCAACATCCCTCACTATATACTAGGAGTACGCTCTAATGTCGCGTAAGAGGATGAACGAAGAGTTAAATTACTACCATATTTTGATAGTTAAATGACACTTGAGCAGTTTAATATAGTGAATTGCATGATAAAATATTGACTTTTAGCGAATTTACTGTATAGGGAAGAAGCTATTACCGTAGGTCTCATGGTAAGACTTAAGCCCGAGGCCATGATACTTTTTGTTTTGAGGTCCCCAGATGCCAAAAACACAATTCGTTCAAATTTATATACATATGTGTGTGTGTGTCTGCGAATGCGATAACTTGAGTAAAAAATGTCCAATTCCGATTAAATGTGTAAAGTGACATTCATGACCTTAACTTCAAAAACCAGAAAAATCTGACCATGGGAAGGGGAGTTTATGGGGTTTATAAATTTTCCAAAAATAATTTTTTTGCATTGTTTACCCTAACATTTGTAAAACACTCAATTTTTGTTTTGACCATTTTATAGAGCTAAAAAAATAAAATAAATAATATAGTATTTTGAATTATTAACCTAGGTTAAGTGGTTACCGAGAAAATCCAAAAAACCTGCTCATAAAATCTCTCATGTTAATCTTTTGGGAAAAAGGTTTTAGCGAATTTCTCCTGTAGGGAAGAAGCTATTACCGTAGATCTCATGGTAAGACTTAAGCCCGAGACCATGATAACTTTTTGTTTTGAGGCCCCCAGATGAAAAAACATAACTAATTAAAATTTATACATATATGTAAATATATATATAACCGTATATGTGATAACTTAAGTAAAAAAACGTCTGATTTCGACGATATTTGGCTCAAATGTGTAAAATGACATTTATGACTTAAAGTTAGAAAACCAGAAATGTCGGACTATGGGAAGGGGGGTTTATGTGGGTTTAAAATTGTCCAAAAATCAGTGTTTGGGTTTATGTGGGTTTAAAATTGTCCAAAAATCAGTTTTTTTTTGCATTTTTCACCCTAAAACTTTTTAAAACTTAATTTTGGGTTAAACCATGTTATAGAGCTTAAGAAAACAAATAATATAGTATTTAAAATCATTAACCTAGGTTAAGTGATCCCAAAAAATCTAGGGAGAAAATCCAAAAAACCTACTGACAAAATCTCCCATATTAATCTTATGGGGAAAAGGTTTTTGGCTGTTCCTCAGTTAATTTTAATGTAAACTTCACATTTGCTTTTACCAATCAACTCAGCTCCACAAAACAATCATTTTGGTATTTAAATTGTGATGCTACGTCCAACCGTTGTAGAGATATTCAAAGTGCTAAACACAGTACGTTGTCGAATGTTTATGCTTATGGAGAATAAATAAAATTTGTTTTCTCCATTATTTATGAATGTATATTGATGAAACTTGGTAGTGGCTTCACGTTGTATTGGTATATTGATATTTGCACCAAAATAATATTTTTTGTTGATTATCCCTGTAGCAGCAAACCTGTGTCTCAGCTCTAATGTTATTCTTATGGAGAATAAATAAAATGCCATAGATAACTTATTTACTTAAGTATTTTTATAAAACTTGGTAAGTGGCTTTATGTGGTAGTGAGAAACATATGCATGCATTGGAAATTCTTTGAGTACACAGGTTTGCTGCGACGGGGGTATTTGGCTTTTCTCAGTTCATTTTTAATGTAAATTTCACATTTGCTTTTACCAATCAGTTCAGCTCTACAAAACAATCATTTTGGTTTTAGCGAATTTTCCCTACAGGGAAGAAGCTATTACCGTAGTCGGCATGGTAAGACCTAGCCCCGGGACCATGATAACTTTTCGTTTTGAGGTCCCGAGACCCCAAAAACACCGTTTGTTCAAAACTGTATATATATATATATATATATATATATATATATATATGTCCGAAGGCACGATAATTCTCGTAAAAATGATACGATTTTGATGAAATTTGGTATAAACGTGTAAAGCAACAATTATGACTTAAAGTTCGAAAACCAGCCAGATCGCTCCATCCGAAGGGGTATTTTGGGGGGGTTTTGTACGCCAAAAATGTTTTTTTTTTTGAATTTTTTACATATAATTTTGGAAATAGTAAAATATTATTTTTTACCATTGGATTCAGCTTAAAAAACACCCACAATTTGGTATTTTGATCATTCCTCTACGTCAATTGGTTACCGAGATATTGAAAGTGTTAAACACAGTACGTTGTCTAATATTATTCTTATGGAGGAAAATACAAATTTTATATCTCGCTTATTTATGAACGTATATTGACGAAACTTGGTATAAGGCTTCATCTGGTTGTGGTTTATTGATATTTGCTCAAAAAACAATTTCCTGCCAAAGGCTTCCGTTGCAGCAAACCTGAATACTCAGCCCCATGTCATTCTTATGGAGAATAATTAAATGCTATGTCTTCCTTAATTATGAACATAAATGAATGAAAACTGGTATATGACTTAACCTAACTGAGTTATATTGATATAGCATAAAAACACATTTTTTGTATTCCTTGTTGCAGCAAACCTGTGTACTCAGCCCCAATGTTATTCTTACAAGAGAATAATTAAAATTATAGCCTATATACCGCTTATTTGTGAATATATTTTTATGAACCTTGGTAAGTGGCTTTATGTAGTCTTAAGATTTATATCTCCATTGGAAATTCGCTGAGTATGCAGGTTTGCTGCGACGGGGGTATTTAGATTGTGATGCTACTTCCAACCGTTGTAAAGATATTCAAAGTGCTAAACACAGTGCATTGTCCAATGCTAATCCTTATGGAGAATAAATAACATTTGTTATCTCCATCATTTATGAATGTATATTGATGAAACTTGGTATGTGGCTTCACGTTGTATTGGTATATTGATATTTGCACAAACAAATAATTTTTGTTATTATTTATTGATTAGCAACAAACTTGCATACTCAGCCCTAATATTATTCTTATGGGGAATAAATAAAGTTTTATATCTCCCTTGATTAAGAACATAAATTAATTAAACTTAGTATGTAGCTTCACCTGGTTGAGTTATATTGATAACTGGCCAAAAACATATTTCTTCTTTTTTTGCAGCAAACCTGCGTCTCAGCCCTAATGTTATTCTTATGGAGAATAAATAAAATGCCATAGATCACTTATTTACTTATGTATTTTTATGAAACTTGGTAAGTGGCTTCATGTGGTAGTGAGAAACAAATGCATGCATTGGAAATTTGCTGAGTACGCAGGTTTTCTGCGACGGGGGTATTTGGCTTTTCCTCAGTTCATTTTAATGTAAACTTCACACTTGCTTTTACCAGTCAGTTCAGCTCTACAAAACAATCATTTTGGTTTTTAGATTGTGATTCTACGTCTAACCGTTGCAGAGATATTCAAGGTGCTAAACACAGTACATTGCCCTATGTTTTCCTTATGGAGAATAAATAAAATTTGATATCTCGATTATTTATGAATGTATATTGGTGAAACTTGGTATGTGGCTTCACGTAGTACTGGTATATTGATATTTGCACAAAAATTTATTTTTTTGTTGACTATCCCCGTAGCAGCTAACCTGCATACTCAGCCCTAATGTTATTCTTATGGAGAATAAGTTAAGTTTTATATCTCCCTTAATTATGATGATAAATTAATAAAACTTTGTATGCAGCTTCAACTGGTTAAGTTATTTTGACAATTGCATAAAAACATAAATTTTGTGTTCCTTGTAGCAGCAAACCTGCGTACTCAGCCCTAATGTTATGGAGAATGAATAAAATCCTATAGATCACTTATTTATTCATGGATTTTTATGAAACTTGGTAAGTAGCTTATGTGGTAGTGAGAAACATATGCATTATGCATGCATTAGAAATTCGCTGAGTACGCAGATTTGCTGCGACGGGGTATTTGAATTATTCATAATCATATTATAGTAAAGTATAAAAGAAACAAAATGAGGTGTAATAAACATTTAAATGATGTATCAAATAAATATCATAAAATCATGCAGTTGTCTGTAAAGGATATCAACAATAATTTTCAAATCTTATAATACACTTTAGAGGAAGTAGCACTTTGTAGCAGTAATTCAGAAAGCTACATCATATTTTGATATTACAGTAGGGTCTTATCTGTGTATAGTATTGCTCATTAGCGTGCATTTTAATAAAAATTGCATACTAAAAGAGTAGAAATATTGTGTTATTGTTTTATATTTTAAATCAGGAGTTCTGAGTGAACAATTTTAAACTATTATATTGTGAAGTGGAAATATATCTTTATATTTAAATTAAACAAATATATTCATAATATAAATTGAAGTCTCTCTCCGCGTCTGAATGTTTATCTGTTACCTCCTCCTAAACCACTCATCCGATTTCGATAAAACATTGCATGGTCATTCAGGTTAACCCTGGGAAGCCACTAATCAAAGTCCTAGAACTATAGGGCTTTGCCCCACTGGACTTCAATGTTACCATGCTAATCATATGAAAGAAAATTTTGTTATGTTTTTTACAGGTAACTACTATAAAATGTTGTAAAAACCTGTCTATTTATTTAGGTAGCAAGCTGTAATGTAAATAGTATCAATTTTTTTAGTGTCAAAACAAATCAGGACGGAAAACATAATCTCTCTCTAAATTACTTTTGGTTTCTTTTTACTTTAAGCGCTCCTTAACCATACATCGAATTGCGGTGAAACATTGCATAGTGATCCAGGTAACCCTAGGAAGGTTTATAGCCATTTTCTTAAAACCTAGTGCTTTGCCCCACTGGACTCGCTTGGAAATCCTATGGTCATTAGGGATCCTCTTGAGCGGTAGCAATGTACCTAATATATCAGAGTCAAACATAAGTCTAATCATGTTCTGCAAATGTTTTAGGGCTCTGCCTTCTGGAAATTTAAAATACCTATTCCAACCAGCTTACTACTGCTGCTACTACTGGACTGAGGGGTAAAATTCAGTAGAAAGAAAGCTGAGAGGTTAACGTCAGACATAAACCTACTCCTCATAATATAATACTTAGCCCCACTGGAATATGATACCTGGTAAAATGATTACCCCATAAATTTAATATTTTGTTTTGTAAATTCCAATACATTGTTAAACATTGCCACGGAATAAAAAATAAATAAATAAATAAATATACTCATGTCAAACATTATACACCAATGACCCGGAGCTGAAGGAGCTGAAATTTGTTAGAAAAATAGATAATACACCAGAATCAAAATACACATTCCCTAAATCCAAAGACCCTTTGGGGACTCGCCCCACTGGTACTTCACGCTATGTTTACCATCTTGCACCTACTACTGGAATGATGAAGCCGAAGGTCAGTAGGATGATGGCTAAAGCACTCAAAGCAGGATGGACAGACTTACTCCAAATGCATTTTTTGTAGGGTCCCACCCAACAGGCCTTTATTATTCCCATATTCTAATTATCGCTCACCCAACTACAGAAAAAAGAAAGCTGAAATTTGAATCAAACGTTGTCCTCCCACATATAATTTGCACCCGTGCAAAGCCAGGCTTGGTCGGGTAGTATACTATAAGGGAAAACTTTGAGTGCTTGAAAGAATTACAAAAATCACGTTTAAAAAAGAACGTGGCAAAAGAGAAATAAACTAACAATAACTGCTTTAAATATTTAATTCTCAAACAGTATTTTATTATTCCAGAACTAAGTTTTAGGGGCCGTGCATATATTATGTCACGCCTTCCTGGGGGGTGGGTGGGGGGTGCGGCACATCGTGACAGAACGTGACACGTGGGAGGGGGGGGAGGTTACGGGCTGTGTGACATGTCACTGTTAAAGTATGCAAAATCGCCAGTTACAGAGACGAAATACCGCAATCCAATACTTAAAAATTAATGTGTGACGTGACATGGGGGAGGGGAGGAGTAATGAGCAGCGTGACAGAGCGTGATAAAGGGCGGGAGGGGGTCAAAAAGGGCTGAATATAGCGTGACGTAATTTATGCATGGTCCCTTATATGAACATTAAATATTGGACATAAATCATTTCAAATTGTGTTTTTTGCAGTTAAGCCATATTTCTCTTAATAAACCATCGGAACGAATAACTGAGCTATCATGGTGAAGATACTTTTACCATTAAATGTGTAAAATAAAGAATTCAAAACCACAAAAATTACAACATAAATGGGCGATTCTCACTTATTTTGAATGTACTGGTAGCACCATCTTAGAAAGACACGTTCAAATAACTTAAAACAGGTGTGTCAATGGAAGTTGTAGTACTGGACAACTAAATTGATAACAAATATATTTACAAACAAGTCTTGCCAATAGGCCTATGCAAATAAAATTAAGAAGAAAAGACAAACTTGTAACCACCCTCCTTGGGACTGAGCCCTGGGTCAGATAACTGAAAGGTTGGTTAAAACAAATAATGTTTGAATAATTTGTCATATTAAGCACTAAAATTATAAAAGTCAAACGACAGTTAAAAAAAGTGTATAAAAACATGTACCAAGATCCAACTATGGAATACTTGCTATGGAAATATATGATCGACTTTGTGGTCTGATCCTTTTTTACGGTGCAGTATCAGGAATACGGCTGCGGCGGCAGATGAGAGTTAACTTATTTCCTGGAAATAAGAAGGCGGTTAATACGATGGAAGTTTAAAGTAAGGACGGTTAAAAGAGGTCTACTGTAATCAAATGAGCTCACAAAGTGAGCGAGACCTCATACCTGACTTCAATGCTTCTACAGCTAACGAAGTGATTCAAACTGGAGTGTCTTATGCACGATAACTACCGCGTCCAAATCATAAAAAGTTTTAAAAAAAGGAAAATGACCGCATATCACATCTTTTAAGCATATGGAACTTACTAAATCACTTTCGTGTAACATTTTGTCAAATTATTTTTTTACAAAGGTATCTTCAGACAAATATTAGTTGCACTCTGCTAAAAAGAATTAATGTTCGCACACACATTTAATAATAAATAATATCAAGTTCAGTAGTAATACACTTCACAATCTAGCCAAATGTATTAGGTGAGCGACTCGCATTGTAATTTGACATTGTAAATAATCAATTGGAATAACATGAGCGGAGTCGGACTAAGTTACACATCCACTGACTCGCGTTCATCTTTGCTCGCCTATACTCGGCCAAAGTGGGAAGATGGCATCCCAGGTATGGTCCCCGGGTCAAATCGGATTGTGTTTCTTTATTTTAATTATGTTTTACATTAATTGTTTAACGCTACTTTGGTTTGTATGTACACCAAACGATTTGTAATAGCCTGTGTTAATTTAGTTATTTTGGAGTTTTCAAAACAATTTACAGGCATGGTTGGTTGGTGGGAATGTGTATGAGTGCTTATACCTATGTTAAATACCTTACCGAACTCAACGTTACTTAACGTAATAAGCACACATGTCAAACCCACCAATCACACACCAGAATTTATTTCCATTTGCTTTTTACCCCTAATTAGGTTAGGTTTGAATGTGCTATCAGAACTAAATAGGCCTAAGAGTATTCCAGTCAGGCATTTTTTACTTAATTTTATAAAAAACCCAATAATTCGGTTTACGTTAATTAAGTTTGGTTACGTTTTATGTTTAGATATTGAATAGGGCCTATATACTACAAAATAAACATAGGCTACTTTAATTTTTTTGTCAGTGGTATCTAGTGCATTTAACAAAATTAACAGCCAAAAAAGCCATGGTATCAAAGGAAAAGATCCGAATATTTGCTTTCATCAGATGGTTAAGAATAAGTATAGCCTATTAACGTTTGTTAAACAGCCAAAATTACCCGTCACGAATAAACACACCAGATTGGAGAGAGGATTTTCTTGACTAATGCAGGGTGGTGTGAACTTTAAAATTCCAGGAGAACGGAAGGGTACACTTTCAAAAGCGGAACAATACTCAAAGCCGAATAAATTCATTGATATATTGATTAGATCGACTGTAAAATATTTTATCATCTGTATGTTAGTTATAACATAATATTTGTTTTTTAGATTGTTTTTAAAATAAACTTAAAATAAAAATGAAATAAACCTTACCTGAATGAACAAAATAATTGATTTACAAAGCATAAAACTAAAAAACTAAACAAATTTAAAAGGTTTCTAGGAAATAGCTTTCTGGTATACAGTAGCATGTAAAAGAATACCCCCGTTGCAGCAAACCTGCATACTCAGCGAATTTCCAATGAATATATAACATAACACATTAAAACACTTATCAGGATTCATAAGAAATATAGGTACTTTGGTATTATACGGATGCCACCCTTATACAGCGCGCTGCGGCAGTTATGTTAGGATGGGTTATCATAAAAATGATTGTAGGACTTTCCTTGTTTCGTTACGAATCGAATGATACATGATGAGTCATACTTCAGGCCGCTAAACCCCCTCCAAATAGGCCAAGGTCAGGTCGTTGACCGGAGCGCGCGCATCACCTGTCACCGCCTGTATCTGGGTCAGTGTCATGAGTGATTTATTGCCGTCACTACGTTACATTTGTTTTCATAATGAGTGACGTTCTTTTGGTGTGGGATTTACGTCGAAATGAAGAGGAAAGCGTACGTATTTTTATGATAACCCATCCTAACATAACTGCCGCAGCGCGCTGTATATTTGGCAGAGTACATATGGCGATCGGGTGTGGCTGCTAGCGGTGGCGACGCATTCAACACGATCCTAGCGGACATCGCTGTCTTTTGGGAGGCACAACACAAAGACCGCTCATCAGAATGATGTAAAGTTTGTACAGTAAGTCAATAAAAGTACGTTTTTTTGAATTATGTAGTTATCCTTTGTATCCGGTAAAAATTAACCTCCAAAAATAGTGGCATCCGTATAATACCAAAGTACTGAAATATATTCACAAACAAGCGATATTTGAAATATTAATTATTCTCCATAACAATACCATTGGGGATGAGTACACAGGTCTGCTGCAACAAGGCACACAAAATAATGGGTTTTTATGCAAATATCAATAGAACTCATCTTAGTGAAGTCACATACCAAGTTTCATCCATATACATTCATAAATAAGCGATATATAACATTTTAAGTATTTTCCATAAGAATAACATGGGGACCAAGTACCTAGGTTTGCTGCTACAGGAACCATAGGCGAAAAATTGTTTTTTTGTGCAAACAACAATAAAACACAACCAGATCAAGCCATATACCAAATTTTGCCAGTTTATGTTCATAAATAAGCGAGATATAAAATTTTTCATTTTCTCCATAATAATAACATTAGACAACGTACTGTGTTTAGCACTTTCAATATCTCGGTAACCAATTGACGTAGAGCAATGATGAAAATACCAAATTGTTTGTTTTTTTAAGCTGAATTCAATGGTATAAATAAAAATTTGATTTAAATTAAAATTACATCTGAAAACCCCAAAAAACACATTTTTGGGGTACTCCCCAAAAACCCCCCTTCGGATGGTGCGATTCATCTGGTTTTCGAACTCGTTCAAATAAATGGTACTTTACACATTTGTACCAAATTTCATTAACATCGGACCTTTTTTACGAGAGTTATCGTGCTTACGGACACATATATATATATATACATATATAAAAATTTGAACGAATGGTGTTTTTGGCATCTGGGGACCTCAAAATGAAAAGTTATCATGGTCTCGGGCTTAAGTCTTACCATGAGACCTACGGTAATAGCTTCTTCCCTATAGGGGAAATTCGCTAAAAATTGAACGAATGGTGAGTAGGAGACGCGGTCTTTAAGCGCTAACATGGTTTTCTTATGAGAAAACGTGTAGCCAACCTAAATGAATTGCAAAACAAAAAACATGACCTACATACCAGTGGTACCAACTGTAGTTATATATATAAAGATGTATAACAAGGTAGTTATATATATAATTATGTATAATAAGGTTTTATATATATAACAAGGTAGTTATGTCACGCTTGTAACGTAAGACACAAAATACCTGCAGTATTATAATGTAAGAGAGAGCAGCCCGCATCGCCGGGTCGCGGTTGAGCGATCAAGCTTATCGCCTGACACAGATAAAATCGGGACAACGATGCCCCAGTGGCCTCGCGTCGACTCGTGGCATTAATACTAGTGATCAATCAGTGACATCTGGTTATGGAACAGCCGAGTGACTATCGTATGGTTACTATCATAGTTGAGCGTTCCTTACGCAACTGTGTGACTCTACTCAGCCGATTCCAACCAGCAACTTCAGTCCGTATCAGGCACTGGACCACAACACACACCAGGTAAGTAAAAAATCATTTTTAAAAAGCAACATTTATTTATTTATTTCTTACGTTGTAATACAGAATTAAACACTTAAGCTGAACTGTTATTAAAACTTAGTAAAATGTATTAAATTGCAAATTGTGTAGGCTTCAAAAAATGTCTATAGCTTAAATAGGTTTTTTTCTTTAACAATTCAAGACTTACTTTAATACAATATTATACAGGGAAACAATGTGGGACTTTAAACTGCCTTAGGACTTAGAAAAATAATTTTAAAATACATATCAAACACTTTGGGACGTATTAAATTTATTTTATGCTTTTGAACAATTCGAGACTTACTTTAATACAATATTGTGTAGGCTTCAAAAAAATGTCTATAGCTTAAATAGGTTTTTTCTTTAACAATTCAAGACTTACTTTAATACAATATTATACAGGGAAACAATGTGGGACTTAGAAAAAATAATTTTAATTTACTTTAATACAATATTATACAGGGAAACAATGTGGGACTTTAAACTGCCTTAGGACTTAGAAAAATAATTTTAAAATACATATCAAACACTTTGGGACGTATTAAATTTATTTTATGCTTTTGAACAATTCGAGACTTACTTTAATACAATATTGTGTAGGCTTCAAAAAAATGTCTATAGCTTAAATAGGTTTTTTCTTTAACAATTCAAGACTTACTTTAATACAATATTATACAGGGAAACAATGTGGGACTTAGAAAAAATAATTTTAATTTACTTTAATACAATATTATACAGGGAAACAATGTGGGACTTTAAACTGCCTTAGGACTTAGAAAAATAATTTTAAAATACATATCAAACACTTTGGGACGTATTAAATTTATTTTATGCTTTTGAACAATTCGAGACTTACTTTAATACAATATTGTGTAGGCTTAAAAAAAATGTCTATAGCTTAAATAGGTTTTTTTCTTTAACAATTCAAGACTTACTTTAATACAATATTATACAGGGAAACAATAATTTACAAATTTACAATAATTTAAAAAAATACAACATTAAAAAAAAACCTAATAATTAAAAAACAACCTCGTGCGGCTGTTAACGACAGTCCTGCAAAAGGGGCAGCAGGTGACCCGGCGACTACAAGCCGGGCACAATGCATGCCCACAGGGGTGGAGGGCTACAGTTGGGAGTGCACTTATACATATTTGGCACACAATGTACCTCGGCTGTTCTGTAGGAGGAGGCGTGCCACGGATAATAAGATTATCCATCCTCCTGTCATTATAGGTGAGGATCCTCTCCATGGTGGCACGGAGCTCCTCCCACACAGCCGGAGCGATCTCCCGGATTTGGTTGATCTCCGTGTCCTCCAAGGCGTTCCGTGACAACGTCAGCGCTTCAGCCAGCTCTGTCCGGACGGCCGCGATCCGGTTGACGATGCCCGGAACATCCTCGGTGGTGTTTGTCCCACGCTCCTGAAAACCACATCAGGTAAGAATCTATTCGTAAAGTTAATTATTATCTTGTCCCACGCTCCTGAAAACCACATCAGGTAAGAATCTATTTTAAAGTTAATTATTGTCCTATATCTTACCATTTCAAAAAGCCGCATCCTCATCCGTAACAAGCCTTCCTCAAAGCGATAGACGGCGCAATCGGCAGGGGGGTTGACCGCGGGCATTCGTTCCTCACACCTTAAATTCTGAAACATTACAAATTAAATATAATACAAGTTTACAAAACAAAAAAAATAAACCCTAACCCCGATAAAGATACTTACAATAGGTTCCACGCGTCTTGACGGTCCCGCTACCTCCCTTGCACCAGTGCTCGGCCTGTCTACCCTCTCCTCCAAGGCAGCAATGTGGACCTCAGGTATTGACTTAAAAAAACAAAATATCAATTATCACACGGACAAACACACACACACACACACACACACACACACACACACACACACACACACACAGTAAAAAATACAACAGTATAACAAAATAAAAATTACCAAAAGTCTGGGAGCTCTCGAGCCCGAGGGAAAGGCGAATACGTCCCCCTCCACCCTTGCACCAACCTCGTCCCGATCAGCAAACGGAATTGCAGGCACCGCCCTAATCCCAGTTACGTTCTGACCCTGTAAATAATGTTTATATTATTATTATAGCTAAAACCTAAAATGTATATCAAACATACGCAACCGTTAAACCTTATTACTTACAAGATTATTCAGTGAAGGTCTGCTAGACCAGGAGGGGAGTACCCTTGAGGGTGTAGGGCTGTTTGGTCGAGCCCTGTCCCGCCGACGCACGTCCTCCTCCTCCATCCTTGCACCTGTTACATTCTGCCCCTGAAAAAAACAGAGACCGTTAACACCATCATTAAAACCTATGACTAAAAGAAATATTTTAAACAATACGACGATACTAACCGTATAGTGTAGATGGCTTAACAGCGTCCTCGCGCTCGTTTCCTCTGAGTGGATAGAAACCGGTCCACCAGATGTTATCCGTAGAGGGGATTCGGCCAGGTGAGGACGCCTTACCGGTTCACCGCCCCTCTGTAAATAAAAAAAAACAAAGCTATCAGATACCCACACCATACCAAACTATCAACACCATACCATACTCATACCATACCAAAACATACCATTAAGCGTGTGAGACACCAGCCGTCCCCAGCGATAATGGCCCTCTCTCCAAACGAGTACAACCCCGTCTCGTAGGTGTTCCTAATTTCCGCCCATAGCTCGAGTCTCCGCTGAGTAAAAGTTGACTCTGTCACCTGGCGGTACCGTGGCGGAAATCTGACGCTTCTGGGGTTGTTCTGAAAACAAAATACAATTAGTGTAATAAAATACCCGTACTTAAAACTATATACTCCCCCATACACCAAAATACTTACTGCACGTATAGAGAGCAGGTATCCATCCTCGCTGATAAAATACTGGGACTCGCCATCACTACCGACGAGCTGAAAAAGAAAATATAAAATCAATTATACAATTCTAAAAATAAGCAAGTGGAAAAAAAAACAAGTACCTATATAATAATAATTAATCACCTCAGTGTTAGCCTGATGAACCGCATACGTCGTAATTGGGGTATCGGGCTGGGGGCGTGGAGACCGGTCCCTTACCTGAAAAAACAGTATATTGTAATTTATCTTATTATTTTATTGTTTACTACATTATTAACGCTAAAAATCACATAGCAATGATATGTCCTTACCGAGGTGCCTCGTCTAATAATATTAGGCATCGTCCGCCTGACAGGAGATGCTGGCCTCTGCCACTGAAAAAAAAACATTAGAGTTAGAGAAAACCACAAACA
The DNA here is from genome assembly GCA_963675035.1 of Allygus modestus. Classification (NCBI taxonomy): domain Eukaryota; kingdom Metazoa; phylum Arthropoda; class Insecta; order Hemiptera; family Cicadellidae; genus Allygus; species Allygus modestus. The sequence continues at coordinate 82,558,087 of OY776115.1, forward strand.
ACCCCTAACCTCTACGTGCAAGTATTGCTAAATAAGCTAAATAAAAAAAATATAAAACTTACAGTTCCTAACTCTCGCATGCTAGTCTCTATAAGCTCAGGAGCTATCTCATACTGCAACAAATAAATAAAATCAAATTTAGACTTACATTTTCTAAACCTTGAGAGATCGCCTCCCGGGCCTCAGGGCTTAGACTGGCAATATCGTCCTGTAACAAAAAAAACACAAACCAAATAATACTATTAAATAAATAAAAAACTATAAACGTTGAAAAAACACGGAATAAAACCCATACTAACCGTAAACCTATTTCTGGTCAACAAACTGCCGTCATCAAGGAAGGTCCGCGAGGTCTCGATATATACCCCAGACTCGCCAGACAATCTTAACATTTGTGTTATCCTTCCGTTATATTCTTCCTAAACACATAAAAACATGTATAAACAAACGCTGTTATAAAGGCTAATATAATCATAACGAATATAAAACTAAATAAATTAACCCACCTGAGATATGGATTGTAAACCGCTAACCGTAGAAGACCCACTCTGAAAAAATAAAAAATTATAATTAACCTCATTTCAATGTAAAACCTAAACTCTTGTATTTAAAAAAATATTTGTAAGTACGTTTTTTTACCTGTTGTGACAGGCGCTGGGATAAACTGCTCAGTCCCGAACCGCTCTGAAAACAAAAAAAATAAACTGTCAAAGTATACACATTCTATTAATACTAACCCTACCATAAAGTTTTAAAAAAAAGAGAAAACAAATTACTTACTGCACGTATAGACAGCACGTCAAGATCATCAGCAAAAAACATGTCCTGACTAAGAGGTTGAAACAAAACTAACACTATTGCTATTACAGCTCTCTTGCATAATTTTTGGTTAATAACAATCGACTGTTCGACTAAGAGTTTATTGTAAATACAGTAATAATTCCCTTTCAACTATTCGTAACTTGATCCTTGATTAGATGACTAAATTCACAGGTTTACTATTTAGGCCTAACAGCTGTTTTATCTAAATTAAAATGAAAACTCATAAATACAATTAACAAAGTAATGGTGGACATTTATTCATTATTTTACATTTATAGATTGCAGACAAATTATGGTTAAATGAATAAGGGTTACAATAGATGTACAATGTTGGGGAGAGAAAATGAAATTATAAGAATGTAATTTTCAATTTAGATGATATCAAAGTCCAAAGTATTATACACAGCTATACTTCATAAATATGGTAATTTATAACATGAGTCATTTATAATACAGGGTCGGGGTGATCGTGCTGAGGCTTAAAGGTCAGAATAACTTTGTTTCATATGAATAAAAATCATTAGAAATTTAAAAAAAGTCCAATCTATGTGAATTTAAACTATTCGATAAAAACTTACTATTGATCTATAATTATGGTTGTGGGATCTTGAGGTGTATAATTTAAAGTTCAAAATGGCAGCTTCTTCTTGAAATTTAGGCTGAGGGCCTAGTTAAGTTTTTGAAGTTATTTTTGTCCAAATAAATAAAGTATCTTCTTGATTAACTTAGGTTGAGAACTTGTATTAAATTTTGATTAAACAAATCGTTGATAAAGAGGAATTGATTTTTTTTTTTTGTTTAAAGTCCTAGGGATTGTAAGTTGCTATATAGGTTGTAAGTGGTTCCAGATAGGTAGTTTAAAAAAATGGAAAGATCTCACCACACAGACAATTTCTTCACTCAAGAGTCTGCTCTTCACGAATCTTGATGGGCTAAATAAGGGTTGCTCTGAGTTTCGCAGGTTACAGAAAAAAACTTTTTAAAAGGGGAAATTTATTTGAATGAGACAATGCTCAATCAAAGCATCTAACACCAGCCATTTTTTTATCAGCAGACCTCTTCTTTCTTCAGCAAACTCCAGATGATGCTATGGGGTTCACATGATTACTTTCAAAACACAATTTTCCAATAATCTTGGAACCAAAATACATTAGTCACAAAACACTTCAGCTGGGGGAAAGTTTGAGATCAATTTTGAATTTAGTTATATTATATTAAGTTAATTATGAGGTAATTTTGTACATGTAGGCTTAAATTATGAAATATGGCTTTAAATATTTTATTACATCACAAAATAATGAATAATTATTTTAAATTTAAATTTTCTGAGGGGTGATAATGAAATAAATAACTAAAATAAGCAAAATAATAACATTTAATTAAAAGAAAAAAACATGTGACAAAATATTTAATAGGCCTATATGCTTGAAACTTTAATTATTCTATTTTTATGCTATATCATATTGCGTGAAATGAATGAGTGATTATTGTTGAATGTTTATGAGTTGTCTCAATATCCCCTCAGAAATAATGATGGAATGAATGAAAATCATTATTTCGGTATGACAGTGAATAAACATGAAACACAAATATATGAATATTTAATTAAATCTAAATGGATACAAACACATGGAATGAAACATAGAATTAAATATAACAAAACATGGGAAGAGAACACACAAGTAAACAATTAATTAAGACCACATATTGAATAAGTAAGGGAATATTGGTCATTTATATTTGTGATGGTTGGGGTCCGAAATGTTTTGCACTGTTCAAAATTCGCGGCATTGCACTGAGAAAAGAGGAAAAAGTGTTCATGCGTGACACCTTGCTGTACAATTTTCACAGTCATTTTATCCCCTCCTATCGTTTAATATCACTGAACATTAAAATTCACTTAAAAGTTTATCTAGCAGTTTATTTAAGGGTAGAATTCATATATTTATTTATTTTATGGAGAATGTTTTACAAGGGATTAAAACTTACTATGGAGTATGTACACTGATGTGATGATGTTACTGAAGTCGGTTCTTTTAATGATGTAAAGTTAATAGATGATGTGGATGTCCTCAGGGGTTCAAAGGTTGTATGTATCTTTTCATAGACGAAACGTGGAATGGGCCGAAAGTATGCCGGTCGTCTAAACTGTTGATGTGATAAGTGGACGGGACATGTATTGCGTTTAAAATTTTGTGGGTTCTCAGAGAATGTTGATATACATTACACAAGCCAGGTTTATCAGAAAATAAATTGTTGAATTTTAACAATAAATCACTTAATTGTTGCTTCTGTTCATCATGGATAATACCATTATTATTGGATTCCATTACTATGTTTGGAGAAATTTCACTAACCACTCGATTTATACTATTGGTAGACCCGTATTGATTACTATTATTTATATTATCATGATTATTATTTTGCCTATGGCCATTATTAGTCATTAAGTAACATAAAATTCCAACTTCGTTTACCTTGCCGAACTTCAATATGACATTATTGTTATTAATGTTAAATTTAATTTGTTCATTATTAAAGTCCATAACCATTTCCCATTCGCTAAGCACATCTGTTCCGAGTATTAGAGGTCTAATTAAATTCGGTATTAATAAAATTTGAACATGAGTAGTGTAGTCTTGTATAGTTAGAGGAATCATTACTATGTGTGATACTCTTCGTGATTTATCATTGGTGGCTGTCTTGATATATGTGTTAGTTACTGGCAATTGTTCATGTTTACCTATTTTGATTTGATTTTCCATATACCATTGCTCTGACATACATGATACGTTGGATCCTGTGTCAACTAAAGCCTTTAAATGTATTTGATTAATTTGGATGGGAATTTCTGGGCATGCTATGAATTGCTTCTCTTCTTGATTTGGGGTAGTTTCAGTTTCCTCAGATAATAAAAATTCATGATCACAATAAATATTACTAACAATTAATTCATTTGTTAATGGTGGGGAAATGTTTTTGTTATTACTATTATTATTATTCTGATTAATATGATTATTAATGCAGTTTTGGTTAGGCCTTTGACATCCGAGATTCGTAGGTAGCACTGAAAATACTGAATTTAAATCACTATTTACATCATTAAAAGAAGGCCTCTGAGTAAGTCCAGTGCTTACGGGTTTAAAGATGGTTTTGATTGGTCTGGCGGATATTGACTTAAAGGCATGCTGCGCTCTGCGAGTGTGCTACACACTTGAGCCTGATCTCGAGTCGGATATTTTTTCTCTGCTGAATTAGGGTTATTATGGGGGTAATTCTTGTTAGGGAATGGTGGGCTGTTTCTTTCGTTCCTGTAATTGTTGTTTTGGTTGTGGTTATATTGTTGTTGTTGGTTAGTTGATCTATTATTTGTGTATGAGTTTTGGTTTCCGGAGTTGTTGTGGTATTGGTGTGGGTTATTTCCTGGTTGGTATGCCCGATAGTCGAAATTGTGTCTCGGATTGTATGAGTTAAATCCTTGGTACTGGTGATTGTTACGGTGGTCATAGTTTTGTGAATTATCACGGCTAAAGTGTCGTTTATCTCGGTTTGACGAGTTTGGGACATTTTGATGGGAATTTTCTTTTGGTTTCCTCAGGTCTTCTCGTTGGAGTAACTCCGCAAAATCACCGATTGTGGTTATGTTCTGAACTCTACGAGCATCTTGTATAAGATCATTGAAATGTTCCGCGAGACATATGACTATTTCTTCTTCGTTTAGTGAGGGTGTGAAGGATTGTAAAGTAATAACACGTTCGATAAAATATTCTGAACGAGTCAGTGTCCCATTAGGTCGGTATTTTTCACTTTCAAGGCGTTGCCTAATGTGTTTCTGAACTTCCCGATTCCAATACTTATTTTCGAACGCGATTTGAAAATCCTCCCATGACTTAATGTCGTCCTTGATAAGGCAAAACCAACGTGAAGCGTGTTGTTCTAAGCTGTTACCAATTAGATCGATTAGATACTCGTGTTTACTTTGTTGGGGTGGGAGTTGTAGCGATCCTCGGTCATAATATTTTCTTAGTTTAGCTAAATATTCTTTCGGGTTGTGTGATCTACCATGAAATTTAGGTAATGTCATGTCCGGTACAAGGCCAGAGTTCCCATTGCAAGTAATATAAATGTTTGACGGGTATGTGGCATGATGTGTGCTAATACGGTGTTCTAAATCTTCGATCTTCGATTCATGAGTTTGTATTAATTGATTTAATTCATGAAGTTTAGATGTGTTCTCATTAATTAGGGCATGGTTTGCTTTTATGTTAGGCATTAGTGCTTCTTGTACTTTATTTGTTTGGGATTGAACGCTGTGATTAATGTATTGTATGTTTTCATTTTGAATTTGTTTGATTTGGGTGCTGGTATTGTAGCAGTGTTCTTGCAATTTAGATGTAAGTTGATTTTCGATTTTACATGTTTTCTGATTAATTTGTTCTGTTAGGGATTTTTCTTGTTTAGTTACATCGAGAATTAAGTGTTGTCGAATTTCAGTTTCACAGTTTTCAAACTTAGTTTCGATTTCTTGTTTAATTTTCTTGAGCTTGTTAGTATGTTCTTGTTGAGTGTCACGGATCTGTGTTAATTCTGTTTGAACAGTTTCTTGATTTTGGCGTAAATTTTTAATTTGGTCTTCAAAGATGTGGATTATTTCAGATTTTAATTCCGTTTTGAGGGATTCACAATGTGATTTTAGTTCAGATTTAAATAAGGCACGGTTAGTTTCTATTTTGATTTCAAGGGCAGATTTTAGCGATGCGTTGTTACTTTCTATTTTAGCCTCAAGGGACGCACTGTTAATTTCTAAAAGCGCAGCAATTTGTCGTAATAGGTCATTATTTTGTCTGTTTTGAGACGTTCCGTGTTCCGAGGCAGCCGTGGAAATGGGCGATTCAAGTGTAGGTGTTGTGTTGTCGGTAGTTCCGTTGTCCACCGTTACGTGTTGTGCAGCGCTAGTTGCTGGGAGAGAGGGATCTGAGCGAATGTGTGAGTCAGCCGAATCCGAGATGTTTACGTTTTTGCTAATGTCAGTACTGTCTGCTGTTAAAGGGCCTACTCGTGTTATTAACATCACAAAATCATTTGGGGTTTCATCGTCACTTAGGGGCTCATTAAATAACGCAAAACTGTCGTGGGAGCTATTGTCCGAAGTATCATTGGTTGATGAATGTTCGATATGTGGTATGGGTGTTGTGTTGTCAGATTTAAGGTTAAGTTCACTTTCACCGCCTACACTTTGAGATTCTAATGTTACATTTGCTCGTCGTAGGGACCTAACATTTGGGTTATTTTCTAAGTTCTTTGCAGATGGTTTGGGGTTGAGACGTAAATTATAACCTTCAGACATGGTGGATAACTTAGCTTAACAAGGTAGGTAAACAAATATAGGTTAAATCTATACTATTTCTAGTTAAAATTACCTCATCAAAGTTATTCTGATTACTTTAAGCCTCACGAATTGGGCGCCATTGAAACAAAACTAACACTATTGCTATTACAGCTCTCTTGCATAATTTTTGGTTAATAACAATCGACTGTTCGACTAAGAGTTTATTGTAAATACAGTAATAATTCCCTTTCAACTATTCGTAACTTGATCCTTGATTAGATGACTAAATTCACAGGTTTACTATTTAGGCCTAACAGCTGTTTTATCTAAATTAAAATGAAAACTCATAAATACAATTAACAAAGTAATGGTGGACATTTATTCATTATTTTACATTTATAGATTGCAGACAAATTATGGTTAAATGAATAAGGGTTACAATAGATGTACAATGTTGGGGAGAGAAAATGAAATTATAAGAATGTAATTTTCAATTTAGATGATATCAAAGTCCAAAGTATTATACACAGCTATACTTCATAAATATGGTAATTTATAACATGAGTCATTTATAATACAGGGTCGGGGTGATCGTGCTGAGGCTTAAAGGTCAGAATAACTTTGTTTCATATGAATAAAAATCATTAGAAATTTAAAAAAAGTCCAATCTATGTGAATTTAAACTATTCGATAAAAACTTACTATTGATCTATAATTATGGTTGTGGGATCTTGAGGTGTATAATTTAAAGTTCAAAATGGCAGCTTCTTCTTGAAATTTAGGCTGAGGGCCTAGTTAAGTTTTTGAAGTTATTTTTGTCCAAATAAATAAAGTATCTTCTTGATTAACTTAGGTTGAGAACTTGTATTAAATTTTGATTAAACAAATCGTTGATAAAGAGGAATTGATTTTTTTTTTTTGTAGCTAAAACAATCACTGCAGAATGCATAGTACCATAACACCGGGTCAGAGGCCCGTATTTATACGCAATATCCCTTCCAACACCGGTGTAAACAGCCGACCAATCACAGCCCGCAGATTCCGTGAGTCCCGTTAGCCACGCCCCCCCACACTGTGCTCCTCTCTCAGTTAGCTGTGATGAACCCTCCGAGCTTAACTCAACTTTGCCTTCAGCACTATTGTTCAAAATTTAAATTCCTCCAAGAGATTTGTGATTTAAACCTTCCGTTTTTATTGAAAAAATTATTAATTGAAGAGCACAAAAGTAAATGTTATAAAGCAAGTTACTTTATATGTGGGCGGAGCTATTGTAGTAACTGTTACTCGGTGGGTACAATTATTAATAAGGTTAACTTTTTTTTTGTTCTATGTGTGACTGTGTATAATGTTTTGTTATGTTTGTTTTGCAGATCTACGAACTAGCGCCGCACAGTTTCGAGCCTTACGCCTACATTGACGGCTGGTGGCTGGGGACCGAAAACCTAGGCTACTGCCTGCACCGGCCATACATCCGGTCCCAAAACTGCTTCGAGTGCGGGATGTTTCAGGAAATCTCGGCGTCCCGAGAATGTTCCTGTTCCTGTTAATGTGAGTACAATATATCTAACTGTAGGTTTGTCCGTTAAAATGTCCTGTAGAAAAGCACTTAGCCGGTCGTTATGCGGGCGGTATGACGGTTAGGGCGCGCCCCTTGAGTTAGTCGCCGGACCGCATCGCCGAGTCACGCTTGGCTCGACCGCCCACAGTGTTTGTAGCAGCGTCGTCTCAGTCTGCACCATGGATCCGCCGTGTACAGAGTCCACGGTGTTTTGTTGTAATTTCGAGCCGTTTTTTAGATTTGGTTTTTGTAGCGACGGGCACTGCGTCGAAGTTACCCCTCATTTTAGATTAACATATCATTATTGTAACAATTTAGTATTGTGCGCTACTTTAGTCTACTCGTGGAAGGTTGACTACAAGTGCCTCGCGTGTGAGTACGAGTTCTCCACCGACTGGGTAATTTACACGTTATAAAGGTATGTTATTTTTTAAACTATAATTTTGAACGCTCGCGTTTCCACACCACGGTAAGCCTTTAGGCTAGGCCGTAGGAGCGTCGGCGCGTTCTTTTTGGTTACCCAGAGCTTCCCCTGGAGGCCTAACCTCTGGGGTGAGAGGCCCCAACCATCGCCTCTCACTGTGGTAGCCACTCCATAACAAAATGCTACCTCCTTTTTTATATTTTTGTTCTCTGTTTACCCCAATAGGCTATTTACTAAGACTGTGTCCTTTCATTTTAGCCTAGAAAATAGACAGAAAATTTTTTTTACTTTATATTTTTTTTTGTCGCGCTTTTCAATCCGCTTTTCCCTGACAGTCGGAGGATTACAACAAACGGTTTCACGGTTTTTTAGGCCAACCTCCCCACACCCCTGGACTTACAAAGGGTTTAACCCTGCCTGATGAGTGAGCGACTGCCGGACCTTATTTTTTATTAGGCCCCACTCGAAAATATTTTTCGAGCGTAGTACTTTGCGGACTTCAAAGCGCAGTTTTCATTTTTATTTTTATGTATAATGCAAGCTACTGTAAAATCATCATCTATATACAAACTTTCATTAATCTCTTTAACATTACGGTGAAATTCCCGAAGAAATTGAGCCTTTTCCAAACCTTTTGTGTAAATAGTTTCAAAAGGTTTACAGAGTGAGCTTAAAAGCTCCTCACTATACTCTACTTCGCCATCGTCCCACTTAATGTGGTGATAATGACGAGTCAGCCAGCGGGCTGTTCTTTTCATCTTGCTATTTAAACAATCAAAGCTGTATGGAGGTCGGAACACAATCTGTGTTCTATACGACCTCCCAACTATAGCAAGTTCTTTAATAATAAATCTATTTGTATTGCTTTTGAAGCCGTGGAATTGAACTATAGCTTCCATAATAAAATTTCCTGATATAAACGGTCGGCTACGTGAGGCGGTAATTGATCTGTACAGGTTTCAGCATCGGTTAAAACCTGATTAATATAAACTTGTATAATATCCTCAATATAAAATAATTGCAATACCTCGCGACCAATTAAAGGAATATTTTTTACAAGTTGATCCCACTCGTGACGGTTAAGAGCCAAGGAGTGTTCTCCATCAGAGACACAAACGTACTGATGCCCAAAAATATTGTTAACCTTTATGCTAGGCCCCGCGTCTATAGTTATGAAACACTGATAATTCCCCAATAAAGCCAAAGTTACTTCGTTAAACCTGTCAATTAGTTGACAGAAAGAATCGTAAGACCAAAACACAACACCTTTTCTCCCTTTAATCAATACACCCAGACTATTGTCTCGACTTTTAAAAATACCCGTCACAATACTTTTAGTTAATTCGGGGTCCAAGAAATGGACTGACTTTAAAAATACTCCAGTCATTAAATCTATTGGCTCTTTACATTTAGGAATGATTATAAATTCTTGCAAAGCCATATTTAATATTCGTCTTCTGAAGTCTCGCTATTATCAAAATCTGTACACCAATTAACAATAATGCTATCAGCCCCCGAGGGTAGTTGAAACTTTGCACTAGCGGTATTAAATACACAACAGTCTAAGTAATCCGTTTTGATTAAAAGCCCGTCTTTAAAGTATTCAATCTTAACACAACCGTTGTAACCCATGTTTACCCAACGAGTTCAAGAAAGAGACTGATTAATTATCTCTTTTGGACATATAAATGTATCTTTTACCCCCACCCCTTTGATTAAAATATGAGTCACGTGACCCTCAGGGTCCACTGTTTAAAAATTACTCGGGAAATCTTTTCTTCTGTTAATTTGATACGTCTCAAAAACCTGGCTCGGTCCCGTGCCATGAGTTCCCAATCTGATTTCCTGTCTTCTTCTGGCAAACTGTATATTTCTGTAACTACCGGGTTGGAAAAACTAACTCGAGATTTTCCTGACATCTCCCGTTATAGGCTTATAGGAATAATGTATATCATGTAGTAAAAGGCAGTATGCCCAAGTATTACCTGGAAAGGCCCTTTTTGTTGTAATTTCGAGCCTTACGTCTACAGGCCCTGTTTTAATAGTATCGTCCTGTTTTGAACAGTCAATTACATACAGAGGACACTTTGCTTTAAAATCGTCAAAATTTAATATAGGCGAACCGATTCTTCCATAATACGAGTTTTGGAAGGCAGCAAACATATCATACATTAAAGTAATATTTCCTCGAAGGTTATCGTACGGGTAAAAGTTTGAGTTTAAATAAAGTTTTATATCAGTTAGGTTGCAGGCATCAAATTGTGACATGTCCTTTGTTAAGTCGTTTTTTCTGTCTGTTTGAAAGGCGAGTACGATATACCTGGGCTTTTCTGTCTGAGTAGACGTTTTCAGTGTCCAGGAGAATGTCTCCGTACTCGGCAGGTTCGGGTATTCAATCATGTCCCACTGGCGGAAGGGAACATGTATTGCAGGGTCTTTCTCTATATATTTGTACAGTTTTAATTTTTGAGCGTCATTGATTGTTATGTGAGGTATACGCCAATAAATTTTTTCTAATGTTAAATCTAAAGTACCGGCGTTCGCTAACTTTACAGCGTTAATATCTGAAGCCGAGCGTAAAAGTATCAATTCCTGTTTTACGTTCACTAGCACCTTTTTGTAATCTTCGGCAGACCCTAACAAATGTTTTAATGGGATCGAATATACAAAATCTGTTACTTTTTCAGAATTACCAGGGCCTAGCCAGCAGGCGTTTTTAAAAGTATTTTTTTCTTCCTCGCGAATGGACAGGATATTCTTTAAAGTTGTAGTAATACCAACATTTCTCGTTCTGTCAATCTCCTTGCCACAAATCTCGTACCGGATTTCTTCAAACATAAAGGCCACTGCGTTATTTACAAAGGAAACATCCTGAGGAGTCCCGTCCGTCTTTTTAGCGCTGACTTTACCGTGAATTACAATAAAGCTTTCAAAAGGCGCAGTTATTATATCTTGCTGTAATATTGGTATTCTTATTTCATCATTATTATTGAAAGTAGAATTTGCATAGGGTAAGTGCGTGTGAAATTCCATCCCTGTTATCAAATCATCGTATACAGCCGGGCTGTCTATCGCCAATAGCGCCATTTTTTATTACTTTAAAACCGATAGAACGAAGAAACGATATGTTTTTACACGTTAACACCTTGGCTTTCTGAACACTACTGACTGACTGCCCCGTAGACATTCCCCTAAATAGTAGCCCCATGGCTTTGCCTTAGATGTAATCTAATCGAGATTCTTTCTCCGCGAAAGTTAACAAGATTACCGTCCTGGTCTTTTATGGACACTGTTAAGGTATTGATCCTTTGACTGATTACCGGTAAGTAAATCACGTTTCTCGGGAGCTCAACTATTTTATACCCCGGTGGTTCGGCCGGGTAAAACTCGTGTATCACATGACCCTCGACTCCGTTTAGGTACGACCCGCGTGTGACATTACATTCGACCCGTATTGAATTAACTTTAATTATATCCACAGGCAGTTCAGAAACATGATGTTTATTAGCCTCGTATATTTGTTTTTTGTAGCCCAAGAGTGTTCCCAATGAATGTTCTTTAGTAAAGTCAACTTTTTCAGAGCAAAATATTGTAACTTTTAAAGTGTTATTATTTGGCTTTAACGTAAATGTTACTTTTTTCTTCGGCAGTTGAGACTGTATGTATTTTTCAATGTCCTCGATCTCGTAAGAGCCCTCAGGAATTGTAATACTTTTATCATCACCGTAGTAAAACTTATCATTAATGCCTTTCTCAATGTTTGGTATAGAATTATAAGTGGTCAGTTCAATTAAACCAAGTTCCCATTCACCCTTGCTAACATCTATGGGAAATGCTAGCTCGTGGGATAGAACACTAGTTAATCCCGTGAGACAAAACATTATAATTACAGAGAAACTTTAAACAAAGATGTCCGCAAACAACTGAGTCAAAAGTCTGTTGTCTTTCGTAATTATAGTAAAGTTCACAGCCCGCCAAGTATCGTGAGATTTCTGGTGGTGGTCTTAGGTTTCCAAAACTGTCATAATAATAGGCTTTCTTATTAATCTTTTTATAACAAACCCAGTGGGTACCTTGATTAGCTGTACTGTCCAGGTTAACTATAGCAGATTCACATTTTTTGGGGCGTTTCGGTAAACTGTCCCTCATGTAAACCCCTCTAAAGTTAGGAATCTTTAATAACCTCGCGTATTTGATTAAATCGTAATTTGTTAGCGGTTTTATAGGTATCGAGATGCTTTTTTTTTCGTTCGCCTTTTTCTCCCCTTACCTGCACCTCTCTTACTACCCGCACCATCCTTCCTATAAGGTCTAAGATACAACCCTCTGCCCCGAGGACGTTTAACGGGGCGTTTCTTTTTACGGCCTCCCCCCAATTTTGATTTTGCTTTCATGGCCGTGGTGACTGCCCAAGCAGCGGCTTTCTCACCAACACTGGCGTTACTAGACTTGAATCTTTGCCAAGCGCGTTCCGCCAACTCTTTGTCAGCTTGCCTTCGCCGCTCGCTGTCGGAATACCGCGAGTATGCTATGTCGTGGACCTTACAGGCCTCGTCCAAACCGTTTATTCCTTTGTCTCCTCTTGCCAATCTCTCTTTTAATCTCGTGCCAGGACCGCAAAATTGATATCCTCCAGGCAAATGTAATTCAACAGGTAGGAGGTCTATGGCCTTATTAAGAACGGATGAAACAATACCTCCACCTCGTACGACCGCTAGCTTACGTCTGAGAGGTTTCCTTCTGTTTTTAGCCATTTATTGTAAATATCTAATAACCTCGTAGAGTTTATTTAGTAGTGACTCACGTATACACGGGATATTTAAAACTTCAAAAATGTCAGGCACCGTACGAGACACAGCGTTTGTGTACTCACTGTATTCTAACGAGCCACTGGATGTGGTAAAGTAAATCATCCCGTTTATATATCTAAAGGCACCGCTACAGTGGGCTGGGATACCGTAAAGCGTAGACGAAACCATACCCATAAAAACACCCGTATAATTACACTCGTTTATTTCAATCAGATACCAATCGTCAATAATCATGTAGCTCTTCCCCGTGTTAGTTGCAAAGGCCGCGTTAACTTTATGTACCATTCTACCGGCTATGTTATTGACATTATACATTGTAATCAAGGACAGTGAAGGGTATCTAAATAAAAACACCTCACTGTCAGTAAATAACGCGATTTCACCGTTAGGCCGTTGGTAAATGGCCGATATTTCAGTAAAATTTCGTGGTAAGAATTTGAGCCAGTGTGATATTCTTCTTGGTCGTGTTAAATCCTCAGGAATCCTATCTGCAGGGTTTAGACTAATAATCCATACATAATCCCTAAAGAAAGCAAATATCCTTTTGTTCACAATAACGTACGTATCAATTTGACCTTTTAATTCACAAATATCGCGTTTTTCAAATATTTCGGGTGGTGTTACGGCTGTAGTTGTTGTTGTTGTTGTTGTTGTTGTTGTTGTACTGGGCGTTGTAACGGTAGTGGGTGTGGCTGCTGTTGTATTTATTTTTGGAATGGTTGCAAATGTTTTAGTGGGCTTGCCGTAAAGATACTCCATAGCGAGTCTGTCATCGTTGCTTAGCTCGTATTCGTTCAAGTCAACAATCCCTGTAGGATCCCTGTTAAAAGGAAACATTACTGATTTATCATCACCTGAATGATCCAAACCAAGGGTATGTCCAATCTCATGAACCAAAGTTAAAAAGAACGAAATGTTTCCATAGCGTGGTAAATTCATAGTAAAATCCCAATTTTCTTCCGAATCGAAGTGTATGTCTGTAGAAGTATACCCCGTATTGGGGAGATAGCCGTGGGCGAGAACTAACCCAGGACCGTCAAAGTCATAGGGGCAAGTATCGTGTCTAGAATAAAACACATGTTGTCTACCCGTAGAAAATGATATAATTATTGTTGGATTATTTATATCCTTTTTAAATGTTAAGTTCGCGTGTTTGGCCCATACATCAAAAGCTTTCTGTATCAGGTGGGGGTGCTGTGGTGTTCCGTATTGGTACCACGTTATTACTGATGTATTCCACTTTCTATTGGGTAAAGCCGAGAACGGTAGTATATTGTCTCGGTGACCGCACCGAGGCGTGGACATGAGGGCCAAAGTATCGTTATCAAACACCCCCGTTGGTTCAAGACGAAAGTACTCTTGAAATTGTCTTACTGCAGAAGTAATGTTTTGTGTCAAAGCGTTTTTTTCCAAATACCCGTAATAAGTCAAAAAATCTATCGACTTGTTGCACGAGGCAAGAGGCAGAAAAAACAATAAAACAACCCGCATGTTGAACGGCTCGGCGAAGACTAATTAGTGTTTGCCAGTTAATGTGTTTTTAAACCGGATCCCGTCCTGAGGAAACTGGGGAAAGGGTCCTTGTCTATAATTTCCTCTTCATCATCATCTTTATTACGGAATTGTCGTGTATTTTCATCTAAAAAGTATTTATTTACAACATTTAATTTGACCCACGTGTCCTTGTCTGTCTGTATTGGAGCTCCTAAGGTATTGTAAATGTCAAATAGAACTTTACCCAATAGTCTTACAATATAATTTAAGTTAAGTACGTCTTGAAAATCTGTCGGATCCGACAGATTTTTTATTTGCTTTGACTGACAATCATAAAAAGTGTTATCTACGAGCTTTAAGGCTGATTTTGATGATTCTTTTAACATCCGCAAGTTTACAGCATCATACTCTTGTTCGGCATCCCGTACGTCTCTTAGTATTTTGTTTCCTATAATATAATGTTCTCCTGTAAAAGGAATACATTTGTAGTCTACGTAATATTTTGTAGCGGCGTCGTCGGAATTTTGTGGTACTTTTACATGTCGAATAACACATTTATTAGCGTCAAAATACTCTTTTTTTTCATCTAAAATCAAGGTATTGTCAGACATAAACTTTTTTGTCACCGCGTCGTTATCGTCTGCAGGTCTTTTTAGATTACATAACCGTTTATTTTGAATATCGTAGTCACCGTCGGGCGTTAAATTAAAACCCTCTCCCTTGGGGCCCTTGACGGCCTCACCTCGGGATTTTCGGCTACTACGTCCAAACTTGTCAATGGTCATTTTAGTAATGCTTTAAATCTACTGTTGCCAGCTCCTTTTATAAAGCCGGCCTCTCTCAGTTCCTCCACGATACTTAGTATTTCATTGCTATGTACTCTGTTTCCACTCTCTGTTGACATAGCAATGTGTCGCAACCGATCCACTAATTCATTGGCGTCGTCCCAATGTATTATATCACGAGATCGTGCATTCTTCCACGCTAGACCCTTGCCCGCTTTGGCCGGGAATAGGTCTTTAATAATTCTTCTGTACTTTAGGTTGTTGTCCCTTCTAATTGCATTGTGGAATCTGTAACCCTTCTTGTGAGCGTTGGTGGCGATAATAATACTCTTATAGGTCTTAAGATCGTCTTTATTGTATATATCCTCGTCAGGGGCTCTCTTAAATATGAGCTCATACAAGCCTTCAGTAGGACTATATCTTGTGTCGTTTATTAGAATAGTTCCATCGTTGTCAAAGTCTAACACCTTATCTCCCATCATTAAAGTACTACCTTCGTATCTAGGGCCATAATCATGATCAATTACTCGGACCTTACCGCTAGCATCCTTTAAAAGCATTGTCATATATCTCAATGTCATGGGGTTACTAAACTGACTTTCCATATATTGGGACGCTGTTTCCAGGCCCGTAGGGGTTGATACAATTTGCTTTAACCCGCTGGTTTCAGGTGTAGAGACACTCGCTGGGATAAATTCAGTTATTTCTCCTTCATCGTCTGTGGTATCGTATTCCATTGGCTCTTCTTTAGAGGTTTCAGGTTCAGTTTTTATGTCTGCTGTGTTTGTTGTCGTTTTTCTAAGTTCTTGAATAATCGGTTTATACTGCTTCTCAAGCAAAATATCACTTTCAGCAGCACCCTCCTTAAAAAGTTTATATTTGCGTTTAATAGCATTACGCAACTCTATGAGTCGGCTAGTCAGTTGTTTACTGTTTCGCTCCATAGTCATAAATGATAGATTTTAGCAATCACATTTAGATTTAAGGTAGTTCAACCTGTCTAAAAAACAGGGCACGCTTCTTGCATCTTTTCATGTAACGTATTACATCTTTCAAAGAAACACCAGCACTAAAGTCTAATCCTTTATAATATCTACTTTCCTCTCTTACAAGACTGTGTCTCGGTATTACATAACGGTTTGTTAAACTTTTAAAAACAAAGGCTCGCTTTACATTGTCTCTCCATTGGGATATATGTGTTACTATATACTTGTCGTTCTCAACGGTTTTTTCCATATACTTGCTCAACATTCTCAATGGTTTATCATGATGTCTGTTGTACATTAAATACGAGTTGAGAAGCCAAAACTCACACGGGTTGGTCCCTGTAAATGTTTTCCACTGTTCAAATAATGTTTGATTTGTCACTCTATATACACCGTTTTTTAAACTAATACCAAATCTCTCACACTGTGAGGCCACTGTGGGCAGGGCTGCTCTTAAAAACTCTGTAGTATATAACCCCTGGCAGTAGTTATTTACGGCAGCAAAAGGTTTACCCCTAGGTCCTTTGGGAGTATCGTCAGGAATCGGCCCCCAGGCTGTATTATAACTAATGTAAATATAACATTTGAGATATACGCATGTGTTATAAATACTAATAGGCGACCTGATGGGAATAGTTCTCTCTGTCAAAACTATACAACCGATCGCGTGAGGTATTTTGCAACCGTACTCCAACATTCTCAAAACAATCTGAGCAAAATTAATACTACCATGAAGGTTACGTAAAGGCAATACTTTACCAAATATATCCGGAAAGTGTCTAAATCTAGAGATTATATTTTGAGGGTCCCTCACTGTTACATTTTTCATGTCCTCATGATAAATTACTAACTCTAAGGGTACACTCTGTTCCTCACACTTTTGTAAAAAGTTTAACCAAGTATCTCTATTATATGTTCTCTCACTCGCAGATATCATTAATAAAACTACGGGTGGTAGTATCGCGGTGCTTGGAGGTTTTTTATGTCTCCAACACCTTTTATTGAACGGATGGCCGTGTTTACCCTTCCTACTGCAATAGTTTCCACAAAATTTCTTTTTATCCTTGTAATAATATGTACAGAGGTTAGACCTTACGTTATGAAGTTTTTTATCAAATCCCCTTATATCGTTATAATAGTAGAAGCGACCCATTAGAAAGCTTCTATAAAACTGTCCATTCCCACTCTGTACCTTCCCTTATAAGGGTCCAAAGTTTTGTCAATAACTAGGAATCCAAAATTATCAAGCCACGCTCGAGCGCATATTTCTTTAAATTTGTCAAATGACATGTCCGTAGTGACATGATCGTTGTAAGCATGTCGTAAGTTCTTATCGTCTTGTTTAAATAGAATAATAAGGTTGCAATTGTCTCTCACCAGTTGTTTGGGAATAGCGCTGTATGTCTGTCCGAGATAAAATGTATCTAAATTGTTATGTCTCCCCATGGTAAAGTAGTTTCTAATGTTATTGTGTTTTTCGGCAGAAATATCGTCAAAAATCATTATAGAGTTTGGTTTAGCTTGATTTGGGTGTATAACTAAACTATTATCGTCAAATTCATGATACCCAACCTCCTTAGGCATAACCTGTTTAAGTAATTTGTATTTAGGCTGATAGAGGGATTTTGAAAATATATAAATGTTTTCAAATCTCAGACCGTTTGGATCAAATAATAGATTAAATAAGACATTAGTTTTTCCACATGAACTGGGTCCCACTATAATACAACGTATCGAATCTGGCAATAAAACACCGTGCTTATTCTTTTTTACCATACCGGAGCCTGTGAAATATTCGTCAAAGTTTTGAACAGGGATTTCGACTTCCTGCTTTACAAGCCGCATCGTGACTGGTTACATACAACTAATTGCTTTGGTTTTAAGTAATCACTTCACGTGCAAGCTTTTAAGTCACGGTAGAGTGACTCTAGACACGGTTGAGTGACTTTAGACACGGTTGAGCGCTTTTGCATGTCACGTTGCCTCGTTACCGCAGGACAGGAAACATCAATCTAAGATAATATCCTACGTGGTTGCATGTCATTTCCTTTCGCTAACAGAGGTCAGCCAGATGGTCAGCCAGATGGTCAGCCAGATGGTCAGCCAGATGGCCGGGCTCCGGTCATCGGCACTAAGCCAGGTGGCCGGCCTGTAGGTCATTAGCATAAGCATGTCGTTGTCCCTCACTAACGGAGGTCGTTAGCATCTATCCAACTGTCATGGCTGCTATCATACCCCCTCCATCGTACAAAGAGTTTGTCTCCTTTCCTTTTTAATACTCTTTCAACTAAATAAACGTCACCGGTTTTGGACTTGCTAATTTCTTCGGCATAAAACCCACCTTTGAGTATCTCTCCTCTACTGTCTTGCAGTATGTATGTTACCGGTCTTGTTGGTTTAATTGCGTATACTGTAAACGTCTCGTTTGTCCAATTTGGTAAATACCCTTTTTTGAAAACTCTTTTCACTTTACTGATTCTAACGCTGTCGCCTACTTTTAATTTTTGTTTAAGGATTTTGTGTTTTGGTTTCTTAACTTTATTTATTCTCTTTAAAATATCTTTGACGTGTTTTTGTTTAAAATCTTTGGGTTTCATACCTATAGTCCTGTGCTTTGTATTGTTGTAAGACTTTACAATTTCTGGCAATATACTTAACCATTCGTAACTTCCACGGGCTGTAAATAGTTTGTACATTTTTGACTTGAGAGTCCTGTTTAATCTTTCTACTATACTGGCTTTAAGTTCAGAAAATGTAAAATAGTGATTGATTTTATATTTTTTCATTAGAGCATTTACATGTTTATTAAAAAAGTCGGTTCCTTGGTCTGTTTGAAAGTTTTTCATTTTATATTTAGCTAAGATAGGAGCGAGTGCCTTTGCCACTTCTGGCCCTGACTTGTCTTTTAACGGTACGGCAAAAGCCACTTTGGACAAACAGTTAATCATCGTCAATATGTACTTGTACCCTTTATTAACTTGGGAATATGGCTTCATTTCAACGAGATCAGCCTGATAAAGGTCTGTTAGCCCCTTAAGGGTGACTTTACGCCTGGTATAATTTCTCCTGGCAGGTCGGTGTAGTTCATTAGCTATAGCTGTTTTACCGTCCATTTTGATAATGATTAAGATTATCCAAATCTTCTACTTATATATATTTTTTTAGTAAAGTCATGGCCCCTCCACCGCCATGACTCGTGGAGACCTTCCAAAACAAACTAGTTGTCTCCTCCGTTTATTTTTTTTGTATTTTTACTTTTTATACTTTTTTTTTACCCACCGAACCGTTCCAAGGAGTAGCCTAGGTGTTGGCCAGGCTCCTCAATGTACAGGGTCCTTCTTTCACCCGAGGTCTTTTCGATGGAGTAGCCGGGGTGTTAGCCCGGCGCCTCAATCTACTGGACCCCTCATTCACACATGGGTCTTTCGAAGGAGTAGTCTGGGTGTTAGCCAGACGCCTCGATCTACTAGACCCCCTTTCAGGTTTACGGGGCTTTTCGTCACCCGCGCCATAGACCTCCATTCGTTCATGTACATTCATGCAGTGGGGATTATAGCATTTACATTTATATTTTATATACAAGGGTTTTTTTACATAGTCTGGTACTCTAAGAGGTACCAACTCTTTAAAGTCAATGTTGTTTTTAGAGCATAATGTAACATAAGGACATTGACTATAGATAATTTCTATAAAATAATTAAGTGGTCTACGTAAGAATGTATCCCAATATAAACAATTACAGTATGCTGAGCGACCTACATAGAATTTTTTTAATATACTCTTGACTTATGGCGTAATGGTTACGCCAATGGGTTTCTACAAACTTTTCGAAAATTACTGGGGGCATGTTTAGGCAAATTAGTTCGTTAATACATCGGGTGCGATCCCAGATTTGTTTTTCACAAAGTTGAAAAAGTGATTTTGGTTGATTCATAGTAAAGAGCAGGGACACGTCAGATCGCTATGGCGGCAGGGAGCAAAGAGAGAGAAAGCGCGCGAGATAATAGAAAGCGGGGGAGGGGGAAGAGTGACGCAACCTGTCGGGGTTACTCAAGTCTTTGAACTTTTTGGTAGCCAAATGGCAAGGTGTCGTACTCACCCTCGAGCCTCCTTTTAGGTCCTGTGATTTTAAACTTTTTAATTTCACTTACCGTTACAATATCTCTGTCTTTAGTCCTCCTGATTCTGTTTTCTTCAATTTCTAAAATTTCAGCTGCTTCACTAAGGACCATCTTTTTTAACTGTTCAAAATTTAATGTTTCGGAGGTCTTCATGTTAAGGGTGAGGCCTTTTATTTTACACACAGTTTCTAGTTTTTGCTTTTTGGTTGACCAGACAAGGTATGCATAGGTCTTTGGTCCCCCAGAAACAAACTCTAAGATATAAGAGCCGGGCCCGTACTCACTTGCCAATTCGTCCGTCATTTCCCCGAGGTAATCTCCCGTAGAGACCTTGTACAATCCTCCCCTGTATAGATAAATACACGAGTCCGTGTCATAGTAAAGGACTTGACCTCCAAGGGCATCTAGATGTTCATACAGTTTAAGCCTCGCCTGGGCTGTGGTGTAGGCCGCAATAACAACATTTACATTTGTCAAAGGTTCCCCCACTTACTCAATATATTCCCAGTTAACAACAACAACTTCCTCGTTAACAGTTTGAATCCTATTGACTTGTACTTCTGGACTGATTAACATTTTAAACAAGACTTTAGATTCCCTTACAATTGTTGCTTTAGTTTGGTTCTCCCTCTGTCCGAACTTTCCCCAGAAACTGTTTAGCATTAATTTAGCCAACGACCTAAGTCCCCCGTTCTTACAAATTTTTGCCTTGTCCAGTTGAATTCCCTCATGTTGGAAATAGTCTGTGATGTACTTGTCTTTGTCCTGTTCGGTATTACACCAGCTAGGATAGCCTGAGGCTTCCTGCTTCATTTTCAAAAACTTATTAATAAAGTCTGTAAACAATCCCCCTTTCTCGTATGTGGCTACCTCGTACTCCCACAACTCGTACATGTCCAGTACAGCGTAACCCTTCTCAATCGCCTTCCTAATTTCATCCATAGTCCAAGTCCCGACTAACGCTCTTTTATCACTCTCATGTTCACAGTCTCGCTGGTTTTGAGTTTCCCCGCAAGTCATACACAACACAAACATTAATTTATTATTCATTTTAACAGGGAGTACGGGGTGGTAGAGATCTCGAGGTGGCAGGATTTTACATTTTAGCAAACCATCTACATTTAATCCTCGCTGTCTGCACTCCCTATCTCCCACATAAATGGTAGGGTGGCCCAAAGGATATTTCCCATATTTATTTACATAGGGGTAGAGGGAGCAAACATCAACATACTGTATCGTTTCTCCCTCTTCACATTTACAATACGTTTTTGAATTGCCCGTTCTGCCTCCAAAGAACGCTTGCCGAGGGTCGAGGGGAAGATTATTGAGGATCGGCAGGTTGTTCAAGTGATTTAGTTTATTGTCCTTTTTCAAAGCTCTAAATTCACACTCCCACATTACTACAACTTCGTAGTCACTGATTTTAGACATTTTCTTCAGAGTCCTTTCATATCTTAAGTTAAGTGAATCTGAGGGATCCTCCTTCAGAGGAGCCTCTCTGTCGTAAGGAAAACATTTCGGGCACCCGTGCCAATAACACCCGTGAAACTCATAAATTCGTTCCCCGTCAAACCCGTCAACTTTTAGCCCGTTAATTTTAACTTCTTTACCCCGACCAGCGTGCTCAATCCTCAACCCTCGTTCCTCCTCTTCCCACGTTAACCACTGTAAAGCAACGGCTGATTGATTGTCAGTCAGTCTGTACCCGTTTTTAGGGATTAGGCCGATTGTGTTTGGTTTTAGAAAGTTACGGCGGAAGGCCAGGTTACAAGCGCTAGCAATAGTTACGGACTCGAGGAAAGGATCTACGTTACATTCTTTCAAGAAAATACGTCTAAACTTTAATGAGGCCTGAGCTAAAATCTCTACGTCAGAGATGCAATACTCCAAGATTTCCTTTTGAAAGTCAAAGACATAGTTACTCCCCACCTGTTCCTCGTACCATTCTTCAAAGGCTTCGTGTTTCTTTTCAAACATTGATTTCGGACAGTAGTATTTTTTGTCGGGCATAGGGCCTACATAATTTTGGTTCGCCAAGGTGTTGAAGAGGTGGGGAAAGTAGCCCTTCTTTTTCTCGGGAGGCAGTTCAAAGGCGTTAGGGAGCGCAGCGAGAGCCATGGGGAAATAGCTCAGTGAGTCAATGAATCTCACATTGTCCATTTCCATTAAAATAATTTTGGTCCCCCTCATAACCAGTTCCGGGGTGAATTTAGTTTCTTCCAACACATACTTTAACAAAAACTGAAAATCAAAGCCCTGCCCGTTGTGGGCAATTACACAGACATTTTTGAACTGTTTACGAGCTTGCATCACATACTCCATGAAGTGTTTTACCGGTTCTTCCTTAAAAACTTTAGTTCTGTTTCTACATGCCATGCAAAATCTAGACTCGATACAATTAAAGCAAAACTGTTGCGAGACGCACAAGTTGACTTGATGTACTTTTTTATCAGGGTCAGAGGGGAGAGACTCGTCTTGCCTTGTTTCCAAGTCAAAGAAAATGAAAAGATAGTCTTTAGTTTTAGGTTTTCCATCATTGGGTTGCATGTAGCATTTGTGATTTGGATCTTTGAATGATTTGCAGGGTTTACAAAAAACTTCCCCGCACTTGTGAGGTCCGGATCTCTCTTTTAAATTAACCAATTTCCCGCAGTCTAGACACTTTTTTACTGTTTTGCATTTGTCAACCTTATGGGCGATAAAACAGAGCTGGTTCCTCATATTCATGTTGCAGTCTGTGCAAACTATTCCCCCATGCTCCTCTTTACAGGGAGGTGAGATGGTTTGACATTGAGGGCAGATGTTTGAGCATCTGTGATTTGCTTTGTGGTCATAGGGAACATGGCAAGCTTCACAAAAATAGTGACAGGCGAAAGCAGCGGTCAAACTGTTGATTACATTATAATGACCGTTGTGAAAGAGCAAGTTAATTTTGAATTTAGGATTTTCAACAGCCCCTTCAAAGTAAACATCACGACCTTTTTTGTCAAAGTTGTAGACTGTGATTTTGTAGTCTTTTAGCAAGTCCTGAAACTTTTCCAATTCGGGGATACCGGCACCTTCCTCAGAGATCTCTACCCTAGCCCGCCGAATAAGTTCCTTTGCCCTAAACGATTGTCTTTTACCCTTGTCTTCTCGGATTGCTTTGTACTGGGGGTCTTTAGTCACGTTTGCTATGGCCACCACCAAAGCCCGGGGGAGACACAAGTTATCTTTGTTGTTAATTACTACTATTCCCCGTCTCGCTTTACATTCTTCATCAAAGGTATTATAAAAGCCAGGTCTTACCTTCCCGGAACCCACAGGGAGATTAACTCGGGTACATTCAACTTTAAATGTGTCAGTAGATTTAATTGATTCTGAATTGGATTGGACAATACCCCCGAAAATTTGCCAAAGGATGTCCTCATCAATTTCACCAACGGGTCGGAAAGCTACAAAACCGGGTTCTTTACTTTTTAAGTTCAAGCTGTGCAAGGTGAAACCGAGCTGATCATTTTCATGGGCCCGCTCTTTCATTTCATTAACAATTTTGGCAAACCCTTGTCTTAGCCAATCAATTTCAGTAGTTTCAGGAGGAGGATTAGTAAATTTAAAAATGGTTCGTGTTCCATAAATTCTAAAATGTCTAACATAGGTTTCGTCCGAACTGAGAACCTCGACAGGATTTACAGCCATTTTTCAAATAAAAGTGAGGTTATGTTACGCAGAATAAAACAAATTAAAAGTGAGGTTATGTAAAATACAAAGCAAAAAGTGAGGTTAGGAAAAGTGAAGCCGCTATGGGGAGCAAACGCTCAAGTTTAATCTTTGCAAAACGCAACGAACGGAACAGCGCAAAAACACGTCCGATCGCAACGGGAGCAGGGAGCAAAGAGAGAGAGAAAGCGCGCGGGATAATAGAAAGTGGTGGGGAGGTGGCTGATGCAATATGTTTATTTTTTACAGGAGGTAGCGACAGGGCAGTGGCAGCGCGGCTGGGGACAGGTCGGGAGGAGGAGGCAGTGGCTGGCAAAGGTATGGATAGACGGTGGCGGGTTTACGGTGATATACATTATATATATATATATATATATATATATATATTTAAAACTACGTAGTATGATATTATATATATATATATATATATATATATATATATATATATATATATATATATATATATTCTCTCTTACATTATAATACTGCAGGTATTTTGTGTCTTACGTTACAAGCGTGACATAACTACCTTGTTATATATATAAAACCTTATTATACATAATTATATATATAACTACCTTGTTATACATCTTTATATATATAACTACAGTTGGTACCACTGGTATGTAGGTCATGTTTTTTGTTTTGCAATTCATTTAGGTTGGCTACACGTTTTCTCATAAGAAAACCATGTTAGCGCTTAAAGACCGCGTCTCCTACTATGGTGTATTTGGCATCTGGGGACCTCAAAATGGAAAGTTATCATGGTCTCGGGCTTAAGTCTTACCATGAGACCTACGGTAATAGCTTCTTCCCTGTAGGGGAGATGCGCTAAAACATACGATTTCCATAGATCCGTTAAAAGGTTGTTTCCGAGAATACATATTTAAGTATGATTGGAATCAACGTTTCTTATCCGGACAAATTTCCGACGATATCTTCCACATCTTTGAGACCGAACATAACCGAAACCATAACCGAATAACCTAAATAATAGCAATACCGTATCAGACAATTTCATTCTGTTTTAGAGAATTTCCCCTATAGGGAAGAAGCTATTACCGTAGGTCTCATGGTAAGACTTAAGCCTGAGACCATATGATAACTTTTCATTTTGAGGTCCCCAGATGCCAAAAACACCATTCGTTCAATTTTTTATATATGTATATATATATATATATATATATATGTGTGTGTGTGTCCGTAAGCACGATAACTCTCGTAAAAAAGGTCCGATCTTAATTAAATTTGGTAGAAATGTGTAAAGTACCATTTATTTGAACGAGTTCGAAAACCAGATGAATCGCACCATCCGAAGGGGGGTTTTGTACCCCAAAAAAGTGTTTTTTGGGGTTTTCACATGTAATTTTTATTTAAATCAAATTTTAATTCATACCATTGAATTAAGCTTAAAAAAACAAACAATTTGGTATTTTGATCATTGCTCTACTTCAATCGGTTACCGAGATATTGAAAGTGCTAAACACAGTACGTTGTCTAATGTTATTCTTATGGAGAGAAAGAAAAATTGTATATCTTGCTTATTTATGAACATAAACTGGCGAAATTTGGTATATGGATTGATCTGGTTGTGATTTATTGTTGTTTGCACAAAAAAACAATTTTTCTCCTATGGTTCCTGTAGCAGCAAACCTAGGTACTTGGTCCCCATGTTATTCTTATGGAAAATATTTAAAATGTTATATATCGCTTATTTATGAATGTATATGGACGAAACTTGGTATGTGACTTCACTAAGATGAGTTCTATTGATATTTCCATAAAAACCCATTATTTTGTGTGTCTTGTTGCAGCAAACCTGCGTACTCATCCCCAATGTTATACTTATGGAGAATAATTAATATTTTAAAAATCGCTTGTTTGTGAGTACATTTCTTATGAATCTTGTTAAGTGTTTTAATGTGTTATGTTATATATTCATTGGAAATTCGCTGAGTATGCAGGTTTGCAGCGACGGGGGTATATTTTATATTATCGCTTCATTATTTATGAAAGTGGACCCAAATGGTGTTGCCATGAAGACCGGAAGGTATTGGGTGGAACACACAAGAAAATCAACTGTAAAGTCCTCAAATAACTGTTTGATTACTCAGAGGATGTCAACTTTTTACAAAGTCCCCAAAAGTAATTTGACCAACAAATGTAAGTATAGGCCTAATTCTCTAGGTCAACCCTTAGGCCTACAGTGATGGGTTGTTTTAGGATAAAAGAAACAACTATGCTTTAATTACCTGTCTGAATTTGGGGTCTTTCAGGCCGCTTACAAGAGGAATTCCGAATTTACGATTAATCGTATGGACAAATTGCAATTACATCGTCGTCCACAACCATCCCTGATCAAATTGCATTAGCGTATCAATATTTTATAAACCTAATGCTTAGTTAATGACTTGTTTCTCTATCATACAACACGCTCCTCATGGAGTAACACTACACCAGCAACCATGCGAGTCACTAATTTATCTCAGCCTAAAAAAGGAGGAACTTGTACTTGAATTGTACTTGGCAGGATGTGAGCGTCACTTGAGTGAGTTATATATTTTATTCCTACCAAACATGCACAGTTCCATTATATCAACTGGTCTCGTTCCACTATTCGTAAGAGAGGGGTGAAAAATGCACAAACTATTTAGATGTGATATGTAGGTCGATGGCATTCGATGTAACTATTATAAATAATGTAAACAATTAGAAAAGAACAGCTGTTATAAAAAATGTAGATTCCAATAGTTGTCATTGAGCTTATTTTTCCTCTATAGAGTGCAAGATATAACAGTTTTTTGTAAAAATTATTAATAATTTGAAGTAATTTAATAGATACTGTGAACATTACAGAATCATAGAATTCCAATGGTTTTATGGGTTAAGTTGCAGAATTGAGTTAAGGAGCAGAATGTGTCCCCATAAAACAGATTTTATAGCCTCATAGTCATGCCATGCATACCCTCATCTGGTAGTAGTAGAACAGTTCAATATAAGGTAAAGAGTTGGGGTTCAATAATGAATACTGCCTTGTTTACAACTGTAATATTTTGGTATATGACCAATAAACTGTACCTAAACAAAGTTAACTAAACAAAACAGCCAAAGTACACTGCCAGTGACTTCATGATATCGAAAAAAAATAACTAAGTAAACAGTAAGCTGGAAAAGAAAGATTAGTAGAACTGTTTGATCCTGTCGCCGCACAATAGTTGCCGAGTCATATGTGCAGCGATGGCTCTTTTCCAAAGTGTTAAAGCAGCGTGCAAGCATTTTTATTTCATGTTTGCCAGGTCACATGCCTCCAATATAAATTATGATTGAATATACCGGGATGCGAAGCAGAATACCTCCCATGATGTAGTTATAATTTTGTGTTTTATTCTTGACAGCCGCGCTATAGTACGGAACCTATTTTCTCAACTTTTGTTTATAAATTTCTTTAAAAATAGCCTTCTGCAACTGTTTTGATGTTTATTTCAACAACACACCAAGTAGGAAATACTATGTAGGCTTAAAATTTAGCTTGTAAGGCCTAAGTCTGATATTGTGTAAAATAAATCATTAATTAAACTTAATGGAGAAACAGATCTTGACTACCTAATAATTAATGCAATAGGCCGAGCAGCTTAAAACCCAGGCCTCTGGAGGGACCGTACGAAGGCAAACTCAGTAGGACCCAACAGGTCTAATGTACGTAATAAGCCTAATGCACGATGTTGTTTTAATTACGTGAAGCCTACCTCAAGTTGGGTAAGGTTTATAAGAGAATGTGGACTGGTGGATTTATTGTAGTATGTTTGGCTACTCCAAATACAGTTTCACTCGCCAAACTTAAGTTTATCCCAAAAAGCAAGTGGATATTAGTGACATGTTGTACGTTAACTCCCAAACATAAATGAAGCAAAAAGCAAGTGGAGATTAGTGACATGTTGTAACTCCCAAACATAAAAGCTAGGCCTGTTATAAAATTCCTCCCTTATACCAAGGCTGTACTTCCGCAGACTCCCGGTGTAACAACCGAATGAAAATAATAGAAATACGTTGATGTTTTGATATCCCGATATAAATATATCGGATCAAACTGATACCGCTGACTTATTGTAATCGTAATAATAAAAGGTTTTATCACATGCCCCGGTGTATTGCATTAAGTTAGATTGATATCGTGTTTCGTTTGGAAAATGGCAGATAATTCAAATGGCATAATAAATAAACCATATTTTTCTTTGTGAAAATGTTTTAAACAACGAAGAAAATACTGTAGAGGTTTGAGAAATCGTAGTTCAATTGCAAAACCAATTAAATGCAGGGTTTGTAACGTTGATATCAGGTTGAAGGTCAAGGTAAAAAATCAAATTTGGTTACAGTATTGTGAAACGGTAAAAAAACATGACGTTTCAGTTAGTGCTTTGAAAAAAACCTTTTCTGAAGAGCAAAGTTTGGATTAGCAAACGTATTTACAATCATGTACTTCTTTAGTGTTAACGCTATTGATTATGAGTTTTTACAGAGAGGAAAAAGTCATGGCGACGTAGGCATTAAAACCAGCACTGAGACATGTATGCTAACTTTACTTGTATTTATTGCAAAACGTTAATAATCAAATAAAAGTAGTTGATCATTTGTACATATATAGGTATTTTATATTGATTATTTTTATTCGATAGTTCCACCGGGGGGTCTACAGAAGAGCCTTGGTGTAACCACTACCAAGGCCTATTTCTGGATAAAATAAATTTACAACAAGGCGAAAAGTAAAATATGATGATTATTGAATTTGGGATGGTTGACTAACAACAATATCATTGGCCTAGGCCGACCTACATTATATTAAGGTAAAACGTAAAGAGTCAAAGGATAGGCCTACTGTCTTCATATTATTGCCATAAAAACGTTGTGGACAGTATTTCAAGTTTATTAGTAACATAAAAAGTTAGTATTTACTCACATCTTATCTGATAACCGTATATGATATGGATACAACTTTAGGCTAAAATACAAAACCTGTATTATTCACACAAACTACCACACAAATTATAGCTTAAGAAACTGAACCAAAACTATTTTAAAAAACGCAAATCAAAAGATGTACGGTATGGTTGTTTTATAGTTGTACTGTGTAATGTTGGCATTCTCGCCGATGACACTTTAACCGCATTAAAACCACCTTAAACCACAGTCATGTTTACATGACAGCTTTATAGAACTCGAAAGGAAACTAACTTACAGAAGGGCCATTTTGATTATTGTTACAACATTAATGTAATTATTATTATTAATGAACCCAAAGGAACGCCACGTTTCGAATTCCTAACAGAAAGGTGTAAGTAGGTGGAGCAATTAAAAAAAAATGAATAAAATGTTTGTTTGTAACGTAACCTCTAACCTAAACACAAACTGTAAACAACAGAACAAAGTGACAGGAACTAACTGAGCTGATGTATTTTGACAGTTCAAACACGGTACTACAAAGCTCAAAATACGTACTGAAATAATGTTCAATGAAAAAACTAACAATTATTAAACTGTAATAATAATTCGTCAATTATAGTTTATTTAAAGCATTAAATCATCAAAACGTTACCATAAAAATTTCATGGCAATCCATCAAACCGTTAAAATGTAGATAGCGTCACACTACTTCGAATTCTAAACTGAGTATAAGGATTTCACTATCGTTCATCCAATGATTTTATGTACTATTTTTTTCTGTTACATTGGCTATTTTTTCAGTCACTGCGTTTTTTTGTACGTTTTTAACACCAAAGTGGGAGGTCATCGTTTTATTCTGAGTTGCTCAAACTCAAGTCTCCGCAGCATTATAATATTTTTTTTCTGCTTGGATATTTGATGAATGATGAATATGGGATTAGTAATTTGACACGACTAGTTGCAATCGTATCTATGCAAAGCTATCAGTAGTCTTTATATTATTAGTTTTATTAGCAAGTGATGAATGTAAATTTGTATATTTTATTATATAGTTTCATAAAAATACACCGATCAAAATTAACTATTTCCATTTTAAATTCAATTGGATCATGAGTAAATAAATATAGGATGTTAAGCTAAACGTTCAATAAAAATATAAATCACTCAAAACTAATTAAATTGTAAATTAATTATTATTTTCCCTTAAAGTTATATTAATAACTTTAAACCTTCTGCATTTTTGTTGTAAACACCAACCAACTGAAACTTACCACTTTGGCACCAGTAACAAAGTCTATCTAACTTGGCTTATTTCATAATTTTATAAGAAGTCAAAACAAATTTAAACATTTTCATTTTTACAACCGAATACTAACATGTAAATATATTTATTTAGAAAAATATTAATTTTCATAAGACAAATCTAGTTTTAAAAGAATTATTATAGACACGGTCGTTTTTTTATTCAAGTCTATACCCTTTTTTAAGTCGCAATAAAAGATACCAACAAAAAAACAAGTACCGTTAAACTTAATGGTACACAAAATTCTTAACGTATAACTTAAGCAATAGTAATAGTTTTGTAGTGATAGTTAATTTAGTAATAAATAGGTTAACTTTGGGGTTATACATATATGTATTTTTAGGAAAGAGATTAGTTCCTAATTTCATAGCTCTTAACTAATAAATCGATAAATCATGATAAAAACAAATACAATATAACTATAAAAAAGTAAAACTAATAACAGTACAAAAATGGTAAATGTCGTGTGAATTGCCAAGCCTTCACATTTTGTTGAAGTTCCACGGCCCATAAACGTCGTGATTAGATTTACAACAAACCTCCTCTTTGCATTCTGACAGGTCTAAATTGAAAACTTAATTAGGTTCTAAATATTTACCTCGGTTTTCAGAGCGTCTCTTTTTCCAAACTTATACAATGCAAATCATATATTATTCTTTTTACAAACTTGCATTACACTCACAGTTTATTATATCCTTAATGTATGTAAGTGTAATTGAATCCATATACTGTTTGTAGTGTATAAAACTGGTTCTTTATTTGTATGAATTTAACAATACATGTGTTACTACTAGTATTGGACCTCTTGTTTAATACGAACAAAGTAGTTCCATCTTATAACTTGACAAGAAAGCTAATTGTGAGCAACGTACAGTTTAAATGCTATAAAGGACAACAACATATTGGAAAACAATATTCCTTAAAAGAGAGTTTAATTTTTCACGCTTCACATTTGACTTAAACAGAAGATACAATTTTAACAAATTGGTTTAGTAGTTCAATGCCAGTTAACTGGTTACATGTTTAATACCAACAAATTACTTACTAAGCAGATTAGACTAAGCACGTTTAATACAGACTTTCCTACGCACCAAGATACAAATTGAGCTCAGTGCTCATAGCCAATGTGGAAACAATACTGGCAAGGAATACGAACTTCTAAGAGTCGCAATAAGACATGCACAAAATATTTATATCAGAAAAGTGTTTTTCTTGTCCCACTCCCCCAGGGTAATTTTTCAGGGAAAATGACAATGAGATAAACCAGAGCAAGAGAGAGATGAGCCTATTCCCGTACAATGGTTGAAAAACCTAAATCACAGCTGTAAATATTTGGAACGTAGTAGTTTAACGAGTGGTATTTTAACGGATAATAACGAACTCTTGGTTCCTATGTTTTTAAATCATGGATCTAATGATTTTTCTTTAGCTCATCAGTTTTTTTAACCTTTAACTATGAAGTAGCATAAACTATTAATATTTTCTTCTGTTATTTATATAAGTTTTTAATTAAATGCATATTGTTTGAATATAGGCCTATATAAACACATATTTTTAATTCCTTGACGGATTTTCTTTTACCTTTGATTATTGATTATTATGATTGTAAATGTTTTTGCATTTTAATATACAAAATACAGTACGCAATAAGTTGAAGTTTCATTGTATTTGCGAAATATAATATAATGTAAATTCAAATTTAAGTATTCCGATCAACAGTACCAGTTTTTAGCGAACTAACTTGTCCAAACTAGCTGTCAGGTGCACATTATCAAATGAATACACTGTAACTATTTTTCTAGTCGTAGTATTTGCTACGTTATGCTTAGGCTAGTCAAAGTGGTATCAGCGAGTCCATAAACCAATCATATCAACTAATTGTAAAACTTTGAAAACTCTGTACATTAAATAAATTACTTATAAGGTTAATCAAAGTATTTAATACAATTAAAAGCTTATAAACGGTTAGACCATAATATGAAGGCGTTTCACAGTTAAAGATATTCATAGTCACACATATCTTTGTTATATAGAAGCATACGACCTTGCTTGTTGCAAACAGCTTCAAATGGTGATTCTTCTCTACCGGATTTGTTCAGTTTACTGTTCAACTTATAAAAAATGTCTCAGAGTTAATAGCGCCCGTTCTTACTCATATATTTAACTTAAGTTTTGCAAATGGCATTTTCCCAGAAAAATTGAAATTAAGTACAGTTGTTCCAATTTATAAGAAAACCCACTCTCAAAAATTAGACAATCTAAGACCCATAAGTTTGATCTCAGTTTTTTCTAAGGTTATTGAGAAAATTATGAAAAATCGGTTTATTAATTATTTAGATCATTTAAATTTTTTCAGTATTCATCAATTTGGTTTCAGGAAAGGAAAATCTACAGAAGATGCTTTAATTAACGTGACAGAAAATATCTACAACAGTTTTAATAACACTATGAAGGCTACAGGTTTATTTATTGGTTTTAAAAAAGCGTTTGATCTTGTTGATCACGATATTTTGATTTCTAAATTAAACACAGCAGGCGTAAGAGCATTGGCACTTGATTGCAGCTTTTTAAAAAATAGAATACAGCAAACAAAAATTTTGAATCAGTTGAGCTCTGCCTTGCCTGTCAGGGCAGGAGTCCCACAGGGATCAGTGGTATCTGCAACTCTGTTCCTCATTTTTATCAATGACCTCCTTGAATGTCCTTTCCACGGCCAAATCAGTGCTTTTGCTGATGATGTAGCACTATTCTATGCAAACAAAGATACTAATGTGTTGTATGAGCAAATTAAAGATGATTTGAGTTTACTAAATTCCTGGTGTGTAGCTAATAAAATGCAAGTGAATGTAGATAAGACGAAATACATTAATTTTGGTTTATCGAATAGTTTCAATTTTCAGTTTAATGTGGCCTACCATAGCTCAAACTGTAATTTAAATGTGTGTAATTGTGAAACTATAGAAAAGGTCAGCAGTTTTCGATATCTTGGGGTAGTATTAGACGAAAATCTAAATTGGAGTAAACACGTTTTTGCTTTGCATTCTAAAATTCGATCTTCTATAAGAATATTTTACTTTTTAAAAAATATCTGTAACGCCTTTTTATTAAGAATACTTTATTTCCCTTTGATTAATTCAAGATTGGAATATGCTATCAGTTGTTGGGGAGGAACATATAAATGCTACACTGAAAAATTAAGAATCACACAAATTCATTTTTTAAGGTTAATTACTAACAGTCAGATAGTTCAGATAGTTGACAGATAGTTCTTTTCCTTTGTTTTTGAATTAAAAATACTTCCTGTCCAACATTTGTATGCGTATAAAGTGCTCAGACTTTTTTATTTTAGAAGTGGAAATACAGGTACACAAAATATTTTATACAATACAAGAAGTAGCAATCAAGCCGTATTTAGATTACCCAAAGTAAACAAAACATTATTTAGGCACTCTTATCAGTACAACGGACCTAAATACTTCAACCAGCTCCCACAAGAAGTTCCCACTGCTCGAGTCTTAAATATTTTTGTGTGCAATTAAAAAAATGGCTTTTCGAAATTTCGAATGTTAATTTCATGAATAATGTATTAATTCAAACTATATTTCCTTATTGCACTACTTAAAACTTATATTGAAACTATTTTTTTATGTCATTTATATAATAAGTGTGTTAAAGTTTACTATTATTTGGAGAGATAAATATAAGTTGATGTCATGTCAGACGCCACGGAGAGCGGCAAGATGTGTTTATACATAGAAGGACTGGACTCAGTTGTTAATGTAAAGTTTATTTTGTTTGTTTTTTTCAACGTTGTTACAATAACTGGTTGATGTGACAACGTAATTCCAAGAAAATTAATGTGTTTGATTGTTGTAAGTTTGGGTGGAATAAATCATTATTTCATTATTTCATTTCATTATTTCATTATTTCATGTTTGGCTGACGAAACAAATGAATTCCCTTAACAGATTCCTGGAATAAGTCATGTGCCATGTTGTAAAGCACGCGGGTGACGTTTCCTCTCCAGTAGGTTGGAACCCATAAGGAAATCTGGATTTTAAATTAAAATGTAAAATAGTAAAAATGTTGTATTGGACTATTTATTGTTTATTGTTTGTTATTTATAGTTTTTTAAATTTAATTTCAGCTGTATGAATTATCTAAGAATATTTGCACTAAATTCGTCTATAAAATCTATTTTTATTTAATTTGAGAAACATATCAAACTAAGATTGCCATTTGACTAACAAATGACGTCAGTGGATCGAATGTAAACGCACGTTTGTTTTTATTTACACCAGGAAAAATGTTAAAACGCCAGTTTGTTCCCTGTTATCCCTGAATACTATAATATTACTAAAAATTAATAAACTAATTACATTTACATTTGATCCAAAAACGTCATTTGTTTATGTTTATAGCCCTAACGGTTCTTTTATCGTATCTGTGGCCTAATCTATACCTCTTAGTAGCAACGGATCCTAAATGGTTGCTGTTATTAATATAGACACACCGAATTGGATATATATAATTATAACTAACTACATAAAAAGAATACTAGAAACTCCGGACCAGCTTCGTCCTTTGACTCATTAGGCCGTGGCTTGCGGGGTGCAGCTTCGGTTTGTTTGAGTTACACATTCAGCTGTTCCCACGTGTTCCGTTTCTCACACCACCAAGAAAGTATATTTTGTTCTATTTGTTTACTGCTGCAATATATTTTCACACATTGTTAACACTGAAAACATGGTGGGGGGATCTATGTTTTACTGAACAAAGGGTTAAAAATGAAAAATACAAGTTCGTAAAAACTTGTATAATTTTGTTTATTTAATTTGTGGGGTTACATAAATAGACTCATTGCTCTAGTTAATATTTATTATTTTAATAAGCCGATATTAGAACAAAATTCAAACAGATTATTATTATTATTATTTATATTCAGTTTGGTTACAAATATTAGTTATTGCATTTTGACCCATTTCTGGCCCATGTTATCACATATAAATTGTAAATTATTTATAGTTAGCAAGTTCCTATCTATTTTCTTATTTGTCAATAAACTTAGATCATATAAATCTGTCGTAAATTAAATGATTTAGTGACTGATTTAGTGAATGATTTAAATGATTAAATGATTTAGACTAAGCGTGTGTCAAAATAAAGGCAGTCGCAAGTTTGGGACGTAAGATATGCGTTGTGAAATTTACTCTGCATAGATTGAAAATTAGAATAGAGAGGGATGGATAAAATATGTAAAGTTATATTACAGAATTGACGTTGAACCAATATCCGTAATTAATTTATATTAATTTTCCTAATTTTAAACTTTTTCCATTTCTTATTATTTTATTTCAATTTTAATCAAGTTTTCAGTTCATCAATCAATACTTACTAACTACCAAAATTATTAATACAAATTTGTTTGTAATACTCGAAATAAAAATGTTTACGCAAATTTATATATCAATATAATCTCATCAATTTGATATCCCTTATATGAAATTACCGGTAACTTCACCGGAGTTATGTCACGTTTTCATTGAGAGTATTTAATGCACGCTCATAGAATTAAACGGGGTATTAGAGTAATTCATTTGAGCCCACGATAAAATGACTTGTGGCACGTGTGCAATAACGCTTTCTCAATAATAAAGATGATTTTACTTGAGATTAGTGCTGACCTTAACAGTAAAATATTTATACCGATGTTAATGAGCAGTTTATTTGAAAAGGTTCTAACAAATCATGGAGATGAAATATTAATTTTCAAAATATCCACGTTTTCCCTGCAGTCATTATTACAACAGTTTGCAAGTTATTTGTTTACTTATTTATCACATACTAGGTTCTCTACCCACTACTTCCTTTATAAACCAACGCTCACAAACAAGGGATGATTTATTTTTATTAGTGGTTTTAACATTTCCAAAAGTTGACAGACTTAAGCAT
This sequence comes from Allygus modestus, assembly GCA_963675035.1. Taxonomy (NCBI): domain Eukaryota; kingdom Metazoa; phylum Arthropoda; class Insecta; order Hemiptera; family Cicadellidae; genus Allygus; species Allygus modestus. The sequence continues at coordinate 82,594,309 of OY776115.1, forward strand.
AGGTCCTTATAAAACTTTGTTTACAATCTGTGGAGGTGGTCTACCTAATAAATATTCAACATTATTCAGCTAGTATTGATACAAGTTGTGGGCATAAAATCCACACTTAAACTATTTGTTTTTGTATTTTTATTAAATTTAAAATTAAAATTTAATTATGTTCCATAATGCAAAATGTTCTATAGCTGTACATTACTTATGTATTACATAAATTTTGTTAAATTCCCTCGTTTAATTTTATATTACACGTTCATTTATCGTTAGTTAATTATACATGTTTACCATTTTTATTCGATAATTCATAATGTTGAATTAGGGATATTGTGTACGTATACAACAAAAATATTACCTAAAAACATGGTTTATTCACACACAAACTAAACTAGTATGCCAAATAATCTAATATGATAGTTGTATCTGATAACATGATTCTTGACAGACTGATATTATTGGCATACAGTTCCAACGGAACATATAGGATAAGTATTCAAATGTGCTTTAAACATTTTCTCAGCTGAATTTTGTGAGCGAACTTACACATCATGCCTTGTAATCTTCGCATATAGTTGTTTGTAGTCTGTTTTGTTGTGTTTAGTCTTCTAGCTCAACGCGTACATACTACAACATACTACAATGATCATCATACTTTACAATGGTCACGAAATTAGCAGGAATTATCATTAGCTTTCTAACTTGTATTGTTTCACTCGATCATAAAACATATCTAACTGAATAGTTTCATGTCCAATATCATCATTTTAGTTGTGAAAAAACCTGAACGGTAGCTAGTTGTGCAACATAAAAGGAACCTATCCTCATACTAATGTGAACGGATTATCTAATTAAGGGTCAACAGTCTAGTCTCCAGGTCCCTCAGCAATAATGTAACGCCAACGGGACATAGACGTCCTGAATATACAGATGACGGTTGATGCTATGAGCAAATGTCAAATAACTATGGTCATGCAGTAGAAAACTCTGCTAGTGCTAATAAAATGAGTAATTCAGGTTTATGACGATGAAAAACACAAGCTCCAAGAAACTTCACAAACGAACGATCAAGGAGTTGAATTTCTCATTAAACCTCGGTAAATTTGATTTCACGCCTTTTTGCCCCGCTACATTGGCTGTTACCGTGTTTTCATAGCCCTTGAGCAATATCTCATTAGTTTGTCTTTCAGTTAGTTCTGAATGCAACTTAAACTATATTGGATATGAAAAGGGTTCGTACATTACGTGATTGATACTAATAAGTCTGATGAACGTTTAAACTTAATACTATTAAGATAATTTTATGGAAACAAATATTTGTTTATTTATAAAATAACCCAGCCACAACCATAAATATTGCACCAAAAAGATGGCTCATGAAAAAACGACCTTTCTGTCAGAATAAATTTGTATATAAACAAATTTAGTAGGTTTATTAATTTCATAATATGCTAAATAATAATAAACCAGTTAGAACCTCCCCCCACGGAAATATTTCACAATCATTCGAATTTAGATGATAAGTACGTTTTATTATGGTTAATTATATCAGAAAATGTAGTTTGTTATCTTTGTATAGTTTTAATGATCACCATAGTATAGTTATGTATAGTTATGATCACCATAACACCGATACCCACTTTCGTCCCTGATTAGACTTATACTCTCACCTTTTAATGTACATAACATTGCTATCCCAGCATTACGGATAAATAAAACCAAGGGCATCAGAATACTGGCAAAAAATATAAGGGTTTTAATTTCAATATAAATTGGGATCTACATATTTTTCAACACCGTATTTTTAAAGTTTTGTAGATTCATTAACGCCAGCTTTCTGCGTGCGATTTATTTCGAAGTTTCAGCAGCAAGGGCTGCTATTGTCAATTATCTCTGAGAAGTAAATACTAATCCTGTCCTACTTTTGGGCAACACTCACTTTACCCAAAACAACAAGTTGAGTGTTGGCCAAAAGTAGGAACTGTATTATTGTTACCTCGCCTAAAGGAAAAATGTCATTCAAAACACATAAATACTAGTAGGTTACTCTGCTATTTTCGCAGCTAGAAAATAGCAGTACCGGCCTTGTTGGCATAACAATTGGTATGAGGACAAATATCAAAAAGTTGTTAATGCCTCCATTCCTACATTTAGTAGGTAAATAATTTGTATATTAACTTTACCTTCAAGCTTCTACCCATACAAATAACATAATTTAATTAATGTGGTGAAAAGTAATTCCATTTGATTTCCGAATGGAACCTACTACATATGTGGTATGCTCACGCCAGCAAGGTGCCGTAGGTATCTATCTGGAATGCCAACCTGGCGTGACCCACATGCACCGGTGCTCGGAATAGAACAATGCCAAAGATTCTCTGTCGGACAGTTTAACCAACCGCCGACGGTTACGGCTCCATTCCATTCTAGGGTAGCCCCTCGCGCTGTTCGCCCTGCGAGCATTTCTCCCGCTAGAACGATATATTACGTTCCTGACAGTTAACGATATGTTTAGCAATTTCCTATATATTATCCAAACATTCATTTTGGAGAACGTTATACCCTCCTAGACAGGTGAAATATATATTAGTATCTTTTCAGATTTTGTAAATTTGAACCATCTCCAAATGTTTATACTTTTTACTCCAAATTAATGGTTCCGGTTACAACAAGTAAATGCCCCGGCTTTCTTTTTACAGAGAACCCACCAAGAATAATGCGATTCGTGGAGGGCAAGAAGATGTTTTACAGGAAAAGTTTACTTAAAATCTGTCAGATAAGATGAAATCCTTTTCTCAAACAATCAATATTAATGCAAACCTAAAACCAAAATAAATCATCACAGTTTTAAAATATGGATATATTTAGTGTTGTAATTGGAATATTGAATAACTATAAAGTACAATTTAGTCATATTAACACCTTTAAATGTGTTGTCAAGGATTTCCTATTTGATTGTATGATTACATTTCATGTTTATTATATAAATGGGAACAAATTCAAATCATTTATAAATAGACTAACTCGTGGCATATCCGTTATTATAGTTTTCACACTCAACTAAATGTATAAATAAACAAATCAAGTTATTTTTTAGTACTACCTCTGTATACTCTGCGATATAAAAATTTAAAAACTGAATTATTTTGTCTACAAATAACAAACATCATAAAAACTTTTCAGGTTTAAAATAACTCGTAGAATTCCAAACATTCAAGCTTTTAATAGAGGTTCCTTCTACAGCTAATCCTTGTAATTAGGTTTTAAAACAACTACTACTTATTTTTAAATCTAAGTCAAAACTTAAGTTAATTTATAACGTTAAACTAAACTTCAATTGAACCTCGGAATGAGTTTACTGCATTATTAACATGAAACAGTGTCAAATATGTCATGACTATCGGTAGAACTGCCGAATAACTGTTTAATTACATTTAAGTATGCATTTATTTATTTTTATTGCATTTGTTATAAAACCATAATTGCCATGTCTTTTATTAGTTTGGACAAATATTTGTTTAGGAATAACTCTTTGAATCAAATATAGTTATACATAACCTATACGATTCTTATTCTCAATAAAAAACCTAGTGCACTCTGATAGAGTTATTTTCGTTACAAATATTATTTCTAATGATCTGAAAATATGAGTGGCATTAAACTATTGTTACAGTTTAATCGTTTTAACAGTTATGAAACGACGAGATTACCGAACATCAGTTTCATTTCACCTCATTATACCTTATTATGTACCTTGCAAATGAATGGGTTTAAATATAAATTAAAATTAGTGTTAGTTTCTAATAAGTATTGATTACGCAATGTAGTTTCAGGGTCAATTAAATGAGTGTTAGTTATACTATTTCTCTAGTTTTTAATTTCACATTTTAATCTCTAGATTTATGAAATTACAGCAGTTTTCAGTAACAAATTTAGGAAAAAATAAATAGTTGGTTTCCTTCTTGAAAATCTATAACAGACACACTGGTTCATTCCTGGTCGTTTATAAATTTATTTATACAATTTTAATTTACAACTAGAGCAGGAGTTCCATCCAACCGTTTGAATACACATCTTGTTAAAAGCATAGCAAAAAGTGAACTTAAAGTCCTGTTACAAAATGCTTAACTTCTGGGTTTAATTCATTAGCCACATGGTCATAGGATGGTTATACGTCTTGAAGCGGCAGGTGTTATTATATGTTTTGCTTTATGACGGTAAAGCTAGCGGTGCAATATAAATGCTAATGTTATATCAGCCGTTAAATGCGATTTATCCCCTTAAGATTTAGTCCCACACATTCAGCAGTAAGTAATTTATGAAAGAATTAAAGCAACTAAAAAACACAACTAATCTATCCAAATATTTTAACAAAATAACCAGTAATTTATAATTGGGTTTGAAAACTACACTACTATAATTCCCTTAGTTGTAATGAACTCTGCTATAAAACAGCCCTAATATACTATTACTATATCTACTACTTAATAATAATAAAAATTTAACAATAGAACAAGACCTGAGTAAAACCTTATGGAATTAGATTGTTAAATTAACATTATTCTAACTCAGTTTTACTCTTCTGTTATCTGAGAGACAAATTTATAGTAAATAAAATCTTTAAAATCCATTTACACTGAGTAGTTGCACAAGTTATATCCAAAATACAACCTTTTCATATAATACTCAACTTTTATTAAATAAAATAGTTGTATTTAGTTGTTATATAAAATCGACCTATCGTTGCAATAATGGGAGCAGACGTAGAGAGAAGAATCGGAAACCCTTAAACAACCAGTGCAGAAGTGGTCAATGGGGCAACGGGGCTCGATCATCCTCAGTCCCTGACAAATCACATCTCACTCCTGTTTATTCTGCTACACTTGTTGGCTTTCCGGCTGCCTATGTCTTCTAAGAATACTTTTTCATTAACTTATAAAAACCATCGACAGTATAAATATAATTTCTTACAAGTTGCAAGATTACAACACAACTAGACAGTGCAAGTAGTAGGTTAACATTTAATGGATTTGTTAGATTCTTGGTACAAGTTTTAAGAAGTATGGTTTCTGGAGGCTGCACATTGTTTGCCAGCATGGAAAAATGATTAAAAACTCGGGTTTTTAAGGAGAAAATTTTGCTATTTACTTGTTATGTTTAAATTACATTTTGTTCAATACTCTAGTTATAATTTTAAACTGTATAATGTATTTTGTTTACTATCGCATTATAGTGTGAAGGTTTAGCTAACGGATAATTGGTATAACTGTTTTTATAAAAATGCTTCTGAGGACTTTTTAGTAACAATATAGTAATTTGTATGAAATGGAGGTATTTACTGAATTAATTGCCATTACCTGGAACCAACGGTTTTATTTATTTTGTTTGCGAAATTTATATTGTATAACTATTTTATTTATATTAAACCATATTCAATATAGTTTGGTATTGCAGTAGTTTTCAGCAAGGAAACGTAACAAAATAGAGAGAAATTACAAATATTTAGGCATTACTATCACCCAGATCTAAATTGAATTAACAGGTACGTTAGCCAACTTTCACTATCGTATTTCAGAGATAATGGTAATCTGGCACACTCGTGCCACAGCTCGTGCTCGTGTACTCACAGCTGGTTTTAATGTAAACACTATCCCGCAGTTAGGTCAACGAGTTAGCAAGTGAGGTCAACATTTCAAATCTAAGACGTCAATAAATTGTACCACGTATTTCGGCTATCAATTAATTTATAAACAACGAATCACTTATCGTTGATTGAGTTACTGCTCTTCAGTTTCACAAGACAGCAGCCATGTCGCAAATTTCCTCTATAGGGAAGAAGCTATTACCGTAGTCGGCATGGTAAGACCTAGGCCCGGGTTCATGATAACTTTTCGTTTTGAGGTCCCCAGATCCCGAAAACACCATTCGTTTTAAACTGTGTATCTGGAAAACCCCAGATCCAGAAATATGAAAACTGGGGAAAAGCAACATTTTAGCAGTTATTCTAAAGGTCAAATTCATCAGCTGTGAACGATTAATTCAGTTGGTAAATCAGTCAGTAGATATGCAAGCTACTGTATATAAATATTAGAGATTTTTAAGGCGTTCTATTATTTTAGTAAATGGAGTACTATAAACATTTTTGAGTTTCGAGTGGAAACCTTAAACCCCTATTGAAAATTAAATTATAGCGTTGTAATTATGTATTATTTTATTAACAACATATACCAAATTACAGCTATTTAAAAGTGAAACTAATCTGTTTTAAAGGTGCAATTAACTTATACAAATAAATAAAAAATTTACACGTATTTAATTTAATTTTTAAAATACATTGTTAAAAATGGTATATGATCGTGACCTAGGCACTTAGCAGAGATTACACATGTGGTTTTGTTTATTCCAACAATTGTCCACTTTTAATTGCAGCGCTACGTCACAAACCCTTGATTGCGTTCCCTGATGTCATCCTTTGTCCAATCTTGTTGAAAAATTTAAATTGAAACTCTAACAGGTCTTTTAAAATAAACGAATTCAAATTATATAAAATTAATGGTTTCATAAACCCAGAAAATAATATTTCAAAGTCAAAATATCTCTTTAATAACAAAGGGTTTTCGACACAATATCATTAAGCTTCCAATTTGTTTTTCAAAGTCTTCTGGGAATCGTATTTTATTTATTTAATTAATCTTTTATATTACTTTTCCGAACTTAAAAAAAATAATATCAAAAATATTAAATTTAAAATTGGAAAAACGTAATCGATTTTCAGAAGAACCTCATCTAAATAAAATAATGTAAGCGGATTCTTTAATTGTTTTCTAGAACCACACGTCGATTAATTAGCCGTAAAATAATAATATTTTGAATTTATTGAATTCCAAAAGCTTTTAGTGCAAGTATACAATGGTGGCGTTCTTCTTAAATAAATGTAAGCTTATCTCGACTGACCATAGTAATATGTACTTATTTATAGGGCTGGAGGTTTTGTAACTGGAACTCCTCTTACAGCTCTTAACTAATTTTTTGTCTTTGTTTCGGTTGATAGAGCTCGATCTGAATTTTTTCCCGACCTAATTAAAACACATATGAAAGTAAAGGCCCATCTTATTTAAATTTCTTGATTTGTCTATAATGTTAACAGTAAGAATGAGTTTAATTCAATTAAAGTCATACTACTCATAATACTCATACTACAACAGCTGTTTTTAGACCCAAATAGTTTTAGGGTATGAAAATTATTACCACGATTAAAATAAAACATATACTGCGATATAAATACAATCTTTATAGTAGAGATAATGAGAGAAGGCAGTGAGTTCAATGGCGCGGCTTCAGAGATAGCCACCAAGATGCAGCCAACCCTGGTCGTGCTGTTTGGCAAACTGCTCACCCGCTGGATAGGCAAGCTTTGACCGAGAAACGTTCTTACTTTAGCTTTGCCACTCGGAAAAATCATTTATCGCTGCCCCTAAACAAATGCTAATTAGCTTGAATGCTTAAAAAAAACATTAATTTGGCGAAAAAATTCTAGTCAAAATGTTTATCGATCTATTATAAACAAGCCAGTCTATTATTGACATGTTATAGCAAAAGCGTATTCAAAAGGAAATATTGAAGTACTAGACTATTGTCTTGGGCTACATACAAGACAATCCTTCCTTGCAACTCCAGACTTCGTAATTAGAGTTGTACAAATGTTACATTAGGGAGCAGTTGCAAGTTTTACACGGTATATATCTCGGTCTCCTTCCACCTACTTACTAAAAAGTAATCACTTTGTTACAACACATTTTATCTCGATTATTTCTACTTTTAAATCGTGTTCCTCTAGTAAATAAATTTTAAACAAATAATATTGATAAGTTGTATCAACAAGAGCGGGGGTGGGATTCACTAACCCACTGTTCTTAAGATGTTACTTTTAAATCAAAGTCATATAAATTTGTATGGTTTAAGACGAGTCTTATAATATTGATTAATATGAGATTTACTTTGCAGGTCATGCATATTTGTTATAAGCTCAATCAATTTGGTTATCGAGGGCAAACAGAGAATGTATAACACGTGGTTAGTAGTGTAACAAGCTTAATTTGCCAGGCACCATTTTCATAGACAGAACATCATTATGAAGAATAATTTTGTTTTTAGGAAACTGTTCAAACTACACACTCTAAAGGAGAGACAGAGTACTAAATTAAAATATATCCTAAAAAAAAGTATTATCACCTAATTTAACTTTAATTTGTAAAAACTATTTCAGTGTTTGATAACAGAATCATGACAACTAATTCTAAAAAAAAATTCGTTTTAATCCCCACACCATGAGAACACTATTGGATTTTACATAAGATTAAATCCAGTTATATGTTTAGTTTAGGTTAAAACCCCTTGTTCTCTTAGTAGACTTTCTCAACTGAAACAAAGTTAATAAAATACTTTTATAAACTAATGCATCATTAAAAAACCTATTAATTATATTAAAATTGTACTCACCGATCGCTTAAAGCGGGAATGTTTTTTCCTGTGATATCGCATAAAAACTGCCGATTTAACGCATAATTTCCCTGAAAACACTGTGTCACTGTCAAAAGAATTAAAAGCTCTGATATTGGTAAAGCAATTCATAGAAACACATTGGTTTTTCAAACATGTTTAAAAAGTTTTATTGTTAAATATTATTTTTTATATTCTATTTATATTATTTTTTAAACATTATCAACAAGTGCCCTCTTGTTGACACATTTTTAAATACTTCAATACTTTTAATACTTTTTTAAACTAATGCAACATTAAAAAACCTTGTAAAGCACCGATCGCTTAAAGCGGGAATTTATTTTTACTGTGCTATCGCATAAAACTGCCGATTTAACGCATCATTTCCCTGAAAACAGTGTCACTGTCAAAAGGATTAAAAGCTCTGATATTGGTAAAGCAATTCACAAAAACACATTGGTGTTTCAACATGTTTAAATAGTTTTACTGTTAAAACAACAATACAACAATTAACAACACTTACTTGTTGTTATTTTTAACATTATAAACAAGTACCATTTTATAGACAAATTTTCATTTGGACTAACTAGTTTTAACCATAATGCCCATCTTAAAACAGATATATGTTTAAACTAAAAAACCGTCAAGTTTATTAAAACTATATTTTTCACATTATAGTGTCTAAATAGCTGTCAAATTGTTTTATATACATATTCCAAAATAATTTGCAAGCAACATAATAATAATTGCAAATTCCGTTAATGATTTACAGAATAAAACCATTGATTATTTAATTGGTTTTATTTTCAGGTAAATGCATAAGAAAATACCCAGGTAGCAGCAAACCTGCGTACTCAGCGAATTTCCAATAGATATATAAATGTCTTAATAGTACATAAAGCCACTTACCAAGTTTCATAAAAATATATTCACAAATAAGCGATATATACAATTTTAATTATTCTCCATAAGAATAACATTGGGGCTGAGTACGCAGGTTTGCTGCAACAAGGAACACAAAAAATGTATTTTTATGCTAATATCAACTCAACTAGGTGAAGTCATATACCAGATTTGATTAATTTATGTTCATAATTAAGGGAGACATGGCATTTAATTATTATCCATAAGAATAACATGGGGCTGAGTACGCAGGTTTGCTGCTACGGGTGTCTTTGGCAAAAAATAATTTTTTTGAGCAAATATCAATATACCACAACCAGATGAAGACACAACCAGATACCAAGTTTTGTCAGTAAACGTTCATAAATAAGCGAGATATAAAATTTTTCTTTTCCTCCTTTAGAATAACATTAGACAACGTACTGTGTTTAGTACTTTCAATATCTCGGTAACCAATTGACGTAGAGAAATGATGAAAATACCAAATTGTGTGTTTTTTAAGCTGAATCCAATGATAAAAACTAAAATTTGATTTTTTCAAAAATTATATGTAACAAATTCAAAAAACCCATTTTTGGGGTACAAAACCCCCCAAAATACCCCTTCGGATAGAGCGATCTGGCTGGTTTTCGAACTTAAAGTCATAAATGTTGCTTTACACGTTTATACCAAATTTAATCAAAATGGGATCATTTTTACGAGAGTTATCGTGCTCACGGACACACACACACACACACACACACACACACACACACACACACACACACACACATATATATATATATATATATATATATATTTATATACATATATATATGTGTCCGTGAGCACGATAACTCACTCATATACAGTTTCGAACGGATGGTGTTTTTGGGGTCTGGGGACCTCAAAATGAAAAGTTATCATGATCCCCGGCCTAGGTCTTACCATGCCGACTACGGTAATAGCTTCTTCCCTATAGGGGAAATTCGCTAAAAACTGCAAACTATTGAATTAACGACTTGAATTATTGGGTATTGAAGCCGGGTTCTGTGCCTCATATTAATTTATATGGAACCAAAACCTTGGATCCCTTAAATAAAAATAAAGGTTTCCTGGATTTTAATGTTGGATACACTAATATAAGTCAATAAAATGGTACAGTATTGAATATATACTAAGGAAACTGGTTTATTTTAGTTCTAAGGTTTGCTAACCTAGGTAGGGGCTGCGCTCCTAAGTTTACCTAATGAAATTAAAGTACTAGTTATGTTCTTTATATCTGAGTTTGTTTAATGAGGATCGAGCGGGAAAGTTAGGCGTATTTAATTAGGTTTAAGATAGTAAAGTATTTATTCTATATAAAGTATTTTTAGATTTATGAAACTTGAATACTTTCAAAATGACTTATATTTATCTTGCATATAAAACTGGATAAAATATTGATTAAATAAGTAATGACGTTATTTTTATTCTCTCAAAGTATTATTTAAGGTGCCTTCACCAAGTGCAGGGTCATACATTGGCAAGAGTCAAGTGAAGTATTTCGATTCATTTTATATAAAAAATAACATATTATAAACATAGTAAATTTACTCGTTACATAGAGAAATTAAATTCTGCGAAGGGAATTAATCGAACGAAAAGAAGAAGGTGCACTCGCCAACCAATTTCCCGTTGAAAATGTATACGTTTTTATTTTAAAAAGTAAGATAAAAATAGTTTGACAATTTGTTTAAGAACATTCATTTAATACAATGGCAATAAAGTTGTCTAATGGATTAACCGATTAAAGTAAAAAGGTCTTAGGGTAATTGTACAATGCAACTGAACTAAACATATTACTGTACCAGCGAACAGAAAAAGGAGAAACTAAACCAACAAAACTCTTTCTAAAATGTATTAATGGAGATAAAAAATTAAGATGACTTATTACTATAAAATTTCAATGAATTTTCTATCCACTAAACCACTTAATAAACTCAAAGTATTATTGTTTTTTACGCAAAAAGTAAACAACAACATTTTGTTATAATATGCTGCAGTTATTTTTAAAGGATGATAAAAAAACATCTTAGTCTGTAATGCAAGAAAAAGTATAACTATGGTTTTTATGAAATTATTAAAAAAGTATATAAACGCGTTTTAAAAAACAAGGTCAAAGCTATGATATGTGAATTGATATTAAATAAATGTTTTACTATTGAAAAAAGTGATTTTAAGTAAAAAAATCATCAAAAATGTGTTTATTTTTCAATTTTCTCAAAAGGATTTACTGGTTTTGTATAATATATAATGAATCGTTTTCGGAGAGGGGTATATATGTGGGCGGTTTACTATGCATGTTTTATTTTTATGACAGTCGTAGCGAGAAGTAATATAAATGCTAATGTTATTAACTGTTAAATGTGCCTCAGTTTCTTAAGTCTTCTCTTCGCGGCCCTCAAGGTGCCGTTGATTTATAACGTGTAAACCCTTTATATTTTATGTTCTAAAAATCGCCATGAATTTTACACACCAAAATATTAATATAAATAATCAGATAATACCATTCAGATTTCATATTTTCCATAGGAATAAATCAACATCTTGTTAAGGAAACTACATAGTGCAATTTTTCCTATAGTATTGTTAACAAATCTTTAAAGAAATTTTGTCATGTACAGGTAATAGTTAAGTATGAAATCTAAAAAAATATATATTCCCAGGAAGTCTACAATATGAATGACTAATATTACTTAGGATGTCATGAGTAGTATTTCGAAGTAAGTTGTATTTTATTTTAAAGGTGTTTGTTCTCAATTGCAATCCATTAGTAAAGTAGATCGGAAAAAACAACGCCTATACAAATTGGCCCTTATTTTTTGGAATACTTAACTACAGTAGTTTTTCCTATCGTAAAAGTACTAAATTATTTGATTTAATTATGAAATAATTTTATTTACAATATGAGATTGTTTTTATTTTACCGGACTCTCATTAAAGAATAGTTTTTGCGATTAAAAATGTATAATTAAATATAAGAGATTGTAGTACCACCTAGCTATGATTGTTACGGAAACAAATTCAACAATTGAGACTTTAAAAAATAGGTTAGAGGATTAACACGCCCAGGGTAATAAGTAGCGCTGGTCATCTCCTGTGACTATTAATCTCCAGAAATTGTCAATATCCGGTGTTTGGCATGTTCGCTTGTGGCCCTCAGATCGAGCTGAATATCAGATGATGGGATATATGGACGTCCTTGAAAATGAAACTCACGTTTTATAGATTTGTTTCCACCACCTCAAAGACCTAATTTATGATGTGACATAATAATTAAGTTTTAACAATCATCCAATTTTGATGCGTTTAAACCTGTTTCTCTTAAACGTGAAAATGTGATTATGTGACTCCCAATTTACGTGATTACCTTATAAAATGCTGTTTTCTTTGAGTTTCGTTTTAAAAAGATTTTAAATTATACAATAGTTTATTTTATTAGAAATATCTCTAGTTGTATTAACGTTTTACTAGTAAAGACCAAATAAATTCACTTGATAAAGAATCGAATTAAATTAAACGATCCAAGCATTGCATCACAATTACATTTTTGGATGTCCGTATGTCTCTGTATGACTTTGGTTGTATAGATGTTGACAGACCTAGAGAACAAACCAATGGTCGATTTTGATACACTTTGACCAGTTGGCTTAGGATCACTTGCCGGGCCAGAGCTCTACATCTGAGCTCCCACGTCCATTAGTGTAGCCAATTACTGTGTGGTGCCTCCAACAAAGGAATTTTGGTGGGCGATATTGAAAATGAAAAAAGAGGATTTATTATGCATTCTACTTTATTTTATATTATGTATTAAGAAAATAAAAATTAATTAATTGATTAAATTAGGGCTGAAAGGGAAGTTAGGATGTGCCACTTTCTTAATACTGTTTATTTTTTATAAAAACGTCATGCTTTTTGTATTATTAAAATAAAATGTTCAACGAACAATCACCAAAAAATCTTTCATGTGTTTTTAGTCACTTTCAGTCTTGAAATGTTAAATATGAAAAATTTTTAAATTACATTTTTAATTATTTAATAATGAATTGCTGTAAATTCGGATTAATAAACTAATTGCGACATTTTACCCGTAGGAACGTAATTATAATTACAAGTTAAGCATATAAAATTAATGATTAAATGAGTCTTTATTACAGTAGTGTTGTTCAGCGTACTTCGCTTACCACAAACTGAAGTATACTTTTTCCATTAATATCCCGCCATAAAATAATAATTATAACTTTGATATAACTTAATAAACTATTAGTAATGGTTAAATAATTAATCTGATAAGAATTAAATTATTTAAAGGGTATAGTCAAGCTCACTTAAGATTTTGGGTTACGTATTTTCTAATCTTGTATGTTTGGCAAAAATCAATTAAGTCAGCGAACATTTTTCCTTTCACAAAAGTTAACATACAAATTAATTAAAGACATCAAGAAAATTAATGTTTACATAATTTGTAGGTGAATAATAATACGAACAGTTTTTAAACATTCTTAGTCCAGGAAATACGTTTACCCTGTAACCCATTTAGGATAGAAAGAAATGTAATTGGATAAATTGTTTAATGTCCAGTCGTCTAACTATTGATAATCAAATACACAATGCTAAAGTTTCAGCAGCAGTGTAGTCAGTTGCCAATGGTGCGTAATCACCCAAACATTGAGACACCTCAAAGCCACCAATCAAAACTCCATCCCACAGCCGTTTCTCATTAGTCTATGCTCCACGGGCAGCTTAAAATCCCGAGTTGAATCTCTAGCTTTTAGGAAACTATTATTTTCTTTTCACCTGGTTATTCCATATCCATCAAGTATTATAAATTGAAAGCTTAACTTGTAGCAAAACAAGTATTTCAAATTATTATAATTAGATAACTATAATTGATCATTCTTTCTAATCTAATTGTTTAATTAAATTGGAGGGGTTCAAAATGAAGTATAACACTTATTATAACAAACGGTAAATCTTCTGAGTAAAAATACAAAACTAGTATAGTTTATTATTGGAAAATTTACTTTCTAAATAAAATATATATGTGATTATTTCAAGTAAATATTTTTACGGAAATTATAAACAACTCTAGCTTTTTGTCTTGGGATGGTTTAATCCTTGAAAAAATACTTATTAAAATATAATAATACTTTTATTTTCAAATATTTAAGTCAAAGATAATAATATATACTTTTTCATCACACTGTACCAAGAGTAGCTATCATCTGTAGGTACCAAAAGTGATAATGTCCCACTGCAGTGCCGGATAAATCAGTTGGAGATTTTTTTCGCATTTTTATTAGTTATCAGTAGCATTCTGACACCAGTAGCGTTATTAGCATGTTTGGGATTTGGACTTATGTTAGTGGTGCTTTATAAACCAACTGTTATTATTTATTTAGTTAGCAGTATCATCACTATCATCATCATCATCGCTAATGTTTTTTTCTTCACAGTCATAACTCGATAACAGCTGGGAGGATTTTAACGTTTCATGTGTCAAATTAAAGGTATTTTTACGTTCATTTGCCAATATATCTGAGCATATTAAGAAAGTTCATCACTTACACACAGTAAAGTGCTGAACTTTTGGAACAGTGGCGCTATCCGATGGTGGGAGTCTAAACTACGTGTTGATAGAAAATATGTAATCCGCATTATTCTCAGATGTTATCGTCCGTTTTAATATGAGATCTTCTGTTATGTTTATTTACAACTGAAGTAACCTTTCGTTAGATGCAAACTTGCTCGGATTCGAGCAATAGGACAACTAGTAAAGGGAAATCCAATGTGTACATTTGAAATCAGCTGTTCTTATTAACCTTGTTAGTAAATTACACTAAAAACAATGTAACAACTACTGTCATAATTATGTTGTGAGAAATATTACCCAGCAAACCTGATTAAAAATGCCTAAAAAATATGTTTAATTATTATTAATATTTACAGTATGATGATCATCATTTTTTTTCATTATTGCGGATTAGGAAACCCCAGCATAGCTGCAAGTCACATCTTCCACAAGCGGGAATATTGCGCAGGTTACCGGAAAGATAGGATATAGCAGGGAAAGATAGAGTGGGGAGGGACGGCAGCCAAATCGACCCTTCAGAGGTCCAACTCCCGTGTCCCTGTGACAGCTGGGATGAGGCTATCAAGCAGGGGACCCTCATTTTGCCCTCCAACTGGTCAAATCAACTGACAGGGTATCCATGTACAACAGCCAGGGACCATTCATTCTCAGTTTGGCAGGTGGGGACCAAACCCGGAGATTCTGTCCCTAGCTGCTGCAAATGGAGGGACCAAAGGTGAAAGGGAAGTTTGTCATAATGGACAGGCAAAAGACTTACCATATGTAATGACAACTTCATTTGCTGTACCCAATGTCAGCCTCAAAACTGGTAAAGACCAGTCTTAAGGTAGACCTGGGACACAGTATGATGAAAAGAATCGTTTATAACTCGTACGTAAAGTGTTGTTCCTATTTTCCGCACCCGGCCATCCCTACACGAGAACAAAATCGCGTACAGAAAAATACCACTTTTGGCACTAGTGGTCGAAATATACTAATGAAGTATATATTTAATTAAATATACTAAAGTCCGTGACCCATGCTTAACCATCAATAGTGTTAAATAGTAAGTTTTTATAACAATTTATGTAGAGGTTAGAAGAAGTTTAACTAAGATTTAGTATAAAATCCTCTTTTGTTAACACTTTGGTATAAAGGTTTAAGAAGCAAAGATATTTTAGTTTTGTTGTAGTAAATCCAACTTTGTATGTTGACAAAAGTAAATCGTGTCAGGAAATCATTTTTCATATCTAAAGGTTCCCCTGTGAGAATATCGCAAACGATCCAATACAACCTGTGTTAACGGATTTATAAAAAACAAGTATTTTCTTTATTCATATTGAAGCATTATTCTCTTTAAAAACTTCCTTTTATTAGGCTACTTCCTATGGGCTTAAAATGAATAATTATTGAGACTAATTAAATACAATCATATACTGAAACTTCCTCTTTACATTACACATGCATTGAAATCCTGAAATTGAGTTATTATAAAACAAAATATTTTTCTTGCGAAAATACTTTCAAAAATTCAAACACAAGTAGCACAATTTCCTAGGAACAATTACCAAGTAGTTTAAAAGGTTTTAGGGATAGTTTTCAACATAAATTAAATCAAACCTGAACCAGAAGATCAAAAAGTTTAAAATGAACGAGATCACTATCCCGCTGTTGAGAAGACATTTCAATTCCCAAGATAAAATACAGTTCTTAGTTATAGAAGCACGGTAAGTACTCTTTAAACTGTTTTAGATACGATAAAAAAGTAAAACATTGACTATTTACTATAGATCAAGAACTGAATAATTTTGTATTACCATTTTATTTATAAACAATACCGGTTTACAATTATATTTATTAGTACACATTTTCTGTTATTTCCTCTTAGTTTTAGCAATGAAGGAATCTTTGGCCATTAGATATCATTAGATTAATACTGTTTTAACATATATCTATATTAAATATATAATGAGATATTTGACTTACCAACTAACCTTTGAGAAGTCCTGAAAGGTTAAACGTTTAAAACTTCATGTTTATACTGTTTTTATCACAATGTAAATGTATCTCAATCTATAATGACAGAGAGTTAGTACAGTTTTTTAACAAATTAATGTTTTTTTTTGCAATAAAATATGGGTTGTTGTCATTACTAATCTTTAAATAAAAGCAAAAAAGGTTCTCTTGCTGAATTTCTCTTGTTGTTCAAATGTAAACAGAAATTCACATGTCTTACAACATGAAAAACTTTTATAATTGCAAGTGGTGGTTTTGTGAAGACAGAACTCTTTACCTGAGTACTCTGCCGATACAAAGCCCAGTCATATGAATTGATACAATAACTCGATCAATGACTTGATACAACAAATCAATGGTAACAAAGTATATGATTAAAATAAACATTAAATATCATCAGGAAATATGGTGAAATGCTGATACAAGTTTTTACACCTTATATAACGTTTTCTTAGGCTTCATTAAATACTGTAACATTGCTTCTTACAAATATTTTTTCATCTCTTCTCGTTGTGATTTTCTTTTGCATATAATTGTTATTTTATGACAAAGTTACAGTTATAATTATTTATATGAATAAAAATGTTATGAGCAGATTAATACAGGTATTTTTCATAGTTGTAAAAGTAGTTAATACGATCTTAAT
This sequence comes from Allygus modestus, assembly GCA_963675035.1. Classification (NCBI taxonomy): domain Eukaryota; kingdom Metazoa; phylum Arthropoda; class Insecta; order Hemiptera; family Cicadellidae; genus Allygus; species Allygus modestus. Next base: position 82,611,957 of record OY776115.1, read on the forward strand.
CGTTAATTACAAGTAGTTGTTTATTAACAAATATAACTTATCTAATAAATATAATAGTAAATATGGTTTCGCTACGGTAGAGCATTATTAACTGTGATTTCAAGAAAACATGACCACATTCAACCGTTGAATTGACTGTAGTTTATTTTAAAATCCATTAACATCATTAACATAATACGTTTGTATTGCATTCTGCAACAAAGTCAAATATTACCCAACATGCATCATGCTGATTGCCCCGGTCTCAAACATTAGTTCCTCTGCACGTAATGTGTATAATATAAAATCATGGATTACATATTCTTACGGATTCATTGAAATAACCGTAACTCTACTAGAATTGGGATACAAATATATTAGTCTCCATGCTATCAATGCTATAGGAGCAACATTTTTGGCATTAGAAGTAATTGATTTTAAACAATTGAGGAAGAAATATTTAACAATTGTGATAACCCTGATGGATTTTGTTTCTCTATAAACACCTTGTTTGCAAGCAACCCTGCAGATAATCTTTAACCTTTATTCTTGATGTAATAGTTTTGATGATTTTACCTTTTGTTTTCTCAATTTAGCTAACTTCTTACCAAAGTTTTAACATTCTCTAAACATTGATCACTTATAATGCAATATACGTAACCTTCAATTTTCCTTTGACGAAGAAAGAACTTCATAATGACCTTGTAGATATATCATGTTCACGCTGTTAATATCAAGTATAGTTTTATATTCACAAAACATTATTTTTTATTTAAGGTTTAGGGGAAAGCAAAGCATAAACTTCAATCTTTTGTAATGAGTTTTTTGAAGGATTTATTTATTTTTCGAAAAGATGTCTTCCTTAACTTAATCTATTAAACGAAAGAGATGAAGGCAGAAGGTTCAAAGTGAAATTCCTACATTTAATAGTCGAAGTTTGAATTTAAAATGAAGAATGTTAAGTTGACCCATAAAACATCAGAAGCAATTTTTATTAAGAGTAATTTTCCCATTATTTTTTATATTTATCTCTGGAGATTTTATATGTATCCACAACCTTTAGATGGAATACCTTCTCCTTTCTGAGGTTCAATTTTGTCTCAACTATGAAGCATTAAAATACTTCATACAGTAAAATTCACTCTGTATATAAAACTATGGTTCCCATAAATATATGGAGAATTATTCAAAAATTTCAATTAAATATAAATATTAAATTGATAATTTAAAGTAGTTTCATTAGTAAACCTACACTAAAATGGAGTTGCGTGTACAGTTTCAAAAAATGTGAGATTATTTCTGTCTTTACACTCATAAGAGGTTTACCACAACAGGATCCCCACACACTCCTAGCCCCAAAGACAGTCAGCACATTCCCGGCACGTACTAAGCCACTGGCATTAGCACCGCACGTTCACAGAGTTTAAATACCAGACACTCTAATCATTATTTCTGACTTTGCACTCATAAGAGGTATCCCACCACAGGATCCCCATACAGTCCCCTGAGACAGACAGCACATTCCCGGCACGTACTGAGCCACTGGCATTAGCTCCGCACGTTCACAGAGTTTAAATACCGGACACTCTCATCGTTATTTCTGTCTTTATACTCATAACAGGTATCCCACCACAGGATCCCCATTCAGTCCCCTGAGAGAGTCAGCACATTCCTGGCACGTACTGAGCCACTGGCATTACCACCGCACGTTCACAGAGTTTAAATACCGGACAATCTCATCATTATTTCTGCCTTTATAATCATAAGAGGTATTTCACCACAGGATCCCCACAAAGTCTCCCTAACACAGACAGCAAATTCCTGGCACGTAATGAGCTACTGGCATTAGCACCGCACGTTCACAGAGTTTAAATACCGGACACTCTCATCATTATTTCTGACTTTAAACTCATTAGAAGTATCCCACTACATGATCCCCATACAGTCCCCTGAAACAGTCAGCACATTCCCGGCACGTACTGAGCCATTGGCATTAGCACCGCACGTCACAGAGTTTAAATACCGGACACTGTCATCATTATTTCTGTCTTTATACTCATAAGAGGTATCCCACCATAGGAACCCCATTCACTCCCCTGAGACCGTCAGCACATTCCCGGCACGTACTAAGCCACTGGCATTAGCACCGCACGTTCACAGAGTTTAAATACTGGACAGTCTCATCATTATTTCTGTCTTTATACTCATAAGAAGTATCCCACCACAGGAACCCCATTCACTCCCCTGAGACCGTCAGCACATTCCCGGCACATACTAAGCCACTGGCATTAGCACCGCACGTTCACAGAGTTTAAATACTGGACAGTCTCATCATTATTTCTGTCTTTATACTCATCAGAAGTATCCCACCACAGGAAACCTATTCACTCCCCTGTGACAGTCAGCACATTCCCGGCACGTACTAAGCCACTGGCATTAGCACCGCACGTTCACAGAGTTTAAATACCGGACACTCTCATAATGATTTCTGACTTTAAACTCATGAGAAGTCTCCTACCACAGGATCCCCATACAGTCCCCTGAGACAGTCAGCACATTCCCGGCACGTACTGAGCCGCTGGCATTACCACCGCACGTTCACAGAGTTTAAATACCGGACACTCTCATAATGATTTCTGACTTTAAACTCATGAGAAGTCTCCTACCACAGGATCCCCATTCCAACCCCTGAGACAGTCAGCACATTCCCGGCACGTACTGAGCCGCCGGCATTACCACCGCACGTTCACAGAGTTTAAATACCGGACACTCTCATAATGATTTCTGACATTAAACTCATGAGAAGTCTCCTACCACACGATTCCCATACAGTACCCTGAGACAGTCAGCACATTCCCGGCACGTACTGAGCCACTGGCATTAGCAACGCACGTTCACAGAGTTTAAATACCGGACAATCTCATCATTATTTCTGTCTTTATACTCATAAGAAGTACCACACCACAGGAACCCCATACACACCCCTGAGACAGTCAGCACATTCCCGGCACGTACTGAGCCGCTGGCATTACAACCGCACGTTCACAGAGTTTAAATACCAGACACTCTCATAACGATTTCTGACTTTAAAATCATGAGAAGTCTCCTACCACAGGATCCCCATACACTCCCCTGAGACAGTCAGCACATTCCCGGAACGTAATGAGCCGCTGGCATTACCACCGCACGTTCACAGAGTTTAAATACCGGACACTCTCATAATGATTTCTGACTTTAAACTCATGAGAAGTCTCCTACCACAGGATCCCCATACAGTCCCCTGAGACAGTCAGCACATTCCCGGCACGTACTGAGCAACTGGCATTAGCAACGCACGTTCACAGAGTTTAAATACCGGACAATCTCATCATTATTTCTGTCTTTATACTCATAAGAAGTACCACACCACAGGAACCCCATACACTCCCCTGAGACTGTCAGCACATTCCCGGCACGTACTGAGCCGCTGGCATTACCACCGCACGTTCACAGAGTTTAAATACCGGACACTCTCATAATGATTTCTGACTTTAAACTCATGAGAATTCTCCTACCATAGGATCCCCATACACTCCCCTGAGACAGTCAGCACATTCCTGGCACGTAATGAGCCACTGGCATTAGAACCGCACGTTCAAAGAGTTTAAATACCGGACAATCACATCATTACGTCTGTCTTTATACTCATAAGAGGTATCCCACCACAGGATCCCCATACACTCCCCTGAGACAGTCAGCACATTCCCGGCACGTACTGAGCCGCTGGCATTACCACCGCACGTTCACAGAGTTTAAATACCGGACACTCTCATAATGATTTCTGACTTTACACTCATGAGAAGTCTCCTACCACAGGATCCCCATACAGTCCCCTGAGACAGTCAGCACATTCCCGGCACGTACTGAGCCACTGGCATTAGCAACGCACGATCACAGAGTTTAAATACCGGTCAATCTCATCATTATTTCTGTCTTTATACTCATAAGAAGTACCACACCAAAGGAACCCCATACACTCCCCTGAGACAGTCAGCACATTCCTGGCAAGTCATGAGCCACTGGCATCAGCACCGCACGTTCAAAGAGTTTAAATACCGGACAATCACATCATTATGTCTGTCTTTATACTCATAAGATGTATCCCACCACAGGATCCCCATTCACTACCCTGAGACAGTCAGCACATTCCCGGCACGTACTGAGCCATTGGCAATAGTACCGCACGTTCAGAGTTTAAATACCGGACAATCTCATCATTATTTCTGTCTTTAAACCCATAAAAGGTATCTCACCCCAGGATCCCCACAAAGTCACCCTGACACGGTCAGCACATTCCTGGCACGTAATGAGTCACTGGCATTAGCACCGCACGTTCAAACAGTTTAAATACCGGACAATCACATCATTATGTCTGTCTTTATACTCATAAGAGGTATCCTACCACAGGAACCCCATTCTTTACCCTGAGACAGTCATCACATTCCTGGCTCGTACTGAGCCACTGGCATTATCACCGCACGTTCACAGAGTTTAAATACTGGACAGTCTCATCATTATTTCTGTCTTTAAACTCATAAGAAGTATCCCACCACAGGAACCCTATTCACTCCCCTGAGACCGTCAGCACATTCCCGGCACATACTAAGCCACTGGCATTAGCACCGCACGTTCACAGAGTTTAAATACTGGACAGTCTCATCATTATTTCTCTCTTTATACTCATCAGAAGTATCCCACCAAATGAACCCTATTCACTCCCCTGTGACAGTCAGCACATTCCCGGCACGTACTGAGCCACTGGCATTAGTACCGCACGTTCACAGAGTTTAAATACCGGACAATCACATCATTATTTCTGTCTTTATACTCATAAGAAGTATCACACCACACGATCCGCACACAGTCCCAGTCCCCTGAGACAGTTAGCACATTCCCGGCACGTACTTAGCCACTGGCATTACCACCGCACGCTCACAGATTTTAAATACCGGACACTCTCATAATGATTTCTGACTTTAAACTCATGAGAAGTCTCCTACCACAGGATCCCCATACAGTCCCCTAAGACAGTCAGCAAATTCCCGGCACGTACTGAGCCACTGGCATTAGTACCGCACGTTCACAGAAATTAAATACCGGACAATCCCATCAATTTGTCTGTCTTTATACTCATAAGAAGTATCACACCACAGGAAGCCCATACACTCCCCTGAGACAGTCAGCACATTCCCGGCACGTACTGAGCCACTGGCGTTAGCACCGCATGTTCACAGAGTTTAGATACCGGATACTTACATCATTATTTCTGTCTTTAAACCCATAAGAGGTATCTACCCCCAGGATCCCCACAAAGTCACCCTGACACGGTCAGCACATTCCTGGCACGTAATGAGCCACTGGCATTAGCACCGCACGTTCAAACAGTTTAAATACCGGACAATCACATCATTATGTCTGTCTTTATACTCATAAGAGGTATCCTACCACAGGAACCCCATTCTTTACCCTGAGACAGTCATCACATTCCTGGCTCGTACTGAGCCACTGGCATTAGCACCGCACGTTCACAGAGTTTAAATACTGGACAGTCTCATCATTATTTCTGTCTTTAAACTCATAAGAAGTATCCCACCACAGGAACCCTATTCACTCCCCTGAGACCGTCAGCACATTCCCGGCACATACTAAGCCACTGGCATTAGCACCGCACGTTCACAGAGTTTAAATACTGGACAGTCTCATCATTATTTCTCTCTTTATACTCATCAGAAGTATCCCACCACATGAACCCTATTCACTCCCCTGTGACAGTCAGCACATTCCCGGCACGTACTGAGCCACTGGCATTAGTACCGCACGTTCACAGAGTTTAAATACCGGACAATCACATCATTATTTCTGTCTTTATACTCATAAGAAGTATCACACCACACGATCCGCACACAGTCCCAGTCCCCTGAGACAGTCAGCACATTCCCGGCACGTACTTAGCCACTGGCATTACCACCGCACGCTCACAGATTTTAAATACCGGACACTCTCATAATGATTTCTGACTTTAAACTCATGAGAAGTCTCCTACCACAGGATCCCCATACAGTCCCCTGAGACAGTCAGCACATTCCCGGCACGTACTGAGCCACTGGCATTAGCTCCACACGTTCACAGAGTTTAAATACCGGACAATCCCATCAATTTGTCTGTCTTTATACTCATAAGAAGTATCACACCACAGGAAGCCCATACACTCCCCTGAGACAGTCAGCACATTCCCGGCACGTACTGAGCCACTGGCGTTAGCACCGCACGTTCACAGAGTTTAGATACCGGATACTTACATCATTATTTCTGACTTTAAACTTATACGAGGTATCCCACCACAGGATCCCCACAAAGTCTCCCTGACACAGTCGGCACATTCCCGGCAAGTACTGAGCCACTGGCGTTAGCACCGCACGTTCACAGAGTTTAGATACCGAATACTCTCATCATTATTTCTGTCTTTAAACTTATAAGAGGTATCTCACCACAGGATCCCCACAAAGTCTCCCTGACAAAGTCGGCACATTCCCTGCAATTACTGAGCCACTGGCATTAGCACCGCACGGTCACAGAGTTTAAATACCAGACACTGTCATCATTATTTCTGTCTTTATACTCATAAGAAGTATCACACCACGGGAAGCCCATACACTCGCCTGAGACAGTCAGCACATTCCCGGGACGTACTGAGCCACTGGCATTAGCACCGCCCGGTCACAGAGTTTAAATACCGGACACTGTCATCATTATTTCTGTCTTTATACCCATAAGAAATATCACACCACGGGAAGCCCATACACTCGCCTGAGACATTCAGCACATTCCCGGGACGTACCGAGCCACTGGCATTAGCACCGCACGTTCACAGAGTTTAAATACCGGACACTATCATCATTATTTCTGTCTTTATACTCATAAGAGGTATCCCACCACAGGATCCTCACACAGTCCCCCCGAGACAATTAGTACATTCTCGGCACGTACTGAGCCGCTGGCATTAGCACTATACGTTCACAGAGATTAAATACCAGACACTGTCTTCATTATTTCTGTCTTTATACTCATAAGAGGTATCCTACCACAGGATCCCCACACAGTCCCTCTGAGACAGTCAGCACATTCCCGGGACGTACTGAGCCGCTGGCATTAGCACCTCACGTTCACAGAGTTTAAATACCGGACAATCACATCATTATGTCTGTCTTTATACTCGTAAGAGGTATCCCACCACAGGATCCCCATACAGTCCCCCTGAGACAATCAGCACATTCCTGGCACGTACTGAGCCGCTGGCATTAACACCGCATGTTCACAGAGTTTAAATACCAGACACTACCATCAATATTTCTGTCTTTATACTCATAGAGGTATCCCACCACAGGATCCCCAAACAGTCCCCCTGAGACAATCAGCACATTCTTGGCACGTACTGAGCCGTTGGAATTAAAACCGCAATCTCGCAGAGTTTAAATACCAGACACTACCATCCTTATTTCTGTCTTTATACTCATAAGAGGTATCCCCCCACAGGATCCCCATACAGTCCCCTGAGACAATCAGCACATTCTTGGCACGTACTGAGCCGTTGGCATTAAAACCGCAATCTCACAGAGTTTAAATACCAGACACTACCATCCTTATTTCTGTCTTTATACTCATAGAAGTATCCCACCACAGGATCCCCACCCAGTCCCCTGAGACAATCAGCACATTCTTGGCACGTACTGAGCCGTTGGCATTAAAACCGCAATCTCACAGAGTTTAAATACCAGACACTACCATCCTTATTTCTGTCTTTATACTCATAGAAGTATCCCACCACAGGATCCCCATACAGTCCCCTGAGACAATCAGCACATTCTTGGCACGTACTGAGCCGTTGGCATTAAAACCGCAATCTCACAGAGTTTAAATACCAGACACTACCATCCTTATTTTTGTCTTTATACTCATAAGAGGTATCCCACCACAGGATCCCCACTCAGTCCCCCTGAGACAATCAGCACATTCTTGGCACGTACTGAGCCGTTGGCATTAAAACCGCAATCTCGCAGAGTTTAAATACCAGACACTACCATCCTTATTTCTGTCTTTATACTCATAAGAGGTATCCGACCACAAGATCCCCATACAGTCCCCTGAGTCAGTCAGCACATTCTTGGCACGTACTGAGCCGTTGGCATTAAAACCGCAATCTCTCAGAGTTTAAATACCAGACACTACCATCCTTATTTCTGTCTTTATACTCATAGAAGTATCCCACCACAGGATCCCCATACAGTCCCCTGAGACAATCAGCACATTCTTGGCACGTACTGAGCCGTTGGCATTAAAACCGCAATCTCACAGAGTTTAAATACCAGACACTACCATCCTTATTTCTGTCTTTATACTCATAAGAAGTATCCCACCACAGGATCCCCATACAGTCCCCTGAGACAATCAGCACATTCTTGGCACGTACTGAGCCGTTGGCATTAAAACCGCAATCTCACAGAGTTTAAATACCAGACACTACCATCCTTATTTCTGTCTTTATACTCATAAGAGGTATCCCACCACAGGATCCCCACTCAGTCCCCCTGAGACAATCAACACATTCCTGGCACGTACTGAGCCACTGGCATTAGCACCGCACGTTCATAGAGTGTAAATACCAGACACTCTCATTATTGTTTTTTCTTTACACTCATATGAGGTATCTCACCACAGGATCTTCACACAGTCCCTCCGAGACAGTCAGGCACGTACTGAGCCACTCTAATTTACACCGCACGTATACAAAGTTTAAATACCAGACACTCTCATTATTGTTTTTTCTTTACACTCATATGAGGTATCTCACCACAGGATCTTCACACAGTCCCTCCGAGACAGTCAGGCACGTACTGAGCCACTCTAATTTACACCGCACGTATACAAAGTTTAAATACCAGACACTCTCATTATTAAATTTGTCTTTACACTCATAAGGGATATCTCACCACAGGATCCCTACACAGTCCCTCTGAGACAGTCAGCACATTCCTGGCACGTATTGAGCCTTTGGCGTTAGCACCGCACGTTCACAAAGTTTAAATACCGGACACTATCATCATTTATTCTGTCCTTATACTCATAAGAGGTATCCCACTACAGGATCCCCTTAGAGTCCCCTGAGACAGTCAGCACATTCTCGGCACGTACTGAGCCGCTGGCATTAGCACCGCACGTTCACAGAGTTTAAATACCGGACACTGTCATCATTTTTTCTGTCTTTATACTCATAAGAGGTATCCCACCACAGGATCCCCTCACAGTCCCCCTGAAGCAATAAGTAATTCTCGGCACGTACTGTTTATGTCTCATTATTATTATTATTATCATTATTTATGTCTCATAAGAGGTATCCCACCACAGGATCCCCATACAGTCCCCCTAAGACAGTCAGCACATTCCTGGCCCGTACTAAGCCGTTGGCAGTAGCACCGCACGTTCACAGAGTTTAAATACCAGACACTCTCATTCTTATTTTTGTCTTTACACTCATAAGAGGTATCTCACCACAGGAACACCACATAGTCCCTGCGAGACAGTCAGGCACGTACTGAGCCACTGGTATTAGCACCGCACGTTCACAGAGTTTAAATACCAGACACTCTCATCATTATTTTTGTCTTTACACTCATAAAAGGTATCTCACCACAGGATCACCACATAGTCCCTCCGAGACAGTCAGGCACGTACTGAGCTACTGGTATTAGCACCGCACGTTCACAGAGTTTAAATGCCAGAAACTCTCATCATTATTTTTGTCTTTACACTCATAAGAGTTATCTCACCACAGGATCCCTACACAGTCCCTCTGAGACAGTCAGCACATTCCTGGCACGTACTGAGCTACTGGCATTAGCACCTCACGTTCACAAATTTTAAATCCCGGACTCTGTCATCATTATTTCTGTCTTTACACTCATAAGAGGTACCTCACCACTGGGTCCCCACACAGTCCCCTGAGACAGTCAGCACATACCTGGCACGTACTAAGCCACTGGCATTAGCGCCGCACGTTCACAAAGTTTAAATACCGGATACTGTCATCATTATTTCTGTCTTTACACTCATAAGAGTTATCTCACCACAGGATCCCCACACAGTCCCTCTGAGACAGTCAGCACATTCTCGGCACGTACTGAGCCACTGGCATTAGCACCTCACAATCACAAATTTTAAATCCCGGACTCTGTCATCATTATTTCTGTCTTTACACTCATAAGAGGTACCTCACCACTGGGTCCCCACACAGTCCCCTGAGACAGTCAGCACATACCTGGCACGTACTAAGCCACTGGCATTAGCGCCGCACGTTCACAAAGTTTAAATACCGGACACTGTCATCATTATTTCTGTCTTTACACTTATAAGAGTTATCTCACCACAGGATCCCCACACAGTCCCTCTGAGACAGTCAGCACATTCTCGGCACGTACTGAGCCACTGGCATTATCGCCGCACGTTCACAGAGTTTAAATACCGGACACTCTCATTGTTATTTTTGTCTTTACACTCATGAGAGGTATCTCACCACACACAGGGATCCCCACACAGTCCCTCTGAGACAGTCAGGCACGTACTTAGCCACTGGCATTAGCTCCACACGTTCACAGAGTTTAAATACCAGACACTCTCGTTGTTATTTTTGTCTTTACACTCATGAGAGGTATCTCACCACACACAGGGATCCCCACACAGTCCCTCTGAGACAGTCAGGCACGTACTTAGCCACTGGCATTAGCTCCACACGTTCATAGAGTTTAAATACCAGACACTCTCATTGTTATTTTTGTCTTTACACTCATGAGAGGTATCTCACCACACACAGGGATCCCCACACAGTCCCTCTGAGACAGTCAGGCACGTACTTAGCCACAGGCATTAGCTCCACACGTTCACAGAGTTTAAATACCAGACACTCTCATTGTTATTTTTGTCTTTACACTCATGAGAGGTATCTCACCACACACAGGGATCCCCACACAGTCCCTCTGAGACAGTCAGGCACGTACTTAGCCACTGGCATTAGCTCCACACGTTCACAGAGTTTAAATACCAGACACTCTCATTGTTATTTTTGTCTTTACACTCATGAGAGGTATCTCACCACACACAGGGATCCCCACACAGTCCCTCTGAGACAGTCAGGCACGTACTTAGCCACTGGCATTAGCTCCACACGTTCACAGAGTTTAAATACCAGACACTGTCATTGTTATTTCTGTCTTTACACTCATGAGAGGTATCTCACCACAGGATCCCCACACAGTCCCTCTGAGACAGTCAGCACATTCTCGGCACGTACTGAGCCACTGGCATTATCGCCGCACGTTCACAGAGTTTAAATACCGGACACTCTCATTGTTATTTTTGTCTTTACACTCATGAGAGGTATCTCACCACACACAGGGATCCCCACACAGTCCCTCTGAGACAGTCAGGCACGTACTTAGCCACTGGCATTAGCTCCACACGTTCACAGAGTTTAAATACCAGACACTCTCATTGTTATTTCTGTCTTTACACTCATGAGAGGTATCTCACCACACACAGGGATCCCCACACAGTCCCTCTGAGACAGTCAGCACATTCTCGGCACGTACTTAGCCACTGGCATTAGCTCCACACGTTCACAGAGTTTAAATACCAGACACTCTCATTGTAATTTTTGTCTTTACACTCATGATAGGTATCTCACCACACACAGGGATCCCCACACAACAGTCAGGCACGTACTTAGCCACTGGCATTAGCTCCACACGTTCACAGAGTTTAAATACCAGACACTCTCATTGTTATTTTTGTCTTTACACTCATGAGAGGTATCTCACCACAGGATCCCCACACAGTCCCCCTGAGACAGTCAGCACATTCTCGGCACGTACTTAGACACTGGCATTAGCTCCACACGTTCACAGAGTTTAAATACCAGACACTGTCATTGTTATTTCTGTCTTTACACTCATGAGAGGTATCTCACCACAGGATCCCCACACAGTCCCTCTGAGACAGTCAGGCACATACTTAGCCACTGGCATTAGCTCCACACGTTCACAGAGTTTAAATACCAGACACTCTCATTGTTATTTTTGTCTTTACACTCATGAGAGGTATCTCACCACAGGATCCCCATACAGTCCCCCTGAGACAGTCAGGCACGTACTTAGCCATTGGCATTAGCTCCACACGTTCACAGATTTTAAATACCAGACACTCTCATTGTAATTTTGTCTTTACACTCATGAGAGGTATCTCACCACACACAGGGATCCCCACACAACAGTCAGGCACGTACTTAGCCACTGGCATTAGCTCCACACGTTCACAGAGTTTAAATACCAGACACTCTCATTGTTATTTCTGTCTTTACACTCATGAGAGGTATCTCACCACAGGATCCCCACACAGTCCCTCTGAGACAGTCAGCACATTCTCGGCACGTACTTAGACACTGGCATTAGCTCCACACGTTCACAGAGTTTAAATACCAGACACTGTCATTGTTATTTCTGTCTTTACACTCATGAGAGGTATCTCACCACAGGATCCCCACACAGTCCCTCTGAGACAGTCAGCACATTCTCGGCACGTACTTCGACACTGGCATTAGCTCCACACGTTCACAGAGTTTAAATACCAGACACTCTCATTGTTATTTCTGTCTTTACACTCATGAGAGTTATCTCACCACAGGATCCCCACACAGTCCCTCTGAGACAGTCAGGCACATACTTAGCCACTGGCATTAGCTCCACACGTTCACAGAGTTTAAATACCAGACACTCTCGTTGTTATTTTTGTCTTTACACTCATGAGAGGTATCTCACCACACACAGGGATCCCCATACAGTCCCTCTGAGACAGTCAGGCACGTACTTAGCCACTGGCATTAGCTCCACACGTTCACAGAGTTTAAATACCAGACACTCTCATTGTTATTTCTGTATTTACACTCATGAGAGTTATCTCACCACAGGATCCCCACACAGTCCCTCTGAGACAGTCAGGCACATACTTAGCCACTGGCATTAGCTCCACACGTTCACAGAGTTTAAATACCAGACACTCTCGTTGTTATTTTTGTCTTTACACTCATGAGAGGTATCTCACCACACACAGGGATCCCCACACAGTCCCTCTGAGACAGTCAGGCACGTACTTAGCCACTGGCATTAGCTCCACACGTTCACAGAGTTTAAATACCAGACACTCTCATTGTTATTTCTGTCTTTACACTCATGAGAGGTATCTCACCACAGGATCCCCACACAGTCCCTCTGAGACAGTCAGGCACATACTTAGCCACTGGCATTAGCTCCACACGTTCACAGAGTTTAAATACCAGACACTCTCATTGTTATTTTTGCCTTTACACTTATAAGAGGTATCCCACCACAGGATCCCCCATACAGTCCCCCTGAGACAGTCAGCACATTCTCGGCACGTACTGAGCCGCTGGCATTAGCGCCGCACGTTCACAGAGTTTAAATGTCGGACATTCTCATCATTAAAACTGTATTTATTTATTTTGTTTGAGTAAAAAATATAATAATCTTAGTCTTAGTTGCGTTACTTAGGTAATACAAATCTGCAACTTCATTAACCTCATAGATAATAAACCTGCGTACTCATCGAATTTCAAATTAACTTAATATACCTAACTACCACATGAGTACCTAACTACATAACTAGTTTTATCAAAATATATGCACTGTGATATTATAGTTATTTATTAATTTAATGTTAAGCAGGCCTTTTTTAGCGAATTTCCCCTATAGGGAAGAAGCTATTACCGTAGTCGGCATGGTAAGACCTAGGCCCGGGACCATGATAACTTTTCGTTTTGAGGTCCCCAGACCCCAAAATCACCATTCGTTCGATACTGTATATATATTATTTTTAAAAACATTATTAACGAGTACCCTTTTTTTGAAACATTTTAATTTTGACTGACTAGTTTCAACCATAATGGCCATCTTCAGAGTCACATAACCTCAACAAATTTTCTTTTATATGAATTACAAACATATGTTAAAAATAAATAATATATGATCACTAATTCTAAAATTGTGTATATATATATATATAAAGGTAAAAATAAAATAAAATATTAATTTGTATATACTATATAAATTTACTTTCTCTGAGTTCTAATTTCATCAATTTTTTCAAAGATAGGGTGTTGTTGACTGACTTGCATAGTATTTAAAATATTTAGTGGATCTTTCTTATTATTTAAATAAATATGCATCTCTTCTTTGACGTTAAGTTGTTCTTGCTGTTTTTCGTACTCTAAAACTGATAAGTATTTATGCCCTGTATTAATTATGTGTTCTGCATAATTGGATCTCATAGTTGTGTTATTTCTTGACTTTAGGGCTTGCAAATGTTCTTTAAATCGAACTCTAAAGTTTCGTCTTGTTTGGCCAATGTAATAGCTATCACATTCACTACATGTAATTCTATATATGCCAGACTTACTGTATTGATCTTCTTGAATATTTTCATTTTTTGTTACTTTAGAGTTGATAAAGTTGAATGCATTATTTTTTGTTTTATAACTTATTTTCAAGTTTGAGTTTTTGAAGGACGTCTTATCGCTTTTTCCATGTTTGAATTAAATGGAACGCACATATATTTGTTGTCATCATTCGTTGTAGTCATATTGTTTCTCTTTTGTTTTCTTATCTTCCGATTTATCATTCTTTCGATTGTCTTTTTCTTATACCCATTTTTTATAGCTAAATACTGTATATTTTCTTTTTCTTTTTTGAAATTTGAGCTATTTAGTGGTAGGTTTATTAGTCTATGTACCAAAGAATGGAATACAGCCATTTTTTGGTGCCAGGGATGGTTAGAGTTCGATGGGATTATTATGTCAGTAGTGGTTGGTTTTCTATATATATCGAAAGAATGTTTGTTCTTATTTGTTGATATCTTAATGTCCAAGAAGTTTATGGTATCTTCTTCTATTTCTTCTGTAAATTGTATGGACTTATGTATTGAGTTGATATATGTTAATAAGGTTGTTACTTCTTCTTTAATATATTGGCACTAAAGAAGAAGCAACAACCTTATTAACATATATCAACTCAATACATAAGTCCATACAATTTACAGAAGAAATAGAAGAAGATACCATAAACTTCTTGGACATTAAGATATCAAAAAATAATAACAAACATTCTTTCGATATATATAGAAAACCAACCACTACTGACATAATAATCCCATCGAACTCTAACCATCCCTGGCACCAAAAAATGGCTGTATTCCATTCTTTGGTACATAGACTAATAAACCTACCACTAAATAGCTCAAATTTCAAAAAAGAAAAAGAAAAGATACAGTATTTAGCTATAAAAAATGGGTATAAGAAAAAGACAATCGAAAGAATGATAAATCGGAAGATAAGAAAACAAAAGAGAAACAATATGACTACAACGAATGATGACAACAAATATATGTGCGTTCCATTTAATTCAAACATGGAAAAAGCGACACGACGTACTTTCAAAAACTCAAACTTAAAAATAAGTTATAAAACAAAAAATAATGCATTCAACCTTATCAACTCTAAAGTAACAAAAAATGAAAATATTCAAGAAGATCAATACAGTAAGTCTGGCATATATAGAATTACATGTAGTGAATGTGATAGCTATTACATTGGCCAAACAAGACGAAACTTTAGAGTTCGATTTAAAGAACATTTGCAAGCCCTAAAGTCAAGAAATAACACAACTATGAGATCCAATTATGCAGAACACATAATTAATACAGGGCATAAATACTTATCAGCTTTAGAGTACGAAAAACAGCAAGAACAACTTAACGTCAAAGAAGAGATGCATATATATTTAAATAATAAGAAAGATCCACTAAATATTTTAAATACTATGCAAGTCAGTCAACAACACCCTATCATTGAAAAAAATTGATGAAATTAGAACTCATAGAAAGTAAATTTATATAGTATATACAAATTAATATTTTATTTTATTTTTACCTTTATATTTATATACACAATTTTAGAATTAGTGATCATATATTATTTATTTTTAACATATGTTTGTAATTCATATAAAAGAAAATTTGTTGAGGTTATGTGACTCTGAAGATGGCCATTATGGTTGAAACTAGTCAGTCAAAATAAAAATGTTTCAAAAAAAGGGTACTCGTTAATAATGTTTTTAAAAATAATAATATTAGTAGCCCTAATATACAAGTCAAGCAATATATATATATATATATATATATATATATATATATATATATATATATGTGTCCGTGAGCACGATAACTCTCGTAAAAATGATCCGATTTTGACGAAATTTGGTATAAATATGTAAAACATCATTTATGACTTTAAGTTCGAAAACCAAACAGATCGATTTATCCGAAGGGGTATTTTGGGGGGGTTTTGTACCCCAAAAATGAGTTTTTTGAATTTTTTACATATAATTTTTGAAAAAGTCAAATTTTAGTTTTAACCATTCGATTCAGCTTAAAAAACACACAATTTGGTATTTCGATCATTCCTCTACGTAAATTGGTTACCGAGATATTGAAAGTGCTAAACACAGTACGTTGTCTATTGTTATTCTTATGGAGGAAAAGAAAATTTTTTTTATCTCGCTTATTTATGAACGTATACTGACGAAACTTGGTACCTATACAGCTTCATCTCGTTGAGGTCTATTGATATTTGCTCCAAAAAATTGTTTTTGGATAATTCTCCCGTAGCAGCAAACCTGCGTACTCAGCCTCCATGTTATTCTTATGGATAATAATTAAATGCTCTGTCTCCCTTAATTATGAACATAAATTAATAAAAACTGGTATACGACTTCACCTAGTTGAGTTATATTGACATTAGCATAAAAACCCATTTTTTTTGTTCCTTGTTGCAGCAAACCTGCGTACTCAGCCCCAATGTTATTCTTATGGAGAATAATTAAAATTGTATATATCGCTTATTTGTGAATATATTTTTATGAAACTTGGTAAGTGGCTTTATGTAGTATTAAGACATTTATATCTTCATTAGAAATTCGCTGAGTATGCAGGTTTGCTGCGATGGGGGTATTAAATTACATCCCCATACATAGTATATGGAGAAACCATTGTTTTCGTCAACATTTCCGAATATATACTATCAGAGGAAATACTTGTTTTGGTTCTCTCTGATCGTAAAAAGTCATGTAATTTTATCTACCTGAATATCTGCCCGCTTAAAAATATGTGTACAAACCTACAGACGACAATAATGAACCGATTTAGATTAAATTTGGAATGAAGGTTCACGGTACTTTGTATCTCAAGGACTTTTTATATTTTTTATATTTTTGATATCTCTCAAAAAGCGCTAAATAACACATCGAATCAAAGTTTCTTACTTAACAACTCTAACGATTTATTTAATATTTTGTGAATTATATTTCTTTAGGGCTCAAACAAATTTCACCACCCGAATTTCCGTCAAATTAACATTAACCCTAAATCTAAATAAACTAAAACCCCCATTTTCTTAAACTTTTATTCTTCAACTAATGAGTTTTACAACGGATAAAAATGTCATTTAACGGTACATGTAGTACGTTGTCCAAATTCTTATGGGGAATTACTATTTTACTCTTATCTACCAAAATCGAGGGCAACGCCAGGCAAGTGCAGCATACTGTCCTGTCTGGTAGGCCTCTCCCTTATATCTTTTCGGGCAACAATCTTATCTTGGAGATAAGAGGGTCTATGGGTGTTAACCAGTCTATGTACAGTTGCCACATTCTCCAGGGTGCAGTTTTCCTGCACAGGCAGCAGTTCATCTTGTTTTTTGAAGTGTAATATATGATCATATTTCCTTAGATTGTAATCAAACCTTAACGCACTGTTCTGCAAGCGGTTAAGACCAATAGGGTATATATATTCTGAATTGTGTTGCCACTTAACCCTGAGTGAGTAGGGGATAGGTGGGGGGTATTTTATCCACTCTTAAAACCACTGTGTGTGGTAAATAAGTCTGTTGTCCCCCCCAAAAAATATATTTGGGTAGTAATTTCTAAAAAATGTCATTGAATATTGTCTATACATGCTATCACACTTTAAATGCTAATATTTATTAAATTGAAAGTTATTTATTTATTAAATTTGGACTAAGGGGAGATAGTATCTGTCAGTTTCCTGATACCGTTTGTTATTGCTTATTTTGCTATCAGGAATGATTGTAAGTATAGGTACTAGTAAAGGTACTAGTAAGTATAGTACTAGGTCTCATAAAATTCAATTAGCGTAACATACATTAGTAATTAGATGGCTGCCAAAGTTGAGGATTTGGAAACTGTGTCATTGAGAATCAATGAAAAGCACTGAACTAATGAGGAGCCACCGCAAAGCTTGAATGGAGTTTTGATTGGGGGCTTTGTGGTACCTCAGTGTTTTGGCAATTACGCACAAATCTGTGTTACTGTAAGCTGAAAAAGATCTAAGGCTGTAATATAAGCTCCAAGGCACGAAACAGGTGCCCATTCTGAAGCGTACATTTCATGTCATTAACTATGAATTAGAATCAAGTATAATTATGGATTGAAATTACTATTGGTTTATAGCAACAGAGAATCGTAATAAAAGTGTAATTAAAAGATCAATTTAAGATTTATGAAATATATTAAATAAAAATATAAAATATCATTAAAAATGGATACCGATTATGATTGGATATTCCCTTTCGATATGTTTATGATCAGTGAATTATCTTATACACGTCATACAAGTGAAAAGACTATTTTGATAAACAAATTTAAATATCTATTTTGATTTATAAAAGGAAGCTCTCTAGTAAAAAGCTCTCTAGTACAAAGCTCTCTTTGTTGCTTGGTTGTGAACGTCTTAACCACCATTTAGCAGTTGGTCTTTGTTTAGTGAACTTTATATGCGAAATGACTTCCGTTATATTCAAATCCTTCTAATTTGAATTCGTCAAAATATAATCGTTGATGTATTTAAAATATTAAACAATAAGTACAACCAGTTAGCCTTTTTTTATCAAAATACATATAATAAAAATTGTTTATTACGATTGGTTTTTCAAACTAGAACAAGTGCCTAACTAAACCTGAACATATAGAGTAATGGATTTTGCGATAAAAATACCACCGATTAAAAACAAGATTGATAATTCCTTTAATGTACTCATCTCACTTATTAATTTAGAAAGGAAGGTTTTAACTTTATTCATAAATTTCGTCTTTTCCCCTAGCAAATATTAAACATACAAGAGAGAGTGTAAAAAACTGTGAGTAAGCCGATTTTCACAGAGAGGACAAGTGCAGGGGTAGTATTTTCTGAATATACCCACCGGTGTGATGTTTGCTGCTTGTCTCACATTCAGAAATGTTTTAAAAGGCCTTGGAATCAGGGTTATTATTTCAACCATAATTAATTGTCTAGTTAAAGTATTTGGATCACCTTAGAAAAAAAATTAAGCCAAATAAACGTTCAAAAAGTAATTCTTATAATAATAATTTTTAAAAATTACCGTCACAACAAAAATGTTTTATGGATGAAACTAGACAAGTGGCAAGTGATTTATAAGGCCAGAGTTAGTGCAAAATTCAAGTATGAAAGGTTACTGGAAAATTTACTTAAATAAAAGTTTGTTGTTTCCTCCTCATATAAATAGTTAGATTTATCACACACTGTGAAGTTCCTAATATTATTTTACTTGTCTTATAATTCAAATGTTAGCCGATTCGGAAGTGAAATTCAATATAATCTACTAATTTGATTTCCAAAGTTTTAAAATGGATTAAGACTCTAAAGCTTCATTGATTTGTACGAACTCACTTTTATCATGTCTCTATTATGAATTATTATATTTGTATTATGTATCGTGTAAAAAATAATTATTCTAAAATTTAACACTTCCATTTTATTCCTATTTAATTTTACTATGTTTCAATGTTATTATTATTTACGTTTGTCATTCAAAAGTTCATATTTTACCATAGAAAAACCTTTATTAAGTCATTAAATAGGATATTTAACTTTTTTTAATTTGAATGCAGTATATTTCAACAGTAAGCCTAGGGAAAAATAACTTTTATGATTGATAAAACTCTTAATATTAATCAACTCTTTAATTTTATATTTAAATTTATGTTAAAAACAAACTGCAAAATAAGCGTTACCACAATTTAAATCCGTGGAATAATATATAATATGGAATTATTGGTATATATTAAAATGTCCTACCAATAATAAATACTGGCGTTCAGATTCAGTGCTGGACAGCTCAGACTAAAGAATAAATGTTTTCCAATACCACAAAATGCATCTACACGAATACTATTTTCACATTCGAGGAGAGTAAAACTAAGAGTAAAACATTTTTAAAGACGTTCAATTCCGATCACTAACACCGATTGTTATCATGGCTGATTAAGAGAGTTTTAGCGAATTTCTCCTATAGGGAAGAAGCTATTACCGTAGTCGGCATGGTAAGACCTAGGCCCGGGACCATGATAACTTTTCGTTTTGAGGTCCCTAGATGCCGAAAACACCTTTCTTTCAAAACTGTATATATATATATTTTGACTTGAAAATGGATTAATAGACCGAAACTAGTCGTCAAAATATAAGTTATGAAACTAAATAAGGGTACTTTGTTCTCATAATGATAGTGTAAAATTTATATATGTGTGTGTGTGTGTGTGTGTGTGTGTGTGTGTGTGTGTGTGTGTGTGTGTGTGTGTGTGTGTGTCCGTGAGCACGATAACTCTCTTAAAAATAATCTGATTTTGACAAAATTTGCTAGCTTGTAAAGCAGCATTTAAGACTTTACGTTCGAAAACCAGATAGATCGACCTATCCAAAGGGGTATTTTTAGCGGGGGGGGGGGGGGTTTGTACCCCAAAAATGGTTTTTATGAGCTTTTTACATATAATTTTTGAAAAAAAATTTAGTTTTTTCCTTTGGAATCAGCTTAGAAAGGCGCAAAATTTGGAGTTTTGATCATTGCTCTACGTCAAATGGCTACAGAGATATTGAAAGTGCTAAACACAGTACGTTGTCCAATGTTATTCTTATGGAGAATAATCAAAATTGTATATCTCGCGTATTTATGAACTTTTCCTGATGAAACTTGGTACATTGCTTCATATCATTGTGGTCTATTGATATTTACACTACAAAACATTGTTCGGCCGATAGTTCCCGTAGCAGCAAACCTGCGTACTCAGCCCCATGTCATTCTAATGGGGAATAAGTAACGTGTTATCTCCCTTAATTATGAATATAAATTAATAAAATTTGGTATGTGGCTTTACCTATTTGAGTTATATTGATATTTGTATACAACCCCATTTTTTGTGTTCCTTGCTTCAGCAAACCTGCATACTCAGCCGCCATGTTATTCTTATGGAGAATAATTAAAATGTCATAAATCGATTATTTATGAATGTATATTGATGAAACTTGGTATGTGTCTTTATGTGGTATAAGATACATATATATGCATTTGAAATTCGCTGAGTACGCAGATTTGCTGCTACGGGGGTATTTTTTATTTAAGTAATTTTAAATGTTTACATTTTGTTTACAAAATTAACATGTACTGGTTATATGCTACCATTTACAATTCAGTGACTTTTCACCTAACCTTTTTATTGGTATTCCTCATTATTTAAACACCAAAAACACACCAATCATTCCGTTAAACCTTAGCCACTGTATGCGTAGGGTGTTAAGTGTAAATGTTTGGTGGAGAGGAGACAGCTGTGGTTACCCGCCTAATTAAAACACGCTCGTATGTAGTTTGTGAAACGGTGGTTCTATCTTATTATAAAGGACTTTTTGGCGATGTATATTTAACCAAAGTATTTAGGTGTTAAAATTTTCACATTTGAAATGTCATTTAAACATGTTTTATTATTAAACATTATTTGCGCAAGAGCAGAGTAATTGCATTGAGTTTTCTAGACAAGTAAGATTTTCTACAAGTCTAATTGTAGTTGCATTACTGCAATTCGATTAATGGTGTTTTATACATATGCAGCCAACTGCACTATTCTAACATTAACACGAGCAAAGGAGATTTGATTCCGCAATTACTCTTTATACGATCATTTCGGTGTGTCTGGGCCACGTTAACTATCCAAAATAAGCCCGGGACAAAAGCCTCCCTTCACCACCAAGTGCTGATCCTTACATCGCAGACCGACCCTGAAGGTCGATTAGGGCCAAGATATCATGAGGATGTTTCCGCTCCTTACATTATAGATTGCCCTCAGGGAACGCTCAGAGCAAGCGTTCCCAAAGGCGCTGAATGTTATAACATCTGTCGCCTTTCTAGTTTCATACTTACATCGTGTATGTTCATTTTAGTAATAGTATTATATTACTATTATGAAACGCGTTTACTTAGCTTTTACTCAGTATTAAAATTTGTTAATGTGGAATTAAAAATACTGTTTTAGATATTAAGTAAATAAACGATTTGTTGAATTAGTTAATTTGTATTAAATATATAAAATATAAGACTATTATTTGCCTAAGTTATTTATACATATATTTTTATTTATTTATTTTCTGTAATACAGGTAGAACCGATTAAATTACAACAGTAAACAATTAGTTTCTTTATTATTTTAGTCGGAGATATAACTCATCAACTTCACAGGTGCACTTCATTGACTTTGCAGATTCATTATACAAAACATGATATATTCGAAAAGTAGTCACTTTGAAAAAAAAAAAAAAATTCAGCCTCAGTTGTAAACTAATCAAATTAAAACTAAACAACAACAGATAATTTATATATACACAATTATCTAAAATATAAAAATTATTAACTAAAATAATAAATAATACTTGTATTTTATTATTATAAATGTTTCGTCAGCCAGTTCTTCGTTACATCTCTTCATTTCTTATTTGAAATGTACATCATTACCAATAAAACGATAAGTTTCACTACAAATATCCTAGCACGAACTTTACGCTGGATAATAAAACATAATATGTTTCATATGATAGCCTCAAAGCTATTTTATGTTCATCGTTATTTATTGTTCACGGAATCCAAATTTCATCCTTTGTTTTTAACCATCTTAAAGACAGTACGACTAATACAAGTATAACTCTAACTGTTATTTTAATTTATTTAACAAAGAAAATTTCATGGTAGGTTATATTGCATGATATATTTTTTATCTACGGCACCAGTAAGGTAGGACAGTTACCACAATATTTCATACTTCCGGTACAAAATACACATCTTCCCACTCCGGATGCGCGTGACATCCTCATAACTGGAAGCAAAGGTATAGACGGATTTGTCTTCAGTAGTGTGCATTTGGGGCTGCTGGGGCGGAAGTGACGTCATCCGGTCACGTGACCGGATGCGCTGAGTCATTAAACACGTCATCTGAGCCTCAGCCAGTGACGTAGACGGTTTTGTGACGTAATGAGGGAAAGTTTAAAGGTCAAGGTCACGGGGAGGTAATTTTAAAAAAGTACTACCTCGCACACGTAAAATTCGATTGTGATTCGATAGTTTTCATTCGATAAAAATATCGAATGAAAACAATCGAATGGATGAATCGAATGATGCGAGTGCGAGGTAGTACTATTTCATTTATTACTTTAATGTTTACATTTCTTTTTATTTACAATAAGTTATGTTTACAATAATTTATGTTTACAATAGCAGTTTTCAAGTGTTGCGCTTGTTTGTCCAATCGGCCCATCCCGACTGTGTGTTCCTTGCCTATTTATGTGACCGCAGGGAACACACAGTCGGGACGAGCGATATTGTTATTTTGTGAAGAGCGTCTCGGAGAGCTCGATGTTCACCGGTCGAGAGCCGGAGGTGTACTGTCCATTCACAAGCTAGCGTTGTAATCGTACTAAATGGTGGGGGTAAAAGTGTGGTGGGGCGGAGCATATGGCGGACGGCAGATGGCAGGCGGCAGATGGTAGGCGGCAGGTGGCAAGTGCGCGGCAGATGGTTGCTACTCCATTCGCCACCAAAGTAATGCAAGCCGTCGCCGTAATTCTTGTATTTTATCTTGTCGGTTCATTTAATATGTTTTACATCTACATATGCAATAGCTGAAACACCTGCACTTACGACAAGCTTTCCCGTCAACTTGATCGCCTGGTATTTTAAAACATTGTAACTCGCAACAATATGTCTTCAAATTGTTATCGAATGATAAATTGTTCATCGGTGGCACCAACATGTTAGCTGCAGCGTGTGTTAGACAAGACTGAGACTAACTTCACTGCTCCCTCTCTTTTATACCTCTTCATAAGTTAACCCTGAATGAAAGTTCAAGGTCATCCGTTTGAATTTTTTAAAAAAAAGCAACACAGCAGTATATAAAATAATATACTGCTATGTTGCTGTTTTTTTTTCTTTTAATGTTATTCTTTTTTTTATTTTTCTTTCTTTATTAAACAAACATTTTACAATACAATAAGCTTAATTCTAACATTGATGACTAGAAATACAAACAGAGAAAAACAAATAGAGACATTATGTACAATGATGCATGATGTGCAGAGTGAGTTCCGTCGAGTTGTTGCCGCTTACACCGTGTGATAGCAAATACAACGTCCCCGGTTGAATATCTCGCAAGTCTTCATTTTGTAGCAGTTGAACAAATCGTTTTGGAAGAAATACTTGAAACTTCGGCTCATCTCCTGGAGTCATAGGTCCTTTGCACAATGATACTAGAATTGCTTCTCCATGTGTGGTTTCCACTTTCTTGATGCTATGAATAATGTAATGTCTTTGTTCTTTTAGTTCTGAACATTTTTTAGTTAGCAGAAGGTTCGATTTTGAGTGAGTGTTGAATTGATCAACCAATGTTTTTAGATATTGTTGTGATGCCATCTTCGTCAGTGGTGGTGTCTTCTGTGATGTTGCCTCTTCGGAGTCTCGAATAATACTCGTGCTGAAGCGGTGTTGTCTCCTCGTATTTATAGGCCCCGCTACCCCCACCACATTTCTGTTCTCCGCTACCCCCACCACATTCCTGCGTTTGTTTCAAGTAAGCAGCCAAACGATATGCGTTGTACAATGCACAGTTTGTTTGACCGTGTTTAAGATCTTTTGCAGCGACACAAATATTACCGAGATTAATGTTAAAGTCCTTACTGATAGTTATATCGAAAACATTACCGTGCGTGTACTTTTGTATCCAGTTATTTTTTTCTAATCCTCTTGTGTATATATGTGAATATTCTTTGCAAAAGTTAAACATAATACTGTGCAAATTACTGTAGCTTATAAATCCTTCATACCAATGTATGTGATGAAAGTAGTTTGTTATCCATTTGTTTGTACTTTTTGCTTTGGTGTTAAGTTTGTTAAAAGAAAAAGGAGCTTCAAACGTGAATGGGTAGGCTACAAATGTAAGCAAGTCTAAAATTACTAATTCCTTGATAATAAACCTATCGTCATTATTTCGAAATGCTTGAAATTCTATTACACAAGGCTTTACACTCACTTCTTCATCCCCTCCGCTCATCATGGCACCTAGCGATCAACTAAACTGTTTTCCACACCACGGTTGGTTAAATACCAGGCCGTACAGTTGCAGGCGCGTTGGTGTATATTTAACGTGGGCACCGTCCCCAATAGGCCTACCCCACGTGTGTTCTTCTTTACTAAGTCAAACTTTAGTCTTTTTTAACTTCTTCTTTTTGTGTTTCGTTTTCTTCTTCTTCTTGTTTCTCCGTTTCTTCTTCCTGTGTTGTTTCTTCTGTAGCTTCTGTAGCGATTTCTACAAGTGGTTCAAAATCCTTTAACTTACTCCACATGCAAACTTCATGAGGTATTCTATTAAAAATAGATGTATCCACAGGTCCGTACACGATGGTGCTATCAGGTTGTTTTTCCAAAGTATCGACCAAATATTCTTTAATAATAGCGCTTGCAAATACCAACTGTCTCATGTACCTTGTAATAGGTTCTGTTGCGTAGTATAAAACGTAGAATTCTTCACGTGACAGTAGAATCTTATTTTCATGTTGAGTCAAGTCTCTAATTCGCACTTGTAGTTGTCCGCGATGTTTAACAATATCGATTTCATTGTCACAATCCAAAAGTCGAATATGTGTTTTCCTTCCACACAAACTGTTAGTTAAATAACATTCTATTAAATGTACATGTTTCAAAAATGACTCCCAAGCATTTTGCGAAAATAAAACCTTTTTTGTTCCATGGTGTAGTATTACTGTAGGGGAATAATCCAATGATTTCATCAATCCAACTGATACACTTTTACTGATGCATGCTGAGATGGGGTAAAAGATTCGCAGAAAAACTTCAGTTAAAATGTGAGGAGGAATATTTTCTTCAACTTTCTTCTTCCTCTTTGGTACTACCTTTGATGGGTCTGCATTAATTTCCTCCTCTCTATCTCTCTTACCAAACTTTAAAAATGCAGTTATTTCCTTGATGATTTCTGCTTCACTAGTATTATCACGTTCCAATAACGGTGCTACCTCTGCATCACCTTGTACAACAGATGGAGAACTCATTTTGTAGAAGATGTTACCCATGCGCCGATAGACGATCAACTGAAGACCTGCATTGTTGCTCCGCTATTTATAGGTTAGCGACAGTGGCGGTTCCGGTGATGGTACAACGTTTTACAATACTGTCTTTACAATACCGGTCAACGGTGTGTATGTAACAATTTTATCGTGCAAAATTAAACAATACGCAGATGTATTCGCAGGTACGTTTTCTTGAAATTCCATTTCTATTTTTATATCAACACTAGACGATTTTACAGATTCATTTTGTTTGGAACAATCAATTACAACAATCGGAGCTTTCGATTCAAACTGAACGGGAGATAGTAGAGGTGTATTTGTTTTGCCGTAATATGAATTTTGGAACCTAGCGTACATGTCGTATAAAACACTGTATCTTTTCTTATCAAAAGAAATATTAAAGTTGTCGTAGGGAAAGAATTGTGAATTCAGGAACACTTTACAGTTTGTTAATTTACAATGGTCAAATTCACCAGCATTTTCAGTTATTATACTTTTCTTCTTCGTTTGTAATCCAAATATTACATATCTCGCTTTTTCCAGATGAGTAGAAGTTTTTACAGTCCATGTATGCCGTTGTGTTGTAGGTAAAACGGGGTATTCATGAAACTCCCAGCTTCTGAATGGCATTACAATGTCTCGATCTGATTTTAACTTTCTTAATAATGTAATCCTGTGTTCATCATTTAGTCGCACATGTGGTACTCTCCAAACAATCTTGTCTAATGTTAATTTCCAGTCTAAATTGGCATCAGTTGTTCCAGTAGCTGCTTTAATAATATCTTTATCGTTTGATGATCTTAATAAAACTAGTTCTTGTTTTACATTTATTATTATTCTTCTGTAGTCTTCAGCAAATCCTAGGAGTAATCTTAAAGGTACGTAGAAATCAAAGTTTCCCGAAGAGTCAGGAGCGATTGTACTTTTGTCTGGTGCAACCCATCCTGCAACAGCTAACAGATTCTTCTCATTTGGTGTTAAAGACGCTAATCCTTTCAATGTACTGGAAATTCCAACCTTTTTTGTTGAATCGACTGTAACTCCTGAAATTTCATATCTAATCTCGTCAAACAAAAATGCCATAGGATTATTTATGAACGGAACAGTGGTTCCAGCAGTACCATCATTTTTTGTTACTCTTCCTTCAATATATAAATAACTTTCGCATGGAAGAGTATAAATGTCTTGTTGTTGTATAGGAATCCTAATTTCATCGTTTTTGTTTAATTTGGACGAAGCGTAAGGGTTGTGCGTGTGATATTCCTTTTCCCATAAGGTCTCGTCGAATGTTGGACCCTGTGCTATATCCAGTATATCCATTGTTAATGACCTTTAATCCAATTTCTTCTAGAAAACGAATGTTGTCACTTGTTAATCCTTCTACAGCTGATGAGCTACTGACCTCTTTGCTTGTTGGCTCTCTCTTTTTAAATGATAACCCCATTGTCTAAGCGGATGATTTTATATGTATTCTTACAGTAATAGCTTCTCCTCTAAAGTCAATAAGGTTTCCGTCTTGATCCACTATGTTCAGCACGATGTCTGAAATGAAACTGGTGTTTAACGGTAGGTACACAAGGTTTTGAGGCTTTTCTACTATCTTGAAACCCGGTGCAACTGATGGGTAGAATGTGTGTAATATATGACGATTCTCTCCATCTCTGTAGGATCCTTGTATAATGTTACATGTAATGTCTATGCTATTAACTTTGATGATCGTCACAGTTTTATTCCCAGAATGAGTTTTATTAGGTTCTAATACTTTTGTTTCCTTAGAAAACCCCAATAAACTACCAATTGAATGTTCTTGACTAAAATCAATATAATACTTAGACGTAATTTCGGCTTTCATTGTATTGTTATTGCCTTTTATCGTTATATTTTCTTTTCCCATATGTTTTTGTATAACTTCATTTATATTATCAATTTCATAAGCTCCTGTTCGTAAACTGAATTCTTCCAAAGCTGAATACTTTCCTTTATCATCTTTTGTCTTGTAATAATGTATTTTGTTATTAATTCCTTCACTAACGTTTGGAATAGAGTTATATGTTGTTAAATCCAATAATGCGGCTTCCCATAGTCTTCCTTTTTGCAAACGTAGCGCTGGAAACAGAATACTGCGCAAAGTACATGAGTTACCGGTTAATGACACTGTATACGAGGACATCTTAAAGTTGACTAACACTTTTAGCTAAAAAGTCTAAACATAAATGACCGCAAATGGATGTATCATCAGGTTGTTTTCTTGTATGATTGTAAAAAACATTTTCTGCCGCACGAAAGTATTGTTGAAGTTCTTTCGGTGGTGGAAGGTCTCCAAAACTGTCGAAATAATAAATGGTTTTACCAAGTTTCTTGTAACACACCCAATGAGTGCCTAATCCTTCACTATTATCCAAATTTACAATACCAGTCTCATTTTTCCACATTTTAACCGGTAACTCATCTTTCATAAATACTCCTCTAAAAATGGGATTTTCAAACAAGAAGCATATGTGATCAGCTCTTCATTGGTCATATCTTTGTTTTTAATTATTAATTGCTCTTTCTTATTTAATACACACGATACGGTCTTAGGTATAATCCTCCTCCCTTTTTTATCATTGACCATATTGTTGGTTTATTTTTAGCTTTACCACTGGTAGATCGACGTTTTCTTCCGATATTACCTCCTTGTTTTTTAGCGGGTTTTTTCCCACGCCTTCTTCTCTTTCCTCCTCCAAACGTAGTTTTTACTTTCATTGCTGCTGTTACTGCTAAATACGCTGCTTTTTCACCAATACTCGCGTCACTAGATTTTACTCTTTGCCAAGCTTTCTCAGCAAGTGCTTTATCCGCTATTGATCTATTTTTAGTATCACCAAATTTGGAATACGCTATATCGTGCTGTTTACAAGCCTGATCGAGCTTATTTATTCCAGGATCTCCTCTAGCAAGACGTTTCTCTAATTTGGTTCCAGGACCACAATATTGATATCCTCCAGGTAAATGTAATTCCACAGGTAATAAATCAATCGCCTTGTTAACTATAGCTCCAACCGGTTTACTCAATAGAGAAAATGCTGTTGATGCTATTCCCCTTCCTCTCTGTAATCTCTCTCGATTATGACTGATGCGTTTAACCCTCGACATGACTATTTATAGCAAAACTTACAATCAGTAGGTGCACTCTATAAATGTTTTACAATGAATGTAATATCAGTTTTGGTTTCTTGTATTATATACTGTTTAAAATCCATTTATTATATAGAAATGGATTTATTAATTAAATGTAGACATATTAAATAAAAGTAGTAAAAATAGAAATAAGGTGCAATTGAAGATGTTCCAGATGTTTCTCCGCTGGTGATGGTATCGTTGTCTTCGGTAAAATGAATAAACTTTAAATAGTTGTCATGTTCCCTTAGAAACTTGCCACTTAATCGTTGATAATTGAATAACACATCCCAGTCTAGTTTATCTTTAAAATTGTCAATGTAATTCTCAGAGAGATTTTGATATTTACTTATTACTTCCCAACAGTTATTAAAATTTGATGTCATCTCTACGAGGAAGTCTTCTGAAAACTGTTGTCTTTGTAAAATATGGATCCAGTTAACTCTGTGAAAATAAATTCTTAACATAGTCATTGTAAAGAGGTAATGTATGGAAAGTCGTTCCCAATCCATATATCTATCAAACCGTTGAACAAAACCATCTGTCAACACTCCTTGGGGAAATCTCGGCTCTTGAGATATTAAACTCCACGCAGTAATATTGGATTCCATCATCCTTTCTGTATCGTCTCTCGAATATGACTGATGCTTTATCCCTTATCATGGGGGGTATTTTAAATTCTTTTTTCTCTTATGTAATCTTCATTGTTTTCTGTTGGTTCATTAATCACATTCACTTTATCCTCCTTTCCTAATGTCTTGACTTTAGAAGGCTTAGACGGTTTATCTCGTTGATTAGGTTTCTCTGGATTGTGTATATTTTTCCAGTCTAAATAATTGTGACTGTCAACATCTGAAGCTGCATCTCTTCCTGAAGCCCGATGGATATAATGGAATAGAGCTGCACCAAACCTTTCCAAATGTTTTTCATATTCCGTAGTCCATTTCTTGTGTACAATATCAAACATGTTCTTATTTATAGCGTCTCCATCCTGCTCACAATCACCTACATTTGATAATTTTAATTTTTTACATCATAGCTTGTGTCAGTCTTATTCCTTTTGTAAATCGTTAACAATTTTAGAGTAGCTAAATTTACTGCTTCACCATCATAAATGGGATATTGTATATCGCTTAACCTTTTACCGGAAAACCCCCAATGATCTTCGTGTAAAGTTGGGGTTCTTTTTTCCATGTACTGTACCGTAACCGCATCAGACGACATAAGCGGATCACCAACATTTTGAATTACTTTTCCTTCAAAATTATAGTTGCCGTCAGGTGTTAACGGAAACCCAGCTCTTTTTTCACTATATCCAGATTTTACTCCAAACTCGGAATACCGTCCAAACTTGTCCACACTCATGATGTAACTGAATCGCTATCGTTTAGGTTCTTATTATATATATATATATATATATATATGCGTCTACTGAACAATTATTCCTTGTTTTCGCAGTTCATCAACCAAAGCTACCCATTTGTTTTCTAACCCAGTGTGCCCGGCTTCCATGGCTTCATGTAATAATCTCATTCGATCAACTAACTTATTTATATCGTTGTAATATATTATATTAGTTTTATACAAATTTTTCAATAATCCCCTTCCAGATGTGGTAGGATCAGTTGTTTTTCTCTTTTTATGCAAAACATTTAATTCAGCAGAAGATAAAGAATCTTCTTTTAATTTGAGCTTTTTTTGATTTTGAGGGGAAAAGACTAGATATAATACTTGT
The DNA here is from genome assembly GCA_963675035.1 of Allygus modestus. NCBI lineage: Eukaryota > Metazoa > Arthropoda > Insecta > Hemiptera > Cicadellidae > Allygus > Allygus modestus. Next base: position 82,643,470 of record OY776115.1, read on the forward strand.
ATATTTTATTGACCGATTTCTATGAATAGGTAGGTCTTTGGAATACTTTTTTCTATGTGCATTTGTATACTCTAATATATTTTTAAACAATTGTAAATCCCTTTTAGTATATTTACCAGGATTATTTTTAAAGATAAGTTCAAACAAACCTTTTGTACCTTTATATTTCTTATCTCCAATAACTATATCATCATTTTCGTTTATATCTAACTTGCTATCTCCAATCATTAATCCTTTATCCTCTATTCTAGCTCCATAGGTATGATAATTTCGATTAGCATGTGCGGCGTGTAACATTTTTAACGTATATGTTCTTCCAAGTGTTCCTTTAAACATAATATCCGTGCCTAATTTGCTTAAGTTGGATGGGTTAATATCCTCTTCTTCTGCTCTTGTATCTTCTACACTTGTATCTTCTGTACTTGTATCTTCTGCAATGTCCTTTTCCTTTAAATCCTCTATATCTCCGCTTTCTTCATACTCGTCGCTTTCTTCAGATGTTTGTGACTGACCAAAACTTTCATCATTCTGAAATTCTTCTTCATATTTGGAAATTGGTAGCATTTTGTCTCCTTCGAAGCGAATTGAAGGTTTTTCCATATTTTGTGCTAATCGCTTTAAAGGTTCAGTAACAGGTTTGAATGTTGTTTCTAAAAATTGCTCTCTTTCATTTATACCTGATTTTAAAGCTCGGTTCTTTTGTCTAATAGAATCACTAAGTGATTTTATTTCCTTTAATAGCTTTTCCTGGTTAACCATCTTCACACCTTGACGACTTGTACAGTAATACCGCTAATCAGTGTATTAAAACGAATTTATCAAAACCTATTCTATAACGACCATCTTTTATAGCATGATCTTTCATAATAACCAAAAATCCATACTTTTCCGCCCATGCTTTTCCGCAAAGCTCTTTAAACTTTTCAAATGGCATATCCGCATTCACATGATCGTTATATATATGTTTTAGGTTAGTATCATCTTGTTTGAATACAATTAGAATATTTGCATTATCTCTGATAAGTTGTTTTGGGATTTTGCTATAAGTTTGTCCTATATATATGCTGTCGATGTTATTATGTCTTCCCATGGCAAAGTAGTTTCTAATAGTATCCTGATTTTCACAAGATACATCGTCAAATATAAATACAGAATACGGTTTCGCTTCGTTTGGTTGCATAATGCTATCACTAGCGTTAAATTTGTAAAAATTAACATCAGACACATCAGATAGGATTTTATCCAGCAATTTATACTTTGGTTGATGTAGAGACTTTGAAAAAATATATAGGTTATTAAACCTTAATCCCTGCGGATTAGTGATCAAATTAAAGACGACATTGGTCTTTCCACAGTTTGAGGGGCCACTTACTATACATCGAACAGTGTTTGGAAGTAAACTACCGTGTTTACCATTGTTGATTTTAACGTTATCCACAGTTAAATCATCTATGTTATTAATATTGAATCGATCTTTATGGTGAATAATCTCCATCCCGCTCAAAGGTTAACGATGAAATGAGTTGCTTGCATTACACCAAGTCCTTTATAGGTATCCATGAATCCTCAGTTTTGTTAAACCCTAACCACCGCACTTTAACTGCGTCCTTTTTTCTTTGTAACACTTTTTCAACAAGATATACATCACCTACTGTTGACTTTAACATTTCATGTCCATAAAATGCACCTTGCAACAAATCTCCTTTGTTATCTTTTAAGATATACGTTTCAGGTACAGTCGGTTGCACTTTATACACTGTAAAAACTTCATTCGTCCAATTGGGAAGGTATTTCTTGGTAAACACTCCCTTATATTTACTAATCCGTACTTTATCACTTACATTACATTTTCTTGGCTGCATTTTTTCTACTTTAGGCTTTGTATTTTTCTTTATGCGTTTTAATACATCTTTTGCATTTCTTCTATTTACTTTGTTAGGTTTCATACCAATAGTTCTATGAAACCTGTTGTTATAATCATTTATTAATTGTGGTAAAACATCATACCATACGTAAGAACCTCTTTTTGAAAATTGTTTATACAGTGCTCCTTTTAAGGTTCTATTGAATCTTTCTACAATAGCTGCTTTTTTCTCTGAATTTGTAGAATAATGATTTATTTTATATTTATCCATTAACTGTGCAAAGTTTGTATTAAAGTATTCTGTTCCATCATCAGTTTGTAAATGTTTAATTTTGTTTTTATCTCTTTTTATGACTATTTCCATGGCTTCTGTTACGCTTTTACCAGTCTTGTCCTTTAGAGGCAAAGCGTCTGCAATTTTTGTAAAACAATTAATAATTGTGAGTATATATTTAAATCCTTTGTTTATTCTGCTATGCGGTCGCATTTCAATTAAATCCGCTTGATATAGATCATTTATCCCTTTTATAACAGTATTTCTTCTTGGAAACTTTATTCTTGCAGGTTTGTGTAGTTCATTAATAATCTTCTCCTTCAGGTCTGACATGATGGTTTCACGAAGACAGCTGATATGATACTAAATATTCTTTTGTATAAATCTGCTTATATAGGTCAAGGTCATTCTAAACTAATGTATAAAAGGGGGAACACAGCAAAATACTGCTGTGTTCCCCCTTTTATACGGAAAGGAAAAGGAAAAGGGATGTAGGACGATGAAAGGGTTACTCGTCAATAGGGTTGAGGGAATAGTGGCCGAATGGTAGAGTGTGGATGTTGTCTGCAAGGATGTGTCGTTTATCATCATTTGAAGAGAGAGCTTTTTTTACTTCTGTCACGCTGTACAGCTGATGGTTGAAACTTCTGATTGTGTTGAATTTTGCTGTTATATCTTGATCTTCAAATAAACATTTCTTATAGTGATTAAAATGCATATTCTTCTTTAAATACAAACTTTTTACTCCTTTAGCTTTCTTAATGACTTGGTTTTCATTTAGTTGTAAAGAATATAATTTTGACATTAGTGCAACAATTTCTTGAAGTATAACACCATTGGCTTCATCTTTAAATTTGCCAAGCACTTTTTTGTTTCTGTCATTGTCGTAGTTTGGATGATCTTTTGGATAGTCGGAAAAGTCAAAGTCGTTTTTGTAATCAAATGTCCGAAGGTCTTCATACATATCGTTAGTAATTATCCAATATATAAAAGCGTCTGTATCCATGTAGGAGATGCCGATGTTTTCTCGTCCATAAAAGGTGACCATCTTTTTGTAATGAAAATCGTACATATGAGTCTTGGAGATATCCAGGATTGTCATACCTATATACAAAGGACGATCCATCTTCACACTTGTTTTCTTCATAGATACAGCTACAAGATTTTCGTTAATAATTATAGATGTTCCAAAGTTTGGCTGTTGTACGAGTTTTTGTAGTTTGTTCGGATCTGTAACAAGTTTAACATTTTTATGTCTTCTTTTGTTTTCCAATGTTTTACCGAATATCGCATTGTTCATCAATTTAAAAAAGTCTTTTTGAAAGGCTGATGTAGCGGCTGCTCTTCTGGTAGTATTCGAGTCTATGTACGGTTTCAACCAGCACGATTGGGAAAATTCTACAGCTCTATTAATTTTAGTAAGACGTAAACCTAATTCGATAGCTTGTTGAACAACCCAATAGTGAGCTACGTATCGTTGTTTATTGTTAAGGGTCATCATTAATTTGGGGTGTTTTCCAGTTGGTGAAATTTCTGTTCTTGCAAGGAGTGGAAGGTCATAATGAAGATCGTGTAAATGTTCTGGATATTCAAAGTCGCAATCCAAAATATATCCGGTATCTCCATGTTTTGGAATTTGTGATATATCGCCAATACAGTCGGGATCAACCCATTTAAAGTTGTCAAATGGAAGTGGGTTCGACATGGCCCATCCATACAGATTATTTGCGTCGAAATATCCCAAGTACGTTGAAGGTTTCTCTTGATCATGGTCAGGTAGATATTTGTTGTTGGCTTTAACATGTCTTGTCACGCTTTGAGTTAATCCACGTCTAACACCCGACTCAACCATTAAAACCATATCTATATCTGTTAACAGCTGGAGTTTGCATTTTGTTTCTTTCAGCATTGCTTGCCAAGCTAGTCCTGGAGATGTATACGAATGTAGAGGGTCCAAACCGTATGCTGCAAAACAGGTTCTTCGGAATTCTTCCATAACATCGCAGAGAAGAGTCACGTCAAGTTTTACATAAAAGTCTGAGTATTCTCCTAAGGTCTTCATATCCAACTCGTTCCATACTCGACATGTATGTTGATAATCTTCAAGTGAAATTTCCGAATCATTAAGTTTGTTGTTAAATTGTTCTGGTGGAGGAAGTGATGTTTCATTAAATCTATGCAGTCCATTGATGTAATCGTAGGGGAAGACCCATTTTCGAAGAACCAGATCCATTTTACTACTGGCTACAATTTTGCTTGTTTCTATCAGATCTTCTCTTTTTAAATTCTCAGTTAATTTCATTAGGTTAGAAGGTAGACCCTGGTAGACCCTGTAGACCCCTGTAAGATGGTCGTGATCACGAACTTTTACGTTATCTGGTGTAAATATGTTATTACACAGATAATATGTTGTTGCCAGATTGTGATGTTGAAGTTGATGTTCTTCCATAGGTAGCATCGGTATTTTAATTTTGTAGAGTTCTTCCACCTTAGAGGCAATGTCATACAGATCATCTACAAAGTGTTTCGCTGCTTGTTCACCGCGATAAATCTTCGGAGCAGATGATAGTCCAAATTCTTGAATAAGTTCTTCAGACAACGTGGATTTTGTTAGTATACAATAACTGTTTGGTGCGTGTTTTTGATATTTGCTTCTTTTTGTGATATCCTCTTCTTGTTGTTCAATTGGAAGTAAGGATGCTTCGAAATCCGCGTACACAACAAATGGAACAGGGTATTGGTGATTTACTTTATCAAATTTTATCTGCGCTCTGCTGGGATGTGGCAATTTAATTCTTACCTCATAGTTTCCACTACATAACCTTTGATGTTCTACTAACCATTCTGTACCTCCTCTTCTTAATGGTTTGCTCACGTGGCAAAAGCATCTCTTACATGTTGTGATTTTACTTTTATGTTTTGTTAACTGTTTACATACGAGCCCTTCAAAATCTTTTATATACACGTAATGTGATATCTCTCCTTTATTGATTAAGAACAAGTCAGTATGATTGTTGCGCTCTTTCGATGTTATGCGCAAGGGATACACATTATTTGATGAATCCAAACCAAATATGTTGACTGAAGCTGACGGATTTTGCTTTTCAAATTTAGATATATCAGTAATTGCAACAGGGTACGTCATTCCCTGGAAATTATACTTATGTTGAACTTCTTCATATTTTTGACTCGGTCTTTTTTGGTGGTCTTTGTTTACATATTTTACCAACATAGCATATTTAAAACATTCGTTATCTTCATTTTGCACATTAATACAGGATTTTGTATCACTTATTTTTTTTGGAAGAGGAATGTAACTACTTCCTCTCATTCCATAACCGTGTTTATGAACTCTAACATCCAGACTTGTTATACTTAATAAAGTCCATCCAGATCCTCTTCTTTCATGCTCTTGTAGTTTCGTCAAAAGTTCCTCAAAACATTCTGTTACGATTTTTTCAATATCTGACGCAGCCATGATGGTTCGGTTTTTTGTCATGAAACCTCTTGGTGATGTTTCGTTTTGAATGTTAGTGAATATGGCATCTAGCAACAGTCCAAATTTGATAAAATTTAATATTTTTTGTTCATTCTTTAGTGTTTTGGTTACTAATTCTTTGGTGTTATGTAAAAAGTTTTCAAGTTGTAATTTTACGTTGTCAATTTTAAAATGTGTTACTACCTTACCAGGTAGTGCTTGAGCGTGTAGTTCCACATCTACTGCTGTTGATGTTGAGGGTTGGTGAAGTGTAGACATAGCAGCTGTTGATATTGAAGGACGGTGAAGTGTAGACATAGCAGGCGTTGAAGTCGATGTTGATGGTGTTGATGTTGAAGGATGGTGAAGTGTAGACATAGCAGGCGTAGAAGTCGATGTTGATGGCGTTGATTGTGCATAATGAATGACACTTGGTCTTGAAACTTCATTTTCTTCTTTTTCTTCATTTTCTTCGTTGTGTTCTTCTTCATTTTGTTCTTCTTGATGTTTTGCTAGTTGTTGGTCGATTGAATCTAATTCTTCTTCATTTGGTTCTTCTGTATTTGTATTGGTGTTATGTTTCAATTCTTTATGAATGGTTAAAAGCCATTCATCTCTGAAAGAAGCTTTACAAATATCGCAGCGATTCATAATGTAGGTGTGCTCTTCACAAGGGTCAACGCAATAATGAAAAAACACTGCAAATGTACCTCTATTTATACCCTAGAAAAAGTGGTGGGGGTACGTTTTAGGTTAAGTTTAAGTTTGTAGCTGGAGGCTACAAAATTCTGTATTTGGGTCAAGGACATTGAGCATATTTGCCAAAACGGGGAATAGAACAGTAAATGATTTCATTTTAAACCATAAACTGATCTATTCCCCGCTTTGTATTTAACAAGGACAATTTTCTCCAACAGGAAAATTTAATATATTTTAAACTCGGATGTGAAATCGGATTGTACACATTGCATCTCGATCAACTAAAAATTTCATAAAACAATAGGGATCTTCAGTTGTAGATTCATCTTTAACATATTCGATGGTCAACATTGCCGAACGAAGATCTTGTGGAATTACGTCGACTTTTATTAGTTGCCTTTCCATTTCAAACCGTTTTGTTATTGATGTAAGTTTTATCACATCATCGATATCGACGAGGGGAAAGCTGTAACAAACGGAGTTTGCTGGTGGGTTCATAATGCCGATATGATAAATATACACTGTTGCATCGACATTAAATAGACGTTCCCCCACCATTAAATGTATAAGTTACCCCCACTTTTTCAAAACAAACAAAAAAAAATTGAAAGCTGGTAAATATTTTCTGTCTTGTAACTGGGTCAAGGTTATACATCGATATTACCAAAACGGGGAATAGAGCAGTAAGTAGTTCTCACTTTGACTACAAACTGATCTATTCCCTGCTCTGTATTTAAAGTTTGACAGTTGACAATAAAAAAACAACACTTAATCAGACTCATTTGATGAATCGGAATCAGTTGTATCAGAAGCATCGGAAAGAAATAGTCGTCGACGAATATGATATACCCCTCGTGCGCTATCTAAAAATAACCCATCCAAACTACTACTACTAGTGGTTGGAGTTTCATCATGTATTTCTTCAGAACAGAGAAGATGCTGATAGATTCTATAGGTTTCAGATTCCACGTCACTTAACGGTTCAATTTGTTCCATATATCCTGCTTCAAGATCATCACTGTCCATATCACTTAATAATTCAAGATCTTCCATTGCATCCATATTACTTAATAATTCAACATCTCCCAATTCGTCTTCATTTTCATCCTCACTTTCAATCACAATATGTTTTATATTTCCCACGATTGATTTTGCAGAAGGAAATATATTATCCTTTGGTGACATAGCTGCTATATATCCTAGTGCTAACACAAGTAGAAGAATGGGATAAGCACTGATGAAAAACCTCTTTTATACCCCTCCGATTTAAGTGGTGGGGGTAATTAGTGATAGGGAAGGGGTATTATTGTAACAATATATGAACAATTTAATACTAACAGAGTATAAAGTTCTGTAAGTGGGTCAAGGTCACCTTAAACTATTACCAGAACGGGGAATAGAGCAGTAAGTGATTCTCACTTTGACCACAAACTGATCTATTCCCCGTTCTGTCTTCCGCTGTTCAGTATTTCCAAAGACCCTTAGTTAGTTGAAGAAGGTTTTTCAATTTCTATTGCTAGCAATTCTTCAGGCAGTTGAAATGAAGTATTTTGTGACAACATTTCCAACATTTCAATGTATTTTATGGCGTGTGTTATAATAGAAAGTCTTGAAGCTTTTGGTTCAAGAAAAGGTACTTTTGTTCGTAATAAATTATAGGCTTCATTCAATATTGCAATCCTTCTTCTCTCTCTAGCACACCTTCTTTTCTCTCTATCATTCTCCTCCTTGCCTTTAGCATCTAAGTTAGACGAACCTCCTGGGCTATCCATAGTTGAATAATAACTATACCCTGAAGCCGACTGCCTTATATCTGTTTACCCCCACCCTTTTACAATGAATATAGCTGGTTCGATGTCTTGTTCGGGAAAAAGTCGCTAACTTAACGTGTAGTGTAATAAAGACACAAGACAAACCCCTATTGCAATAATCGGTAAATTTCTCTCTTCAAAAGGATTGATGATGACCTCTAGCCTATGTGACCCTAGTTTTATTGTAGGAAGTAAATATATCTTCCAATATCTTACCAAACAAAAATTTTCTAAGTCCCGAAGTGGGTCAAGGTCATCTGAACATGTTGCCAAAACGGGGAATAGAGCAGTAAGTGATTCTCACTTGGACCACAAACTGCTCTATTCCCCGCTCTGTATTAGGAGAAGAGGACTAGTTTAAAGCTCGCAATTATAGGCAATAAACCTGATAACGGAACACTAACCTCTCCCCCGAAAAATTATTCACCCAACAAACAAACGATATGGTCAGTTAACAACAGTCGCGCACTCTGAAACCGCAAGGACGTTCATCACTGTCTAGGCGTCAGAGTACTACGAACCGATGTACAATAATACCTGACCAAGGTCCCCTTAAGTTTATTTCCCCGAAGATGTATCCCCCCAAGATAAGCAAAATGGTCAGTTAACAACAGTCGCGCACTCTGAAACCGCAAGGACGTTCATCACTGTGTAGGCGTCAGAGTTTTACGAACCGAAGTACAATAATACCTGACCAAGGTCCCCTTAAGTTTATTTCCCCGAAGATGTATCCCCCAAGATAAGCAATATGGCCAGTTTACAACAGTCGCGTACTCTGAAACCGCAAGGACGTTCATCACTGTGTAGGCGCCAGAGTACTACGAACCGAAGTACAATAATCACCTGACCAAGATCCCCTTAAATTTTACAGATATTTAAACAAGATTCCCTTAAATTTTACAAATATTTAACCAAGATCCCCTTAGATTTAACCAAGATAAGCAAACTAACTGAATCTGTTTCTCGTGAGTGAGGGCTAAGATAGGTAAACAAGTCATCCGGTTTTCATGCCGTAATGACTCAAGGTCGGTTTTCGTGCCGTACCTTTTTGTAAGGGGTTAGGAAAGGTGATTATTTGAGAAACATAATCCCCCCTGAGATATTTAAAGACATAAGGTCGGTTTTCATGCCATACCTTTTTGAATGGGAGCGTGAAAGAAAAGTACATATTTCATTAGTAAATAAAAAACACTTCAAAGACACTTTAAAACCAACACCAAACTAACTACAGTTAAACTAACTACATTTACTAGCAGCAAACTACAAGCGTTATTCTAACATGCTTAATAATAAACAGACATGCCTTAAGCTAAGGTAGCATCTCTAATATACAGTGGTACCAACTCTATACTAGAGATACTATTGCGGACAGCGCAGGCAAACAGCTAGCTAGGCTGTCGGCCTGCGACTGCGAACCCTCTGCGGGCTGCTCCCGCTTTTATAGGAATATATCATGGGGGGGGGCAAGGACTTCGACAGTAGTTTGTTCCAACACTGTATCGCATACTCTGAATTGCTCCAAGTCCGGTAACTGGGTCAAGGACACGTTAAAATATTTTGTAAAATAGCAAAGGTGTTACCTTTGCCATTTTACTTTGGAAGCAAGCTGTACTACGTTTTAACAAGGGAGACTATTATCCGTTTTACATAAAACTCCTTGCACGATCTTTTGATAAAATGGAAAAGATTAATGCCGGAGGGCGATTCCCATTCCACCAAAATACAATGCATATCATTTCTATGCAACGGTCTCAGCTCTACCTTTACTTTTAATTTAATGCCTCGGAACTCATAAGTAAGGATGGACAGAAAGGCTTCTGAAATAGCAAGCTCGGAAGGAACAAGCCAAGTGTTTACACCTACAGCTTCCATAGCGATATGATGATTTTTACCACGCTGTTGCAGTATATAAAACATTTCCCCCTCCAGTTTTTATTTTTAATACAACATTTTTGTGTCAACCTTGTCCGCATGAAATATCTCTAAGTCCACATTTCTTCCAATATTTGATCAAACGACGGTTTTTCTAAGTCCCGTCAGTAGGTCAAGGTCATCTGACATAATGCCAAAGCGGGGAATAGAGCATAACATACTGCTCTATTCCCCGCTCTGTATTGGGGAAGGGGACAAAATACAACAAACAAGAGACTGATTTTAAACAAGAGACTGATTTTATATTTCACAAACGTTTCTCATGGGTGAGATAGGTGGTGTCAACCGATTTGCATGGCCGTATTGATCTTATTGACAAGGCCGGTTTTCAGGGCCGAACCTTATTGTCAGGGGTTTAGGAAAAGGATGAGAAACAAGATACATTACTTTGAAAATAAAGACTTTACCAGCAACTATGTAAAAGAAACAAATTAATCAGTTAACGTTACTTTTACAAAAACAGCCGAGGTCGGTTTTGCAAAGGTCAACAGTATCACTGAAACCCGGTGGGACGTAGACCCAAACACCCGGCGTCAGGCTGCTGCGAACCCAAGTTTTGACCAAGGTTGTTGAGGGACCTGTAGGGCCGGGAGTACATATGTTATTAGTAAATAAAACACTTCAAACCGATACCACCCACTAACATATATATATATATATATATATATTAGACGAACTACATTACCTAGCAGCAAACTACAAGCGTTATCTAACATGCTTAAACAAACTAACTAAACATGCAAGGGCGCGGATCTCTTAATTGCGCGTCGGGCCCAACGCACACTTAACAGACCTACGCTGCAGCAGGCACTGCAACCCAGTGGGACGTTCATCGCAACGGGCGGCAGGCTACTGCGAAGAGACGCTCGAAATCTCGGGTTATATAGACGGAGAATGGGAAATCGGGATATTAAGGGGAAAGCGGGATAAGGGATAACCCTGCTTCGTTGCGGGATTTTATCCCGCACTTCCAAGAACATTTTTCCCTCGACCTTGTCCTTGACCTTGAACATGACCCAAAAAGGGGGGGGTGCTCGAGGGGGGGGTGCTCGTGCTCGGGGGGGGGGCTCGAGGGGGCTCGAGGGGGGGCTCGAGGGAGGGGGGGGGGTGGCTCGAGGGGGCTCGAGGGGGGGATTGACGTAACCGGTTCTAAACCAGTCCTCAGCTTTCTACCCATGTATGGATAGGGCAAGGTTTCACTTTACGACCTGCTTCACTCTGTCTGCCACCTCATTCCAGCTTTGGTTTGCAGCCAGTACACACGTGCTCTATCCAACTCTATCTTATCCATTTTCTCTTCCATCCTATTTACACCATGTCTTCTCCTCTGACTCCCGAAAAACTCCAGCGCTTAAAGGAATCTTTGAAGAGGTCGACGGAAAGAAGGAGCGGGTTTAAGAGACCTTCAACTTTGAAGTCTCTCAAACGGAATCTCCGTGGCCATCTGCTGTATTTTGAACAACGACCCTCGACTCAGCCTCGGCCTTCTACATCGTTTCAGCCTCGGCCTTCTACATCGGTGGCTCAACCTTCGTCTCCAACACCGACTGTCGATGAGGTGATGCAAAGGACAAGGGTGATGGGGCTGAACGACTTGGTGACGCCGTTTGAAGTCTCCAAGGTCGAGTTTCGAAATCTGAAGCGGATGACGGAGTATAAATATGTGGCAACCAACGGGGACCACGTGTTCCTGTTTCAACACACCATCCACTACATCGAGGTGCGTCTGCCGCAGTCTCTTCCACCGCCACCTCCTCTGATACCCGATACACAGGAGTTATTCTTAACCAGAAAAGACGGGAGGGTAAAGTGGGTTTTGAAGAATAAAGTTTGAACTGATCCTTATCCCGACCATCCCTATCCCGACCACCCTTCAGCACGCAAACGGTCCTTTTCAGGACCACCCTAAGCATTTCAAGTTAGGGACTTGGCCTGTACATAGGGAGGAGATTTTGTTTGTGCAGCCTACTTTGTGAAAATTTCTAAGTCCCAAAGTCCTTGAACTTGACCTTGACCTTGGACATGACCCATGTTGGGGGGGGTACAAAGTTTTTCCAAAGTATGTCATGTGGGTACTCAAATTACGCGAATTGATCAGACGAACAAGATGGTGCAAGCAGAATTCAGATCCGATCAACGGTATAGCAGAAATAGCGAAAAAACCAATGTTTTCAAGGTTACATACTAATAACTTCTTTATTATTTTGTTAAAGTACAGCGAGTGGGTACTCAAATTACGCGGAATAATCAGACGAACAAGATGGTGCAAATCGAATTCAGATCCGACCAATGGTATAGCAGAAATAGCGAAAAAACCAATGTTTTCGAGGTTACATATTAATAACTTCTTTATTATTGGGTTAAAGTATAGCGAGTGGGTACTCAAATTACGCGGGTTAATTAGACGAACAAGATGGTGCGAATAGAATACAGATCCGACTGAGAGTAGGGAAGAAACAGCGCGAAAACAACACTTTCAAGGCCTGACATAAATAAATACTTTGTTTATGGATTAAACTACGACAAGTTATTTATAGTTTAAAGTATACCCGAGGTAACGTTGTGGTGCGGGTAGGTCGGGTGGGTATCATACACGCTAGCGCTATATCATTATACTTTTGACTCTTGCAGGATTAACATCTACCTATAGAGTTTGTGTTATTCTAAAGATGTCACAGTTTTACAGAAATATGACGAAGGTGTCCTTCAACAGTCCGCCTGCCACCACCTTCTACTTCTCCGACTGTGAAGATAGAAGGTCTACGATGTTAGTGGATTGTGAGCGGTTTCGCCGTAGAATACTCCAGGCTGAAACATTCATATCAAGTTGTCTGCTACGCAAGATGCATCATATGAGTACATGCAATAAATTAGATCACAGTGACTGTTATGATTGCATAAAAACAGTGTCGAGCAAGAATTGATATTGTTTTCAGTTACGGAGCTCCGATCCTCACAGAGTCAGAGCTAAACCCTAACTAATGCATGACCCGTAGTTATTGTGGGATGTGAAAACTTGGTGGGGGAAACTGGTGTGGTGGGGGGTAAAGGCGAGTGTCTATCCTACATCCTTGTATCACTTCAGTATACCTGCGGCTCTTGCATAATTCACATGGATTCGCAAATACAAGGCACTACTGTTTCTTCCACATGTTCTTCTTTTAATATTGAGCAAGCTGACAATACAAATGATGAAATACAAGTACATGAAAATTCTAGCACAATATCTTCTGATGCAGAAGCAATAATGTCATCCCTAATAGGGTTTGACTAATGATGGTGGATGTAGTAGCAACCATCTGCCTCGCACCAGCTGCCACCTGCCGCCTGCCATCTGCCGTCCGCCATCTGCTCTGCCCCCACCACAATTTTACCCCCACCATTTTGTTTGATACCAAAACGCTAGCTAGCGAATAGTCAGTACACCTCCGGCTCTTGACCAGTGTACATCGAGCTCTCTGTTGAAATGTCCATCAAAATTAGGTGTATTCATTATGACTCTATTCATCTGGCGACTTTCCAAGACCTCGAGGTTTTTAATGAAGAGTTAAGACTTCTCATTGCGTCCGGTTACGATTTATCTTTGGAACTTTACGCATCAAAAAACAACATGGACTCTGCGCAGGAATCGAAGTATCTACCGTCTTTCATCAGAAAGCGTAGTGATGGCCGCAACTCGTCCGGATCAACAACATCGATGACAACGAACAACGGGGAACTATTGTAAACATGAATTATTGTAAATAAAATAAAGTAATATTTGTAATAGTACTACCTCGCACTCGTATCATTCGATTGATCCATTCGATATTTTTATCGAATGAAAACTATCGAATCACAATCGAATTTTACGTGTGCGAGGTAGTACTTTTTTAAAATTACCTCCCCGTGACCTTGACCTTTAAACTTTCCCTCATTACGTCACAAAACCGCCTACGTCACTGGCTGAGGCTCAGATGACGTGTTTAATGACTCAGCGCATCCGGTCACGTGACCGGATGACGTCACTTCCGCCCCAGCAGCCCCAAATGCACACTACTGTCTTCCTATAAAAACTGACCTTTCTTACAAGTTGTATTCCTATATAGGGCTGTAGTTATATCTCATAGTTATGGCTGTACACATGATATATCTATATCCTTTATCGTAAATAAGCATACATTATTAAAAGGTTTAGCATTTTTACGTACATTAAGAAAATATAACTATTACAAAAATTAGTCTATCGCATATTTATAATATTTAGTTTTATATATGTTCTTAAGATAGTAACTGTATATTTACCATGCACAACACAAAATTATCTGGGTCTATATTATGTTTAATATGCTGTGTGAATAACTATGGCTAAGTTTTATTTAGGTGCAGATTTCATGGTATTGACTATTTTTGTAACACTTAAAGACATCTATTATATTTACTGATAGAATATAAAATTTCTTAATAATTTATTTGTTTTGGTTACAGTTGTATATACTTTGATGTACGGTTAAATAAATGGCCTATTTCAGTTAATGTGAAGATTTTAAAGTAAAATTAAATGGACCTGCATCTACCAACACACAAACACTTGCATGTATCTATGATAGTGATCGGAAGCTTAAAATAAATATAGTATTTTCTCATTGGTTTTAGTTTACTTTAAGAAAATAAAAAAGGATTTATTTTCAGTAAAGTTTAATTGTTGGTAAACATGTTTTTGTTAAAAGGTGTTTTTATATATGTCCAGCCTTTAGTTTATGTTTCTGTTCCTGTTGGTTCTTTCTTTCCTCTACATAATGTTTTTCCGATGTAAGACTGCTTTAATTTTGTGATTTGTTTCCTACAAGACAACTATTAGTTTTGTGTTTTTCCCAAATGCCAAGAAAGTGAAAGTTGTGTGAAGTGAATCTCACCTGTAAATAAATTTGTGTCTCATGAGACTTTCTTAGGATTCGGCTCCACACATAGCTTAGCCTAAGCGGGACCTCTCGAGTACAGTATATCATTCTACTGTAATTTGAATGTATTTTTTCATGTGAATAAATTTGATTCAGCTGAATTGTTTAGTTAAACTAGGAAAAATCCTTTAAATTGGAAAAGGGTAAATAACGTACTTATTGCTTAACACAGAACATGATGGAGTGTATCGAAAATACTATGGGTCATTGCAAATTATCGTTCATAACTATGGATATATTTTTAATTATTTTGTAATTGTTTTATTATTTTATAAAGAGGGAATGTTGTATTATCAGTTAAAATCTAATTGCTTATGTTATAACCAGTTTCTTTTGCACAATAATTACTCTTTGGTATGTTGGAGTAGGTTGTAATGTAAGTGTAATAAATAAACGGTATCAGGAAACTGACACATACTTTCTCCCTTTTAGCCAAACTTTAATGACAAAAATATTTGTTATTTACTAAATATAGAATATGAAGTATAGATAAATGTACAGAAAATTGTCTAAAATAGTTGTTTTCAGAAATATCCACCCAAATTGCTTTTTTGGAGGCACTATAGAGTCCGTTGCTACACACAGTAGTTTTGAGAGGGGAAATGCCCCCTTGCCCCCCCGGGGTTAAATAGCAACACATTTCGAACATCATCTGTTGGTCAATGCTAACTTGACCTGCATATCAAATGAAATTGATCAGTAAATAAGAGAGAAATAGTTATTTTTGTATTCCCCATAAGAATAACATTGGACAACGTACTGTGTTTACCGCTAAATGAAAATTTCAATTTTCCCCGCAACTAGCAATCGTAGAATAGTAATTTAAAATACTAATTTATTTAGTTTTTTGAGCTCTTTTTAATGGTGAATGGTAATCTTTTTTAACATTTATGATTTTTTATGAAAAATCCAAAAAACTGAATTTTTGATGTTTTAAGTCCTGTAATTTCTGAACCCGCATTTTTCCAGAAATGCGGGTGGTGTCATTTTGTTGGAAACCTAAAGTTCTACAAACCAAGAAAGTTTAATCAAAATCGTTAGAGCCGTTTTTGAGAAATTTGGATTTTTCATGTTTTTTGGCGGTTTTTGGGGGATAATTACCCTTAAAAATAAAAAATTCAAAAAAATGAAAAAAAACACCTGGAGATATCGTGGATTAGTACCTACATACCAAATTTCATAAAGATCGGCCCATAGGTTAGGGCTCTAGCTCTGTACACATCCACACAGACACACACACACACACACACACACACACACACACACGCACACACACACACGGACACACACACACACACAGACAGACATCACGTAAAAACCACTTTTTTGGGTTCAGGGAGCACCAAAACAAATATTTCCACTAACATCTCAAATTCGAAAATTTTTACGAAAACAATACTTTCTCCATATACTATGTATAGGGGGAGAAAGTAAAAATTAATTAAGATGGTTGTTTCGTAACTTAACAAATGTATATTGGTGGTTTTAGGCCATCTGTATGACCCTTACGATGTCTTTGAGCTTATAAGCAATTCCTTTTGATGATGAATTAAATACGCCATTTGTTCACATAAACAAAGTGTTTACCTGGATGTAATGGTATTTTAAATTATGTTTATAATAATAATGTTAATAATAGACAAATTAGTACTGTGCTCTTCTGTAGATTATTTTGCTTCAGAGTGAAACATTGTCTTGCAAAAAATATTAAAAATTAAACAAGCTGTATTATTCTTCTACATACCATCGTGTAAGGTTACTTAAGAAGTAAGTGTGAAAGTTTATTAGAGAGAAACAAGTTTTATAACATTTCGTTATCTGGAATCTGATCAGTTATCTAGAGTAAGGTATACTAATATAATACCCCCGTCGCAGCAAACCTGCGTACTCAGCGAATTTTCAATGCATAATATTTGTCTTGATACCACCGCCTACCAAGCGGCGTATAAAGCCGCATACCAAGTTTCATAAAAAAATATTCACATATAAGCGATTTTTATTATTCTCCATAAGAATAACATTGGTAATGAGTACGTAGGTTTGGTGAAACAAGGAAGACAAACAATTGGGTTTTATGCAAATATAAATATAATTTAACTAGAGTAGGGTATAATGGACAGTTCTGGGGCAGGAGGGACAGGAGGGACGCCCCCCCCCCCGAGGTCTCGTCTGTGACACTTTGCGAATTTTTTTTTTTGCGAACTTTTTTGCGAACTTTTTTGCAAACTTTTTTTGCGAACTTTTTTTTTTTTGCGAATTTTTTTTTTGCGAATTTTTTTTTTGCGATTTTTTTTTTTTGCGAATTTTTTTTTTTGCGAATTTTTTTTTTGCCAAATTTTTTTTTTGCGAAATTTTTTTTTTGCGAATTTTTTTTTTTTTGCGAATTTTTTTTTTGCGAATTTTTTTTGCGAATTTTTGTTTTTGCGAATTTTTTTTTGCGAATTTTGGTTGTTGCGAATACTAACCTAACCTAACCTAACGTAACGTAACCTAACCTAACCTAACCTAAGGTAACCTAACCTAACCTAACCTAACGTAACCTAACCTAACCTAACCTAACCTAACCTAACCTCGGATCAGATTTCTGATTGCAGATTCTTGTTCGTCTAGTCGAGCCGAGTCATTTGAGTACCCACATCGTACACTTTGGATGATGTTTACAAAAAAGGGGCCCGCACCACACTTTTGACCTTTTTTTTTTTTTGCATTTTTGGAATCTCCTCGTCAAGCCGAGTATTCTCAGTACCCACATGACATACTTTGGATAATTAATACAAGAGTTGAACAGGGTAACGCTACAACCAACAGAGCTAGCCCATCAGCGCTTGCGGTCAATTGAACTAACAGTGAATGCAAATTTTAAGGAGAATATAATTGCAATGCTTTGAACATATACTGCAAAGGGGGGTGTATCGATACACCCCCCTTCAAGTACTCTGCACCGAGGCAGCTGTTCGCACAACCGACTGACGCGTCCAGTCTACTGTCTGGGAATGCGGATGCTGTAATTTGATACCTCGACTGGAGGGTGCAGGTGTTCACACAAAAAACCGACAAGTCGAGACCTGTCTGGGAATGCGGATGCTGTAATTTGATACCTCGACGGGAAGACGGCTGACCCTTCTAGGAACCCATAATAGTCCGCCCGTATCGAGTTCCATTAGAGCAGGGTGGTCTTTACCCCAGACAGCGGTTGAGAGTTTTTGCCCCGACCTTCTCCGAAATCCATTAGTGGGGATAGTCACCCACATCACCAACCCTCCTTCAGTTCAGTTCGAGAGTTCAGTGCGTGAAGACGTGTTAGTCCGATCCTGTTCCGTTCTACGCGATTTGTGTTAGTTGCTGATTATCATCATTTGCGATTAGCGATTTGCGTAAAGCACCTTTGAACTATTTAAAACGTACGTGTTGTGCTGTATTGTTTGTGATTATCAAAACTTATAATCCATATTAAAGATGAACGCCACACACGTTTGTACCATTTGTGGTTGTATTTTCGTGCGTAGAAACAATTTGGTGCAACACCACATCAGATTCCACGGCTTGAGACCACAACTACCAACACCAACACCAACGCAGCAAGGTACGTTTTTTGCGTTGCATTATTGTTTTAATCAGACCTAAATGTTAGTAATATAGAAATACGTTATGCAATATAACCGCAGAGTGATACTATTATTTTTATTTAACAGCTTTAACTATTTAGCGCGAATAGAGAACTCTTTGTTTTTTAAATTTAAAATTACATGACTATATCAATATAATTTAATTGTAATAACTTATGTTATTGCTCGCCCCATCAAGCCAAGTCATCAGAGTACCCACATTACATACTTTAAAAAAAGGTAGGTGTTAAACATTTCACAATCTAATCGTTTTGTGCGTTTGCAGATGGAGTAGCTGCATGTCGGCTTTGTCGAGCCACCTTCGTAGACCGGGGAGCTTTAGAGCGTCACATGGAAGCGAACCACCGAGTCATTCCACCCCGGCAGGTGATTGATGCTCCGCAGACGACTGCCTATGTCAATCAACACTCCGTTGAAGGTGAGAATCCACATTAAAATAACTTTTTCCCCTTGAAACTAATTACCTTTTTTATAATTATTTAACTAGGTACATGAAGAAGAAGAATGAGACCGTGACAACTGGTGTACTATTGATTTAATTGCTAGGGGGGAGATTTTCGCTCCCCCTAACACATAATGGGTTAGGGGGAGATTTTCGCTCCCCCATACGTCAGGAATTGTTGAAGACTAGAACAAGAATGAGCCCGTGACAACTGGTGTACTATTGATTTAATTGCTAGGGGGAGATTTTCGCTCCCCCTAAAACATAATGCTTCTTTAGGGTTGGCGCAGCTCAATATTACAGCTACATCCTTAGCCTTGAACCCCGAATCATGAATGTAGACAAACAGTACAGAAGATTACATTCCCTGTTTCAAAATTGATATTTTTAATTAACAATTACATTTTGAAATGTGATTCTCGAGAGAGGGGAATTTGTATCTTTAGTTATCCTAATCTGTTTTTTATTTTTATTTTCAGATGAAGGACCGGGTCCTGGCCACCACACCTGCCATGAATGCGGTCGCCGTTTCCGTCGTGAAATACACCTGCGTCGACATGTGGATTCGGTACACAGCAGAGTCCGCCGGTTCATATGCGGCACATGCGGCGCCGAATTTAAGAGGGAAGACAACCTGCATCGACACACCATGCAATTTCACGGTGATGGTCAAGAACGGAGATTCCCTTGCGCATACTGCGGTCAGGAGTTCAACCAGCTGTTCAACAAGGACCATCATGAGAGGATCTCTTGCCCGATCATGAAGGACCTGATCCGGAACCGAGCAGCCATGGAACAGGATGAACCCCAGCCAGGTCCGAGCACGGAGCCACAACCCGGTACGAGCACACACCAACAACCCGATGATGTTGAGATGACTGGAGCAGGACAGTCAAGCCCCGTATTCTCACTCATTCAACGGGGTTTCCGCAACCGCCTCCTAACTTACCGTCTGCAGCGACCGATGGAGAATCTCGTCACAATCGGAGAAGTGATGGTGCTGTTGATTGTGAGCCTTACGGAGTTGCTTGAGATCACCTTGGCGAAACACCGCAGCATAAAGGTCAACTTGAAGCTGGATTGTGAGTTCAAAAATGTGCACAACAACACCTGCCTGCGTAACTTCAAGACGAAGATGACTCCGCTGACGGTGACCTCGGACCTGAACCAGTACATCACAACAGCTTTTGCGAAGCTTATCAGAGAGAAGGCTGAGTGTGATCATATCGGCTCCGGGTGGACATACCTTCGCGTTCGTGATTTGGAGGTCGGTATTAACGAATACACTCCTCTAGGTGAAGATGGTCGAGCTTGGCTCCCACTGCCTATGTCTCTGGAGAACACCAAAGCAGTCGTCAACGTATCGAACGCCGATGAGCGGTGTTTTATGTATGCGGTCTTGGGAAAGTTTGTTCAAGAGGACCCTAAAAGACCGGCATCGTACACCAACGACATCATCGCCCGATACGATTGGACCGGCCTTCAATTCCCCGTTGCTCTGAAGAGTATCAAGGCGTTTGAGCGGACAAACAACATCAGTATCAACGTCTATGGTATTGATCACACGTGCGTGGGTCAGAAACCTGACGGACGACCAAAGTATCAGGACACCGTGTTTCCCTTGAAGATTTGTAGGCAGGAGCGCGAAGACCATTGCGACATTTTGTACGTGACAACGGACGGTGATAGTCACTACGCCTACATCAAAGACCTTAGTCGACTGATCCGTCCACAGCTTACAGCACATATGGGTAGGATATTCATCTGTAAGCGGTGCTTCGCGCACTTTGATAACCGTCCGAACAAGCTCGGTCTGACGGGTGCACAGCGTCTGGAGGAGCATAGGCGATACTGCTCCGCTTCAGCCCCTATTCGCATGGATACGCCGAAGAAGACAGAAATCAAATTCAGCCATCCAGAGTTCACCCGACGCGAGCGTTTCACCATTTACGCGGACTTTGAGTGTGCTCTACTGCCGACCGCGGAGATGGATGAACAAGTCGACGAACCGCACGGAGGAGTAGCCACCCACATCCACATCCCATACGCCTTTGCGTACCAGATTATCGACTCGTACGGACTTGAGGAGTTCGAGCCTCGAGTCTACTTCGGGGATGATGCGTCAAAGACATTTATGGAGATGTTGAAAACTGATGTTGAGCGATTGTGGAACTTCCTGTACGAAGCAAGAAATCTGCGCCCTGTCCTGACCCCAGCCGAAACGATGCAGTACAACTCGACAGCGAATTGCTACCTCTGCGGATCGGCATTTTCAAGCGAAGACCCAAAGGTTCGTGATCACAACCACGCGCCGCCCTACGAGTTCCGTGGCGCTGCGCACAGATCATGTAACCTACGCTACAGGGAGCAGCGAGTAGTCAACTGCTACTTCCACAACCTCTCCAACTACGACGCTCACTTCATAGTGCGGGAGTTGGCGGTCGACCCTGGTGATGTTGAGGTGTTGGCTCACACGGAAGAGCGGTACATCGCTTTTACGAAGCGGTTCCTGTTCGACCGAGCGGCGGCACCGGTTGGGATGCAAGGGCGTGGAAAAAGACAGCCAGGATTCAGAGTCAGGTTCCTAGACACCTACAGGTTCCTGGCTTTGAGCCTCGCCAGCCTCGCAGCCGCACTTCCACCAGCTCAACTCTTGGAGACGAGGAAGAGATTCCCCGAAGACCACCTCTTCGATCTAGTCCGTAGGAAAGGCGTGTTCCCGTACAACTTTGTAACGTCGAACGCCGTGTTGGAAGATACTACGGAACTGCCTCTGCAGCGAGATTTTCACAACGACCTTACCCTGGAGGACATAACGGATGCAGACTACGAGCATGCTCGCAACGTGTGGGAAACCTTCGGTTGTAGGAACCTCAAGGACTACGCCGAGAAGTACCTACGCTGTGACATTGCGCTGTTGACTGACGTCTTTGAACGCTTCAGGGACACGTCGATGGCTGAATACGAACTAGACCCTGCGCACTACTACACCCTACCGTCATACGCCTGGGATGTTATGTTAAGGACCTGTCGAGTGGAGCTTGATACGATACAGGACTTTGATATGTACCTCTTCTTCGAGCAAGGCATCAGAGGAGGTATTTCCCAGGCGATCACCAGACACGCCAAGGCCAACCATGATGGATGTCGCCCTGAAGATCGACGACCTGAAGAGCCAACGAATCACCTGCTATACTTGGACGCCAACAACCTTTACGGTTGGGCCATGTCCCAGTGTCTTCCACAGGGGCACTTCCAATGGCTCAGCCGAGAGGAGATCTCGTCCCTGGATATTGCATCGTTGGACCCCGAAGGACCCACCGGCTATGTCTTGGAAGTTGACCTTCGCTACCCCGCCCACCTGCACGACCTTCACAAGGATCTCCCCTACTGCTGCGAGACCAAACGTCCGCCAGGAGGGAAATTCAAGAAGCTCGTTACGACTCTGGATGACAAGAAGAACTACATCTGTCATTACAGAATCCTGCAACAGGCGCTGGAAAACGGACTGGAGCTTGTGAACGTGCATCGCGTCATCTCGTTCCGTCAGTCTCGGTGGTTAGAGAGCTACATCCTAATGAACACCGAACTGAGGAAGAAGGCCACGACCAAGTTTGAACAAGACTTTTTCAAGCTTATGAACAATGCGGTCTTTGGCAAGACGATCGAGAATGTTCGCAAGCGAATGAACGCTAAACTGGTGTGTACGCCGGAGATGTTCAGGAAGTACGTGGCCAAGTCAAACTTCCTGGACCGAACCTACTTCAACGATGACGTCGCCATTGTACACATGTCGAAAGTCAATATCGTCCTGGACAAACCGCTCTACGTCGGAATGTGTGTCCTCGATCTGAGCAAGTGGCTCATGTACGACTTCCTTCGAAAGATGAAGAACCGCTACGGCGATCGACTGAAGGTTGACTACATGGACACTGACAGTTTCGTGTTCGACATCCAGACTGAAGATGTTTATAAGGACATGTTGGAGCATCTGGATGATTTCGACACCAGTGCGTACCCCCGAAACCATCCCTGCTACAGCCCCATAAACGCCAAAGTCATCGGAAAGTTCAAGGATGAAGCGAACGGTCTTCCGCTGCTCGAGTACCTCGGTCTCCGCTCGAAACTATACTTCATGGATATAGTCGAGTTCGAGGAGAGGACTGAAGATGACAAGTTGCAGGTCATGACGGTGAAGCGCGCCAAGGGAGTCGCTAGAGGTGTTGTAAAACACAATCTAACCTCTGACGACTATCGGGAATGCCTCTTCAACGGCGTGTTGAAGAGAACCATCAACACCAGGTTCCAGTCCCGAAACCACCGCGTCTTCACAGTTCAAGTCGACAAGCTATCCTTGAGCTGTAACGATGACAAACGCTACATCCTTCCGGACGGTGTAAATACACTGCCTTGGGGGCATGTTGACGTTCAACCTCAGCCCGAAGACATCCCTCAAGACGATGAAGAGGCGGAGGATGAGGAGCGTTGAGTGGTTGTGTCATATTACCAAAGACCCTGACTTGACTTGTAAATTTCCGATTTTGCTAAATCTAGTCATTAGTTTGTATCGAGTCTCGTAAAACTTAGAAATGTGCTCCTTTTTTCTAGTCGTTAGTTTGTGTCGAGTCTCGTTTTTGCTAGCCAAACACAAATGTTTAGGAGCACATACTCAATGTAAAATATATATATAAGGTGTGTAAATAAATAGCAAAATTGTTCGTATATACATTTGTCTTTTTTTTCTCCCCTCACATAGTCTTAAGATACTAAAGTAAACAAAAAAATTATTCAGGAATATGTTAATTCATATAAACCAGGTTCAGATATGAATGTTACTTTACAATCATTGTATGATAGGTCTGTCCCAATTTGTGGTTGACAACTGTTGTTCAACTGATTTAATTACCAGGGGGGAGATTTTCGCTCCCCCTAACACATAATGGCTTAGGGGGGAGATTTTCGCTCCCCCATACTACAGGAATTGTTGAAGACTAGAATGCACCTGCTAATGTCATTGTATGATTGATCTGCCCCACTTTGGGGTAAAGGAGGCGAGGATGGGAAATAATAAGAATGTTTCTTTTTTTATTCTGAGTACACAACTAGTTTATTGAGAAAAATGCAAAATTTCAAAACTCAATTGGTATACATTTGTGCAAAGAGTCTTCTGATCAGTGCATCGTTGTGGCCGAAAGAAGAGTGTTCAAAGAGCTGCACAAAGTCCTTCATCTTCATGCCGTAGTGGGTGCGGCAGTACAGGAATACAAGGCAGTATTGACCGCAGACCAGAGTGTTGTCACTTTGAAGGCGATGCTCGTTGTACAGGTAGCGACGAGCGTTGCGTCTCAGGAATCCTTGGTAGAATTGAAGATGTGGCGGTTGACCGTAGCTGTCAAAGAATTCAATTATTCCTCCTCCTTTGTTAAGGTAGAAAGCGACCCAGTGAGTGCCGTCTTCATTGTGTGGATCAGTGTTCACAATCATAGCAGTAGATGGTGAAATATAATGGGGCAATTGATCCGCAGCGTAGACACCAACATTCTGTACGGGCAGTTTAGCCATACACTTTTGTATCTCTAAGGTATTCATTCTACTGTGTCGACGCCACAGTCAGTAGTAGGAGTAGTAGTACTAGTAGCAAAACAAAAGCAGGAACTGGTATCACTCTCACCATCGTCAGCGTAATCATCAGCGTCAGCGATATTTGTACTTAGATGTAACCAACTGCGTAATGTGATGCAATTGGCTAGAGCGCAACGTGTGTGAGCTGTTCTGTGGTGGCGGCATCGCACTGCGTTTGTTGATAGTAGACTGTTGATTGACGATAGTGATCCGCAGCCAATATCGTTGATATCCATGACATTAGTAGTACAGTGATCCGTGATGAAATTGTATCGTACAAACTCTTTTTTCTCAGCACCTTTGACGTAGACAATCGGTCGTTTGGCGATACATGCACGTAACTTTTCCTCTAGCACATGATACCAGATATCACCTTGGTCCCATTCCAATCCGTGACAGTGTTTTGTGAGCCAATAGCTTTCACGCAGTTTCTCTTGTGATAGGAAATCTCGACTGAATGGTGATTTGGCGATATGATGCATTAGCAGTGTTCCACTGACCAATTCCAAGACGCACACTTCCTTCAGAATGTAGTCATTTGCGTTGTCCTTGAAACATTGAAAATCTACAATAATTGGAGATGCGGAATTTTTACGCGGTACTCTGCATAAACGATCCATCTTGTGCGAATGTTGGTTGTAGACTGAGGAGGAGGAGGACGATGACGCCGCCGCCGACGATCTAACCACCAAAGTCCGCAGACACGTTGCGATGACGATCGATTTCTATGACGTTGTCAAACTCTGCGTATACCAGACAGTTGACAGTCTCTGTGAGCCCCGTGTCGAAAGCAATCTCCATACGCACACTGCCGTTGCGCACTAGGTTCCAATGAGTCGTGTCGCTTGCTGACATATCAGGTGTTAGATCGAATGCCATCAGACAGTATCCATCGTCGTAATCATCTCTATTTATGAGATTACCAGCATCGCTAAAGTGTATGCCGGAGCCTGAAAACAGACTGTGATACGCCATCACGTATTTTCCCTTGCCGGTTTCGTAGTGTGGTTGTAGCGGTTTGGACGGCACTTGTTCACCGTCCACGTACAGCGAGAAGTAGTTGGTTTTGAAATTTTGAAAGTTAAATGGATTCTTTTTTAAATCGCCATTATAAGCGGCGTTGGTGACCAGTCCGACAATGATTCGTTTCGGCACTTGACCTAGAAACACATTGTCCAAAGTTTTGCTCCGCACTCCAAACGGTAGTGTGAATGTTTTCAATTCCACTCTGGTGATTGGGTATTTAGCTGTGCCGGTCTGAAGCGTCTTGCTGTGCGCCAACAGTACAGTGGGGCTAACTTTACACCTTCGTATCCAGAGATTCGCATCAACAATGTGCACCTTGTAGTCACCATCATCCGACATAATGGAGAAGGAATCTTTTGATCGGATAAGTTTAAAACGCAGTTCCACACCGTTCAACAGGAACTTGTTCTGATTACACATGTCCACATGTAGGCGACCGAGCATATCGATTTCACGACTTTTATTTGTCATTTTTCGTCTCGCCTTTAGTCCATCGTTATCGTCCAGAGTATTGTCCATGTGGCCGGCATCGTCCGCGTTCCACAATCCACATGTTAAATGTGATTTCCTAGCATCATAGCCGTAATTCAGCAATGTTTCAATATACGCTCGATATGCATAAGTGTTGTTTTGTGGTGTGACCAGTTTCTGATTCATACTCATATCGACTTGACTGAATAACGTGTGCAGCCAATTGTTGACTGGGCCAATTTTGTTCGATTCATCGGCATCTGCGATTGCCGCTCCTGTCGACTTGACAATAGACGCTGTAACTTCCAACATTGTTTGCGAAAGATCGGTGTATTCTTCGCCGTTGCCGGGCACAACAAACTCGATGGGCGAATCATCAGTCAGTGTGGAGATTGGTTTGTACTGAATCCATTTGCCGCTCTCGATACTGGTCTGCGTCAGCGGTAGGGAGAATAAGTCCAATTCCGTCTTGACGCATTCACACGACTTTTGATGTAGAAACGACATTGCTAGCGTGTGTGTTAATTGAATATATCACGTACGGAAGTTCTCCTCACTGCTTTCCTCGTCTTCCTTCTAACTGTCCTTCTCTTCTTGCTGCTGCTCTTGCCCTTCTTCTTGGATGACGACGACGACCTTCCTCGAAGGAGTTTCGTCAAAGACTGCGGTGTGACACGACGGCCGCCGAACATGGCGCGCTTCGCGTTCCTCTTACGCGAGAGTCTCGCGTTAGTCTTTCGCGCAGGAGTAGCGCGTCGGTGTTTCGCGGTATTCTTTCGCGTTACGCGACGGTGTTTCGCGCGAGAGCCGCCGCCGCCACTTAGCACACGTTGAAGTTTGCCGTCCGCCCTGCGTTTTAGCGAGTCTGTAAACTGGCTGAAATGATCTCTAGCGGCTTCTTTGGGATCCCGCTGGTGCATGGCCATGTCGCCCAAGAATCCAACACCGGATTTCAACGCCTCTTTGGCCACAGCAGAGGCTCCCGACTTGAGTAGCGGTGTGATGGTGCGGAACATACCGCCTAGGAAACTGCCAATTCCATGTCCGCGCTGGTAGGGTGCACCGCGAAATACTCTATCGATACTGCCGCCGGTCTGCTGCAACTGTTGGCGACGGTAGTAAGCCAAGTAGGGATCGTTTGTATTCATAATTGCTGAGCTACTCTTTTGAAATGAAGCTTCACGTACGACGTCCCAAAGAGGAATGACGCTTTTTTACTAGCGTGATCCCTTAGGTCAATATCGATCGTTTCAAATCTTCCTTTCATAACTGGCGCATAATGAGGACTGATGAAATGCACAGTCTTATGCGCGCCGTGTGTGTAGTTATCTCTGTCAATGTTGATAATCTTCAAAAGCGGCGCTGTAGTGTCGCCAATCAGCTGCGGTTCAATCAGATCACAATACACGTACAAGTGTGTCGGCAGTCCCATAGTCAGATTTGGTGGCCATATCGCTGTGAGGTCATTTGTCAAAACGTTCTCGTACGGATCGAAACCCAACTGGAGAGACAGCGCTTCGGTGAAATGCACTTTGCTTATACCGTCCACCATTGTCGTGATCTTGACTCTGTCCTGCTCTTTGTCATACTCAAAGTACAAGTACTGGGTTACATCCTTCGCTTTATTGATCATTTTCAATAAATCGGTTATGTTCTTGTAATAACCGGGTTTCATCTTTAGCATAATGTGCTCGACGCTGAGTGTGACGGGTATACTCGGCAGAACGAGTTTATAGTCGAGCCAAATACACGATTCATCGTCCACAGTCATAAAGGAGCATGGATAATGCGCTTCGACCAAAGCCATCTCCCACTCGCCATCGCCTTCTAATCGAATTTGTCTCGGCAGATGTGTAGTGTACTTGGACACTGTGTTTTTTGGAAAATAATCCTTTGAGCTGTTGCTGGGCAATGTCAAATAGAACTGGTTGCTATTAGGCATTTTGCAAATCTTGCGCTCTTACCCAAGAATTGAACTCGTCTCCGTAACCTGCCCACTTGACGAAATAACGCTTACTGCGACCACGACCCTTAGCGTCTAGTATTTCAGCAATCTTGAACAGATGGTCGTTGTATATTGTCACTTTTTGTAATTCGTATTCGTAAAACTGACCAGTCACTTGTTCACCGTTGAGATCCGCCAAAGTGTACATTGGCAGAGGCATCAATGTGTTTACACGACGCACCACAAACACTTCTTTACTCCAATTAGTCTCGTAACCTTTTGCGAATGTACCCTTCTCCTTAGATATGCGCACTGTGGTGCCAACTGTCAGTTTTGCCTTAACACGACGCGGTATCTTACCGAACATGCGACGCCATACCTGATGCAATATTTGCTTATTGTCAACAGTCACATCGACTGGCCGTATTCTGTTGCCTAGACTCTTGTGAGCGCTGTTGTTGTATGCGCTAACCAGTTTGTCCAACACATCTACGTAACGATATGTGTTTTTGTAAGTCAAATATCGCCACATGCGCGTTTTCAAAGTGCGATTCACGCGTTCCACTACGGCCGCTTTAACATCTGGGTTTTGTGTAGTGACATAGATGATTCCGTATTGTTTGAATAACCTTTTCGTCTTGGCACCGGTGAATTCAGTACCTTTGTCGGTTTGTAAACAGCGAGGTGTATCGGTCGCTTTGGCAAATATCTCCTCGAAAGCGTTGGCCACTTCAGCTCCTTCTTTCCGCCTCAACGTCCGCACATACAGGTGTTTGCTAAACACGTCTATTACAGTCAGTAGGTAGTTGACGCCGTCGTTGTGTTTACTAAGACCACGCATATCGTTCAAGTCCGCTTGCCACAATTCAAATGGACCATACACTATGTAAGGATTGCGCGGGAAACGCTTGCGTGCTGGTTTGTGCAATGTGTAAGTGTCCTGTGTTTGTAACCATTCAATCACTTTGCGTTTTGAAACTGGTTTTGCAGCTCGCGCTAAAGGAGCTACACCGCCATACGACGAAGGTTCGATGGGATTGTAATACAAACGCTCCATAATACTGAAAACCTATCCTGTGTACGTTTCCCACTTGTCCAAATTTGACGACGGCTTGTTTCTAGTTAGAAGATCAAACTGCCCTGTCGGTGTAGATGTTACACGTTTTCCTCTTGCCGATCGAAGCCGATTTACTAGAGGTGTTCTCAGTATTGATTCAGTTGATGTGTCTTCCACGTCATCGTCTGATCCTTCTCCTCCTGTGAATGATGATCGATATTCGGCATTTATTTCCTTTAGTGCTCTTAGATTATTCATATAGTCCTTTGGAACGTTCATCGCTTTCAATGCGATGAGCACTTCCCGCCATCCTGGCGGTATGTAATCACGCATACGCACCTTTACTATGCAATTTAAGATATCCACTAGATTTGAGTCTGGGATTTTTACACCGTTGATGTACACTGAATAGCCACTGTCCCAACTGATTAAGCTGCCGTCACGTTTCATGAAACGTAAAAGATTGCGGGCATCAGATCTGTAAGTTTTGGAAAACGTCTCCACAATCTCTTCCACTGGACCACCTTCCGCAGCGGGGTGCGCTCGTCGACTATGTTCAATCCCACCCGTCTCCACGATTGGTATGCTAATCGGTTGGCGTCTATTCTCTGCAATATGCAAGAAGCGATGTAACGCCTGTTTGTACAATTTCCACTTTTCACTATCGTCCATACGTTTGTTATTCAATATTTGTTGCATCTCCGCGTCGAGGCTGTTTTCACTGGATAGATTAGTCGGTCTGTTATCCGTAGCATTTGATTGCAGTCGATCAATCAACTCTTGCGGCACAACTACCATCTTCTTCGCATGTTCCATTTTTGTGCTAATGGCTAGCTACTTTTCTAAAGTGTAACTTCACGCACGACGTTCCAAAGTGGAATGGCAAATGATTACCAATGTTATCTCTTAAGTCAATTTCCACACTGTCAAAAGATCTATTCATAACAGGCACATAGTGCGGATCGATGAATGATGTTGATTTATGCAATCCGTATACATAAGTAGACGTGGATATATTGACAATTTTCAATAACGGTGCGACTGTATCGCCGACCATCTGCGGCTCGACTAAATCACAATACACGTACATGTGTGACGGTAAGCCAAGACGAATGTTGGGCGAACGGATGCTTTTGTTAACTGCATCACCTTCCAGCGTCAATTCATTCGGATCGAACCCCAATTGAAGCGCTAACGTTGGACTTAATGTAATTTTTCCAACATCAGTTCCCATCGATACTTCAATGAATTTGTTGTATGAGTTTTCAACGGTGAACTTTACACCAAAAGTAATCGCTAGTTCTTGTGAATTGATATGATCACACAATTCTTGAATATTTGCGTAATCACCAGTCTTCAATTTAATTCTGTGGTTTTGTTTTGGAGTAGCAGACACTACCGGTGTTACATCGGCAGTGCTGTCCATAACCCGCGCCAACGCTTCTATGTTCACTTTTGCTTCCTCTTGCGGTTGTATGCAAATGTCAATTGTTTCGTCATTACCGACAGATAGAAATGTCATTGGATAGTGCGCTTCCACAAGTGCAATTTCCCAGTCGCCAGCGTCCAGTTGAATAGCTCTCGGCAAATGTGTTATATAATTTGCAACTGTATTTTTCGGATAATACTGCATCGAACTGTTGCTGGGCAGTGTCAAATAGAACTGATTGTTGATGCCAGCCATTTTTATCTACTCAGTGCTGCTTGTAGTACTGCGCTCAAAAGTAATGGTATAAAGATTCCACCGCCTTTTTGTATGAGATACTTTCGTTTCTTTGACCAGCCTTCGCCGCGTTTCACCAATCTACGTAGCGTCACCTTGTGTTTGCTTAGCTGACTTTTACTCTTCTTCGCCAGAGGAACGTTACCTCGCAACACGTTGAATGCGCACTCACACACTGAGCGAATGCGGCTCTTGTCACACACCTTTAACAGTGCCTTCCGCTCCTTGGGTGTTGCGTGTATGAAAGCCGTAAGCAGAGCTGCGTCCTTCCGCAAGCACGACATGATTACTACTGATGGCGAAATTACCTTTTCTTTGGCAAGTACACATAGTTGGTAGAATCGTCTGGAAATATGCAACTTCGTATTCGCATATTTTCGTCTGTTGATTGTTTCAAGTCTATCAGTAGGTAGCCGTGTGGATTCCTAGTAGCGTCAGCGTACGCCTCCTCGATGAATTTCGGGCTGTCTGGATATATTTGTCTGGCCAAGTACCTAATCTGAACTCTATCTCTAGGATTCTTAAAACACACAATGTAATGCGCATTCAGTGAGATGTCCCTCTGCCCGCGTCCTTGATGAAACAAATTTTGTGTAATGAAAAACACACTAATGTTGCGATGATGGCAACCTTTTGTGAAAAGATCCACCACACGGTTGTCGGCCTCACGCATCATATCGTCTATAATCACAAGTATCGGCTCGTTACCAGAAAAATCCTCCAAGTTTGGTAGACCTTCTACGTGGTTAATGGTGTCATTTTTCGGGTCACCACCACCACCATCACCACCACCACTACCATAATGCCAGTTTATACTGGTAAATGGTGTGTCACACATTTCTGTAATGTGTTTTATAAACTTTGACACAAACTGTGACTTGCCACAACCCGAAGGTCCCGCCACAATGGCTGAGAACGGATGTTTCCACATCAAGCCCATGATTACTACTGAGCTACTAAACACCTCACAGTTACCATACTCACACTCTTAAACTTACTACCAAAGGACATTTTTGGGGTTAAGTGAAATAAATAACACAGTGGTTATGTTCTGAACGTGACTATAAGTATTGACTACGAAAACTAATTTACAAAGGTATTAACATAATCTTCAAGTCTTGCTTTACATAAACTCCAACGGTGTGAATCTGCTATTGGAACCCCTCGGGCTGCGCTTCACCAAGCGAAGGCGTTCTCCAAACCCGCTGTTGTAGCGCTCGATGTCGGTGTTGCTCAGGACCTCGTTGAAGCGCCTAGGCAGGTAGACTCGCAGAAAGAAGTCGTCCCCGACCTGCCCCTCCAGGATCACGATGATTGTCTCGCCAAAGGGTGTGGTGGCTCGCTCCATCGCAGTGATGAGATAGCCACATTCCTCTCGGAGATCGGCTATCCTGGTGTAGAGCGGAGAGTCAGACTTGCAGTTGTTGAGGGTAGCTCTCAGGTCCGCGGTTGTTGCAGTGCCGTTCACGCCCGGAAACTCTAGCTTGAAAGTGCTGCTGCTCGACATCTCTAGTAGTAGTTGGAGTAGGTCTATGTGAGGTGGTGGTCTGGTGGCGAATGATGCTCAATCGGGCGGGGCCCCGCCTTATAAACCCTCGCCGCCATTTTCTTCTACGTGGGTGGTCCGAAGGGTCGGGCGCAGGTGTTCACACAAAAAACCGACGCGTCGAGACCTGTCTGGGATGCAGCTGCTCTAATTGAATGCCGGCGCCACTCGTTGTTTCTTCCTCACAGCTCGCTTCTTCGGCGTTGGCTGCGAAACTGCACTGCGTTGTGTAACAGTTTGAGTTAAGCCTGTCATTTTCGGTACTCCTGTTGATTTATAGATCCACATGTTTTCCACTTTATCAACTACTTGTTTAACACTTTGGTGCATTTCACCATCTTTGTCCAAAAATAAACCGCACATGAACACCATATCTGTACCATCGTACATTTCCATTTTCAATAAAATTTGTCCTTTGTTTCCCGGGTTTTGAACTGCGAAAGTATTCCCATCGTCCATCCATGACACTATGGGAGAATCATCTGTTGGTTTTGGCACCCATCCTGGTTTCTTGGTTTCCACTTCGATGGGAGTTGGCCTCCTTCGTCTCTTGCAGGCAGTGGTCGGTTTTACAAATGACGACTGAGGTGATGTCAATGTCTGTTCACTAGCATTATTGTTCATAACCTCAATCTCCTGAATAAACGATTTGATATAGTCGTCCGCAGAAGCGTAAGCGTCCATGTTAACGTCCTTACCGTGCGACTTCAACCGTACTACTGACTGGTGGTGCGTCTGCTCACCCTTGAAGTAAACTGTACGCACTCGCTGTCAGACAATATTTCTGTTTGGCGTTCGCTTTTATTCACCCGCTGAAGTCAACTGTTACGTTACGGTGACGATCGATCTCGATGACGTTGTCCAGTTCGGCGTACACTATACAGTTGACGGTCTCGGACAACGCTTTGGAGAATCCAATTTCGATACGTAGATTACCGTTGCGCAGGAGATTCCAGTGACTCGACTCAGCCGCGGACATGTCCGGTGTCAAGTCGAACGCCATAAGACAATTACCGTACGGATAGTCACCTCTCTTGATCTCATTACCTGCGTCGGAGAACTGGATTCCAGTGCCGGTGACCAATGTGTAATAAGAGAGTATATATGTCTCACTGTTCAATGTGTAAACGGGCTGTAACGGTTTGGCCGGTACTTGTTCACCGTCCACGTACAATGCGAGATAATTCATATCGTAGTGTTGAAAGTTGTAGGGATTCTTCTTGAAATCTCCGTTGAACGCAAGATTACTGACCAGTCCAATTATCACACGTTTCGGTAACTGACCGAGAAATGCGCTGTCTAAAGCTTTACTCATTATACCGGAGGGTAGTGTGAAGGATTTCACTTCTACACGCGTGATCGGATACTTGGCCGTGCCGGTCTCGAGAGTTTTGCTGTGCGCCAACAATACGCTCGGATTGATCTTACATCGACGTACGAAAAGACTAATCTCTTTAATTGCCACCTTGTAGGTAGTTAGCGTTTTGGACATTATACAAAACGAGTTTCTGGATCTGTTAAGTTGCAATCGCATCTCGACACCGTTCAACATGAATTTGTTCTGATTGCACAGATCGATGTGTAATCGACCGACCATATCGCAAACATCGCTTTCTTTCGTGTGATCGCGACGCTTTTTCAATCCCTCGTTCAATTCGTCACAATCGTCCATTAGTCCGGCCGAATCTTCAAAAAACAGCTCGCTAGTCAGGTGCGAATTCTTCGCACTACATCCGTAGTTCAATAGGTTTTCCAAGTAGGCACGGTAAGCGTACGTGTTGTTTTGTGGTGACACCAGTTTATGATTGAGATAGAGATCCACTTGACTGAATATCGAGTGGAGCCAATTGTTCACCGGGCCCACCTCTTTAGCAGGTTGCCCACCGTCCGCTTTAGTGTCGTCCTGTTTCACAATAGCGGCTTTCACGTGTAATAACGTTTGTGTCAGGTCCGTGTACTCGTCACCGTGACCGGGTATTACAAACTCTATTGGCGAATCGTCCGTCAGCGATGAGATCGGTTTGTATTGAACCCATTTACCGCTCTCGATGCTGGTCTGCGTAGGCGGTAACGAAAACAAGTCCAGTTCAGTCTTCACACATTCACACGATTTCTGATGGATAAACGACATTGTTATCGAATTAATGTAGACGTCCGTCTTCGAAGAAGTCTATCAAGAGACTGTGGCGTGTCGCGACCCGCGCACCGCTTAGGGGGAGATTTTTGCTCCCCCTAACACATAATGGCTTAGGGGGAGATTTTCGCTCCCCCATACGTCAGGAATTGTTGAAGACTAGAACAAGAATGAGACCGTGACAACTGGTGTTCTGTTGATTTAATTACTAGGGGGAGATTTTCGCTCCCCCTAACACATAATGGGTTAGGGGGAGATTTTCGCTCCCCCATACGTCAGGAATTGTTGAAGACTAGAGCAAGAATGATACCGTGGGTGTTTGACAACTGGTGATTTATTGCTCGGAATTCGATACGGGCGGACTATAGTGGGTTCCTGGAAGGGTCGCGTCGCCCTCCCGTCGGGGTATCAAATTACAACATCCGCATTCCCAGACAGGTCTCGACTTGTCGGTTTTTTGTGTGAACACCTGCACCCTCCAGTCGAGACATCAAATTACAACATCCGCATTCCCAGACAGTAGACTGGACGCGTCAGTCGGTTGTGCGAACAGCTGCCTCGGTGCAGAGTACTTGAAGGGGGGTGTATCGATACACCCCCCTTTGCAGTATATGTTCAAAGCATTGCAATTATATTCTCCTTAAAATTTGCATTCACTGTTAGTTCAATTGACCGCAAGCGCTGATGGGCTAGCTCTGTTGGTTGTAGCGTTACCCTGTTCAACTCTTGTATTAATTATCCAAAGTATGTCATGTGGGTACTGAGAATACTCGGCTTGACGAGGAGATTCCAAAAATGCAAAAAAAAGGTCAAAAGTGTGGTGCGGGCCCCTTTTTTGTAAACATCATCCAAAGTGTACGATGTGGGTACTCAAATGACTCGGCTCGACTAGACGAACAAGAATCTGCAATCAGAAATCTGATCCGAGGTTAGGTTAGGTTAGGTTAGGTTAGGTTAGGTTACGTTAGGTTAGGTTAGGTTAGGTTACCTTAGGTTAGGTTAGGTTAGGTTACGTTAGGTTAGGTTAGGTTAGGTTAGGTTAGTATTCGCAACAACAAAAATTCGCAAAAAAAAAATTCGCAAAAAAAAAAAAAAATTCGCAAAAAAAAAATTTCGCAAAAAAAATTTGGCAAAAAAAAAAAATTCGCAAAAAAAAAAAATTCGCAAAAGAAAAAATTCGCAAAAAAAAAATTCGCAAAAAAAAAAAATTCGCAAAAAAAAAAAGTTCGCAAAAAAAGTTTGCAAAAAAGTTCGCAAAAAAAAAAATTTCGCAAAAAAAAATTTGGCAAAAAAAAAATTCGCAAAAAAAAAAATTCGCAAAAGAAAAAATTCGCAAAAAAAAAAATTCGCAAAAAAAAAAATTCGCAAAAAAAGTTTGCAAAAAAGTTCGCAAAAAAGTTCGCAAAAAAAAAAATTCGCAAAGTGTCACAGACGAGACCTCGGGGGGGGGGGGGCGTCCCTCCTGTCCCTCCTGCCCCAGAACTGTCCATTATACCCTACTAACTAGGCGAAGCCGCATACCAAGTTTCATAAATATTCAATCATAAATAAGCACTATATAACATTTTAGTTATTCTCCATAAGAATAACATGGGGGCTGAGTAAGCAGGTTTGCTGCAACAAGGGAAAAAATGGGTTTTTATGCAATTTTGAATATAACTCAAACAAGTGAAGCTACATACCAAGTTGTATTCATTTATGTTCATAATTAAGGGAGTCATTACATTTTACTTATTCTCCATAAGAATAACATGGGGGCTGCGTACGCAGGTTTGCTGCTACGGGAATAATAAAAAAAAATCGATTTTTTGTGCAAATATCAATATACCAGTACTACGTGAAGCCACATACCAAGTTTCATCAACATACATTCATAAATAATTGAGATATAAAATTTTATTTATTCTCCATAAGGATAACATTGGACAACGTACTGTGTTTAGCACTTTGAATATCTCAGCAAAGCTTGGGTGTAGAATCACAATTTAAAAACCAAACTGATTTTTTTGTAGAACTGAACAGATTGGTAAAAGCAAATGTGAAGTTTACATTAAAATAACCTTAGGAAAAGCCAAAAACCTTTTTCCCTTAAGATTAACATGGGAGATTTTATGAGTAGGTTTTTGGATTTTCTCCGCAATCACTTAATCTAGGTTAATAATTCAAAATACTATATTATTTGTTTTTTTAAGCTCTACAACATGGTCAAAACCAAAATTAAGCTTTTAAAAAATGTTAGGGTGAAAAATGCAAAAAAAAGATTTTTGGAAAATTTAAAAACCCCATAAACCTCCTTTCCTATGGTTCGACTTTTCTGGTTTTCGAACTTAAAGTCATGAATGTCATTTTAAATATTTGAGGCAAATTTCATCGAAATCAGACGTTTTATACTCAAGTGATCGCATTCACTGACACACACACACACACACACACACACACACACACACACACACACACACACACACACACACACACACACATATATATATATATATATATATTTATATATATATATATATATATATATATATATATATAT
This sequence comes from Allygus modestus, assembly GCA_963675035.1. Lineage (NCBI taxonomy): Eukaryota > Metazoa > Arthropoda > Insecta > Hemiptera > Cicadellidae > Allygus > Allygus modestus. Next base: position 82,680,599 of record OY776115.1, read on the forward strand.
TGTGTTTTAATTTGCTTTATATACATATATATATAAATTTGAACGAACAGTATTTTTGTCATCTGGGGACCTCAAAACAAAAATTGTCATGGTCTCGGGCTTAAGTCTTACCATGAGACCTACGCTAATAGCTTTTTCCCTATAGGGGAAATTCGCTAAAAAAGTAGTGCAAACTGTCCAGTGAGGTTGTTAGCTATCACAAAGCTTAAATATAAAACTAAATGTCATGACAAGTAAATGACATGTAAATGTTTTACATATTTAGAAAAATAAACTCACACAAGAAAGGTGCACTGGATAGACTTACGGGATGTAATAAAAGACGTCTTACAACACTTAAGATATATTTACACTTATACTGATTCACTTACAGACGGTAAACATATATAAAAGATGGTACTAGGCTATCATCGTAGACTAGGCTATCATGGATAGACTTGACAATTTCCAATGAAGTATTAATTCATATATCTGATTATAAAAATATTATGTCAAAATATATTTATCAAGAGTTTACTTTGTCTTTTGTTAGTAACTAGATTAAAGCATAAATCTAAAAAGAACAAACAATGAAATCATGAGATAAACAAATTTATAACTTCAGAGTTTATTATATTTTTCACTTACCTTGAATGTCATATTTTGTTACATTTAGAACTAAAACAACGTTCTGTTAAGATTTTTAAGCATGATCAGTTAAATTACCTATTTACAATGTTATATACCTTAAGTAATTTTTAACAAAGTTTTCATTTACAATATATTACAACCTATTATAATAAAATATTACAAACCAACAATATAAAGAATAAAGAATGCAATGTTAAAGAATTATTCGTACAACAGAATCGTTATTATTTTTAAAAGTTTTCACTTTTTGAAAATAACCGTGTATCGTTGATTGCTCAAATACTGCTAATACTGACCTTAAGGTCGTTTTATAGTTTTGATGGCAATATACGGCTGTTTAATACTTATTAATAGTTTATGGTTATGGCCGAAGCTTAAAGGGTTTTGTCAACTACCATTATGTTATGAGACTTTGACTGGAGTGGTGTAACAGCCTGAAAACCCATTTAACGGATTTGAAGAAAATAAAACTGTTTTAAAATAGTGCTTGTTTATATAAATATAATTGTTAATAGTAAATTATCTTTGTAATACTTGTTAACCATTACAACAGAAGTGAAAATGGTTCACGATTTCACAAAATAACTAACTCTCATCTCATCTTCTCATTAACTAAACTATAAGAGCAAACCTACTCAAGTTTCCTGATCAATTTATTACCACCAAATATTCATCAAACTTCTATACTTAGAGATTTATATTTGAAGGATAAATATCATCTATGCAGTCCGAATGTAAATTATCTGATATTTTTCACATATATTCAAACATAGATTATTAAATTAAGAATCAAGATGAACAAAGGATGTGGCGATAGGTTCTTAAGCCCTGAAATTCGTAACATACTATAAACTAAATAATCATAACAAAGTATTATGATGCAAATAGTTTATAAATTTAGGCTTAGGGTTGGATTTTTTTTGGATAAATTAGTAAATACGAAACCGGTCGTTCTTATTTTTTGTTTAGTTGTCAAATCTGCTCTTAATTATTTTTAAAACAATTGCAATTACAAAAAAAGTGTATCCCTAATATAAGATAATAATTTTAAAAGTACACGATACAGTTTATTTTATCTCTATATTGACCATTTTTAATACTTAATTGAAACTTTTATAATACAATCTTATATCCTTCCTCGGAAATCCTATTTAATTAGTAAACTTCATATAAATACAGATTTTTTAATCTACACAAGTTTAGTCTACAAACTAATTTCCTTGTATTATTATTACTTCCGTGTTACCAAAACCAATCCATTCTCGAGTTATACGAAGCAATCTAAGAACAATAAACATCATAAAGGCTGACCAGGTTGAGAAGAATGATGAGAGTTCCAACGATTTAAGCTTTTAATTTAAGTTTCCACGTCGCCTAAACCTCGTAATTAAGGATCTAACCGATAACATCTCTGCAATCTTCCAACCTAAGTAGGTCAGATTGGGTTTTTAATACAATAATTAGGTTTTCGTTGCAATCGTTTCTTTGATCATATCCTAAATGTAGGTATAATATATACATTAAACAGTTCAACAATAATTCAACTATTTGGTAAAAATTGTTTTGTGGACAGTGAAACAATATTCCTCACAGAAGTGGAATTTTACGACCTATTACATTGTTAAGGAAACATCGTATAAGGTAAGTTATAACTGATAGGAAATCAAGGTAGCTTTAATCGATTCTGTTGAAAATAATAATAAGGTTTTAAGGGTTAAGAAACTACCAGCTTACAGAGTATAGCCAGTTTTAGTTTTCAAGGAATGAACTTTGTAGATATCAAGTAATTTCAGTAAAAATTCGTATTAAAAATGTGTTTAAACCGGTTTGGTATTTGAAAGCAACTTTACTTGTCGGGGGCATGTGTGATCTATGCAAGTCCGTGGGCCGACATCAAGTATAGTAGAAACTAAGTGTCAAAGAAAGTGTCTATTATGTGTTAAAAATATAAATTGGTTCGTTTTTTTTAATCCTACTGGTACAATAACATTTCATTCCGTATTTAATATTAGGTTACATGCATTTTTTCTATTAAATAAGTATGATTTTACAATTAACATATTTTTCTTGAAATGTTAAGGTTAAGAAATCCAATTTATAACCTGTTGCAAAATGCGTAGCTTTTGAATCGATCAATTAGCAAGTGAAATCCTGTCACAGGATAGTTATACTCCACCAGGCAGCAACTTTTATTATAGCTCACCTTCATGGTTCAGGCAACAATTGTTTCACTGTAGGGTCTGTGAAGCTAGGGTCTAATGTTAATTATAATTTTGTCAGCTGTTAAACGCGTTTAGGACCCTTGAGAATTTGTTCATACGAACCACAGGAAGTAAATAATTAAGTCCCAGTAAATAATTAAGACTCAGTAAATAATTAAAACTCAGAATAACATGTTATAGAAAGTACCATAATAATGTTTAACTTACTTAAAGTTCTGCCAGTTTTTGTTACGGGTAAGCTGAGCACAGGTGAACCTGTATCAATAATAACTACGTATGGGTTTTGATAAGGATCCGACATGAATTCAGCAAAAACCATATTTCCTTATTGCTGTTTGATCTTGAGTTTCGAAGAAATTTTAATATTCTGTTTACCACGTATTTTCTCCAAATATCGTAGAAAAACTCATAAACGATAACGAAGCTTTGAGGAAATATTTTTATATCTATAAGAAATGCCCTCTTAATCAAAATTTGTCTAGAAGAAAACTTTTATTTGAGTGATTTTTCATTTCTTTTGTCATAAAGAAATACCCCCGTAGCAGCAAACCTGCGAACTCAGCGAATTACCAATGCATGTATATGTTTCTCACTACCACATAAAGCCGTGCTAAGTTTCATAAAAATACACGAATAAATAAGTGAAATATAGCATTTGATTTTATCTCCATAAGAATGACATTGAATGTTGAGTACGCAGGTTTGCTGCAACAAGGAACACAAAATATGCGTTTTCATGTAATTATCAATATAACTTAAACAGTCGAAGCTGCATACCAAGTTTTATTAATTTATATATAATTAAGTCGGTCATTACATTTTACTTATTCTCCATAAGAATAACATGGGGCTAATTATGCAGGTTTGCTGCTGCGGGGAAAATCGGCAAAATATTTTTTTGGTGCAAATATCAATATACCACTACTAGGTGAAGCCACATACCAAGTTTAATCAATATACATTCATAAATAATCCAGATATCAAATTTTAATTATTATCCATAAGGATAACATTGGACAACGTACTGTGTTTAGCACTTTGAATATCTCTACCACGGTTGGACGTAGAATCACAATTTAAACACCAAAATAATTTTTTTGTGGAGCTGAGTTGATTTTTAAAAGCAAATGTTAAATTTGCATTAAAATTAACTGAGGAAAAGCCGAAAACCTTTTTCCCATAAGATTAACATGGGAGTTTTTATGAGCAGGTTTTTTTGATTTTCTCTGCAACCACTAAACCTAGCTAAAAAATTCAAATACTATATTATTTGATTATTTTAAGGCCTATAACATGGTCCAAACCTAAATTAAATGTTTTAAAAAGTTTTGGGTGAAAAATGCAAAAAACCAATTTTTGGAAAATTTATAACCCCCATAAACCCCCCTTCACATAGTCCGATTTTCTGGTTTTCGAACTTAAAGTCATAAGACATTTATAGACACTTTACACATTTGAGCCAAATTTAATCGAAATCTGATGTTTTTTACTCAAGTTATCGTATTCACAGATACATATATAGATACATATCCATGTATATAAATTCGAACAAATAGTGTTTTTGACATCTGGGGACCTCAAAATAAAAAGTTATCATGGTCTTGGGCTTAAGTCTTACCATGAGACCTACGGTAATAGCTTCTTCCCTATAGGGGAAATTCGCTAAAAGATATTACGCTTTCCGTTTAAAATTGTTTTTGTATGGTATATGGAATATATTTTACCACATGGTCACACTATTAAATGGCCTCTTAAAATTTTGCTTTATTTTCCAATTTCATATTTTACCGTACTATTCGTATATTGTGTGAGTGTAGTACCCAGCTACCGGTACTTTGCATCATAAATTAAAGCTTTGAATTGACAGATTCACAGAATAATTTCTTTAATGACTCGTTAGTTATTCAATATTAATATAAAAATACAATCACTCAAAGATCAATGTTTAACCACTCGAATCTGTGTTTCCAATTACTTATTTGAACACCTTACACTAAATTTTAACATTTGTTTTGTACTTAGCTGTTTATGTTTGATATAATTTGAGTTTGAAAAGAAATAAGCATAGTTAGGATATGGTTTCCGACTTGAGTGTTTACTACTTAGTTGAATACTTATTTGAGAAACACATTTCAATGAGTAATCATATTCATGTTTGCGTTAGCAAGTTTACAGAAGCATGCAAAAAAGCTACCGTATTAAAAATAAAAATACTGCAACTAAAAAAAATTATATCATTGTTGTGGTATAAATTCCAAGGCAGACGAACTCAGTTTGAGCTCTTTATAGCAATGAACCAATACAAACCCACTCCTAATACTAATTACACAATTTTTGCCTCAATTTGATAATGTTAAAGACATTTTATTTTAAAATTTAAAAAGAACAGTGTTACTATGAAACCAAAACATTGTTAATAGCATTATAATTAATCTATACTTATTTAATAGGCAAGCAGGTTTTTTGTGACAATCACTCCTAAACTACTGAACCGATTTTCATGTTTTTTGTGTCATTGGAAAGAACCTAACGTTAAGTTGTGCAGGAAACCTTATTTATAGAGAAATAATTTGTGAGTGAGGCCCTGGGGCCCCTTAAAGTTGAGTTTTTCCCATAAGCTTAGCATTGGGAAATAACTATAAGTTTTAAGCAATCAGCTGGATGGAGTAAAAACAGTTAATCAGCAGGCCATGTTGGCTTTGGAACGGTAACACAATATTTATATGGGAATGTCAATATAATATTACGTTGTGATCGCGAGCGAAGCCGCGACAAGCTACTAGTTATTTAAAATTTTCAACGTTATTTCTTATTCATTTTAGATCAAATATATTCAAAATAATTTGACATAACAATTTAAACAACCTATTTTAATGGTAAGTAAAATGTATACAATAAAACGTGAGCTATATAGATGTACTCTTTATTTAATTATAATTTTACTTTACTGAAAATATTATTCGATGTTGACCAATATATTATAAAATATACAGTGTGTGTTTTTTTAAATGCTAAATTAAAATACCCTGTTGAAGCAGAAAGAATGCTGAACATTTCAACAATTTTACAATTTCAATTGAAGCGCCACGACACAAACCTCATAATTACGTTTCCTGATGGCATCCTTCCTCCAATCTATTCGAATTGAAATAGGAATCGATCTTTCAAAACTAAACTATTTCAGATTTATAAAAGTAATAGTTTCTAAAATTAACTAAATTAGATTTCAAATAAAAAAGTTTCTTAGAATAACAGATGTGTTGGACACAATTCAGTTAATCTCCCTGATTTATTGGTTTTAGACTTTACTAGTTCATATTTAATCTCTACTTTTTTACTTATTTAAAAACGAAACAAAAATAGCATTATTATAAAAAGAAAAACCTTTTAGCATAAAAAACCACAGCTGATTACATCGTTTGACCATTCGAAATGGAGTGTTGGGCATCGTGATATGACTTATTATTTAATTTTCTATACATTTAGAAATAATTAAAATGTTCAATTAACAATTTCAATGGTTCTTCGGACATTACTTATTATCAATAAAGTTTTTCGAGATAAATTGTTCGCTTAGCGCGGGAATGTACGGCCTCTGTGATATCATGTATTTATCGTAAAAACTGTCGATTTAACGCATCATTTCCCCCTGAAAACCCCATGTCACTGTCAAAGTGTTGACAAGCTGTGATATTGGGAAATCGATTCATAACAACTCATTGATGCTTCATTCAAATGGCAATATTTCAGCAAAATAAAAAATGTTTTAAAACTAAAAGGACTAAGTAAAATATAAATACCAGATTTATATAAACGTTTGTAACTTACACGGTCCACGTCCTAAAGTACGTCCACCCGTATTAAGATGGGTTGAGATTTACAGGCTAAAACAAGAAAATAGAATCTGTTTAAATTAAAAATAAATAGTATGCGAAACTCAATTACAATAGCCAAGTGAACAACATTTACTGAAGGCAATCGGTGACCAGATGAAATAGTGGATCAACATTTATAGTATATGTTGTTATAATTAATTTCAGTAATATAGTATTAAAATTTAAAAAATATATGTTTATAGATTAAAGCTATTTAAAGAAATATAAATTGTATACCTCTTAAATTTGTATCATTTTTTTCCGAGGTAAAAATAAAAATGTAGTGCAAGGAGTTATAAACTAAGAAATACTCAAATTATTTTCGAGTTGTCTTTAATTTGGCACATCTTACTATTTAGTTGAGGTCTTTGCTTCTACTTTTTCAGACCATGAATATTAACTTAAACCATTTAGTTTACAAGAAAGACAACATACTTTTCATCATCTTTGAAAAAGGATCAGGTTAATAATATCCCCCTTCTGTTTAGAGTCAAAACAAATTACTGCGTTAATTAAGTAGCACTAGTAGTAGTAGAATTGATATAAGACAGTATGGGACTTTTATAAGGAGACCAATTCAAAATCAAATCAAATCAAATCAATTTATTTAAAGAAATTAAGGTATAAATTACAGATATTTATTACAAATAGTCCCACATGGGCTACAAGTGGCCTGTGCACGGGACGAGTTCTATTACTACACTAAAAATAATCCTAATGAAACAAATCGATATGTGCAAAAAAATCCCTTAGTTTATTTAAAGAAAGAGCAACTTGCACAGCTTCAGTAATAAAGAAATAAAATAAAATAATATTGTTTAATATAGTTTTGAGAATATTACCTGGTTTAGCCTATCGTAATGTGCAATAAAATAAAACACAATTAGCACGAACAAAAATAAGCTTCGCCTTTGGACTTTGAACCTTAGACGTTAGCATAATGTTATATAATAAGAAAAAAATATATGTATACCGGGTGTCCCAAACCACCCGTCCACCCCATTTAATTTTTTAACGGTTTATTCTAGAATCACCAGAAAAAAATCTTTATCACTAAATCGCATATGGAGAATCCAATAAAAGTAGTTTCAATATGAAATATCTACAGGGTGTTCCAGACCTAATGGTCACCGGCTCAAATCTCGAAGATTTGTTATGTAAACATATGACACATTTCACATAGTTTTAAAGGTCTTGTCAAAAGAAACACTTTGGTGAAAACAGAAATCAATTATCTCAATCCGTTCTAAAATGACGGCCATTTAAACATTTTTTTAGAGGTATTTCTGACACCCTGTATCTTGTAATCCACTGAATATTTTTTGTTCTGATTCAAAACATAAATTCCTCTTACACTTAGCAATACTACGATATGTTACATAGCAACACTTCAAAATGTAAATTTCTTCAAAAAGCAAAAAAATAACGTTTGGAATCCCAAAAAACTAAATTTTTTAACCGTAAATCTAAATTAATTTTTTTTTTTTAAAGAAATTTACATTTTGAAGGTTGCTATGTAACATACCGTAGTATTGCTAAGTGTAAGAGGAATTTATGTTTTGAATCAGAACTAAAAATATTCAGTGGATTACGAGATACAGGTTGTCAAAAATACCTCTAAACAAATGTTTAAATGGCCGCGATTTTAGAACGAATTGAGATAATTGATTTCTGTTTTCACCAAAGTGTTTCTTTTGACAAGACCTTTAAAACGATGTGAAATGTGTCATATGTTTACATAACAAATCTTCGAGATTTGAGCTCGTGACCATTAGTTCTGGAACACCCTGTAGATATTTCATATTGAAACTACTTTTATTGGATTCTCCATATGCGATTTAGTGACTAAGATTTTTTTCTGGGGATTCAAGATCAAACCGTTAAAAAATTAAATGGGGTGGACGGGTGGTTTGGGACACCCGGTATATAGTATCTTATAGAAATGATAAAAAAGAACCAGTACTGGAATGAAACTAGGTGTTCGTTGATCACCACCCTTCTGCTGAGGATACCTGTCTATCAGGCGAGCACCTAATGACAGCCATCCTGGGAGTGGCTAAGACAAGTGGTTTGATCTGGTGGGGAGATTGCCAACTACGAAAATTCTAACCACATATATACAACCTTAACAAAAAATGTCACCTGCGTGGGACTAACCACACAATGTGAAGGACTCTAAACAGGACGAGGGTAGAAGTACTGAGATTCATGGCAAACCTTCAAAAATGGGGTATCTCACCAGATGATGAGAACATCACGTGTAAGTGTGATAATGATCAAGGCCCATCACCATCTGCTTGTAAACGCGAGCCTATATTAGCCTTCCACTATGACAGACATTTTAGACGTAAATGACAAAGCCAAACTAGCGACAATTTTGTTCAATGGTCTAAAACTGGGCATGTAAAGTAAGTATTCGTGTAATGAAATCTATTTGGCATATTCCAAAATATATTTACTTACGTAAATAGCCTGTAAATAAACTGTTAACACTTTTATGCATTGAAATCTACTTTTTATACAAAATATACTTAAAATGCTACAATTAGTGAATTTTTAAATAAGTATATATATAAAATAATATATAAAATATATATAAAATAATTCATTTTCAATTTTATGACAGGGTAAGCGAGAAGTGTAATATAAATGCTAATTTTATAAGCCGTTAAGTATGTCTTAGTCTCTTAAGACCTCCCTTCACGACCCCCTGCTATTGATTTACAATGTGCTTTGATATACCTTTCTTCAACAAGGTTTTGCAACTTCAACAAGGCGTTTGTCGTCAATTTTATTCATCAATACATTAACTTAGTGTTATGGATATCCAAAGAAAACTTAATAACTTTCATGTTTAGGATTTTTCAATGGATATTAAGATAGTTTAAAGGGTCTAAAATGTTGAAGTTTGATTGGCGAATATGAAGGGAAATCTCAACTAATAACTTTGTTTGGATATAAATAAGTTAAAAATACATAAATGCATCTATAGATTAATACAACTTAATTGCTTACAGTAATTAAGATGAGTAAGTTGAAGTAAACGTATTTGAGTTTTACTATACTTTGAGTAGTATTATAAGTTAAATTGTATAGTATTTCCAACAAATACAGAGCTGAGAGTTGCGAAATGTTCTTCAAACATAAACCAAAGGGTCTCATATACTGACCACTAGAACATTTTGTTTCAAGTAACTTTTGTACAAACTACCTCTCAGTACACTATTTTGTTGGAAGGCACAACCTTAATAAAGCCTTAATGCCTTAATAAAGACAGTTTTGGGGTAGTAACTAATTATTTCGGATCTGCCAACTGCTCTGATATAACTTATACAACTGCCAACTGCATCTGCTCTTGAGGTAATACAAATATTTTGATTTTAATTTACAAACTGTACTGTGTATCTGTAAATTATCTTTATAAAGTAACGGATGCCACTATGATTGAACTAATATAATAGTTTATTAATATAACTAAATAAATTTGTTAAATTGATCTTATTTTCTCCAAATATATACTAATAACTAAACACACCCAGGGTAATAGGTAGCACTGCTCATCTCCTGTGACTATTAATCTCCAGAAATTGTCAATATCCGGTATTTGGCATGTTCGCTCGTGGCTCTCATATCAAGCTGATTATTAGATGATGGGATATCTGAACTTAAAAAACTATGACGATAGTATTAACAATTAATAATAGATTATCCTTAATACAAAAAGGTTTATTAACATTAACATTTGGAGAACTTTCATAAGTCATTGATTTTTGTATTTTAAGGGTTTATAATTATATCGAAATTTTACCCTCCAGAGCCAAATGAATTCAACGAATTTAGTTCCGTAGAATTATACCCAAGCACTGCATAACTATTACACTTAGTTTCACTAGTAACAAACTTCATCCAAATGACGTAGTTAAAAAATAATTTTAAAAATTGTGCCTTTCCGAGACACAAACTTAGTTTTAATAACCATGCAATATCTTGCTAATTTTCTGAAGGTAAATAGTTTACCATGAAAACATAAGTTAATCGGTCGTGGCTAACGAGTGACTAACTTACTACAGAACTGACTCAGAATCACTTACTACAGTCTTAGTTTACAATGATGACCGAATAGTGTCTAATGAGTTCAATCCTTGATTAAAAATCAACCTATGAGTTAACATACTTTCATTAGATCTATCATCATTTTTAATAGATTTTATTCCAGAGAATTGTATTATTTGTGTGGGATTATTTTTTAGCTGTACTAAATAAGTGAGACATTTGTATAACAGTTTAAATTATTAAATAGATTATTTATTATCAATGTGTACTTTGAATGCCTACTACTTCATAGTGAGAAAATGTAGTTGAAAAATTCGACCCCAAGTACAAAGATATAGTTTGATAAATGCAGCTATTCACGCCACGAATTTCCCTTGAGTTTTCTACAGCGAGGAAAGATTTGGAATTTACAAATGTAACCTTGCACTCATCGTAAAACATACCTGAGAAAACCTGATTTATACCATTACATTTTGTTAACAAATTACAGACAATACTAACATTATTTTTCCATAGATATATATAATTGATTACATTTCAAGAATTTATTACTTGCTGATTATTTTTCTAAAATTTACAATAACCAATTTATGAATTTATTTGCAAGCATTAACAGCGCGTTACTATGGTCCAATAGACCAGTGGAGTGTTCTAAATACAGTTGAATACCGTGATGGCCTTAGTTACATGGACAAGCCATTGGTGACTGCTGGTGAACAATTATCTTAGCAGTGTGCTAGGCCCCAACTACGCCTAGCTTGCGAGAGCAGTGTGCTAGGCCCCAACTACGCCTAGCTTGCGAGAGCAGTGTGCTAGGACCCAACTACGCCTAGCTTGCGAGAGCAGTGTGCTAGGCCCCAATTACGCCTAGCTTGCGAGAGCAGTGTGCTAGGCCCCAACTACGCCTAGCTTGCGAGAGCAGTGTGCTAGGCCCCAACTACGCCTAGCTTGCGAGAGCAGTGTGCTAGGCCTCAACTACGCCTAGCATTCTCCCCAGGAGCTTCCATGTCCGGTGTCTACCCGTAAAAACATCAATATATGTAAACATCTTATATCATTTTAAAATTTCCAATAGTATTCGTGCACAATTTCTAAAATGTTAGTTTAATATGAGATGGATACTAAAAATATTATTTTCTAAAATGAGTAAATATACAATTTGTCGTGCTTGGCTCGAGACTTTCCTTCTGGTTTGCGTTGGGCATTGAAACATATAAGCTGTCACGTTGTTTACGGACAAGAATAATTATTTTATAACAAAAATCTTGAAATACAAAGTTAATTGTAAGAATTTTTTATTGAGGCGTAAAAATAGCCATATATATATTATATACATATATATATAAAGAGAGAGAAAAAAGGAGGAACAGTTTTGTCCTTGCCTATTTATATAAAGATATTATAATGTTATTTAAAACAATTAAGTATTATTTATTATTATTTTTATTATCTCTAATTAATTATTCTTCACTTATATTAATAGATATATGATGTAAGTCTTTGTAGTAATATTGAACAAATACTAACAGAAATTGTTAGACACTATTAAAATCGTCCACAGCTTTATAAATAATATGAATGGCCAATAAGTTTTTAATAACCTAAAGTATGAATTACTAATTAACCAAATTTAACATATAGCTGGTTTAATTGTTTGTTTTTCAGACTGCACTGATTATCACTGATTCTGGGGAGCAACGTTCTACATTTGACACCTATCTGGAAATTTAAATTTCTTTCCAAAATGCTTCACAAAAAGTAATTAAACACACTAATTTATTTTTATTTTAGCTTTCGTCATAGTGTATGTAAGGGTTATTTGATAGAAATACATTATTTAAGGTAAATTAAAAAAAACGAGAGAGAATAAGTAAAACTTTACATAAACTGATAAATATCAAAGAGACCGTTAGAAACCGTTATACTTGATGAATAATATTACTTTAAGATTTGACTACATACAAAAGCCAAACTGTTGATACTTGCGTTTCAGGTTTTATTGAGGTGTTTTAGTGCTAGTTCTATTAATATGAAAGCGTCCGCAGCGTCAGTTGCCAATGGCGCGTAATCGCCCAAACATTGAGACACCTCAAAGCCACCAATCAAAACTCCATCTGAGCCCTGTAGCCGTTTGTCATTAGTCCATGCTCCACTGGCAGCTTAAAATCCCGAGTGGAATCTCTGGCGTTCAGACAACGATTTTTTAAATGTAAAATATCGTAAGGGAACTTTTAATTCAGAACAAAAATTATCTCTAGCAATAATTAATTTTTAATTTCTGTCTGTGTTCGGGTCTCTAAAAAATATTATAGCATTAGAAATTAAAAATAAAATAAAATAAACACTGTTTTCATACAAAAAAAATTACAAAATTGAAATTAAAAATTATCAGAAGTTTTATTTTTATGGTATAGATTTGACTTTGATAATGAATCCTAAACAATGATAAACTGTGAAACAGAACAAAGTTAGCTGGTTAGTGACGATAAGCAGAGATATTCGAATTCACCAGGAAATAACCTTAATAAATCGCAGGAGTTTGTAGACAGGATAAAGATACCAATTCCGTGTATTACGTTCTCTTTTAACTTGTACGAGAATCGATTTCTACGTTATGCTATTCATCCACAGTTTTTCTGCTTTTCATTTTCCTATTTACAATTTCTGTCCGACTTTGTCTAGATTGTTACTACTAATTTAATAACACCAGAGGTTCTATCACAGCTGATGACAGAAATAGATTTATATTCTCAATCAATCACTCAATCATCAGTGGTATATTAACTATCCCTAACTGTTTTTTAATTAAGCATTCAGCGTCATAAGTTGGAAAAACAGAATAACACTTTAAACTTTGAAAAGTGTATGGATTAAAATACTAATATGTTTATCAGACTAGTATAGGAGAAACCCTATCTTCTAAGCAATCAAAATCAACTGGACCATATTAACAAAAAGTAAGGTATTTTTATGTTGTCAGGTAAATAAAAACTAAGGGTTGACACCTACAGTTGTTTTGTTATTATTCTAAAGATTCGGCTCATAATTTTAACAAAGAAAATATATCTTTGACATTTGTTTAACATTTTAAACAGACTTTATAAAGTGATGTAGAATACTTATATTGACACATTCATATTAGTTTGTCAATTCGTTCATAGATTTTAAAATATTTCGTTGGAGCATAATAAACAGTTTATTTTTTAAACCACATAGCAATAACTACAATTAGTGAAAATTTATATTTTTTTTGTTCCAAACATTAGATCGGTTATCGAAATACAATTCCTTATTATTCTGTTAATTAAGTCTACATTTCCCCCTTTCACTTCTAGTTGAACTGCGTGTTTGCAAATAAATAAGTCCTAAATAAGCAAAGATCTTTGAAAAGAATGATTTGTTTGATTTCGATCTCACATACACACTTCTTGGGGCATAGAATAAGTATTGATTTCTTCTTTTAATGCTTATTTGAAAAAAAACTATTCAATAGGTAAAATGTTTGTGTTTTAAAATTTGCAAGGTGTGGTCTCCTTGTCACTTAAATAAAATTATTTGAACTAAATACTTCTGTGTTATAAAAAGTTTGTAAATCAGAAAGTTAACTCCATCTCAGAATTCAGTTCTACGCTGCAAACGATGGTTCATTAAAAAGAGTATAAAGCATGAAGGAACACAAATATTCCGTAAGAAGTAAAGTGTTTCTTATATTTTCTTATCACAGTGTATGTAACTTGCTTATGTCAGATTTCTAGATAATTTTGTTGTCCAACATATTGCCTCAGAATTCAATCTCGTTTAGTTGTTTTTTCCAGAATTGCAGTTAACTAAAAATCTAGACATTTGTTATCATAATATTTAAACTGATAGTGAAAGCAAATTTAAATTGTTCGACTAATGCTTACTAAAAACCAACATCATTACCTTAAATCAGCTGTAATACCTGCTGTATGCAAGCCAAATATTACCCAATGTCCATCATGCTGATTGCCCTGGGATCAAATGTTAGTCCCTGGGCAGTTGCTGTGTGCAATGTATCATTTTATCTTATGCTCACTTACATATCCATTAAAATAACCACAATAGAAGTTAGAATATAATCATTTGACTCTATGTAAGCTTTATTGTATAAACAAAATATTTGACGTTGATGACAATTATTGGTTGTCGTAGAAATATCTAAGAATGATGTGAAAGTGAAAATAGTTGTGGATTTTCACTGTAACCATTCTTTTCGCTGATATTTCTGCATCTTCTCCTTTTTTCTTCTTTATGTTGTAGATTTAATGATTATACATTCAAATTAATCAGACCATCTTCAGAGAGGAACTGTAATATTTGTTCAGCAACATATCTGAAATTTGAAAAATCCAATATTTTAGAATGTTGATATTTTGTGAGGTCTTTCTTCACTTTTTGAATTTCTCTAACGATGCATTTCTAAAGAAAGTCATCACCTAATATTAAAATATTGGTAAATTGTTTAAATGTCAAATTAGTAAACGAAACCAAACTAACTACTCAATTAAATTTCAACAAGTATAATCCATAATAAGTATATTTCATAATACGCTTTTCACATATTTAACAAGGGCAGTATAACTTAATTGTCTTAAATTTATTTTTTATTCTAATTTGAATTGACAGTAACATTATTTTAGAGTATATAACAGCCCATTTGGTATATATTGATTACTATCCGACTAAAGCTATTACCCTTTTTCAGTAACCTTGGTTAGAAGTGTGATCACTATCTTTGACTCTTGGCACGTGGGATATTAAGGATATAAAACCTTCACTATATAGAAAACAAGTTCACATTTTAAAATTAAAATAAAAAATGTTCAACAGAAATTTATGTATAATTTATGCATTTATGCATATTTATACTTTATATTTTCAACCAGAAACAACTTGATTTTGAGTATGCAACAGCTATCTGTTTTACCGTTATTATTCGTTAGTATTAAGTAGATTGTAATTAAACAAGCCAATTTAAAGAAAAGTTCTCAATGCAGCCGAAAAATTACGGGGAACATATTTTCATGTAAATAATAAAAGTTAGTTTAAAAATTAAAATTTAATAATGTATAATTTTTTTATATTATGAACAATTATTAAAGACGACTATTCATTTCGATAACTACTACATTACGATTCTGTTATTGTAGTTGATACAGATTAAAAATGCATCTTAGTCAATCATTTTTGTATGATAATAAGTTACAATATTACGGAAGTCACCTATTCAGTTATAGTTTTTTCTCGGGATCTTTAAAGTGCATCAACTATCTCAGTCTTTGGTGTCTTTTAATAAGAGAAAATTTGGTCTCAATTTTGAAAAATACTACAAAATCATATTTTTTTGTACAATTTATTTATAAATAAACGATTCTTTAAGCATGCCTTGATATTAAAAACAATGTACAAGAAGAATTCCAAAACAAAGTATAAACAGCGCATTTAAAAGTAATTGATTTGAAAATCATACCGTACGATAAAGATTCAGCGAAAGTACAATTATTTAGGTCTTTTCACTTATAACAGGTATCTCACCACAGGATCCCCACACAGTCACCCTGAGTCAGTCAGCACATTCCAAGCACGTACTGAGCCACTGGCATTAACACCACACATTCACAGAGTTTAAATATCGGATACTGTCATCATTATTTCTGTCTCTTCACCTACGAGAGTTATCTCACCACAGGATCCCCACAAAGTCCCCCGAGTCGGTCAGCACATTCCAAGCACGTACTGAGCCGCTGGCATTAGCACCGCACGTTCACAGAGTTTAAATACCGAACACTCTCATCATTATTTCTGCCTTTTCACTTATAAGAGGTATCTCACCACAGGATCCCTACACAGTCCCCTGAGTTAGTCAGCACATTCCAAGAACGTACTGAGCCGCTGGCATTAGCACCGCACGTTCACAGAGTTTAAATACCGGATACTCTCATCATTATTTCTGTCTTTTCACTTATAAGAGGTATTGCACTACAGAATCCCCACACAGTCCCCCTGAGTCAGTCAGCACATTCCAAGAACGTACTGAGCCACTGGCATTAGCACCGCACGTTCACAGAGTTTAAACATCGGACACTCTCATCATTATATCCGTATTTTCAATTATAAGAGGTACCTTATCACAGGATCCCCATACAGTCTCCCTGAGTCAGTTAGCGCATTCCTGGCACGAACTGAGCCACTGGCATTAGTAAATTTAACTATAATGAGAATTAATTAATTTTATTTCTGAATTTTTAAAAATCGTTACGCTACTTAGATATGTTTAAGTTTCGATTATTTTGTATAAGGTCTATTTAGCTAAAAACCATGTATAAAGTCCAATACCTTTTTATTACTTAAGTCTTGCTGAGCCAAAAAGAAAAGATTTCCTATTGATTAAAAGGTAAATACAATATCACTTTCTAAAATAATAAATATTCTGGAGTTAGAGTTAAAACATAGATATTATTAAAAAATTGCTCCCAATTTGTTTTAATTAAAGACATATACAATGTATTGCACTATTTAAATATGTTTTTACTTTACTAAAGATGTTAATTATGTTGGATGATATCCTTGACATAAAAATAATTGAGGACAAAGTGTCTCATAGAATACAAGCTAGTGTATATATCCGTCAACGTGGAAGGGAAAGAAAACTTTCTTTTTCAACCACATTGCACAGAAATGCAATTGATAAGATTATGGGATTCGCAAAATAGAATTAGTGTAAATGGTTTAACGAAAATACAATTGAAAGTTTCCTCTAAAAAAACAACTATTGAAAGATCCAATGTATTCTGCTCTAGTTCATTTTAACATTGAACAAACACTGTTACTCTCTAGTATTTATTTCACTTGCACTTTATTTTTATCGGTTGCAAGAGGCAAAATTAGAAAGTGAACTCAAAAAAGACTTTGATGATCCCCAAGTGTCAAAGTGGGTTTAAATTCTAAAGCTTCATTAATCTGAGTGAACTCAGTTTTGTCATGTCTCTAATACCTTTAATTAACTACTTTAAAGTTTGAATTCGTTATACAAATTATTATTCTGGAAGCTGGCCTAACATCTCTACTTAAATAGCCATCTGTTAAATATGTTATGTAATCCATTGTTTTGTTTTGTATTCAAAGAAAGGTGTTTTATTAAAATACATAATTTTAACGAAGGTTCTTTATCATAACAACTTCAAGACGCATTCATTTACATACATTTCAGCAAGTCCACAGTAATGCAAGAATATAATAATCTTGAGAATCGTTAAAACTGAACTGAGCGTAAATGAACAAATTGGTTGCAATTTGGCATTTTAGCGAACTTATCTTCGCATTTTTTTAAACTACTTTCCTAAAAGAAATAAGAATCAAAGAACATTTGTTTTGTACAGTTCATCGCATTATGTATTTGTCATCTATAACACAGGAAAGGGAGAACTGTTACATAATATTTCATACTTCCGCTACAAGTTACACACGTTCCCACTCCGGATGTTTGTGACATCCTTATGTGTGGTGGTAAAGGTATCATGGTTTGGTTGAACTTTTCATAACAAAAATTGTTATGTTACAAGTTAAATTTTGTTCTGAGGCTCCAACTATAAATTTCAGTTATGACCATCGTGTTCTCGGAAAAAATAATATTCTTCAGTATATACAAGAGATGTTTGTTTTTCTAGCTATTTAAACTGTAGATTCATTAAAAATAAAAATGTACTACCTACTCCAAAAAACATAATAATACTAAAATGATTCACTATATACAAGAGGTGTTATTTTTCTAGCTATTTTTAACTCTAGATTCATTCAAAACAAAAATGTACTACTCTAACAAAATAATAATAATACTAAGACCAACGAGCATTTTTAAGTTTTTATTGTGTAAACTTAAAATTTTGCCAAAAGTACTAAGCAACTATGTGTTTAGATGATTGGAACAGATGTAATTTGGTTGTGTCTTGATTACAGTTTTCCTTGTTATGGAAATGCCTAGCTTAATTTTAAGAAATAAAACATTTTACTTATTGATATAGACAAAATGTGTTTAAAATTGGATAAACTTTTAAAATTTCTGTTGCAATATTAATCTATGTTATATTTAAAATAGTAACACCCAAAATAATTGTTTTAAAATTGTACTATTTAGTATTTAGGGGACCTCTAAACACAAAATGGCTTTTTACGTGTGGAACATGCTTTATACTCGTATGTTGATACTTTATACATCTATTCGTAAAACCTCAAATCATTATTATATTGTGGGGTAAATAGCTATTATAAATTTGTAGTTAAGTTTTAAAATGTGATTATTGTTAAGAAGACGTTTAATTAAAGAAGGCGAGGCCTTTGAAATTAGAAAAGAGAGAGTTACGGTCCAGTGCTAAACAAGGAACAAGTTGAAACTTGTTCTCTTATATAGCAATGGGCTATATTTATTTTAAAGTGATTGATTTTCACTTGCTTTTACAGTTATTAAAACAGTACATAATTTGTATGTATTTTATTTTTATTGCTCCACTCTTGCACATCTGCTTTTTGCGGTTGACATATGTAAAACTGAACAGCAAGTGGGAGTTTAATTTAGAATACGAACTTATCGGGACATTAGTTTCGTAACGCTACACTGTTCTTTAGTTATACCTAAGAGGTTCTGGTCCTATATTTTCTGTTGCTTGGTAAGTATTAAGTGGGTTTAGTAAGTCCATTTATACTCCTGTCGTTATTGCAGTTTTAGAAAACTATTCTTATTATTGATTGACTTTTATATTTTGTTTTAGTTTTTCAAATTATTTAAACAATATATGTTTCTTTAGATTATTTTTCAAGAAAGTGCATAACTCTGAAACATGTTTAAAAATATACTAAATACTATCATATAGTAACTAATATTTTCCTTTTAAATGTTTAAAGTTTAAGAAATGCGTGTTGAAATTGTCCACACCTGTTTAAAGAGGAACAAGTTCAACAACGCCAACATTTCGGGATCTGAAATCTGTTTTTAATTTTCAGATGCAAAGAATGTTAACAAAACAAATTAAGTATCTATCAGGCAAACAGGATTATAGCTTACAAAGTCTTAAAGATAGAGTTGTTAAACAAGTCAAACGTTTGGAAAATACACAAGCAAAATAACATAGTTTTGGAGATGATGTATAATTGTTAACTAATTCAACTATTTAACTATAAAATATGCTTGATATAAGAGTGTTATTTTTCAAGAAAACTATAAACGGTATTAAACAAGTTAAAAGGCAACCTCCGCACATTTTTTTTGTGTGTAATTTTTAAGTTCGTCTTTGATTTGCCATTTTCCTAATTTTCCTAAACTAGTATTTTTTTTGGAAGAATACGCAGTTTTAAGACATTTTATCCTGCAATTCTTTTATTAACTTAACTCTATCTACGATTTAATTTGTGAACTTGCTTATGCAAGATAAGATTGATTGAAATTTTAGAACAATGCGTTTGAATGAAACTTCATTTCGACAATTTTCTGTAGATGTAGTCAAATAGACAGTTAATAGGCATATAAAATATCTGTTTCATCAGTTTAAGATAGTTTTAGTAAAACTCTAACCTTAATGTTATGCAACCATATTTTGCATCACAAATTCCACAAATTATATCTCTAAAAATATTACGTTTATGATCAAAGAGTCAGGAATAAAAATGTCTTCAAATTGCGTATCCTACCCGAATCTGTCTCAAAAATATCGCATTGACATTAAAGAAATTTAAGTTGGTGACCACATTGTAAAAATGGTGGGTAAATCAAAATTACGATATCTTTACATTTTACGGAACCAAAAATCCAGGGGAGTTGCCATTTAACGTTTTATACTTTTCAAGAAAATATCTGGCACCTTTATATCAATCACCATGTATACACTTATACAGGGTGCTTTCGAACTCTACCACATTTTCAGGGCCTTGTTACTGGAGCCCTATAAAACATAGGGCCTATCTCGCTCAGTTACCATCTGAATTGCTGTTGTGTTTTTTAATCAATACATAGTTTTTTATATACCACTTAAGGTACAGCCTGGAAACTTGGCAAGAGCGTAATACTTTTGTATGGCTAACTTGATATTGAATTTGTCGTTTCTAACTATCACCGTTTCAAAATAACGGTCATTTACATTTTTCGAAGCATAATATCTTGAAATAGGAAATATTCGAAATTAAAAAAAAAATTTGAAATTTAAAGCTTTAAATCGGGTATTTTTTAAAAATTACCTAACCCGAAGGAGGATAATTGATTTTATTTCTAGATAAAGACGTTGTTATTTCTGGTAATTTACATCGAATTTGCACTTTTATGTACCGAAATAAAATTATATCGCTCAGCAATGGTTAGAGTAATGTTTAAAATCTTTATACTGATAATAACTAATAGGTTATAAATATAGGATGATTTCGTGTCATACATAACATATTTTTTTAATATTTCATCACAATAACAATGATGTAATAACATCGTATCCGTTGATTGATCAAATTTCGACAATAATCCCCTTATGTGAGATATTACAGTATAATGGGTCGTTTTACAGTTTTGATGGCAATAGTTAGACGGCAGTTTAATAACAATATGAATATTTTATGGTTATGGCGCAGGCATAAAGAGTATGGTCAAGTACCACTGTGTAAGGAAACTTTGAGAGGAATACTTTTAACAGCCTAAAAACTCTCTTAAATGTTTTCAAAGGACATAAAACGTTTTAAGATTGACCTTAAGGCCTAATGTTTGTTATTAAAAAGTATATACAATATTTGGGATTTAAATTAAAACTAGTATACGTTTGGACGTTTACTGTCACTACAAAATGTGTGTAAACCTATTTTCGGTTTACAGTTTAATAAATATTTATTAATTTAATTTAATTAAAAGTTTTCTAGTGACTTATTATCTCGTTTTTTACTAGCAAAATGTCATTAAATTTCAAAACATTAGTAATTAGTTGCACACAATAATGTATTGCCGAAGTAAAACCTCTGTGGATTTTCAGTGTACTTTAACCATTATAAAACCAGTTTTAAAATAAACATTATAAGTGATAATAGGATATTTATTTTTAAACCATTCAACTGGAAAACTATGTACCCTTAATAACGGCTTATTATAATACTCGTACAAGTAAGTTTTTACTAAATAAATCAGTTCTTCTGTGATAATCATGTTAAATTAACGGATATAGTCATACACCAAATACGCTAAAAACAAACCATAAGTTTAGACAGTGTTATTATAATAATGTCTTGAACAAATTATTTAATATAAAAATTATCAAGGCTGGTCAAGATAATATGATCCCATAGAATGCCTTAATGATCTAAAACCCAATCCCATTCAAGGTTTCTCACAAGTCAATCAGCTGGTCGTTAGCCAGCCGGTGTCGAAGTTCTATCACAGGGTCAATGTCGATAGCATCATGACAAGACAAATCCATTTGAAGCTTTGACAGTTTTAGATATAATATTGTTTATAGCTACACTGTGTGGCTGATAAAGGTTTGTGTAACCTTTCGGAAGGGGGCCAAACAGGCTAAATACTTACTAGAATATCTTGTCACCAGATTTATCACGGCCAATATGTACGTGTTAGTCAATGTAATGTTCCAGGAATATCAATGAGGTTTCTCTGATATGACTGTCTTCGCTCAGTACGTTCCATTAACTCTGTGTGTCCAAGATGCTAGGTGATGGTTTAGCAGGGTGTACGAGTGAAAGGGTCTCCATCACCACGGAACAAATAAATATATTTTTGACAGGTATCAATGAGACCACTACGGCTATTTGAAGAAGATTTAAAAATTGTAATGATAACTAATGGTAGTGCTCCTGAGGTAATGTTTTCTATTGAATTTTGTTATTTAAATTTTTAAGTACGTTTTAAGTAATTTCTCTCTTTTGTGCTTACAAGTAACTAAGCTGTAATAAATACATTACGTTTTTAAACTAAAACAATTATAAGGTTTAATTATGACTGTTCGTTGAGATGTTTAACACTACACATTACAGCCTTCTTCAACGTTTACAAAACTAGTTGTGAGAACCTAAAAATAATGATAACACAATATTGCATACTTTTATTGAGAACCATGCGTTCGGTCAATTTGGCGTTGTGGCAACGGAGATTAGCTAGGCTCGTTAACGGATTAGCTTCGTTTCGTTACTTTTACTTATTACTAACATACAAAACCATTGATATAAAGCCTGGTACATTATATGACGTAAAATGTATTATAAAACAACAAATTTAAACTAGGTACTTTACTAAACTAACTGTGATTAAAAAGTGATGAGGTAAAATAATATTATAACATGAATTTCTTATATCGATCGAGGTATGAATTAGGTTATATTTGTTATGACGACCATTTATTTTCTATTATTTTAACTTTAACCTGTTTATTATCTTAATGTTTGTTCTACTTTTAACGTACTGTCGTTTTAAAATAATTAAATAAACCTTCTCTTGCCGAACTAATTAGAGATATTTTTTCAACAGTACTTATGTTGGTACTCTTAGAACAGAGTGTAAAAATTATTAATGAAAATATAGTAAAGCCTCGTCTGACAGGTGCTTCGGCGAGCTAACAGCTAATTGGCTCTGATCGTTGCGGCCAGCTCACGTTTGATTGGCTCCACTAAACGAAATCCGGCGCGAGACTACCGTTGCCTCAACGTTGAATTGCCCCGATGGCTTGGCCCCCTTTTATTCCTTATTAGTACAAACAAAGGTATGCCTATCATAATGTAAAGCTAATACTGTGATATTTTACTTTCATTATCAAAACCGTGTGAAACCATTTATGATATTTAATTATACTGACGTGGTTTCAATTAAAATTTGATTCAGTTTGTTGCTACAAGGTTTAATCTACTTCAAAAATAGTGTTCTTTATTTTTTTGTCCATACAAACAAATGTAATTTTGTTTTGCTGTATTAATTTACTAATGTAAATTATTAGTAGAGCAATAAACAAAATAATGTTTTTAAACTTCAAAATCCTTTACTAAAATGCTAATTACATTGTAACATTAATAAAATCTTAAGTTATATGCACAATACCTGTTTTGAGTTGGTTAAGCTTGCTCCTGTAACGTGGTGCCACCAGCACGTGGACAAGTAAATAAGGAAGGATCACCGTTACATTTAAATTATATAAGTAATAAAATAAACTTGTTACCTTTCAATATCCTGTTGTGTTGCAACTATGCTACATGTTTCGTGGCAACAACCACATCTTCAGGCAGCACCTTCAAAATTTGTCATATCTGTTTGAAGTTTAAAAACACAACAGGATACTGAAAGGTAACAAGTTTATTTTATTACTGATTTAAACATCAATATTCAGCAGTAGGAAAATGAATTCAGATGTAAATTATAATTTTAATGGGTTTTTAATTGGATTTTTATATTTTTTCTGCTTTGTGGTGAAGTTAATCTGAAAAGTCATAGCTAAAAGTAGTACTACATATAGCTTACTATAAAAACCAACCAATTTGTACCGAAACGTCTTCATAAATGAGATATGACATTTTATTTATCCTCCACAAGAACGTTGGACGAATTATGCAGGTTCACTTCAACGGGGACTACTAATATAAGGCTTTTATTCGAATATTAATAATCTTAGCCACATTAAGAAAAATATATTCATAAATAAGGAGGCATAAAATTGTGTTCATCCCCCATAAGAGTGACGTTGAACAACATGTCCAACCCTGCTTACACAGAACTTGTTAATGCAGGTTTGCTGCCACAGGGGAATTGTATGCAGCTAATGATAGATCACATCCAGATAAAACCACATAGGCTGACCAATTTTTATCAATATATGTTATTAAAAAAGCGAAATATAAAATTATACTTCTCTTCCGTAAAAACAAATACCCCCGCCGCAGCAAACCTGTGTACTCAGCGAATTTTCAATGCATAATATATGTCTTAATACCACATAAAGCCGTATACCAAGTTTCATAAAAATATATTCACAAATAAGCGATATATACATTTTTAATTATTCTCCATAAGAATAACACTGGCGATGAGTACGCAGGTTTGGTGCAACAAGGAACACAAAATAATGCGTTTTTATGCAAATACAACATAACTCATATTAGTAAAGTCACATACCAAGTTTCATTCATATACATTCATAAATAAGCGATATATAACATTTTAAATATTCTCCATAAGAATAACATGGGGACCGAGTACTTAGGTTTGCTGCCACGGGAACTATACG
This sequence comes from Allygus modestus, assembly GCA_963675035.1. Classification (NCBI taxonomy): domain Eukaryota; kingdom Metazoa; phylum Arthropoda; class Insecta; order Hemiptera; family Cicadellidae; genus Allygus; species Allygus modestus. The sequence continues at coordinate 82,705,643 of OY776115.1, forward strand.
CTAAAAATTGTTTTTGTGCAAACAACAACAAACCACAATAATACACAACTAGGTGAAGCCACATACCTAATTTCATCAATATACATTCATAAATAAGCTATATTTCCCATTTTGATTAATCTCCATGAGAATAACATGAGGGATGAGTACGCAGGTTTGCTGCTACGGGTACCTTTAGCAAAGAATTGTTTTTGAGCAAATATCAATAGACCCAACCAAATAAAGCCGTATACCATGTTTTGTGAGTATACGTTCATAAAGAAGCGAGATATAATTCTTTTCTTACTCTCCTTAAGAATAGCATTAGACAACGTACTGTGTTTAACACATTCAATATCTCGGTAACCGATTGACACAGAGTAATGATCAAAATACCAAATTGTGTGTTTTTTAAAGCTGGATCCAATGGTGAAAATTAAAATTAAATTACTTAAAAGATGATATTAAAAAAGTTAAAAAAACCCATTTTTGGGGTACAAACCCCCCCCAAAATACCCCTTTAGATAGAGCGATATGGCTGGTTTTCGTACTTAATGTCATAAATGTTGCTTTACACGTTCATTCCAAATTTCATCAAAATCGGACCCTTTTTACAAGAGTTATCGCACCCACGGACACACACAGACACATATATATACATATATATATATATATATATATATATATATATATATGTACAGTTTCGAACGAATGGTATTTTTGGGGCCTGGGGACCTAAAAACGAAAAGTTATCATGGTCCCGGGCATAGGGCTTCCCATGCCGACTACGGTAATAGCTTCTTCCCTATAGGGGAAATTCGCTAAAATGGATAACGTACCTTGTTTAGCGCTTTCAATACCTCAATAAGTAATTGACATGGAGCAATGATTGAAAACAGCTCAAAAATTGGTAGTTTTTTATGTTGAATTCAATGGGGGAAACTAAATGTAGATTCTTTCATAATACCCATTGTTTAGTGTACTATGCTCTCATAATCTTTAATCGGATGTTACGATCCGTCTAGTTGTCGAACTCATGGGCATAGATGCTAGCTAACACGTTTGTACCAATTTTATCAAAATCGGACTTTTTTTACAAAAGTTATCGTGCGCAGAGACACACGCAAACACACACACTCAAATAAATCATTGACATTAAAGTTAAAAGGCCAACTTAGAGCATAGTTTAGTAAAAATAATAATAAAGTATGCTATTATAAGAAAATATTTCCCAACAAGTGTACAAAATTCTTTGATAATAATAGTTTTTGGAATTTATTAACCTTTTTTGTATGGGGCAATACAGTTTATTGCCCTTGTATCCTTTAAGGCAAGGCATTACACGAGAGGTTGCTCAGGTGTGCCAACTTGACAAAGATTACTGATGACGTTTTACAGCCGTTGGCAGCCCTGTACATTGTAGTACTTGGCATGTTTACGGATTGATATTACCGTACTGTATTGTTTTATTTTCAACTATTTATTAGTTTTATCTTTATGGGATTAAATAAATTATCATAATAACCATTGCAATCAATGCCAATAATCATTGTAATCCCTTATATCGTTATAATATTATCGTCCAGTAAAACTATGACATGTATCTTTACAAATGGAAAATTAAAAAATGTAATTATTTAAATCTTGAGCACATATTGTATTATAAATGTGTTAAAATATAACACGTTATTGAATGAAATTATTTCTGTACTTAACCAGTTATCGTATGAATGTAGTTTAATAGGCGCAAATATAATTAATTTTAAAATAAAACTTCAACTAAACTTGTTTCTAACTTGAAGCTACTACCCCGTCCCTTGTATCTCTTATTTGCGAGAGTTTGAAGACAAATGTATCAATAAGGGAACTCAAGGTTCGTAATCCCTTCATTTCTCAACCAATAAGACCGAGGTAAACCTTGTAGTCACTATCGCTTTAAAGAATATCTGTTAGATCCTTATATTCGTACTCAAATTGAAACTTACAGTTTTCCTATTTATTTAATGTTGTCGGATACGCTAACAACATACGATAAACTAAAAAAACTTTACAATTTATATTGTGTCCGACATTTTAGCGAATTTCCCCTATAGGGAAGAAGCTATTACCGTAGGTCTCATGGTAAGACTTGACCATGATAACTTTTCATTTTGAGGTCCCCAGATGCCAAAAACACCATTCGTTCCAATTTGTATGTATATATATATATATATATATATATATATATATGTGTGTGTGTGTGTGTGTGTGTGTGTGTGTGTGTGTGTGTGTGTGTGTGTGTGTCCGTAAGCACGATAACTCTCGTAAAAAAGGTCCGATCTTAATGAAATTTGGTACAAATGTGTAAAGTACCATTTATTTGAACGAGCTCGAAAACCAGATGAATCACACTATCCGAAGGGGGGTTTTTTGGGGGTTTTATACCCCAAAAACTTTTTTTGGGGTTTTCACATGTAATTTGAATTTAAATAAAATTTTAATTTATACCATTAAATTTAGCTTAAAAAAACAAACAATTTGGTATTTTGATCATTGCCCTACGTCAATCTATTACCGAGATATTGAAAGTGCTAAACACAGTACGTTGTCTAATGTTATTCTTATGGAGAAAAAGAAAAATTGTATATCTTGCTTATTTATGAACATAAACTGGCGAAATTTGGTATATGGCTTGATCTGGTTGTGGTTTATTGTTGTTTGCACAAAAAAAGTTTTCGCCTATGGTTCATGTAGCAGCAAACCTAGGTACTTGGTCCCCATGTTATTCTTATGGAAAATACTTAAAATGTTATATATCGCTTATTTATGAATATATATGGATGAAACTTAGTATGTGACTTCACTAAGATGAGTTCTATTGATATTTGCATAAAAAACCCATTATTTTGTGTTCCTTGTTGCAGCAAACCTGCGTACTCATCCCCAATGTTATTCTTATGGAGAATAATTGATATTTTAAATATCGCTTGTTTGTGAATACATTTCTTATGAATCATGTTAAGTGTTTTAATGTGTTATGTTATATATTCATTGGAAATTCGCTGAGTATGCAGGTTTGCTGCGACGGGGGTATTTATTTTTTATTTATTTATGGATAGCATATTGTCATTTAAAAGTCGACGAGCTAGTTATTATCTTTGTTACGAAGTTGTACGTCTTAAATAATTTATCTATATATTTGAATCATGAATTAACAAGGCATTAAATATGTTAAGAAGTTTACGCTATCTTGTCATTTGTTAAGGTATTTAATTGTGTTTTTATAAGGACCTATATTAATACTTTGAATAATACTCTTTTATTAAACACGAATATAATTGTTAAAAATGCAAATCTTATAACCCACCTGTATTTAACCATGCATTTACAGCACATTGAATGCCAGTTAATGGCATGCTAGTTACAACGGCATACAAAGAAAATTAAATAAGAAACTCTAATTCAGAGCTACTTTCCCCATTATCTGTCCAGGAGCAGTTTTGGGAGTTTACTGAGTTCCGTGGTGTTTGGTTTGTCGCCTTATTGCGGTCGTTTCTCTTTGACCCTTCACTTAACCTTACAAGTTTAAATATTGGCGGAAAATAATTCAAGCAGAACAAGTTAAAGTTTTTGAATGGAACTGCGTTCAAAAATGTCAGCTTAACTTGGAATGCTGAGATTGCATATCAATATTAATTTGGAGAGCTAGGAATGCGTTACAATACATCAGCTGACTTGGAATAGTGATACTGCTTACATATAAACTGAGTTTTAATTCTCTGGCTATGTTACATAATATCAGCATAATTTGGAATGCTGGTCCACTTACAGTATATCGACTTAAATTGTAACTTATCTTGCCTTACAATAATAAAATTGTAGGTTTTTATTTTAAATTGTTGCATGCGAAACTAGTTGACAAATTATTGCTACAGTATCCTCTGTTGAGAAACAAGTCAGCATAGTACCTTGTTTCAGACAGAAATACAACATTTGTGTGTGCTACATTCTGTGGCCAGCCTTTGAATATGTAACATCACACACATTGTAGTAGTGTGTGTATAACCAGTATGCTATCATGTGGTCAGATAAATTTATGAACATAAGACTCACACTTTGACGAACCATGGAGCGGAACCTATGTCCAGATCAGAGACTTCTTTCTTGGCGATCATCTATGTTATTTCACAAACTCCTGTGCCAAATTGCATGCCTCTAGACCCACCAGTTTAAGCTGTGCGTTGACTACAGTAAGAATTAAAATTGTAATAATTGTTTAATCCAGCTAATTTGAAAATTGTTTTGAAAACAATGGCCGATTTAATATTTTGTGGGAAAACTATACTTCTCAATGCCTTAATATCAATGTCCACTAATGTTTAAAAAAGTCTAAAAGGGTGTTATTAGGTACGACCAGAATTATTTCAATATATTCCTTCATTAGGCCAAATTACTGAAATATCCCTATTTCACTGAGTAAACCATGGATGGGTCTTATAAATGAGATATTTTTAACCTATTTAAAACCTGGAAACTTTGTAACGATAACGTTGGCGTTGCCCTTTTTTAGGAGCGTCCTGAGGTTAAATGCATGTCATAATGGCCTCGGTGGCCGTAAAACTTTAATTAGGACTGCAGATTTTATGAGTCAGAAAGAGCTTTCTCATTTCTAGCACACGTTTGCAACAGTTACGAGATTTGTAATAGTTAATTCCACTCTCATAAATCGTGCTCTCATGGGTGGAACTGTTTTACTATTTTATTAGTGAATTTCCTATGGAAAGTGAACTATTAGCATGACCCGCACGGTGAAACTTAAGCCCGGGACCACCATAGAAGTTCCTAACGTGAGCCCCTAAACACGTTTTGGGGGGTCGTTCAAAATTTGTTATATATATATATATATATATATATATATATGTGTGTGTGTATGCACTCTAGCGGTCGCATGTTTTGTTCGATTAACTTCAAATTTGGTAGGGGCGTTCCTTTCTATAATCAGCTGGACAAGTTCTTTGGGCAAAATAATCGGAAATCTCTAAACCCCTTTTTTGGGGATTAATCTTTCAAATTTCAAGTTTTTGGGCCCAAAAAGGGCCAGAAAAGCCCCGAATGTAAAATTAACGCATGTAAAAAGAAAAAGATGGGAATTAGTGTGATGAAACTTGTAAGCCCTCTCTCGTCATTCTAGCATAAATAATTACCGAGTTATTAAAGAAAATGTGTATCTTCCAAACACAGTACGTTGTCTTATGGGGCTTTTACACTAGAAAAGCCTGTTATTCCTTTGTGGGTGTGCTTTTATCATCCTCACGCCTACTTTAAAGCCTGACTGGGCCTTCTCCTAACCTTATAATGCGAAAAATTGTATTCCCAGTATTGCAGTGAAATATAACCAGGACCATCAGAACAGCCAAAAAATCAATATTTTCAGATTTGAATAACAATTGGAATAAATGTATGTTTTTAACTGATTTTGAGTTTTTATAGTTTTTATGTGGAATTTCACTTCCCCCACGTCAGCGTGCTGCGTGCGAACTCGTTTTAATTGTTACGCGACTAAACCAGTACTAACCATGACATAAAAGACGCTGTTGCTACAACCAACCTTTACGCCTTTACGCTTGATGGGAATTTCCCCCATGGGCATTCAAAGTTCCAGTGATATTCTTATGGAATAATTGTATTTAGTTGGTAAACTATTTATAATGCAAAATGTTTAAATCTTCTAAACTTTGTGCCCGCGAGATCCCCATGTGAAAGTACTTTATCAAAATATTACTGTTAATTTGATTATTTTACTGTTTCTAAATTTAACTCACATCCAATTTTATCAAATAAAACTTATATGTGTAAGTACATTTGATTGCATATTTACCTCTGCATATTCCATGATGTTTATTAGTTCATAGCATCTTAAAAATAATAAACGAATGAAACTGAAATTTTCTTTATTATCTCAATTTCCCGTTGGATTGGGTGAAAAGGCTTTGGCGGCGATAATGGAAGACTGTAACGTTAGTCATGTGGGCAAGAAAGAGGTACAGTGGTTGTGAGAAGATATCATAGCAATCAGACGGAGTCGAAACTACGCTCTTCCACGTCCGACTTGAAAGGTCAGCGCTCTACCTTGAGCTGCCGTGTCCGGTGAAACATTGCCGAATAACTGTATGCAACATTACCGCTTTGAAAGAGCTTTATTGTCTGACTGTGAGGGAATCATTGCCAATTAATTGTTCTCGACTGTCTGACTACGTGGGAAACATTTCCGCTTAATTATACTGAAGTACCGTACTTTCCGACTTTGTGTGGGAAAAACTTTCGCTTAATTGTACTATACTGTCTGATTTTATGGGAAATATGTCCCCTCAGTTATACTCTACTGTCTGACTTCGTGCCGGAAACATTTCCGCATAGTTGTGTCACAGAAAACTACATTTGGATTATTCTGTTCTGTCCGACTTTGTGAGACACATTTCCGTTCAAATTCGCTTTACTATGACACTGTGTGAAAAAAATGCCGTTTGTTTGTTCTCAAAGTGGTTCTCAAGTGATAAATATTTGCACTTTAATATTAGAGGGTGACGATAGATTCCACTGGCTTCAAGATCTTTGCCATTTAATGGTAAATTTTAAAACAATCTTCAACTTTTCAGCGGTTGGTCTATATCTGCTCTCTCTATTCCTCTGTTTTATATCTAGGAACCTTGAGATCGGGAAAAAAGCTCGTGTTGTAAAATGCAACATATTTATATTTTACATACAAATTCAACCCCTTAGTAAGCATGTTCCATTTTTCTTATTATTTTTGTATTGCCGCATGACAAACTTTTATTTGTTTACTGTGTAATCTGAATCTGTCGAATTAATTTTCATAATTTAAAGGCATATTGATGTTAACTACAATGGCAATTTTGTATAAAAAAACCGGGTCGGTTTTACAAAATTAACAATCGCTGTAACTAACACTAGACCTTCTGAACTCTTTAGGTAGACTTTCCACCTCATAGTGTTATAGTGCTGGGCTACAATTCACTACTTTCCTCAATTTTAAGGCTCTTGCTTTTTAATTAAAAGTTTTTCCATCAATTACAAGCTTTGTTGCATTCCCAAAATTTATCATAACGCGCTATTTATTCGTAAAAGTCTTGTAAACTTTGAGGATTCTTATAAAATCCGTAGTAGAAACAATCTACACCCCTATATAGTTCTAGTCTTATAATTAAATGCAATTCATATTATCATAAGATCCGTTATAATACAAGTTCAATTCTTTCACAAAGCAAAATAATATAATACTTTTACTCTTGCTTTTATTACCTTTAATAAATCATTTTTTCAAGATGCCATATAGCACATTACATTCTTTAGTAATTATATCAAGGCTATTTGTAAGCGGTTATTTTTTACGGTGAGGCAATAATCTTTTAGATCAAACTTATAACTGTATCAAAATTATGTTTTTTAAAGTACTTCATGCAAGTTGTTTTATTTTATTTTGGTGGCAGTTGAGAATGGCGAGACGTCGAAAGCGCTCCTGTGAACGACCTCGAAAGAAGTGTAACCCGACGGACCACATAATATAACTTCGATCATGTGACATCGACAATTCAACATTTTGGTATATTTTTCATTAAACGTTTCAATGTCCCTTTAGTTATCTTCGTAAGAGAAATTGCTAGATCATACATTATTTAAAAAACAAACATGTATATTCGTAGTTTCAAAATTGCTCATATTATGTAGGACTTAAACAGAAGTGTTTAGTTTTTTCATTTTAGATTTATAATACACAACATTTAATTGACCCAACTACAGACTAGACCAAATCTGTTTATTTTAAGACAGCCAAATTATACAATTAATTATACTTTGGCAGCCCTGTACATTGTAGTACTTAACATGTTTACAGATTGATATTACTATACTGAATTCGTTTTATTTTTAACTATTTCTTAGTTTTAAGAGGCATACCTTTCTGGGATTAAATACGTTTAATCCATTATATGGTAATAATATGACCTTCCAGTAAAACTACTACATGTATTTTTACAAATGTAAAATTGAAAAATGAGGTATTTTAATCCTGAGTACGTTAAATTATATTATTAATGTGTAAATTTATAACACATTATTGAATGATATTATGCCCATACTTAACCAATAATTGTATGAATGTAGTTTAATTGGCGCAATTTTAATTAATTTTAAAATAAAACTCCAACTAAACTTGTTTCTGACTTGAAGCTACTATTCCACCCCTTGCATCTCTTATTCGCAAAGATTTGAAGACAAATGTATCAATAAGGGAACTGACGGTTCGTAATCCCTTCATTCCTCAACCGATAACACCAAGGTAAACCTTCACTATCCATTCAAAGAACATCTGTTAGATCCTTATATTCGTACTCAAATTAATATGTACAGTTTTCCTACTTGTTAAATGTTTTCGGATACGCTAACAACATACGATAAACAAAAAAAACTTCACAATTTCTCTTGTGTTCAAAATTTTTATTTTAAATTTATTTATGAATAACATATTTTCATTTTAAAGTCAATGAGATAGCTATTATCTTACGAAGTCGTAGATCTTAACTAATTTATCTATATATTTAAATCATGAATTAACAAGTCAATAAATATGTTAAAAATTTACGCTGTCTTGTCATTTGTTCAGGTATTTAATCGTATTTTTTATAAGGAACTATATTAATAATTTGAATAGTACCATTTTATTTAACATGATTATAATTGTTAAATGCAAAATCTCATAATCCACCTGTATTCAACCATGCATTCACAGCACACTGAATGCCAGTTAATGGCACACTAGTTACAACGGCTTACAAAGAAAGTTAAATAAGAAATTCTAACTCAGAGCTACTTTCCCCATTATCTGTCCAGGAGCAGTTTTGGGAGTTTACTGAGTTCCTTAGTGTTTGGTTTGTCGCCTTATTGCGGTCGTTTCTCTTTGACCCTTGACTTAACCTTACAAGATTAAATATAGGCGGAACATAATTCAAGCAGCACAAGTTAAACGTTTTTGAATGGAACTGCGTTAAAAAATGACGGATAAACTTGGAATGCATAACAATATATTGATTTGGAGTGCTACGACTGCGTTACAACACATCAGCTAACTTAGAATAGTGATACTGCTTACATATAAACTGAGTTTTAATTCTCTGGCTATGTTACATAATATCAGCTTAATTTGGAATGCTCGTCCACTTACAATATATCGACCTAACTTGTAATGCTGTAGCTGCCTTACAATAAAAAAATATAGCTTGTTATTTTAAACTGTTTCAGACGAAACTAGTTGACAAATTATTGCTTCAGTATCTTCTGTCAAGAAACTAGTCAGCATAGTACCTTGTTTCAGTCAGAAATACAAAATGTGTTTCAGACAAAAATCCACAAGTTCTGCACACTTAACAAATCCAACCTTTTGACAAATAATAAATCACCCTTTCATCTAACTACCTTTTCAACCAGGTAGATGTCCCTTATATTTAGTTTTTATTAATTATTCTCCATAAAATCCTCCTTTAATTACATTTTCTTTTTCATCTGTCAAAGTATAAGCCACCGCTTTTGTTTTCTTAATCTCTGTTAGTATAAAAAAATCTCCTGTCATGCAAACTCCTAATATTCAGATTTTGGGCTTTTAGCAGTTAATTGACTGGGCTTTATCCCTATTGGCCTATACGCAGTATTATTACGTTTTTACTATCCTTGGAAGTAAATCAAATCACTTATTTCCTTGTCCACTAAACTTTCTAAAAAAACAATGATTTTATGTTTTTTTTTCTACAATAGCCTCGTTAGTTGTATTAGCGTGTGATTGTGAATTATATATTTATCACACCCTTGCAATAAACTATTGTTTTCAGTACTATCAGCTGTGATTGAAACCAATCAATTCCCGATAGGCCGGGTGAACAGTCCGGGTAAAACTGCAAAAGGCCTAGGCCGGGAAAGAAGGTTCCAAAATTTCTCACCAAGAGCGCTGCTATTCTACTTACAGTATTCCATTATATGATTTTTAAACAGCTGACTGTTTCTAGCAACATAAACAAATGAATCAGTAACAAACCTCTGATGTTGATAGTTGTAAATGTGTAAACGTACTCAATAATGGCTTATTCAAATATTAATATTCCTGAATAATTATTTGAAATAAAAGGTGGTATCATGAAAAGTACTGTTCATAACTCGTCCGAAAGTGCTACACCGGTGCATACTCGGCTTCGCCTCGTACTTGAAACTCGATCTTGCACCGGTAACGGCTAATTTCCGGACTTGTGACGAAATATACTGTAGTATCTTCATTAATTTAATAAAATCCTTATTAAATTACTCGTTTCCACTATCAGTTAAAATATGTATTAGTCCAATTAACAGAGTAGTACTTTCGGCTTGTGTAACTATTAATCTGGTTTTATTCATTTTTAATGGCACAGCATTAGCTTTTTTATTAATTACACCTATTAAATATAATTTCTCATGGTAACATATTTTCCCCTATAGGAGAAATTCGCCCTAAACCCTAAATGGTGTGTTAGAGTTTATAACTTAATATCATTGGACCATAAAAAAATGGAAGCTACTAACCAAGTTTCAGAAAAATATATTCATTAATAAGCCATTTAATAGGCTTAAAATTATACGTCTTCTCAACTAGAAAAACATCGGATATCTACGAAAAATATAATAAATAAAATATAAATATATTAATAAAATATATAAATAAAAAGATTGATACATAATTATTTGTTATATATGCTTTATAAAATGATCAAACTTAAAGTGTTTCTTAAATAATACAAATTTGATTCCCATGAAACTTCACTCTCATGGTCTGATCATCCTGGTTTACGAAATAAAGAAAAGTAACGCAGTCCTACATCTTAGACCAAATTGTATTAATATCCGATGTTTCTTCCAAAAATTACTTAAAACTTACGACAACTGTTTCTTCACTATTGTGGAAATTATCTAAGATTAAAATATAAAGTAGTTAAAGGTGCATCACATCCAAAGGAGTCCATTTCGTTGTCAGTGAGTGGTGGCTTACAAGGAGAGTAGTAGAGGATACAAATGGGTTATTTTAAGTTTGTGCCATCACACCAGCTAAAGGTTACTAAGGTTTTTATTCGTACTCCATTATAAAGAAAGATTTAACGTTAAATAGTTCTTCAACTCTTCAGCATCCTTCAACGGGACAGATATTGCTTGGTTGACTTGGTGGCACCTTAACCCTCGGTGAAACACCTGAAAAATAACCGTATTAACTCAAATTTCATACAAATAATTTGATTTCCTAAAATATAGGATGAATACTAAAATGAGGAATGCCAATTAGGAGTAATCAAAAGCAAACTATTGAAATTAACAAATAATTATAAAGCTTGCATAAACACACAAACTATTTAGGTTTTAAGCCGATAAAATAAAGTGTGTACAACCTCCACCTATGCAGTGGTTCTCCAGTTTTGTGTTGAATGAAACATTTTTGTCAAAGTTAAAATCAGTAGGTGTTGATCTATATAAGAAATAGGAATCTATTATAATATTATATTGTTTTAAAATAATGCAAAAATAAATTTTAGATTTGTTACTATTACACTTTGAGATGATTTTAATCTGATTCTGTGTAGGCCAACATGAATAGTTGAGTTACAATTAAGGTTAAAATCAATGTTCAAATATTTAGTTGTTTGATCTAGGAGGTATCCTATAGTATATTACATAATTATCATTGAAATCAGACAACCAGTTTATTATCAAGTTTTGTACATTTATAGCCAGAAAGGTTTATAAAATGTATACCATGAAAATTACATTTATGAAGTTAGGGAGTACAACAAATATAGCTTCAATAAAAACCAAAGGTTAGAGATTTGAGTAAAAGGTTTATTATGTAGGGAACCCTATTCTCATTTTTCCCCAAATCAGCTAAAGCTAAATAATTAGCTAAATATAATGATTTGTTTCCATTAGTTGCATGTATAGGTAGAACATTCACATCCAAGAGAAACTTATGGACTGTTTAAAAAATTGAAGTAAATGTCTGTATAAATATGTTTATGGCTTGATATTTAACATATGCAAAATGAAACATAAAATTAAGTAAAATGTTTTACTATTTTTAAGAAAAACTTATATTTTAAATCTTACGACTGGCACCGATATGTGGTGGGAGCCACCCGAATTTTATAATACTCGTATTAAGAACGGATTTAGGTGTAGTTAAAGTTGTTTATCAAAATTAATTATAAACGAAATACACTTTCCAAAGTTTATGCAAAGACTAACCAAAATTGATATAGACATACTGCAAAAACTAACAATGTTCATTGTAGTTTTGAACTGATCCGAGAACAATATTAATAAACTAAGCTAAACGTATTTATGAATCACCTACACAGAACGTGAAGCCTGTTAATGTTCTGTTGGCGCAGAAGGCAAAACAAATATTCATGTAGGTGTTCTTTTTGCTAAAAGCTTTTTGTTACAGCTGTACACAATGGAAACTATTCGCATGTGAGCAAGGTGTACACTTGCATTTGTTTGTTTGAACGAATATTTAAATACGAAGTAAACTAATAAAATTTAAAAGTGAAAAATGGTTTCAATTTTAGTTTTCTATTGATAATTTTTATTATCCATTATGTTTACTCATATTTAATTGACCTCATTCTCCACTGGTATATATGTTATATTCTTTTACTGCCATGTTTTGTGTTCCATATATTTTATGATACAGCTAATGTATAATATAAATATCTTTACTGAAGTTAGGGTTGATAGGTATTACAAATATATAATAGGAAAACGTTATCATTTTATAGACCGCGACTCTATTAATTCATAATCATACTGGGTCTATGAACTTGAACCATAGAAACCATTATAAATAATGACCAATTACAACCTTTAGTTTAGGATTTACTAACAATAATGAATAGGTTTATTAGATATTAATACAAATTGTTACATCACAGCACACCTTTGGGGACAAACTTAATTAATACGTATTCTTTTAATCAGCCATATTACCTACAGAGTATTTGTCCAATGTTAAACATATGCGGGTTATAAGTGATCGTTTGTGTTTGTGACCAACCAGAACTAATATCCCCATGAAAATTGTGAATTCACAATTTCACTCCAGAAAATTTACCACCATACAAAATGGTGACCTTTTGACGGTTGTATCCCATACTTGTCTAATATCTTACTAGAAATTTAAACTAGAATTTTCAGTACAACCGCTGACTATACATTTTATATATACAGAGTTTGGAAAATTATAAACTTAATAATTTTTTTATATCTAATCCTTCATCACTTGCATATATTCTTGAGTATTAATATGTTATTCTTTGTTATAATAATGTCTAATGCATGTAAGCGGTTAGTATTCCAACTAAAAAGAATCTGTTTCTGTTTATCTAGTGGATCCCAAGTAAGGTGTCATAAACATATTAAAGACGAACTCCTTGCCCTAGAATAATTAAATAAATTTATCCCCCACTAAATTTATCCCAATGAGGGATTTATCATTTATTTATTATTTATTTATTTGTATAAATTATTTATATAAATAATTTTAAGTTTGTTATACGGGGTTGTTATTTAATATATGTTTTATTTGGACAAATTATGTTTTTCTGATTGCAAAAAAATAAGAAATTAAGTATGTACAATAAAAAATTTTAAATTTTTATAAGAGTTTTAAATTTATAAGCTATTTGACATACGCTGCTGTTTGGCTATTTGTACTTTCTGTGCAGACAATATTTATGTTTAAAAAAATAGTCGTCTAGCATATCATAGCTAAGCTAATTTTATTAACGGTAAGAACTTTGAATCGGTAAAATATACGTTCTGTGGTTTCGATTCACAGGGTACTCCATAAATGTCAATGTTTTCACAAAACAGACCAATTTACATAAATTTATATTGCTATGTAGAGTTACAAGAATAGAAAATATCACAAAAACGGAAGAGATTAAGGGGATTCAACATTTCAATTTGTCCGTGTAATTGACGTAAAAGAATAAATTTCAGTGTTAAAACTATGAGTTTTAACACAATGGCACATCGCGGTTCCTATCAACTGACAAACGCCCACATGCGCCACACATGTCATCTATGGCCTTTGCAAGCACTAATTCAAAACGTATCTCCAGAACCAAATGGAACGACAGTTATTAAATAATGATTTTCAGCGAATTGTGCTAGATACATATGTGTGTCTGTGTGTGTGTGTGTGTGTGTGTGTGTGTGTGTGTGTGTGTGTGTGTGTGTGTGTGTGTGTGTGTGTGTGTGTGTGTGTGTGTGTGTGTGTGTGTGTGTGTGTGTGTGTGTGTGTGTGTGTGTGTGTGTGTGTGTGTGTGTGTGTGTGTGTGTGTGTGTGTGTGTGTGTGTGTGTGTGTGTGTGTTCAAGTTCAAGTTCAAGTTCAAGCAATTTTATTCATGAAAAATTATTGTTTATTACAAAATCCCATGTGTCACATAGGACACGCGCAGGACAGAAAAATATACATTTTCTTTAATACATCAATTTTTTACTGACAGCTGTGTACAGTTCTTTTACACTTCTGTCACATTCTCAGGAACAGTTCATGCATGATGAAGACAAATTTCAGAATTTTTAGAATCACAGACAACGGCCACCATTTGTATTAATCATGCTCTGGTAACAAAATTCACACAGTATAAATATGTTACGTATATTCAATAATTTAACAAAACTTAAACTTATTTAAATATACTAAACTCTAAATTCATAACAAGAAATAGACTATATTAGATACAATAATTATCAGGCTTTCGTAACAATTCATGCAAACTTATAATGCTAGCAAGTGAAAGATGAAATGACTATATTCATTAATCAAATATTTAGACAGAAAACTAAATTAACAACAACAACAAAAAAACAAAAAAATTAAAAAATATTGAACAACTTCACTCAATATGATACTGCATTGAAAATTGCAATGCTTTCGATTTAACTACAGACAGAGTTTTATACTGAATTTCATTTCCAAAATATTTTACAAAATCATTTAAACATTTAGGGCCAAGACAGCAAAATTGGCGTTTACTCATTTCTTTCCTAAAAAATCCTTCTTCAATCAATGTGTATTGGGCAGATCGTGTCATTCTGTTTACAGGTTTTATTCTAAACAAACTCTTGTATTTATAAATAAACATTACCCTGAGTGTGTGTGTGTTTGTGTGTGTTTGTGGTGTTACAATCCTTTTCGTTTACCATAGCATATAAATTACGATATGATTGATTACATTTAAATACTTTTTACCTGCTGCACTAAATGATCAATGTGTTAACCGATCGTTAGATGACTATCGGCTATTTTCAATTAAGGTTTTAATAAAGCTTAAAGGGTACAAGAAAAGGAATTCTTGTATTACATATGTTACCTTAACCGTAGATTAATTTGTATTGTATTTTTTCACAGAAATCCTCAATTTTGCATGCTTTAAGAGAGCAAAATTACTGAGACTGGTTGTATGATCACTTATGTTTTTTATTTACGTATATATATCTTTGGAGGAGGTATAAGCTCTGTCAGAGAATTATACCAATTTTGAGGTTGAACAAAAACTATTATGAAAATAAGTATGTTATTTTAGCTATCTTGTGTGACCAGCTTCCCTTTCACCTTGATTCCTCCTCGTTTCACTGAAGGATAAATCTTAATATGTATACCCAAAAACCCATTACGCCTGATCTCTTGGATAAAACGCCTTACAAGACAAACTTGTGACAGACCACAAGTTCCAGATCGAATTGAACCAGGAAATTTAACCTTAAAAAGATTCTAAAATGAAGTGTTAAAATTCCGCCTGGGAGAAAAGGTTCTTGCTTGATCAACCCCCAGAAGGTGGATCAACCTGGTTTTGCCAAACCCGGAGCCCAAGGAACAAAAGGGTTGAAATTTATTTTTTTTTGTTTTCATGGTGACATACTATCCTATTCCACCTCTCCTATATCTGCTTCTCCTTCCACGCCGAGTCGTGGTTAAGTGACAACCAGAATACGCAACAGGCAAACTAGGAACCCCTCCAAAGACCGAGAACGTTTGAGTGGTTCCACAACATTTTAGGAGTGTGGGAGACTGGGATATGGATTTTTATACGGTTGTTTTTTGTATAGAAGAGTTACTAAAATTTGGAGTACTTCCAGCTAAAATAAGATATTCCTCTCTCAAACCACAATGTAAGTGTTGCCCATAACAGGGCCTGGAATATTTTTACTTCGCCTAAAGGAAGAAAATTTCGTTCAAAACTTGAATCCCTATTTTTTATAAGTCTTATTGGATATACTGTACCAATATTTACACAGAACATTTGATGTTTATTACATATAATGTTAACTCTAATATAAATGTATTTTTATGACCAAGCCAATTAAAATATTTCGATCGTGTAGCAGATCTTTAGACTGTCACTGACACCAATAGAAGGATAACTAAAACACCATTTTATAGTTTGAACCGACATTGAATTTAAAAATATATGTACGCAGCTGTTGTGTACTCGATATTTCAAAAATATTTCATTGATGTAGTCATTCAGGATTTTAAATTTGTCACAAACGATGAAGTTGAGGAAAACATCAAACTGTCAAATAATGTTCCAAAGTCGTAGCTTATATTAGAAACAAAATAACTTAAAAAAATATGACGATATTAAAACAATTTATTGAAACATTTTCTGTCGCTCTCTCCGTTGAAATAAAACATTTTCCAACTTTTATTTTAAATGCTTAGATTTCGAAGAACAAGTTTAGTAAACAATTTAAATATAGATAATTTATATGTGTTAAGCTATTATACCATAACTTGTAGCGCTATTACATGGAAAGAAATAAAGTTTAGCAATGAAAAATTGCAAACTTTCTCATGAGCTATTTGAAAAGTTATGAATAAGCTATAAAATTTGTATCAATAATGATGTATGAATAACAAGCTAATTTACTTATTATTCATAGATAGGTAACTTATTGAAAATATTTAATTTCACGAACTTATAGCGATCAGGTATGAGTCTCAAAATGTTGAAATAAAATGTAGATTTTCGAGATGCAACAACAAAATACATACATTCATATTTATTATATAAGTTGGATCACGAAAACGACATGAACAAGATGCTCTTTAGATCTTTACAACCAATGACGGAGGGCGTTGAGGCAGAACACCTTCTTAGTCTATAAACCATCACTAATGAATCACCATGGCTTATCTTGCCACAAGCCAATTAACCTGGCTTGACGCATGCACCACTTTAATTAGATTTTCTAACTAAACATTCAGGAACGTTCTACCTCAGAAACCAAATCATAATAGTTTTATGCTGGGAGTTTCAAAGAGATAAATACCCCTGTATAAGCAAACCTGTATAAGCGTACTCAGCGAATTTGTATGCTTATAAATCAGCATATAAATGTATCTTCATACTACATACAGTCACAAACTAAGGGATGCTTAGGTGACCTCTAAGTTTCCCGAATCGGTGACGTGACCCGTCTGGGCGCAAGACACGCGGGCCAGTGCCGAAGTTGTCCGATAAGGGTTCCGGCCTGGTTTTTCCCCGCGGCTCCGTAGGAGGTTTAGTGGGTATACCTCGTAAGAGGGAGTCCCACACTGTTCCTTTGGGTTCGCGCATTAAGCATTCCTCCTACGTAAAAAAAAAGTCACAAACTAAGTTTTATACATTGATAAATAAACGATTTATGACATTTTAATTATTCTCCATACGAACAACATGGCGGCTGAGTATGCATTTTTGCTGAGACAAGGAACACAAAAATGGGTTTTAGTACAAATACCAACATAACTCAACTAGGTAAAGCCACATACCAAATGTTATTAATTTACCCTTCATAGTTAACGGAGATAACATTTTACTTATTCTCCTTAAGAATAACATGGAGCTGAGTACACAGATTTTCTGCTACGGCAGCTATCGGAAAATAATTTTTTCGTGCAAATATCAATAGACCACAACAGTATGAAGCAATATACCAAGTTTCGTCAGGAAAAGTTGATAAATAAGCGAGATATACAATTTTTCTTACCCTCCATAACAAAAAGACATAAGACAACGTAATGTGTTTAGCACTTTCAATATCTCTGTAACAAATTGACGAAGAGCAATGATCAAAACACCAAACTGTTTTATTTTTTAAGCTGAATTCAATAGTGAAAAGCAAAATGTTATGTACTAAAATATTACATGTAAAAAACTCAAAAACCCCATTTTTTGGATACAAACCCCCCCCCCAAAATACCCCTTTGGATGGAGCGATCTGGCTGTTTTCGAACTTTAAGTCATAAGTTTTGATTTACATTGTACCAATTCTTTTCAAAATCGGATAATTTTTACGAGAGTTATTGCACCCACGGACACATTTTTGAATGAATGGTGATTTTGGCAACTGGGGACCTCAAAACAAAAAATTATCATGGTCCCAGTTGTAGGTCTTTCCATGCCGACTACGGTAATAGCTTCTTCCCAATAGGGGAATTTTGCCAAAAAAATTAAAATTATGTTTTTAAGGTAGTAATTTTCATTTAGGATACCAAATAATGAGTATTACATTTGTAATTAAAAATGTAGCAAGCAACTCTTACAAAAAATAAAGTAAATATGAATTAAGGACTTGTTAAACAAATAAACATTTCACTACATACTTGAAGTATTTCATTTATTGATCATTTATAAACAAAGAATTCGTGGAAACCTGTAGAGAATCAGACGGGGTTTTGAGGAAGGTTGACTAGTTTAAATTTCACAGTATACAATGCCTAAAAAATGGTAGATGCAGTTCACTCGTTTTCCAGAAGATCTTTTGTAAATTACGTGGAAAGCTCGTTAGAATTTTGTTGGGAAAGGCGAAACATTTCACAATCCCGGTTATAAAACTCTGTATGTTGCCTTAAATGGAGGTCTCACACATCCTAAATATACAACACAAGCAGGAGTGTTTATAAGAAGGAAATCTACGGGACTACTGAACAGAAGTTTATGCTTGATGAGTCAATTAAAAGAGGCTAATGTGTATATTCTACGAATTTCCTTATAATTTCCATTTTTCTTGGGACCAGGCCTAAAACTTCGGTGTAGATATTAGTGAACAAATGTGCGTGTGTGTGCGTCTTTCAACTTGCTCATTGAGACCATTCGTTCAAGTATATGGTCCAGAGGTGTTGGACTTTTAATTTTCTCAAAAGTGTCAGGTATTGATTATCTTTATATACAGATATTGACTACTTGAATGAAAACGGAGTAAGCATAATACGTTATAAACGGTGATATAAATTCCAATCCATAAGATGAATATTTGCTCGAGACCGATCAGCAAGTCCTACTAGTGTATTACACTTCAACTAATATTTGATATAGCTTTGTTTGAATCGAACTGTGTTGTCTTCTCAGTTGCAGTAAGTCGTATAAAAATTCCATGTAAATGTTACTATTCTGAAAAAACCTGACGATAGAAGGTTGTCAGTAATTTTACATGACTATGGCCACGGCCAGTCAACTGTGTACTTAATGACTAACATAATTCAAGGGTGTCAACACGTGTTAATTAGGTGTTACATCCCAAAGTAACTACATTAATACACTTACCATTCGTATCCGTTGAATCACCCATCTCCAGGCGACAGACAACTTATTTGGTTTATTTACAATGTAACACCCGATTATTCTCTTCAGTTTGTGTTTGGTGATAACCTTGTCAATTAGTATTTTAGTTTTGAACATGGCACTATTTAAAAAATTAATGTTAATAAGTTTATCTAAATTCTGTTGATCAGTTAACGAATTGCTTGAAGTTTCAGTAATGGAAGGAATGCTAGTGAATTTATCACTAAACCTTACAAGGAACAAGTGCAATTACTTGGTGTAAATACCTGATTCTTTGGTTTGTTAGTTTGATTATTTTAGTTTTGATTCGGTGTTCTCGTTTAGTATTATGACCACTATTAATCGATTACTATAAAATTCATGTTTTAATTATAAGTAAACTGTTATATCATATAATGAAGAGTGTTAACAATGGAAAGGTAATACGGGTTTTTTATCTGATAAATAACTAAATGTAAGCCAAATATTTAAAATGCAATTTTTTTTAATAAAATCTTTGCTTAAACATAAATCATAAATAGTCCTGCTTAAGATAAAATACGGACGTTATCCCATAACAATCTCAAAATAGTAAGAGGTAAGATGCTGGATCGGTGCGGATTCCAAGCGTGATCTTCATTGACTAACCCAATTATATGCTTCTCTAGTTGCCGCAGTCAATTACCGTACATTGAACGGTTACGTTAAAGGAAGGTTTCTTTGTTTATAAGTAGTTTTGGTCAATTTGGTAAATTTTTGAAACATGTGATTTAAAACTTGTTACGTATAATTTTATTCTCGGTTGATATTGTGTAGATTCGGTTGGCTTTTAAGTATAATTACTACTATGAGTGTGAATACAGCTTTGATAATATTATACATTATATATAGCGGGAAATAACAATACAAATAATGTTAATGTATTGCATAGGTAAATTTATAATATAGGTGAACTGAGTTATAACTTTAAACCTATTTTAAATCTTGTTAAACCTTGAAGAGGTTCCATGACATTGTCAGTGGTAAACTATTGTCTGTCTTGTCCTGTATTTACTAATTATAATTGGTTCTTCTGAGCGGAACATCTCACAACGACGACAATATTTTCTACAAGTAGTATTTGCATTACCTTTAAAATATTTGACACATTTGCTCTAAGACTTTAGTCATTAACAGTATTTCTTCCTTTCGTGATATCTTGTCGGATACGTGGAATTTAATTTACACTTTCCAATACTTGGCTTTGTTAGTTTGTTCATGTAGATTCTTTTGCGGCAGTTGGCACCTCGTTTGCGCATGCGCAGTAATGACTTTTCCCCCACGCTTCTTAGTACAGCCAGCTTACCGATCTAAATTGATGTATAAAAACATGTGTTATGATTATTTTGGTCATTGTTTATTTGTTTATGTTTAGTTGACTGTTCGCACCCGTTGGAGGAGAATAAGGGAGGGGGTATTCACCATCTTACTATTTCCCCTACACGCCTAGTACCGTGGATAGATCTGCACTATTCTTTCGACGCGACGGTGCCAAATGCAAATAATTAAATTAAGAAAAAAGTAAATTAACTAACACAAATTTTAATAAAATATTCATGAATAGATTATGCAAGTTTCTTTGTGACTAACCTAACCTATTAAAAATATATATGAAGAGCAATACAGCTTAATTTGAAAGCTAAACAAGTAAAGAGCTTACCCTGCACTTTGAAAGAAACATAGTCTTTATTTCAAAGTATAGCGAAGAGAGAAAAGAAACAAAAAATGGTACAAAGGGAGGCTTTTGTGAAGCTTCCCCTTGAGAATATTTATATTGGAATTATGGAAGAACCCTAAGGCCGTTGCTAGGATCATTTTTGATTCCCTCTCTAAGCGTCGTTAGCAAAATTATGGCGTTCGCTGTCATTATAGTTTGATCAATAACAAATGAACCATTAATGTTTGCTAAAATTTCAGATCTGACGATAAGGACTGAAAGTATAATGACAATTTTATTAAAATTAATAATGCCGTAGAAATTTAGTAGTTTATCACATCCATAAACTAACTATAACATAAAATCTGATTTCTTCATACATTTTGAAGACCCCTAATGAAATTGTTCCAAATACAAAAATTATAAAGTTAATAGTCAAAATAATTAGTAAAATTGTACATAGACGCATTTACTCTGCCAAGGTTAAAGATTGTAGATGGGTTTGCAGGAAGAGTCTTATCTACCGATTTTCATATTTGGGATTGTTCTGGGCTTGAGAAAAAAACAGTTAGTTACACTTGCCATTTTATTTTCGCCTCCTTTTCCTTGTGCGTAAAATAAGTAAGAAACATAAAATACGAATCTTAAAAAACACTGAATAATATTTGTAATCAGGCTTTAAATTAGCATCTTAAGTAATTATACAAACAAAAACCATACAGATCGCAAAATGTTTCTTTTTCAAAACGTAATATATGATTACATAACATGGAGAGATTATTATGAAAATTAGAGAACTATTATTGGACTAGAATACAAGTTTGTTATTTATTTTTATGAAACTATTGCTATTGCTCGATTAAAATTGATTCGAGATTCGCTTTTTTATCAGACTTTGAACCCAAATCTTACAAATATTTTAATTTTCTAACTATCATCTAACGTTTACTCTTTTATAATATTAAGGTTCATACCCTAGAATCAGCTGTTATTTTCAGGAAAACAAATACATATAATACTTTCAAAGCAGTAATAAAACTTCGTGACTAATAATAGACCACAGATCCAGTTTATATTACTTTTTCAGATCTTTACTTCATCTTGGAAAGTTACTTCCAGATTGATAGCAAATCGATTTTGATTATATTTTTAGTTTATTGTACTAATATATTAGAAGTATAGAATATATTTAATACAAGTATGTATTCTTGCAGTATAGTATATTTATGAAAGTTTTGTTGTAATGCTTAGTTCGCATGTTATAATCTTCTAAAGTACGCGATCATTTGGTAAAATGCATAAGTATTCATATTATGTAAAGTGGTGTGTTGCCGTTTACAATAAATAGATAACATTGGTGAAAGATTGCAATAACTTTCCCAAAAAACCAATCAACCAAACCACAAAAAATTGCCAAACGAACCTTCAGCAATATAGGCTGTTATAAAATACAATGACTATCTCAAGACACCAACCATTAACCTTTACACATTTTATTTATATTATTTATTACACTTAAATTAATCTACAGCTTAAACAATGAGTTAACCCTTATTACCTTCTTAAAAATAGTTCTAATAATAAATACTTGCTTCTTTTTCGTTATTTAATATTATCAGTTTGTGCAAAGTGTGAATATTTTAAACAATTAATGGCGTTAAGAGGATTCCAACTTGTCTGCTAAGAAGCTGCGTAACGTTTGAGCTACTTAAGCGTCAGCCTATTGCACCAATCGTCTACGAGTTTCTAAATGAAACGAATGTGTCATATCAAGGAGTGATCGATAAATAATCTCCTTTGATGCATTTATCATTATTATATACTATAAAAACAATATTTATTATACTAAAAAAACAATATTGCACTGCTATACAAACTAGGGAATATTTTAGTACCTTAGTAAATACAATTTTAATATGTACAAATATTAATCAATTTTCCTAATTGTTTATTTTAGTACACGTGAAGTTTAGGTTCACTCTTTATAAGTGACGTTTTACAAAGTTTGCAAGCACCAAAGTGAACACAGTGCACTGTTAGTCGCTCACCAAATAGTTTTGCATTTACATTAAAATTATAAACTAACAAAAAATATCAAAAACCCGACTCATACTTTCTTTCTTTAACCTGATATTATTCGACAAATTATCGCCTATATACTATATAAAGAGTATACGCAGTACCTATATACTCCTATATCAAAATAATTTAGTAAACAGAAAGATTCGCCCAAATCCCGCTGTTGGAGGCATTGCAGAATCGTTAAGGGAAAACTTCCCTCTCCTTCCTTTCAGGGCTAGGTTCAACACATTCAAAATATTATCTGTTGTTCAATGTTTGTGTAACCTATATACCAAACTTAAATTAAATTGGCCAGTAAATAGGATAGATATGTTAATATATTGAATCCTTATAGTAATAATATTTTTCAACTTTTACCACAAATTCCATTTATATTCAAATGATAATTAAAAATACCAATTTATTTAGTTTCCGAGCTCTTTTCACGATGGTGAACTGAGATAATTGCAATTTATGGGTTTGGGGAAAAATTGTAAAAGCAGAATTTTGAAAGATCTATTATTTATGAGCCCAAATTTGTTCTAAATAAATAAATATGGTTATACTGTATAATATTTAACGTCATAACAAACTAATTTAATAAAAATCGGCCTATTGGTGTAGACTCTAGATCTGTACATCCAAACAGTCAAAACTACCCAAGTCACATCCACTAAAACCTCTTTGTTGGGTTCAGGGAGCACTGAAACAAATATTTTTATCAATTCGCAGTTATTTTTTTCGGAAACAACTGTTTTTCAAATACCTACTATGATTGGAAGAGAAAGTAACAAAACAAATACTTTCTCCATACAACATATATTTTGAATTCAAATAAATGTTATTCACATTTTAAACCATACAATATTAGTCTTACTAAGTTCTAGCTTAAAAAACTTTGTTTACAATTAAATATAAATGCAAAACCATTTGCAGGAGAGACTGTGGCGAGAAGCTCTGTTTTATTATCTGCCTGAGGTAGAGCGATCCTTAATATTCAGTTAGAAAATCTAATTAAGGCGATGATAGAGCTAAACGGGCTTAACCCGTCATGCGTATAAGCGAGTGAATTGGCTTGTGGTAGACATTCATTAGTGAAGGTTCAAAGACAAAGAGCGTTTACTTCAACACCCTCCATCTATGGTAGGTTGAAAGACTCTCTATTGATTCTTGTTATTTTGTTATTATCAAATGAAATAAATAGTTTTCACTCCACACAAAATATATGTTAACAAATTTAATGTCACGAAAATGTAATACATGTTGTAATATTAGGTAATAAAACACAAATACCCCCGTTTCAGCAAACCTGCATACTCAGCGAGTTTCAAATGGTACTTCACTAAGTCATGAAGCCATTTACCAACTTAATTCAAAGCATATTAATAAATAAGCGAGATATGTCATTTTATTTATTCCCCATAAGAAAAACATTGGGACTGAGTATGCAGGTTTGCTGCATCAACGACCAAAAATCTTTTGTTATGCAAATACCAATGGATCACCTCCAGATGAAGCAACATACCAAGTTTTATCAATTTATGTTCATAAACAAGCAATATATTCCATGTTTATTCTTTTCTATAAGAATAACATTATAGCTGTTGAGTACGCAGGTTTCCTGCCATGGGGACCACAAAAAATGAGTTTCGTTTGCAAATAGCATTAAATCCCAACCATATAAAGCTACATACCAAGTTTCATTAATATATGTTCATTAATAAGCGAAATATACAATTTTACTTATTCTCCATACAATTAACATTGGAAAACGTACTGTGTTTAGCACTCTCAATATCTCGGTAATCAATTAACGTAGAGCGATGATCAAAATACCAAATTGTTTGTTTTTTAAGGTGAATTTAATGGTGTAAACCTTAATTTGGGTTTAAAAAGAATTATATGTAAAAAAATAAAAAAAAACTCTTTGGGGTACAACGCCCCCCACCAACCCCCCCCCCCTTAAAGTAGTGCGACCTGTCTGGTTCTCGAACTCTTGAAAATAGATGCTGCCTTACACGTTTATACCAAATGTCATCAAGATCCGACCATGTTTAAGAAAGTTATCGTGCCTACGGACACATATATATACATATATATGAATTTGAACGAATGGAGTTTTTTGCATCTGGGGGCCTCAAAACGAAAAGTTATCATGGTTCTGGGCCTCGTTCTTACCATGCCACCTACGGAAATTCTACGCCTCCAACGTAAACGCACCCTAATTCAATACTGCATTTTTCTCATAGAGGACAACAAATATGAAAATTAGCATTAATCTATACTATACAATATATTGTTTTATACTCTCACTACTTTTATTGTAACTGTTTACGCGTTCACATAAATAGTTGTTTAGAAAATGAATTTGTGTTGTGTCACTTTTACTTTAAAGAGATAGACTTTAAGATTTCTGAGGTCT
Source organism: Allygus modestus (assembly GCA_963675035.1). Classification (NCBI taxonomy): domain Eukaryota; kingdom Metazoa; phylum Arthropoda; class Insecta; order Hemiptera; family Cicadellidae; genus Allygus; species Allygus modestus. The sequence goes on from OY776115.1 coordinate 82,731,457, forward strand.
CTCAACTAGCTCAGCCTGCCCTAAAATTTAATTCCTGGTCCCTTTCAAAGACCTAACTCAATTTACATAAATGTATCGCTAGCCATTAGTTATCTACTTGAGCATTAGTTAAAGTGACATGAAAAGTTAATAAACTATGCTTGCCCAAATCTCCATTCGGGGTTTTCTCTTTTACGTAAATGCCAATCGCCATTTTGCAGTATACAACTATTTTACTAAAATTAATTTTACTTCGAACTTAAAATAGTTTGGGAAACCTAGAATTAAGTATTTGTTATTGGAAAACCATAATTAGGGTATGAATTGTTTCCATAACTGTAAAAACAATTGCTTTATGTTGATTATTACAACAACTACGTATATTCAAATGGGTCAAATTACGGCCTTAATAGAGAAACGCAGAAATCAAACTTAAATTTTACTTTCGAGTCTGTAAGGGAGAAAATACAATATTAAGGCAGTAACAAAACGTATCAATAACAATTTAAGATAACAAGACCATTGAAAATCATTTTAATATAAAATTTGTATATTAACATCTTTCGAAAGAAAAGTTATAGATTATATCAAATTTTCCTGAAGTGTGACATATAGTAAACAGTTGCTCATGCAATGCTATCTTTCTTATTGAGTTTAAAATATGAGGTGTTTGTAAAAAGTAATAATCATACAACAATTATAATTACCAGTCGTTATTATTTAACTTTAATTAATATTATAATGACAAAGGGTATAGAATCACTATAGAATCTGTGCCACTTGTGTATTATATACATCACAGCAAAGCAAATTTTAAAGAAATGGCAACAAATAGGTTGAATCATTATCGGCAGCCACAAGCACACCACGGACTCAGCAAATTCATTGCACGTACTTAGTCGTTGTCTTTAACGCTGCACGTTCACTGTTTTCCAATACCGGACATCCCAGGATCCCTCTCTTAGAAGTTGTGATTATTCCTGAACTCAAATTGCTCAATTTTCTACTTTTGTTTCATATTGTCAGATTTTTTAGCTTAGTTTTGTATTATTAGTTCACTGATAAGAAAAAAATAACATTGACAGGTGTAAATTACTAGAGTTATATTGAATATTAAGGTATTGAAAAGAAGGTAATATTTCGTAAAAAAAATTGTATTGCTTAAAAGGCTATTCTAGTCATTTTGGCGGGATGTTTTATTATAATTTTTGTAAGGAGTGAGGAGTCTGGTTAATCCTAATTTAAGATTATGGAAAATATGTAAAAAATTGGTTTACCAATAATAACCTAAACCATCCTCCTAATAATAAGATTTATTTTAATGATATAATAAATCTTTTTTTAATACATTTTATAATTTTAGTTTGTTGGTTACTCCGAGAAATTAGAAAATTTCATTTATGTTTTTTTAATAACGTAACGTTATTCATTAAAAATACTTTAAATTATAATGATAATAAATGGATTGTAACGTTATTAATTAAAATATTTTAAAATATAATGATAATAATGAATTTAAAAGTCACTTAAGAGCTCAATAGGTTGGCTTACATTGAGGTTACCTAGAGTTCTCGTTTTGCAATTTACCTAGAGTTTCGTATTTATTATTTAGGTTTAACGAGGCACTGGCCAATCCCTCGCAACTTGATTGAAATTATTCCGAGGGAAACTTAATTGAGTTTTCTAATGTGTCATTTAACTTGGCTTAAATGTGTCACCGTGTGTCGCTCGGAAATACCTTGCCTGTAAACATTAATTCAATTTCCTAACTCAGTGAGAATTTAAAATATATTAACAGGTCAAATTATATATTGCCTGTCATTTTGACTTTCATTATTAGGAAATGAGCAGGCTTACCTTCATTTTAGCTCTGTGATACCTAAATCTTTCTATATCCTACGAATATCAAAAGTCAAACTATCTTCGTTCATTGATTGTCTCATTTCAAACAAACTAGACATTGCTGGAATATATTTAAATGTTCTTTAACTACAAACAAATGCCTACTCTCATTTCTTAATCCTTTAGAGCCCTACTCCGTCAAATTCTGTTTCAAATTTGTCTTACAATTCCATTAAAAACTTCGGACTTTGCTATTTTTGTGAATATCATGCTTTCTTGGTAAGATGTCAACTCAGAGTCCAAGAGGTTCACCTCAGGTTACAGCTTACTCATCTGTTGTAACATTACAAACAGGTAAAAATACGGGAAGCAGCCTTGAATATGCAACGAAGCAAAGGTCTAAATCAAAATTTGGTAAGGAGACCACATGACGAAGAGACATAAACGAATTTAATAAAGATAGAGAGACAATAAAAATAAAAATATTGTCGGTATATGGGTATGAGACATATTGTATGGGTTATAAGCCTAAAACAGCTTAAAAATCTGGATGGTGTGTATTCAGATTTTATCAATTCATTTTTTTGCTTCCATTTGGATGTTTTTACTCGTTTCCTTAGGTAGATAGTATGAGACTAATTGACCAACTTATTTGACAACGTTAATTCATCTATAGAATATTTAATTAAGTCTTTAGATCTCAATTAGTTGTTTAGTTTTTAAAACACAGGGCATAAACAATGTATCTTAATAATCACTTTCGTTCTGTTTTACCAATGGTTCTGATGGAGATATTTTGTACATCAATAACAGTTTTAGGGAGTAGGAAAGAACAGCAATCAGTGTTGCCATTTAAATCTCCGTTAATTTTCTACTGTTAGCCAAATCTTAATTTGTCATGTAATAATATCGTAATAAAAAAGTGTTATCATGTCTTTGTGTAGTAAATTTGCGAAAACCTCGGCCTTAACCCAAGATAATACAATAAAACAAACTGGCTCCGTTTTCCCTTTTTATTTAAGGTGTAAAATAACCGTAGTTGGTCTACATCACCAATTATTTAAAATTTTAATTTTAAAACTATAGAATGTAACTTTAAAAAAGTGGGATTCAGTACATTTATTTACGCTTGTAAATCACGGTGCGTTAATTTATGTTTATAAAAAGGTTTAGCTAAATTGTAATAGTGCATTTCTAAAGGGAAATATCAATAAAAACTACACACCGTAGCAATTTAACCATCAATAACTATCAAGTTGTATTAAGTTTCTAAATATTTAATGTTTCAATCAAAGAAAACTATTATCGAGAATCAATATAGAGGTGTTTCTTATCAGCTAGTTAGGTTTCTGCAAATCTATAAGCCAATCAACATTAGCAGGAGAATTACGAAATTTTTTAAAATAAATATGCCAGTTGCTGATAACACATTCAATGAGACAACTAATAAATACATTATGTTGTAAGTGCCTTTATCCCTTTAGAGATAAACTATAAAATAAACAGGATAACATTATAAGATTTTTACGACTATTTAGAGTGATCAGTAGCTCTGCAGGCTTGCGTTGAATTCAAACATCTTAATGTTTAACCTAAAATATTAACAGTAATAAGAGCGGGCAACGTTTGTTTAGGTAAGCAACTGGATCTCCAACAATAATCTTAGCTCGGTTCTGAGTTAGAAACTAAGCCGCAAGGTCCAGTTCCGAAGTCGTTACAAACTGATAAACCAACTGAACTGAGATTTACTATAGCACAGCTGATTGCTCAGAATATCTTGTGGCCTTTAACTATTGGCAATATAAATGTTGGTAAATAATATCTGCATATTAATTGAAAAGTATTGGTAAATAACATGTGTATATTGTCACAAAACTATTAGATTAACAAAATCTGTAATGAAGACTGTATCATAGTTTTTATATAACGTTGTTATAGTTACTGGGCTATTAACATTGAGGGAAGAAGCTTTCATTGTATTAATTATGCAACTAAACATTACAAACAGAGATTTTTTTTACAGTTAACCGACATGAAAGATGTTACTTTTACACAAAATGTATACTTTAATTAATACGACCCTTTGGCTTTTGTAGAGCAGAATAAATGCAGTGTCCAAATAACAACTGTAATCTTTAGTGGACATTAAAAAACATACATATATTAGATGAAGCTGAAAATATAGTGCGCAGAATAAAACTGGATACAAATATCAAACTAACACTCTGTTAACTTTGTTAAACCATCCTGCATTTAAAGTTTACGTCAGGACTTCTGTCTACTTAGGCTGAATAGTACACAAATTTAGTTTGACTTTAAGAATTCAACAAAATCAAAACTAAAGATGTATTTTCTGCCTCTAGGTGGCACAAAATCTAAAGTTGTAGAAGGAATAACTAAAGCGCAAAAAATGTGTTTTTGGGTCCAGAAATCAAGTTAAATTGCAAAAATATAGGAGTTTCATTAGCTGGGAAGAAGGTTGAGAATTGGTTTTTAACATCCAAGATCTATGCCGATCTCAAGCTCTGGAAAAGGGAACTTGAAAATGTCCTAAACTGAACAATATTGATAACTGAGATACAATTTCCATATTGGTTTTAACAGCAATAAATTATGTTCCTGATCTCTACAACCATAATAGTAATTGAGGGTTTCCTTTACAAAAAGGCTATTACTAAAAATGGGCTATAAATAGGGTTTACTTTAATTTCTACAGTATAAACATGAGATCGTTTGTAAAGTAAGTAGTTTTAAAATAAATAAATTTACTATTTCCACCTATATTTTTTTGTTTCTAAGAAGCTTTGATCAGAGAAAGATCACATGTTGATCCTTTGCCATTCGATTGTTACTTTGCCAGCTCACTGTTTTTTTTAGCGAATCTCCCCTATAGGGAAAAAGGTATTACCGTAGGTGGCATGGGAAGACTTAAGCCCGAGGCCATGAAAACTTTTCATTTTGAGGCCCCCAGTTGCCAAAAAACTATTCGTTCGAATTCATATGTATGTATGTATGTGTATATATATATATGTGTGTGTGTGTGTGTGTGTGTGTGTGTGTGTGTGTGTGTGTGTGTGTGTGTGTGTGTGTGTGTATTTTCCGTTACCTCGATAACCTTTGAAGCAAACGCCCGATTTTGATTAAATTTGGCACAAATGTGTAGAGTAAGATTTATGACTTTAGGTTTGAAAACCAGATTGATCGGACTATGGGAAGGGGGTTTATGGGGGTTTTAATTTTTCCAAAAGTATGTTTCTTTTTAATTTTTCACCCTAAAATTTTAAAAATACCCAATTTTGGTTATAGCCATTTCATAGAGCTTAAATGAATGAATAATTTAGTATTTTAAATTATTAACCTAGGTTAAGTAGTTGTGGAGGAAAGTCAAAAAACGTGTCCATAAAATTTTCCTTGTTAATCTTAAGGGGAAAAAGATTTTGGATTTTCCTCACATAATTTTACTAAAAACTTCACATTTATTTTTACCAATAAGTTTAGCTCTACAAAACAATCATCTTCGTGTTTTAATTGTTGTTCTACGTCCAACCGTTGCAGAGATATTCAAAGTGCTAAACACATCAGTACGTTGTCCAATGTTACCCTTATGGAGAATAAATAAAATTGTATATATGGATTATTTATGATTATATATTGATGAAACTTGGTATATGACTTTAACTAATTATGGTATATTGATATTTCCACAAAAAATAAGTTTTTTTTTTGGTAGCAGTAAACCAGCATACTCGGCCCCCATGTTACTCATTTGGAGGATAAGTAAAGTTTTATATCGTCCTTAGTTATGAACCTAAATTAATAAAACTCGGTCATTAGCTTCACCTGGTCGAGTTATATTAATAATACAAAAAAAACACATTTCTTATCTTCCTCGTTGCAGCAAACCTGTGTACTCAGCCCTAATGTTGTTCTTATGGAGAATAAATAAAATGCTATATATCAGTTATTTATGAATGTATTTCTGCGAAACTTGGTACGTGGCTCTATATAGTAGCGAGGCACATATATATGTATTGAAAATTCGCTGAGTACGCAGGTTTGCTGCGACGGGGGTATTTTTTATTTACTGTTGATATTATTAAGCTTTAACACGTTATATGTTAACATTTGTTTGTATTAAAAGGTTTTTTATAAATATTTAGTTTTCCTTTGCTTAGGGATTTTTCAAATAGATTTATGAGGTACAAAACCCCTATTTTTAATGTTTAATGAAAATTATTCTACTGGAATCCGAGGTTTATTTTGAAAGCAAACTATTATTATGTTATGCAATATAGTAAACATAGTATATCTTCTTCCACTTATATAAAGCTAGCCGGGTTCACTCATTCACTGACTATTAGGCACTTCCCGTAATCCAACCCCCCTCGACCCCCATACTTGAATTACAGCTCTTGGCCTCAAAAGGGGGTTTTGGGGCAAAGCCCCCAACGGTGACAAGCCTAGTACAGTATAAAGCTACACATATTACATTGGAGTTATTGATACATACTTTACCTATACTCGTTAAATGATAACGATCAGATTTGAAAGATATTTCGTTTTGTTGTAATTAACCACTGTAGAGTGGAAACAGTTTTTAAGAAGTAAATATCACCAAAAGTGTAATCCTTCCTGCAGGAAAAGCTCTTTTTGTTCAACGTATTTTAAAGCAATCTTACATGTTACTTTCTAAATTATTAACGTGTACTTTTATATATTTATCGGATATGCCCTATATATAAACATATGATTTGTTTTTTTCTTGTGACAACAAAAGTTAGGTATTATTATAAAAATGCAGTTAGGTGATTGAATTGTATACAATTCAAGTGTATGCCAAGTGTATGCCAAGTGTATGCCATTGCACACTCTACTTGTTATCTGCGAGCAGTTCTGTGACAGCCAATTTGGATTTAGGCATTGTTGCAGCTTACGTGGTCTTAGCTTGTGTTTGAATGCTTTGATAATAAATTTATTCAGAGATTACATAGTTTTTCCTATCACTAGCTACGATCGTATTTTCATCATGACTTAGGTGAAGTTTGCTTTACGTAATTCAGGATATATTCTTGAAAATTACTAAGAGTAAATTTTAGTTATACATGATCCTGTTTTGTATAAATCATCTCTTTATAGCAGTTATTTTCCATTATTTCACTAAGCCATCTTGTAAAACTGCATGTTTCCATCTATAAAAATGGTATTATCCGTTGAAATAAATAGATTCTGAAAATTGTTAACACAAGGTTACTTAGTATTATCACTACTTAGTGTTATCCATCCTATTTTTCTCTAATCAGTGATAGGAAATGCCCAATAATTGTCTTACATAATAAATAAGGTGTTCCCTTTCTCAATTGTATATATTATGTTTCACTTTGTTAATGAAGAGAGGTTTTTGACTATATGCTTCACATCGTAACAAATATATTAAATACATTTTGAGTGTTTCGGAATCATTTTTCCAAATGGGCAATAGCCAAGACGTTACTACAGACAGGGCCCAGGTGTCCCAAGTTAGGTCGGATTATAGTTGACAATTTAATGTTCTTGGTTTATGGGTCTCTTACTGATCACATATGCAGTTTAAGGTGAATATTGTAAAACTCGTTTCAAACTTGTTGCAAGGTTAATGTATTCCAACACTAAAACATTCACAGAATATTATAGAAATAAATCATTCTATACACTACTTTTCTGTGTAGTTTTGTGTATTGAATAAAAAAAGTATTACTCCCTTGCAAACATTTGCTTTACAAATTTATTTAATTGTTTAAATATTGTTGATCAAATGATATTTTTAACTCATTTGCTATTCTTATAATTTGTCTCCTTTTTATTGTTTTAGCCTCTTTTAAATAGAGGTTTGGTTATAAACGTCCTTTTTATAATAACTGCAACATAATGATTTGTGTAAAATTTTGGAATATGAACAAAAATTATAAAACTCTGAAAGTATTATGTAATCCCTTTTTTGTTAAAAATAATAGGTTGATCACTTAAATAAAAATTACAACATTTGTTAGCAGATTTTAGGTTTTTACTCAGTTTAATGACTTCTGTGCTATTGATAACCCCTGTTGCAGGTAATGAATGACAAATAACTGTCGACAATTCACATCTCTCCGATAAAGCTACGCAATATAATTTATACAGACCCATCTACAAGTTTATTCGTTATTCATCTCATTGACGGGTGACAGAAAAACACAAACATGATCTTATTTTAGATTTCTATCTCAACACGAGAAAGTTGTACTATGCAAACAATTTATAACATCTATTATTTGGCCTCCCATCAACATTATTGGTAGACCAAATCTTAGGAACATTTGTTAGATTTGTAAATTATCAACACATTTCATAAAAACGTATAATGACTACAATTGGACCGCAGCGCAGGTCTCCAAGGGCAAGGATCGGAACCCAGTTAACGTGCAGGGCCAACACGTGCGGGGAATGTGCCTACAGCCTGGGATCTCAAGTGGGCTGTGGAAACAGAACTTTTGAAAGGTAATCATTGTTGTAAAGATATCCCCAGATGTGCAGGTAACATATGGGACAGTAAAAATGTATAATTACGGAGGCTATTCCGTAAGCCTATTCCAGGCGAAGCCTGTTACCTGCAGGCTGCACCCTACAAATGATTAATAAAAACCATGTTAGTTGTGTGTGATACGTTCTGTGACTAGCCTGTGGAATATATCAGTATCAGCTGTTTGTATTTTCATTAGCTCAAACAAAAATGAATGTCCGTAAGGAACACATAGGAATTTATTCGGGGTCTCTGGTGGAGCCCTAAGGTCAGATCAGGATGAAAACCTTTTAGTTTTCCAATGTTATGCCTAAAGAGACAGAGTTAAAAATTTCAACTCTCTTGGTAAATTGAAAGTAGGAGAGTGATGAGTGAGTGACTAAGTGATTTAGTCAGTGAGTGAAGGGCTTTGTCTTTTATAGATATAGATCAGGTAACAACTAAATAGGTCCATTTGCTTTTCTATTTTAATCTTATGTCAGTCAAATATGTCAATTTAACCGAGTAAGTTTTTTACACAATTTTAGTGTGGATTTTATCATTATTTATTAGATTTATTTATATAGCTTGGACGTTTTTAACGATTTGCATTACACACACAAGTAAAGTTAATTCATAAACCAATTTCTATTAAATACAAATTATACTTAGTTGAGAAAAATAAAGATGAAGTGAAATAAATTATGTTATTATTTAGGCTATTGTTTATATTATCTGTTAACTTACAACTTGCAGATACTGTACCGGTAGTTTATTGATTTGTTTTTAAGATCATTATTATTTCTATTTGATGACATTTAGTCATATCATCAACTTTCAGTTTTTTGTAATTGGCTGATACAAAAGGAGTAGTAGATTAGGTCCACAACAATTGAGAGTTTTGACCCGTTATTCTCTGAGGCGGATATTAATATTACATCAATTGTACATTTTTGTAGCAAAATGGCCCAGCCTGTAATATAAATAAACGCACGAAAAGTTGCCGTTAGTGAAGGCAAGCAACACAATAGGCTAGTTACTTCTGTAACGTTAATGAGTCTTAATACATATTTTTCATATAATATTTCATATTATCAATTTTTCAAAATCTCTTTATAAATATATTCATTAGTATTTCAATATTAGATTATTACGTTTGGCAGCTGCTAGGTGGAAGTAAGGAGTTCTGTGTTGCCACCGCACGCTCTGCCTGGTAATTGTAATGACGGTTAACACCATATATCAAACTGCTTAGTGTGCTCCTGCAGCTTCCATAATGGTGCATGGTAGATGGAATCTAGCAAATATACAGATGAAACATACATATGAAATCTAAATATCAACATTTGAATCCCATTGGGTATTAATATTTATTTTTTATTTAATTATTCTATGGTGCATAACATTAAAAAAGTCTTAACGTGATTTTAATTTTTCACTTAAACTTACAACAATGCTCAGTTTGAAGTATGTCTGTTTACGAAGAATTGTCATTGGATTTAAATCATCTGTTTACTTGCAGTACAAAATAGTCTCAACACGTTCGCTGTGGGAAAAAGATGGCAAAACGTTCGCCAGGTGCGGCCAGCCAACCCGATGAGCGCGGGAAAAAATTGAAATCGACAAACGATACTACTGGTTGCCGAGCCCGACACATCATCCTGCTTGTGACTATAGCGTCAAACATTCCTTTAACGCAGCCAATAGGGATGTTTGGGGATGAGTATATAAAGCCAATAGGGATATATCGAGGCATTTTAGCGAATCTTTTGAGCGTGCTCGAATACCTGTTCTTCAGAACAGGAACCTAGAGGCCTTCAAGCTGACCCAAGATGGAAGGAGGCTGCTTGTCTGGCACTTGAGAACACTGTCCGTCTGTGGCAGCAGCGGTGAGACCATGCAAACAAAGGTCGTTGGACATATGAGCAACTCCAGAATCTCGGACTACCATGGTCCAGCGTCACCATGGGGACGTGAGGTTTTTCTTGCATCTGCTTTCTACGGGCCACAGCTACTCCGGGTAATGTTTTCCTTGAATGTCCGATATTGGAAAACAATGAACGTGTGGCGTTTAAGACAGCAACTAAGTGTGTGCAATAATATAATTTGCTGGATTTGTCTGCTAACAAAAGGTCTAAAATAAAATTTGATACCATTCAGAAATTATGTATGTAATACTATAAAATCGAATGTTATAAATCTGTTGAAACCCTTGCAGGGCGATGATAAGCTGACAACAAGAAACATGATACATATTTTTTTCTATTAGAAGTTAAATAACATAAAAAAACATGGAAAATGTTCAGTTAAAAGGAATCGAGGGTAGTTTGGCTTTCAATGCCCCCTTGAGCAGGTAATTCTAAGTACTTTTTGAACCTCTATTAACCTTTGATCAATGAAAATTCCTTTTCCTTTAAAGTAACAGTGACAGTTCTTAAACATGATTTTACATCAATGACATTTCGCAAAAAATCTTTATAAATTTAATGTTGAACGTTAAAAGGTTTATATTAACTTTCTGTTTTTATTTATGACAGTAACAGCTTGTAATACCTTGTGTTATTTTTTATAGATTGGATTGGAAGCAAAATACGATTTAATACATAAAACGTAAAATGTTTTCAATTTGTTTCGTACAAATTGACTTGTTTTATATATCAATTTACGAGCATTTAAATTAATTAGTAATGAATAGTAATCTGCCAAAATTCACATTTTAAAACATTCCTTGTCTTAATACATAATAGTATTGTATAAGTATTTCTTATCGCGTGACATTTAAAATTGTAGTTTCTTGACAATGTACTTATTAAGATAGGTATTATTATAGTTAAATGCCACTTTATAAATTATGGTATTTTAAATATAGCAAACTCCTTATCACTTAAATAAATTATTGAATAAATTTTTAACCTATAAGTTAAATATTTTGTTTCGAAATTTATGTAAATTATATATTTTTAATTTGGTTTATATGAAGTTACTGTAGTACGCACATAATAGTACAAATAATCGGAGTGTGTTTATAGCCTTATATATTTAAATCAAAATAAACAAATAAAATACATTCAACTTCAGTTCCAAATTATACAAATTATCAACTGTTTTTTTCATAACGTCATCAATTATACAGGGTGTCTGGAAAGTTCGTCACCAAACTGCACAATATCGTTATTTGGGTTAAAATAAGCAAAAAGGTTACTCTGCACATTGGTCCTATCTCGCTTCGTTTTCCGTCTTTTTGTATGTTTGTGACTTTACTTAATACGATTATCTTAGGAATATCTAAAGGTATCAAATTCAAACTGTTTGCATGTATTACATCTAATAAGACCAATTTTGGTATGGAATATCAAGTTAATAATTTGTACTATTTCAAAATGGCGGCCATTGTTTGTTTCAAAGCTAAATATCTGAAAAACAGTAATTTTTAGGACAAATCTGTTGGTATGAAAAAGTTATGCCATTTTGTCTGAAAAATAATAATGATATGAAGATTTAAACTATAGGATTTTAAATAATTGAGAATTTGTGATTTTTACTAGTTATCAAATGCTTTTTTGCCATTTTTGGACTTAAACATCATGTTTAACTTATAAAAATCACAATTTCTCAGTTATTTCAAATCCTATAGTTAAAATCTTTATAATATTATTTTTTCAGACAAAATGTCACAACTTTTTTGATACCTGCAGATTTTTCCTAAATATTTCGGAATGTGAGCGTATATAATTGAGATTCTGCATATTGATTAGCTACGAATAAATTAAAAACTGCAAATTCTATGGAACCGAGTTGTAATTAGTTAAACATTGCGGATATAACTGTTCAGGATGTAAATAAAATTTATCATGAAGATGTTTCATTAAATACGTAACAGATACAAATTAAAAATAAATGTGCTTTAATACATAGGGTAATATTTTGAATACAAGTGCAATTCAGATAAGTTCAGTGATGGAGAAGATTATATGGATGTTGTTGTAGGTTGAGACAATTATCAGTAGGGCACATGGGGTGGTAATGAAATCCCCTTAATGAGGGATATAATTAGATTAATTGCCCACTGAGGTATTGCCCACTATTCACCTTCGTAATATATTCTAAGACTGATGTTGCTAGAATAATTTGTTAGGCAAAAAAAACGTTTTTATAGGAGACCAACTTTTACTTGTACAAACAAAAATAAATCTACTTATTTAGATATCGAAGGAAAATTTTACGGAGATAAATAATAAATCTTAACTTGTCCAAAACAGAGTTATAAAGCGGGTAACATGTTAGCACAAAATATAATACGTAACAATTACAAAATATGAGTATCCAGGGAAGATATCAGTATCATTATCAGTATGGGTGTTTATAGTTCTACTGAATTTTACTACATCTTATTACAAATATATCTTTGTTACCAAACCCGAAAATGTATGTTTTTAGTTTTTTCCGCTAAATGGCAAAACATAGAAACGGAAAATTCATTACAAAATGTCCTCTAAACATGTACGTGCCAGTACCTCATGTGGCTTCTGTATTGATTAAATTATTTATAGCACAGATAAAAGACCTACTCCAGAATAGGGATTGGAATTTTCGTTCACCTGGCGGAGTCCCCAATCCGCCACTCCGGAGTTACCGATCTATCGGAACTAGTTCCTTGGAGTAGTTCCAACTCCGAGCGATAAACGAACTGAGTTGCATTGGGACCGGCGCCGGCGGCGGCAATGTGAACTTAATAGTCCCGCCGTCCACACACATTTCCGTTCCTTCGTTCCTGGTGTCATTGGTTTCCCTCGCTTTTCATGTTATAAGCGGCCAAATGTTGAAATTTCCATCCGCAGTTTATTTACGTTTCTTGCAATTACAGCCTACAGCGAAGTAATGGGGTTAGTTTTATTGTAGTGTTACTTTTTTAAAGTCAAACAACTTTCCATTTATTTCATATTTTTTAGTGTATACTTTAAAAAAATTGTAATACAAATTTTAGAATGATGTATTATTTAATTATTTATTTTCATCTTGTTTTCCGATACCTCCAATAGTAAAATTGTGTATATAATTTTACCTCAGTAACTACTAACTCATTAAAACGTAACACGGCAACTTTATGTAGGTGTATCAAGACCTCCAAACTAAGCTGAGTTATTTAGTTCCTACAGATACTAGGAGGAAGTGGGAACTAGCCATTCCGAGTCGGAGTCGGAGTTGAGAGAGTTGAGTGAGAGTATCGTGGTATGGCAGTATGGCCACAAAATCTTCCAATCTTTGCCTCAGGCCTCGTTCCACACTCATTTGGTCACATTTTAATTTGTACTTCTGTCAAAGCGACTTGTCTAAAACAGTTAATAAATATCACACGGTGATTAAATGTTCATTAACTAACTAAAGCGTTTATTTGATATAAACTACTTCTTTGCCATGTTAGTTCCTTTGGAACTAACTCCAAACCCAAACACTTGTTAGTTTCGGAACCCGGAGTGGTTCTTTCGGAGTCGTTCACTCCGGAGCTACACACCTCTACTCCAGATGTCTGACTGAGGCCACAAGGACGCTGCGGCAGAAGGACGTGCGGGGAGGGAGAAAATAGTTACATTTTACTCATAAGGTTTCGTGAGCATCAGTGCTCAGTCAGTGGCCGTAGCAGAAGAAGTTCACGTTGTGTGACGTGTTGTCTAAATACGTCATGCCCCCTTCTCCCCTCATCAGTGTTGGAGAATCTCGGTACAAACATCTGGCTTGCTGATAACACAAGACGATAACTGGATAGAAGTATTGTTCTCGCTAATCTCCGCTATTCTCTCTACATGACACTTCCTCATGTCCTAGGTTTCGAATATTAATATACTGCGATTGGATTTAAATTAGTACTAGTGATATTTAATTTAAAATATTTGAACAAACTTGTCATTGGGGAACGGTAAAAGATAGAAACGTCAAAGCTATGGTGTAATTAGATCCCCATACAAGGAACGCAGTTGTCAAATTTAAATTCAAACGGTTTAAACTGTATGATGATAATACGGCATCTATCAACAGAAGCTCTAAATGAAATTAGTATTACTTATGTCTAGTTTTACAATATTTTAAAACTAAAGAATTAACTGTACACATTTAAATTTTAAGGAAACTTTAAATTTACAGTTATGTCTTAAGTCTCAGTTACTTAAAAAATACCAACTCTCAAAACTTATTAAAAACTAAAATCTCTGGGACTTTTTTGAGCAAAGTTGTATTAAAACCATTTACAACAGAAAAACACTATCACTGATGTTATGCTAAAAACAATATAACTAACAGAAATTACTAAATATGATAACATTTACATTATTTCCAAAGAAATATTCAAATATGTTAGTCAAATTTTTGTTTAGTAGAGAATCACTTTATAAAAATCACTCTAAACAAATAGCTTTATATAGTGCATTCCACAAAACTATAAAGCTGCATTGTAATAAAGGCAGTACTGTCCAAACCTTCTTAAGATAGAAACTAAAAACATGGATCAATTAATTTTACTTTACAGTTCATTTCATGGGTTTTCATATTGTGAAATTATTATTATTGCATAAACTTTACAAGAATAAAGATTAAATCATAATTGTGGTTTTGACATTATTTCAGCAGGTCTTTTATCTATGCTATAGGCTACGGACACCTAAACGGGAAACGGAGCGAGAAAGGTCCTATATTTAACTTTTTTTTATGATCCCGGTAAACGTTTTTGAAGTTGTATAGAGTTTGGAAACACAAAGTATGTAACATGTAAACGAATCAATTTTTTGTTTAGGCCTTACAATGCAAACTAAAACCTCACTCCCTGTAGAATAAATGTTCTAAAAGCAAAAAAGATCACGAGTTGATAAAAAGACGTGTCAAAATCCCTTCATTATTTTACAAGGTTTTAACGGGAAATCCCTCACATGTTTTAAATTCTGTTAACATCGCAGCGAGTAAAACATTCTTCGCACGTTCTTGGCCACTGTCCTTAGCGCTACGCGTTCATTGTTTTCCAATATTGGGCGTCCGTTGTTTGCATTGCGGGAAACTTCACAGATTGTAAAATGAGGATAAGAAACGCAATTCAACAATTAATAACACATAAATAATAATAAAATATTTTCATATTTTTGTTTACTTTTCAAAATCCCCACATTAAATATAAAGTAATTTAGGATGCTGGTTCCAAATATAATCTCTTAGAAACTAAAAAGATTGTAACATTAAAAAATAATCAAAATTGTTAGAGCAAACTCTTTACATTAGAGCAAAATCATGTACCCACTGTAAGAGGAATAACATCCGGCCCGGACGTAGGCGACAACCTCATGTGTTCCGGAGGATGTAAACGTGTTTTGGAATTGTTATACTTCGTGACGGAGAGCTATTTTGATACTAAGACAAGAATGTGTGTGTCCCTTTTTATATTAGTTACTTGGGACAAGTTTCATTACGTACACGATAACCATGAACCTGCGATTATTCAAATACATAAATGACTGTTGCATTAATTTTCACACATTTAAATATATTTTAAGGTGATTTGTAACGTTTCGCAGCTAGACAATTTTTATAAAATAATGTTTTGTTACAAAAAATAATGAAATATGTTAAAATATAAATGTGTACGACAAGCACTTTGTAATAGAAGAAGAATTATCTCTTGCCACTGAAAACAAGATAATTAACAAAAATGCTTTTGAAATATTTTAAGAGCCTTAATTCTAATATGAGCCAATGCAACAGTGAGGTATATTTCATTAGGACACCTCCAGGCAAAACAAAAGAATATCTTACCCTGCATATTACCAGCATACAAAATCTTATCGCTTATAGGAGATAAAAGGTTTTATCATTAAAAGTACGATACTAAAATGGTGTTTGGTTTTTAGAAAGACAATCCTCTTTACTGAAGTTAAATTTACAGCTCTTAAAACATTTGTCTTCATTTTCAATGTGCCTTGATTTTACAGCCTGTGGCATTGAGTACGTTAATTTGTCTGAATAAAGGCAGTAGACGTTAAATCAGTTTTCGTTAAATACTTTCCCAACCTCCTAAGTGAGTTCTTATCAAAACCGCAGTAAATAATACGTAGGAGACTTAAGTTGGACGTTTAAGCTAATCAATCAAATTCTTGATCCGTAGTTCTTCATCCTTACGAAATAAAAAATGTATAGCATATATTACCTGCACGTTAGCCAACTGTAACTTGTTAGCTATCTATCCACTTTGAATGGTTATACATAACTATAACAATTAGACCAGAGATAATGAAGATTTATCCCCCTGGCTCCCACTAGTCATCGATAATTGCCTCAGCAGGTAACAAGCCACTAGCAATCTCTGATTGTGTCTCGGTTGCAACTGGCATGATCGGCTATAAACCCACTGTTTAATATGATAACCTGTTGAATAATAGCAGTAAAGTAAATTTAACTTTTTCGTCGTTAGTTTTTCCGTAATATTAGCAAATAATATTTGCCAATTTTATTTGTAATACACAGATGTTATCACATTAAAGCAAAATTTTATATTAACGTTAATTTTTTACGTCATTAAGTAACATATACAAATTAATGAAAATCAATACGTAAATAAATAAATACTTCAAACAGACCTATACCCAATTTTTTTGTCCTTAGTAGAATGCAGTTTCAGAATGATATAAAGGACCTTATTTTATATAATCTATAAAAATCCCTGATATCTCTATTTCCTGTGCATATAGTGTTTTAGCTCGAAACGCATGTTTGCCACTGCTTATATCGAACATTTGACTATTGTTATGAAGTAATGCCTTCCCACAGAGAATGAAATAGTCTGTCTTCTTTATGGCTATACTTTGGTGCTTTTGATTCGAATTATAAACTATAATATGTTTTGGACCATCTTTTATCGAATTTCCCCTCTAGGGAAGAAGCTATTACCGTAGTCAGCATGGTAAGACCTAGGCCCGGGACCATGATAACTTTTGGTTTTGAGGTCCCCAGGTTCCAAAAACACCATCCGTTCAAAACTGTAATTATAAATAAAAATACATACACACACACACACACACACACACACACACACATATATATATATATTATATTAAAAACAAAACTTCCAGAGTACCCTTTTTTAAACTTTTTTATTTCACAACGCGTTTCCACTATAATGCCATTTTCAAAATGTATAAAAAGTAAAACCTTAAAATAAAATGGTAAAATTTAAAAATAATAAACATATGTTAAAATATAGATAAAGTAACAAATAAATAAAAGATAGATAAATAGGGCTATTAAAGTAGATAGTGTTCATCAAGCTATTATTAGTGAATTTACTTTGGAAATTGAACTATTAGCATGACCCGCACGGTGAAACTTAAGCCCGGGACCACCATAGAAGTTCCTAACGTGACTCCCTGAACACGTTTTGGGGGGATCGTTCAAAATTGTATATATATATATATGTGTGTTGCACTCTAGCGGTCACATTTTTTGTCCGATTTACTTCAAATTTGGTAGGGACGTTCCTTTCTGTAATCAGTTGGACAAGTTCGTTGGGCAAAACAATCGGAAAACTTTAAACCCCTTTTTTTGGGGGATTAACTTTCAAATTTCGAGTTTTTGGGACCAAAAAGAGTCAGAAAAGCCCCAGATGTAAATCCAAAGCATGGAAAAAGATTGGAATTAGAGAGGCAAAAGTGTTAAACCCTCTCTCGTCATTCTAGCATAAATATTTACCGAGTTATTAAAGGAAATGTGTATCGACCAAACACAGTACGTTGTCTTAAGGGGGTTTTACACTAGAAAAGCCTGTTATTCCTTTGTTAGAGTACTTTTACCATCCCCAGCAACCTCATGTCTACTTTCAAGCCTGTCTGGACCTTCTCCTAACCTTATAATGCGCAAAATTGTATTCCCAGCTTTGCAAGTAAATGAAACCAGGAGTATCAGAACAGCCAAAAAATCAGTGTTTTCAGACTTCAATACAAATTGGACAAATGTATGTTTTTACATTGATTTTGAGTTTTAAAAGTTTTTATGTGGAAATTCACTTCCCTCACGTCAGGTGCTGCGTGCAAACTCGTTTGTTTCTTAATTCTTCAATTTTTTCAAAATGGGCTCTCCTCTTAAAGGCCTGCTAGCTAACTTATTTATGCAAGAACTAGAAAAATCTAAAATCATAAATGAATATGATATATGTGTGTGTGTGTGTGTGTGTGTGTGTGTGTGTGTGTGTGTGTGTGTGTGTGTGTGTATATGTGTGTGTGTCCGTGAGTGTGATACCTCTTGTAAAAATGGTCTTTTTTGATGAAATTTGGTACAAACATGTAAAGCAACATTTATGACTTAAGTTCAAAAACCAGCCAAATCGCTCCATCCTAAGCAAACACACGAAACCCCCCCCCTTTTTGTTGGGGGGGGGGCTTTTTTCGGGGGGATTTTATACCCAAAAAATGTATTTTTTTTGAGTTGTTACATATAATATTTTTTTATTTCAAATTTTACATCTCACCATTGAATTCAGCTTAAATAAACAAACAATTTGGTGTTGTTATCATTGCTCTACGTCAACTGGTTACAGAGATATCAAAAGTGCTAAACACAGTACGTTGCCCAATGTTATTCTAATAGAGAATAAGAAATACCCCCGTCACAGCAAACCTGAGTACTCAGCGAATTTAAAATGCATATATATGGGTATCACTACTACCTAGAGCCACTAACCAAGTTTCACAAAAATGCATTCATTAATAAGTGATATATAGCATTTTATTCATTCTCCATTAGAATAACATTATAATTGAGTACGCAGGTTTGCTGTAACAATTAAAACGGGGGATGATGAGAAATGTGTTTTTTTTAATTATCAATATAACTCAACCAGGTGAAGTTACATACTAAGTTTTATTAATTTGGGTTCATAACTAAGACAGTTATCAAATTTTACTTTTTATCCATATGAATAACATGGGACCCGAGGATGCAGGTTTGCTGCTAATGGGAAAAATCAACAAAACCTTTTTTGTGCTAATATCAATATACCACAACTAGTTGAAGCCACATACCAAGTTTCATCAATAGACATACATAAATATTCTATATATAACATTTTATTTATTCTCCATAAGGATAACATTGGACAACGTACTGTGTTTAGCACTTTGAATATCACTGCAGCGGTTGGAAGTAAAACAACGATTAAAACGCCAAAATAATTGTTTTGTAGAGCTGAACTGATTGGTAGAAAGAAATGTGGAGTTATTATTGAAATTATCTGAGGAAAATCTAAAAACCGTATTCCCGTAAGATTAACATGGGAAATTTTTGTGGACTCATTTTTTGACTTTTCTCCACAACCACTAAACTTAACTTAATGATTAAAAATACTAAATTCTTTGTTTTCTTAAACTCTATAAAATGGATATAACTAAAACCTAGTTTTTTTAAAATTTAAGGGTAAAAGTAAAAAAAACTGATTTTTTGGAAAATTTTAATTCACCATAAAACCCCCTTCCCATAGACCGATCAATCTGGTTTTCGAACATAAAAGTCATAAATGTTACTCTCCACATTTGTGCCAAATTTCATCAAAATCGAGCGCTAATTTCAAACATTATAGTGGTAACGGTCACATATATATAAATTTATATGTGGAGGCAGTATATATAAATTTGAACGAACAGAGTTTTTGGCACCTGGGGACCTCAAAACAAAAAGTTATCATGGTCTCGGGCTAAAGTCTTACCATGGCACCTACGGTAATAGCTTCTTTCCTATAGGGGAAATTCGCTAAAATTGTATATCTCGCTTATTTATCAACTTAGCCTGACGAAACTTGGTATATTGCTTCACCTCGTTGTGGTCTATTGATATTTGCACAAAAAACGATTTATTGGTTGATAGTTTCTGTAGCAGCAAACCTGTGTACTCAGCCCCCATGTTATTCTTATGGAGAATAAGTAAAAGGTTATCTCCGGTAATTGTGAACAAAAATTAATAAAACTTGGTATGTGGCTTTACCTAGTGGAGTTATATTGATATTTGTGTTAAAACCCATTTTTAGTGTTCCTTTTTTCAGCAAACCTGCATACTCAGCCGCCATGTTCTTCTTATGGAGAATACTTAAAATGTCATACATAATTTATTTATGAATGTATATTGATGAAACTTGGTATGTGGCTTTATCTGGTATTAAGATACTTATATATGCATTGGAAATTCGCTGAGTACGCAGGTTTGCTGCTAAGGTGGAATTTTCATAATAAGAAGTACATTTGGACTTTAAAGTTTTCGAAGACATGTTTCCTTGCTCCTGCAGTATTGGATCAGATTCTGAGTTAGTATAATAGGTGGAAAGTGGATTAAAGGTCTGCAACATCCGCTTGTGTTAGATCAATTTGCTTTTTAAACTTTATTGATTGTACCTAAACAGGCCGTACTTTGAATGATTGGATATTTACGTGGACATTATAAGGGATATATAATTTATAGTATATATATATATATATATATATATATATATATATATATATATATATATATATATATATATATATATATAAGAAAGATAAGTTAATTTTAAAGTTAAAAACTATTTGCATAACGTTCTATGTAATAAACTACTTTTAGTAACTCGTACTTTGCAAGAACAATTAATTATTATAAATAATATAACACTGATTTTTTTACTTAGTTGTTACATGAAAGCCATCAAGTACAACCTAATGCTTGAACAGATCCTCGTCGACATTACTCTTTCTATTCTTGGTTAGAAACAACGTTAGAAAAAAAATTAAATTTGGATTGGAACCGCTCGGACATTGTATTGTAATATACTCGTATATATTTATGTATTTTGGAAACATATATATTGGTTTCGTGAAATATTTGGCTTTTTACCCATCTGTTTTTTAAATAGTACTTAGTTTCTTAAATTGTTATATCTTATGTTTGGAGCAACAGCCAGTAATAAATCAATCTATTATTAATCTACGGCAAACAAAAAAATAAATATAACAAGATTATATCGCAGACGCTCATTGTTTTGACTTGGCAATACAACAAATCTCCCCTGTGTGACTAGCATCAATCCCCTGATTTATCTGATCAATAAACTATTTCAACCTTTCTTTGATTATCAGGCAAAAATGTCTCATGAAATTGTTTGCAGTTAGCTCGAAGCTGTAATGACTATTCTTAGTTTATAAAGCATTTTATGATCATAAATTTATAGAATTTTGTACTGAAAGTAATGTAATACAATATGAATTATACCGATCACTAATATATTTAAAAATTAATATTAAAACCTACACTTGTTGAATTTATGAGTGAGTGAGTCTTTTCCGTCGTGGTCAAGATGGCAGCGAGCTTGTCATGGGTTCGAATCCTAGTCCTGGGAAGTAAATTGATTCCGTGCAAACCAACTTGTACTGTAATGGTTCAACCCTGCTTTGCTAGATACGTACTAAGTACAGACATAGATTAAGAATACCAAAAGTAGATTCTCCACGGCATAGGGAACGGTGTGCTCGGTCTGCTTGTACGGCGAACTTGCTGGCCCACGGAGTATGTTTAATCTATGGTACAGATCTGTATTGTAGGTGTCCGGGCAAAGTAATGTAAAAATAGGCTACTGACCTCTTTTTAAAATGGTAAAAAGTAAATAAATTGCGTATATAAAACATACTTAGTTATAAACTAAACATAAATTGTCAAACGGTTAAATTCTATGTTAGTTATATGCATTGATAATTTATTAATATAAATAAACACTTTCTTACACTGAGGTTGCCGTAAAATAAAGGTTACTATTGACATTAAATTTAGGATTGATATAATTAATAATTAAAAAACTTTGTTCAAAAATATTCTTCCTTTTTCAGTTTTTGTGTGGATGATTTTTCATGAATGAAATCGAAAATGTTACAGCCAATGTGGATATTGCTAATAAAACATTCTTTTTTCAATTCAAATCTTGTACTACTATCACTGCAAAATTTTGAAATTGTTCCACGTGATCTCATCAATAAACCTATAACTTATATTATTTTACATCCATATTTTTCCTTGAAGAAGTTTATCGTTGACTCTTATATATTTTTCAACGTCAACGTCTATAGACTGATCTGATCCAATTTCAAACCTGACCGTTGTGTCTGTTATGTATGCGTATTTGTTGATCGTGTCAATAGCTATAATATATTTTATTCTTAATGATCCGTTCTCCACTGTTCCAGTCACTTCTTCAAATACCTCATATTCTCTTTCTTTTAGTTCTTGGGCTATAATATTACGAATTGCGTGGTGTCTTTTGTTTCGCAAGAGCTTCCCAAACGGACAAACTCCAAGGACAAGATGTAAAGTTTCACATGTATGATTCTCGGCAACAGGACAATGCCTGCACCGGTTACCATCCTTGGATCTTCCATGAGTCGCTCTTACGGGGACTACTTCACCCACTATTTTTAGGTAATTCTTGAATTCAGAACTACTTAGCCCATTCATTTTAAATAAGTTTAAATTTGCTGGTGGGTACTCTTTAAACAAAATAACACCTCGGCCTTTGTGTTTCAGGGAGCACCGGTTACAAAACTCTTTTTCTTGAATGGTTTCTCTTAAGGTCTTCGGATTAATATCTTAAATTTATGCTATCTTTTTACCTAAATCTAATTTTCTCAAAGAGCATTTTACTTCGTCAAGAAAATTCCGAAATAGTTCTATGTATGGATTTCTTATTTTAATTAAAACTTTGTATATGTTTATGTGTTGTAATGGAGCCTCCTGTAGCGCTTTGAAAACCCCTAACCCTTTTTTATTTTTTGGTGCATATAGCATTGAGTTAGGTGTATCAGCAGGAAGGCCCAATATTTCTTTGTATGCTGATCTAATAATTTTATCTATATCATTAAGAAACCCTTTATTTAATTTAGTCCATTGGGCGGTTTCAAGTGGATAAAATATTGTAGGCCAAAT
Source organism: Allygus modestus (assembly GCA_963675035.1). NCBI lineage: Eukaryota > Metazoa > Arthropoda > Insecta > Hemiptera > Cicadellidae > Allygus > Allygus modestus. The sequence goes on from OY776115.1 coordinate 82,754,750, forward strand.
ACATTTATTCAAAACATAAATGTGTTTGTATCGGCTACAATTTCATTTTTAAAATCAATACCTAACCATTTTATTTATTTTCCAGGGTTAAGAGACTGGATCCCTTCCAAACTAAAATCTGCAGGTTTAAACTTTCCTTGTTCAATATTTATGATTTATGTTTTTGAATTATTAAGGTTTAGTCCAATTTCTTCGAATAAAGGCAAAATCATATCATATAAAGTTATTACATCATCCTTACTCTTACCAATGAGAACCGTATCATCAGCAAATCCAAGAATGGATATTGATGGTAAATTTTCCTCAAGTTGATCCTCATATACTGATGTAAAGTTTTCTTCGCTTATTTCATCGAGTATATGATCTATGCTGATATTATACAAAAAAGTATATGTATTTTTATGGAAAAAACTTTCATAAAACTGATACAAAATTTTATTTAGCGCGATTTGACATCCTTTGCAGTTATCTTCCATCACTTTCCTAATTGCTTTTCTTCTGCTGTTATAATATTCATATTGAATAACCTGATAGTTATATTTTCTTTTCGTTTCTTCCGGTCAGTTATTGTTTTTATGATTGGGTTACTAGTTTATTTATATTTCCTTGAAATTGTTACATCTTTTTTCTTTCTTCTCGCCTCATAACATCTTTTCGAAGGATGTTTTGGCTCTGGTAGAACGTAAATTTAAATTGACAAGAATTCAAGAAACTCATTAAGTTTAAAGCAAAAACTATTCGGTTGTAGATATTCTTTAAATAAATTCAACCATTGAACATACTGTTTATCACGAATGCTAGGAGTTTTCTCAATCAGTTTTGATTCATCACTAATAACATCCTGATATTGTTTCATAGTCACATCAGTTTGCTTGTCATATTTAGTCACTACATTTCCTCCTTGAATCTCAGGATGAGACTTATATACGCATACCTAACCCTTTTTTTAGTTTGAAAACCTTTTCAACAAAATTTAAAACATACTTGATTACAATGTTTAATAGAATTACCAACCAACTTATTTGTATTAAGTAAATCTAAAGTATTTTTATTTCCTATCTTTATAACGTGAGCTTTTAAAGGTTCTTGTTCAGTGCTTGTACAACAAACATTTTTAATGTATTCAAGTAAATTTTTTGAGATATTGTTCTATTCTAAAATGGTTTCTGTTCTACGTGAATTATTTTAAACAATTGTAAAGTGGTTTTCATACCTTATTACTATGCTCCTGTTAGTAATAAGTTGATTTTTATCATAACACATTAATTTTCTATTAGTTTTTATGACTGAAAAGAATTGTAGAAACGAAAGTCTCAAATTGCATAGTAACAGATTGTCACCTTCCTGTTACCAGTTTAGACACACAAACTCACATCGAACATAAACTGTTTACTCTGAACTATCGTGGATTATAAAATTGAGTTAACATTTATAATAGAAGTTAGGCTTTTACGAGGACTACGTAAAATTGTATTGACAATATTAAAGTAGTGTGTATGCCTGAAAAATATAAAGTTTTCAGTATGTTACACTTGTTAAAAAATAATGCAATAACCAGGATTAACAGCTCTTGATATGTGTATATTTTATTTATAGGTCAGCTATCGATTTTTATGTAATGATAAATTGTATTTAAACAGACCGTAAGATGAATAAATAAATATTACACCAATAAGTTAAGGCATAAACATATACAAATAGGGTGTGCCTTTTTTCATTCAAATGTTACCCCTACAAGGCTTAGCAGTTTTTAAATATAATTACAGCCACCTGAACAAATGAGGACGTCATTCCCATCCGGGCCCCATATCAATCCACTTATGGAGAAAATGCAGTGCTCTAAATTTTAGAGTTGTACTTTTAAGTGGTTGTGGATTAACGTTTTTTTGTTAAAATTACGTTAAATGTTTAACAGGTATTGTAAAGATTTTTTTACCTATGGTTCCTATTGATTCTAGTATTTAATAATTCTATTTCTTATTAGTAAAACTCTCGGTAAAACCGTTAGAAAGTGCTATTCAGTTAATTGCTATAATCTATGTGGACATGACAAAATAAATGATTGTTTATTTTGTCATATTCGTAAAATTACGAATTGTAACTGCATTAAAATATTACAAAAAGGTAAATTCGAAATGCAAAAAAATTGTAATGGGACAACGGAGTCAGTTTTGTTTAAAGTAATTATTTGTATCTAAGTGAATAATGAAATCAACTGTAACACGAGAAATGTTAATTTTAAACAGTTCGTTGAGGTGCTGTTACTAAAATAGTACTCGCTAGTGAGTAAAATATATGAAAATGCAAATAGAATGATCATTTTAGTCCGTCCGAGTTTAAAAAATCATTACTAAGAGTTGTTCTTGCAGTTAGATTTAATAATTAAAATTCAAAAAGGCCGAGGCGAGAGCTTAGCTCAACTGAAGTTATTAAGTTGAATCTGCAACACTTTCCCTTTGCGCTCGAGATCACAATACTTGAGCCGTTTACTTTGTTACTTGATCTAATTACAAGTAAAATTATAATACATTACTTATAGTTTCATTGTTTTAATTTGAATCGCCCGCCTAGAACTGTGTATTTCTACGACGGAAAGGGGGTCAGTTTACTTCTAACAGAGTTCTATGGTTTCTGTAACTGGCCAACTGAGTGCATTGAACTTCACTGTCAATATGTGCTCGACATCTCTTCACTAAAAACCATATTTTCCGATATTATCTGACTTAGGAACTTTTATATAAAACTTGATAGAACTGTTCATACTGCTTGTGAATAATTTATTCTTTAAGTCTGATATAAATACGCCAAAAATATAAATATTTTGTTCCTAATTCTTGGAAATTGATCTATTTAGCAAAAAAAATAACTCTTAGATTTTTTTAAATTCCTTTATTTAAGCCGTTGTTCATACTTTCTGATAATAACGAAATGAGATGTCGTCCTTTTCTTTTAACATAGGTATATATGGTGCATAAATCAAACGTGGCCTCAGTCTCCAACGCTGGTAATTATTATTAGCCTTATTTATAATCGAACTATCTTATCGTCAATATTTTGCAAAGAAACGTGCACGTTATTGATCCCTCTATCTAACGTCTAGTTATATTCAATTTGAATTTAAAATAGTAAAACATTAGTATTCAGAATGACTAGATCATTGTTGGAAATATGACAAAAGAATACTCAGTTATTTTATGAATACTCAGGTATATTTTTATGTATGTGTTTTGCGAGTATTTAAGTATTTAATACGATAAAGTTCGGCAGTTTGGGTCACGACTTAGCTCCTGATTAATACCATACGAATAACTAACTACTTCCAAGTAATGCTATAGGAATATTTACTTTTAGGGTTTTTTTTAATCTAAAGTTTGGACTATAATACTGTGACATTTTCATAAATTATACTAATAAATGTAGGTGTTAGGTGTGTAGAACATGTTTTATTGTAAAAGAAATAATAAAATTTTAATTTTAATTTGGATAGTACAAAAACATTTTGCTCTCGAGTTGATACATAGGTTGTTAACACTCATTTAAATTAAAGCAAGCGTGAAGGTGGAAATTTTAGTTTATATGTTGCTATAGCACTTCCAGCTTCTTGGCTACAAACTACTACCTATATAATACAGGTGAGCAAACAAATAAATGGTTAACAATTTACCAAAGTACAGAGATTGAGTTTGATAAATGAGGCTTTGAACCGTGAATTTACCCTGAGTTCTTTCCCAAGCAGGAAGACTTAAAATGTTGTACCTAATGTGTTTTGCGTGTGTGTGTTTTTTTATTTTTAGCTTCGTATATAATTTGTTTAACAATCAAAGTTTGAAAATGCCATTACAGTTCAAATGGATATTTGAAGGGCTTTAAATAGAAAATTTCTTTGAGATATTTTTATTTGCTTGAGGATATTCAAAATTTATACAAACGTATTTAATTTCCATTTCTTTTTAATAGTAAAATCCATCGAATTCCAATAAATTATTTGTTTAGAAAAAACATATAGTAGTTATAATTTAAGTATTCTCTTAAAATAGCATATGATTGTAAAAACCGTGTACTCTTATATACTTTATATATTAATATGCTTATGTTTCAAAGCATGGTCAGCAGTTAACTTATACAAGCGCCATCTTATCTTTTATGTATATTTTACCGTCTTGTATGTATAAGTGTAAATAAACTTTTTAGTGTTACGAGACGTATTTTATTTATCCTATTTAGTTGTAACAACACGTATCATGCTACTGATGAAATCATTTATACAAGTGTATATCATAAACTCATGTATTTTTGGAATTTAAACTGAAAGCAAGTTTTTACAAGTGTGGAATCCTTAGATTAGCTCATTAAACATGAATGAGTTAATTTTATAATTCCAATGTCAATCTTATAACTAATTACAATTTTATAATTAACGTTCATCGTATAATTGCAATGCAACATGTTCATATTTGAAGACCTTTTTTAATCGCATTTTATTGCGAAAGGTAATGAACCAGATTCAATTATTCAATAAAAAATAGCTGTCTAAATTTCAATTAAGCTGTCTTTGTAAAGAGTTGTAAAATAGAATGTTTAAGAATTAATTGTAATAATGGTTGTGTCTTTACCAAAAGATTACCCGAATTCCTGAAACTAAGTGAAAATTACAAAAAACACATAATAAGATCAACATTATTTTTTATATTTTTAAATTAAAAAAAATAACCGATGATTAAGAAGGTAAGAACGACATCGTGTGATGACGAGCCAGGTTGCTGGACAAATACTTCCCTCCTCTTATTTATGACTGTGCTTATCAACGTACTTATGCCATGCTATTCAGTGTTAAAGGTTGCACTTTTATTTTGTGCAGTGAAACATCAAAACCTTTCCTCAATTTCTGAACCGGGAGGTGAGGAGATGGCATAATATTACCCCATTCGGTAAGTTTAGCTCGTTCTTCATTAGACTAAGCTACTTACAACCAACCCACTGGAAGTTTGTTTTACTGGCGGCATTTATGTCTGTGACGTAGTGGGGTTAACTACTGGCAGTGACCAGGATTTGCTTTGCTTGTTGCTTCGGAGAGACATAAGTAGGGACACTACCCTACTTTATTCTCATTTGTTCCGGAACAATAAAGAACGTCTTGTACAATCTTCTGACAAAAGGTGCTTATCACAAATTTATTATGACCATGACACCGTTTTTTGTTAGTGTATTTTTCACTGAAAATTAAGAAACAATTAGTACTAATCTTAATTAGTATCAAGAATTTTTTGTCTAATTACCATCACTTAAATGTCTACCAACAAAGTGGTTTCCTGCTATCGCTGACGTAATCTCCAGTCAAAACAGTGAGGATGAAGTGGCTTCGTGTTATTTCAGCTATTAGTTGTATATGTTTATTCTAATTCTAGAGACATTATTTATTCAGACAACGTTTTAATATAAATACTGGTTTAGTTTATTTTAGTTTTAACCATTATCATTAACTATATTGGTTAATTATAACGATAATGGTAATATACAATTACCACTTCTCTTGGTTAACCAAATATTGCCCGATTTTTATGATGGGCAAATTATTAAAAGTTGCGATTACAGAAATGATACCCTGTTTATTTATATTACAGTGAACAATTACTGGTGTTTTTTTATGTAAATCGTTAAAATCCAACCATCCACGCTAGCCTGAGCTAGAATGTGGTATTTAATGTAATATTAAGCAAAAAGTCTCTAATTTAGTGTGATTATAACATGTATCGCGCAATTTATTAACTTATCTATGGGCAAACAACTAGGAGAATTTGTTTCCCCTATTTTCAGTTTAAAATTTAGAACCGAATGGTAAATTTTATGATCTTTCTTCAAACTCTAGGATTTGATTCCAGCCTCCCCCTCCTATTTGATTTTCCATATAGCAATTAATTACTTTAAAACGACCCGAAAAGTTTGTAATGCACTGTAAAGGAATCAAAGGTAAAACCCACTGATACAACAGTTTTTCTAGAAGTCACCTTTTAGCCGGTTTCAAACGTGACCAGTACTTTTCCATTAGTGTTCTTCTCTCTGTGTCCTTTATATGTCCAGGAACCTCTTAACTAATTGAAGAGTAGTACAACCCCGCAGAAACTTTAACTATTATGAAGCCGATAGAGGAAGGAAACTAATGAGGCATCATTAAAATCATTATAAAAATAAACTATATTAAGAGTTATAGCCTCGTGTACATTCAAAAGAGCTTCGATGTAAATTTACCTATCCAACACTAGTAAACCAAATTCGCTCATGTTTGTGTTCATGAATTAGTAATTTAATTTCCACAGTTTCCTCATAACTAGTAACGATGTAATGTCTCAGATTTAACTGTTTTATCACAAATATGATAACACTGAAATAATCGTATAAATTTAGGAGTTGTATCAATAAAGTTAATTTTATCAAATTACATATTTTATATATTTGTATATCCGTTGGAGTATGTTGCTTTCTTAACCGTTAGGCTAGCGACACTACTGTGTGACTTTTGGCGGTAAGAGAAAGTTTATAATTGGAGGTTGCCATAGGAAAAGTTGTTATAACAATATCGAAGCCTCGGCACCTAACTGAAATGTTCCGTTCAAGGTAATAAGCTTCCTTGAGATATCAAATTGCACTAAATTTTTAACTATACACTAATACACACTAATACCTTGACGACGCGCCTGATGATATTTCTTATGCGGAATGGGATTCGCCAAAAAAATTTACACATTTGGATACACCTACTGAAAGCAGGTGATTTTCTAATCATGAGTTTTGTTTTATCAACAATATATTTGCGTTACCAAAAGCAAAATAAGGATTGAATAATTTATTATACAGGACGAAGTAGTGTAATTACTGCACTGCTTTTTATTAAATGAAATAGCTTAGATGGGTCACGCATCTAACTTTTAGCTTATGTGATTTAACTTTTGTAATCAAATGAATAGCTCAGCTGATCAACTTAAGATGTTTTTAATGTACTTAACTGTGACACTTTTTTTGCTATAAGCACCATGAAGGGTTTTATTGAATAAATAATATTTTCTTCAGATTTTGTCTCCACGAACATTTTTCAAGTAGGTGTCTTTAGAGTCTTGTACATATATTTTTTTGTTGAAGTTCCTGGTGCAGTTAATGTTAGACGTACAATTGTAATCGTATAATGAATCATAATATGACTACCACTAGTTTTATTTGTATGACATGATTTAGACTCATCCACGACCATGCAACCACGATAGTCATAAATGGTAAAACAATTTTTATTTAAAATTTCAGGTCATAAAATCAACATTCTACAATTTTCTCTCAAGTGTTTTCAATCACTAAAACTCTCTAAATCTGGAACTTCTGAGTTTGATATTTATACTTCTTATATTCTAAATTTATAATAAAACGTCAACTGTAAAACATAGCAATTAGGAAATGTTGAATTGGTGAACCCAAATTTATTTAATATAGGCTAACTACTTCAAAAGTGCAAGTAACCATAAAACGGTGTTTAAAACAGTCTGTTTAGTAACATTTAGAATCTAACTAAACTACACGCATTGTGATTTCCAGATGCAAATAATTTATTGAATTATCCCTGTCAATCAAAACGAAGACACAGAAACAGGTAAGGCTCCCCCGAGGTAATTACCAGTGATTGAATGCCAGATTGTTGTGTCCCGCATAATCACAGGCTACATGGCTGTAATTACAATTGTCACACATTAATTCCTTGTCTATATTAAGAGAAAATTGATTGTTGTTTCTGGTATTCGGCAAACAAATTAAAGAGAGGTTAATGAAGTATTTTACAGAATTCTTAGTAATGGGAATGTTAGTTAACAATTTGATGATATATATTTATGTTTTAAATAATCCAGGTCATATCAAGAAAAAATTTAATAAAAATGTATAAACTGTCAATGCTTGTTAATTATTTGTGTTGCTATTAAAATCCTCTATAGTAAGACGATTGAAGATTATGTGAGCAGATTTGTTTCGGTAAATAATATAAGGATAACTATAGCTTAACCAGTATATTCTGGTATTATTTAGTACAATTTACAAATTATTTATTTTGTATTTATGAAAATTTACATTGATGACAACTACGCACAAAGCAAATCCATATAAGCAAACTGATTATAAAACTTTCAATACACGTTCATTTAAGGAATCTTTAATACAATTTTATTATGTTGTACTACAGAATGTTATCTTATCATGTATGTTTTTGTATGTGTTTTAGCTTCTATTTACTTAAAAATTTGCTCAAAAAAGTAAAAACAAAAGCTGGTTGAGAATCATAAGTTAGGGAAATCATACAGAGTGATTTATGTATGACTATGTAGTCGGTAAAATTTGTGTTGCTGTTAATCATAAAACTGAAAAGTTAAATAATACCCCCGTCGCAGCAAACCTGCATACTCAGCGAATTTCCAATGGGTATATAACTGTCTTAATACTACATAAAGCCACTTACCAAGTTTCATAAAATTATATTCACAAGTAAGCAATATATACAATTATAATTATTTTCCATAAGAATAACATTGGGGCTGAGTACGCAGGTTTGCTGCATCAAGGAACACAAAACATGGGTTTTTGTGCTAATATCAATATAACTCATCTAGGTGAAGTCATATACCAGTTTTTATTCATTTATATTCATAATTAGGGGAGACAGAGCATTTAATTATTATCCATAAGAATCACTTGGGGCTGAGTACGCAGGTTTGGTGCTACGGGAGCCTTTAGCAAACAATTTTTCTTTTGAGCAAATATCAATGGACCACAACCAGATGAAGCCGGATACCAACTTTCGTCATTATACGTTCATAAATAAGCGAGATATAATTTTTTTATTTTCCTCCATAAGAATAACATTAGACAACGTACTGTGTTTAGCACTTTCAATATCTTGGTACACAATTGACGTAGAGGAATGATCAAAATACCAAATTTTGTGTTTTTTTAAGCTGAATCAAATGGTAAAAACTAAAATTTGACTATTTCCAAAATTATATGTAAAAAATTCAAAAAACCCATTTTTGGGGTACAAACCCCCCCCAAATACCCCTTCGGATAGAGTGATCTGGCCAGTTTTTGATCTTAAAGTCTTAAATGTTGCTTTACACGTTTATACCAAATTTCATCAAAATCGGATAATTTTTACGAGAATTATCATGCTCACGGACACACACACACACATATATATATATACTGTTTAGTAGTGTGGGTTTGCGAGTTTTGCGCCGGAAGTGACGTCACATCCGGTCAGTGACCGGATGCGCTGAGTGAATAAATACGTCATCTGAGGCTGAGCCAGTGACGTAGGTGGTTTTGTGACGTAATGAGGTAAAGTTCAAAGTTCAAGGTCACGGTGAAGTTTTTTTTAAAAAAATCTACCTCGCACTCGTAAAATCGATTGTGATTCGATAGTTAATCGATAAGAAATATCGAATGAAACAATCGAATGAAGCAATCGAATGATACGAGTGCGAGGTAGTACTATTACAAATATTACTTTATTTTATTTACAATAATACATGTTACAAATATTACATAATTTTATTTACAATAATTTATGTTTACAATAGATCCCCGTTGTTTGTTGTCATCGATGTTGTTGATCCGGACGAGTTGCGGCCATCACTTCGTTTTCTGATGAAAGACGGTAGATACTTCGATTCCTGCGCAGAGTCCATGTTGTGTTTTTAACACCTATCTGTTCTGTTAGGTTGTTGCATTTCATTGCTGTCAGGTGGAAAATAATACCTGACGGCAATGAAATAGAAACATCTATCAGATCTTGAGTGAAATAATATTGTTAGTTTGTGAAGAGCGTCTTGGAGAGCTCGATGTTCACCGGTCGAGAGCCGGAGGTGTACTGACTATTCGCTAGCTAGCGTTCTGGTATCAAAAAAAAATGGTGGGGGTAAAAGTGTAGTAGAACGAAGCAGAGGGCGGACGGCAGATGGCTGGTGGCAGGTGGCAGGCGGCAGGTGGCAAGTGTGCGGCAGATGGTAGTCCCCCCACTACACCAGTCCCCCCACTACACCAGTCCCCCCACTACACCAGTCTCCCCACCAAGTTTTACATCGCACAATAACTAGTTTACATGTGTTAGTTAGGGTTTAGCTCTCAGACTGTCAAGACCTTACCTCCGTAACTAAAAACTTCAATAATGTTTGCGCTTCAACGCTGTATAAGTATAACAGCTACTATGATCTAAACCGGTGCATGTATTCATATGGTTCTTTTTGCGTAGCAAACAACTGGCTAAAAGTGTTTCAACCTCGATTATTCTTCGACGAAACCGCTCATTGTCCACTAAAAGTGTAGACCTTCTGTCTTCATTGTCAGGGAAGTAGAAAGTAGTGTCAAGGGGACTACTGAAGGTCACCTTCCTCATGTTCCTGTAAAACTGCGACATTTTTCAGACCCTCTAGGTAGATGTTTATCCGTCAAGAGCTGGAAGAATAATGATGTAGCGTTATCGTGTATGATAGGCACCTAACCCCCACCACAACGTTACCTTGTCCTTCAAACCATCGTTTTTACGCTACGGATGCTATACTTTTGGTTAGATTTAAATTTAGATTGCACCTTCTTGTTTGTTTTGTCAAGCCGCGTAATTGAAGTACCCACATGTTATACTTTGAACCAAAAACAAAGAAGTTATTTAGGTTTGTCCTTGAAAATAGTTGTTATTTCGCTGTTGCTGCTATACCCTTTGTCGGATCTGAATTCTGTTTGCACCAACTTGTTCGTCTGATCAATCCGCGTAATGTGAGTACCCACTTAATATATTTTAAACGATAAATAAAGAAGTTATTTAGGTTAGTCCCTCGAAATAGTTGTTTTTAGCTATTACCGCTATACCCTTGGTCCGATCTGAATTATGTTTGCACCAACTTGTTCGTCTGATCAATCCGCGTAATTTGAGTACCCACATGACATACTTTGCACAAACTTTATAACCCTCCCCTTTTTTGGGTCATGTTCAAGGTTAAGGTCAAGGTCAAGGACCTTGGGACTTAGAAATTTTCACAAAGTGGGCTGCACACAAACATAAGACTAACAGTCTCCTGCCTATGTACAGGCCAAGTCCCTAACTTGATATGCTTAGGCAGTCCTTTTGTTAAAAAGAACCTTTTGTGGGAGGGGGTGGGACAAGGGCTTTATTGGACAATCCACTTTACTTTGCCTTCTTCTTTGACCAAAGTCAAAGTCTGACGGTAGCCTACTTCTGGTGGTGCCGGAATCGATTGCGCTAAATCGACCTCGAATAGGACGTCGCCGGATGATAAATAATATGTTGATTTGCTCTTTTGAAACACCACTGTGTAGGAGAAGTTTTTCCTTAAAAAATTAAATTTTGTTTTAACAATGTCAATTGGGGTGATTAGTTCGTCTTCCTTCAAGGTCTTCATTTTTTCTATCTTCCTCATTACTGACTTATGTGATATTTTTGGTGATGGTGATGGTGAAATTGGTCTTGAAGAACCTTGGACGAGGATGTTGTGCAGTTGATGAATGTGAAGATGGCGTTGAAGAACCTTGGACGGGCGGATGTCTTGCAGCTGATGAAACTTGTTTGAAATAAAGCGGGCGATTTTGAAAACTTTTCTGTATTCTTGATTTGAACGACGACGGTCTTTTAAATCCACTTGTCTTTGGAGGCGACTTCTTCATAGAATCCTTAATCCTTCTAAGTTTTTCAACAGTTAATGGAGAAGACATATTAAAACAGAGAGTGAGTTGACCGTTCCAGGTAAAGGTTGAAGCTGGAATGAGGTACCAGACGGAGCAAAGCGGGTCGCCAAGTGTAACCGTGACATTTCCATATACGGGTAGAAAGCTAAGGACCGGTCTACATCCGGTTCCCCTTCCCCCCATGACGACACAACTCCCCCCTGACGTCATGGGGCGGAGCCCCCCCCCGACGTCATGGGGCGGAGCCCCCCCCGACGTCATGGGGCGGAGCCCCCCCCTGACGTCATGGGGCGGAGCCCCCCCCTGACGTCATGGGGCGGAGTCCCCCCCTGACGTCATGGGGCGGAGTCCCCCCCCCTGACGTCATGGGGCGGAGTCACCTCCCACCACTGACCGCCGCCTTTATAAGCGGAGCAGTCCGCGGTCCCTTCGCAGTAGCTTGCCGCCCTTTACGGACCAACGTCCGACTGGGTTGCATTCTGCTGCAGCGTAGGTCTGTTAGCTGTGCGTTGGGCCCGACGCGCAATTAACAGATCCGCGCCCTTGCATGTGTTTGTTAGTTTGTTATGCATGGTAGATTGTTAGATTAACGCTTGTAGTTTGCTAGTAAATGTAGTTAGTGTTTGTAATTAATGTTTGGTGTTGGTTTTTTGAAGTGTTTTATTTACTAATATGTACCTTCCCTACAGCTCCCTTTTCTTATGGACATTGATCCAAACTGGGTAAAGTGTCCCTATTTTTATCCGTGGGGTTTAACTTGTAAATATAAAATCGGTCCTTGTAATCATACCTTGGTCAAAACTTGGTTTCGCAGTAGATTGGCGCCCGTTACTGACCCACGTCCGACTGGGTTCCAGTTTGCTGTTGACCTTTGTACAACCGACCTTGGTTGATTTTTGAAAAATTAACTTTAACTTTAACTGTTCCATTTGTTTAAATATTTGTGGGGAAAGTCTTTATTTTCAAAGTAATGTATCTTGCTTCTCATCCTTTTCCTAACCCCTCTAAGGTATGGCGCGCAAACCGACCTTGTGTCAATACGGCGCGTAAACCGGTTGACATTACCCATCTTAGCCTGAGAAACCTTTGTAAAATATAAAGTCAGTCTCTTGTTTAAAATCAGTCTCTTATTTGTTGTGTTTTGCCCCCCTTCCCAAATACAGAGCGGGGAATAGAGCAGTATGTTATGCTCTATTCCCCGCTTCGGCTTCACGTTCAGATGACCTTGACCTACTAAAGGGACTTAGAAAATCTTTGTTTGGTAAAACATTACAACAATATTTCTTCCCTAACCCCCCCCCCCCTTTCTTTTCCCTTTCCCTTACTACAACTGGATATAAAAGGAGGGTTTCCACCAGTGATAAAATCATTCTGCTGCTTACACATCACGAGTGCAATTCTGTTCCCGAGATGTCTGACCGCAGGAAGCAACTTTTGCCAAGGAAGGTGGAGCTTTCTTCACCTGCTCCGTCATCTGCTCCGCCAGCTCCTTCCATCCTTCGGCAGGCGTTGATTTTATCGTGTATTGTTTGTGAGGAGCCTGCACCACGACCGCAACCACTTCAAGAAAACCTCGTTGCTCCCTCGTCAGCTTCTTCATCTTCTTCATCTTCTTCATCGTCTTCATCTTCGGCTACTTCTTGCTCACCTTCTCCATCACCGAGGAAGGATGAGCAAACACCTGCACCATCTTTGGCTTCACCAGCTCCTTCGCTTCTTCAGCAGGCGCTGGCAAGCATTCTTCCGCCTTCTACACCAGGCTCTTCAACACCATCTGCAAGTCTACTTCCTTCTTCTCCCACCAAACCTTCTACATCTTCTTCAAGTGTTCCTTCCCGTCCTTCAGTAATCTGCATTAACAACGAACCTCCTTCAGAGAAATTTAAACAATTAAAAGCCTTGAGACGGCAGTCTATACTTCCTGCACCAAGATGCAGCTACAGTTTTAAAAAAGGTGCAAGGAAAGGGGAACGTTGTGCTAAGTCTTGTGTTTTAAATGAAAAAGAATGCAGATTACATTTAAAACAAAACCACAAGGGTACCGTTTCTCTTTCTACACCGCATCCAACAGTGAGACCGACCAAAATTCGAATTAATAGGCTTTGTAGAAATAAACGATACATTTTTGTTAAATCAAAGGGCTTTGCAAAGGTGGTGGTTCAATGTGAAGGTAAATTGTACTATGTAGAGTTGCCTAGAGCCATGGACCTCCACGTCAAAGAACTTACCAAACAGGACTATTTAATTCGAAATGATTCAGGTTTCACTGTGTGGAAAACATTAAAATAAAAAAGATCAAAAAAGTGTATTCCAAATTAAAATAGTTTTTTCCAAATTAAAAAAAGTGTGGACAACCTATTTACAATCTGTAGCATATGATGCAGAGTGTAAATAGGTTGTCCACACTTTTTTTTACAATGTTACAACGAACTTGACCTAGATAACGGACTTAGATATTGTACACTAAGTCAAAGATAAAACTTAAAAGGAAAAAGGAGAAATATTATACTAAAAACATTATTCAACAGTAAAGAGGGGAGGGGGTAAGCGGGTATTTAAGCGAGCGATTCGGAATATAACTATTAGTTGTATCGTAATGAGCGTCAACAGCAACACATGGGGAAAGCAAATTAGCGAAGAGGAGTTGTACGCGATTGCTGAGGCTGCTGAAATGACTGAGGTTTATAAGATTGATAAGGTTGCGGAGAATGGTGCTCAGTCTCAACCGCAATAAACTACATCATCGATGCAGTCTACAACGCAACAACCAAGACCCTATCATGTTATCCTGGAGGAGTATAATGAGGCGATGAGGTACGCCTTTACAAAGTGGTGTGGTCAACCGCGTTCTCCTGAACAATGGGAGGAGCACGATGCAGACTTTCGCCTGATTGCAGACTTAGAACTTGAGCTTCAAAGAACAAAGGCTGCTCAATAGTGAGAAGAGTTATTGTTTACTTTAAAATACAGAGCGGGGAATAGATCAGTTTGCGGTCCAAGTGAGAACCACTTACTGCTCTATTCCCCGTTTTGGCAACTTGTTCAGATGACCTTGGGACTTAGAAAATTTTCGTTTGGTAAAAAACAACATTGAAATATATATATATATATATATATATATATATATATATATATTTCTTACTAAAATATCTCCTCCCTAAAACTTGCACCCCCACCCTTTCCATTGGGTATAAAAGAGACACCTTATCGATGGTAAAATCAGTCTGCTGCTTGTATTCGCCCACCTCAGACACCATGGAGCACATCAGAAAACCAACTTCTGCCGCCTCTTCTTGTACTGTTTCATCTTCTGCTGCCCCATCGATACTTGTCCAGGCTATGATTCTATCCCACATTCTTCCAGAGACTGGTAATACTTCGCCAAACTTAAACTCGAGATCTCTCAAAACCGAGAGAAACAATGCTAGTTCTCGGAAAATGAGAACAAGGATCGCTGACCGTTATAAAGTATTAAGAAGCATATTACCATCCTCCAATCCGTATGATTCTAAATTAACCACTATACAAAAGACAATAAAATACATTGCAAACCTTCAATCGCAGCTTCAAGAACCGTCCTCAATTCACAAAGAAGTCTTACACAACCCTCCACCTTTTGAAGCCGTTTTTCTTAAAGAGGATGAGTTAGCGGACCAACATTTTTTCGCTGAAGAACCTTCAGCTTACAAACAAATCTTCCTCATGGATGAAGATCAGGACGAGTAACTATCTTAAAAAAAACTAAAGTCCTTTGAAATACAAAGCGGGGAATAGATCAGTTTGAGGTCAAAGTGAGAACCTCTTACTGCTCTATTCCCCGTTTTGGCAATATGTTCAGACGACCTTGACCCACTGACAGACTTAGAAAATCTGTGGATAGGATAGATATGTTAAATAAAACTTTCCTTCTCTACTACCTACCCCCACTCTACTACCTACCCCCCACTCTACTACCTACCCCCACTCTAATGGTATAGGTAAGCGGGGTATTTAAGCGATCGCTCCAGAACTTAGTAATTAGTCAGCTATGGACAGTCAAGCTGGATCATCCAACTTACATAGAGAGCCTAGAAATGTCCGAGAGCAGAAAAGAGTGCTAAAAGTAAATAAAGCATACAAGATACTACATTCAAAACTACCATTTGTTAATCCAAAAATGTCAAGATTATCAATTATACAACACGCGACAAAATACATTAAAACTTTACAAATGGAGTTGGAAAAACCATTGACTTCGCCTCAACTGCCTGATCAACCAATCTCCAACTCAACTCTTAAAGAAGTTTTTCTTGATGATGGTGATGTTGCAATAGAAAAAATTCTTAATGAAATTCTAACATTTGAAATTGATCAATTTGTTTCAACTGACTAAAGATGGTTTGGAAATACTGAACGGAAGAATACAGAACGGGGAATAGATCAGTTTGCGGTCAAAGTAAGAACCACTTACTGCTCTATTCCCCGTTCTGGCAACAGGTGTAAATGACCTTGGGACTTAGAAAATATTAGTTTGATAAAAAATAATGAAAGATCTTCTTATTTCTTACAACAACAACAATATCCCTTCCTAACCCCCACCACCACCTAAACTAAGTATAAAGGAGGTTCTCCATCGTTGGTAAAAATTAGTACTCTGCTGAAAATGAGTGCATCCACTCCTTCTATCTCTGCAGCAACTATAATAGTTAGCAGACGGGTCGAAAACATTGATCAGTTGCTTGCCGTAAGGAGATTACTGCTACGGTATCTTGATATAGAGGTTAGTTGTCAATTGTACATGTGGAGACCAACAAGTGAAGTTTATAGTAGTGAAAATGAAGCATTTGAAACAAACTATAGTAGAAAGTTATATAAAATCTTTGGCAATATGGTAAGGTTAGTCGATAATGGATGGAACATTAACATAACATTTTATATTGTTCCAAACCTGTAACTAAAGCAAAAAAAAAAAACGATGGGTATATAAGCCCGATGTTGCAGAGACAATTATCACTTTGGTTCTGAATTGCATCAAGAGAGCATCTACCATGGTATACCTCCACTATATTGACTCTACTGCTAAAGCGGATACTTTTATCCAGCGTGTTTACCAACTGTTAACGGAGTACCAACATGTTCAGGTCAAAGGATTGGGTATTCGTGGAACAGAAGAAGTAAAAATAGATGTAAAACCAATCCCTTTGAAGAAAAAAATTGACCAATTATTACGAGAAGGCTACATCCTGTGCCTTTATTACACAACCTCATAAACTACATAAAAGGCCGAAGGGGGGGGATACAGAACAGGGAATAGATCAGTTTGAGGTTTGAATAAGAATCTCTTACTGCTCTATTCCCCGTTCTGGTAATAGGATAAGGTGACCTTGACCCACTTACAGGACTTAATCATTTGTGTTACAATAATACCTCTTCCCTATACTTTTCCCTACCACTTGCACTTTCAACACTTACCCCCACCACCACCAAAATCAGGTATAAAAGGTGGTTTCGTATTAGTGGTAAAATCAGTCTGCTACTTGGAATCATGTCGCCCAGAGATAACATTTTCCCTTCTAGGAGGACTATACTGGAATTGATTCAAAATATTCCAGTAAATATAAACGAAGATGAAGACGAAGACGATTCAGAGATGGAAGATGAACTATTTAGTGATCTTGAACTACTGAGTGAGTTTGCTAGCAGTGCACCATATCTTGGAGAGATGGAGCTGTTGGAGCTGTTGACTGACGACGACGACGACGATGATAATGAACCAGAATGTCATCATCAGTTGCTCTGTTTTGAGGAAATGGACCTTGTTGATAGTGAAACCCCTCCAAGCAGTATTAATATCGATGATGTAGTTCTAGATCCAGTCACAGGGAACTTTTGTGTTCGTCGTCGCTTATTTAGTGATATGAGCTCATCATCATCATCATTATCATCGGAAGAATCCGAATAAGTCTTTGTTGTCTTCAAATAGTCTACTTTAAATACAAAGCGGGGAATAGATCAGTTTGTGGTTATAGTGAGAATCACTTACTGCTCTATTCCCCGTTTTGGTAATATCGTTGTATGACCTTGACCCATTTACATGACTGAAAAAGTGGGGTAACTTATACATTTAATGGTGGGGGAACGTCTATTTAAAGACGATGCAACAGTGTATATTTACCATATCGGCATTATGAACCCATCAGGAAACTCCGTTTGTTACAGCTTTCCCCTCCTCGATATCAATGATGTGATAAAACTTACTTCAATAACAAAACGGTTTGAAATCGAAAGGCGACTAATAAAGGTCGATGTAATTCCACATGATTTTCGTTCTGCAATGTTGACCATCGAATATGTTAAAGATGAATCTACAACTGAAGATCCCTATTGTTTTATAAAATTTTTAGTTGATCGAGATGCAATGTGTACAATCCGACTTCACATCCGAGTTTAAAATCTATCAAATGTTCCTGTTGGAGAAAATTGTCTTAGTTAAATACAGAGCGGGGAATAGATCAGTTTATGGTTTGATATGAAATCATTTACTGCTCTATTCCCCGTTTTGGCAAATATGTTCAATGACCTTGACCTAAATACAGAACTTTGTAGCCTTCAGCTACAATAGTAAATATAAAATGCAAAAAAAATAGTAAACTTAACGTAATACGTACCCCCACCACTTTTGCTAGGGTATAAATAGAGGGGCATTTGCAGTGTTGTTCATTATTGCCTTGACCTTTGTGGAGATCGCACCTACATTATGCATCGCTGCGATATTTGCAAGTCTTCATTTAAGGATGAATTTCTTTTAATGATTCATAATGAACTAAAACATAACAACAACCAAGATGAAAAATATGAAGAAGAAGAATTGAAAGAAATAGATCAAATGTTAGCTCAACACCAACATTCCAGACCAAATTTAATTCAATATGCACCATCAACATCGACTTCTACCTCTGCTCTGTCTACACTTCACCTTCCTTCAACATCATCAGCTGCATCGACTTCTACGCCTGCTCTGTCTACACTTCATCGTCCTTCAACATCATCAGCTGCATCGAGTTCTACGCATGCTCTGTCTACACTTCACCGTCCTTCAGCATCAACAGCAGTAAATGTAGAACTACATGCCCGAGCACTTCCGGGTAATGTAGTAACCCACTTTAAAATTGACAATGCAAAATTACAACTTGAAGAATTTTTAAATAACGCAAAAGGATTGGTAAGTAAAACTCTGCAAAATGAATTAAAAAGATTAAATTTTATCAAATTTGGCCTATTACTAGATGGTTTATTTACAAACATTCAGAATGAAACTTCACCGAGAGGGTTTTTAACAAAAAACCGAACTATTATGTTTTCGTCAGATATTGATTCAATCGTATCTGAATGTTTTGAAGAGCTAATGACAAAAATACAAGAACATGAAGGAAGAGGCTCTGGATGGAGTTTGTTAAGCATCACAGGGCTAGACTTAAGAGTACACAAACACGGCTATGGAATTCGAGGAAGTAGCTACATCCCTCTACCAACAAAGATAAGAAATACCTTATCCTGCGTCAACGTACAAAATCAAGATACTGAGTGTTTTAAATATGCTATGTTGGCCAAATATGTAACAATTCATCCGGAAAGACCAAGTCACTATTATGAAGAAGTACAACATAGATATAATTTTCAAGGGATGACTTACCCTGTTGCTATAACAGACGTTTCAAAATTTGAAAAACAAAATCCTTCAGCTTCTGTCAACCTATTCGGATTGGATTCGTCAAACAATGTGTACCCCTTGCGTATAACACCAAATGAGCGCAGAGATCATACCGATTTGTTATTGATTACTAAAGGTGATATTTCACACTTTGTGTATATCAAAAAATTTGAAAGTCTTGTTTCTAATCAATTATCTAAGCATAAAAGAAAGATGACAATTTGCAAAAGATGTTTTTGTCACGTGAACAAAGAACTAAGAAGGGGAGGGTCTGATTGGCTAGTAGAACACCAGCGGTTATGTAATGGAAACTATGAAGTAAGAATTAAATTGCCGCATCCTAGCAGAGCGCAGATAAAATTTGACAAAGTAATACAACAATACCGTGTACCTGTTGCTGTTTACGCTGATTTCGAGTCTTCTTTACATCCGCTTGAACAACAAGAAGAGGACGTTACAAGAAGAAGCAAATACCAACTTCATTCACCAAACAGTTATTGCATACTAATTAAATCCACGTTGACTGAAGACCATCTTCAAAAATATGGACTATCATCTTCTCCAAAGATTTATCGCGGTGAAGAAGCAGCCAAATACTTTGTCGAAGATCTGTATGACATAGCTGCAAAGGTAGAAGAACTGTATGGAACAAAGGTACCCATGTCACCTATGGAAGAAGAAGAGCTTCAACATTATGATTCAACAACAACGTGTTATCTGTGTAATAACACCTTTACACTGGATAACGTTAAAGTTCGTGACCACGATCATCTTACGGGAGCGTACAGAGGTGCAGCCTGTAACGCTTGCAACTTGAACTACAAACTACCATATTTCATCCCCGTAGTTCTGCACAATCTGAGTGGTTATGATTCGCACTTCATAATCCCCGAACTAGGAAGAGATAATGGAGCAATAGACGTTTTGGCTACTACAATGGAAAAATTTATAAGCTTTTCAAAAAAGGTGGGTAAAATTAAATTAAGGTTTGTTGATTCATTTAGATTTATGCCTTCAAGCCTCATGAAATTATCTGAAAATCTAAGAAGAACAGATTTAATAGAAACAAGCAAAATTGTACCCAATAGTAAAATGGATTTGGTTCTTCGAAAAGGAGTCTTCCCTTATGATTACATCGATGGACTGCATAGATTTGATGAAACATCACTACCTTCACCAGAACACTTCAAAAACAAACTTAATGATTCGGAAATATCACTTGAGGAATATCAACACGCACGTCGAGTATGGAACGAGTTAGATATGAAGACCTTAGGAGATTACTCGGACTTTTATGTCAAACTAGATGTAACTCTTCTTTGTGATGTAATGGAAGAATTCCGAAACACCTGTTTTGCTGCATACGGTTTGGACCCTCTTCATTCGTATACTTCACCAGGATTAGCTTGGCAAGCCATGTTAAAAGAAACAAAATGCAAACTCCAACTTTTAACAGACATTGACATGGTTTTAATGGTTGAAGCTGGAGTAAGAGGCGGATTGACCCAAAGTGTTACCAGACATGTCAAAGCCAACAACAAATACCTACCCGATTACGATGAAACCAAACTGTCAACCTATTTAGGATATTTCGATGCAAATAACCTGTACGGATGGGCAATGTCAAACCCACTTCCTTTTGATAACTTTAAATGGATTAATCCCGACTCTATTGGCGATTTTTTACAAATTCCGAAACATGGTGACACTGGATATATTTTGGATTGCGATTTTGAATACCCAGAAAATTTACATGATCTTCATTATGACCTTCCACTTCTTGCTAAAACAGAAATTTCACCAATTGGAAAACACCCCAAATTAATGATGACATTAAATAATAAACAACGCTACGTGGCTCACTTTTGGGTGGTTCAACAAGCTATTGAATTAGGACTACGTCTAACAAAAATTAATAGAGTTTTGGAATTTTCTCAATCATGCTGGTTGAAACCCTACATTGATTCAAATACCATCAGAAGAGCAGCAGCTACATCAGACTTTCAAAAAGATTTCTTTAAATTAATGAATAATGCGATATTTGGAAAAACATTGGAAAACAAAATAAGACATAAAAATGTTAAACTTGTTACCGACGCAAAAAAATTACAGAAACTAGTACAGCAGCCAAATTTTGGAACATCTATAATTATTAATGAAAAACTTGTAGCAGTGTCCATGAAGAAGACGAGTGTGAAGATGGATTGTCCTTTGTATATAGGCATGTCAATCTTGGACATCTCAAAAACACACATGTACGATTTTCACTACAACAAAATGGTGGCGTTCTACGGAAGAGAAAATATATCTATTACATATATGGACACTGACGCTTTCATATATCGCATAGTAACATTGGACATGTATAAAGATTTACGTACATTTATTTACAAGAACGACTTTGATTTCTCCGACTATCCAAAAGATCATCCAAACTACGACAATGACAGACACAAAAAAGTACTAGGCAAATTCAAGGATGAGGCAAATGGTGTTCTGCTTGAAGAGATTGTTGCACTGATGTCTAAACTATATTCTTTGAAACTCTATAATGAAAAAGAAAAAGAAGAAGAAAAGAAGAATAGCTATATTAAGAAAGCTAAAGGTGTAAAGAGTTTATATTTAAAGAAGAAAGTGCATTTTGAACACTACAAGCAATGCTTATTTGAGGATAACATCATTACAGCTAAATTCAACACCATCAGAAGTTTTAACCATCAGCTGTACAGCGTGACTGAAGTTAAAAAGGCACTATCCTGTAATGACGACAAAAGACAAACCCTTCCAGACAAAATCAACACATTGCCATTCGGCCACTACTCCCTCAACCCTATTGACGAGTAACCTTTTCATCGTCCTAGATCCTTTATCCTTTTCCTTTCCGTAAAAAAAGGGGAAACACAGCAATGTTAAGCTGTGTTTCCCCTTTTTTTACACAAGTTTTGAATGACCTTGAACTATATGTATATATATATATATATATATATAAGCAGATTTATACCAAAGAATATTTAATACCATATCAGCTGCCTTCGTGAAACCATCATGTCAGACCTGAAGGAGAAGATTATTAATGAACTACACAAACCTGCAAGAATAAAGTTTCCAAGAAGAAATACTGTTATAAAAGGGATAAATGATCTATATCAAGCGGATCTAATTGAAATGCGACCGCATAGCAGAATAAACAAAGGATTTAAATATATACTCAGAATTATTAATTGTTTTACAAAAGTTGCAGACGCTTTGCCTCTAAAGGACAAGACTGGTAAAAGCGTAACAGAAGCCATGGAAATAGCCATAAAAAGAGATAAAAACAAAATTAAACATTTACAAACTGATGATGGAACAGAATACTTTAATACAAACTTTGCACAGTTAATGAATAAATATAAAATAAATCATTATTCTACAAATTCAGAGAAAAAAGCAGCTATTGTAGAAAGATTTAATAGAACCTTAAAAGGAGCACTGTATAAACAATTTTCAAAAAGAGGTTCTTACGTATGGTATGATGTTTTACCACAATTAATAAATGATTATAACAACAGGTTTCATAGAACTATTGGTATGAAACCTAACAAAGTAAATAGAAGAAATGCAAAAGATGTATTAAAACGCATAAAGAAAAATACAAAGCCTAAAGTAGAAAAAATGCAGCCAAGAAAATTTAATGTAAGTGATAAAGTACGGATTAGTAAATATAAGGGAGTGTTTACCAAGAAATACCTTCCCAATTGGACGAATGAAGTTTTTACAGTGTATAAAGTGCAACCGACTGTACCTGAAACGTATATCCTAAAAGATAACAAAGGAGATTTGTTGCAAGGTGCATTTTATGGACATGAAATGTTAAAGTCAACAGTAGGTGATGTATATCTTGTTGAAAAAGTGTTACAAAGAAAAAAGGACGCAGTTAAAGTGCGGTGGTTAGGGTTTAACAAAACTGAGGATTCATGGATACCTATAAAGGACTTGGTTTAATGCAAGCAACTCATTTCATCGTTAACCTTTGAGCAGGATGGAGATTATTCACCATAAAGATCGATTCAATATTAATAACATAGATGATTTAACAGTGGATAACGTTAAAATCAACAATGGTAAACACGGTAGTTTACTTCCAAACACTATTCGATGTATAGTAAGTGGCCCCTCAAACTGCGGAAAGACCAATGTTGTCTTTAATTTGATCACTAATCCGCAGGGATTAAGGTTTAATAACCTATATATTTTTTCAAAGTCTCTACATCAACCAAAGTATAAATTGCTGGATAAAATCCTATCTGATGTGTCCGATGTTAATTTTTACAAATTTAACGCTAGTGATAGCATTATGCAACCAAACGAAGCGAAACCGTATTCTGTATTTATATTTGACGATGTATCTTGTGAAAATCAGGATACTATTAGAAACTACTTTGCCATGGGAAGACATAATAACATCGACAGCATATATATAGGACAAACTTATAGCAAAATCCCAAAACAACTTATCAGAGATCATGCAAATATTCTAATTGTATTCAAACAAGATGATACTAACCTAAAACATATATATAACGATCATGTGAATGCGGATATGCCATTTGAAAAGTTTAAAGAGCTTTGCGGAAAAGCATGGGCGGAAAAGTATGGATTTTTGGTTATTATGAAAGATCAAGCTATAAAAGATGGTCGTTATAGAATAGGTTTTGATAAATTTGTTTTAATACACTGATTAGCGGTATTACTGTACAAGTCGTCAAGGTGTGAAGATGGTTAACCAGGAAAAGCTATTAAAGGAAATAAAATCACTTAGTGATTCTATTAGACAAAAGAACCGAGCTTTAAAATCAGGTATAAATGAAAGAGAGCAATTTTTAGAAACAACATTCAAACCTGTTACTGAACCTTTAAAGCGATTAGCACAAAATATGGGAAAACCTTCAATTCGCTTCGAAGGAGACAAAATGCTACCAATTTCCAAATATGAAGAAGAATTTCAGAATGATGAAAGTTTTGGTCAGTCACAAACATCTGAAGAAAGCGACGAGTATGAAGAAAGCGGAGATATAGAGGATTTAAAGGAAAAGGACATTGCAGAAGATACAAGTACAGAAGATACAAGTGTAGAAGATACAAGAGCAGAAGAAGAGGATATTAACCCATCCAACTTAAGCAAATTAGGCACGGATATTATGTTTAAAGGAACACTTGGAAGAACATATACGTTAAAAATGTTACACGCCGCACATGCTAATCGAAATTATCATACCTATGGAGCTAGAATAGAGGATAAAGGATTAATGATTGGAGATAGCAAGTTAGATATAAACGAAAATGATGATATAGTTATTGGAGATAAGAAATATAAAGGTACAAAAGGTTTGTTTGTACTCATCTTTAAAAATAATCCTGGTAAATACACTAAAAGGGATTTACAATTGTTTAAAGATATATTAGAGTATACAAATGCACATAGAAAAAAGTATTCCAAAGGCCTACCTATTCATAGAAATCGGTCAGTAAAATATACAAGTATTATATCTAGTCTTTTCCCCTCGAAATCAAAAAAAGCTCCAATTAAAAGAAGAGCTTTATCTTCTGCTGAATTAAATGTTTTGCATAAAAAGAGAAAAACAACTGATCCTACCACATCTGGAAGGGGATTATTGAAAAACTTGTATAAAACTAATATAATATATTACAACGATATAAATAAGTTAGTTGATCGAATGAGGTTATTACATGAAGCTATGGAAGCCGGGCACACTGGTTTAGAAAACGAATGGGTAGCTTTGGTTGATGAACTGCGAAAACAAGGAATAATTGATCAGTAGACGTATATATATATATATATATAAATATATATATATATATATATATATATATATATATATATAAGAACCTAAACGATAGCGATTCAGTTACATCATGAGTGTGGACAAGTTTGGACGGTATTCCGAGTTTGGAGTAAAATCTGGATATAGTGAAAAAAGAGCTGGGTTTCCGTTAACACCTGATGGCAACTATAATTTTGAAGGAAAAGTAATTCAAAATGTTGGTGATCCGCTTATGTCGTCTGATGCGGTTACGGTACAGTACATTAAAAAAAGAACCCCAACTGTACACGAAGATCATTGGGGGTTTTCCGGTAAAAGGTTAAGCGATATACAATATCCCATTTATGATTGTGAAGCAGTAAATTTAGCTACTCTAAAATTGTTAACTATTTACAAAAGGAATAAAACTGATACAAGCTATGATGTAAAAAAACTAAAATTTCAAATGTAGGTGATTGTGAGCAGGATGGAGACGCTGTAAATAAGAAAATGTTTGATATTGTACACAGGAAATGGACTACGGAATATGAAAAACATTTGGAAAGGTTTGGTGCAGCTCTATTCCATTATATCCATCGGGCTTCAGGAAGAGATGCAGCTTCAGATGTTGACAGTCACAATTATTTAGACTGGAAAAATATACACAATCCAGAGAAACCTAATCAACGAGATAAACCGTCTGAGCCTTCTAAAGTCAAGACATTAGGAAAGGAGGATAAAGTGAATGTGATTAATGAACCAACAGAAAACAATGAAGATTACATAAGAGAAAAAAGAATTTAAAATACCCATGATAAGGGATAAAGCATCAGTCATATTCGAGAGACGATACAGAGAGGATGATGGAATCCAATATTACTGCGTGGAGTTTAATATCTCAAGAGCCGAGATTTCCCCAAGGAGTGTTGACAGATGGTTTTGTTCAACGGTTTGATAGATATATGGATTGGGAACAACTTTCCATACACTACCTCTTTACAATGACTATGTTAAGAATTTATTTTCACAGACTTAACTGGATCCATATTTTACAAAGACAACAGTTTTCAGAAGACTTCCTTGTAGAGATAACATCAAATTTTAATAACTGTTGGGAAGTAATAAGTAAATATCAAAATCTCTCTGAGAATTACATTGACAATTTCAAAGATAAACTAGACTGGGATGTGTTATTCAATTACCAACGATTAAGTGGCAAGTTTCTAAGGGAACATGACAACTATTTAAAGTTTATTCATTTTACCGAAGACAACGATACCATCACCAGCGGAGAAACATCTGGAACATCTTCAATTATTCCTTATTTATATTTTTACTACTTTTATTTAATATGTCTACATTTAATTAATAAATCCATTTCTATATAATAAATGGATTTTAAACAGTATATAATACAAGAAACCAAAATTGATATTACATTCATTGTAAAACATTTATAGAGTGCACCTACTGATTGTAGGTTTTGCTATAAATAGTCATGTCGAGGGTTAAACGCATCAGTCATAATCGAGAGAGATTACAGAGAGGAAGGGGAATAGCATCAACAGCATTTTCTCTATTGAGTAAACCGGTTGGAGCTATAGTTAACAAGGCGATTGATTTATTACCTGTGGAATTACATTTACCTGGAGGATATCAATATTGTGGTCCTGGAACCAAATTAGAGAAACGCCTTGCTAGAGGAGATCCTGGAATAAATAAGCTCGATCAGGCTTGTAAACAGCACGATATAGCGTATTCCAAATTTGGTGATACTAAAAATAGATCAATAGCGGATAAAGCACTTGCTGAGAAAGCTTGGCAAAGAGTAAAATCTAGTGACGCGAGTATTGGTGAAAAAGCAGCGTCTTTAGCAGTAACAGCAGCAATGAAAGCAAAAACTACGTTTGGAGGAGGAAAGAGAAGAAGGCGTGGGAAAAAACCCGCTAAGAAACAAGGAGGTAATATCAGAAGAAAACGTCGATCTACCACTGGTAAAGCTAAAAAGAAACCAACAATATGGTCAATGATAAAAAAGGGAGGAGGATTATACCTAAGACCGTATCGTGTGTATTAAATAAGAAAGAGCAATTAATAATTAAAAACAAAGAATTGACCAATGAAGAACTGATTACATATGCTTCTTGTTTGAAAATCCCATTTTATAGAGGAGTATTTATGAAAGATGAATTACCGGTTAAAATGTGGAAAAATGAGACTGGTATTGTAAATTTGGGTAATAGTGAAGGATTAGGCACTCATTGGGTGTGTTACAAGAAACTTGGTAAAACCATTTATTATTTCGACAGTTTTGGAGACCCTCCACCACCGAAAGAACTTCAACAATACTTTCGTGCGGCAGAAAATGTTTTTTACAATCATACAAGAAAACAACCTGATGATACATCCATTTGCGGTCATTTATGTTTAGACTTTTTAGCTAAAAGTGTTAGTCAACTTTAAGATGTCTTCGTATACAGTGTCATTAACCGGTAACTCATGTACTTTGCGCAGTATTCTGTTTCCAGCGCTACGTTTGCAAAAAGGAAGACTATGGGAAGCCGCATTATTGGATTTAACAACATATAACTCTATTCCAAACGTTAGTGAAGGAATTAATAACAAAATACATTATTACAAGACAAAAGATGATAAAGGAAAGTATTCAGCTTTGGAAGAATTCAGTTTACCAACAGGAGCTTATGAAATTGATAATATAAATGAAGTTATACAAAAACATATGGGAAAAGAAAATATAACGATAAAAGGCAATAACAATACAATGAAAGCCGAAATTACGTCTAAGTATTATATTGATTTTAGTCAAGAACATTCAATTGGTAGTTTATTGGGGTTTTCTAAGGAAACAAAAGTATTAGAACCTAATAAAACTCATTCTGGGAATAAAACTGTGACGATCATCAAAGTTAACAGCATAGATATTACATGTAACATTATACAAGGATCCTACAGAGATGGAGAAAATCGTCATATATTACACACATTCTACCCATCAGTTGCACCAGGTTTCAAGATAGTAGAAAAGCCTCAAAACCTTGTGTACCTACCGTTAAACACCAGTTTCATTTCAGACATCGTGCTGAACATAGTGGATCAAGACGGAAACCTTATTGACTTTAGAGGAGAAGCTATTACTGTAAGAATACATATAAAATCATCCGCTTAGACAATGGGGTTATCATTTAAAAAGAGAGAGCCAACCAGCAAAGAGGTCAGTAGCTCATCAGCTGTAGAAGGATTAACAAGTGACAACATTCGTTTTCTAGAAGAAATTGGATTAAATGTCATTAACAATGGATATACTGGATATAGCGCAGGGTCCAACATTCGACGAGACCTTATGGGAAAAGGAATATCACACGCACAACCCTTACGCTTCGTCCAAATTAAACAATAACGATGAAATTAGGATTCCTATACAACAACAAGACATTTATACTCTTCCATGCGAAAGTTATTTATATATTGAAGGAAAAGTAACAAAAACTGATGGTACTGCTGGAACCACTGTTCCGTTCATAAATAATCCTATGGCATTTTTATTTGACGAGATTAGATATGAAATTTCAGGAGTTACAGTCGATTCAACAAAAAAGGTTTGAATTTCCAGTACATTGAAAGGATTAGCGTCTTTAACACCAAATGAGAAGAATCTGTTAGCTGTTGCAGGATGGGTTGCACCAGACAAAAGTACAATCGCTCCTGACTCTTCGGGAAACTTTGATTTCTACGTACCTTTAAGATTACTCCTAGGATTTGCTGAAGACTACAGAAGAATAATAATAAATGTAAAACAAGAACTAGTGTTATTAAGATCATCAAACGATAATGATATTATTAAAGCAGCTGCTGGAACAACTGATGCCAATTTAGACTGGAAATTAACATTAGACAAGATTGTTTGGAGAGTACCACATGTGCGACTAAATGATGAACACAGGATTACATTATTAAGAAAGTTAAAATCAGATCGAGTCATTGTAATGCCATTCAGAAGCTGGGAGTTTCATGAATACCCCGTTTTACCTACAAGACAACGGCATACATGGACTGTAAAAACTTCTACTCATTTGGAAAAAGCGAGATATGTAATATTTGGATTACAAACGGAGAAGAAAAGTATAATAACTGAAAATGCTGGTGAATTTGACCATTGTAAATTAACAAACTGTAAAGTGTTCCTGAATTCACAATTCTTTCCCTACGACAACTTTAATATTTCTTTTGATAAAAAAAGATACAGTGTTTTATACGACATGTACGCTAGGTTCCAAAATTCATATTACGGCAAAACAAATACACCTCTACTATCTCCCGTACAGTTTGAATCGAAAGCTCCGATTGTTGTAATTGATTGTTCCAAACAAAATGAATCTATAAAATCGTCTAGTGTTGATATAAAAATAGAAATGGAATTTCAAGAAAACGTACTTGCAAATACATCTGCGTATTGTTTAATTTTGCACGATAAAATTGTTACATACACACCGTTGACCGGTATTGTAAAGACAGTATTGTAAAACTTTGTACCACCACCGGCACCGCCACTGTCGCTAACCTATAAATAGCGGAGCAACAATGCAGGTCTTCAGTTGATCGTCTATCGGCGCATGGGTAACATCTTCTACAAAATGAGTTCTCCATCTGTTGTACAAGGTGATGCAGAGGTAGCACCGTTATTGGAACGTGATAATACTAGTGAAGCAGAAATCATCAAGGAAATAACTGCATTTTTAAAGTTTGGTAAAAGAGATAGAGAGGAGGAAAGTAATGCAGACCCATCAAAGGTAGTACCAAAGAGGAAGAAGAAAGTTGAAGAAAATATTCCTCCTCACATTTTAACTGAAGTTTTTTTGCGAATCTTTTACCCCATCTCAGCATGCATCAGTAAAAGTGTATCAGTTGGATTGATGAAGTCATTGGATTATTCCCCTACAGTAATACTACACCATGGAACAAAAAAGGTTTTATTTTCGCAAAATGCTTGGGAGTCATTTTTGAAACATGTACATTTAATAGAATGTTATTTAACTAACAGTTTGTGTGGAAGGAAAACACATATTCGACTTTTGGATTGTGACAATGAAATCGATATTGTTAAACATCGCGGACAACTACAAGTGCGAATTAGAGACTTGACTCAACATGAAAATAAGATTCTACTGTCACGTGAAGAATTCTACGTTTTAAACTACGCAACAGAACCTATTACAAGGTACATGAGACAGTTGGTATTTGCAAGCGCTATTATTAAAGAATATTTGGTCGATACTTTGGAAAAACAACCTGATAGCACCATCGTGTACGGACCTGTGGATACATCTATTTTTAATAGAATACCTCATGAAGTTTGCATGTGGAGAAAGTTAAAGGATTTTGAACCACTTGTAGAAATCGGTACAGAAGCTACAGAAGAAACAACACAGGAAGAAGAAACGGAGAAACAAGAAGAAGAAAACGAAACACAAGAAGAAGAAGTTAAAAAAGACTAAAGTTTGACTTAGTAAAGAAGAACACACGTGGGGTAGGCCTATTGGGGACGGTGCCCACGTTAAATATACACCAACGCGCCTGCAACTGTACGGCCTGGTATTTAACCTACCGTGGTGTGGAAAACAGTTTAGTTGATCGCTAGGTGCCATGATGAGCGGAGGGGATGAAGAAGTGAGTGTAAAGCCTTGTGTAATAGAATTTCAAGCATTTCGAAATAATGATGATAGGTTTATTATCAAGGAATTAGTAATTTTAGACTTGCTTACATTTGTAGCCTACCCATTCACGTTTGAAGCTCCTTTTTCTTTTAACAAACTTAACACCAAAGCAAAAAGTACAAACAAATGGATAACAAACTACTTTCATCACATACATTGGTATGAAGGATTTATAAGCTACAGTAATCTGCACAGTATTATGTTTAACTTTTGCAAACAATATTCACATATATACACAAGAGGATTAGAAAAAAAGAACTGGATACAAAAGTACACGCACGGTGATGTTTTCGATATAACTATCAGTAAGGACTTTAACATTAATCTCGGTAATATTTGTGTCGCTGCAAAAGATCTTAAACACGGCCAAACAAACTGTGCATTGTACAACGCATATCGTTTGGCTGCTTATTTGAAACAAACGCAGGAATGTGGTGGGGGTAGCGGAGAACAGAAATGTGGTGGGGGTAGCGGGGCCTATAAATACGAGGAGACAGCACCGCTCCAGCACGAGTATTATTCGAGACTCCGAAGAGGCAACATCACAGAAGACACCACAACCACCACTGACAAAGATGGCATCACAACAGTTTCTACAAACACTGGTTGATCAATTCAACACTCATTCAAAATCCGACCTTCTGCTAACTAAAAAGTGTTCAGAACTAAAAGAACAGAAACACTACATTATTCATAACATCAAGAAAGTGGAAACCACACATGGAGAAGAAATTCTAGTTTCATTGAGCGAAGGACCTTTCACTCCAGGAGATGAGCCGAAGTTTCAAGTATTTCTTCCAAAACGATTTGTTCAACTGCTACAAAATGAAGATTTGCGAGATATTCAACCGGGGACGTTGTATTTGGTATCACACGGTGTAAGTGGCAACAACTCGACGGAACTCACTCTGCACATCACGCATCCTTGTACATAATGTCTCTGTTTGTATTTCTCTGTTTGTATTTCTAGTCATTAATGTTAGACTTAAGCTTATTGTATTGTAATATGTTTGTTTAATAAAGAAAAGAAAAAAAGAAAAAAGAAAAAAAAACAGCAACATAGCAGTATATTATTTGATATACTGCTGTGTTGCTTTTTTAAATTCAAACGGATGACCTTGAACTTTCATTCAGGGTTAAATTATGAAGAGGTATAAAAGAGAGGGGAGCAGTGAAGTTAGTCTCAGTCTTGTCTAACACACGCTGCAGCTAACATGTCGGTGCCACCGATGAACAATTTATCATTCGATAACAATTTGAATATATATTGTTGCGAGTTACAATGTTTTAAAATACCAGGTGATCAAGTTGACGGGAAAGCTTGTCGTAAGTGCAGGTGTTTCAGCTATTGCATATGTAGATGTAAAACGTATCAAATGAACCGACAAGATAAATTACAAGAATTACGCCGACGGATTGCATTACTGTGGCGGCGAATGTAGTAGCAACCATCTGCCTCGCACCAGCTGCCACCTGCCGCCTGCCATCTGCCGCCCGCCATCTGCTCCGCCCCACCACACTTTTACCCCCACCATTTTGTTTGATACCAAAACGCTAGCTAGCGAATAGTCAGCACACCTCCAGCTCTTGACCAGTGTACATCGAGCTCTCTGTTGAAATGTCCATCAAAATTAGGTGTATTCATTATGATTCTATTCATCTGGCGACTTTCCAAGACCTCGAGGTTTTTAATGAAGAGTTAAGACTTCTCGTTGCGTCCGGTTACGATTTATCTTTGGAACTTTACGCATCAAAAAACAACATGGACTCTGCGCAGGAATCGAAGTATCTACCGTCTTTCAACAGAAAGCGAAGTGATGGCCGCATCTCGTCCGGATCAACAACATCGATGACAACGAACAACGGGGAACTATTGTAAACATGAATTATTGTAAATAAAATAAAGTAATATTTGTAATAGTACTACCTCGCACTCGTATCATTCGATTGCTTCATTCGATTGTTCATTCGATATTTCTTATCGATTAACTATCGAATCACAATCGATTTTACGAGTGCGAGGTAGATTTTTTTTTAAAAACTTCACCGTGACCTTGAACTTTGAACTTTACCTCATTACGTCACAAAACCGCCTACGTCACTGGCTCAGCCTCAGATGACGTATTTATTCACTCAGCGCATCCGGTCACTGACCGGATGTGACGTCACTTCCGGCGCAAAACCCGCAAACCCACACTACTCTGTTTTATAATACTGTTTTATATATATATACAGTATCCAACGAATGGTATTTTTGGGGTCTGGGGACCTCAAAACGAAAAGTTATCATGGTCCCGGGCCTAAGTCGTACCATGCCGACTGCGGTAATAGCTTCTTCCCTATAGGGGAAATTCGCTAAAAGGAATAAAAGTGGTTGTCATGAAAGCCCGTTATTTACGTTGTATTCATGACAAATTTACTAATATTCCACACTAATAACCATTCAAACCGATGTACATAAAAATAAAACTAATTTATAACATTCAAATGTAAATTACCTACTGGTGATTCGAAAATAGAATCTGAAGTATATTTGGTTGGTTTTAGATTTGTATAACATAATATACTATTGTGTCAGTGTCTCATAATTTTATTTAGTTATGTTACAATTTAATTGCCCATTAAAACATTTCTTATTAAAAGTATATATATCGTGATCACAAGCACATACACTCTGTGCAAAATGTGTAAGAATGTAAAGAATTTCTCATATTGTACCTAAAGTATAGCCGGTATTTGATTCAGGCAAAATTAATATTGGGAATTCCAGCTAAAGTTAAAGTTAGCAGCAAGCTAATTTGATGCGTGAAACACATTCTGTAGACAGTTATTTCCTTGTACGAACCCTAAGACTCTCCTTATATATCTTTGAAGAGGTTTCAACCGCTCCGGTTATCAATTTTTAATATATTTAACAATATTGTCCAAGTGTTTGATACTGGTACTGATGTTAATGGTAGGGCAGGAGGCCCGCACTTGAACGTATTGAGTTTATTTAAAATGTAAAATAACTAATATATAATTGAGATTATTTAATTTTTCATTAATACCATATAAATACACAACTCATTTCGACAACCAATGAGTTTGAATGTGATATAAACAATAGAATAGAACGTTATCTAAAGGGTTTATATGGATGTACTAAATTGTATATTTTTAAAATAGTTTAAATATTTTTCAAAATTGTATTACCTGTGTTTAAATTTAAATTATATAATTCCCTATAATAAAACAAGAAATATTAAAATATTATATGTGTTCATATGGAACAATCCCCCAAAAACTTACTTTTCGGTTAAAAATGCATTCATCTCAAGTCTAATGAAAGAAAACGTGTCTTCGCGTCTCCACAGCACAAGGAGAAAACATTTATAAAGCTCAATCTTTGTTCTAATATTTATTTTTAATACTTTTTAAAAAAACAGGGGTTTAGTAAGATATTTTGACATTTACATTGTTAGGTCAATATAAAAATATTAAATGATAAATTTGAAACAGTTTTACCTCTTGTTTTGTAAAATATTGCAATGAGGAACTATATGTCGAATTGCATTTTAAAAACAAGAAAACCAAGAAAGAAAATAAATAATTCTAGGCCATTCAACAATAAACAGTGACCAATAGTTAAATGGCTGTAACACTCTTGCCAGGACTCTTAGCTGGGATATTGCTAAGCACTCTGGACGGGAGCTTTGACTTCCAAAAATATAGGATAGGATTCCATAAAGATATTATATTATTATTTAATACCTTATTTGACAAAATCGGTTCAGTAATAGCATAACACATCTAACTGTCAAGTCTTATTTGGAAAAATTGGTTGATATTTTATACTATTAAACTTATAACTTACTACTCAGAGTCTATTTGTGATATACAGGGTGTCCCGCTTCTACAATATCAAACTACACCGGTTATAACAAACAAATAATGCAATAAAATTCATTTCCTATCTCAATCAGTTTTCTGTTTTTAAGTAAGTATGTACTCTTGACAAAGGCCTTAATATATCATTAACAGTTAGATAAGATTCGATATTAAACATTTACAAATATCTTTAAAATTTAATTTCCATACAATTTTTTTTCAAAATTGTGGCAGTTTAAAGTTGTCAGTTGTACGTATAAAGACTAAACTAAAAAACTAAAAATAAACTTTTTGGTAACTAAATATTTATACAATTTCAAGGCAAATCTAAATCGAACGGTGAAGGAACATTGAAGATATTAGGTGATGGATAACAGATAAAACTCAAATTTTGTGGTAAAAAGTAGGGGTTTGAACCATAATCAGAACTAAAAGACCCACTTTTTAGCACTAAATTTTATATTCCTCAAACATATATTTTAATACTATATGCTTAGAGCAAATTATTAAAGATTTTATGTATTGACATCGGGTTGGATAAAAATAACAAGGGATGAAAATGTGTGAACATCACGTTCCATTTTTGTTGCTTCCATAGAAATAGGCTATCTTTTGAATGGTTATTAGTGTGGGATATTAGTACATTTGTCCATGAATACAACGTAAATAATGCTTTCATGACAACCACTTTTTCCCTTTTATTTAACTTTTCAGTTTTATGATTAACAGCTGCACAAATTTTACTGACTACATAGTCATAGATAAATCACTCTGTATGATTTCCTTAACAGTTAATAGAAGAGAGACTAAAATATATCATGTTTAACATTACATCTAAGCTGTCAAAACTTCATCAGAAGTTTAGGTTTGTGTTTCAAAATGTTAATAATGGTGACTGCGCAGTATTGGGAAATTGCCAACAATATCTAATATTCAACAGAGTTAGATAGATAGTTAGATTTTATTGATCTTTAACAACAAATGTGCAATAGATCTCGTCAAAATACAATAATTCATACAAAACATTCATATGGTAGAATAATTAAGGATAGTTTGTCACTTGATCCTTAAACTAATTACATACTTAAAGATATGCTTTTAATGTGCACGAGAACTTGGATTAATGCATACAATTAAAATTGTCACCACGACAGGAGATTACATTAAGGTAACGGCATAACTAAACGAGCGGTGAACAGTCATTTGGTTAAGCCCAGTAAAGTCACTTACCATTAAGATGGATTACATTATCTCTCAAAAACATTTACACTATTACAGTAATTTGTGGCTTGGAAATCTTTAATTTATCTTCAATTCTTTGTTTGAATTAGCGACTAAACGATTCAACTAAATGTTAATAAATTGCGTTTCTGTAAACTAGTTGCCCATGCGTTTATCAACAAGAATAAAATCCACCTACATTTAAAATTAGTTTTTTTTTACAAAATCACAAGAACCAAATTTTTTCTAGCTTTGAAATAGGACAAATGGTGTACAGAAAAAGTGTTATTTAATTTATTAAACCTCTGTTATAACGAAAGAGATTATAATAATAAAAGAGCGTTTTGACATTTTATTTGGGAGTGAATGTAAAATGTTTAAGATAGTTATTTTTAAATTAAAATAAATAAACGCTATCAGGAAACTGACACATACTTTCTCCCTTTCAGCCCAACATTAATGAATAAATTACTTTTTATTTACTAAATACAGAATAAAAAGCACGGCCGAATGTACAGAAAATCTTGTAAACAAGTTGTTTCAAAAAACATCCACCCAAATCCCTGCTTTGGAGGCCCTACAGAATCCATTGCTACACTCGTGGTTTTAAGAGGGGAAATGCCCCCTATTCCCCCCAGGGTTATTAAGGGGCAACATATTTCGAATTTCCTCTGTTGGTCAATGCTAACTTGACAAGCATATGAAGTTTGAATGAAATTGATCAGTAAATAAGAGAGAAATAGTAATTTTTGTATTCCCCATTAGAATAACAATGGACAACGTACTGCGTTTACTGCAAAATTAAAATTTCAATTTTCTCCGCAACCAGCAATCGTGGAATAGTAATTGAAAATACTGAATTATTTAGTTTTTTGAGCTATTTTTAATGGTGAATATTAATAGTTTTTTATATTTATGTTTTTCTATAAAAAATCCCAAAAACTGAATTTTTGATGTTTTAAGTCTTGTAATTTCTGAACCCGAATTTTTACAGAAATGCGGGTGGTGTCATTTTGTTGGAGAACTATAGTTCTACAAACGACTAATGTTTAATCAATTTCGTTAGAGCCGTTTTTGAGAAATTTGGATTTTTCATGTTTTTTGGCGGTTTTTGGGGAATAATTACCCTTAAAAATAAAATATTCCAAAAAATGAAAAAAATACCTGGATATATCGTGGATTAGTACCAACATACCATATTTCATAATAATCGGCCAATTGGTTAGGGCTCTAGCTCTGTACACACACACACACACACACACACACACACACACACACACACACACACACACACACACACACACACACACACACACACACACACACACACACACACACACACACACACACAATCACGTAAAAACCACTTTTTTTGGTTCAGGGAGCACCAAAACGAATATTTCCACTAACAACTCATGTAAATAAACCGAAAATTTGCCGTTTAAGGGGTTTTCTATTTACTGTGGGCCCTACGTTAAATTTCAATTATTTATAAAAGAATAATCTAACTGAAACTTTTTCAAGAAACTTTCCTACCATAAAATATTCCCAAATGGGGCTAAATTACTTTTAATTTGTTAAAAAGGGTACAATGTAAAATCTAACATTAGAATTCAATGAAAATTTCTGCGCGATTTCGTTAAAAGTTTGTTAAAGCCTCCATAAACATTTTGCTTGAGACATTTAGCAATTAAATTTGACTAAGGACACGACTTCAATCATTGCTCAAGCAAACATTTTTATTGTACAACAAAAAATTTGTTCCACCTATATTTTAAGTAAATATAACAGTTTCATGAGCAGTACGATAATTGCAGTCTCTCTTTACCCGATGACTTAGGTGTGGGATATGCAACAGGTGGCACGCCTGATGCAGTTATATCACTGATTATAGCAGAAATGATTGTTGTCCGCACTTTGGTGACCTGCCTGATCGGGTGGCAGGCATCTTCCGACTGTAGTTTATTCTATATAGTTCCCACTGGATAAATATGTTGATTAATGAACACAGATTAATAAACCAATTTAAGTCATATTTCTCTTTGTTTGTTATACTAAGATGGTGTGTTGCATAAATCCTATAAGAGCACATTGTATCGTGTCCAATTTAAATTACAATGGGAGGCAGTATATTATACAATATATGCATCGTAACGACCAGAGTGTTCAGTACACTAAAGTTTGGCAGTTTAGGTCACAGATTTGCATATTGCTCCGTATAAACACGTTACAGGCCGTTACAGTAAGATTACAGCTGCCGAACATAGAGCAACAAGACTGACAGTGTCCAGACCGAGTTATCTAAACCATCTAAATCTTGAATAAGTTATCATTATTTTTCAAATTAAAAATATTATAGGCATTGTATACTAAGTTAAATCATTTGTATAGTTGAGATAATACAAAACACCAAACTATTTAAAATTAATAATAATTATTAACCTTAATTATTCGGCTACTTCTAATTTATTTTTAAAATATTGAATGGGTGTATAATTAATTATGGAACATATATTTTTTTGAAGAAACTTAAATCATATTTTTAACTTAAACGTAAGTTGAAAGAGAGGTATCGTTGTTATACGTCGAGTGATTAAAAAAATAGCACTTCTTCACTACCATTACCAGGCGCAAAAGGGAGCAAGCAAATAAAAGGTAAAAAATGTACCCGAGTGCAGAGATTGAGTTTGATAAATGGGGCTTCGCGCCGTGAATTTCCCCTGAGTTCCCTCCCACGTGGGAAGATTTGAATTTTTATGTCTCGGCATGCTTTCGTGGACAATTTTCCCATATTGTTTTCTTTTTCCTTTTCTTATCTTATGGTAGTTATTTATAAAAATGATTCATTCTTTGGTGAGGAAACTTTCATAACAGTCTTAATGCTCATCCTTGATCTGTTTTCTTGTTTTAAATAACCATACAGTATATGCTTATTATCGTTAAAATATCATTTTAACGTGTTTTTCTAAATGACACATTTTTTAGTTTGGACAGTCAATACTTTAAATCTTTAGGTGTATCTATTTAGGGATTAACTTATATCGCTTTAAATCTTCTGTATTTTCGTTATTTAGATTGCTTTGCTCCATGGCTCCATGGCTGAAATAAAATTTCCCGGTGACTTAAAGAGCTGAGCGTGAATGTATCAAATTAAATGTTTGTCAAATGAACTTCTGCTTTATTTGAACTTAATACTAATAAAAGCAACTCTGTCTGATTTTATTTGTGATCCCTGATTTGAATGTTCTCAGGTAAAACTTGACGGACACTCATATAACATTCTTTGGACCATTTCAAATGTTATCCCTAGAAGTTTAAATTAAAAAATGTAGCATTTTATTCGGCTGTCAGTCTGACAATGTGTAGCATTATCCTGAATTTTACGATGTGAATTAAGAGGTGAATAAGCAGAACTAACGTTACTAACGCAAACTGTACGATAATAATAGTCACGAATAATATTTAGATACTAGGTATACTAGGATTTAGATATACTAGGTATTGTATCGCGATGTAATGCAATGCGATGAAAAAACTATTGAATTTCTCTCAACGCAGAAATACATTTTTACTACAGAAAATGATAATATACAACCATCTGGCAAAACTTCTCGGTATCATTGTGTATAGTCTTGAATTATTTCTTAGCGTGACAGTCTCTAATTATTAACCAACAATGAGAAACAGCGTGGAATCTAAAGAAATGAAATAAAACGCCTATAAGCAGAAACCACGTAAGCTAATATTAGATCCGTAACGGAAGCTGGTTGATTCAACATTTAGCGCCCTTGGGATCGGTTGGTTTAAACGTTCTCAGAGGACAGTCTATAATGAAAGGGGTCGAAAACATTCCCCCGGGCCCTCATATAACATCAGCCAGATCTCTTAGGGCGAGCTTATCCTGTCGTTTTGTTGACTGCTTTTGTAATACCTCTTACAGAATGTTTGGTTGTATTACTAATAATAACATACTAATAATAAATGTATATCTTATGTATCTTATCTTATGTATGTACAAATTAATAATTATGTATATCTTATTACTATTCGAAATTATATACAATATTTTTGAAGTTTTTCATAATTTGTAATAGGCAGCAGTTGCAATAACAGTATTACTTGCGGTTAACGTAGTTTATTAGTATACACAATAATTTGGTTTTATAAATTTACATATGAAATGGTACGGCGATTTCTGTCGCTTTTTTTCTTCAGAGACGTTAAATGAGGAACTTTGTTTTCTCTGCAGTTACTTGTCGAATATCAGTTGTTAAGCAAATGTATTTTGTTGCGATTTTTGTCTTGTGATTTAAACTAAACATATCTCTACCTATTCAATACAAGAATCATGCATTTCATCAAAAAATCTCAGGAACAATTGAACGAATTACAATGAAATTTTAAACGTAGTTTCTTCTTAGGTAAAAGATGCTCGTTATGAAAAGATTTTAAACAAAAACGCACCGTCACGTCGGCTTCCAAAGTTACAATGTTAACATAACATTGTAATGGGTTAGATAGTTACGTAAATATATCAATTTCGTAAACATTTCTTGAACTGTTTATTAGTGAATTTCCTATGGAAGAACTATTAGCATGACCTGCACGGTGAACTTAAGCCCGGGGCCACCATAGACGTTCCTAACGTGAGTGACTCCATGAACACGTTTTGGGGAGTCGTAAAAAATTATATACATATATGTATGTGTGTGTGTGTGTGTGTGTGTGTGTGTGTGTGTGTGTGTGTGTGTGTGTGTGTGTGTCTACTCTAGCGGTCGTATTTTTTCCCGACTTACTTCAAATTTGGTAGGGACGTTCTTTCTATAATCAGTTAGATAAGTTTTTGGGTAAAACAATCGGAAAACTCTAAACCCATTTTTTGTCTCCCGAAAATAAAATTAATGCATATAAAGAGATGGGAATTAGTAAAGCGAAACTTTAAGCCCTCTCTCGTCATTCTAGCATGAATATTTACCAAGTCATTAAAGAAAATGTGCATCGACCAAACACTACGTTGTCACATGGGGGTTTTACATTGGAAAAGCCTGTTATTCCTTTGTTAGAGTACTTTTATCATCCCCAGCAACTCACGCCTACTTTCAAGCCTGTTTGGATCATCTCCTAACATTATAATGCGCAAAATTGTATTCCCAGTTTAGCAGGTAAATGAAACCAGGACCACCAGAACAGCCAAAAAATCAATGTTTTCAGATTTCAATAAAAATGGGAATACTGTAAATGTATGGTATTACACTGATTTTGAGTTTTGAAAGTTTTTTTATCTGAAAATTCAATTCCCTAACGTCAGCGTACTGCGTGCGAACTCGTTTTTAGCATTGAATGGAGATTTGTCATAGTATAAGCATAAAGTGAATGTACCTAACTAATACTGGTGTCTAAACAATACAAATACCACGTACAGATGCATAAAAGAATCTTAAGAACTACTGAACTAATTTAAATTAAAATTTTGAACGAATCTACTTATCATGTTAAAGATGCTCTTTAAGAGTCGGTTTTACAAAAGTCTATATGGGCTTCGCCCCATTGGCTTCCAAATTTTCAATAATATTCTCATGGACATAAACTTGTATTGGGTCGGATTGTTACATAAACATGTACATTTCTTAAACCGTTGTTGTAGTGCTTATTAACAGCGTAGAGTTAAGATTGGTAATTTTACAAGTATATATAGTGGAGTTATCTTACTAATATTATATACTAGCTGCTGTTCCCGTGCTTCGCAACGGTGTGAAAATTCGGAGTAAAAAAGTTAGAAACAAAACAATGACAGTTGTAGTTAGATCTAATCCTTGTAACAGCTGTTTATTTTAATGAATTTCATTGTATAGCCTTCAGTTCACAACAGATGGGAAGGCCATTCAATTAAATACTGACTATTGTCATGATGTAAGTAATACTTACATCATGAACTATCGTATTGTAGCATAGCCGCCTTTAAAGAAGGCCCCGGCGTTCGAACTGGCAACGCCGCCATCTCACTGAGCAGAGGAATCACTGCCGGCACTTAGCCCCGCGAGTCGAATAACACGTCCTTTTAAATCATTTTAGCTATATAATTTCGATTTTTTGGAGAGGAAAAATAGAATGGGCATCAGGGATTGTTGAAAAAAGTATACAATAACGGAAATTAATATTAAACATACAAATTCGCAGTAAACTAAAACAATCCTTAGGTTTTAAAGATTAATGCTTTGAAAAAAAACATGGTCAGAGTAACTTATCGTTTTAGAATACATTTTAAAATTAATATGCTCAATAAATGGCACTAATAAACTGCTTGAAGTAAAAATTAACAGTGACAAATGCAATACGAGGCACACAATTATTTCTTTGGAAGATAAGTGAAGAAAAAACGGTATTACTTTGTACAGACAGTTGCCCATGAGTTATATTTATACTTGTTGCTATATTAAGTACACTTTGTCTTTAAATAAAAGGTTGTATGTCTTTGTTTTCAATCTTGTTTAATAAGTTGTTTTGAAGAATACTGTACTTTATTAGCACTTAGCAAATGGTAATAAGCTGTCTATCTATTGATATGTATAAAACAAAAACTACTGATAAAAGGTAATTTAATTAATACCCACGTCGCAGCAAACCTGCATACTCAGCGAATTTCCAGTGAATATATAACATTACAACATTAAAACACTTAACAGGATTCATAAGAAATGTATTCACAAACAAGCGATAGTTAAAATATTAATTATTCTCCGTAAGAATAACATTGGGGATGAGTACGCAGGTTTGCTGCAACAAGGCACACCAAATATTGGGTTTTTATGCAAATATCAATAGAATTCATCTTAGTGAAGGCACATACCACGTTTCATCCATATACATTCATAAATAAGCGATATATAACATTTTTATTATTCTCCATAAGAATAACATGGGGACCGAGTACCTAGGTTTGCTGCTTCGGGAACCATGGGCAAACAAATTGGTTTTTTGTTCAAACATCAACAAACCACAACCAGGTGAAGCTATATACCAAGTTTCGTCAGTTTATGTTCATAAATAACCGAGATATAAAATTTGTCTTTTTCTCCATAGAATAACATTGGACAACGTACTGTGTTTAGCACTTGTAATATCTCAGTAACCAATTGACGTAGAGCAATGATCAAAATACCAAATTGTTTGTTTTTTTAAGCTGAATTCAATGGTATAAATTAAAAGTAGATTTAAATAAAAATCGCATGTGAAAACCCCAAAAAACCCATTTTTGGGGTACAAAACCCCCCAAAAACCCCCTTTTGGATAGTGCGATTCGTCTGGTTTTCGAACTCGTTCAAATAAATGGTACTTTACACATTTGTACCAAATTTCATTAAGATCGGACCTTTTTTACGAGAGTTATCGTGCTTACGGACACATATATATATATTTAAATATATAAATATATATATATATATATTTAAATATATATATTTACCATGCCTGATGGTATCGGTGTGAGGTAGCGCTGGCGACAGAAGCTTTGCTATCTAGAGTCAAGGGTCAACTGTGTGTATGCGTGTGCGAGTGATAACAGTATCAGCTGGCCTCTCTCATATCTCAAAATTAAAAGTATTTTGCTTAATCTAGTTTATGAGTAAATCTTGTTTTTGATTGTATCCTTTATAGGTAAACGTTATATTAGTATTGTTTTAAATATTATTCTTGATATTTTTGTTGGTGTAAAGTTAATTACAGTCTGGCATTGTTACTCCTTTTTTATTTTTATTTGTCGTATTTATCAAACATCACAGGGAGCAGCTTTACATGTTGAGCTAGACTGAAGTATTATTTTGTTTTTCATTAGCTTTATTTTAGTTTTACTGACCACACAACTGGTTAAAGTGGTCAGTTTATTTCCAACTTCTCCACTGTATTTGTTTTGTCTTGCTTTTTAAGGAAATAAATCATTTATCATTTATCATTATCATTTATCATATATACCCCCGTCGCAGCAAACCTTCGTACTCAGCGAATTTCCAATGAATATATATGTCTTAATATTACATTAAGCCTCTTACCAGAATTCATAAAAATATATTCATAAATAAGCGATATTTAAAATATTCATTAATCTCCATAAGAATAACATTAGGGATGAGTACGCAGGTTTGCTGCAAAAAGGAACAAGAAATAATGGATTTTTATACAAATATCAATAGAACTCATCTAAGTCAAGTCACATACCAAGTTTCATCCGTTTACATATATAAATAAGCGATATATAACATTTTTATTATTCTCCATAAGAATAACTTGGGGACCGAGTACCTAGGTTTGCTGCTTCGGGAACCATGGGCAAAAAAATTGGTTTTTTGTTCAAACATCAACAAACCACAACCAGGTGAAGCTATATACCAAGTTTCGTCAGTTTATGTTCATAAATAACCGAGATATAAAATTTGTCTTTTTCTCCATAGAATAACATTGGACAACGTACTGTGTTTAGCACTTGTAATATCTCAGTAACCAATTGACGTAGAGCAATGATCAAAATACCAAATTGTTTGTTTTTTTAAGCTGAATTCAATGGTATAAATTAAAAGTAGATTTAAATTAAAATTAGATGTGAAAACCCCAAAAAACCCATTTTTGGGGTACAAAACCCCCCAAAAACCCCCCTCCGGATGGAGCGATTTGTCTGGTTTTCGAACTCGTTCAAATAAATGGTACTTTACATATTTGTATCAAGTTTTATTAAGATTGGAATTTTTTTACGAGAGTTATCGTGCTTACGGACATATATATATATATATATATATATATATATATATATAAATATATATATTTATATGTATATATAGATATATACAAATTTGAACGAA
This sequence comes from Allygus modestus, assembly GCA_963675035.1. Taxonomy (NCBI): domain Eukaryota; kingdom Metazoa; phylum Arthropoda; class Insecta; order Hemiptera; family Cicadellidae; genus Allygus; species Allygus modestus. Next base: position 82,799,640 of record OY776115.1, read on the forward strand.
TGGTGTTTTTGGCATCTGGGGACCTCAAAACGAAAAGTTATCATGGTCCCGGGCTTAAGTCTTACCATGAGACCAACGGTAATAGCTTCTTCCCTATAGGGGAAATTCGCTAAAACCAGCACTTCTAAACTAATAATACCCCCGTAGCAGCAAACCTGCGTACTCAGCGAATTTCCAATGCATATATATGTATCTAAATACCACATAAAGCCACATATCAAGTTTCATCAATATACATTCATAAATAAACGATTTATGACATTTTAATTATTCTCCATAAGAATAACATGGCGGCTGAGTATGCAGGTTTGCTGAAGCAAGGAACACAACAAAATGGGGTTTTATACAAATATCAATATAACTCATGTAGGTAAAGCCACATACCAAATTTCATTAATTTATTTTCATAATGAAGGGAGATAACACGTTACTTATTCTCCATAAGAATAACATGGGGCTAAGTACGCAGGTTTGCTGCTACAGGAGCCTTTGGTTAAACATTGCTTTTTTGAGCAAATATCAATGGTCCACAACCAGATGATGCCGTATACCAAGTTTCGTTAGTATACGTTCATAAATAAGCGAGATATAACATTTTTATTTTCCTCCGTAAGAATAACGTTAGACAACGTACTGCGTTTAGCACTTTCAATATCTCGGTAACAAATTGACGTAGAGAAATGATCAAAATACCAAATTGTGTGTTTTTTTAAGCTGAATCCAATGGAAAAAAACTAAAATTTGACCATTTCCAAAATTATATGTAAAAAATTCGAAAAACCCATTTTTGGGGTACTAAACCCCCCCAAAATATCCCTTCGGATGGAGCGATCTCGCTGGTTTTCGAACTTAAAATCATAAATGTTGCTTTACATGTTTATACCAAATTTCATCAAAATCGGATAATTTTTACGAGAGTTATCGTGCTCACGGACACACACACACACACACACACACACACACACACGCACACACACACACACACACACACACACACACATATATATATATATATATATGTGTATATACAGTTTCGAACTTATGGTGTTTTTGGGGTCTGGGGACCTCAAAATGAAAAGTTATCATGGTCCCGGGCCTAGGTCTTACCATGCCGACTACGGTAATAGCTTCTTCTCTATAGGGGAAATTCGCTAAAAACATAACTTGCCTGTGCTATGGATTAACAACTTTAAAAAAGCCAAATTGCCAAATCGGCAAAAATAAATGTATACAACTCTTAAGTAAACAAAATTTGAACGTTACCGTCAACATTTAATTTAATTGTTAACGTCAACAATTAAATAACTTGACTTTAAATTCAAAAAGTGGGTGGATTTGTTGCTACGGGGACATGTTAAACATTGATTAAAGTTATTAAATTCCTAGCTCATTTTTGAATTAACGGTGCCATGCATTATAGTTTTACAATGCCTAAGTGTAAAACCCAGAAACACTGACTATAAACAAGCTTAACATTACTATCAGTTTAAATATGAACCTTGGTGGGCTCACAACAGGGTAAGACACTTGTTAGTGAAACGATAAATATCACTTCAACGGTATTTCCTAACTTGAATAGTAAAAAATAACGATTTAAATGGCGGCGTCTTGTTTTCCCCATGCTAGTTTACGGGCGGTGAGGCGCGCGGTAACTCCTCTTGCGGCGTTGCCAATTCTACTACGCCGCGGCCTTCTTTAAAGGCGGCTATGATTGTAGACTACCGATTCTAGCTCTTTGGTTTTTAATATAATAAAATTGGATATACGTGTAAAAAATAACTAAATTTGCTGCAGTTTACGACAAAATTATAGTAACCTAACCTAACCCCGCAGAGCGCTGTATGGCGGCTCTTTGTTGTGCAACATATTATGAAAATATATACAATTTAATTAATTTTGTTCTAAAAAATATAAAGTAAAATTTAACAAAAAATCTATACCTTAAAAGGTAATCGACAAAAATAATACTTGAACCCGAACAAAATAACTTAAAATTAAAAAATGCAGACCCCAAAAATTAATCAACAAAAGTAAGAATTGAACCCGGGACCGCATGATCGTGAGCCCGATGCTGTCTACACTGGTCTACCACAACATGTCATATGCTGGGGAAGTATCAATTATTTAACAAGCCGTGATCCTCTAGATGCTAGTTAAGTAGTCGACTGCGATAATGGGTAATTTATAATACGATAGTTGATCTTTAATCGAATGACCTACCCATCTGTTGTGAACTGAAGGCTATCCAATTTAATTAAGAAAAAAAACATGTGACATAAAGCAAATGCATTTGAACAACATGGGGACTTGAAAGTTCCGTGAGGCGCTGTGGACTTTTATAGACGTCAGTATGCCTTTGACACTCCTGGGTACATAGACTATATTTGATCAAAACTTCAGCAGAATTGGTCCAGTGGTTTTGGCGCGATGGAGCAATAGAGAGACGACAGACAGACATCACTTCATTTTTATAATAGTAGTGATTATCAAAATTCAAATTATGTATGTAAATGTTTTATGCGTTCCTACATCATCTATCCGATTACGACAAAACTTTGCATGGCAATTTAGGATAGCTCTGTAACATTTTCTAGCCATTAACCAAAGTTTTAAACTTTAGAACTCCTCACCACTGGGTCCTCAAAGTCCCCATTCTAATCTTATGGGAAACATTATTTGGTGGACGTTTTGAGCTATAATACGACAGTAACATAGCTAATATACCAAAATCCTACTATCAGAATAGCTATTTACATTTTACAAATCTGTTAGTGCTTCGCCCCCTTACCTTGGAAGTATAATAAACATTTTTTATTTATTCTTGTTTATGATTACAGTTTGATTACGGACTGCTAATTATGATTCTACGCTAAAGACTGCTTATACGTCTACTATGGTAAATATGACCTACCATTTTAGAGCCAGATATATTTATAACATGTACATTTGTACTTTACATCGAACGGGTCAGTAACCAGATTTATTAACGGTGCAATTAATTATCTTATTTAATATTATTTTTATAATTTCTCTTGGATCTTAATTTAAAATAAATTTAAATTCGAATTCAGGATCACTTACGATAGTAAAATGCATCACGACGTTGCTCTATAACACATAGATAAATTTCAGATGTTTCTTGACCTAAAATATTAACGAAGTAATTCAAAATTGTATAAAATATGATTTTGTAATAAACAGTCTGCATCGTAAGAAGGACGTAGTATTTTAATCCCTCAACTGAACATTAATTACTGAGGCTAATATTTAACTTAACAGCTCACAGATGGAGGTCCTGAGTAGTGGGGGTTTGTAGGTTCTGGGCCAAGTGATTTATGGCTTCCGGTCACGTGACCGGAAGCGCTGAGTCATTAAACACGTCATCTGAGCCTCAGCCAGTGACGTAGGCGGTTTTGTGACGTAATGAGGGAAAGTTTAAAGGTCAAGGTCACGGGGAGGTTATTTTAAAAAAGTACTACCTCGCACGCGTAAAATCCGATTGTGATTCGATAGTTTTAATTCGATAAAAATATCGAATGAAAACAATCGAATGAAGCAATCGAATGATACGAGTGCGAGGTAGTACTATTTCATTTAACTTTATTTTTACTTTTCTTTTTATTTACAATAAGTTATGTTTACAATAATTTATGTTTACAATAGTTCCCCGTTGTTTGTCGTCATCGATGTTGTTGATCCGGAGTCGCGACCATCACTTCGTTTTCTGATGAAAGGCGGTAGATACTTTGACCCCTGCGCAGAGTCTATGTTGTTTGTTGCGATCAGTTCTAAAGATAAACTGTACCCATTCGCTAGGAGAAGTCTTAACTCCTCTTTAAAAACCTCCAGGTCCGTAGAAGTTGATAGATAAATAGAGTCATAATAAATACATCGAATCTTGAGTGACATGATAATGTTATTTTGTGAAGAGCGCGGAGAGAGGATGATGTTCACCAGTCGAGAGCTGGAGGTGTACTGAGTATTCACAAGCTAGCGTTGCAATCGTACCAAATGGTGGGGGTAAAGTGTGGTGGGGCGGAGCAGATGGCGGAGCAGATGGCGGAGCAGATGGCGGAGCAGATGGCGGACGGCAGATGGTAGGCGGCAGATGGCAGGCGGCAGGTGACAGGCGACAAGTGCGCGGCAGATGGCAGCTGACGTGGGGAGGAAGACCTTGAATAAAATACCCATTAGTTACCCATCAAAATAGTTGTGGTTCCATGTGCACCGCGCAGAAGTTGGTCTGCTCGTTGAAGTTCCTCCTCTAGTTTAGTAACCAGCTGAAAATCCGCTTCCATTTCATCCTCCTGCTCTGGACATTGCGGCTGCGCACACCACCTCTTGCAAGCATAATCATACGCGTTATTATAGTCCTCAAGGACTTGTTCATATGTCCTAGGCTGCTGGGATATAGTTTGCATCGCCGCTCCTTGCTTAACCTCGGTAGTCTCAAGAGCTGCCACCAACTCCTTCTCACTAATCGCACCTCCCCAAATAATGTTATTGCCACGGCTTATGATGTTGCTTGTTGGCTGCTGAGATGTAGTTTGCTCAACCTCGGTAGCGTCAAGAGTTGCTATCAACTCCTCCTCACAAACCGCATCTCCCCAAATATTGTCGTTGACGCTGTTCATGGTGTTGTCCGTTCCAATGATAGTATAGTAATGCAGCGTTTGAGTGTAGGTTAGGTACTTGCTCCTTCCCCCACCACATCACTTCCCCCACCACACCACTTCCCCCACCAAGTTTTTACATCGCGCACTAACTAGCGTACACGCATTAGTTAGGGTCTGACTCTTACACTGTCAAGACCGTAGCTCCTTAACTGAAAACTTCAATTAATTTGTCTCAACACTATATGTGTATAAATATTACAGTCACTATGATCTAAACTAGTGCATGTTTCCATGTGTTGCTTCTTGTGCAGCAGACAACTGGCTAAGAGTGTTTCAACCTTGGCTATTCTACGATGGAACCGCACATTGTCCGCTAAAAGCGTAGACATTCTATCTTCATCGTCGGAGAAGTAGAAGGTGGTGGCAAGCGGGCTACTGAAGGACACCTTACTCATATTCCTGTAAAACTGTGACATGTTCAGACGTTAACACAAACTATATAGGTAGATGTTCATCCGACAAGAGCTGGAAGTATAATGATGTAGCGCTAGCGAGTAGGATAGACCCCTATCCCCACCACAACGTTACCTTGTCCTTCAAACAGTTGTTTTTCGCTACAGTTGCTATACCTTTGGTCGGATCTGAAGTCTGTTTGCACTAACTTGTTCGTCTGATCAATCCGCGTAGTTTGAGTACCCACTTGATATATTTTAAACCGTAAATAAAGAAGTTATGTAGGTTTGACCTCTAATATAGCTGTTTTTTAGCTATTACTGCTATGCCCTTGATCGGATCTGAATTTTGTTTGCACCACCTTGTTTGTCTGATCAATCCACGTAATTTGAATACCCACTTGATATATGTTAATCCGTAAATAAAGAAGTTATGTAGGTTTGACCTCCAAAATAGATGTTTTTAGCTATAACTGGTATACCCTTGGTCGGATTTGAATTCTGTTTTCGCCAACTTGTTCGTCTGATCAATCCGCGTAATTTGAGTACCCACATGACATACTTTGCACAAACTTTGTCCCCCCCCCCTCCCCCCCCCAAAATGGGTCATGTTCAAGGTCAAGGTCAAGGTCAAGGACCTTAGGACTTAGAAATTTTCACAAAGTGGGCTGCACACAAACATGAGACTAACAGTCTCCTGCCTATGTACAGGCCAAGTCCCTAACTTGAAATGCTTAGGGTGGTCCTGAAAAGGACCGTTTGTGTTCGAAGGAGATGGCGGATAAGGAGCGGTGGACAGATGGTGGTGTTTACTTTATTTCTTTGTAACCCACTTTACTTGACCCTTCAGCCGTACCAAAAACAAGTCGCACTCGGTCTCAGGAGGTGGCAGAGTGGACCTTGGAAGGTGGACCTTGACGTAACGGCCGCCAAAGAGGTGTTGGAGTAGGTATTCATCGCCGATCTTCCCCACAAATAAATATTCCACGTTCATCTTCAACTGGGCAAACTTAACGGTGACAGACTCCAGCGGCGATACCAACTCGGTAAGTTTCACCGTAGCCGTCCTCTTCATTATTTCCTCAACAGTTGGAGGTGGCGATGAAGGTCGAGGCGCTGAAGGGCGAGGCGGTGTCGATGGCAGAGATGCAGAAGACGTCGAAGGCCGTTGTTCAAAGTAAAGTGGGTGGTTCCGAAAATTTCTTTGTATACAAGACCTAAAAGAACTAGGTCTTTTGAAGCCGCTCCTTTTCTCCGAAGACTTCTTCAAAGTCTCCTTCAAACGTTGCAGTTTCTCGGGTGTGATGGGAGAAGACATAGCGCAGAGGTGTATTCAGTTCGCAAGGCAAAGCTGGAATGAGGTACCAGACGGAGCAAAGCGGGTCGCCAAGTGTAACCGTGACATTTCCATATACGGGTAGAAAGCTAAAGACCGGTCTACATCCTGTTCCCCTTCCACCGTGACGACACAACCCCCCCCCCCTGACGTCACGGGGCGGAGCCCCCCCCTCCCCCCCTCCCCCCCCGACGTCACGGGGCGGATCCCCCCCCCTCCGCCCCCTCCATCCCCCCCCGACGTCACGGGGCGGATCCCCCCCCTTCGACCTCCCCCCTTCGACCTCCCCCCTTCCGCCTCGGTGACGTCACTTTGCCTTTATAAGCGGGAGCAGTCCGCAGTCTCGTCGCAGTAGCTTGCCGCCCGTTGTTTGGATATACGTCCCAGTGGGTTGCACTCTGCTGCAGCGTAGGTCTGTTAAGTGTGCGTTGGGCCCGACGCGCAATTAAGAGATCTGCGCCCTTGCATGTTTAGTTAGTTTGTTAAGCATGTTAGATAACGCTTGTAGTTTGCTGCTAGGTAATGTAGTTAGTCTAATATATATGTTAGTGTGTGGTATCGGTTTGAAGTGCTTTATTTACTAATAACATATGTACTCCCGGCCCTACAGGTCCCTCAACAACCTTGGTCAAAACTTGGGTTTGCAGCAGCCTGACGCCGGGTGTTTGGGTCTACGTCCCACCGGGTTTCAGTGATACTGTTGACCTTTGCAAAACCGACCTCGGCAGTTCTTGTAAAAGTAACGTTAACTGATTAATTTTGTTTAAATAGTTGTTGGTAAAGTCTTTATTTTAAAAGTAATGTAACTTGTTTCTCATCCTTTTCCTAACCCCTTACAAAAAGGTATGGCTCCCAAACCGACCTTATGTCATTACGGCGCGCAAACCGGTTGACATTACCCATCTTAGCCTGAGAAACGTTTGTGAAATATAAAATCAGCCTCTTGTTTAAAATCAGTCTCTTGTTTAAAATCAGTCTCTTGTTTGTTGTCTTTTGTCCCCTTCCCCAATACAGAGCGGGGAATAGATCGGTTTGTGGTCCAAGTGAGAATCACTTACCGGTCTATTCCCCGTATTGGCAACTGGTTCGGATGACCTTGGGACTTAGAAAATTCTCGTACAGAGCGGGGAATAGATTGGTTTGTGGTCCAAGTGAAAACCTCGACCTCCCCCCTTCCGCTTCGGTGACGTCACTTTGCCTTTATAAGCGGGAGCAGTCCGCAGTCTCGTCGCAGTAGCTTGCCACCCGTTGTTTGGATATACGTCCCAGTGGGTTGCACTCTGCTGCAGCGTAGGTCTGTTAAGTGTGCGTTGGGCCCGACGCGCAATTAAGAGATCCGCGCCCTTGCATGTTTAGTTAGTTTGTTAAGCATGTTAGATAACGCTTGTAGTTTGCTGCTAGGTAATGTAGTTAGTGTGTGGTATCGGTTTGAAGTGTTTTATTTACTAATAACATATGTACTCCCGGCCCTACAGGTCCCTCAACAACCTTGGTCAAAACTTGGGTTCGCAGCAGCCTGACGCCGGGTGTTTGGGTCTACGTCCCACCGGGTTTCAGTGATACTGTTGACCTTTGCAAAACCGACCTCGGCTGTTCTTGTAAAAGTAACGTTAACTGATTAATTTTGTTTAAATAGTTGTTGGCAAAGTCTTTATTTTAAAAGTAATGTAACTTGTTTCTCATCCTTTTCCTAACCCCTTACAAAAAGGTATGGCTCCCAAACCGACCTTATGTCATTACGGCGCGCAAACCGGTTGACATTACCCATCTTAGCCTGAGAAACGTTTGTGAAATATAAAATCAGCCTCTTGTTTAAAATCAGTCTTTTGTTTAAAATCAGTCTCTTGTTTGTTGTCTTTTGTCCCCTTCCCCAATACAGAGCGGGGAATAGATCGGTTTGTGGTCCAAGTGAGAATCACTTACCGGTCTATTCCCCGTTTTGGCAACTTGTTCGGATGACCTTGGGACTTAGAAAATTCTCGTACAGAGCGGGGAATAGATTGGTTTGTGGTCCAAGTGAAAACCACTTACTGCTCTATTCCCCGTTTCGACAACATGATCAAACGACCTTGACCCACTTTGGGACTTAGAAAGTTCTCGTATTGTAAAATATACATATATATATTTATTCGTTACAACATTAACACCCCCACCCTATAGCACTTTCACTCCCCACCACTAACATTGTGTATAAAAGAGGGTCCCCCAGCCCTAGTAAAATCACTCTTCTACCTGTGCTGTTATACCTCACACCATGGCACACATTAGGAAGCAGACACGACCTCTCAAATTGAAACCTTCTGCTTCGTCTTCAGCCGCCTCTACCACTTCGTCTTCTGCGGTTCCATCCATCCTTCGAACAGCTCTGATGTTAGCTAACATCGTCCCGGAGAACTGTTCACCACCACCTGCTGTGTCAACGTCTTCCACAAGTCCTTCACCTCTTCCGTCAACTTCTCGTGCTGTTTCTCCAAGTCCTTCTACATCTTCAAGTTGTTCTACATCTTCAAGGTCTTGTACATCTTCATCAAAGTCTTCCACATCTTCTGCTTCTTCATCCTCATCATCAAGGTCGAGGCCAAGCCAACCAGCCACACAATCATCTTCTCCAACCAGACCTTCAGTAATCTGCACATACACTTCATCTCCTTCAGAGAAATTCAAACAACTGAAATCTGTACAAAGGATGTGCATACTTCCTGCACAACAATGCAGTTATATATTCAAAAAAGGTGCTAAAAAAGGTGATCGCTGTCATAAACGTTGTATTTTAAATGAAGGAGAGTGCAGTCTTCATTTAAAATTAAACCATAGCGCATCTCCTTCTTCACCACGTCCAACAGTAGTGCCAACCAAAATTCGAATTAATAGGCTTTGTAAAAACAAACGCTACTTCTTTGTTAAAATAAAGGACTTTGCAAAGGTGTTGGTTCAATGTGAAGGCAAACTGTACTATGTAGAGTTACCTAGAGGCATGGACCTCCACGTCAAAAAGCCTTCCCAGAAAGACTATTTAATTCGAAATGATTCAGGTAACACTGTGTGGAAATCATTAAAATAAAAAATAAATAAAAACAAAAAAGACCAAAAAGTTTATTCCAAATTAAATAAAATTTTCTTCCAAATTAAAAAAAAAGTGTGGACAACCTATTTACACTTTGTAGCATCTGCTGCAGAGTGTAAATAGGTTGTCCACACTTTTTTTACAATGTTACAACGACCTTGACCTAGATAACGGACTTAGAAACATTTCGCTCTGTTTGAATTCCTTTTCAAACCAAAAAATTGATCTGTTCACCAACCTTTTAGGTGGGGGTAAGCGGGTATATAAGCGTGGCGTCGTAGAACATATTCATTAGTCAGCTATGGAGACTCCAGCAGGTTCATCCAACTCATCAGCTACTGATATGGAATTACTTCCATATCAGTTACTCTGGGAACGTAGAGCGAAACAACATAGAGAACGTTCGCGAAGAAACGAAAATAAAGTAAAAGAAGGATACAAAAGATTACAAGTCGCTGTACCATTTGCCAATCCTAGTGATTCTAGGATTTCAAAAATTCGACAGGCAATACAATATATTAAGTTTCTTCAAACACAGCTTCAAGAACCTTCTATAAAAGCGGAACTGCCTGAGGAACCGCTGCCCCCCTTAATCTTACAAAAAGAATTAGGGAACGTTTTTGTCGAACCTCCGACCCTTAAAAAAGAAGATGACTAAACTCGTTAAAACAATGAGAGGGGTTAAAAAAAAACAAAGCGGGGAATAGATCAGTTTGTGGTCAAAGTGAGAATCACTTACTGCTCTATTCCCCGTTTTGGCAATATGTTCAGACGACCTTGACCCACTAAAAAGACTTAGAATATTTGTGTATAGTATTGACTTACACTCCGTGTGGTAAAATAATGGAAGATATATTTATTTCTTAACACGATATACCCCTTCCCTAACCCTTGTACTCCCACCACTAACCCCCACCATTTAAACGTAGTATAAAAGGGGTTCCCTATCACTGGTAAAATCATTCTGCTGAAAATGAGTACACCCGCTCTCCCTATCGCTGCAGCAACAATAGTAGTAAGCAGAAAGGTTGAAAAGCACGATCAGTTAATTGTCTTAAGAAGATTACTGCACAAGTTTCTCGATTGGGAGGTTGGTTGTGATTTGTATATGTGGAAGCCTACGGCTCCAGTGTATAATAGTGAACAGGAAGCATGGAAAACAAGCTATAAAAACAATGTAAAGTTACTTAAAATGATTGGTATAATGGAAAGGTTACTCCGGCAGAAATGGATCATCAATACAACATTTTATATTAAACCAAACCATTGTTGAATCAATAAAAAAAGGAAAGAGATTAAAAACAGAGCGGGGAATAGATCAGTTTGAGGTCTAAGTGAGAACCACTTACTGCTCTATTCCCCGTTCTGGTGGTATGTTCAGACGACCTTGACCCACTTACAAGACTTGTCATTCTGCGACATCGTTGTTTGATATAAAATGTACTTCCTACAATAATATCCTTGACATTTACCCCCACCACGTAAACTTGGTATTTAAGCGACCGCATCGGAATATCCCCAGTAGTTAGCTATGGATTCCCAAGCAAGCACATCCAAAGAGTATAAAGATGAACTATCAGAGTTTTTGAAGTTCAAGAATTGCTTGCGGAACCGAAGAGCCGAAAACGCATTAAAAACAAAAACATATAAGCTGACAATGCAAAAAGCCTACAGTAGATTATCAAGTAAAGTCCCGGGCGTTAAATCTACTACTAAAACAAAGGACATGATATATCGGGCAATAAACTACATAAAACATCTGCAGGCAATAGTTGCAGAAGTTCCTTCTGAAGAACCGGTCTCTCTTGAACCGATAGAATGCGTGTTCCTGGTGGAAGATAGGTTGACGAAACATCATTTTCTTGAGGAAGAACCGTCAGCCTACAAACAAATCTTCCTCATGGATGAAGACCAGGATGAATAAGTGGGATGACAAAATTAAAGACGTCTGGAATACAAAGCGGGGAATAGATCAGTTTGTGGTCCAAGTGAGAATCACTTACTGCTCTATTCCCCGTTTTGGTAACATGTTCAAACGACCTTGACCCACTTCAGGACTTGGTAACAACTTTGTTTAATACTAAATATATATTTAACAACAATATCCCCTCCCCAACACCCCCCCTCTAAATATTGTGGTATAAAAGGCGAGTTTGTATCAATGGTTGAATCAGTCTAGTCATGGCACCAAGAGACATCATCTTTCCTCATCCACGAGAGGTAATTCTAATGTTAAAAAACATTATGTTAGAAGATGAAGATGAAAATGAAGATGTGCTGTTGGAAGATGAAGAAGTTGATTCCGTAGAGATGGAAGCCGTGAATTGGATGGAACAATTGGAGAGTGATGAGGATATCTCTAGTGTAGCGGATGACGAGGAGGAAAACTCGAATTCGGACGATGCGGAGTGTTACCAACAGTCACTCTGTTTGGAACACATGGAGGCAACTCCGAGCGGTAGTAGGACCCTTTTTGAGGGTACCTACGTCACTAGCTTTCTCCCCCGTCGCTTATTTCCGTTTGATGAGTCGGATTTGTCAGATGAGTCTGATTAGTTTTCTTCGTTAACCTTCCAACTACAAATACAGAGCGGAGAATAGATCAGTTTGTAGTCAAAGTGAGAACTACTTACTGCTCTATTCCCCGTTCTGGAAATATCTTCAGATGACCTTGACCTATATCAGGACTTGGAAACAACTTCTTTTGATACAATAATTATTACTAAATCAAACATATGCTCCAAGTGGGGGGTACTCTAATGGTGGGGGTAAGCAGGTATTTAAGCATGCACTTTGGAATACACGTATTAGTCAGCTATGGATTCGCAAGCAAGCACATCCAACTCCAGATCTGGCTACAATCAGAGAAACGCTGAACACTCAAAGAAATGGAGAGTGAATATTAACACTGGATATGAGAGATTACAAAGAGCAATCCCATTCGCCAATCCTCGAGATGCAAAAATAACCGTTTTGTATATGGCCATGGAATATATCAAAAGTTTACAGTTAAAACTCCAAGAACCGCTGTCAGCTCCCTCAATCGATCAAAAACTGTTGGAATCATGTCCTCTGACTGAAGATGAAAAACTCCAAGAACCGCTGTCAGCTCCCTCAATCGATCAAAAACTGTTGGAATCATGTCCTCTGACTGAAGATGACTTGGCGGTTCAACATTTCTTTGCTGAAGAACCCTCATACAAACAACTTTTTGAAGATCAGGATAATTAAAAGAAAACTTAAAGATCTGTTAAATAATACAAAGCGGGGAATAGATCAGTTTGTGGTCCAAGTGAGAATCACTTACTGCTCTATTCCCCGTTTTGGCAACATGTTCAAACGACCTTGACCCACTTTGGGGACTTGAAAACATCTTGGTTTGTTGCAAAATGTACTTCCTGCGTAAAATTTGGTACTTCTTTACTAATACATATATTCCGGCATGTATACCCCGGGTATAAATAGAGGTGCATTTTGGAGTGTTATTAGTAGCTGGTTAGCCTTTGAGGAAGACACAGTTATAATATGTATCGGTGCAATATTTGTAAAGCCTCATTTAGAGATGATTGGCTTTTAGCCATTCATAAAGAACTAAAACATAATCCCAACACAAATACAAAAGAAGAACAAAATGAACAAGAATTAGCTTCAATCGATCATCAATTAGCACAACATCAATTTGCAAACCTAAATCAAAAAGAACAAAATGAAGTTTTAAGACCGAGTGTCATTCATTATGCACAATCAACGCCATCAACATCGACTTCTACGCCTGCTATGTCTACACTTCATCATCCTTCAACATCAACACCATCGACTTCTACGCCTGCTGTCTACACTTCACCATCCTTCAACATCAACCTCAACGCCTGCTATGACTACACTTCACCGACCCTCAACATCATCAGCAGTAGATGTGGAACTACACGCTCAAGCACTACCTGGTAAGGTAGTAACACATTTTAAAATTGACAACGTTAAATTACAACTTGAAAACTTTTTACATAACGCCAAAAAATTAGTAACCAAAACACTAAAAAATGAACAAAAAAGATTAAATTTTATCAAATTTGGACTGTTGCTAGATGCCATATTCACTAACATTCAAAACGAAACATCACCAAGAGGTTTCATGACAAAAAACCGAACCATCATGGCTGCGTCAGATATTGAAAAGATCGTAACAGAATGTTTTGAGGAACTTTTGACGAAACTACAAGAGCATGAAGGAAGAGGATCTGGATGGACTTTATTAAGTATAACAAGTCTGGATGTTAGAGTTCATAAACACGGTTATGGAATGAGAGGAAGTAGTTATATCCCTCTACCGCAAAAAATTATGAATACCAAATCCTGTATTAACGTGCAAAATGAAAATAATAAATGTTTTAAATATGTTATGTTGGCCAAATATGTAAAAAACCATCCGGAAAGACCAAGTCAAGCATATGAAGAAGTACAACATAAGTATAATTTCCAGGGAATGAATTACCCTGTTGCAATTACTCATATATCAAAATTTGAAAAGCAAAATCCGTCAGCTTCTGTCAACATTTTCGGCTTAGATTCGTCAAACAATGCATACCCCTTGCGCATAACACCTATTGAGCGCAGAGATCAAACGGATTTGCTATTAATCACTAAAGGGGATATATCCCACTATGTCTACATTAAAAATTTTGAAGCTCTTGTTTCTAAACATGAAGAAAAGAAGACAATTTGTAAAAGATGTTTTTGTCATGTAAATAAAGAATTAAGAAGAGGAGGTTCAGAATGGTTAGTAGAACATCAAAGGTTATGTAGTGGAAACTATGAGGTAAGAATTAAATTGCCACATCCCAGCAGAGCGCAGATAAAATTTGACAAAGTAAATCAACAATACCCTGTTCCATTTGTTGTGTACGCGGACTTCGAAGCATCTTTACTTCCTATTGAACAACAAGAAGAGGATATCACAAAAAGAAGCAAATATCAAAAACATGCACCAAACAGTTATTGTATACTAACAAAATCCACGCTGTCTGAAGAACATCTTCAAGAATTTGGACTATCATCTGCTCCGAAGATTTACCGTGGTGAACAAGCAGCGAAACACTTTGTAGATGAGTTGTATTACATTGCCTCTAAGGTGGAAGAAATCTACAAAAATAAAATACCGATGCAACCTATGGATGAACACCAACTTCAACATCACAATTTGGCAACAACTTGTTATCTGTGTAATAACCTATTTACACCAGATAACGTTAAAGTGCGCGATCACGACCATCTTACAGGAGCCTACAGAGGTGCAGCCTGTAACGCTTGCAACTTAAATTACAAAGTACCATCTTTTATACCCGTTGTTCTACATAACCTTAGCGGATATGACTCTCATTTCATAATCCCGGAGTTAGGAAGAGATGATGGAGCAATAGATGTTTTGGCAACAACAATGGAAAAATTTATAAGTTTCTCTAAAAAGGTTGGCAAAATAAAACTTAGATTTATTGATTCGTTTCGATTTATACCTTCTAGCCTAATGAAATTAACTGATAATTTAAAAAGAGAAGATCTGATAGAAACAAGCAAAATTGTAGCCAGTAGTAAAATGGATCTGGTTCTTCGAAAAGGAGTCTTCCCCTACGATTACATCGATGGACTTCATAGATTTAATGAAACATCACTTCCTCCACCAGAACAATTTAACAACAAACTTAATGATTCGGAGATTTCACTTGAAGACTATCAACACGCATGTCGAGTATGGAACGAGTTGGATATGAAGACTTTAGGAGAATACTCAGACTTTTATGTAAAACTTGACGTGACTCTTCTCTGCGATGTTATGGAAGAATTCCGAAGAACCTGTTTTGCAGCATACGGTTTAGACCCTCTACATTCATATACATCTCCAGGACTAGCTTGGCAAGCAATGCTGAAAGAAACAAAATGCAAACTCCAGCTGTTAACAGATATAGAAATGGTTTTAATGGTTGAGTCGGGTGTTAGAGGTGGATTAACTCAAAGCGTGACGAGACATGTTAAAGCCAACAACAAATATCTACCTGACCATGATCAAGAGAAACCTTCAACGTACTTGGGATATTTCGACGCGAATACTCTGTATGGATGGGCCATGTCGAACCCACTTCCATTTGACAACTTTAAATGGGTTGATCTCGACTGTATTGGCGATATTTCACAAATTCCAAAACAAGGAGATACCGGATACATTTTGGATTGCGACTTTGAATATCCAGAACATTTACACGATCTTCATTATGACCTTCCACTCCTTGCAAGAACAGAAATTTCACCAACTGGAAAACACCCCAAATTAATGATGACCCTTAACAATAAACAACGATACGTAGCTCACTATTGGGTTGTTCAACAAGCTATCGAATTAGGTTTACGTCTTACTAAAATTAATAGAGCTGTAGAATTTTCCCAATCGTGCTGGTTGAAACCATACATAGACTCGAATACTACCAGAAGAGCAGCCGCTACATCAGCCTTTCAAAAAGACTTTTTTAAATTGATGAACAATGCGATATTCGGTAAAACATTGGAAAACAAAAGAAGACATAAAAATGTTAAACTTGTTACAGATCCGAACAAACTACAAAAACTCGTACAACAGCCAAACTTTGGATCATCTATAATTATTAACGAAAATCTTGTAGCTGTATCTATGAAGAAAACAAGTGTGAAGATGGATCGTCCTTTGTATATAGGTATGACAATCCTGGATATCTCCAAGACTCATATGTACGATTTTCATTACAAAAAGATGGTCACCTTTTATGGACGAGAAAACATCGGAATCTCCTACATGGATACAGACGCTTTTATATATTGGATAATTACTAACGATATGTATGAAGACCTTCGGACATTTGATTACAAAAACGACTTTGACTTTTCCGACTATCCAAAAGATCATCCAAACTACGACAATGACAGAAACAAAAAAGTGCTTGGCAAATTTAAAGATGAAGCCAATGGTGTTATACTTCAAGAAATTGTTGCACTAATGTCAAAATTATATTCTTTACAACTAAATGAAAACCAAGTCATTAAGAAAGCTAAAGGAGTAAAAAGTTTGTATTTAAAGAAGAATGTGCATTTTAATCACTATAAGAAATGTTTATTTGAAGATCAAGATATAACAGCAAAATTCAACACAATCAGAAGTTTCAACCATCAGCTGTACAGCGTGACGGAAGTAAAAAAAGCTCTCTCTTCAAATGATGATAAACGACACATCCTTGCAGACAACATTTACACTCTACCATTCGGCCACTATTCCCTCAACCCTATTGACGAGTAACCCTTTCATCGTCCTACATCCCTTTTCCTTTTCCTTTCCGTATAAAAGGGGGAACACAGCAGTATTTTGCTGTGTTCCCCCTTTTATACATTAGTTTAGAATGACCTTGACCTATATAAGCAGATTTATACAAAAGAATATTTAATATTATATCAGCTGTCTTCGTGAAACCATCATGTCAGACCTGAAGGAGAAGATTATTAATGAACTACACAAACCTGCAAGAATAAAGTTTCCAAGAAGAAATACTGTTATAAAAGGGATAAATGATCTATATCAAGCGGATTTAATTGAAATGCGACCGCATAGCAGAATAAACAAAGGATTTAAATATATACTCACAATTATTAATTGTTTTACAAAAGTTGCAGACGCTTTGCCTCTAAAGGACAAGACTGGTAAAAGCGTAACAGAAGCCATGGAAATAGCCATAAAAAGAGATAAAAACAAAATTAAACATTTGCAAACTGATGATGGAACAGAATATTTTAATACAAACTTTGCACAGTTAATGAATAAATATAAAATAAATCATTATTCTACAAATTCAGAGAAAAAAGCAGCTATTGTAGAAAGATTCAATAGAACCTTAAAAGGAGCACTGTATAAACAATTTTCAAAAAGAGGTTCTTACGTATGGTATGATGTTTTACCACAATTAATAAATGATTATAACAACGGGTTTCATAGAACTATCGGTATGAAACCTAACAAAGTAAATAGAAGAAATGCAAAAGATGTATTAAAACGCATAAAGAAAAATACAAAGCCTAAAGTAGAAAAAATGCAGCCAAGAAAATTTAATGTAAGTGATAAAGTACGGATTAGTAAATATAAGGGAGTGTTTACCAAGAAATACCTTCCCAATTGGACGAATGAAGTTTTTACAGTGTATAAAGTGCAACCGACTGTACCTGAAACGTATATCTTAAAAGATAACAAAGGAGATTTGTTGCAAGGTGCATTTTATGGACATGAAATGTTAAAGTCAACAGTAGGTGATGTATATCTTGTTGAAAAAGTGTTACAAAGAAAAAAGGACGCAGTTAAAGTGCGGTGGTTAGGGTTTAACAAAACTGAGGATTCATGGATACCTATAAAGGACTTGGTTTAATGCAAGCAACTCATTTTATCGTTAACCTTTGAGCAGGATGGAGATAATTAACCATAAAGATCGATTCAATATTAATAACATAGATGATTTAACTGTGGATAACGTTAAAATCAACAATGGTAAACACGGTAGTTTACTTCCAAACACTGTTCGATGTATAGTAAGTGGCCCCTCAAACTGCGGAAAGACTGATCACTGCGGTTGTCTTTAATTTGATCACTAATCCGCAGGGATTAAGGTTTAATAACCTTTATATTTTTTCAAAGTCTCTACATCAACCAAAGTATCAATTGCTGGATAAAATCCTATCTGATGTGTCTGATGTTAATTTTTACAAATTTAACGCTAGTGATAGTATTATGCAACCAAACGAAGCGAAACCGTATTCTGTATTTATATTTGACGATGTATCTTGTGAAAATCAGGATACTATTAGAAACTACTTTGCCATGGGAAGACATAATAACATCGACAGCATATATATAGGACAAACTTATAGCAAAATCCCAAAACAACTTATCAGAGATAATGCAAATATTCTAATTGTATTCAAACAAGATGATACTAACCTAAAACATATATATAACGATCATGTGAATGCGGATATGCCATTTGAAAAGTTTAAAGAGCTTTGCGGAAAAGCATGGGCGGAAAAGTATGGATTTTTGGTTATTATGAAAGATCAAGCTATAAAAGATGGTCGTTATAGAATAGGTTTTGATAAATTCGTTTTAATACACTGATTAGCGGTATTACTGTACAAGTCGTCAAGGTGTGAGGATGGTTAACCAGGAAAAGCTATTAAAGGAAATAAAATCACTTAGTGATTCTATTAGACAAAAGAACCGAGCTTTAAAATCAGGTATAAATGAAAGAGAGCAATTTTTAGAAACAACATTCAAACCTGTTACTGAACCTTTAAAGCGATTAGCACAAAATATGGAAAAACCTTTAATTCGCTTCGAAGGAGACAAAATGCTACCAATTTCCAAATATGAAGAAGAATTTCAGAATGATGAAAGTTTTGGTCAGTTACAAACATCTGAAGAAAGCGACGAGTATGAAGAAAGCGGAGATATAGAGGATTTAAAGGAAAAGGACATTGCAGAAGATACAAGTACATAAGATACAAGTGTAGAGGATACAAGAGCAGAAGAAGAGGATATTAACCCATCCAACTTAAGCAAATTAGGCACTGATATTATGTTTAAATGAACACTTGGAAGAACATATACGTTAAAAATGTTACACGCCGCACATGCTAATCGAAATTATCATACCTATGGAGCTAGAATAGAGGATAAAGGATTAATGATTGGAGATAGCAAGTTAGATATAAACGAAAATGATGATATAGTTATTGGAGATAAGAAATATAAAGGTACTAAAGGTTTGTTTGAACTCATCTTTAAAAATAATCCTGGTAAATATACTAAAAGGGATTTACAATTGTTTAAAAATATATTAGAGTACACAAATGCACATAGAAAGAAGTATTCCAAAGACCTACCTATTCATAGAAATCGGTCAATAAAATATACAAGTATTATATCTAGTCTTTTCCCCTCGAAATCAAAAAAAGCTCAAATTAAAAGAAGAGCTTTATCTTCTGCTGAATTAAATGTTTTGCATAAAAAGAGAAAAACAACTGATCCTACCACATCTGGAAGGGGATTATTGAAAAATTTGTATAAAACTAATATAATATATTACAATGATATAAATAAGTTAGTTGATCGAATGAGGTTATTACATGAAGCTATGGAAGCCGGGCACACTGGTTTAGAAAACGAATGGGTAGCTTTGGTTGATGAACTGCGAAAACAAGGAATAATTGTTCAGTAGACGTACATATATAATAAGAACCTAAACGATAGCGATTCAGTTACATCATGAGTGTGGACAAGTTTGGACGGTACTCCGAGTTTGGAGTAAAATCTGGATATAGTGAAAAAAGAGCTGGGTTTCCGTTAACACCTGACGGCAACTATAATTTTGAAGGAAAAGTAATTCAAAATGTTGGTGGTCCGCTTATGTCGTCTGATGCGGTTACGGTACAGTACATGGAAAAAAGAACCCCAACTGTACACGAAGATCATTGGGGATTTTCCGGTAAAAGGTTAAGCAATATACAATATCCCGTTTATGATGGCGAAGCAGTAAATTTAGCTACTCTAAAATTGTTAACGATTTACAAAAGGAATGAAACTGACACAAGCTATGATGTAAAAAAATTAAAATTATCAAATGTAGGTGATTGTGAGCAGGATGGAGACGCTGTAAATAAGAAAATGTTTGATATTGTACACAAGAAATGGACTACGGAATATGAAAAACATTTGGAAAGGTTTGGTGCAGCTCTATTCCATTATATCCATCGGGCTTCAGGAAGAGATGCAGCTTCAGATGTTGATAGTCACAATTATTTAGACTGGAAAAATATACACAATCCAGAGAAACCTAATCAACGAGATAAACCGTCTGTGCCTTCTAAAGTCAAGACATTAGGAAAGGGAGATAAAGTGAATGTGATTAATGAACCAACAGAAAACAATGAAGATTACATAAGAGAAAAAAGAATTTAAAATACCCCCATGATAAGGGATAAAGCTTCAGTCATATCCGAGAGACGATACAGAGAGGATGATGGAATCCAATATTACTGCGTGGAGTTTAATATCTCAAGAGCCGAGATTTCCCCAAGGAGTGTTGACAGATGGTTTTGTTCAACGGTTTGATAGATATATGGATTGGGAACAACTTTCCATACATTATCTCTTCACAATGACTATGTTAAGAATTTATTTTCACAGAGTTAACTGGATCCATATTTTACAAAGACAACAGTTTTCAGAAGACTTCCTCGTAGAGATGACATCAAATTTTAATAACTGTTGGGAAGTAATAAGTAAATATCAAAATCTCTCTGAGAATTACATTGACAATTTTAAAGATAAACTAGACTGGGATGTGTTATTCAATTACCAACGATTTAGTGGCAAGTTTCTAAGGAAACATGACAACTATTTAAAGTTTATTCATTTTACCGAAGACAACAATACCATCACCAGCGGAGAAACATCTGGAACATCTTCAATTACACCTTATTTCAATTTTTACTACTTCTATTTAATATGTCTACATTTAATTAATAAATCCATTTCTATATAATAAATGGATTCTAAACAGTATATAATACAAGAAACCAAAACTGATATAACATTCATTGTAAAACATTTATAGAGTGCACCTACTGATTGTAGGTTTTGCTATAAATAGTCATGTCGAGGGTTAAACGCATCAGTCATAATCGAGAGAGATTACAGAGAGGAAAGGGAATAGCATCAACAGCATTTTCTCTATTAAGTAAACCGGTTGGAGCTATAGTTAACAAGGCGATTGATTTATTACCTGTGGAATTACATTTACCTGGAGGATATCAATATTGTGGTCCTGGAACCAAATTAGAGAAACGTCTTGCTAGAGGAGATCCTGGAATAAATAAGCTCGATCAGGCTTGTAAACAGCACGATATAGCGTATTCCAAATTTGGTGATACTAAAAATAGATCAATAGCAGATAGAGCACTTGCTGAGAAAGCTTGGCAAAGAGTAAAATCTAGTGACGCGAGTATTGGTGAAAAAGCAGCGTCTTTAGCAGTAACAGCAGCAATGAAAGCAAAAACTACGTTTGGAGGAGGAAAGAGAAGAAGGCGTGGGAAAAAACCCGCTAAGAAACAAGGAGGTAATATCAGAAGAAAACGTCGATCTACCAGTGGTAAAGCTAAAAAGAAACCAACATTATGGTCAATGATAAAAAAGGGAGGAGGATTATACCTAAGACCGTATCGTGTGTATTAAATAAGAAAGAGCAATTAATAATTAAAAACAATGAATTAACCAATGAAGAACTGATTACATATGCTTCTTGTTTGAAAATCCCATTTTTTAGAGGAGTATTTATGAAAGATGAATTACCGGTTAAAATGTGGAAAAATGAGACTGGTATTGTAAATTTGGATAATAGTGAAGGATTAGGCACTCATTGGGTGTGTTACAAGAAACTTGGTAAAACCATTTATTATTTCGACAGTTTTGGAGACCTTCCACCACCGAAAGAACTTCAACGATACTTTAGTGCGGCAGAAAATGTTTTTTACAATCATACAAGAAAACAACCTGATGATACATCCATTTGCGGTCATTTATGTTTAGACTTTTTAGCTAAAAGTGTTAGTCAACTTTAAGATGTCCTCGTATACAGTGTCATTAACCGGTAACTCATGTACTTTGCGCAGTATTCTGTTTCCAGCGCTACGTTTGCAAAAAGGAAGACTATGGGAAGCCGCATTATTGGATTTAACAACATATAACTCTATTCCAAACGTTAGTGAAGGAATTAATAACAAAATACATTATTACAAGACAAAAGATGATAAAGGAAAGTATTCAGCTTTGGAAGAATTCAGTTTACCAACAGGAGCTTATGAAATTGATAATATAAATGAAGTTATACAAAAACATATGGGAAAAGAAAATATAACGATAAAAGGCAATAACAATACTATGAAAGCCGAAATTACTTCTAAGTATTATATTGATTTTAGTCAAGAACATTCAATTGGTAGTTTATTGGGGTTTTCTAAGGAAACAAAAGTATTAGAACCTAATAAAACTCATTCTGGGAATAAAACTGTGACGATCATCAAAGTTAATAGCATAGACATTACATGTAACATTATACAAGGATCCTACAGAGATGGAGAAAATCGTCATATATTACACACATTCTACCCATCAGTTGCACCGGGTTTCAAGATAGTAGAAAAGCCTCAAAACCTTGTGTACCTACCGTTAAACACCAGTTTCATTTCAGACATCGTGCTGAACATAGTGGATCAAGACGGAAACCTTATTGACTTTAGAGGAGAAGCTATTACTGTGAGAATACATATAAAATCATCCGCTTAGACAATGGGGTTATCATTTAAAAAGAGAGAGCCAACCAGCAAAGAGGTCAGTAGCTCATCAGCTGTAGAAGGATTAACAAGTGACAACATTCGTTTTCTAGAAGAAATTGGATTAAAGGTCATTAACAATGGATATACTGGATATAGCGCAGGGTCCAACATTCGACGAGACCTTATGGGAAAAGGAATATCACACGCACAACCCTTACGCTTCGTCCAAATTAAACAATAACGATGAAATTAGGATTCCTATACAACAACAAGACATTTATACTCTTCCATGCGAAAGTTATTTATATATTGAAGGAAAAGTAACAAAAACTGATGGTACTGCTGGAACCACTGTTCCGTTCATAAATAATCCTATGGCATTTTTATTTGATGAGATTAGATATGAAATTTCAGGAGTTACAGTCGATTCAACAAAAAAGGTTGGAATTTCCAGTACATTGAAAGGATTAGCGTCTTTAACACCAAATGAGAAGAATCTGTTAGCTGTTGCAGGATGGGTTGCACCAGACAAAAGTACAATCGCTCCTGACTCTTCGGGAAACTTTGATTTCTACGTACCTTTAAGATTACTCCTAGGATTTGCTGAAGACTACAGAAGAATAATAATAAATGTAAAACAAGAACTAGTTTTATTAAGATCATCAAACGATAATGATATTATTAAAGCAACTCCTGGAACAACTGATGCCAATTTAGACTGGAAATTAACATTAGACAAGATTGTTTGGAGAGTACCACATGTGCGACTAAATGATGAACACAGGATTACATTATTAAGAAAGTTAAAATCAGATCGAGACATTGTAATGCCATTCAGAAGCTGGGAGTTTCATGAATACCCCGTTTTACCTACAACACAACGGCATACATGGACTGTAAACACTTCTACTCATTTGGAAAAAGCAAGATATGTAATATTTGGATTACAAACGAAGAAGAAAAGTATAATAACTGAAAATGCTGGTGAATTTGACCATTGTAAATTAACAAACTGTAAAGTGTTCCTGAATTCACAATTCTTTCCCTACGAACACTTTAATATTTCTTTTGATAAAAAAAGATACAGTGTTTTATACGACATGTACGCTAGGTTCCAAAATTCATATTACGGCAAAACAAATACACCTCTACTATCTCCCGTACAGTTTGAATCGAAAGCTCCGATTGTTGTAATTGATTGTTCCAAACAAAATGAATCTGTAAAATCGTCTAGTGTTGATATAAAAATAGAAATGGAATTTCAAGAAAACGTACCTGCAAATACATCTGCGTATTGTTTAATTTTGCACGATAAAATTGTTACATACACACCGTTGACCGGTATTGTAAAGACAGTATTGTAAAACGTTGTACCACCACCGGCACCGCCACTGTCGCTAACCTATAAATAGCGGAGCAGCAATGCAGGTCTTCAGTTGATCGTCTATCGGCGCATGGGTAACATCTTCTACAAAATGAGTTCTCCATCTGTTGTACAAGGTGATGCAGAGGTAGCACCGTTATTGGAACGTGATAATACTAGTGAAGCAGAAATCATCAAGGAAATAACTGCATTTTTAAAGTTTGGTAAAAGAGATAGAGAGGAGGAAATTAATGCAGACCCATCAAAGATAGTACCAAAGAGGAAGAAGAAAGTTGAAGAAAATATTCCTCCTCACATTTTAACTGAAGTTTTTCTGCGAATCTTTTACCCCATCTCAGCATGCATCGGTAAAAGTGTATCAGTTGGATTGATGAAATCATTGGATTATTCCCCTACAGTAATACTACACCATGGAACAAAAAAGGTTTTATTTTCGCAAAATGCTTGGGAGTCATTTTTGAAACATGTACATTTAATAGAATGTTATTTAACTAACAGTTTGTGTGGAAGGAAAACACATATTCGACTTTTGGATTGTGACAATGAAATCGATATTGTTAAACATCGCGGACAACTACAAGTGCGAATTAGAGACTTGACTCAACATGAAAATAAGATTCTACTGTCACGTGAAGAATTCTACGTTTTAAACTACGCAACAGAACCTATTACAAGGTACATGAGACAGTTGGTATTTGCAAGCGCTATTATTAAAGAATATTTGGTCGATACTTTGGAAAAACAACCTGATAGCACCATCGTGTACGGACCTGTGGATACATCTATTTTTAATAGAATACCTCATGAAGTTTGCATGTGGAGAAAGTTAAAGGATTTTGCACCACTTGTAGAAATCGCTACAGAAGCTACAGAAGAAACAACACAGGAAGAAGAAACGGAGAAACAAGAAGAAGAAGAAAACGAAACACAAGAAGAAGAAGTTAAAAAAGACTAAAGTTTGACTTAGTAAAGAAGAAAACACGTGGGGTAGGCCTATTGGGGACGGTGCCCACGTTAAATATACACCAACGCGCCTGCAACTGTACGGCCTGGTATTTAACCTACCGTGGTGTGGAAAACAGTTTAGTTGATCGCTAGGTGCCATGATGAGCGGAGGGGATAAAGAAGTGAGTGTAAAGCCTTGTGTAATAGAATTTCAAGCATTTCGAAATAATGATGATAGGTTTATTATCAAGGAATTAGTAATTTTAGACTTGCTTACATTTGTAGCCTACCCATTCACGTTTGAAGCTCCTTTTTCTTTTAACAAACTTAACACCAAAGCGAAAAGTACAAACAAATGGATAACAAACTACTTTCATCACATACATTGGTATGAAGGATTTATAAGCTACAGTAATCTGCACAGTATTATGTTTAACTTTTGCAAACAATATTCACATATATACACAAGAGGATTAGAAAAAAAGAACTGGATACAAAAGTACACGCACGGTAATGTTTTCGATATAACTATCAGTAAGGACTTTAACATTAATCTCGGTAATATTTGTGTCGCTGCAAAAGATCTTAAACACGGTCAAACAAACTGTGCATTGTACAACGCATATCGTTTGGCTGCTTACTTGAAACAAACGCAGGAATGTGGTGGGGGTAGCGGAGAACAGAAATGTGGTGGGGGTAGCGGGGCCTATAAATACGAGGAGACAACACCGCTCCAGCACGAGTATTATTCGAGACTCCGAAGAGGCAACATCACAGACGACACCACCACTAACGAAGATGGCATCACAACAATATCTACAAACATTGGTTGATCAATTCAACACTCACTCAAAATCGAACCTTCTGCTAACTAAAAAATGTTCAGAACTAAAAGAACAAAGACATTACATTATTCATAGCATCAAGAAAGTGGAAACCACACATGGAGAAGCAATTCTAGTATCATTGTGCGAAGGACCTATGACTCCAGGAGATGAGCCGAAGTTTCAAGTATTTCTTCCAAAACGATTTGTTCAACTGCTACAAAATGAAGACTTGCGAGATATTCAACCGGGGACGTTGTATTTGGTATCACACGGTGTAAGCGGCAACAACTCGACGGAACTCACTCTGCACATCATGCATCATTGTACATAATGTCTCTATTTTGTTTTTCTCTGTTTGTATTTCTAGTCATCAATGTTAGACTTAAGCTTATTGTATTGTAAAATGTTTGTTTAATAAAGAAAGAATAACATAAAAAAAAGAAGAAAAAACAGCAACATAGCAGTATATTATTTTATATACTGCTGTGTTGCTTTTTTTTAAATTCAAATGGATGACCTTGAACTTTCATTCAGGGTTAACTTATGAAGGGGTATAAAAGAGAGGGAGCAGTGAAGTTAGTCTCAGTCTTGTCTAACACACGCTGCAGCTAACATGTCAGTGCCACCGATGAACAATTTATTATTCGATAACAATTTGAAGACATATTGTTGCGAGTTGCAATGTTTTAAAATACCAGGCGATCAAGTTGACGGGAAAGCTTGTCGTAAGTGCAGGTGTTTCAGCTATTGCATATGTAGATGTAAAACATATCAAATGAACCGACAAGATAAAATACAAGAATTACGGCGACGACTTGCATTACTTTGGCGGCGAATGGAGTAGCAACCATCTGCCGCGCACTTGCCACCTGCCGCCTACCATCTGCCGCCTGACATCTGCCGTCTGCCATCTGCTCCGCCCCACCACACTTTTACCCCCACCATTTAGTATGATTACAACGCTAGCTTGTGAATAGCCAGTATTTCTCCGGCTCTCGACCGGTGAACATCGAGCTGCTCGTCCCGACTGTGTGTTCCCTGCGGTCACATAAATAGGCAAGGAACACACAGTCGGGATGGGCCGATTGGACAAACAAGCGCAGCACTTGAAAACTGCGTCTGACGGCCGCGACTCCGGATCAACAACATCGATGACGACAAACAACGGGGAACTATTGTAAACATAAATTATTGTAAACATAACTTATTGTAAATAAAAAGAAAAGTAAAAATAAAGTTAAATTAAATAGTACTACCTCGCACTCGTATCATTCGATTGCTTCATTCGATTGTTTTCATTCGAAATTTTTATCGAATTAAAACTATCGAATCACAATCGGATTTTACGCGTGCGAGGTAGTACTTTTTTAAAATAACCTCCCCGTGACCTTGACCTTTAAACTTTCCCTCATTACGTCACAAAACCGCCTACGTCACTGGCTGAGGCTCAGATGACGTGTTTAATGACTCAGCGCTTCCGGTCACGTGACCGGAAGCCATAAATCACTTGGCCCAGAACCTACAAACCCCCACTACTGTCCTGGCTTTGTTAAGTCTAAATTTCATCTGCCACTCCGATCGGTGGACAGCACGGTCCCTCGGCCCCACAGCAATTAAGAGTCAACGTCACCGGCAACACAATGGTTAGAGTTTAAGCCTGATACATAATAGGTTTGCCAGAGTTTATATGATCCCATTTTATATAAATTATCTTTAGTTCTCATGGAAAAAAAACTTGTGGCTTTTTTAATACTCTGCCAATATAACTAAAAAGTCCGGAATATTTAAAGTCTTATTACAAATGTTAAATTAAATACTAAGCCCAAAGGTGAGTACTGAGAAAGGTTTGATGGATTTTGACCAATTGTTTTAATTGTCATAGTTAGTTTAACACTGTTGAAAATACGTTTTAAGTAGTTAGTAATGTTCCGTTTTTAGTCTAACATAAGTCAAATATAAAGTAGATACTGGTGATATCCTCTTACAGATAAACTTTTGTATCTAAAATAAGCAATGAGCGATTTTTTTAATTTTTAATTCGTTACTTTTATATATCAACCACAAAAACAAAAACTATTATTTCATTTTAATATAATAAAGATTTTAAATTAAATTAAACATAAACTATGGGTAATTATGGAATTAATATTGAACTAGGGGGCCCGGTGCGCAAATTGCACGTTTTAATATTTTTTTCTGATTGTGTTAAACTCATGTACAATTCGATGAAATTATATGACTATAAACTCACAGTTATTATAAAGTTAACATTTAGTTCAAAGCAAAAGGGCCCTTTTCCAGGAATTTGAACGCTATTTACCTGAATTGATGCAAACGCAAAAGCATTGTTAAAACGGCGGATATTGTCTAAATAATTTATGGTATCTTGGTCATTCATCTCAATTAACAGCCTTAGCTCATCGCAAATATCAATAGGCTCCAAGCTCACCTTCCCTTTGTGACAGCAAATAGAAGATCTGTCACGGACCTTACCTGAATAAAGCTTAGCTGAACAAAACAGACACACATTGTCCATCGCCCCAACACTATGAATTTGAATTTGATTGTCTTCTGGAAATAACCTCGAATAACAATAGGATACCGGAATTTTTTCTTCACATATTCTTGCCTAACATATTTGCTGCAAGTCGCTTTAAGTCCCTGCAAGTATATAGGTGGTACAATGTCCCTTTTTAATTACCATTCGCCGGTGTGCTAAATCATAAGCTTTAAAATGACAACGCAATCGTAAAAATCGGTTTATTAGGACGGGTGAAAAAGGGATGTGTTAGAGAAAACCTTTATTGTATTAAGTATATGGATTAGTGTCAGCCTTATGGGAAAAGTAGTTTATAAAGCGAACGCCGCCCCTACAACGTATAAAGAGCCATGACCGCAGATAATTATCGTACAAATATTCCAAGGTCCGTATAGAATATACTTCAAAGAGGTCTGCGCAGTCAATATCTTTAAGATTTTCTAGCTAACCTCGTACAACAGCTGTAAGGTCACATGATCATAAATCCATCTGCAGTATTGTGGAAACACGATAATTATAGTGCGCGAACCATATTTTAATCGTCATTGTAATTAAAATAAACATTGTTTAACTGCTTAAATTATTGATCTGATTATATAGCTTAAGTGTTTTATCAGCTTTTATTTATAAAAAACCGAGACGGATAAATTATAACTAATTTTACTCATTTTGGTACATATTTGGTTCATTTCTCGACATATTAAATTCAGTCGGCTGGTCCGAAACATTTTCAGATTGCTGGATTTGGTTTTCATGACAGATGAGAGTCAGAACCTGATTGCTTACAAAAAAACCGTTGTTTTGACATTTGATGGGTTTAACTAAGCGCCCCTCATATATCCATGGAGAAATAACAGGCCTATTGACATCAACGCTATTGTTTAATCTGAGGTCAAACGAAGAAACTAAATGTATGGGATATCACTACATAAAGGGTTATGTATACATTACAGATTGTGATAATTAATACCGGAATATTTGCAACATATGAGACAAAACATTACCTTCTTCTTCGGTTCAGCCTGAATGGACTTCGGGAATTACAATATATGCAGTGCATCGTTGAAATATACTATGATTTTCTCGAAGTCAGCTGATTCAATTTTTTCTGTTCTTAGATACACAATATACGTGTTTTAAAATAAGCTGGTTAGAGAAAGTTAAAATAGTTATAAAATAGGTTTTAACAGGTTTTTTTGTATTCTAAATGAAAATATTTCATAAATGTACATTGTGCAAATTTAGAGAGATTGATCTTTCATTTAAAACAAACAGTATGTAAAACGGTTCAGTGGAAACCTCAAGTGAACTGACCAAGTGAAAGGAGTGCAAAGTTGAAATTTTACCCCATGTTAAGTTGCCATAAGAAAACTTTTAATCTCGTTTTTTAAATAGTTATTGACCAGATACCAACATTTAAGGTAATATGTGCAAATATAGGGGTTATTTCCTTTCATTTGACACCACCCGCGTGTAAATCGGTCCAGTGGAAGTCTCACACGTTCATCCGGAAGATTTTTAATTTTGTGTTTGAATATATATGATTATTCATAAATTATAGTAACTCCAAGGAGAGATAAATGACCAAATGTTTATTAAAACTTTTAATTATGACATTGTATAGTAATCTAAACGCTCTATAATAATTAGGTATAAAGCAAAATACTTTAAGAGATAAATAGTAGAACAAAGATTGAGCTTGATAAATGTTTTCTCGTTGTGCTGTGAATTTCCCAGGAGGCGTCTTTCATGGCGACACGTTTTCTTTCATTAGGCTGGAGACGAATGCTTTTTTCCTAGAACCCTAATTTTGTGGCTTAAGACTGTACATTTGTTATAAGTCATTTGAGATTATTTTTGTAAAAATATTGTATTTTTTATATAAGTAAATATTGTTGAACTTGTAAATTGTGCCACAGACTCCACTTCGTAAAGGAAATTACGGGAGTCGAGTATAACTAAATTTATCGACCGTTGAATTTTTCAGAAGTATTTTTATTTTAAACCTTTGCTATAACATGAGTTTATAGGAGATCTAGTCTTTCTAGAAGAAGTGTTTATTAAAAGGTTTAACTTTGTCTGAAGCAGGTTTTATCATATTTGCCGAACTCTGCTAGGACATTTACTAAGGCATAAAGTTTGATCTAATTGAGGAATACAGTAAATGGTCGTCAACCGGTAACTCGTTAAAGATAGTTATTAAAATTGGTTAGATATTTTATATAAATGTTCTTAAAAAGGTTTTCGATAATGTTAGAAGAATAACTTATCATAATAGTCTTCAATATTTCAGAAGTGCACATGAAAAGAGGATCGAATTTAGTTGAAGAGGCTTAAAAATAAGGTTGGTCTTTAACACAATAAGAGTTTACTAACAAGGAGGTTGAGCTGTGATAGAGTAGCACTTGTTTATAACAATGTTGAAGCATGTTTGTAAAGGACTAAGACACACACCCAGACATGGGTGGTAACACACTTTCACACACTCAGACATACCAAACCCACAAAAAGCATTGACGATTCCCAGGTCTACAAGACTACGGTGAAGAGGAGCAAGGTAAAAAGGGGGTGAAAGGACTTCTTTGAAGTAGGTCAAAGTAAGCTTGAAGAAAGGCTTATAGACAGTCGGAAGAAATAAGTGTTCGAAGTATTTTAAGTCTCGAAAAAGGTTTTGTTTCCATCTTGTATCGATTGTAATGCAAAAGTTTATATTTTATAAAATATTATGATAGTACAAAACACTTATTATTTATAAGTACTTTAAACACAATTATTTCATCATGTAAATGGATTTAGCTCAATGCTTATTTTGTAAGGTTAGTAAAATTATTAAAAAGATATAGTTAAAATGATGTTACATATCACCTTGTTGTTTGCCAACTTTCTTTAAGTTTCTTCCTTAAATATTTCATGTATTTATACAAATAAATAAAAAACGATTTCGCACGCAGCTCGCTGACGTGAGGGAAATAAATTTCCACATAATAAACTTTTAAAATCAAAATCGGTGTTAAAACAAACATTTATTCTAATTTTTATTGAAATCTGAAAATATTTATTTTTTGGCTAATCTGATGCTACTGGTTATATTTACCTGCAATACTGGGAACACAATATTGCGCACTATATGGTTAGAAGAAGGTCCAGTCAGGATTGAAAGTAGGCGTGAGGTTGCTGTGGATAATAAAAATTCACCAACAAATGAATAACAGTCTTTTCTAATGTAACCCCCCCCCCAAGATAATGATATACTAAGCACTGTGTTTAGTCGATATAAATTTTCTTTAATAACTCGGTAAATATTTGGGCTAGAATGATGAGAGAGGGCTTAAATCTTTCTTTCACTTCACTAATTTCCATCTTTTTACATATATTAATTTTACATCCGGGGCTTTTCTGACCGTTTTGGGCCCAAAAACTCGAAATTTGAAATATTAATTCCCAAAAATGGGCGTTAGAGTTTTCCATTGTTTTTTCCAACGAACTTGTCCAACTGATTGTAAAAAGGAATGACCCTACCAAATTCTAAGTAAATCGGACGAAAAATGCGACTGATAGAGTGCAAACACACATAAATATATATATATAATTTTGAACGACCCCCAAAACGTGTTCAGGGTGTCACGTTAGGAACTTCTATGGTAGTCCCGGGCTTAAGTTTCACCGTACGGGTCATGCTAATAGTTCACTTTTTTATAGGAAATTCACTAATTATATTGGATGAAACTATTATTTAATGAGAACTAAATATGAATCTGATATTAATTAAAAATAGCTTATGATATTACTAAATATTGGGGACTGTTGCAATTATTTTTATACGGGATGTAATAAAAGAAGTCTTACAACACCAAAGAATATATTAGTGAATTTCCTATGGAAAAGTGAACTATTAGCATGACCCGCACAGAGAAAGTCCGAGACCACCGTAGAAGTTCTTAACGCGACCCCCTGAACTCGTTTTGGAGGGTAGCTAACAACTTTGTGTAAATACAGGGTGTTTCCAAATTGTCTGGACATATTTTGTGGACTTGTTCCTTGGGCTAAGACAAACATAAAATGCCACATAAGTATGGGTTTAAAATGTCTAGATTTCTAGACGTCGGTCTGTTTGTGATTTTTTAAAATTATTTTATATCTTGAGCATTTTTCAAGATAGAAATTTCAAAATTGGCACAAATGTGTAGTTTAGAAGGTAAAAAGAGCTTAAACAATTTCGTTCCAATATCTCAAGCCGTTTCAATATGGCGGCCATTTAAAATCTTGAATGCCAAATTTCATGAAAACCGTAAATATTAAGAAAATTGTTTTTCAATCAAAAAGATAGAAAATTTAAATCCAAATCAAATAAAACCTTGTTTGTTAAAATCGGATCACAAACAACCGAGTTATCAGTTTTTTCTACATTCGGTTACGCAATTTAATAGGACTACCATACTGTTCTTAGGAGTCATGATCACTCTGATAAATGGAGTTGTGTATTTACAATTTGACATTTTAAATAAAACATAAAATGAAAATCTTCACAAAATTAAAAAAAGTTTCAATTATTAAAAATAAAAACTACTTTTATGATTTACAAAAACTGTTCGAAGTGTCAGCCTCCTTTTCGGTTGCACAGCCTGAAGCGCTCTCACATCGACTGCCGAACTTGCTCAAATAAACCAACATTGTCTTTAATCAATCCAGCTGCTTCACTCACTCTTGCGACAAAGTCAATTTCATCCTCAACAGGGGTCTTGTACACAGTTTCTTTCATAAAACCCCACACAAAAAAGTCTAATGGTGTCAGATCTGGTGATCTAGGGGGCCATTCCACCGGTCCACCACGGCCAATCCAATGCCGTGCATAAGTGTTGTTCAAAAATTTGCGCACAATGATACCAAAATGTGATGGTGCCCCATCTTGTTGGAACCACATGTTCCATCTTAATTCCAAAGGTATATCCTCTAGTAGGCCTAGGAGAATGTCACGAAGAAAGACAAGATATATCCTTGAATTGAGGCGATTTGGCAAAATGTAGGGACCAATCAAGTGATTGCCAACCAATCAAACCCAGACATTTACGGTAAACTTGTTTTGGTAAACAGCTGATGCATTGTTGTTTGCAATGTTAACTTCATATGACAAAATGTGCTTAATCATTTATCAGTGTCACCAATAGAATTTGATAAATGAACAAAATTTATCAACATAAGTTCTACTTTTATTTGGCTTGTGTGGAAATAACCATTCTTACGTTCTGTAAAATAGCAAATAATAAACCTAACTAAAGAGCAGTATGGAAGTCCTATTAAATTGCGTAACCGAATGTAGAAAAACTGATAACTCGGTTGTTTGTGATCCGATTTTAACAAACAAGTTTTTATTTGATTTGTATTTAAATTCTCTATCTTTTTAATTATAAAAAAACTTTATTAATATTTACGGTTTTCATGAAATTTGGCATTCAAGAATTTAAATGGCCGCCATATTGAAACGGCTTGAGATATTGGAACGAAATTGTTTAAGCTCTTTTTACCTTCTAAACTACACATTTGTAACAATTTTGAAATTTCTATCTTGAAAAATGCTCAAGATATAAAATAATTTTTAAAAATCACAAACAGATCGACAGACAGAAATCTAGGCATTTTAGACCCATACTTATATGGCATTTTATGTTTGTCTTAGCCCAAGGAATAAGTCCACAAAATATGTCCAGACAATTTGGAAACACCCTGTATATGTGTGAGTGTGTGTGTGTTCGCACTCTTGCGGTTGCATTTTTTTCTGATTTATTTTAAATTAGGTGGGAACCTTCCCTTTTGTAAATAGTTGGACAAGTATTAAAATTATGTTATATATCACCTTGTTGTTTGCCAGCTTTCTTTAAGTTTCGTCCTTAAATATTTTATGTATTTATACAAATAAATAAAAAACGATTTCGCACACAGCTCGCTGATTTCGTTGGACAAAACAACCGGATAATTCCAACCACCTTTTTTGTGGATTTTAATTTTTCAAATTTTGAGTTTTTGGGCCAAGAAAGGGCCAAGAAAAGCCCCGAAAGTAAAATTAATGCAAGTAAGAAGATGGAGATTAGGAAATCAAAAGTTTTAACCCTCTCCCGCCATTTAGCCCAAATATTTACCGAGTTATTAAAGAATATTATGTTAATTGTCTTAGCACAGTACGTTGTCTTATAGGGATTTTACACTGGAAAAGGCTGTTTTTCATATCTTCTTGTAGTTTATCACCCCCAATATCACTATACCAACTTGGAAACCTGACTATACCTCATCCTAACCTTATAATGTACAACATTGCCATCCTAATAGTAAATTTAAGTATAACCAGGAGCATTAGAACAGCCAACAAATAAAATATGTCAATTAAAAAAAAAATGTCACCAGTGTTGTTTTAAACCCTTTATTAGATTTAAAAAAATGTTAATGTGGAAATTCACTTCCCTCACGTCAGCGTGCTGCGTGCGATCTCGTTTACACTTATACTGATTAACATAACAGACGGTAAACATATAAAACAGATGGTACAAGGCTATCGACTTCAACCAGTCTCACCGGCCATCATCAAGCCAATGAGAGAAATGCCAGAACCAAAATGGCGTTCCTCCTTATATCCCATTGGATACTAGGTGTTCCGGATAAAAGTTCATAAATGTGCCACCAGAGTCGAAGTTAACTTGTTTATCAATGTATCTCTAACTTTACATTAATCACATTCAAGATTGGATAAGCAAGTCTGATATCAGCCTAATTGCAGACGATACATCATTTCTTTTTCAGGAACCAAATACAGTTGACATGGAGATAAACAGTTTTATTGAATCTATTTGTCTTTTTTAATTGTTCAAAGCAAATGGTCTTGTCATAATCACGAAGAAAACTCATTTTCTTGACTTTTCTAACAGAAATGACAATACTGGTGTTATTCAGCTTCTTGGATGAATCAGAAGTAGTTTCTGTATATTCTGTAAACTTTCTAGGACTCACTAGAAGTTCACTTAAAGTTTGATGATCATATTAATAAGGTAACTGGAAAACTTAGTTCCTGTCTGTTTGCTCTCCGAAAGCTTGCTCAATTTGCCAACTCTGATGTTTTGCTTACACTTTATTATGACTTTTTTTACTCACATCTTAGATATGTTGTTCCTTTTGTGGATTTCAAGAATTCAAGGACAAAATCGATTTTTCGCCTGCAGAAAAAAACCCTTCACATAATTTTTGGACTCAAAATAAATTAAATCTGCAATACTATTTTTCGGCAGGGTAAGATTCTTGCTTTCCCTTGTTTATATATATTTGAAACCTTAATTTTTTACAAAAACATTATTCTACAGTTTTCTTCAATAGTTTTTCTTCCAAATACGCACTCCACTCACGGTTAAACACTCCAATTCCAAAGCACAGGAACACCTTTGTTCAACGTAACATCTCTTTTAATTCTTTGCCTGCAGGCCTTAAAGTTGACCTCCCCCTGAAACAATTTGGAAAACGTCTAAAGGAGTTTCTTACTGATAAGACATATTATATTATCTATAATTTCCTTAACCAGTAAAATATGTTTTGTTTTATTTGTACTATGTCTTGTTATAAGGATATTGCATTTTCAATTGAAGTACATGTTTGTAACACTGACTCATGCCAATTCTGTTTAAACTGTTTGATTGCAATAAAGACAATTTGATTGATTACTTTTTAGCGAATTTCCCCTATAGGGAAGAAGCTATTACCGTAGTCGGCATGGTAAGACCTAGGCCCGGGACCATGATAACTTTTCGTTTTGAGGTCCCCAGACCCCAAAAACACCATTCGTTCGAAACTGTATATATATATATATATATATATATATATATATATATATATATATATATATATATATATATATATATATGTGTGTCCGTGAGTGCGATAACTCTCGTAAAAAAGGTCCGATTTTGATGAAATTCTGTACAAACGTGTAAAGCAGCATTTATGACTTTAAGTTCGAAAACCAGATGGATCGGGCTATCCGAAGGGGTATTTTGGGGGGGTTTTGTACCCCAAAAATGGGTTTTTTGAGGTTTTTACATACAATTTTTGATAAAGTAAAATTTTATTTTTTTCCATTGGATTCAGCTTAAAAAGACACACAATTTGATGTTTTAATCATTGCTCTACGTCAATTGGTTACTGAGATATTGAAAGTGCTAAACACAGTACGTTGTCCAATGTTATTCTTATGGAGGATAAGAAAAAATTGTATATCTCGCTTTTTTATCAACTTATCCTGACGAAACTTGGTATATTGCTTCATTTCATTGTGGTCTATTGATATTTGCACAAAAACCTATTTTTTGGCTGGTAGTTCCTGTAGCAGCAAACCTGCTTACTCAGCCCCATGTTGTTCTTATGGAGAATAATTAACGTGTTATCTCCTTTAATTATGAACATAAATTAATAGAACTTAGTATGTGGCTTTACCTAGTTGAGTTATACTGATATTTGTATAAAAGCCCATTTTTAGTGTTCCTTATTTCAGCAAACCAGCATACTCAGCCGCCATGTTATTCTTATGGAGAATAATTAAAATGTAATAAATCGTTTATTTATGAATGTATATTGATGAAACTTGGTATGTGGCTTTATGTGGTATTAAGATAAATTAATAAGCATTGGAAATTCGCTGAGTATGCAGGTTTGCTGCTACGGGGGTATTTTAATATAAAAATTCTTCCCATGCATTAATTTCATTTAGTTTTTTACAATTCTTGAGGATACTGAGGTTTTCTTATATTTTCCTATGGTGTGGCCATTTTCTAAAAGGTGTTTCACTACGTTTGGTCTTTTTCGGTTTCCTGTTCTTTCAAGCATGGTTCTTAAATCTGTTAACAAAATTAACAGTTTGACCAATGTAAAAGTTATCACAGTTAATACAATTAATTTTGTAAACACCGGGTATGTCTAATTTGTACAACAAGTAAAATGCTAATCAAAAGGTTAATTATTTTTATAACTAACTCAAATATTGAACTTTATATCTGGTAATACGAATTGATAATTTAATGTTTGATGTTGTTTTTAGATCAAACTTCCGGTTATTTAGTGGATATTATAATACAAGCTTTATTAGATCCCTTTCTACATTTTTCTCCTCTGGTCTATATAAACACAATATATATAATTCCGTTCGCCCAAATTTGACAATGAAATTGTGAGCAAACGACAGGCCATAGAAAGCTGGGAGGGTTCTCATTTTCAAGGTCTGGAAGTGAAGTTTTGGGGGAAATTATAAATTTTTCTTAGTTATGTACCAAAAGGTTATTAAGGAATAGAATATTCCCTGTTTGAATCAGTTTAAAAAGAACTGTTTAGTTTGCATTACAAAATGTGATTTACTGTCTACTTTGTTTGGGAAGTTCCATGTATTCCTACTTATATATTTTAATTTCCTCAGCATATAACGAGTAAAGAAATCTGAAGAGGCAGAGTTTTGGAGCAAGGTTAGGGGCTATGGTCCCTTCAAGCCACTAGTATACAACTAAATCAAACTCGCCGACTTCAAAATGATCGTTAATTTTTATTTGAAAAAGTAAGAGTTTGAAACTCCATCACGTGTATATTATTAACGCTGTTATCTCAAACATATCATGTAATAATCATAGTCATCTATCATCTTATAATTATCATCTTGATCATCTTAAATGGTAATGTTTCGTTGTCTTCCGCTGTATAGATAATGTCTGGTTTGCTCGTAACTCATTTCGTTTGCTGTATGTTTGTAATGCATGTATAATTAAACAACTTTCTCTAAGTTTGCATCCAATATTTTTTTGCATGTAAGCATTAGTACTTATGCCTATCAAATTGTTGCACACCACTATGTAAAATGGTTTATCTGTTGAATAAATAAATAAATACAACTTTGCTTCATTACATGTAGATAAACTTTCCAATCTTGCTTAAAATATTTCTGTTTTGAAAAATATTTCATCTTTGAACGACATTACAATATCCAAACTGGTATATATTGGCTTGATTGAGAGTCTGATTAGGTACTCTATTATACTTTGGGGCTTTTCTAGTAATATAAATCTAAATAGAATGTTTGTCCTCCAAAAAAGAGCGATAAGTTGCATTTTGAAACTTAAGCCTACAGAATCATGTTTTGACCACTTCAAAGAACTACAAATTTTGACAGTACCAACTTTTTACATGTTTGAAGTATTTAGTTATGTTAAATAACACAACCTTGTTAGAGCTCATCAGCATTCTTAAAGTTCCAGAAACAGAAATATCAGTCCTTCTGTTTCTCACAACTTAAAGCTTTTTGAGAAAAAGTCGGATTACATTGGTCTTAACCTATTCAATCAACTTCCTTCTCATATAGCCCAGATTAGTAACTTAAAAAAGTTTAAACATGAGCTCAAAAAGTACCTCTTAGATCAATGTTTTTGTCAACTTCCATCATGCCTGACCTGACTCTCAAACCTGTCAAGATTTTTTTGATAACCCCCCACTCCCCCATAAGCGTCTCTGCCAACCATGATCATGACAGCATCATGGATATGTGCCAAGTGGAAGATATGCCACATATGGTCAATCGGGACGACGTGGGATGAGAACCAGAACTTAAATTAAAAACTCGGTTTAAATAAAAATAATATCTCGGTTTTTTTCATTACATTACATTTTAATTTATATAACTTGATAACTAGCTGGAGGGGAGGTAATGCTGATAGGCGGGCTAAATAATGCAACACCTGAGAGTTGGACGTGTTTTACGAATGAATATTCTATATTAATTTAACTCGAGTGTTCTTGGAATAATTTTGAAACTTTTAAAATTCTCGATTACAAATTTCTTCAGAGGAATCATCCGGTTCAGGCTCGCCGTGCATGTATTTGTCAAGTTTGCGCGAACCTCATGAACATTCTCTGTTTTACCATACTTATACTAATCAAGCTGAATTTAATATATCCCAGATTTAATTTTTCCTAATGCAGAGTAACCTAATAAATGTTTGCCAACTTTGTTTATTCCTCCACGTTTGTTCTTCGCTCGGTGGTATTCGCTGTATTAACTATATCGATGTTTGTGAGTTCAGAGTACTGCCAGGAAATTCTGTTATTAATACGGAACCTGCAGCAACATAATTTTGATATAAAGCCGAGTTTTTAACCAGTGTTTCTTAACTATTTTGTTATTTTAGTTATCTAAAAATAGCAAACAACATGATTTGGTTTTGTGAACCGTTAGATGTTTTATGATTTTTGTTACAAAGGGGATTGTATTTCTTAATACCAACTAATTATTATAATCTGTCCCAGTTATTTTTTTATTATTTATAGATGACTCAGATTTTTTCTCAATGTAAACCTTCTTTTTCAAGCCATTCTGAAAGGTAAAGGTCAATAAATTTTTATAGTACAGTAATTAAAATATATAAAACGTATATATATATATATATATATATATATATATATATACAACTTCCCATTCAAGAGAAATGGATTTCCAAAGTTTATGTACAATGTCATTGTTCTATTTATAGCCTCAAAATCGTTATTAGATCCCATCTTACCGCCCATATACGAGGTTTCATGAGGCTGCAGGGAAACCAAAATGGACTCCTGCAGAGCGGAATTTGTCCCCATCAAATTTCTTGGCAAAAGGAAGCTTTTTTCAAAGTATTTCTACAGTATAATTTGAATATCTGTCCTTAAATCATCTTTAGTTGCCCTAATTGACATTGAACATTTTAACTTTCCCAAACAAGGTCAATAAAGAAGAATTAGGAGAATCTACAATTATTATTCATATCGTAACTAGGAGACCTTCAGTTGAAAGTTGCGTGAGAAAAAATAAACAGTAACCGATATAAATTCAGGGCAAAAACTTCAAACTTGTACAGCGGCTATCCTTTATTACCACTTTTTTGAGTTTTGAACGTTGACCTCTTCATAATCTTTAATTTTGTTCTTGAAAAATCACCTCTTTTATGGGTGACTGATACCGTTTTAATTATGTGCTTTTTGCCAAATTTCATGTTTAGTATGATAAAAATGTCTCTATAAGATCCCCAAGTAGAATGCTTCTTGGCCAAATCAATTTTAAAATAATTTGAACATAATATTTGTATGGTTTTTAAATTATTATAAAATGATTTTTTTTGTAAACAAATTTCCGATCTGATCCATTTTATAATATTTTAAAATCATTTTAATATTTATATTAGAATAATGTTTAAATAACTTATAAATCAGTTTAAAATTAATTTTAAATTCTTTAAAAATATTTTTAACAATTACAAAACAATATTTACTGAAAAATACTGTTTATTATTATTGTCACAATCTGACTAATGACTAATGAGCTTGAGAATCATTGAACAAAATTATGAAATATATTTTATGTTTCAAAAATATTATGACCGAACCGTTGATAGAACCCACATCCTATTGATCACTAAACACACGCCTTGACCCTCTCGACCACTTTGGCTCTTGTTATTTTATGGCCGGGCT
The DNA here is from genome assembly GCA_963675035.1 of Allygus modestus. NCBI lineage: Eukaryota > Metazoa > Arthropoda > Insecta > Hemiptera > Cicadellidae > Allygus > Allygus modestus. The sequence continues at coordinate 82,840,702 of OY776115.1, forward strand.
GGCAACATAAAATAACCAATTGACTACACCCTACGGGGACTTAGTGAAACGACAGCATTCCTGGTTTGCTTTTGCTGTTGCTGGTAAACACTGTCATTTGTATACATCTTGTAAGCTGTAAGGTTGTATAAACAAAACTTGTAATATTCCTTTGATATAAATACAATTGTTGAGCAATATGGTACCTAAAACCGAGTTTACACAAATCCTTTGCATGCAACAAATATAAATACCCCCGTTGCAGCAAACCTGCATACTCAGCGAATTTCAAATGGTACTTCACTAAGTCATTAAGCTACTTACCAACTTTAATCAAAGCACATTAATAAATAAGCAAGAAATGACATTTTATTTATTCCCCATAAGAAAAACATTAGGACTGAGTATGCAGGTTTGCTGTATCAAGGACAAAAAATCTGTTTTTTATGCAAATACCATTGGATCACCTCCATATGGAGCAACGTACCAAGTTTTATCAATTTATGTTCATAAACAAGCAAGATAGCACATGTTTATTATTCTCCATAAGAATAACATTATAGCTGCTGAGAGCGCATGTTTGTTGTCATGGAGACTGCAAAAAAGTGAGTTTTGTATGCAAATAACATTAAAACTCAACCATATAAATCCACATACAAGGTTTCATTAATATATGTTCATTAATAAGCGAGATATACAATTTTAGTTATTCTACATAATATTAACATTGGGCAACGTACAGTGTTTAGCACTTTCAATATCTCAGTAACCAATTGACGTAGAGCGATGACCAAAATACCAATTTTTTTAAGCTGAATTTAATGGTGTAAACCAAAATTTTGGTTTAAAAAATTTTTATGTAAAAAGTTCAAACAACCCAATTTTGGGGTACAAACCCCACCCCAAACCCCCCTTACAGTAGAGCGACCTGTCTGGTTCTCGAACTGATGAAAATAGATGACTTACACGTTTATACCACATTTCATCAAGATCGGACGATTTTACGAAATTTATCGTGCCTACGGACACTTATATGTATATATATATATATATATACTAGGCTTATTGCCGTTGGAGGCTTCGCCCCAAACCCCCCTTTCGGAGTTCGCTTCGCTCACTTGCATTCCTCAGTCAACTCAAGTTTAAATCAAACTCGTAGTTCATTAACCAAAGAAAAACTACACTACAATGATCATTGGTGAGCACATTAACACCTATACAGGCGGGCCCATATCGGTACGATATCCAAACATTTTACCAACCGGCTGCTTGTTCGTTTTATCGCATGAACTCCCGACTAAGATTGTTGTTTCGAGGTGTATAAAAACAAATACCCCCATCGCAGCAAACCTGCATACTCAGCGAATTTCCAATGAATATATAACATAACACATTAAAACACTTAACAGGATTCATAAGAAATGTATAAACAAACAAGCGATATTTAAAATATTAATTATTCTCCATAAGAATAACATTGGGCATGAGTACGCAGGTTTGCTGCAACAAGGCACACAAAATAATGGGTTTTATGCAAATATCAATATAACTCATCTTAGTGAAGTCACATACCAAGTTTCATCCATATACATTCATAAATGAGCGATATATAACATTTTAAGTATTTTCCATAAGAATAACATGGGGACCAAGTACCGAGGTTTGCTGCTACAGGAACCATAGGTGAAAATTTTTTTGTGCAAACAACAATAAACCACAACCAGATCAAGCCATATACCAAATTTCGCCAGTTTATGTTCATAAATAAGCGAGATATACAATTTTTCCTTTTCTCCATAAGAATAACATTAGACAACGTACTGTGTTTAGCACTTTCAATATCTCGGTAACCAATTGACGTAGAGCAATGATCAAAATACCAAATTGTTTGTTTTTTTAAGTTGAATTCAATGGTATAAATTAAAATTTGATTTATATTAAAACTACATGTGAAAACCCCAAAAAACACATTTTTGGAGTACAAAACCCCCCAAAAACCCCCCTTCGGATGGTGCGATTCATCTGGTTTTCGAACCCGTTCAAATAAATGGTACTTTACACATTTGTACCAAATTTCATTAAGATCGAACCTTTTTTACGAGAGTTATCGTGCTTACGGACACACACACACACATATATATGTATATGTATATATATATATATATATACATATACATATATAAAAATTTGAACGAATAGTGTTTTTTGCATCCGGGGACATAAAAATGAAAAGTTATCATGGTCTCGGGCTTAAGTCTTACCATGAGACCTACGGTAATAGCTTATTCCCTATAGGGGAAATTCGCTAAAAGAAAGTGCTCACGCAATCAAAGGCAACCAGATATGAATACAAATTTGTGGTTGCAATGTTAAATTGGAGTTATATAAATGGATTACGTGAAAAAATAACAACAAATTAGACTTCAGTTCACGACAAAATTATAGTAACCTAACCTAACCTAACTCCGCAGAGCGCTGTATGGTGGCTGTTCGTTGAACAACATAATTACAAATAAATGAAATTGTAAAAACAAAATAAAGTCAAATTAAACATAAATTGCAGACCTCAAAAAGTAAGCATCAAAAGTAGGATTCAGACCTGTGACCACATGATCTTGAATCATCTGCCAACATATCCACTGTATCCACTGTCGACCAAACCAACGTCCCCTGCAACTGGCCGTCCTAGCTGCCTAGCCGACGGCCGAGAGAGGAGGAGCGTGTTGAGAGCTTCTTATCATCGAGAAGGACGTAGGCCTTCGGCACGAACCTTCTAAAAAAAATTGTATAGACTAGGTTAAAAGGGTAACTAAATTATATTCCGATTTAATTACAAATTTTAAAAGAATCCAAGAGTTATAATAGCAGACAATTAAGTTGACAGTTGGGCTGTAGCCAATAGCATGGTTGTACGCTGTCACTGTTGCTACTCCGATCAGCTGGTGTGGAGTTTTGGCAACACAGCATGTTTACTATTGGCTGATCTTGGTTGATAGCCCGGCAAACCACGCCCTCAACTGGTAACTTAATTGTCTGCTATTATAAGTAGTAACGTTAATCACACTGTAACAACTAAAGTAGCTATATGAAGAAAGAGTTCTAAATTTGTTGTATGTAAACAAATCAAATACAAGCAAGCCACGATATTTAAATTTAATGACTTGAGTTGATATTAACATACATATTAATGGTCAAGAAATATATTTGTTAACTATTTATTAGTACTAGTTCATAAATCTGCCAATTTTTTTCGTCTCAGTAAAAACAGTATTTATGATTGAATTTAGAGTTACAAAACATTAAATAGTATTTAGCTTTAATATTTTAGAGTAAATCTCAAGAATCTCTTATATTCAACCGCATGTTATAAATATTGAGCAATACCTCAACCTAAACTTTAAACAAGGCTCAAACTTTTTGTTCGAGGATTTTATTGTCAAAGTAATTTAAAGTTAAATAAGATTAGCTAAACGAAAGTTATGAAATATTAAAGTTAATCTAACTGCTAAATCGTCCGTGGTTTAAAGTTTACCGGAGGGAACATTTGATCACCTGTGTTCTAGCACATTTTAAATACCGTTCGTCGATGGTTAAAATTATTTCATATTCCTTTATATCAATTTATCTATTTATATTTATTTCTTCAATAGCAAAAAAATACTATTTTTTACTGTATGAAACCCAAAAAAGCGATATGTGTCAATTCAAGGCGAGGTTTTAATAACAAAATCATATGTTTTATGGGTAATTGGGATTGAAATAAAGTACTGAGTTAGGCCTTCTGAAACCGTTAGTGAAAAGCACATAAGTCTCGAAACATGACTTATATAGCCTCAAAAGTACTACTATAAAGCATTTTAAGTAAATATTTAACTTAGTTGAGTTGAAGTAAAAAAAGGAAATATATTCCGGACTTTACTTAAGAGTAATTTAGTTTTAATCTCTGTTGTTCTATTAACAGTTTAGGATGAATGCAACGGTTAGTGACAGTTTAACAGCGATTTCATTAGTTTGCCATCAAGTGTATTTGTTCTTTAAAAAATACTATCGAACCATACTAGGTCCTTCCTTACTAGTCTATAGGCACTTACCAGCACTGTCTACAGTCTCACAAGTTTTTCAAGTACTTAAGTTCTAAGTGCCAACAAGTTATTCAAATTTGCAAGTTCACTCATAACATTAATTAAACTACCATTATATGCTGGTTCAAACACTAATTAATGCATTTTTAGATTCACCAGTTTAATTCCCACCCGCAACCAAACTATCCAGGATTTGCAGCTCAGACAGGGTTCACCGAACTGTAGCAGCATTAAAGAGAGGAATAAATTAAATACATAATGACATTTAACTTATGGAGCATTAAATGAAACCATATATTAACGTTTGCACGTGCATAAATGTTTAAAAACATTTAAATTTTAATTTAGCTCAAAGTTTACAATAATGATTCGGATTTGCCACAACCAAATGGAATAAACAATAATAAATTATGAACACGTACAAGATGTCTGAATAAAGAGGGGAATAAATCAGTAGATGATTCCCATTCCGAGAGAGTTGATGTGATCTATGTGAGAATGCGGGATGTGTTACGAAGATATATAACTTTGAAACATGAATAATCTTTTGTACGTATGCAATTCACTCTAACGATACTCACGCACAATTCATTGTGATACCATCTTTGTTTTACTATACAACCTCGTAATTCGTGTGACACATTTTTAATTGAAAAGCGATGGCTGGCAGTTGTTGTTTTACCCAATGTCTGTTGAGTAAATACTTCCGTCTATCTAAATTGGTATGATTTTTGGGAAATAACACACGATTTTTAATATAACAATAGAGGAAATAAATCACTCACTAATTGGGTTTAACGACAATCGGTGCGGATAGTTAAAATTAATGCCCTACACTACCATTTTTATGTATAAATAAGAATAAAATATTGTATTATAATAAGGTAAGCACAGGGTAAATCACCAAAATTCAGTTTTGAGCGAATTTCCCCAATAGGGAAGAAGCTATTCCATAGTCGGCATGGTAAGATCTAGGCCCAGGACCATTATAACTTTTCGCCCAAAAACACCATTCGTTCGAAACTGTATATATATATATATATATATATATATATATACCGTGTGTCCCAAAAGTCCCACCTCCCTATCATTTTTTTAACAACTGCATATAACGAGATTACCTTCCAGGGAAGTCTTAGTGACCCAAAAAGGAAACTTTTGATGAGTCAAAATTTGCAATCCCCTCCCTCAAAATAGGGGTTTTGGGGGATAAGTCAAAAGATTTAAATGGGAACCACCCCTTGAGTGATGTCTCATTTTAAAAAGCATAAATAAAGAAGAAAAATGGTGCATGTTAGGGGTTTCTAGCTCTGTTCTATCAAACACAGCGTTTGATTGAATTTTTGAATCTTAAAACGTCATTTTGCACTCATTTTGCATATCACACATTTAAATTCACCAATAACGTTTTGAAATAATAAGATTTTTGATGGAAATGTTTAAGTAACCAAGCCGTTATCGTTTAGTAACTGAACAAGTTTGGCCCCATCCCCCAAAAAAGTGGGTTTTGGGGTTAAGTCAAAAATGATAAATAGCAACCCTTACTGATTGATACCTCTTTTTAAAGGTCTTATTAAAAGAAGATGAATGGTGCGAATTAGAGGTCTCTATGATTATCCTATAAATCATCACAGCTTATTAAATATCATTGTCAAATTTGATATTTAATAAGCTGCCATGTTTTACGGGAGGATCATCGTAGAGACCGCTAATTTGCACCATTCACCTTCTTTTATTAAGACCTTTAAAAAGAGGTATCACTCAGTAAGGGTTGCTATTTATCATTTTTGTCTTAGCCCCCAAAAACCAATATAATTGTTTATAAAAAAATTTACCGTTTATTCCTGTAGCAAGAAACCTACGTACTCAGCCCCACGTAATTCTTATGGAGAATAGTAAAATGTAATGTCTCTCTTAATTATGAACATAAATTATTAAAACTTAGTATGTAGCTTCACCTTGTTGAGTTATATTGCTATTTGCACAAAAAAAATTATTTTTGTGTTCCCTGTTGCAGCAAACCTGCGTACTTATCCCCCATGTTATTCTTATGGAGAAAAATCTAAATAGTATATATCGCTTATTTATGAATGCATATTGACGAAACTTGGTATGTGGCTTTACCTAGTTGATTTATATTGACATTTGCATGAAATCCATATCTTATGTTCATTGTTGCATCAAATCTGCTTACTCAGCTCCCATGTTAATCTTATAGGGAATAATTAATATGTTATATATCGCTTATTTATGAATGAATATTGATGAAACTTGATATGTGGCTTCACCTAGTTTAATTATATTTATGTTTGCATAAATACCAATTTGTTTTTGTTCCTTTTTCAGCATACCTACGTACTCGTCCCAAATGTTATTCTTATAGAGAGTAATTAAAACTGTAATAAATCAATTATTTGTAAATTTACAGTATTTTTATGAAACTTGGTATGCGGCTTTATGAGGTATTAAGAAATATATTATGCACTGGAAATTTGCTGAGTACGCAGGTATAATTCATAACCTGCAATTTCATAACTGTCACTCAATCTGATCAAAAAAATATTAAACTATCGTTATATATATGCTTAGTGAAGATATATAACTTTTAAACATGAATAATCTGTTGTTAGGTAATCTATAAATGCATTATTTATTGAATTAGGACTAGGCAATTAGTAGTAGAATTTATTATGGAGAGGAGGGAGGGGGTGAGGCGATTGCGGACAAGTTGTCCTCACATTCTGTGCTCACTGGTCCTCATATTTCAGCTCTGGGTATGAGCCTTGCGCCTTGGACACTGGCGAACTCTGCCGCCGTGCGCTCCAAACACCGACCATGGCGACATTTTCCTTGTCTGTCGCTCACATCTGTTACTGATGCTGAAGTTTTATCAGCCAAAAAAAAAATTTAAACCGAAGATATCGTTAGGTCCTGATGGCATGCCCCCATACATTTTTAAGGAGTGTGCTGAGTCGTTTGTCCGTCCTTTGTTATTCATATTTAATCTCTCACTTCAAAAAGACTATTTTCCTTTGTTGCGGAGGAGTGGAAAGGTCGCCCCTATCTCAAAAAAGGGGACAATTCAAATATTCGATACTTCAGGCCTGTTACAATATTGTCTGCCCCTGTAAAAATCTTTGAATCAACTCTCTATAAACATTTGTTCAGGCATGTTAGCTCTTTAATCAGTCCTCTTCAATATGGGTTCTTTACTAATAGATCTAGAAATTCTAATTTATTAAAGTTTTCGGAGTTTTGAATTCCTGTTTTAGACAATGGCCGGTGGAGGTCAAGTTGATGTGATGTAAACTAATTTCAAAAAAGCCTTTGATAAAGTAAACCATTCTTCATTACTTTGCAAATTAAATTACTTTGGTCTACCTAGTCCACTCATTATTTATATATGTTTTGTTGTTCCTACTTACGTGACAGAAAACACTACGTTTCTTTTGAAGGGTTTTCGTCACCAGAGTTTTATGCATAATCAAGTGTCCCTCAAGGGTTGAATCTTAGACCTTTAATGTTTTTTTTTGTTCATCGATGAAATAAAGACATGTGTATTAAATAGTCAATTTATTTTATATGCTGATGATTTGAAGTTGTACAGGGCTGTAGGTAATATGTTTGACTGGTGATCTTCAAAGGAAAATATTGATCGTTTATTTTTGTCGAGTAGAGAGAATCTAACATTTCATCCTGATGTCATTCACTTAAAGGTCTGATGAGTATATTCTTCGTTATACTTACAACTTAGATGGTGTGAACCTTAATATCAAATCCTCAATAAGAGATCTGAGGATATATTTTGACTTGATGTTTACTTTCAGTGATCACAGAGTCTCCATCTGTAAAGGTTCATATAATATTCTGGGTTTCATCAGACGCCGCGACGATCAGGCATTTTTTTAAATAATATTAATGCCATCAAGCAGCTTTATTTTTCACTCGTGCGATCAAGGCTGAAGTTTGGGTCAATGATATGGTATCCTCATTATATAGTAGTTGATAGTAGTAATATGTAGTAGTACATAGTAGTGTATAGTAGTATATAGTAGTTGTATAGTAGTTGATATGTATGACATCTCAACTACTGAAAATGTTCAAAACCGATTTCTGAGATATTTATACTACGAAGTTTGTGGTCATGTGGTCACTACATTTGCAATGTTCCTTATCAAGAGTTATTGCGAGAGTTCGAAGTGTGCTCGTTTAACAAAAGAAGGCAAGTGATTTCCTTATCTTATCTACATCGGCGGGCGAGTGGCTCGTTGGACGATATCTCGCTGTTATCATGTCTGAACTTCACTGATCCTCGTCACAACTCCGTTTGCTGTTCACCCCCCGGTTCTCTCGAACCTTGGAGCTAATTCTCCTGTCAATAAAATGATAAAATTGTACAGTGTGCATTTAAATTATTTAGATAGTTTTAATAATTACGTTAAATCACTTCGCAAAGTTCTTGCAGTTTCAAAATACTTAATATTTTATTCTTATTGTTTATGCAATATTGTTATGGTTATTGTTATTAAAATGCTATAGATTTATTTAAATATTTAAAAAAGTTTGTTTCTGTATTTTAAAGTTTAAGTTTTGCCTTGGATTGCAAGTAAAATACTAGGATATTTTTGTTTATTTATGCATGATTCAGGCTGCATAGTGAGATAGATTTTTGTTTTGTGCATGTGAATATTGAAGTACTAATGTTAGCTCAGGACTAGAGACAGAAGGGCTGCGCCTTGCCTTTGATCTTAGCGGCCGCCGCCCGATCCCGCTCCCGCCAATCCTGCCTCTTACCCCTTCCTCAAAGTGACGTAGTGGCGGGAGCATCCGCACGGTATTGCCATTGTCGCACATGCTTTCGCTCGTTTGTTGCTGTTACTTGTTGATATCTATGTGTAACAATCAGCTATTATTAAATTATTTTGTAACTACTTATGTTGTATTAGTTAAAAATGTAGTTTTAAAGCGTTTTTTGTTGATATGGTTGGCTGCAGTGTAGCAACTTGTAGTTGAATCATTCAAAGAAAACTGAAAATGTTATTTATCACGTTTTTCAAACAAACCGATCAGTGAGCGACGTGTGCTTTGTAAAGGGCAAAAGAGCTGATATTTTTGATGTTGAAACAGTTTTCAACGTTTTGAACAAATTAGTTTTCGTACATGTATTAATTATCATAATTAGGATTGAAAATTAGATTTATATAAAATAAATAAATTGCAATAATAATAATATAGAAAATAAATAAATACAAATTCAGTAAAATTTTCGGACAGTGGATTAAATAACAACAGGTTAACGTTAAACCGTTAGAAACTGTAGACCAACCTACGAGATGTAAATAAATATAGAACTCTCGTCACGAGTTAAAAAAGTGAAGCCTCACTGGAGGATATATTTTTGTAAATAAAACATCTGGCCAAGGACTAATTAATAAAGGCTAACATAACTTGTGAAGAGAGCATAGGCGTAATTCGGGGGTGGCAAGGGGGGCTGGAGAAAATACTGTATTACTATAATATATGAAAAGTCAAAGTAATCACAATCACGATTGTTTTGATTTAAAAAATAGGTTGACGACCGACTCCTCCAACCAGCCACTAACCTCCCCTAAATTAACAAATAATAAGTTAAAAAAGTAAATAACAAATTAAAAATAACTAGCTTATGACCCGTTCACCGCACGTGATCTAGCAGGCATGTAACCAGATATTTAAAAAATGTCCTTACATTTCAATTTATTACTAAATAAATAAAATATAACGGTTCATTTATTAACGGGTTTATTTACAGTATTGATTTTAGTTACTGCTCCCAGAAAAAAACACATGTTAATACTGGGCAGTTCACTGGTTGATTATAAGCAGCTGTTATGATTCTATTGTTTTTACTTGAAACTCCATGAGCCCAATGTTAACTTTTGAACTTTTCAAATTCGTTTCTTTACATAATTATACATTTCATGGAGATGTGACTTGGCTAGATGTTATTTTTAACGCAGAAATTAGTTAAGTACACCTTTTGAAGGAAATCGTTGGAGTTGTTTTTGAGTTGCTATCAAGCAAGCATACCATCAAGCAAGCTAATATGCACGCAAGCAAACTTTACTCATCATATTAGACTATAGAATAGGTTTTGTAAAAACTACATCCGTATGCAGTAAACTGTTGTTTTAATGTTAATTTTGTTTAATGTTTTGACAATTTTAAAACCAATATTATATTTATAAATTGCTAATTGTGGTAATAATAGACGTACAGTTTGTAATATATAACTTAAAAATAATTTTTACTAAAATTGATTCTTGTATTATATTTCTAAGCCGCATAAAAATAAAATTAAAACCTTTTGTGATGTTGTTTGACCTTAAGACTTAGTTTTCTTAAATCATTATAAGTTTTGTCATATATGTATTTCTCAGTAATCAATCCCTTATAGATCATTTAGTTAAAAACATTGCATAAATGAATGGTTATTTAAGGCTAAAGCACTGTAATGCTAGCGCTCACACTAGGGCAACAGCGGCGCTAGTGACGTCACAGCGGCGGCCGGCTGGAATCACTTATTGTGCCCGCAAGGCGCAGCCCTTCTATATGTAGTCCTGGTGTTAGCTGACTCTGAATCTCCACTACTGAATTAATTGTGAATGCCACAGTTTTTATGTATTATTTCTACATTGTAATTGGGCTTGTCCTGTTATGTAGTATTTTAAAATAAAATCAATCAATAAATAAATAAATATCGATAATAACTATCGAAATATTAATTCCAGCAGATCTTATCGATACTCAAAATAAAATTAAAATATTAATAAAACCGTTATAAAATAATTAACATTAAACATGATTTATAAAAAATTAAGACAATGTAAGAAAACACCAAGAAACGTCATAAGATGGAACTAAAACATAAAAACCATGATCCAGTTGTTTACTGCTTTTAAGAAACGCATCATTGGATCTTGTTTTTACATTCATATTTTACTTAGGTATGGGTACTCTCCGAAATGGTCAGTAAAGAATTCCGATTTTATGTTAGTTTTAAACGATGCATTCAGTGATCTCAATGAGGATTTAATCGTTTTTGTGTTGGCTGATGTAAATGGGTCAGCAAAATTCTTACTATCATTGACCGTGAAGTGGTCATATCAAATGGTGACAGTCGAAAGTAAGATTTCCACATGACAGTTGCGATTATTGTCCCTGCGGTTTGACATGATTCACAATGAAAGGGATAATGGTGACGGCGTGTCTTTTATTATCTGGACATATTTCCAAATCTGTCCTCCCAGTTTCTGTCTCTTTGAAGTGTCTGTTCCGTAATTAATTTCTAATATTCCTAATAGACAATATCAAATGCAATATTTGGATACATGGAATACTTTATTTCAATTTTAAGGTAATTCGATATTTTAATTTTATATATAGATTACGATAGTTCGATATTTGTAATAGCATTATTTACTTTAAGCCATTTAAAAATTGAAAGTGGATCCGAAGAGGCGTTTTCGAGCTATTTTGGCCAGAACTTTAGTTGTTTTTCTTATCACTATAATAATTGAAGTTGTAAATGAAGATATAAAAACTTTCGGGCGAAAATTTTACTTTATTCGGTGTCCATCTAAACGGCTCGCATTGTCCGTGTAGTAGATAGTCATGTAGGGTGGCAATCACTGTAATGTATGTGCATAGCAATGCGGTGCAGTCGCAACCGAACTGTCAATATTAACCAACAAGGATATTTGAGCAGAGAAACATTCTCCCAGGTGGGGACAAAAATGTACTCCTAACTTTTGGCTATTTTAGCGAATTTCCCCTATAGGGAAGAAGCTATTACCGTAGGTCTCATGGTAAGACTTAAGCCCGAGACCATGATAACTTTTCATTTTGAGGTCCCCAGATGCCAAAAACACCATTCGTTCAAATTTTTATATATGTATATATATATATATATATATATATATAAATGTGTCCGTAAGCACGATAACTCTCGTAAAAAAGGTCCTATCTTAATGAAATTTGGTACAAACGTGTAAAGTACCATTTATTTGAACGAGTTCGAAAACCAGACGAATCGCACCATCCAAAGGGGGGTTTGGGGGGGTTTTGTACCCCAAAAATGGGTTTTTTGGGGTTTTCACATGTAACTTTTATTAAAATCAAATTTTAATTTTGACCATTGAATTCAGCATAAAAAAACAAACAATTTGGTATCTTGATCATTGCTCTACGTCAATTGGTTACTGAGATATTGAAAGTGCTAAACACAGTACGTTGTCTAATGTTATTCTTATGGAGAAAAAGAAAAATTGTATATCTCGCTTATTTATGAACATAAACTGACGAAATTTGGTATATGGTTTCATCTGGTTGTGGTTTATTGTTGTTTGCACAAAAAACAATTTTTCGCCTATGGTTCCCGTAGCTGCAAACCTAGGTAGTCGGTCCCCATGTTATTCTTATGGAAAATAATTAAAATGTTATATATCGCTTATTTATGAATGTATATGGATGAAACTTGGTATGTGACTTCACTTAGCTGAATTCTATTGATATTTGCATAAAAACCCATTATTTTTTGTTCCTTGTTGCAGCAAACCTGCGTACTCATCCCCAGTGTTATTCTTATGGAGAATAAGTAATATTTTAAATATTGAATGTTTGTGAATATATTTCCTATGAATCTTGTTAAGTGGCTTAATGTGTCATGTTATAATTCATTGGAAATTCGCTGAGTTTGCAGGTTTGCTGCGACGGGGGTATTACCTCTTAACGTCATTTCACCAGAGGAGGTAAAATCATTTCGTCGATTTTCTATTTGTAGTAACCTCCATATTGAACTAGTGTTTGACTATAACAAACAATTTCGTACTTTATAAATAAACAATATTGTAAAATGCAAATTTGTGCCATCCAAATAAGTTTTATGTTTCAAGCACGTTGTTTGAAACAGACAAAAAACCTGTTTTACCATCTTAGCCGATGTCAGTCATCGTTCATAAACTCTTTATGATATTGACATTGTGACCTTTTTGGTTTAAATAAGCCAAACATGTCAGAATGGTTAAATGTGATGACCTTAAACTAACTCACAAAACTGGATACTCATTAGGCTACAAACTGTAAAATATTTTTGATACGGGGTTATATTATTTGTGACATTTAAATAGTAGTTCAAGTGACTATTATTTACATATTAAATGTTTATAAGTTTAATAAAGTCGATTTTGTTTCCTCTACTCCGTTTCATAAACAACTATTGGCAGCCGCTATTACGTCTGCAGTATATACTCAGCTGTTTCAGCAACAAAGCTTGTAGAAATAGATATCCACAGCTGAATACTCTCGGCTCCGCTAATATATGCTAAAATGGCACAAAAAGATACAAGTTTAAGCTACCGTAACTCAAATAAGGTTGCTTTCCAAGAAAAGCAAACGACACGTGCAGCTTCCCTGACCTCGATTACCCCTAACAAATATATTTTCGTAGCTTGGGTATCCTTAGATTGGGGGGGTGGGGGGGGATATTACAGCTCGAGAAACAGCCGCAAACGGACGGACGCACGGAGCCACAGACAAATGCAAATTATAGTATTGATATGGAGTAAGAAAAAATAACGCAAGAAGTATAACTTATGCTGAAACTGACCAACCCATATCCTTGTAACACCGCGTGATGAAGGGGTGGATTTGTGTTACAAATCATTCCACTAATATTGCATGCAATGATGAAACAATATCCCTCCACTTGAAAATAACTACTTAATTTCGCTAGCTTTTTAAAATGTTGTAGTAACATTCTCTAAATAATCAATTATACGTGTTAAAAGTTAATTCAAAATACTAAAACCTTTTCCTCATACAAAATGCTTTGAGAAGCTATAATAACGAGACAAAAGTATAACTAGGAGATTGGATGTGAGCCCTGATTACAAGAGGCTCCGGCTTATAATTTAATAATGGTCTCTATTACAAAGAGCCACCATTTTGCGTTCGACCTTACTTCTACTTAAATCGTGGCCACTTTGATCTTACATTATCCTTATAATCGATTCACCGCATGTTATGTATACAAATATCGATCATACAAACATATGATTGAGACAGCTGATTATGTAACGTGTCTTTGACCCACTCTTCTTCAATAATAGTCCTACGAAATTTGACTAATATGGTTTCCTAAATTGTGTGTACGGGCCGAAATTAGCTTTTTAAATACATGTGACTTAAATGTAACAATATAATTTATCACATGTGTGAGTGTAAGAATCTACAATCATTGAAAAATGTTTTTTTTTAAGTTCTTCAACCGCCGCTGAAGATGGACGGTAATTCGTCTGAAACATGTTTAGCGTGAAGACGCATTAACAAGCTACAGTTGATATATATATAGGATGTTTAAGAAAGTAAATATTTTGGATAAATACAAGATTATTTAGGATCTCAAGGCTATTTATATATTGACATAAAATTATATTGGTCTCCTGTACTTTAGGTCATCGTAGATATATGGAAAACAACTTCACCTAAATGATAAGTTATTTATAAACAATATTCCTTGTGCTTTTTATTTAAAATAAATAATGATAAGAGAAAAAATTAAAGTAAATCCCTTTAAGTACGATTCTTCAAAGAGTACATTAATTGAATGGTTCATGATATACCTAAACAGTTCAATGTGGAAGTGAATATAAAGTTAATCTTAACTTTATGCTTATGCATTCTTTGCGTTTACATTTGAGATTTTAAGTTGTTAATTTGGAAAATTACAAAGGCTTCTTGCCGAAACCTATCAAATTCGTTAGACTTAATTTGATCTTATATTTTCTTCATATTTTATTTAATGAAATTAAACAAGTACTTTTAGCGGAAATATTAGTGAGCCAATATATATTAATATACAAATGATGTGTTTTTGCATTAATGTATTCGCGAACATTATTATGGAAATATACATGAATATTTGTTGTATATAAAATTATATAAAAGAGGATTTGTTATGATGTAAACATGAACAAATCCTCTCACAATCGAGCTGATATGAAATCTACGTTGTTGTGACTAGGGAATACTCAGCTTCCTACCTACTGTAACATATCTTTACTTGTTTTAAAGTTTGTTTAAACCTTTTTACACTTTTTTGAAATTATAAAACAATAAGTGACTAACACATGTTTTATATCGACTGATATAGTTAACATTGCAATAGTTTTCTAGTGGAGATTTGAACATGATTATCTACAGTAGCATCAGTGTAGGGCAACTCCTGTATTGAGTTAATAAAACATGTAAAATACATATTTTAAAACGAAGTAGCCAAATATTTCTCCCGATTCACCTCTGTTAAGTAATTAGCGTTTACATCAACTAAATTATTATTCATTATTGAATCAACGTTTAATCGAATTGCATGTCGCAGAAACATTGTTAAATATAAATTCATAGCATGGAACACATTATAAACACAATTTATTACGGTAATAATTTACCGTTTCATAAAATAATACATACATTCCATCTTTATGGCCGTGTATATACACATCCACACTATTATAGGCTGCTACACCTCGGCCAATACTGTAATTGGTAAAGTAGAGAGGAGATCGACGTGACAATAGTTGTGATAATATATTTATAATGACTTAATTTTCATTGAAATTTACTGTTTTTTAATGATTCTTACAAAGGTGACAAATATCAAAACGGGATTCAACTAACCCCAACGTGATTGATTATTACTAAGGATTATAATAAAAACAACGTTTATTTTTACATCAATTGAATTACAAATTAAAATTAAGGTAATTCTATTATTTGTATAGGAGTGGTAAAGGTTAAAATAGGTTTAATTTAATAAGTAAATTTGAGTTTGTAACACTTATGCATTGGAATTTATATTATTCCCTAAAGAAGTTGGCGTCATTGATAATTATTGCGGTGATAAAAAACATATAATTATACATCTAATAGATGACTGTACCCCTAAACATTGGTTTTTATACCTATTTAATTACCTTATTATCCTATAAATATATTTAAAACGCATTTTGGTAATAATTATTTTAAATTTATTTAATCAAATACCATATAACATGTTATGCAGGATAAAATAAAACGACGTCTCACAACTCTAGAAAGTATATTTATCATAATGATGACCGGTGTGGCTGGTTGAAATCGATCGCCTTGAATAATCTTTTTTTGTATATTTACCGTCTTGTATGTTTGTACAGTATAAGTGTAAATATACTTTGTAATGCTGTGAGACGTAATTTTATATTATCCCGTTGATTGTAACAACACTTATTATGCTACTCAAGAAACTATTTATTTAACATTATTATGAAAAAAAACAATGCTGAAAACTGAAGAATGTCACTGATATATTTAATGTCGCTTCCCAAATATAAAATCTGATTGTAGACTATCACAAAATAGTCGTAAAATGTAACGGTTTTTTATGGTCAGTATATTTCTTAAGACGGTTTGGTCAATGAAACCATTTCAGTCATTGCCTCCATAAATAAATATGTTTTTTATGATGATAGCATGGACGATCCAAAGTAATAAATTATGGGTAACAAACCATAATAAGCTCCCAAAACATAAATAATCGATTTTTTGCATTATTTCAACATCAATTTCCTAATTTACATCAGATTGGCTGCTTTCACATACCCGCATATAATATCAAATTTGAAAAAGCGTAAATAAGCTAGGAATTAATTTGAAAAGTATATCAATAAACCTTTTAACAATACCCTGATTGGTAGGATAATCATAAGTCAAGTAAGATTTGGAGATATGCATTTGTACATTAGTCTAGGTTAAATAAATATGTCACAATACATATGTTTTACAATAAAATAAAGATTTATAGCAAATTACACGTAGTATATTGAAATAAATTAACTGTAAAGTTATGCTTCTGTGAGGTATAAAATGTTAATGATAATCATATGATTATCATGAAAACTTTATACCTCATAGGGACAGAACATTACAACTATCATTAACAATAAGAAAGACAGGTAATGCACTAAAATATAAGATTAATACTGCTAATAAACCCTTTTGCCTACTCCATGTATCATTTAAAATCCATTATTAACCACAACGCTTGCATAACAAGTAATACTACTCACGTTTTGAAAATTCTATCGAGGTCTCCCCACTGTTATTACAATTATTTTATTACTGTTAGTTGTCGAGTAAGCTTTGATCTCTTTTAGCTGTTAGCTATAATCTCAGATACATAACCAATATTTTACCAAACACAAACCTGTCAAAAACACAACTTTGCAAAAATAGTCTCGTTCAATAGAACCAAATTTTGTTAAATAAATTTATTGTTCATGTTTTATAATAAGTTTTAGATTTAGGTATTTCTTTATAATGTAATATAGGTGAAATATTTTCAAGAGTTTTGGGCGAATTTGCAATCAAAACACGAAAAATATGATCCGAATATAAATTAAATTCTGACATAAGGTGGAATCTGTCGTAAACTAATTAAAAATTGCATTGCAAGAAATTTATAAAAATCATATTAGTTGATCGTTTTATTTTGTAACTGAACGTAAGGGTATCTTTATCTTAACTATTAGATTTTATAACGAAACAAAACTATTATAAGCTAAATATAAAAAACAATGAAAGCAGTGATTTCCTTGCTTGTGGTTGCGCAAAGTTTTAATTGAGGAGATAAGGAAACGAGAATAACAGGATGTTTCATATAGTTAAAATGTGGAGTTTGGGGAATAATTTGTGTAAGACATTTTTATTTGCTTTAAGAAAGCTCTATTGTATTCTGGAAATACATTATATCTTTTTAATAAACCCATTATCATGTAGCCCATTAAATTTTTGTACCTTTGTGGTGTTTCTCTTTGTGTAAAAATGTTTTTGAACACAAATAATATTTTAAGACTGCAATTTAGAATGAAACTTGAAACTTCCGAAATTTATTCTAACGTGAGGTTAATCTTTAATTCGTTGTAGGCCTTTTCAAATCTTTATACATAATTCTGTAAGCAAAATTTCTAAGTCGAAATTTTGGGAGTTTGGCAAATCGCAGGATAGGAGACAATATCAGTATTTATAAAAAGTTACCAGCAAAAGATAAATTATGTAAAACATCCCCCATAAGAGAAGAATGGGGATTTAAAAACGTCTGGTTTGTGATTATAACATGTGATTAAATTAAAACATTTACGAAACTGACATGTGTTCCTACTTACTTATATTGTTTTATTTTCCTGAGCATGCAAATAGTATAAAAATCAGGAGGCATATTATAAAAGAGCCACTACTATATTATAAATACGGTATTCTAAAAATTTAGCGATATATATTTGGTTTATGTTAATGAGTATAAAAATAATCGTATCACAAGCATTGTTCATTGAAGTCCGATTAAAAGACTATGCTATGTTGTCAGTTTCTGTGAACATTTACTTTTTCAGGTGCACAGTTTTACAAAATGTTTAGTGTTCCACTATTATTAATAATAATGCAAAATTGAAAACAGTAGGTTTTTCAGTAACTATAACATTTTATAAGAAGATGTTGGATGATTCTGATCTTGTAATATCGTTGGGAATAAATATTCTGATGAGTTTGAAGCTAGTTCGCCGTTCGGTTGTTGCAGTGTTGAGTTGAGCTGTAGGTTTATGCTGCGGAGTCTAATTTTAATTTAGAACTAAGCCTCTTTCTGCAAGGACAGCCAAGGCTGATAATGAAAGCAGTAAAATCGAGTCCAAAATTCGTCTCCCTCTAAAATTCCCCTCCACGAATCGTCTGTAGTAGGGTTGGGGCAGCTGATAGAAGCATTACACTTTGGGCACATCATCATCTAACGCGTTGCATCCTAGGTGGCACTATCCACATGGTGTAACTTTACATGGTGAATATCCAATACAAACTCTGAAAAGCTACTAAGCATAGTTACACGCATTTCGGATTGTGATATGAATTAAATTAAATGTCTGTAAATGTGTTTTAGAATAATCATACTAATATTATAAATGAGAAAGTATGGATGTTTGTGCTTAAGTTTGTGCGTAACGCTGAAGTTCCATCACGTTAAACCCGATTGAGCTGAAATTTGGCAGAGAGGTACTTGATAGTCCTGAGTAACATATAGGCATATTAAAGTTGTGAAAATTCTATAGGGCTATGCCCCACGGGGGTTCAAAGTTCCCATATATTCCTTATGGACATTCATTTTTGTTTGAGCTGATGAAAAGACAAACAGCTGATCTTGATTCGTAGTGTAACAACAGAATGCAGTACACAAAACTATCATAGTTTTTATAAATATTCGGTTACGCTTGGTTGTCATTTAAACACAAGCATCTTATGTTGGCTCCCAAAAAACCCATGTGGCTTTAGCCAGAAGATTGCTGTAGTATAATGTTCACATGTAGTTATCTGGAAAATATGTCTAAACTATATTGATTCATGTTACAAACGCTTAACATTTATTTTAAAGGGGATGGATCCCATTCATTGTTAATGCATGCTAAATTATGAATATCCAATACAAACTCTGAAAAGCTACTAAGCATAGTTATATGCATTTCGGAGTGTGATATGAATTAAATTAAACGTCTGTAAATGCGTTTTAGAATAATTGTTTACAAATGTTCGGTTACGCTTGGTTGTCATTTAAACACAATCATCTTATGTTGGCTCCCAAAAAACACATGTGGCTTTAGTCAGAAGATTTTTGTAGTATAATGTTCACATGTAGTTATCTGGAAAATGTGTCTAAACTATATTGATTCATGTTACAAAAGCTTAACATTTATTTTAAAGGGGATGGATCCCATTCATTGTTAATGCATGCTAAATTATGAATATCCAATACAAACTCTGAAAAGCTACTAAGCATAGTTATATGCATTTCGGAGTGTGATATGAATTAAATTAAACGTCTGTAAATGCGTTTTAGAATAATTGTTTACAAATGTTCGGTTACGCTGGGTTGTCATGTAAACACAAACTCTGATTTCAATCACCCAAAGTCAATGTTGCCAACGTATACAGCCCAAGATTGTCAAACAGCAATAGTATTATTGGTTAACTCGAGTTTTGGGGTTGTTTAGATTTGATTTTTAGTGTAACGAGGATAAGAACAAAGTTATGTTAGATATTAATTTAACGTTAATA
Organism: Allygus modestus; assembly: GCA_963675035.1. Taxonomy (NCBI): domain Eukaryota; kingdom Metazoa; phylum Arthropoda; class Insecta; order Hemiptera; family Cicadellidae; genus Allygus; species Allygus modestus. The sequence goes on from OY776115.1 coordinate 82,860,933, forward strand.
TAGTAATTTACAAGAAGCGGAACATTCTCTTTTAACTTTTCTACTTAATATAAATGAACATTTTCATAAATTCGTACGAGTAAAAAAACAACTTAACCTTTCAAAGTTAATCTTTTAAAACGAAATAGTATATTTCATGACAAGGGTTAAAAGTGACGCTTTTCGATACGAGCTTTATCGAGATTAAGGAAAATAAGCGACGATCGAAAAGCCACTTTTGGATTTAGTGTCATACTGAAAATACTATTAAGATAAAAATCTCACAAAACTGAATTTTTGATTTTTACTTTTTTGTCATTAAATGGTGTTTTTGACCTAGGAAAAAATATCATGAAAATTATACTTTTTATTCTAGGAGTAAAAAGAACAACTTTGGCACCTCAATTCATTTGTTTTCAACATATGATTTTGAAGCAGTATGACGAAAACTTATTTCAATATCTGCCTGTTTTGTTTGGGTTACTGAAGTTTAATACAATCAACAATCAGAAATGCCAGGAGTTTACTGGTATATTTTGTGTGACGTATATGTTTTACTTATAATACTAACACAAATATAAAATATGGGATAAAGGAAATTAAAAAGTTTCAGTGTTTTGGACTAGACTTTAAGAACATCAAGATAAACAATAATAAAACAACACAATTCATTAGTTTGAAACATTTACGCAAATGAAATAAGCAATGTCCTTTTATGTAAACTTACTAACTGCTATTTAAAACTTCTACACTAACATTAATGTTAAACAACATTTGTCATTATATCAAAAAGTCGCAGAGCTTAAGATAAACTTTTCTATATTCTTGAACATATTAGCCACTTAAAACTTTATAAACTCTAAAAAGGATGTTTAACCTTTAAACCTAATATTTAAACAAATTACTCTCTTTAAAGGTTTCATTTACATTAAACGACCTTTTGGTTACCTACTCTATGATGAATGCCTATATCTTCTTTTGCGAATACCGGGTGTCCCATAAAAATCCCCCATCCCCCCCTTTATGATATTCCCTCTTTGTCACTGATCTCTCGTAATGAGGGGGATCTTAGCAGTATAAAAAACAAAATAATAAGTATTTTGCTGGCCATAACATTAGATTAAATAAGCAAAGTTTGCGACATTAATTTTCTTACAACCCTCTTTAAAATGATGTACAACTTTTTAGGGGTTGTTATTTGAAAAATTAAAACCACCCCCAGCAACCCCTATTTAGGGGTAAGGGTTAAAAAACCCTTAACCACTTAAAAAATACTTTGACTTATGCTAGTAATATTGACTAAAGATTGCTTAACAATTTACAGTAGTTTAAAAATTAAGAGGGTACCTTAACCTTTATGGGACCCGGAATTCACAGAACAATGAAACCTGGGGTAGTATGCTTAAGATAATAACCCTTTCTTTGGATCATTAACGCACGTATTTCGCCATGGGGAACATCTCCAACGTCTTAAATGTAATCGTAGTAAAATGTAAACATAGGTCGAATTAAACATAGTTTTAAAGGCCTTTTTAATAAATCAAACACTTTTTAATTGCCGCAAAAACTATTGAATACAGACACCGAGCCGTAAAAGGCAGTCAGTCAAACTTTTAATTTATTAAGGCTACCACTATCAGCGCCACTATCTAGACAATTTGTTATATTTGTTTATTTTAATGTCTTTTATTATTTTTGTTTTAAGTATTTATGACTGATTAGAATAAATTATAAAAAAGTGATAATTTTTTTATAAAAATTAGTTATTTTGCATGTTTTATGGAATTTTCAAAGTTTTTTATATATTTTTGAATAACTATTTTATATATTAACTTTAAATTGTAAACCTTGTCTAATCTGAATTCTGACATAATCAGGAAACTTCCTGTGAATAGTAACCATAGTAGCTCAATAAATAATAATCTGAGGAATTTATTCGAAACAAAACAAACAAATAAAAAAAAATGTCAAGTTATATGTAAAACCCTGAAATTAAATTAGTACATATTCTTATACTGTAAATACTATACACACAAACCTTTTAAATAATGTCAAGAAGATGTGGTAAAAATTTACAGACAATAGGTACATTACTTTCAGTTTTATTAAAACTTGCGCACAACAAAAACTGCAAAAACACAATTCCCAGATATGAGCAATTAAAGTTTGTATAAGGTTGAAAATTACTCTAAATCACGACGTGTAATGTTCTATATTTTTTTATATGACAAATTTGTTGGATTAGTACAAAATGTTACATACATGTTCAGAATTGAATGCCCTTTCAGAAAATGTAACTTTTGGAAAATGTAAAAAACAAATGCCCATAGATAGTGGCGGATCCCCTTAATGTAAAATTGTTATTGGATGATAAACTATTTCCTTGATAAGAATATAATATTGATTGCTAGATACGTTAGTCAGGGGTGCAGAACAACAGGTTTTTACGTATATTTAAATCCCATTTTCTTAAACCTGTTAAAAAGTAAACTTAGTAAATGGCTTGGTCATGTCAGAATGGGAATAACTGAGTCAATATTTAGCAAGTTACGTTTGGAGCAGGCTTTAATTTACTATACATATTACGTCTTTTACGAAAAGTATTTAGATTATGCATGAGGCAATATTATTAACTCATTTAAGGCAACTATACAGTACCAATTTTATACCCTACAGTTAAAAACAGTTAAAATATAATCATTATTGTTATTAAGGCCATTATAACCATTATTGAAGTTCTGATTGCCCTATTAAATACGGCAGTTACGAAGTTAAAGGTAAGTAGAAGAAGAATGGCCGCAATAAGGCGACAAACCAAACCTCAAGAAACACAATAAAACTCTCTCTGTTGCTTTCATCAATATAAAGAGAAAGGTATTTGTGATAAAACTCATATAGAAGTGGCTTAATCGTGTTCTGGGTTTTTAGTTATAAAGATCTGTTTACCAATTTAGTTATTGTTTGGTATTGAAATATATGCTAAAGGTAATGTTAAATACAAATATTTATTTATTTCTTTATTCTTTTAATGTCGATTATATGCATGTAATACACACTTATTATTACAGATACTTGCTCATTTAAAAATTCCATAATAGTTTTAATTTTAGCGAATTTCCCCTATAGGTAAGAAGCTATTACCGTAGTCGGCATGGTAAGACCTAGGCCCGGCACCATGATAACTTTTCGTTTTGATATCCCCAGACCCCAAAAACACCATTCGTTCGAAACTGTATATATATATATATATATATATATATATATATATATGTGTGTGTGTGTGTGTCCGTGAGCACGATAACTCTCGTAAAAATTATCCGATTTTAATACAATTTGGTAAAAACTTGTAAAGCAACATTTATGACTTTAAGTTTGAAAACTAGCCAGATCGCTCTATCCGAAGGGGTATTTTGGGGGGGGGTTTGTACCCCAAAAATGGGGTTTTCAAATTTTTTACATATAATTTTGGAAATAGTCAAATTTTAGTTTTTTCATTGGATTCAGCTTAAAAAACACACAATTTGGTATTTTGATCATTTCTATTCGTCAATTGGTTACCGAGATATTGAAAGTGCTAAACACATTACGTTGTCTAATGTTATTGTTATGGAGGAAAATAAAAGTTTTATATCTCGCTTATTTATCAACGTATACTGACGAAACTTAGTATACGGCTTCATCTGGTTGTGGACCATTGATATTTGCTCAAAAAACAGTTTTTTACCAAAGGCTCCCGTAGCAGCAAACCTGCGTACTCAGCCCATGTTATTCTTATGGAGAATAAGTAACGTGTTATCTGCCTTCATTATGAAAATAAATTAATGAAATTTGGTATGTGACTTTACCTACATGAGTTATATTGATATTTGTATAAAACCCCATTTTTTGTGTTCCTTGCTTCAGCAAACCTGCATACTCAGCCGCCATGTTATTCTTAAGGAGAATAATTAAAATGTCATAAATCGTTTATTTATGAATGTATATTGATGAAACTTGGTATGTGGCTTTATGTAGTATTAAGATACATATACATGCGTTGGAAATTCACTGAGTACGCAGGTTTGCTGCTACGGGGGTATTAAGTATTAATAGCACAGATAATATATGAAAGGTGACGGTGAGCGGGGCAGCCAACTGCTGTAATATGTTAACAGTGATCTCTGTCAAGTTGGCACACCTGTGTAGGGTCTTACGTGAGGCTATGAAGAATAAAAGAGCTCTTAACCTGATCCGTTATTAACTATGATGGCTATTTTTAATAATATTTGTACAATATTATTTATTAATATTTGATTATAGTGCATTATTGTGTCTAAAACTATTCTTTACTGCTTAAATCGTTAACTATTTTGTTTTAATAGCAATTAAATTATAAATAATATATATATCAAGTTAAAATACCTACTATTAGTTAAGGTAAATGCATGAAGCTTCCCAATTGTAATTTTAAAATGTAGATTTAATCCAATATCCAATACCGTAATTATTTTACGAATGGTGCCTAATATAACGACTTAAAAGAGATTTTAAATTGAAAACGTATTAATCAATATCAAAATTAACGTTTGATTAAAAACTTATAAAAAAACAAAATAAAGTGTTAAAATTTATCCCTCACATATTACAGATTAATCAATACAATCTATATACATTAAGGATATACTTCAAGTGAAAATGTTTAAACGGTGCTGTGTATTTCTTAATACTTTAGGTGTCTCTAGTAGTCCTCCCACTAGCCTTTAACTATGGATATATTATGTGCATCTTACCCACACAATGAAGGATTAACGGAACTATTTATATGAGATTAGCCTTATCCATAGAACAGCAATAGGCTTGGATAACACATTGCCAAAGAGGAAAGGTAAAGAAAATAAAATCACCACTCCTCATTTTTGTTTTGAATAAAAACAATCTTGTCTGTACTTTTTAAAATATACTGTAAAATGTTAGAAATGTCAACTATAATAGTTTACTCACTAACATGATTCGTAAATATGTTTAAAGTGGAAAAACACGCAATATGCATTTCTTTGAACAAAAAATTATTTAACGCACACGAAAGAAAAACTTAAATGGTCCTAGGTCTAAAAACCAAGACACTACGAAACATTGGTTTCCTATTGTAAACTAAAAATATGATAGGGCCTACGGTATTTAAGTTATTCGGATGTATATATGTATGTCATAATATATAAATAAAAGGTGAAAAACTATGGGAAACGTGGGAAGTATCACAATCACGTAAAATCCTCACTGAATAAACATGCTCATATAGGAGGGGCACATTTATATGATTTATGTTGAACGTGAAATGTGTGATATGCATTTGTAAAACTAATTTATTTGAGCTGTTGTGTTTCATTCCACAAACATCCCCAGAAAAAAACATGTTGTATAATTTTTTTACAATATTTTATAAATTTACATTCTTGATTCACGTATACTTCTAACATTTTATGGTTAGGTGGAAAATTTTAACTCGTAATAAGTATGGCCACGGAAGGACATCGTTTGATAGTAAACTCATTATCCATGATTTGATTAAAATATTATGTTTAAGGCTGTTTATTTTATTTAGAGAGGACATTTGAGTCACAAGCGCTGCTGGTCAGGCGTATGTTGAGGTGAAACTCGGTACTAACATAAAACAATTATGATGTGTCACCTATGATTTTACACACTACTGTCCTAAAAAGTAGTGCGGAACGAAACAATTCCTACCGTTGTGGTGCTAAAATTTGCAACCTAAACTACAACCCGAGGGTTATCAACGTGAGTGAAGATGTGGTAATTAAAATAATGCATATAAATAATACATGTATATAAATATTTGTATTTAACTAGTGACTTGAAGGGGTCATAGCCCCTAACCTTTCACCAGTACTCTGTCTCATCTAATTTTGTTGTTCTCTTCACATGCTGAATAAAATAAAACAATAAAAACACATGTCAGTTTGTAAACAAAGCAGACCCGTAACCACCTGTTTTAATGTAAACAAAGCAGACGTTTTTAAATCCCCATGCTTTTCTTACGGGGGATAATTTACGTTATTTCTTGTTTGCTGGTACATTTTTAGAAATACTGACATTTTTTCGTATACCTGAGATCAAGAACTTTAATTCTAGCCGTTTTCCACCATCCTGCGATTTGCCAAACTCTCACAATTTTGGCTTAAATATTTCGCTTACAGAATTATATATAACGGTTCAAATCAGTCCTCAAATAGTTTGTATTCCTATACGCAACGGAACGAGGATTAGTTTTTGTAACGTGCCAGGTATAGCATGATAACCAGGTAATAGTTTAACTGTTGATTTATGCTTGACATATTTTCACTAAAAACTAAATATTTATTTAATTGCTATACTTGACCAAATAGTCATTCATTTTACTTAATCAACTTTTAAATTTGGTTATGAAATATCTTTTCCCAAAGTCTGGCGGCTGCCTCAAACGCCCTCTTAACAATCACAATCAATACCTATTGAATACAATTATAAAAAATACTAGCCTATTCTTTTCCTGTTAAATAACAACTCATCTGAAGTTAAGGAGATTAAGGAGAAATTCTATCAATAAGACATGTATTTGACTGTAGGTATCACGCACTAAAACAGAATTTCGATGCTTGTGTACATTGTTTAAATTGCTACGTTAAAAGTTAAGAAACTTTCCCAAAGTATAAAATAAGTTACACATTATTGTTAAACACATTTTGTCGTAAGGGAAATAAGAATAGGCAATCTTTCAAATAGATGAAAAAATCGCAAGCTGTCTTTGGCGAGGCTTTTTCTGTTCGCGACCATTGGGAAATTATAAGCCGGTAATGAAACTGCCCTCGTAATTGGGACCTAAACTGGAGTTGGTTGTCCCCTCCGCATAATACATTTGCTCTGTGAAATAATGGTCTCTCAGCTTGCCATTATGTACAAGTTATTTTATAATTGTGTACTACCATCAGAAATAATCAGTAAGACATGGTAAAGCATAAGTGAAAATGTTTAGTGATCGTCTCTTAAGCCTTAGTTGATTTGTTTGTACTAATTATATGAACATATAGTAATGATAGTATGATAAAATATAGACTAATATAATATATCATAATATGTGGGTGTTCCATAAAGGTCCCCCCCTCTTAATTTTTGAACGACTGTAAATTTTCAAACATTATTTGGCAAATGTTAGAGCATAAGTCAAATTAGTTTTCAGTGGTTAAGGGTTTCAACCCTCACCCCTAAATAGGGGGTGCTAGGGGTAGTTTTTATTTTTTAAATAGCAACTCCTATCAAGTTTCATATCATTTTAAAGAAGGGTAAAATATAAAATGAATGCTGAAAACTAGACCTCTCTATGTTTATTTAATCTAATTTTATGGCCGGCAAAAAATGTCTTAATTTTGTTACTGATACTGCTTAAATTCCCCTCCTTACCAGAAATCAGATACATAATGGGAAAATCCAACTTTCGCACGTTCAAAACTTTTAAAAATACCATTTAAAGAGCAAGAAAGTCATTTGAAAACCTCCTTATTTTTTCCAAGAAGAGAATGGAGGTAATTGCAAAAATAAAGAAGGTTTTCAAATGACTTTCTTGCACTTAACACTGTATTTTTTAAGGTTCTGATCATGAGAAAGTTGGATTGTCCCATTATATATCTGATTTTTGGTAAGGAGGGGAATTTAAGCAGTATAAATAACAAAATTAATACATTTTTCGCTGGCCATAACATTAGATTAAGTAAGCATAGGGAGGTCTAGTTTGCAGCAATCATTTTCTTTTTTCCCCTTCTTTAAAATTATATGCAACTTGATAGGGGTTGCTGTTTGAAAAATTAAACTTCCCCTAGCAACCCCTATTTAGAGGTGAGGGTTGAAACCCTTAAACACTGAAAACTAATTTGACTTATGCTCTAACATTTGCCAAATATTGTTTGAAAATTTACAGTCGTTCAAAAATTAAGAGGGGGGGACCTTTATGGGACACCCACATATTATGATATATTATATTAGTCTATATTTTATCATACTATTATTACTATATGTTCATATAATTAGTACAAACAAATCAACTAAGGCTTAAGAGACGATCACTAAACATTTTCACTAATGCTTTACCATGTCTTACTGATTATTTCTGATGGTAGTACACAATTATAAAATAACTTGTACATAATGGCAAGCTGAGAGACCATTATTTCAACAGAGCAAATGTATTATGCGGAGGGGACAACCAACTCCAGTTTAGGTCCTAATTACGAGGGCTGTTTTATTACCGGCTTATAATTTCCCAATGGGCGTAACATTAACTTATGCTAGTAACAGTTAACAAAGACTGTTTAAAAATTTACAGTCGTTCAAAAATTAAGAGGGGGTGACCTTTACGGGATACCCGTTATAATACCGCATATGTTTGTATTTGTACTGACTGTCGCAAATAGGTCTATACTTTAGTGAACTATGGCGAATTTAGTTTCAATTTATTAACTGTGGAAAACTAAATTTGGTACTTACAAACTTAACTTAAATGCCATCCCTATGAACAATTAAAACATTGTCTTTGGTTATTGTTCAATTCATCCAGAACTAATTAATACCATATCAACAAATAATAAAGCGGTTTACATACCTTAAGCCAACAGTTCTAAACATTTTGATTTCCTATGTGTGTTTTGGAACAAAATATTCCATCATGAAACATAGCTTTCTTGCTGTCTTAAAAGTAAAAACCCAATACTACCCACAAACATAAATATCCAAATAACTTAGGCATTCAATATTTTGCTCCGGCTTGCAATACCCACGACTAGCTATGTGATTTGGTATTTTATCGCTTAACCCTGATAATGTCGAGCCAAACGAGATTGAGTAGACAATTAAAAATAACGCCAAAGTGATAGCTAGAGTGGGAGCTCGGGATCTCAGTCCTCTAGACTAACGAGGACAGCGAAAAGTCTGGATGTAGTTTTGATTGGTGGCTTTGAGGTAGCTCAATGTTATGGCGATTACTTCCGGAGCCAAGCCACTGTAACCCGGAGCTACCTTTGGCGGGACCTCCAAAACAAATCATTCTACCTTACACATTTGGGGACGGCAGCTTTGGTACAGAAGGTTTATTTATGGTTCATACTGGGTAAATAAAACGTCAGGACCCCCCTCTATTTTTTATTTATTAATATAAACTAATACGTTTTGGGTAGTGATAGTAGCTTAAAGTGCATATTATTCAAAATATAGAATGTCTCCAAAAATAGGGGATTTTGGGGACGATTCAAAATGTTTAAATGTAAACCACCTTAAAGTGACCCCTCATATAAAACAATTATAACAAATTAGTTAAATTGTGAAAATTAGAGAACCATATGTCGTACCTAACCAAAATGACAGCCAGTAAAAATTCCCAATTATTGTCTTCAAATCTGGAAGGACAATTTTGGGGGACATTCGAAATGTTTAACAGTGTAAAAATATAGTAAACCTGAAGTTAATATCACAAGGCGAATGGAATCAGTTTAACTCAGTAAAAGTAAAGATAAAACAAACAAATTTTTCCACCCAGATTTGAATACAAGGTTTTTTGGGGGATTTTGACTGGCTGCCATTTTGGTTAGGGAAAAGATAGTGGTTTCTAATTTTCACAGTGTATCTACTTTTTATAGTTCTTTAAAATAAGTGGTCACTGAAAGGGGGTTTAAATTTGTTTTTAAATGAGTTGCCTCTAAAATTCCCTGTTACCAGGGACACCCAACATTTTATATAACGTCAAAAGTTACCTTAACCTACTACTACTACCAAAAATATATTAGTTTATATTAACAAATAAAAAATAGAGGGTGGGTCCTGATATTTATTCACCCTGTATACATTTTTTGTTACACTATTGCACTGAAGGTATAAAAAACACCATATGGTTTCTTTTTCAAATAAGCCTTTGATGATACATTGATCTCTAGGTTCAAATTGTACGAATAATGTTGATAAATCTAGAGTTTTATACATATTAATAACGGTTTTGGCATAAAAAGATCTAAGTGCTAATTATAATACTCTGATGATACAAATTGTTACCCTTATCGTTACATCGGAATTGGAAATATAATTAAAACACGTAAACACGTTTTAGCGGATTTCCCCTATAGGGAAGAAGCTATTACCGTAGTCGGCATGGTAAGATCTAGGCCCGGGACCATGATAACTTTTCGTTTCGAGGTCCTCAGATGCCAAAAACACCATTCGTTCAAAACTGTATACATTTGTTATAAACTGTATATTATAATATATGTAATATATATTATATATACAGTTTTGAAAGAATGGTGTTATTGGCATCTGGGGACCACAAAACGAAAAGTTATCATGGTCCCGGGCCTAGGTCTTCCCATGCCGACTACGGTAATAGATTCTTCCCTATAGGGGAAATTCGCTAAAACGTGATACGTTTGTTAATTATATTTCCATCTCCGAAGTAATGATAAGGGTCAAAATGTGCGTTATCAGAGTATTATAATTTGCATTTAGATTTTTTATGCCAAAACAACTATTAATATGTATAAAACTATGTATATACATGTGTCCGTGGGTGCAATAACTTTCGTAAAAATAGACCGATTTTGATGAAATTTAGTCCAAACATGTAAAGCAACATTTATGACTTTTAAGTTCGAAAACCAGCCAGGTCGCTCCATCTAATATTGGGGGGGGGGGGAGTTGTCTTATGGAGAAAAAATATAATGTTATCTCCTTTAATTATTAACATAAATTAATAAATCTTGCTATGAGGCTTTACATAGTTGAGATATATTGACATTTAAAAAAAACTAATTTTTTGTGTTCCTTGTTTCAACAAACCTGCTTACTCAGCTGCTATGTTATTCTTTTATAGAATGATTAAAACGTCATAAATCGTTTATTTATGAATGTATTTTGATACAACTTGGTATATGGCTTTATGTGGTATTAAGATACATACATATGAATTGGAAATTCGGTGAGTACGCAAGTTTGCTACTACGGGGGTATTTATAAATACTACATCATTGAGCGCAAAAATAATCAAAATGAATTGCTGCAAAGATTAAGTACCGATATAAATAGTAAATGCACATAATATATTAGCCAATGAAGAACTTGTTTATATTAGTAGAGTAAACAACTGCCTTACTGTAAGAAATAATAGATCCGTATAATTTTCTTACTTACAGAATCTTATTCGTAAATTTGCGATCGTAGATTCAAGCAGTAAAATACCATGGTTAGTGTATATTAGACAGTGAGTATTGCCTTTCCACCTGTATTGCACCGGCATCAATTGGCAAGTCACGTACGAGGAACACAGCGAACCATCTCAACACTTTATACTTATTGAATCTTGTAAATATTATTTCTCCAGATCTACCTTCAATTAATCCCATCTCTTTAGGTAATTTATTTTAATGTATATGTCATATGCCCCCTCCTATTGATTTATACATTTCTTGGGATTATTGATTTGGCTCATTCTTAGGATCACCATTTAGGATCCGCAATATTGAATTTATTTGTTTATTTTTTAATGTAAAGGTGGAGTTATGAACCATCATATTAAACAATTTTGTTATGGTAAACAGAATGCCACAAGGCGGGTTTATACATCATTATTCGTTCTCAAGATATGGTGATTCAAAAAAATAAACATATATTATTTGAAGTAATTTTAAATGCCCCAACTTTAAAACATGCCCCTAAACTCGTAATTACATAAGATAATGACCATGAACTATCACCGATCATTGCTGAGTGGCATTTTACTATTTGAAAAGTTAAACAAAAATGTGTTAATATCATGATAATTAAATGTGTTTTTTTAAAAAAGGTTGTGGCATTTGTTTCAACGTAGAAAAATTGTTGGAAATGTGTTGAAACAAGTTATCTTATCCCAAAATGGCGGATCCAAGAAGGCGGCCGAAAATTTAAATTAGTATCTAATTGAAGCAAGTACCACTCAACAACGGTTGGTGGAAGTACATAGTCATTTTTTGATGTAATGACAAGAATAAGTGCATGTTTTCAGGTTTAGTTATTTAAAACTCACTTAAAAATAATATTATTTAAAACCACCTATGTCTTGAGAACGAATAATGATTTTCAAAAACGGTTTGCGGCATTGTACACGTAAAAAGGTAGTTCAGTATAATAGGTCACAACCCCATCTTTATATAAAAAAAAAACAATCATGGCGGCTGTAAATATTAACTAAGTTAAAATGAAGGAAAAGTTGATCAACAATGATCGGCGTAAGTTTTTATCATGAGGAATGCATGTCTTTGGTCAACCTAAGACCCTTTCTGGAGTTGATATGTTAATAAATGCAGAAAAGAGTAGGTGGGAGATAATTTAAAAGTCACCTTATATATTTGTTGTAATGTATGGGACATGTCGCCTGCCCTCGTTCCAGATATCGATTAGTCTAAAATCATACATTTTTTTGTAGATTAAGGCCATGGATAAATGGTTATAGAGGCCAACACTAAATGGTGTGTAAAAGCTAAAAGGATATTAACGTTTAAAAGCCCTTGTGAGATCCATAATTTTTTCATAACTGGGAGACCACCAAATCAAATTTAGTATTGTAATAATTGTCCATAAAACAAGAGATTTGTTTATTTTCTTTTTCTTTTGTAAATTTAGATAATTATTTGTTACGTAACAAGATTAAGAATAAAAAGAAAATATTATTTTAATATGTATAAATACTACTAATATTTATTACAGCTAAGTCTTTCAACAAAAAAGCTAGGCGAATCAACAAATTACTTAAACTTTAATAGTTAAAAAAGTACCAACAATTTGTATTAGGTCAGATAAAAATTAATTGATTCTTGCAGGTTCTTTATAGAATCAGTTAAACATACCAGTTAAATATTAAAAGAACCTGACCCAGGAAAATTTCATTGCAGAGTAAAAGTCTCATTTATCTAACTCAACCTCTGCTCCACAGTAATTCTTTCCTTTTATCTTTATTCCTCCGTAACGAATTGCCGGAAAGCTCTTTTCACTTAAGGGACTTTATTTTTTAAAGGCAGTTTCGAATACTACTGATTTTTAATCCATGTGGGGTCTAAATTTGGTGACTTTTGATTTTTGTCTATAATTTGACTGTCTTATGATAAACATGCTTATGATAAACATGGTCTAGTCTATAGTTGGGTTAATTAAATTTTGTATATTACAGATCTAAAATAACACAACTACACCATTATGTTTAAGTCATACATAATATGATTAATTCTTAAACTACACGATGCATGATTTAGCGTGTCCTCTTACGAAGATAATTAAAGGGACACTTAAACGTAAATTTTTAAATGGAAAAAAACAACTAATACAAAATAAACCAACATGTTGAATTGCCGATGCGACATGATCGAAGCTATATTATGAGGTCCGTCGGCCTACTCTTCTTTCGAGGTCGTTCCCAGGAGTGAAATCGACGTCTCACCATTCTAAATTGTTACAAAAATAAAATAAATTAACTTTCATATAGTACGGTGACAACAGATTTAACTTTGATTACATTTTTAGGTTTGATCTCAACAATTATTGCCTCACCGTAAGTAACGATTACAAATGACCTTGATATGATTCCTAATGGATATACGTGCTATAAAATCGTGAAAACATTATATATTAATCGTTATAAAAACAAGAGTAAAAGTAATATCTATTATTTTGCTTTGTGTAAGAATTGAATTTGTATTATAAAGTATTATTATTATTATTTGTATTATTATTTGTGTTATAATATAAATTACATTTAATTATAATTATAAAACTAGAACTAAATAGAATGTTTCTACTACGGATTTCATAAGAATACTCAAAGTTTGCAAGACTTTTACGAATAAATACCGCGTTAAGATAAATTTTGGGAATGCACTAAAGCTTGTAACCGATGGAAAAACTTTTAATTAAAAAAGCAAGAACCTTAAAATTGAGGAAAGTAGTGAATTATAGCCCAGCACTATAACACTCTGAGGTGGAAAGTCTACCTTAAGAGTTCAGAAGGTTCAGTGTTAATTACAGCGATTGTTAATTTTGTAAAACCGACCCGCTTTTTCATAAAAAATTGACATTGTAGTTAACATCAACATGCCTTTAAATTATGAAAATGACTTCCATAGCTTCAGATTACACAGTAAACAAACAATTGTTTGTCAAGCGACAATAGAGTCGTAATGAGAAACATAGAACATGCTTACTGAGGAGCTTAATTTGGATGTCAAATATAAATATGTTGTATTTCCTAACACGAGATTTATATATTCTCCATCTTAATGTTCCAGAACTTTAAAAAAGGGGAATATAGAGGAAATATAGACCCATCATTGATAAGTAGATGATAGTTTTTAAATATACAGGGTGAGTCTTCTAAGCTGTCTCAAAAAGATTACAAACGAACGGCTTGACATACAGAGATGAAACAAAACTTTTCCCCACTAATTCATACCAAAGGAATAACGTAAAAATATTTTTATCATTTTTAAAATACAGGATGTTCAAGAAACTGGGGGTCATGGGTTCGAATCTCAGAGTTTTCAAATGTAAACATATGACATGTTATGCATCATTTTAAAGCTCTAAACTAGACAAACCATGTCGTGAAAACAGAATTCTTTATCTTTATCCGTTTCAAAATGGCGGCCATTTTTATGGAAAATATTGATATTTACAGAATACCCTGTATCCTGTAAACTACTAAACTAATTTTTGTTCTGTTTAAAAATTCTTATTCCTCGTGAATTCAGCTTTAATTTGATATACGACATGTCAAAATTTTAAAAACTGAATATTTTATCAATAATTTTAATTTTTTTAAATGTTGGTAGCCTTGTAAATAAAAAATTTCAAATGAGAACATATGTGAAATGGCGTATCATTTTGAAGGTCTTGCAAAAACAAACAACTTTTTAATTTAAACCTACCGTCTATCTTTGGTAGTTTTCTAGTAATTAACCAAAAATTCCATTTCCCCATATAAAACCCATGTTAAACGTGCATCCATTAATCTGTAGTACTGCACGTTTAACATGGGTTTTATATGGGGAAATGGAGTTTTTGATTGACTACTAGAAAACTACCAAAGATAGACGGTAGGTTTAAATTGAAAAGTTGTTTGTTTTTGCAAGACCTTCAAAATGATACGCCATTTCACATATGTTCTCATTTGAAATCTTTTATTTACAAGGCTACCAACATTTAAAAAAATTAAAATGATTGATAAAATATTCAGTTTTTAAAATTTTGACATGTCGTATATAAAATTAAAGCTGAATTCACGATAAATAAGAATTTTTAAACTGAACGAAAATTAGTTTAGTAGTTTACAAGATACAGGGTATTCTGTAAATATCAATATTTTCCATTAAAATTGCCGCCATTTTGAAACGGATAAAGATAAAGGAGTTTTGTTTTCACGAAATGGTTTGTCTAGTTTAGAGCTTTAAAATAATGCATAACATGTCATATGTTTACATTTGAAAACTCTGAGATTCGAACCCATGACCCCCAGTTTCTTGAACATCCTGTATTTTAAAAATGATAAAAATATTTTTACGTTATTCCTTTGGTATGAATTAGTGGGGAAAAGTTTTGTTTCATCTCTGTATGTCAAGCCGTTCGTTTGTAATCTTTTTGAGACAGCTTAGAAGACTCACCCTGTATATTAAACATGGCTAAGATCTTACAGCCAGTGGAATATATCGTCACCTTCTAATATGAAAGTGGCAATATTGATCACTTTCACCCAGTCGATATAAAACAATTGACAATGTTTCCCACACAGTATTATATGGTAAAGCCAATTTAAACGGAAATGTTTCCCACCAAGTCAGGCAAAAGAGATTAAGCCTAATGTAGTTTTCTCTGATACATCTATGCGGAAATGTTTCCCACAAAGTCGGACATTGCCGCTACTACTAACATTGTTGCAGTACTACTAACAGTTCAATTAAACGGAAATGTTTCCTTCGAAGTCAAACAGTAGAGAACAATTAAGTGGCAATGATTCTCTCACAGTCAGACAGTAAAGCACATTCAAAGCGGTAATGTTGCATACAGTTATCCGGCAATGTTTCACCGGACACGACAGCTCAAGGTGAGCGCAGGCCTTTCAAGTCGGACGTGGACGAGTGTAGGTTTGATCCCGTCTGATTGATACACTGCACCTTTTGTTGCCCACATGACTAACGTTGCAGTCTTTCATTGTCACCGTACAAGATATTTGATCCGAGCCGCCGGGAAATCGAGATAATAAAGAAAATTTGAGTTTTATTCATCATTCGTTCATTACCTATTTTGAAGATGTGATGAACTAATAAACATAATAAATGCGTAATCAGAGGGAAATATGCAAACAAATGTGACCTTACCTAAACATTTAAGTAAGCTTTGCTATAATTGTGTATGAGTTAAATTTATATACAGTAAAATAAGCAAATTAACAGTAATATTTTGATAAAGTACTTTCACATGGAAATCTCGCAGTTACAAAGATCAGAAGTATTGAAAATTTTGCATTATAAGTAGATAACAAACTAAATACAATTGTTTTCCATAAGAATAACACTGGAACTTTGAATGCCCATGGGGGAAATTCCCCTTTAAGGTGGATGGTTTCCAAATACCCCCAAAAATCTAGGAGGTAAACGTTGATTGATACAAAGGTAAACTTGTATACAACGTAGTAATTTTATGGGCCTAAAATTTCTGAAAAAAATTATCTTAAAGATTAAAATAAAATTTATAAAATATACACTAAGGAATGGCAATTCAATATGGAGTTAAACATTGTATTTAAGATTTAATATATTTTATTTCTTATGATGACACTAGCATGGAATGCCATTAAACTGGTTCAAACCTATTAATAGAAACAAACACATCAACCTTTTACTTTACCGATTGCGTAAAAGCGTAAAAGCGATTGGTTGTAGCAACAGCGTCTTTAATGTCATGGTAAGTACTAGTTTAGTAGCGTAACAATTAAAATAAAATAGTAAAAAGTTCCACCCATGAGAGCACGATTTATCAGAGTGGTTTTAACTATTAAAAATCTCGTAACTGTTGCAAAATTGTGCTAGAAATGAGAAAACACGTTCTGACTCATAAAATCTGCAGTCCTAATTAAAGTTTTACGGCCACCGAGGCCATTATGACATGCATTTAACCCCAGGACGCTCCTAAAAAGGGATATGTCTTTGTTATCGTTACAAACAAAGTTTCCAGGTTTTAAATAGGTTAAAAATATCTCATTTATAAGACCCATCCATGGTTTACTCAATGAAATAGGGATATTTCAGTAATTTGACCAAATTAAGGAATATATTGAAATAATTCTGGTCGTACCTAATAACACCCTTTTAGACATTTTTAAACATTAGTGGACATTGAAATTAAGGCATTGAGAAGTATAGTTTTCCCACAAAAGATTAAATCGGCCATTGTTTTATAAACACTTTTCAAATTAGCTGGATTATCCACTTGATACAATTTTAATTCCTACTGTAGTCAACGCACAGCTTAAACTGGTCAGTCTAGAGGCATGCAATTTGGCACAGGAGTACCTGAAATAACATAGATGATCACCAAGAAAGAAGTCTCTGATCTGGCCTTAGGGTTCCGCTTATGGTTCGTCAAAGTTTCAATGTTAGTCTTTTGGCATAAATTTACTTGACCACATGATAGCATACTGGTTATACACACACTACTACAATGTGTGTGATGTTACATATTCAAAGGCTGGCCACAGAATGTAGCACACACAAATGTTGTATTTCTGTCTGAAGCAAGGTACTATGCTGACTAGTTTCTCGACAGAGGATACTGTAGCAATAATCTGTCAACTAGTTTCGTATGCAACAGTTAAAAAAAGTATAATTTTATTATTGTAAGGCAAGTTAAGTTAAAATTTAAGTCTATATATTGTATGTGGACCAGCATTTCAAATTAAGCTGATATTATGTAACATAGCCAGAGCAATTAAACTCAGTTTATACGTAAGCAGTATTAATATTCCAAGTTAGCTGATGTATTGCAATGCAGTACTAGCACTCCATATTAATATATTGTTATGCAATCTCAGTATTCCCAGTTAAGGAGTTCCTGATATAACGTTGATGAGCACCAAGGAATCATCAATCTGACCTTAGGGTTCCGCTCCACGGGTTGCGAAATTTTCAATGTTAGTCTTATGGACATTTAATTTGTTTAACTACATGATAGCATACTGGTCATACATACACTTCTTAAATTTGTGTAATGTTACGTATTCAAAGCGTTTCATGAGGTTGATCAGAGAATTCAGCACACACAAATGTTGTATCTCTGGCTCTAACAAGTTACTATAGTGACTATTTTTTGACAAAAGATACAATAGAAATAATGTGTCAACTAGTTTTGTATGCAACGGTTTAAAATATAAACATACAGGGTGGAAAAAGTCTGAAAACGGTATAATATCTTTAAAATTATTTGAGTACAAAACTAAAACTTTGCAAAATTATTTAGGGTCTAAAAGTCAATTTTCCAAGGTACTTATTGAGATTGCACCTCCAAGGGGGGACGTCCACAAGAAATCAGAAGAAAATCTTAAATAGAAGCATAGGTCAAGATGTACATAACTTTAAAGGTCTAATCTAGATGATTTAAATGCCGAAAACCGCAATTCAAAAGCTTTACTCGTTACAGAATGGCGGCTGTTTAAATAATTTGTAATACTGTTGGACTATTTTACAGCTATTTAAAAAAATACAGCAACTATTTTGTAACGAATAAAACTTTTGAATTGCGGTTTACGGCATTTAACTCAGCTAGACTAGACCTTTGAAATGATGTACATCTTTACCTATGCTTACATTTAAGATTTTCATCTGACTCTTAGTGGACCGTTACCCCTTGGAGGTGCAATGTCAATATGTACGCTGGAAAATAGGGTTTTAGACCATAAATCATTTTGCAATGTTTTATTTTTGTTACTCAAATAATTTTGAAGATATTACAACGTTTCCAGACTTTTTTCCACCCTGTAAATATTTTACATTGTAACGCAGCTACAGCGTTACAAAACTCTCACGAATAAGAGATGCAAGGGACGGGGTAGTAGCTTCAAGTTAGAAACAAGTTTAGTTGAAGTTTTATTTTAAAATTAATTAAAATTGCACCTATTAAACTACATTCATACGATAACTGGTTGTACAGAAATAATTTCATTCAATAACGTGTTATATTTTAACACATCAATAATACAATAATTTAATGTGCTCAAGATTTAAATAATTAAATTTTTTTATTTTCTATTTGTAAAGATACATGTCGTAGTTTTACTGGAAGATCATATTATAACGATATAAGGGATTACAATGATTATTGGCATTGATTACAATGGTTATTATGATAATTTATTTAATCCCATAAAGATAAAAGTAAGAAATGGTTGAAAATAAAACCAATAGAGTACAGTAATATCAAAACGTGAACATGCCAAATACCACAATGTACAGGGCTGCCAACGGCTGTAAATCGTCAACAGTAATCTTTGTCAAGTTGGTACACCTGAGCAACCTCTCGTGTAATGCCTTGCCTTAAAGGATACAAGGGCAATAAACTGTATTGTCCCATACAAAAAAGGTTACTAAATTCCAAAAACTATTATTATCAAAGGATTTTGTACACTTGTTGGGAAAGAGTTTCTTTTAATAGCATTATTAGTTATATACCTTATTATTTTTTTTACTAAATTACGAAATTAAACCAAAAACGTGTTTTTAGGCTAAGTTGGCCTTTTAACTTTAATGTTTATTTATGTTTGAGTGTGTGTGTTTGCGTGTGTCTCTGCGCACGATAACTTTCGTAAAAAAAAGTCCGATCTTGATAAAATTTGGTACAAACGTGTTAGCTAGCATCTATTCCCATGAGTTCGACAACTAGACAGATCGTGACATCCGATTAATGAGAGCATAGTGCCCTAAAAAATGGGTATTGTGAAAGAATATACATTTAGTTTGCCCCATTGAATTCAACGTAAACAACTACCAATTCTTGAGCTGTTTTCAATCATTGCTCCATGTCAAATAGTTACTGAAGTATTGAAAGCACTGAACAAGGTACGTTATCCATTTTTGTTTTTACGGAAGAGAAGTATAATTTTATATTTCGCTTTTTTAATAACATATATTAATAAAACTTGGTAAGCCTATGTGGTTTTATCTGGATGTGATCTATCGTTATATGCATACAATTCCTCTGTGGCAACTAACCTGCATTAAAAAGTTCTGTGTAAGCAGGGTTGGACATGTTGTTCAACGTCACTCTTATGGGAGATGTACACAATTTCATGTCTCCTTATTTATGAATATATTTTGCTTAATGTGGCTAAGATTTTTAATACTCAAATAAAAGCCTTATATCAGTAGTCCCCGTTGAAGTGAACCTGAATAATTCGTCCAATGTTCTTGTGGAGGATAAATAAAATGTTATATCTCATTTATGAAGATATTTCGATATAAATTGGTTGGTTTTTATAGTAAGCAATATGTAGTAGTAGTAATTTAGCCATGACTATTAAGATTAACTTCACCACAAAACAGAACAAATATAAAAATCATCAATTAAAACCCATTCAAATTACAATTTACATCTGAATTAATTTTCCTACTGCTGGATATTGATGTTTAAAACATAAATTAAATAAACTTCTTACCTTTCAGTATCCTGTTGTGTTTTTAAACTTCAAACAGATATGACAAATTTTGAAGATGCTGCTTGAAGATGTGGTTGTTGCCACGAAACATGTAGCATAGTTGCAACACAATAGGTTATTGAAAGGTAACAAGTTTATTTTATTACTGATGTAATTTACTTGTAACGGTGATCCTTAGTTATTTATTTGCCCACGGACTGGTGGCGCCACGTTACAGGAGCAAGCTTAACTAACTCAAAACAGGTATTGTACATATAACATAATATTTTATTAATTTTACAATGTAATTGGCATTTTAGTAAAGGATTTTGAAGTTTAAAAACATAATTTTGTTTATTGCTCTACTAATAAACTACATAATAAATTAAATCAGCAAAACTAAATTACAGTTCTTTGTATGGACAAAAAAATAAAGAACACTATTTTTGAAGTAAATTAAACCTTGTAGCAACAAACTGAATCAAATTTTAATTTAAACCACGTCAATATAATTAAATATCATATGTGTTTTCTCACGGTTTTGATAATGAAAGTAAAATATCACAGTATTAGCTTTACTGTATTATTATAGGCTTTGTTTGTCCTCATAGGACAAGCCATAGGGGCAATTCGGCGTTCGGGCAACGGTAGTCTCTCGCCGTGTTCCGTTTAGCGGAGCCAATCAAACGCAAGCTCGCCGCAACGATCAGAGCCAATTAGCTGTTAGCTCGCCGAAGCACCTGTCAGACGAGGCTTTACTATATTTTCATTGATAATTTTTACACTCTGTTCTAAGAGGACCAACATAAGTACTGGAGAAAAAATATCTCTAATTAGTTCGAAAAAAGGTTTATTTTATTATTTTAAAACGATAGTGCGTTAAAAGTAGAACGAACATTAATATAATAAACAAGTTGAATTTAAAATAATAGTAAACAGGTGGTCGTCATAACAAGTATAACCTAATTCATACATCGATCGATATAAGTAATTCATGTTATAATATTATTTTACCTCATCACTTTTTAATCACAGTTAGTTTAGTAAAGTGCCTAGTTTAAATTTGTTTTATAATACATTTTACGTCATATAATGTACCAGGCATTATATCCATAGTTATGAATGTTAGTTACAAGTAAAAGTAACAAAACGAAGCTGTTAACGACACCGAACGTTTTTATTGGCTAACAAGGTTTTCATTCATCTTTGTTGCCAAAATTCCAAATTGACCGAACTTATGGTTTCCAATAAAAGTATGCAATATTGGTTATCATTATTTTTAGGTTCTCACAACTAGTTTTGTAAACGTTTAAGAAGGCTGTAATATTTAGTGTTAAACATCTAAACGAACAGTCATAATTAAACCTTATAATTGTTTTTGTTTAAACACGTAATGTATTTATTACAGCTTAGTTACTTGTAAGCAAAAAAGAGAGAAATTACTTAAAACATATTTAAAAATTTAAATAAAAAAATCAATAGAAATCTTCTTAAAATCTTACTCTTCTTCAAATAGCCGAAGTGGTCTCATTGATACCTGATAACAATATATTTATTTGTTCCGTGGTGATTGAGACCCTTTCATTCGTACACCCTGCTAAACCATCACCTAGCATCTTGGACACACTGAGTTAATGGAATGTACGGAGCGAAGACATATGAGAGAAAGCTCATTGGTATTCCTGGAACACTGCATTGACTAACACGTACATATTAGCCATGGTAAATCTGGCGACAAGATATTCTAGTAAGTATTTAGCCTGTTTGGCCCCCTTCCGAAAGGTTACACAAACCTTTATCAGCCACACAGTGTAGCTGTAAACAATATTATATCTAAAACTGTCAAAGTTTCAAATGGATTTTTCGTGTCATGATGCTATCGACATTGACCCTGTGATAGAACTTCGTCACCGGCTGGCTAACGACCAGCTGATTGACTTGTGAGAAACCTTGAATGGGATTGGGATTTAGATGATTAAGGCATTCTATGGAACCATATTATCTTGACTAGACTTGATTATTTTTATACCAACTAATTTTTTCAAGACATTATTATAACACTTTCTAAAGTTATGGTTTGTTTTTAGCGTATTTGGTGTATGACAATATCCAATTTAATTTAATCTGATTATCACAAAAGAACTGATTTATTCAGTAAAAACTTACTTATACGAGTATTATAATAAGACTTTATTCAGGGTACATAGGTTTCCAGTTGAATGTTTTAAAAATAAATATCCTATTATCACTTATAATGTTTATTTTAATGCTGGATTTATAATGGTTAAGGCACACTGAAAATCCACAGAGGTTTTACTTCGGTAATACATTATTGTGTGCAACTAATTACTAATGTTTTGAAATTTAATGAAATTTCGCTAGTAAAAAACGAGATAATAAGTCACTAGAAAACTTTTAATTAAATTAAATTAATAAATATTTATTTGATTGTAAACCGAAAATAGGTTTACAGACATTTTGTAATGACAGTAAACGTCCAAACGTATACTAGTTTTAATTTAAATCCCAAATATTGTATATACTTTTTAATAACAAAAATTAGGCCTTCAGGTCAATCTTAAAACGTTTTATGTCCTTTGAAAACATTTAAGAGAGTTTTTAGGCTAAGTATTCCTCTTAAAGTTTCCTTACACAGTGGTACTTGACCATACTCTTTATGCCTGCGCCATAACCATAAAATATTCATATTGTTATTAAACTGCCGTCTAATTATTGCCATCAAAACTGTAAAACGACCCATTATACTGTAATATCTCACATAAGGGGATTATTGTCGAAATTTGATCAATCAACGGATACGATGTTATTACATCATTGTTATTGTGATGAAATATTAAAAAAATATGTTATGTATGACACAGAATTATCCTATATTTATAACCTATTAGTTATTATCAGTATAATCATCTAAAGATTACTCTAACCATTGCTGAGCGGTATAATTTTATTTGGGTATATAATAGTGCAAATTCGATGTAAATCACCAGAAATAACAACGTCTTTATCTAGAAAAAATTCAATTACTCTTCTTCGGGTTAGGTGATTAAAAAAATATCCGCTTTAAGGCATTAAATTCCAAATTTTTGTTAAATTTAGAATATTTCCTATTCCAAGATATTATGCTTCGAAAAATGTAAATGACCATTATTTTGAAACGGTGAAAGTTGGAAACGACAAATTCAATATAAAGTTAGCCATACAAAAGTATTACACTCTTGCCAAGTTTCCAGGCTGTACCTATTGGTACATAAAAAACTATGTGTTGATTAAAAAACATAACAGCAATTCAGATGGTACCGGAGCGAGATAGGCCCTATGTTTTATAGGGCTCCAGGAACAAGGCCCTGAAGATGTGGTAGAGTTCGGAAGCACTCTGTATAAGTGAGTACATGGTGATTGATATAACGGTGCCAGATATCTTCTTGAAATGTATAAAATTTAAACGGCAACTCAACTGGATTTTTGGTTCCGTAAAATCTAAAGATATTGTAATTTTGATTTATCAACCATCTTTCCAATGTGGTGGCCAACTTAAATTTCTTTAATGTCAATGTCTTTATTTTTGAGACAGATTCGGGTAGGATAAGCAATTTGAAGACATTTTTATTCTAAACTCTTTGATTATAAACGTAATATTTTTAGAGATTTAATTTGTGAAATTTCCTATGCAAAATAATGTTGCATTACATTAAAGTTAGAGTTTTACTAAAACTATCATAAACTGAAGTAACAGATATGTTTATATGCCTATTAACTGTCTATTTGACTACATCTACAGAAAATGATCGAAATGAAATTTCATTCAAACGCATTGTTCTAAAATGTCAATCAATCTTATTTTGCATAAGCAAGTTCACAAATTAAATCGTAAATAGAGTTAAGTTTATGAAAGAAATCCCAGAATAAAAATGTCTTAAAACTGCGTATTCTTCCAAAAACAATAACAAATTAAAGCTGGCACCATATTAGGAAAATGGCATATCAAATACAAACTTAAAAATTACACACAACCAAAAATGTACGGAAGTTGTCTTTTAACTTTTTTAATATCCTTTATAGTTTTCATGAAAAATAACACTCTTATAACAAGCACCATTTATAGTTAACTTATTGAATTAAGTTTTAGTTTAGTTAACAATTATACATAATCTCCAAAACTATGTTCTGCTTGTAGTTTTTCCAAACGTTGGACTTGTTTAAAAACTCTATCTTTAAGACTTTGTAAGCTATAATCCTGTTTGCCTGATAGATACTTAATTTGTTTTGTTAGCATTCTTTGCATCTGAAAATTAAAAACAGATTTCAGATCCCGAAATGTTAGCGTTGTTGAACTTGTTCCTCTTTAAACAGGTGTGGACAATTTCAACACACATTTCTTAAACTACATACAAGCCAAAAAAACCAACATCACTAACAGAACATTTAAAACAAAAATATTAGTTACTATATGATAGTATTTTAGTTTATTTTTAAATATGTTTTCGAGTTATTTACTTTCTTGAAAATTATCTAAAGAAAAATATTGTGTTTAAATAATTTGACAAAACTAAAAAATAAATATAAAAGTCAATCAATAATAAGAATAGTTTTCTAAAACTGCAATAACGACAGGAGTATAAATGGACTTACTAAACCCACTTAATACTTACCAAGCAACAGAAAATATAGGACCAGAACCTCTTAGATATTTTACTAAAGAACAGTGTAGCGTTACGAAACTTATGTCCCGATAAGTTCTTACTCTAAATTAAAATCCCACTTGCTGTTCAGTTTTACATATGTCAACCGCAAAAAGCAGATATGTAAGAGTGGAGCAATAAAAATAAAATACATACAAATAATGTACTGTTTTTAATAACTGTAAAAGCAAGTGAAAATCAATCACTTTAAAATAAATATAGCCCGTTAGTATCTAAGAGACCAAGTTTAAACTTGTTCTTTGTTTAGCAATGGACCGTAACTCTCTCTTTTCTAATTTCAAGAGCCTCACCTTTTTTAATTAAACGTCGTCCTAACAATAATCACATTTTAAAACTTAACTACACATTTATAATAGCTATTTACCCCACAATATAATAATGATTTGGGGTTTTATGAATAGATGTATAAAGTATCAGCATACGAGTATAAAGCATGTTCCACATGTAAAAAGCCAGTTTGTGTTTAAAGGTCCCCTAAATACTAAATAGTACAATTTTAAAACAATTATTTTAGGTGTTACTATTTTAAATATAACATAGATTAATATTGCAACAGAAATTTTAAAAGTTTATCCAATTTTAAACACATTTTGTTTATATCAATAAGTAAAATGTTTTATTTCTTAAAACTAAGCTAGGCATTTCCATAACAAGGAAAACTGTAATCAAGACATAACCAAATTACATCTGTTCCAATCATCTAAACACATAGTTGCTTAGTACTTTTGGCAAAATTTTAAGTTTACACAATGAAAACTTAAAAATTCTCGTTGATCTTAGTATTATTATTATTATTTTGTTAGAGTAGTACATTTTTGTTTTGAATGAATCTAGAGTTAAAAATAGCTAGAAAAATAACACCTCTTGTATATAGTGAAGCATTTTAGTATTATTATGTTTTTTGGAGTAGGTAGTACATTTTTATTTTTAATGAATCTACAGTTGAAACAGCTAGAATAACAAACATCTCTTGTATATAGTGAAGAATATTATTTTTTCTGAAGACACGATGGTCATAACTGAAATTTATAGTTGGAGCCTCAGAACAAAATGTAACTTGTAACATAACAATTTTTGTTATGAAAAGTTCCACCAAACCTTTGCCACCACACATAAGGATGTCACGAGCATCCGGAGTGGGAACGTGTGTAACTTGTACCGGAAGTATGAAATATTATGTAACAGTTCTCCCTTTCCGGTGTTATAGATGATAAATATATAATGTGATGAACTGTAAAAAACAAATGTTCTTTGATTGTTATATCTTTTAGGAAGTAGAAATACAAAATGCGAAGATAAGTTCGCTAAAATGCCAAATTGCAACCAATAATCGTTCAGTTTTAACGATTCGCAAGATTATTTTAATCTTGCATTACTGTGCACTTCAGCTTGCTGAAATGTATGGAAATGAATGTTGGATGAAGTTGTTATGATAAATAACCTTCGTTAAAATTAGGTATTTTAATAAAACGCCTTTCTTTGATTGCAAAACAAAACAATTTATTACATAAACAACAGTTTTATTAAATAATTAACAGATGACTATGTAAGTAGAGGTCAGCTTTCAGAATAATAATTTGTATAACGAATTCAAAATTTAAAGTAGCTAATTAAAAGTATTAGAGACATGCCAAAACTGAGTTCACTCAGATTATTGAAACTTTAGAATTTAAACCCACTTTGAAACTTGGGGATCATCAAAGTCTTTTTTTTAGTTCACATTCTAATTTTGCCTCTTGCAACCGATAAAAATAAAGTACAAGTGAAATAAATACTAGAGCTTAACAGTGTTTGATAAATTTTTAAATTATCTAGAGCAGAATAAATTAAATCTTTCAATAGAAGTTTTTCTAGAGGAAAGTTTCCATTTAATTTTCACACTCATAGTAATTTTTTACTGTAATTATTTTAATGAAACATTCAACTTTGAGTGTTAGGTGGCCGTGATATCTTATTTATTAATTGAAGTTGATTACAATACAATAATTAACTAAATAACGGTTAAACCATTTACACTTCTTCTCTTTTGCGAATCCCATGGTATTATCAATTGCATTTCTGTGCAATGTGGTTGAAAAAGATAGTTTTCTTTCCCTTTCACGTTGACGGACATATTCACTAGCCTGGATTCTATGAGACACCATGTCCTAAATTATTTTTGTCCAGGATACCATCCAACATAATTAACATCTTTATTAAATTAAAAATAAACATGTATATATTTTAAATGGTGCATTATATTATATATATCTTTTATTAAAACATACTGGGAGCAATGTTTATATAATATCTACGTTTTTAACTCTAACTCCAGAATAATTATTATTTTAGAAAATGATATTGTATTTACCTTTTAATCAATAGGAAATATTTTCTGTTAGGCTGAGCAAGACTTAATTAATACAAAAGTATTAAACTTTATAGATTGTTTCAGTTAAATAAACCTTATAGAAAATAATCAAAATTTAAAAATATCTAAATAGCGTAACGATTTTTACAAATTCATAAATAAAGTTAATTAACTCTCATTATAGCCAAATTTGACCATTTACTTGTACATTGTTGGTTTCTTGTTAACCTTACAAAATCTATGTTTCAACGCATTCAAATATATTTTAATGTTCTTTAAACTGAAAAATCTAAAAAATAACGAGGAAGCTATGATAATTAATGTGTAGTATAACGTAATTTGAATTATCCCTTCAATTAATTTAGCCAAATGAAGTAGGGTTTTTAATGATGAGAGTGTCCGGTATTTAAACTCTGTAAACGTGCGGTGCTAATGCCAGCGGCTCAGTACGTGCTTGTAATGTGCTGACCGACTCAGGGGGACTTTGTGGGGATCCTGTGGTGAGATACCTCTTATAACTGAAAAGACAGAAATAATGATGAGAGTGTCCAGTATTTAAACTCTGTGAACGTGCGGTGCTAATGCCAGTGGCTCAGTACGTGCTCGGAATTTGCTGTCTGACTCAGGGGGAATGTGTGGTGATCCTGTGGTGAGACACCTCTTATAACTGAAAAGACAGAAATAATTATGAGAGTGTCCGGTATTTAAACTCGGTGAACGTGCAGTGCTAATGCCAGTGGATCAGTACGTGCTTGGAATGTGCTGACTGACTCAGGGGGACTGTGTGGTGATCCTGTGGTGAGACACCTCTTATAACTGAAAAGACAGAAATAATTATGAGAGTGTCCGGTATTTAAACTCGGTGAACGTGCAGTGCTAATGCCAGCGGCTCAGTACGTGCTTGGAATGTGCTGACTGACTCAGGGGGACTTTATGGGGATCCTGTGGTGAGATACTTCTTATGAGTATAAAGACAAAAATAATTGCACATTTGCTGAATATTTATTGTAGGGTAGGATTTTCAAATAAATTACTTTTAATTACGCTGTTTACACTTTGTTTTGGAATTCTTCTTGTACATTGTTTTAAATATCAAGGTATGCTTAAAGAATCGTTTATTTATAAATAAATTGAACCAAAAAAATATGTTTTTGGATTATGTTTCAAAATTGAGACCAAATTAGCCCTTATTAAAGGACACCAGAGACTGAGATAGTTGATGCACTTAAAAGCTCCCGAGAAAAAACTATAACTGAATAGGGGACTTCCGTAATATTGTAACTTAGTAACATACAAAAATGAATGACTAAGATGCATTTTTAATCTGTATCAACTACAGTTACAGAGTCGTAATGTGTTAGTTAACGTAAAGATCAATCGTCTTTAGTTATTGTTCATTATATAAGACAGTTATATATTATTCAATTTTAGTTTTTAAACTAACTTTTATTATTTAAATAAAAATATGTTCTCTGTAATTTTGCGGCTGCATTGAGAACTTTTCTTTAAATTGGCGTATTTAATTACAATCTACTTTATACTAACGAATAACGAGTTCGCACGCAGCACGCTGACGTGAGGCAAGTGAATGTCCAGAAAACAACTTTTAAAACTCAAAATATGTGTAAAACATACATGTATTCCAATTTTTATTGAAATCTGAAAACATTGATTGGCTGTTCTGATGCTCCTAGCTTCATTTACCTGCAAAGCTGGGAATACAATTTTGCGCATTATAAATGTTAGGAGAAGGTCCAGACAGGCTTGAAAGTAGGCATGAGTTGCTGGGGATGATAAAAGTACTCTAACAAAGGAATAACAGGCTTTTCTAGTGTAAAACCCCCATAAGACAACGTACTGTGTTTAGTCGAAACACATATTCTTTAATAACTCGGTAAATATTTATGCTAGAATGATGAGAGAGGGCTTAAAACTTTTGCCTCACTAATTCCCACTTTTTCATGCATTTATTTTACATCCGGGGCTTTTCTGACCCTTTTTGGACCCAAAACCTGGAAATTTGAAAGATTAATCCCCAAAAAAAGTGTTTAGACTTTTCCGATTGTTTTGCCAAACGAACTAGTCCAACTGATTACAGAAAGGAACGTCCCTACCAAATTATAAGTAAATCGGAAAAAATGCGACCGCTAGGTTGCATACACATATATACATACATATTTATATATACATATATACATAAATATATATACATATATACATAAATATATATATATAAATACAATTTTGAACGACCCCCCAAAACGTGTTCAGGAGGTCACGTTTGGAACTTCTATGGTTGTCCCGGGCTTAATTTCACCGTGCGGGTCATGCTAATAGTTCACTTTTCAAAGGAAATTCACTAATAACGGTGAAACAGATAGCTGTTGCATACTCAAAATCAAGTTTTTTCTAGTTTTAAATATAAAGTGGTAAATTATACATAAGTTTGTGTGGAACATTTTTTATTTTAATTAACAAGTGTGAATATGTTATCTATATAGTGAAGGTTTGATATCTTTAATGTGCCACGTGCCAAGAGTCAAAGATAGCGATCACACTTCTAACCAAGGTTTCTAAAAAAGGGTAATAGCTTTAGTCGGATGGTAATCAATATATACCAAATGGGCTGTTATATACTCTAAAATAATGTTACTGTCAATTCAAATTAAAAGAAAAAAGAAAGTTTAAGACAATTAACTTATACTGTCCTTGTTAAATATTTGAAAAGCGTATTATGAAATATACTTATTATGGATTATACTTGTTGAAATTCAATTGAGTAGTTAGTTTGGTTTCGTTTACTAATTTGACATTTAAAAAAATTACCAATATTTTAATATTGGGTAAGGACTTTCTTCAGAAATGCATCGTTAGAGAATCTCAAAAAGTGAAGAAAGACCTCACAAAATATCAAAATTCTAAAATATTAGATTTTTTTTTAAATTTCAGATATGTTGCTAAACAAATATTACAGTTCATCTCTGAAGATGGTCTGATTAATTTGAATGTATAATCATTAAATCTACAACATAAATAAGAAAAAAGGAGAAGTATCAGCGAAAAGAATGGTTACAGTGAAAATCCACAAACCATTTTCACTTTCACTTTCACAACATTGTTCGATATTTCTACCACAACCAATAATTGCCATCAACGTCAAATATTTTTTTTATACAATAAAGCTAACATAGAGTCAAATGATTATTCTATAACTTCTATTGTGGTTAT
This sequence comes from Allygus modestus, assembly GCA_963675035.1. Taxonomy (NCBI): domain Eukaryota; kingdom Metazoa; phylum Arthropoda; class Insecta; order Hemiptera; family Cicadellidae; genus Allygus; species Allygus modestus. The sequence goes on from OY776115.1 coordinate 82,891,924, forward strand.
TTTAATGAATATGTAAGTGAGCAAAAGCTAAAATTATACATTGCACACTGCAACTGCCCAGGGACTAACATTTGATCCCAGGGCAATCAGCGTGATGCACGTTGGGTAATATTTGACTTGCATACAGCAAATAATACAGCTGATTTAAGGTAATGATGTTGGTTTTAGCTAATTTCCCCTATAGGGAAGAAGCTATTACCGTAGTCGGCATGGTAAGACCTAGGCCCGGGACCACGATAACTTTTCGTTTTGAGGTCCCCAGATGCCAAAAACACCATTAGCTCAAAACTGTGTTTATATATATATATATATATATAATATATATAATATATATAATATATAATATATATATATATATATATATATATATATATATATATATATATATATATATATATATGCCCGTGGGTGCGATAACTCTCGTAAAAATGATCCGATTTTGATTAAATTTGGTACAAACATGTAAAGCATCATTTATGACTTTAAGTTCGAAAACCAGCCAGATCGCTCTATCCAAAGGGGTATTTTGGGGGGGTCAAAAATGGTTTTTTGTTTTTTTTTACATATAATATTTTAGTAAATCCAATTTTAGTTTTCACTATTAAATTCAGCTTAAAAAAACAAACAATTTGGTATTTTGATCATTGCTCTACGTCAATGGGTTACCGAGATATTGAAAGTGCTAAACACAGTACGTTGTCAAATGTTATTCTTATGGAGAATAATAAAAATTGTATATCTCGCTTATTTATCAACTTATCCTGATGAAACTTGGTATATTGCTTCGTATCGTTGTGGTTTATTGATATTTGCACTAAAAAACATTTTTTTGCCTATAGTTCCCGTAGCAGCAAACCTGCAGAATCAGCCCCCATGTTATTCTTATGGAGAATAAGTAACGTGTTATCTCCCTTAATTATGAACATAAATTAATAAAATTTGGTATGTGGCTTCACCTACTTGAGTTATATTGATATTTGTATAAAACCCCATTTTTCGTGTTCCTTCCTTCAGCAAACCTGCATACTCATCCGCCATGTTACTCTTATGGAGAATAATTAAAAAGGCCATAAATCGTTTATTTATGAATGTATATTGATGAAAATCGGTATTTGGTTTTATGTGGTATTAAGATACATAAATATGCATTGGAAATTCGCTGAGTATGCAGGTTTGCTGCTAGGGGGTATTTAATAAGCAATAGTCGAACAATTTAAATTCGCTATCACTATCAGTTTAAATGTTATGATAACAAATGTCTAGACTTTTAGTTAACTGCAATTCTGGAAAAACAAGTAACCGAGATTGAATTCTGAGACAATATGTTGGACAACAAAATTATCTATAAATCTGGCATAAGCAAGTTACATACACTGTGATAAGAAAATATATGACACACTTTACTTCTTACGGAATATTTGTGTCCCTTCATGCTTTATACTCTTTTTAATGAACTATCGTTTGCTGCGTAGAACTGAATTCTGAGAAGGAGTTAACTTTCTGATTAACAAACTTTTTATAACTCAGAAGTATTTATTTCAAATAATTTTATTTAAATGACAAGGAGACTACACCCTTCAACTTTTAAAACAATTAAACATTTTACCTATTATAATTTTTTTAATTAATGAATATTTTTTTTCAAATGAGCAGTAAAGGAAGAACTCAATTCTTATTCTATGCCACAAGAAGTGTGTATGTGAGATCGAAATCAAACAAATCATTCTTTTCAAAGATCTTTGCTTATTTAGGACTTAAATATTTATTTGTAAACACGCAGTTCAATTAGAAGTGAAAGGGGGAAATGTAGACTTAATTAACAGAATAATAAGGAATTGTATTTCGATAACCGATCTAATGTTTGGAACAAAACAATATAAATTTGTACTAATTGTAGTTATTGATATGGGGTTTAAAAAATAAACTGTTTATTATGCTTCAACGAAATATTTTTAAATCTATGAACAAATTGACAAACTAATATGAATGTGTCAAAATAAGTATTCTACATCCCTTTATAAAGTCTGTTTAAAATGTTAAACAAGTGTCAAAGATATATATTCTTTGTTAAAATTATGAGCTGAATCTTTAGAATAATAACAAAACAACTGTAGGTGTCAACCCATAGTTTTTATTTACGTGACAACATAAAAATACCTTACTTTTTGGTAAAAATGGTCCAGTTGATTTTGATTGCTTAGAAGATAGGGTTTCCCCTACACTTGTCTAATAAACATATATATTAAAAAAATACACTTTTCAAAGTTTAAAATGTTATTCTGCTTTCCCACTTATGTTGTTGAATGCTTAATTAAGAAACAGTTAGGGATAGTTAATATACCACTGATGATTGAGTGATTGATTGAGAATATAAATCTATTTCTGTCATCAGGTGCGATAGAACCTCTGGTGTTATTAAATTAGTAGTAACAATCTAGACAAAGTCGGGCAGAAATTGTAAATAGGGAAATGAAAAGCAGAAATACTGTGGATGAATAGCATAACGTAGAATTCGATTCTCGTACAAGTAATAAGAGAAGGTAATACACGGAATAGGTCTCTTTATCCTGTCTACAAACTCCTGCGATTTATTAAGGTTATTTCCTGGTGAATTCGAATATCTCTGCTTATCGTCACTAACCAGCTAACTTTGTTCTGTTTCACAGTTTATCATTGTTTAGGGTTCATTATCAGAGTCAGGTCTATACAATAAAAATAACACTTTTGATAATTTTTTATTTCAATTTTGTAATATTTTGTTGTACGAAAACAGTGTTTATTTTTTTTTTTTTCTAAATGCTATAATATTTTTGCGAGACCCGAACACAGACAGGAAGTAAAAATTAATTATTACTAGGGATAGTTTTTGTTCTGAATTAAAAGTTCCCTTACGATTGTTTACATAAAAAAAACAGTTGACTGAACGCCAGAGATTCCACTTGGGATTTTAAGCTGCAAGTGGAGCATGGACTAATGAAAAACGGCTACAGGGCCAGATGGAGTTGTGATTGGTGGCTTTGAGGTGTCTCAATGTTTGGGCGATTACGCGCCATTGGCAACTGACGCTGCGGACGCTTTCATATTAATAGAACTACCACTAAAATGCCTTAATACAACCTGAAACGCAAGTAACAACAGTTTGGCTTTTGTATGTAGTCATATTTTAAAGTAATATTATTCATAAAGTATAACGGATTTCCTCCCTTCAATATTTATCAGTTTATGTAAAGTTTTACTTATTCTCTCTCGTTTTTTATTTCAATTTACCTTAAAGTATATATTTCTATTAAATCACCCTTATATACACTATGAAGAAAGCTAAAAGAAAAATAAATTAGTGTATTTAGTTACTTTTTGTGAAGCATTTTGGAAAGAAATTTAAATTTACATATGGGTGTCAAATGTAGAACGTTGCTCCCCAGAATCAGTGTTAATCAGCGCAGTCTGAAAAACAAACAATAAAACAAGTTATATGTTAAATTTGGTTAATTATTAATTCATACTTTAGGTTAATAAAAATGTATTGACCATTCATATTGTTTACAAAGCTGGGGACGATTTTAATAGTGTCTAACAATTTATCTTAGTATTTGTTCAGACACATTAACAATACTACAAAGACTTACATCATATATCTATTAATATAAGTGACGAATAATTAATTAGAGATAGTTACAAGTTACAATTTAGAAAAGATCCATACATACTGGGATGAAGCAACCTAATCATTAGTCTTTGAGAAGAAATACTATTATTTATGATAATTATAATTTATAATTTATAGTTTAAAGTTTTAAAATGACACACATAATATATATTAATTATAGATTAAATGGCAAATATGACACAAATATATTAGTCAACAAACAGAAAATAATTGCTTCATTAAAACTATACTTTTGGATTATCAGTTATACGGTAAATAACATCTGTGATATATATTTAGATAAAGGTGTAACAGGTCCTGCAATTTATATTATACTAGAGACCGCCCAGTGGTCGAAATTTGACCAAATATTTGTTGAATTATAAATCAGACCAATAAATTTAAACATCTAGTTTAATATCTAGTGGGTTCTGGAATATGCTTAATATGTGGTTCTGTTGTGCTCATCTCTCTCTTCCTCTCTCTTGCCTCTATCTCTCTAGCTCTCGCTCTCTCTCCCTCTACCCTATCCTTACCACAAGATAATTGTTTTTACGTGGAGTTGAAATGGATAGCAGGAGGGCGTTACCATTCCAGTAATTAGTAGCCTTTTTATTTATGCCTAAAACCTCTCCACCTCATGATCTCCCGTCGCTCTCTCTCTTCCCATCACAAACAGGTTTAATTAAAGGTGGAATTAAAACGGAGGAGTTAAGAGAAGAGTGATACCATTCCAGCACTCAGGGTTTTAATTATTTGTGAATTATCTGGTCTAGCTGTCGTGCTACATATTTAATTGAATAACGCAGTTGTTTATTAAATGAAAGCATAACGAAAAGCAGAACGCAAGTTCCTATAAGGTAAACCTTGAAAGCCAAAAGGGCATAGGCCTACACACCCAAACGAAATTATTTGCATTCGAAACATCCCCTAATAGTACTAAATAAGTGTACCAAGTTTCATAGTTATGCCGCATATCCGAAAAAAATCGGTACCACAAAAATGTCCTTAGCCTATCAAAATATAGATTATGTCTGAAACGTTTGTTCATGCTGTTTTGCTGGCATTTGTTTTATCAACACTGTCAAATATACAATTCAATCAATTTATGTTCTTCCATAATATTAACATTGAAACTTTGATAGCTTGTGGAGCGTAGCCCTGAGGGCCAATGTAAATTATAACGGTTTTCTGCTCATCTACAGGACAATACTTTTCTAACTGTATGCGTGAATTTATCTTACGATGCACACAAGCTGAGAAAAAAGGAGGGAAAGTTTTTCATTGCCTATTAATATAAAGATATTATAATATTATTTAAAACAATTAATTATTATTTATTATTATTATATTTATATTTATATTTATTATATACAACTACATTACATATATATATATATATTTATTTATTTATTTATGGCTATTTGTTTACGCCTCAATAAAAAACACCCTTACAATTAACTTTGTATTTCAAGATTTTTGTTATAAAATAATTATATGTTGTCCGTAAATAACGTGACAGCTTATATGTTTCGATGCCCGACACCATTACCAGAAGGAAAGTCTTGAACCAAGCTCGGCAAGTCGTTTTACAAACTGTATATTTACTGATTTTAGAAAATAATATATTTATAATCCATCTCATATTAAACTAATATTTTAGAATTTGTGCGCGAATACTATTGGAAATGTAAAAATGAGATAAGATGTTTACATATATTGATGTTTTTACGGGTAGACACCGGACATGGAAGCTCCTGGGGAGAATGCTAGGCGTAGTTGGGTCCTAGCACACTGCTCTCGCAAGTTAGGCGTAGTTGGGTCCTAGCACACTGCTCTCGCAAGTTAGGCGTAGTTGGGTCCTAGAACACTGCTCTCGCAAGCTAGGCGTAGTTGGGTCCTAGCACACTGCTCTCGCAAGTTAGGCGTAGTTGGATCCTAGCACACTGCTCTCGCAAGCTAGGCGTAGTTGGGTCCTAGCACACTGCTCTCGCAAGTTAGGCGTAGTTGGGTCCTAGCACACTGCTCTCGCAAGCTAGGCGTAGTTGGGTCCTAGCACACTGCTCTCGCAAGCTAGGCGTAGTTGGGTCCTAGCACACTGCTCTCGCAAGCTAGGCGTAGTTGGGTCCTAGCACACTGCTCTCGCAAGCTAGGCGTAGTTGGGTCCTAGCACACTGCTCTCGCAAGCTAGGCGTAGTTGGGTCCTAGCACACTGCTCTCGCAAGCTAGGCGTAGTTGGGTCCTAGCACACTGCTCTCGCAAGCTAGGCGTAGTTGGGTCCTAACACACTGCTCTCGCAAGTTAGGCGTAGTTGGGTCCTAGCACACTGCTCTCGCAAGCTAGGCGTAGTTGGGTCCTAGCACACTGCTCTCGCAAGCTAGGCGTAGTTGGGTCTTAGCACACTGCTCTCGCAAGCTAGGCGTAGTTGGGTCCTAGCACACTGCTCTCGCAAGCTAGGCGTAGTTGGGTCCTAGAACACTGCTCTCGCAAGCTAGGCGTAGTTGGGTCCTAGCACACTGCTCTCGCAAGTTAGGCGTAGTTGGATCCTAGCACACTGCTCTCGCAAGCTAGGCGTAGTTGGGTCCTAGCACACTGCTCTCGCAAGTTAGGCGTAGTTGGGTCCTAGCACACTGCTCTCGCAAGCTAGGCGTAGTTGGGTCCTAGCACACTGCTCTTGCAAGCTAGGCGTAGTTGGGTCCTAGCACACTGCTCTCGCAAGCTAGGCGTAGTTGGGTCCTAGCACACTGCTCTCGCAAGCTAGGCGTAGTTGGGTCCTAGCACACTGCTCTCGCAAGCTAGGCGTAGTTGGGTCCTAGCACACTGCTCTCGCAAGCTAGGCGTAGTTGGGTCCTAGCACACTGCTCTCGCAAGCTAGGCGTAGTTGGGTCCTAACACACTGCTCTCGCAAGTTAGGCGTAGTTGGGTCCTAGCACACTGCTCTCGCAAGCTAGGCGTAGTTGGGTCCTAGCACACTGCTCTCGCAAGCTAGGCGTAGTTGGGTCTTAGCACACTGCTCTCGCAAGCTAGGCGTAGTTGGGTCCTAGCACACTGCTCTCGCAAGCTAGGCGTAGTTGGGTCCTAGCACACTGCTCTCGCAAGCTAGGCGTAGTTGGGTCCTAGCACACTGCTCTCGCAAGCTAGGCGTAGTTGGGTCCTAGCACAATGCTAAGATAATTGTTCACCAGCGGTCACCAATGGCTTGTCCATGTAACTAATACCATCACGGTATTCAACTGTATTTAGAACACTCCACTGGCCTATTGGACCATAGTAACGTGCTGTTGATGCTTGCAAATAAATTCATAGATTGATTATTGTAAATTATAGAAAACAATCAGCAAGTAATAAATTATTGAAATGTAATGAATTATATATATCTATGGAAAATAATGTTAGTGTTGTGTGTAATTAGTTAAAAAAATGTAATGATATAAATCAGTTTTCCACAGGTATGTTTTACGATGAGTGCAAGGATACATTTGCAAATTCCAAATCTTTCCTCGCAGTGGAAAACTCAAGGGAAATTCGTGGCGTGAATAGCTGCATTTATCAAACTATATCTTTGTACTTGGGGTCGAATTTTTCAACTACATTTTCTCACTATGAAGTAGTAGGCATTCAAAGTACACATTGATAATAAATAATCTATTTAATAATTTAAACAGTTATACAAATGTCTCACTTATTTAGTACAGCTAAAAAATAATCCCACACAAATAATACAATTCTCTGTAATAAAATCTGTTAAAAATGATGATCGAACTAATGAAAGTATGTTAACTCAAAGGTGGATTTTTAATCAAGAGTTGACCTCATCAGACACTATTTGGTCATCATTGTAAACTAAGACTGTAGTAAGTGATTCTGTGTCAGTTCTGTAGTAAGTTAGTCACTCGTGAGTGAGCCACGACCGATTAACTTATGTGTTCATGGTAAACTATTTACCTTCAGAAAATTAGCAAGATATTGCATGGTTATTAAAACTAAGTTTGTGTCTCGGAAAGGCAATTAAAATTATTAAATTATTTTTTAACTACGTCAATTGGATGAAGTTTGTTACTAGTGAAACTAAGTGTAATAGTTATGCAGTGCTTGGGTATAATTCTGTGGAACTAAATTCGTTGAATTCATTTGGCTCTGGAGGGTAAAATGTCGATATAATTATAAACACCTTAAAATACAAAAATCAATGACTTATGAAAGTTCTCCAAATGTTAATGTCAATAAATCTTTTTGTACAAAGGACTATCTATTAATAATTGTAAATACTTACGTCATAGTTTTTTAAGTTGAGATATCCCATCATCTAATAATCAGCTTGATATGAGAGCCACGTACGAACATGCCAAATACCGGATATTGACAATTTCTGGAGATTAATAGTCACAGGAGATGAGCAGTGCTACCTATTACCCTGGGCGCGTTTAGTTATTATTATATATTTGGAGAAAATAAGATCAATTTAAACAATGCATTTGGTTATATTAATAAACTATTATATCAGTTCAATCATAGTGGCATTCGTTACTTTATAAAGATAATTTACAGCTACACAGTACAGTTTGTAAATTAAAATCAAAATATTTGTAGTACCTCAAGAACAGATGAAGTCGGCAGTTATATAAGTTATATGAGAGCAGTTGGCAGATCCGAAATAATTAGTTACTACCCCAAAACTGTCTTTATTAAGGCGTTTTATAGAATGTGGATCATAGGCTAACTTTAACTACGGTGGCTAACTTTAATTCTCAGAAATCGCTGTAAGTTTTAAAACTAAAACTCTACTTAAAAAGAGAAGAAAATAAGGGGAGCTTGATTTCGTAAATTAAGATAGACCAAATCTGTAATATATATATTAGATGTATCTTCATATTTTTACAAAGTACCCTTATTCTATAAAAACATTTTTATTTCAGACTGACATGTTTCGTGCGCTTGGACCGTTACCAAAGTCTATTAAAAATATAACCTCTTATTTAAAATCTGAAGATACATCTAATAATATTAGTAGCCCTAATCAATCATTATAACATTATATAAATATATATACTATTTTGTTGTGCCTTCCAACAAAATAGTGTACTGAGAGGTAGTTTGTACAAAAGTTACTTGAAACAAAATGTTCTAGTGGTCAGTACATGATACCCTTTGGTTTATGTTTGTAGAACATTTCGCAACTCTCAGCTCTGTATTTGTTGGAAATACTATACAATTTAACTTATAATACTACTCAAGGTATCGTAAAACTCAACTACGTTTACTTCAACTTTCTCAACTTAATTACTGTAAGTAATTAAGTTATATTAATTTATAGTGTGCATTTATGTATTTTTAACTTATTTATATCCAAACATAGTTAGTAGTTGAGATTTATCTTCATATTCGCCAAACAAACTTCAACATTTTAGACCCTTTAAACTATCTTAATATCCATTGAAAAATTCTAAACATGAAAGTTATTAAGTTTTCTTTTGGATATCCAAACACTAAGTTAATGTATTGATGAATAAAATTGACGACAAAAGCCTTGTTGAAGACGCAAAACCTTGTAGAAGAAAGTTATATCAAAGCACATTGTAAATCAATAGCAGGGGGTCGTGAAGGGAGGACTTAAGAGACTAAGACATACTTAACGGCTTATAACATTAGCATTTATATTACACTTATCGCTACCCCTGTCATAAAATTGAAAAATGAATTATAAATAACATATATATATATAACTCATTTTAAAATTCACTAATTGTAGCATTTTAAGTATATTTTGTATAAAAAGTAGATTTCAATACATAAAAGTGTTAACAGTTTATTTACAGGCTATTTACGTAAGTAAATATATTTTGGAATATGCCAAATAGATTTCATTACACGAATACTTACTTTACATGCCCAGTTTTAGACCATTGAACAAAATTGTCGCTAGTTTGGCTTTGTCATTTACGTCTAAAATGTCTGTCATAGTGGAAGGCTAGTATAGGCTCGTGCTTACAAGCAGATGGTGAAGGGTATTCCTTGATCATTATCACACTTACACATGATGTTCTCATCATCTGGTGAGATACCCCATTTTTGAAGGTTTTTCTTGAATCTCAGTACTTCTACCCTCGTCCTGTTTAGAGTCCTTCACACTGTGCGGGTAGTCCCACGCAGGTGACATTGTTTGTTAAGGTTGTATATATGTGGTTAGAGTTTTGGTTGTTGGCAATCTCCCCACCAGATCAAACCACTTGTCTTAGCCACTCCCAGAATGGCTGTCTTAGATGCTCGCCTGATAGACAGGTATTCTCAGCAGAAGGGTGGTTATCAACGAACTCATGGTTTTTTTCCAGTACTGGTTATTTTTTACAATTTCTATAAGGTACTATAATATAATAATTTATTTTTTCTTATTACATAACATTATGCTAACGTCTAAAGTCCAAAGTCTAAAGCCGGAGCTTATTTTATTTTATTTGTTATAATGCTAATTGTGTTTTATGTTATTGCACATTACGATAGGCTAAGCCAGATAATACTCTCAAAACTATATTAAACAATATTATTTTATTTTATTTCGTTATTACTGAAGCTGTGCAAGTTGCTCTTTCTTTAAATTAACTAAATGATTTTTTTGCACATATCGATTTGTTTCATTAGGATTATTTTTAGTGTAATAATATAACTCGTCCCGCGCACAGGGCACCTTAGCCCATGTGGGACTATTTGTAATACATATCTGTAATTTATATCTTAATTTCTTTAAATAAATTGATTTTATTTTATTTGATTTTGAATTGGTCTCCTTATAAAAGTCCCATACTGTCTTATATCAATTCTACTGCTACTAGTGCTACTTAATTAACTCAGTAATTTGTTTTGACTTTAAAAAGAAGGGGGGATATTATTAACCTGATCCTTTTTCAAAGATAATGATAAGTATGTTGTCTTTCTTGTAAACTAAATGCTTGAAGTTAATATCCATGGTCTGAAAAAGTAGAAACTAAGACTTCAACTAAATAGTAAGCTGTGCCAAATTAAAGACAACTCGAAAATAATTAGAGTATTTCTTAGTTTAAAACTTCTTGCCCTACATTTTTATTTTTACCTCAGCAAAAAAGTGATAAGACAAATTTAAGAGGTATACAATTTATGTTTATTTAATTACCTTTAATCTAAAAATATATATTTTGTTTATATTTTAAAACTATATAACTGAAATTAATTATAACAACATATACTATAAATGTTGATTTCATCTGGTCACCGATTGCCTTCAGTAACTGTTGTTCACTTGGGTATTGTAATTGAGTTTTGCATTCTATTTATTTTTAAACTAAACAGATTCGATTTTCCTGTTTTAGCCTGTAAAACTCAACCCATCTTAATACGGGTGGACGTACTTTAGGACGTGGACCGTGTAAGTTACAAACGTTTATATAAATCTGGTATTTATATTTTACTTAGTCCTTTTAGTTTTAAAACACTTTTTTATTTCGCTGAAATATTGCTATTTGTTTGAAGCATGAATGACTGTTATGAATGGCTTTCCCAATATCACAGCTTGTCAACACTTTGACAGTGACATGGGGTTTTCAGGGGGAAATGATGCGTTAAATCGACAGTTTTACGATAAATACACGATATCACAGAGGCCGTACATTCCCGCGCTAAGCGAAGAATTTATCTCGAAAAACATGATTGATGATAAGTAATGTCCAAAGAACCATTGAAATTGTAATTGACTTTTTCATTATTTCGAAATGTACAGAAAATTAAATAATATCACGACGCCCAACACTCCATTTTTGAATGGTCAAACGAAGTAATCAGTTCTGGTTTTTTTATGCTGAAAGGTTTTTTTCTTTTTACAAATAATGTTATTTTTGTTGAGTTTTTAAATAAGTAAAAAAGGAGGGATTAAATATGAACCAGTAAAGTCTCAAACCAATAAATTAGGGAGATTAACTGAATTGTGTCCAACACATCTGTTATTCTAAGAACCTTTTTTATTTGAAATCTGATTTAGTTAATTTTAGAAACTATTACTTTTATAAAAGCTGAAATAATTTAGTTTTCAAAGATCGATTCGCATTTCAATTCGAATAGATTGGAGGAAGGATGCCATCAGGAAACGTAATTACGAGGTTTGTGTCGTGGTGCTTCAATTGAAATTGTAAAATTGTTGAAATGTTCAGCATTCTTTCTGCTTCAACAGGGTATTTTAATTTAGCAGTTAAAAAAACACACTGTATATTTTATCATGTATTGGTCAACATCGAATACTATTTTCATCAAAGTAAAATTAGAATTAAATAAAGAGTACATCTATATAGCTCACGTTTTATTGTATACATTTTACTTACCATTAAAATAGGTTGTTTAAATTGCTATGATTTATGGGGGTTTTAAATTTTGCAAAAATCGATTTTTTGCATTTCTCACCCACAAATTTTTAAGAATTTAATTTAGGTTTGGACCATGTTATAGGGCTTAAAATAAACAAATAATATAGTATTTTGAATTTTTAACCTAGGTTAAGTGGTTGCAGATAAAATAAAAAAACCTGCTAGAAAAAACTCCCATGTTAATCTTATGGGAAAAAGGTTTTTGGCTTTTCCTCAGTTAATTTTAATGCAAACTTCACAATCATTTTGGTGTTTGAATTTTGATTATACGTCCAACCGTTGCAGAGATATTCCAAGTGCTAAACACGGTATGTTGTCCAATGTTATCCTTATGGAGAATAAATAAAATTTTATATCTCAATTATTTATGAATGTATGTTGATGAAACTTGGTTTGTGGCTTCACCTAGTACTGGTATATTGATATTTGCACCAAAATAAATATTTTGTCGATTTTCCCCGCAGCAACAAACCTGCATAATTAGCCTCCATGTTATTCTTATGGAGAATAAGTAAAATGTAATGACCGACTTAATTATATACATAAATGAATAAAACTTGGTATGCAGCTTCGACTGGTTATGTTATATTGATAATTGCATAAAAACCCGTATTTTGTGTTCCTTGAGGGCGTACTCAGCTTTTAATGTTATTCTTACGGAGAATAAATCAAATGCTATATTTCACTTATTTATTCGTGTATTTTTATGAAACTTGGTGCATGGCTTTATGTGGTAGTGAGAACATATACATGCATTGGTAATTCACTGAGTACGCAGGTTTGCTGCTACGGGATTATTTTTTATGACAAAAGAATAAATGAACAATCACTCAAATACAAGTTTTCTTCTTGACAAATTTTGATTAAGAGGACATTTTTTATAGATATAAAAATATTTCCTCAGAGCTTCGTTATCTTTTATGAGTTTTTTTACGATATTTGGAGAAAATACGTTGTAAACAGAATATTAAAATTACTTAGAAACTCAAGATAAAACAGCAACAAGGAAATATGGTTTTTGCGGAATTCATGTGGGATCCTTATCAAAACACATTCGCAGTTATTATTGACCCAGGTTCACCTGTGCTCAGCTTAGCTGTAACAAAAACTGGCAGAACTTTAAGTAAGCTAAACATTATTATGGTACTTTCTATAACATGTTATTCTGAGTTTTAATTATTCACTGAGACTTAATTATTTACTGAGACTTAATTATTTACTGAGACTTAATTATTTACTGAGACTTAATTATTTACTGAGACTTAATTATTTACTGAGACTTAATTATTTACTGAGACTTAATTATTCACTGAGACTTAATTATTTACTGAGACTTAATTATTTACTGAGACTTAATTATTTACTGAGACTTAATTATTTACTGAGACTTAATTATTCACTGAGACTTAATTATTTACTGAGACTTAATTATTTACTGAGACTTAATTATTTACTGAGACTTAATTATTTACTGAGACTTAATTATTTACTGAGACTTAATTATTTACCGAGACTTAATTATTTACCGAGACTTAATTATTTACTGAGACTTAATTATTTACTGAGACTTAATTATTTACTGAGACTTAATTATTCACTGAGACTTAATTATTTACTGAGACTTAATTATTCACTGAGACTTAATTATTTACTGAGACTTAATTATTCACTGAGACTTAATTATTCACTGAGACTTAATTATTTACTGAGACTTAATTATTTACTGAGACTTAATTATTTACTGAGACTTAATTATTTACTGAGACTTAATTATTTACTGAGACTTAATTATTTACTGAGACTTAATTATTTACTGAGACTTAATTATTTACTGAGACTTAATTATTTACTGAGACTTAATTATTTACTGAGACTTAATTATTTACTGAGACTTAATTATTCACTGAGACTTAATTATTTACTGAGACTTAATTATTTACTGAGACTTAATTATTTACTGAGACTTAATTATTTACTGAGACTTAATTATTTACTGAGACTTAATTATTTACTGAGACTTATTATTTACTGAGACTTAATTATTTACTGAGACTTAATTATTTACTGAGACTTAATTATTCACTGAGACTTAATTATTCACTGAGACTTAATTATTTACTGAGACTTAATTATTTACTGAGACTTAATTATTTACTGAGACTTAATTATTTACTGAGACTTAATTATTCACTGAGACTTAATTATTCACTGAGACTTAATTATTTACTGAGACTTAATTATTTACTGAGACTTAATTATTTACTGAGACTTAATTATTCACTGAGACTTAATTATTTACTGAGACTTAATTATTTACTGAGACTTAATTATTTACTGAGACTTAATTATTTACTGAGACTTAATTATTTACTGAGACTTAATTATTTACTGAGACTTAATTATTTACTGAGACTTAATTATTTACTGAGACTTAATTATTTACTGAGACTTAATTATTCACTGAGACTTAATTATTTACTGAGACTTAATTATTTACTGAGACTTAATTATTTACGTCCTGCGGTTCGTATGAAAAAATTCTCAAGGGTCCTAAACGCGTTTAACAGCTGACAAAATTAGAATTATCAAAACACCCTAGCTTCACAGATCCTACAGTGAAACAATTGCTGCCTAAACCATGAAGGTGAGCATATAATAAAAGTTGCTGCCTGGTGGAGTATAACTATCCCGTGACAGGATTTCATTTGTTAATTGATCGATTCAAAAGCTACGCATTTTGCAACGTGGGGTAAATTGTACTTCTTAACCTTCAAATTTCAAGGAAAACATGTTAATTGTAAAATCCTATTTATTTAATAGAAAAATGCATGTAACCTAATACAAAATACAGAATGAAATGTTATTGTACCAGTAGGATTTAAAAAACGAGCCAATTTATATTTTTAACACATAATAGACTCTTTCTTTGACACTTAGTTTCTGCTGTACTTGATGTCGGCCCACGGACTTGCATAGATCACACATGCCCTCACCAAGTAAAGTTGCTTTCATATACCAAACCTGTTTAAATATACGAATACGAATGTTTACTAAATTACTTGATACCTACAAAGTTCATTCTTTGAAAACTAAAACTGGCTATACTCTGTAAATTGATCGTTTCTTAACCCTTAAAACCTTATTATTATTTTCAACAGAATCGATTAAAGCTACCTTGATTTCCTATCAGTTATAACTTACCTTATACGATGTTTCTTTAACAATGTGATAGATCGTAAAATTCCACTTCTGTGAGGAATATTGTTTCGCTGTCCACGAAACAATTTCTACCAAATAGTTGAATTATTGTTGAACTGTTTAATGTATATATTATATCTACATTTAGGATATAATCAAAGAAACGATTGCAACAAAAAACCAATTTTTATATTAAAGACCCAATCTGACTGACTTAGGTTGGAAGATTGCGAGATGTTGTCGGTTAGATCCTTAATTACGAGGTTTAGGCGACGAGGAAACTTAAATTAAAAGCTTAAATCGTTGGAACTCTCATCATTCTTCTCAACCTGGTCAGCCTGTATGATGTTTATTGTTCTTAGATGCTTCGTATACCTCGAGAATGGATTGGTTTTGGTAACACGGAAGTAATAATAATTCAAGGAAATTAGTTTATAGTCTAAACTTGTGTGGATTAAAAATCTGTATTTATATTAAGTTTACTAATTAAAGAGGATTTCCGTGGAAGCATATACAATTGTAATATAAAAGTTTCAAGTAAGGCTTGGAAATGGTCAAAATCGAGATAAATTCAAACAGTATTGTGTACTTTTAAAATTATTATCTTATGTTATGGATACAATTGTTATATAATTGCAATTGTTTAAAAGAAAATTACGAGCGGATTTCACAACTAAACAAAAAATAAGAACGACAGGTTTCATATTTACTAATTTATCAAAAAATCCAACCCTAAGCCTAAATTTATAAACTATTTGCATCATAATACTTTGTTATGATTATTTAGTTTATAGTATGTAATGAATTTCAGAGCTTAAGAACCTATCACCTCATCCTTTGTTCTTCTTAATTCTTAATTTAATAATTTATGTTTGAATATAGTGAAAAATAACAGATAATTTACATTCGGACTGCATAGGTGATATTTATCCTTAAAAATATAAATCTCTAAGTATAGAAGTTTAATGAATATTTGGTGGTAAAAGAATTATTAGGAAATTTGAGTAGGTTTGTTCTTATAGTTTAGTTAATGAAGATGAGATTATTTAGTGAAATCGTGAACCATTTACACTTCTGTTGTAATGGTTAACAAGTATTACAAAGATAATTTCTTATTAACAATTATATTTATATAACTAAGCACTGTTTTAAAACGGTTTTATTTTCTTCAAACCCGTTAAATGGGTTTTCAGGCTGTTACACCACTCCAGTCAAAGTTTCATAACATAATGGTAGTTGACAAAACCCTTTAAGCCTCGGCCATAACCATAAACTATTAATAAGTATTAAACAGCCGTCTATTGCCATCAAAACTGTAAAACGACCTTAAGTGCAGTATTAGCAATATTTGAGCAATCAACGATACACGGTTATATACAAAAAGTGAAACCTTTTAAAAATAGTAAGGATTGTGTTGTACAATAATTCTTTAATAATGAATTCTTTATTCTTTGAACCCATGAGGGATTTTTTAAACACAAAGATGTCTATGTGGCTACATGTCCCGCACATATTAGCAAGTTTCATGGAAAAGGTATTGTTGGTTTGTAATATTTTATTATAATAGGTTGTAATACATTATAAACGAAATCTTTTATAAAAATATATAAAATTGTAAATAGGTAATCTAACTTTCCATGCTTAAAAATCCCAGTAGGTAATTCTTTTAGTTCTAAATGTAACGAAATATGACATTCAAGGTAAGTGAAAAATATAATAAACTCTGAAGTTATAAATTTGTATTTTATAATTTCATTGCTCTTTTTAGATTTATGCTTTAAACTAGTTACTATCAAAAGACAAAGTAAACTCGAGAGGAGAAATAATTTCTTGAGTAAATATATTTTGGACATATTAGTTTTATAATCAGCTTTATAAATTAGTACTTCATTGGAAATCATGAAATCTATTCAGTGCACCTTTATTGTGTGAATTTATTTTTCTAAATATGTCAAACAATTACAAACTTGTCATGACATTTAAGATTTATATTTAAGCTTTGTGATAGCTATCGACCTCTACCTGGAATATTTGCACTACTTTTTTGTATTAGCATACCTTACTCTTGATAACTGATCAGATTCCAGATAAAGAAATGTTATAACACTTGTTTCTCTCCAAACAACTTCCACCCTTTCTTCTTAAGTAACCTTACACAATGGTATGTAGAAGATTTATTTTTGATATTGTTTTTTTTGCAAGAAAGCTTTTCACTCAGAAGCAAAATAATCTACAGAAGAGCACAGTACTAATTTGTCTATTATTAAACAGAACTTTGTAATTATAGATGTAACAAGAAATATGATTTAAAATACCATTACATCCAAGTAAACACTTTGTTTATTGTTAATATGGCCTGTTTAATTCATCATCAAAAGGAATTGCTTATAAGCTCAAAGACATCGTAAGGGTCATACAGATGGCCTAAAACCACCAATATACATTTGTTAAGTTGCGAAATAACCATCTTAATTGATTTTTACACTAAAGTCAAATCTACTCGATCATACCAAAGTGTAATTATTGTGCAAAAGAAACTGGTTATAACATAAGCATTTAGATTTTAACTGACAATTCAATATTCCCCCTTGATAAAAAATAGCAACAATTAAAAAATCAACTCAAATATATCCATAATTACGAACGATAATTTGCAATGGCCCTTAGTATTTTTGATGTGCTCCATCATGTTCTATGTTAAGCAATGTACGTAATTTACCCTTTTCAAGTTTCAAGGATTTTTCCTGTTTTAACTTAACAGTTCAGCTGAATCAAATTTATTCACATGACAAAATACATACAAATTACAATACAATGATATACTCGAGAGGTCCCGCTTAGGCCAAGCTCTGTGTGCAGCCGAATCCTAAGAAAGTCTCCTGAGACAAAAATTTCTTTACAGGTGAGATTCACTTCACACAACTTTCACTTACTTGGCATTGGGGAAAAAAACACAAAACTTAAAGTTGTCTTGTAGGAAACAAATCACAAAATTAAAGTAGTCTTACATCGGAAAAACATTATGTAGAGGAAAGAAAGAACCAACAGGAACAGAAACATAAACTAAAGACTGATGGACATATATAAAAACACCTTTTAACAAAAACATGTTTACCAACAATTAAACTTTACTGAAAATATTTTTTTTTATTTTACTAAAGTAAACTAGAACCATTGAGAATACACTATATTTATTTTAAGCTTCCGATCACTATCATAGATACATGCAATTGTTTGTGTGTTGGTAGATGCATGTCTATTTAATTTTACTAATTTTATTTTATTTTTTAAATTTAATTTTAACTGAAATAGACCATTTACTTAACCTACAACACAGTATATACAACTGTAACCAAAATAAATAACTGATTAAGAAATTTTATATTCTATCATTAAATATAATAGATGTCTTTAAGTGTTACAAAAATAGTCATTACCATGAAATCTGCACCTAAATGAAACTTGGCCATAGTTATTCACACAGCATATTAAACATAATATAGACTCAGATAATTTGTGTTATGCATGGTAAATATACAGTTACTATCATAAGAAGTATATAAAACTAAATATTATAAATATGCGGTGGACTAATCGTTTAATAGTTATATTTTCTTACTGTACGTAAAAATGCTAAACCTTTTAATAATGTATGCTCATTTATGATAAAGGATATAAATATTTCGTGTGTACAGCCATAAATATGAGATATAACTACAGCCCTATATAGGAATACAACTTGTAAGAAAGGTAAGTTTTATAGGAATACAAATCCGTCTATACCTTTGCTTCCAGATATGAGGATGTCACGCGCATCCGGAGTGGGAAGATGTGTATCTTGTACCGGAAGTATGAAATATTGTGGTAACTGTCCTACCTTTGTGGTGCCGTAGATAAAAAATATATCATGCAATATAACCTACCATGAAATATTCATTGTTAAATCAATTAAAATAACAGTTCGAGTTATACTTGTATTAGTCGTACTTTCTTTAAGATGTTTAAAAACAAAGGATGAAATTTGGATTCCGTGAACAATTGTTTAATAAATAACGATGAACATAAAATAGCTTTGAGACTGTCATATGAAACATATTATGTTTTATTATCCAGCGTAAAGTTCATGATAGGATATTTGTAGTGAAACTTATCGTTTTATTGGTAATGATGCACATTTCAAATAAGAAATGAAGAGATGTAACGAAGAACTGGCTGACGAAACATTTATAATAATAAAATACAAGTATCATTTACTATGTTAGTTAATAATTTATATATTTTAGATAATTGTAAATATAAATTATCTGTTGTTGTTTAGTTTTAATTTGTTTAGTTTACAACTGAGGCTGAACAATTTTATTTTATTTTTTAAAACGACTATTTTTCGTATATATTATGTTTCGTATAACGAACCTGCAAAGTCAATTAAGTGCACCTGTGAAGTTGAGTTATATCTCCGGCTAAAATATTAAAGAAAATAATTGTTCACTGTTGTAATTTAATCAGTTCTACCTGCATTCCAGAAAATAAATAAATAAAAATATATTTATAAATAACTTAGGTAAATAACAGTCATATATTTTATATATGTAATACAAATTAATTAATTCAACATAGCTTTTATTTACTTAATATCTAAATTAATATTTTCAATGCCACATTAACAAATTTAAATACTGAGTAAAAGCAAAACAAACTTGTTTCATAATAGCAAACATTAATATAATGTTATTACTAAAATGAACATACACGATGTAAGTATGAAACTAGAAAGGCGACAGATGTTATAACATTCAGCGCCTTTGGGAACGCTTGCTCTGAGCGTTCCCTGAGGGCAATCTATAATGTAAGGAGCGGAAACATCCTCATGATATCTTGGCCCTAATCGACCTTCAGGGTCGGTCTGCGATGTAAGGATCAGCACTTGGTGGTGAAGGGAGGCTATTGTCCCGGGCTTATTTTGGTTAGTTAACGTGGCCCAGACACACCGAAATGATCGTATAAAGAGTAATTGCAGAATCAAATCTCCTTTGCTCGTGTTAATGTTAGAATAGTGCAGTTGGCTGCATATGTATAAAACACCATTAATCTAATTGCAGTAATGCAACTACAATTAGACTTGTAGAAAATCTTACTTGTCTAGAAAACTCAATGCAATTACTCTGCTCTTGCGCAAATAATGTTTAATAATAAAACATGTTTAAATGACATTTCAAATGTGAAAATTTTAACACCTAAATACTTTGGTTAAATATACATCGCCAAAAGTCCTTTACTATAAGATAGAACCACCGTTTAACAAAATACATAAGAGCGTGTTTTAATTAAGCGGGTAACCACAGGAGTCTCCTCTCCACCAAACATTTACACTTAACACCCTACGCGTACAGTGGCTAAGGTTTAACGGAATGATTGGTGTGTTTTTGGTGTGATTGGTTTTTGATTGGTGGGTTTTTGCTGTTTAAATAATGAGGAATGCCAATAAAAATGTTAAGTCAAAAGTCACTGAATTGTAAATGGTAGCATATAACGAATACATGTTAATTTTGTAAACAAAATGTAAAAATTAAAAATTACTTGAATAAAAAAAAAACTCTCCTTCTCAGCCATGATAACAATCAGCATTAGTGATAAAAATCGAACGTCTTTAAAAATGTTTTACTCTTAGTTTTACTGTCCTCGAATATGAAAATAGTATTCGTGTAGATGCATTTTGTGGTATTGGAAAACATTATTCTTTACTGGATCTGAACGCCAGTATTTATTATTGGTAGGACATTTTAATATATACTAATAATTCCATATTATATATTATTCCACGAGATTTAAATTGTGATAACGCTTATTTTGCAGTTTATTTTAAACATAAATTTAAATATAAAATTAAAGATTTGATTAATAATAGAGTTTTATCAATCTTAAACGTAATTTTTCTCTAGGCTTACTGTTGAAATATACCGAATTCAAATAAAAAAAAAATAGTTAAATATCCTATTTAAAGACTATTAAAGGTTTTGCTATTGTAAAATATGTTCTTTTGAATAAAAAACGTAAATAATAATAACATTGAAACATAGTAAAATTAAATAGGAATAAGATGGAAGTGTTAGATTTTAAAATAATTATTTTTTACATGATAATAATAATACATGAACAAAACCATAAAAGGTGGTGGTGGTGGTGGTGTTTTTTTGTATTTGTATTTTTTACAAATATAATAATTTATAATAGAGACATGATAAAAGTGAATTCGTACAAATCAATGAAGTTTTAGAGTCTTAATCCACTTTAAAACTTTGGAAATCAAATTAGTAGAGTATATTTAATTTCACATAAAAATCGGCTAACATGTGAATTATAAGACGAGTAAAATAATATCAGGAACTTCACAGTGTTTGACAAATCTATATATTTATATGAGGAGAAAACAACAAACTTTTATTTAAGTCACTTTTCCACTAACTTTTCATACTTGAATTTTGCACTAACTCTGGCCTTATAAATCACTTGCTACTTGTCTAGTTTCATCCATAAAACATTTTGGTTGTAACAGTAATTTGTCAAAAATATTATTATAAGAATTACTTTTTGAACGTTTATTTGGCTTCATTTTTTTAAGTTGATCCAAATACTTTAACCAGGCAATTAATTATGCTTGAAATAATAACCCTAATTCCTCCCTTTAATGTTTCCAAGGCCTTTTAAAATATTTCTGAATGTGAGACAAGCAGCAAACATCACACCGGTGGGTATATTCAGAAAATACTACCTCTGCACTTGTCCTCTCTGTAAAAGTCGGCTTACTCACAGTTTTTTACACTCTCTCTTGTATGTTTAATATTTGCTAGGGGAAAGGACGAAATTTATGAATAAAGTTAAAACCTTCCTTTCTAAATTAATATGTTATATGAGCACATTAAAGGATTTATCAATCATGTTTTTAATCAGTAGTATTTTTATCGCGAAATCCATTACTCTATATGTATCAGGTTGTATACGGAACTAATATTACATAATACTACGATATTACTCTGTATATATACGGCACTTGTTTTAGTTTAAAAAACCAATCGTAATAAACTATTTTTATTACATGTATTTTGTTGTTGTGTTAAAAAAAGGCTAACCGGTTGTTTAATATTTTAAATACAACAACGATTATATTTTGACAAATTCAAATTAGAAGGATTTGAATATAACGGAAGTCATTTCGCATATAAAGTTCACTAAACAAACACCAACTGCCATTTAGCAGTTAAGACGTTCACAACTAAGCAACAAAGAGAGCTTTGTACTAGAGAGCTTCCTTTTATAAATCATGAGATATTTAAATTTTATAATCAAAATAGTCTTTTCACTTGTATGACGTGTATAAGATAATTCACTGATCATAAACATATCGAAAGGGAATATCCAATCATAATCGGTATCCATTTTTAATGATATTTTATATTTTTATTTAATATATTTCATAAATCTTAAATTGCTCTTTTAATTACAATTTTATTACGATTCTCTGTTGCTACAAACCAATAGTAATTTCAATCCATAATTATACTTGATTCTAATTCATAGTTAATGACATGAAATGTACGCTTCAGAATGGGCACCTGTTTCGTGCCTTGGAGCTTATATTACAGCCTTAGATCTTTTTCAGCTTACAGTAACACAGATTTGTGCGTAATTGCCAAAACACTGAGGTACCACAAAGCCCCCAATCAAAACTCCATTCAAGCTTTGCGGTGGCTCCTCATTAGTTCAGTGCTTTTCAATGATTCTCAATGACACAGTTTCCAAATCCTCAACTTTGGCAGCCATCTAATTACTAATGTATGTTACGCTAATTGAATTTTATGTGACCTAGTACTATACTTAGTACCTGTACTTACAATTAATCCTGATAGAAAAATTAGCAATAACAAACGGTATCAGGAAACTGACAAATACTATCTCCCCTTAGTCCAAATTTAATAAATAACTTTCAATTTAATAAATATTAGCATTTAAAGTGTGATAGCATGTATAGACAATCTTCAAAGACATTTTTCAGAGATTACTATACAATCCATTTTTTGGGGGGACAACAGACTTATTTACTACACACAGTGGTTTTAAGAGGGGATAAAATACCCCCCACCTATCCCCTACTGACTCAGGGTTAAGTGGCAACACAATTCAGAATATATATATTTAAATACTCTATTGGTCTTAACCGCTTGAAGAATAGTGCGTTAAGGTTTGATTACAATCTAAGGAAATATGATCATATATGAAACAATATACATATATGAACATATATGATGATATAAGAAAACAAGATGAACTGCTGCCTGTGCAGGAAAACTGCACCCTGGAGAATGTGACAACTGTACATAGACTGGTTAACACCCATAGATCCTCTTATCTCCAAGATAAGATTGTTGCCCGAAAAGATATAAGGGAGAGGCCTACCAGACAGGACAGTATGCTGCACTTGCCTGGCGTTGCCCTCTATCGTGGTAAAAAGGGCTTTTCTTACTTTGGTCCTTATAAATATAACGAGTTTGCACGCAGCACGATGACGTGAGGGAAGTTAATTTCCACATAACAACTTTTAAAACTCAAAATCAGTGTAAAAATATACATTTGTCCAATTCTTATTGAAATCTGAAAACATTGATTTTTTTGGCTGTTCTGATACTCCTGGTTTCATTTACTTATAAAGCTGGGAATGCAATTTTGCGCATAATAAGGTTAGGAGAAGGTCCAGACAGGATTAAAAGTAGGCGTGAGGTTGCTGGGGATGATGAAAGTACTCTAACAAAAGAATAACAGGCTTTTCTAGTATAAAACCCCCGTAAGACAACGTACTGTGTTTAGTCGATACACATTGTCTTTAATAACTCGGTAAATATTTATGCTAGGATGACGAGAGAGGGCTTAAAGCTTTCGCCTTTTTGATTCCCATCTTTTAGCATGCATTGATTTTACATCTGGGGCCTTTCTGAGCCTTTTTGGGCCCAAAAACTCGAAATTTGAAATATTAATCCTCCAATAAAGGGGTTAGAGTTTTCCGGTTGTTTTGCCCAATGAACTTGTCCAACTGATTACAGAAAGGAACGTCCCTACGATATTTGAAGTAAATCAGACAAAGAATGCGACCGCTAGAGTGCAAACACACACACACACACACACATATATATATATATATATATATATATATATATATATATATGTATATATATATAAGATGTATATTCATATTTTAACAAAGTACCCTTTTTTTTTATAAAACACATTTTTATTTTAGACTGACATGTTTCGTGCGCTTAGGCCATTATCAAAGTCTATAAAAATATAACCTCACATTTAAAATAAAATAATTATTAATCATATGTTAAATATATTATCGATTATGACAAACAATTCATATGCAACTTTAAAATAATTAATTTTAACATATGATTAATAATTATTTTATTTTAAATGTGAGGTTATATTTTTATAGACTTTGATAATGGCCTAAGCGCACGAAACATGTCAGTCTAAAATAAAAATGTTTTTTATAAAAAAAAGGGTACTTTGTTAAAATATGAATATACATATTATAATATTAGTAGCCCTAATCAATCATTGTAATATATATATATATATATATATATATATATATATATATATATATACATATAAATATACAATTTTGAACGACCCCCCAAAACGTGTTCAGGGGGTCACGTTAGGAACTTCTATGGTGGTCCCGGGCTTAAGTTTCACCGTGCGGGTCATGCTAATAGTTCACTTTCCAAAGGAAATTCACTAATGAGTTGCCCAATAATGTAAAAAAATCAAGTTATAAGACATTAAAGAAGAAATTAAAAATGTTGTACATGTAGTTTTAAGTTTATTGAATATATTTTGTAAGTATTGACTTGAGTTGTTTTGAAAAACAGTAATTTGTACTAAAAACACTTAAAATGAAAATACGTTTCTATTCTATTCTATTGGTCAATGCTAACCTACATACCAAATTTTAAATAAATCGGTCAGTTAATAAGATAAAAATAGTAATTTCCCATAAGAATTTGGACAACGTACTACATTTCCCCGTTAAATAACATGTTTCTCCGTTGTAAAATTCATTAGTTGAAGAATAACAGTATAATAAAATCGGGGTTTTAGTTTATTTAGATTTAGTAAATGTTAATTTGACAGAAATTCGGGTGGTGACATTTTGTTGAGCCCTAAAGAAATATAATTCACCAAATATTTAATAAATCGTTAGAGTCGTTTTGTGAGAAACTTTGATTTGATGTGTTATTTAGCGCTTTTTGAGGGATATCAAAAATATAAAAAGTCCTAGAGATACAAAGTACCGTGTACCTTCATTCCAAATTTGATCTAAATCGGTTCATTAGGATCGCCTGCAGGTCTGTACACATATTTTTAAGCGGGAAAATATTCAGCTAGAGAAAATGACATACCTTTTTACGATCAGAGAGAATCAAAACAAGTATTTCCACTGATAGCATATATTCGGAAATGTTGACGAAAACAATGCTTTATCCATATACTACGTATAGGGATGTAATTTTAAAAATGCCTGCTTAATATTAAGTTAACAAATAACTATAATATCACAATGCATATATATTGATAATACTAGTTATGTAGTTCCATGTTGTAGTTAGGTATATAAAGTTAATTTGAAATTCGATGAGTACCCAGGTTTATTATCTATGAGGTTAATAAAGTTGCAGATTTGTATTCCCTAAGTAACGCAACTAAGACTAATATTATTCTATTTTTTACTAAAAAAAAAAAATAAATACGGTTTTAATAATGAGAATGTCAGGCATTTAAACTCTGTAAACATGCGGTGCTAATGCCAGCGGCTCAGTACGTGCCGGGAATTTGCTGACTGTCTCAGGGGACTGTATGGGGTGTGGTGGGATACCCCTTATGAGTATAAAGACAGAAATAATGATGACAGAGTCCGGTATTTAAACTCTGTGAACGTGCAGTGCTAATGCCAGTGGCTCAGTACGTGCCGGGAATGTGCTGAATGTCTCAGGGGGATTGTGTGGGGTGTGGTGGGATACCTCTTATGAGTATAAGGACAGAAATAATGATGAGAGTGTCCGGTATTTAAAATCTGTGAACGTGCGGTGCTAATGCCAGCGGCTCAGTACGTGCCGGGAATGTGCTGAATGTCTCAGGGGGATTGTGTGGGGTGTGGTGGGCTACCTCTTATGAGTATAAGGACAGAAATAATGATGACAGAGTCCGATATTTAAACTCTGTGAACGTGCGGTGTTAATGCCAGTGGCTCAGTACGTGCCGGGAATGTGCTGAATGTCTCAGGGGGATTGTGTGGGGTGTGGTGGGATACCTCTTATAAGTAGAGGACAGAAATAATGATGAGAGTGTCCGGTATTTAAACTCTGTGAACGTGCGGTGCTAATGCCAGCGGCTCAGTACGTGCCGGGAATGTGCTGAATGTCTCAGGGGGATTGTGTGGGGTGTGGTGGGATACCTCTTATGAGTATAAGGACAGAAATAATGATGAGAGTCTCCGGTATTTAAACTCTGTGAACGTGCGGTGCTAATGCCAGTGGCTCAGTACGTGCCGGGAATGTGCTGACTGATTCAGGGGACTGTGTGGGAATCCTGTGGTGAGATACGTCTTATGAGTATAAAGACAGAAATATTGATGAGAGTGTCCGGTATTTAAACTCTGTGAACGTGCGTTGCTAATGCCAGCGGCTCAGTACGTGCCGAGAATTTGCTGACTGCCTCAGAGGGATTGTATGGGGTGTGGTGGGATACCACTTATGAGTATAAGGACAGAAATAATGATGAGAGTGTCCGGTATTTAAACTCTGTGAACGTGCGTTGCTAATGCCAGCGACTCAGTACGTGCCGAGAATTTGCTGACTGTCTCAGAGGGATTGTATGGGGTGTGGTGGGATACCACTTATGAGTATAAGGACAGAAATAATGATGAGAGTGTCCGGTATTTAAACTCTGTGAACGTGCATTGCTAATGCCAGCGGCTCAGTACGTGCCTGACTGTCTCAGGGGGACTGAATGGGGATCCTGTGGTGAGATTCGTCTGATGAGTATAAAGACAGAAATAATGATGACAGTGTCCGGTATTTAAATTCTGTGAATGTGCGGTGCTAATGCCAGCGGCTCAGTACGTGCCGGGAATGTGCTGACTGACTCAGGGGACTGTATGGGGATCCTGTGGTGAGATACGTCTTATGAGTATAAAGACAGAAATAATGATGAGAGTGTCCGGTATTTAAACTCTGTGAACGTGCGTTGCTAATGCCAGCGGCTAAGTACGTGCCTGACTGTCTCAGGGGGACTGAATGGGGATCCTGTGTTGAGATTCGTCTGATGAGTATAAAGACAGAAATAATGATGACAGTGTCCGGTATTTAAATTCTGTGAATGTGCGGTGCTAATGCCAGTGGCTCAGTACGTGCCAGGAATGTGCTGACTGACTCAAGGGGTCTGTGTGGGGATCCTGTGGTGGGATACCTCTTATGAGTATAAAGACCGCAATAATGATGGCAGAGTCCGGTATTTAAACTCTGTGAACGTGCGGTGCTAATGCCAGTGGTTCAGTACGTGCCAGGAATGTGCTGACTGACTCAAGGGGTCTGTGTGGGGATCCTGTGGTGAGATACGGCTTATGAGTATAAAGACAGAAATAATGATGAGAGTGTCCGGTATTTAAACTCTGTGAACGTGCGTTGCTAATGCCAGCGGCTCAGTACGTGCCTGACTGTCTCAGGGGGACTGAATGGGGATCCTGTGGTGAGATTCGTCTGATGAGTATAAAGACAGAAATAATGATGACAGTGTCCGGTATTTAAATTCTGTGAATGTTCGGTGCTAATGCCAGCGGCTCAGTACGTGCCGGGAATGTGCTGACTGACTCAGGGGACTGTATGGGGCTCCTGTGGTGAGATACGTCTTATGAGTATAAAGACAGAAAAAATGATGAGAGTGTCCGGTATTTAAACTCTGTGATCGTGCGGTGCTAATGCCAGTGGCTCAGTACGTGCCAGGAATGTGCTGACTGACTCAAGGGGTCTGTGTGGGGATCCTGTGGTGGGATACATCTTATGAGTATAAAGATCGCAATAATGATGGCAGTGTCCGATATTTAAACTCTGTGAACGTGCGGTGCTAATGCCAGTGGCTCAGTACGTGCCAGGAATGTGCTGACTGACTCAAGGGGTCTGTGTGGGGATCCTGTGGTGGGATACCTCTTATGAGTATAAAGACCGCAATAATGATGGCAGTGTCCGGTATTTAAACTCTGTGAATGTGCGGTGCTAATGCCAGTGGTTCAGTACGTGCCAGGAATGTGCTGACTGACTCAAGGGGTCTGTGTGGGGATCCTGTGGTGAGATACGTCTTATGAGTATAAAGACAAAAATAATGATGACAGTGTCCGGTATTTAAATTCTGTGAATGTGCGGTGCTAATGCCAGCGGCTCAGTACGTGCCGGGAATGTGCTGACTGACTCAGGGGACTGTATGGGGATCCTGTGGTGAGATACGTCTTATGAGTATAAAGACAGAAATAATGATGAGAGTGTCCGGTATTTAAACTCTGTGAACGTGCGGTGCTAATGCCAGTGGCTCAGTACGTGCCAGGAATGTGCTGACTGACTCAAGGGAACTGTGTGGGGATCCTGTGGTGGGATACCTCTTATGAGTATAAAGACAGAAGTAATGATGACAGTGTCCGTTATTTAAACTCTGTGAACGTGCGGTGCTTATGCCAATGGCTCAGTACGTGCCAGGAATGTGCTGACTGACTCAAGGGGTCTGTTTTGGGATCCTGTGGTGGGATACGTCTTATGAGTATAAAGACCGCAATAATGATGGCAGTGTCCGGTATTTAAACTCTGTGAACGTGCGGTGCTAATGCCAGTGGCTCAGTACGTGCCAGGAATGTGCTGACTGACTCAAGGGGTCTGTGTGGGGATGCTGTGGTGGGATACCTCTTATGAGTATAAAGACCGTAATAATGATGGCAGTGTCCGGTATTTAAACTCTGTGAACGTGCGGTGCTAATGCCAGTGGTTCAGTACGTGCCAGAAATGTGCTGACTGACTCAAGGGGTCTGAGTGGGGATCCTGTGGTGAGATAGTCTTATGAGTATAAAGACAGAAATAATGATGAGAGTGTCCGGTATTTAATCTCTGTGAACGTGCGTTGCTAATGCCAGCGGCTCAGTACGTGCCTGACTGTCTCAGGGGGACTGAATGGGGATCCTGTGGTGAGATTCGTCTGATGAGTATAAAGACAGAAATAATGATGACAGTGTCCGGTATTTAAATTCTGTGAATGTGCGGTGCTAATGCCAGCGGCTCAGTACGTGCCGGGAATGTGCTGACTGACTCAGGGGACTGTATGGGGATCCTGTGGTAAGATACGTCTTATGAGTATAAAGACAAAAATAATGATGAGAGTGTCCGGTATTTAAACTCTGTGAACGTGCGGTGCTAATGCCAGTGGCTCAGTACGTGCCAGGAATGTGCTGACTGACTCAAGGGGACTGTTTGGGGATCCTGTGGTGGGATACCTCTTATGAGTATAAAGACAGAAATAATGATGACAGTGTCCGGTATTTAAACTCTGTGAACGTGCGGTGCTAATGCCAGTGGCTCAGTACGTGTCAGGAATGTGCTGACTGACTCAAGGGGTCTGTGTGGGGATCCTGTGGTGGGATACGTCTTTTGAGTATAAAGACCGCAATAATGATGGCAGTGTCCGGTATTTAAACTCTGTGAACGTGCAGTGCTAATGCCAGTGGCTCAGTACGTGCCAGGAATGTGCTAACTGACTCAAGGGGTCTGTGTGGGGATCCTGTGGTGGGATACCTCTTACGAGTATAAAGACCGCAATAATCATGGCAGTGTCCGGTATTTAAACTCTGTAAACGTGCGGTGCTAATGCCAGTGGTTCAGTACGTGCCAGGAATGTGCTGACTGACCCAAGGGGTCTGTGTGGGGATCCTGTGGTGAGATACGTCTTATGAGTATAAAGACAGAAATAATGATGAGAGTGTCCGGTATTTAAACTCTGTGAACGTGCGTTGCTAATGCCAGCGGCTCAGTACGTGCCTGACTGTCTCAGGGGGACTGAATGGGGATCCTGTGGTGAGATTCGTCTGATGAGTATAAAGACAGAAATAATGATGACAGTGTCCGGTATTTAAATTCTGTGAATGTACGGTGCTAATGCCAGCGGCTCAGTACGTGCCGGGAATGTGCTGACTGACTCAGGGGACTGTATGGGGATCCTGTGGTGAGATACGTCTTATGAGTATAAAGACAGAAATAATGATGAGAGTGTCTGGTATTTAAACTCTGTGAACGTGCGGTGCTAATGCCAGTGGCTCAGTACGTGCCAGGAATGTGCTGACTGACTCAAGGGGTCTGTGTGGGGATCCTGTGGTGAGATTCGTCTGATGAGTATAAAGACAGAAATAATGATGAGAGTGTCCGGTATTTAAACTCTGTGAACGTTCAGTGCTAATGCCAGCGGCTCAGTACGTGCCAGGAATGTGCTGACTGTCTCAGGGGACTGTATGGGGATCCTGTGGTGGGATACCTCTTATGAGTATAAAGACCGCAATGATGATGACAGTGTCCGGTATTTAAACTTTGTGAACGTGCGGTGCTAATGCCAGCGGCTCAGTACGTGCTAGGTATGTGCTGACTGTCTCAGGGGACTGTGTGGGGATCCTGTGGTGGGATACCTCTTATGAGTATAAAGACAGAAATAATGATGAGAGTGCGTGGTATTTAAACTCTGTGAACATTTTATTTTAATAATACAAAAAGCATGACGTTTTATAAAAAAATAAACAGTATTAAGAAAAAGACACATCCTAACTTCCCTTTCAGCCCTAATTTAATCAATAAATTATTTTTTGTTTTCTTAATATGGAATATAAAATAAGGTAGAATGCATAATAAATCCTCTTTTAGCCTTTTTCAATAATGCCCACCAAAATTCCTTTGTTGGAGGCACCACACAGTAATTGGCTACATTAATGGACGTGGGAGCTTAGATGTAGAGCTCTGGCCCGGCAAGTGATCCTAAGCCAACTGGTCAAAGTGTATCAAAATCGATCATTGGTTTGTTCTCTAGGTCTGTCAACATCTATACAGCCAAAGTCATACAGAGTCATACGGACATCCAAAAATGTAATTGTGATGCAACGCTTGGATCGTTTAATTCTATTCTTTATCAAGTGAATTTATTTGGTCTTTACTAGTAAAACGTTCATACAACTATAGATATTTATAAATAAAATAAACTATTGTATAATTTGAAATCGTTTTTAAAACTAAACTCAAAGACAACAGCATTTTATAAGGTAATCACGTAAATTGGGAGTCACATAATCACATTTTCACGTTTAAGAGAAACCGGTTTAAACACATCATAATTGTATGATTGTTAAAACTTAATTATTAAGTTACATCATAAATTAGGTCTTTGAACAAATCTATAAAACGTGAGTTTCATTTTCAAGTACGTTCATATATTCCATCATCTGATATTCAGCTCGATCTGAGAGCCACGAGCGAACATGCCAAACACCGGATATTGACAATTTCTGGAGATTAATAGTCACAGGAGATGACCAGCGCTACCTATTACCCTGGGCTTGTTAATCCTCTAACCTATTTTTTAAAGTCTCAATTGTTGAATTTGTTTCCGTAAAAACCATAGCTAGGTGGTTCTACAATCTCTTATATTTAATTATACATTTTTAATCACAA
Organism: Allygus modestus; assembly: GCA_963675035.1. NCBI lineage: Eukaryota > Metazoa > Arthropoda > Insecta > Hemiptera > Cicadellidae > Allygus > Allygus modestus. Next base: position 82,923,951 of record OY776115.1, read on the forward strand.
AAATATTCTTTAATGAGAGTCCGGTAAAATAAAATCAATATAATATGGTAAATAAAATTATTTCATAATTAAATCAAATAATTTAGTACTTTTACGATCGAAAGAACTACTGTAGTTAAGTATTCCAAAAAATAATGGCCAATTTGTATAGGCGTTGTTTTCCCCGATCTACTTGACTATTGGATTGCATTAGAGACCAAACTCCTTTAAAATAAAATACAACTTACTTTGAAATACTACTCATGACACACTAAGTAATATTAGTCATTCATATTGTAGACTTCCTGGGAATATATATATATATATATATATATATATATATATTTTGATTTCATACTTAACTATTACCTGTGCATGACAAAATTTCTTTAAAGATTTGTTAACAATACTATAGGATAAATTGCACTATGTAGTTTCCTTAACAAGATGTTGATTTATTCCTATGGAAAATATGAAATCTGAACGGTATTAATCTGATTATTTATATTAATATTTTGGTGTGTAAAATTCATGGCGATTTTAGAACATAAAATTTATAAACACGTTATAAATCAACGGCACCTTGAGGGCCGCGAAGAGAAGACTTAAGAAACTGAGGCACATTTAACAGTTAATAACATTAGCATTTATATTACTTCTCGCTACGACTGTCATAAAAATAAAACATGCATAGTAAACCGCCCACATATATACCTCTCTCCGAAAACGATTCATTATAAAATTATACAAAACCAGTAAATCCTTTTGAAAAAATTGAAAAATAAACACATTTTTGATGATTTTTTACTTATAATCACTTTTGTTCGATAGTAAAACATTTATTTAATATAAAATCACATATCATAGCTTTGGACTTGTTTTTTAAAACGCGTTTATATACTTTTTTAATAATTTCATAAAAACCATAGTTTTACTTTTTCTTGCATTACAGACTTTAATATGTGTCTGTTATCCTTAATAACTGCAGAATATTATAACAAAATGTTGTTGTTTACTTTTTGCGTAAAAAACAATAATACTTTGAGTTTATTAAGTGGTTTAGTGGATAAAAAATTCATTGACATTTTATAGTAATAAGTCATCTTATGTCATGTTTATTTTGTAGCTCCATTAATACATATTAGAAAGAGTTTTGTTGGTTTAGTTTCTCCTTTTTCTGTTCGCTGGTACAGTAATATGTTTAGTTCAGTTGCATCGTATAATTACCCTAAAGACCTTTTTACTTTAATCGGTCAATCCATTGGACAACTTTATTGCCATTGTATTAAATTAATGCTCTTAAACAAATTGTCAAACTATTTTTCATCTTACTTTTTAAAATAAAAACGTATACATTTTCAACGGGAAATTGTTTGGCGAGTGCACCCTCTTCTTTTCGTTCGATTAATTCCCTTCGCAGAATTTAATTTCTCCATATAACCAGTAAATTTACTATGTTTATAATATGTTGTTTTTTATATAAAATGAATCGAAAACTTCACTTCACTCTTGCCAATGTATGACCCTGCACTTAGTGAAGGCACCTTAAATAATACTTTGAGAGAATAAAAATAACGCCATTACTTATTTAATCAATATTTTATCCAGTTTTATATGCAAGATAAATATAAGTCATTTGGAAAGTTTTTAAGTTTCGTAAATCGAAAAATACTTTATTTAGAAGAAATACTTTACTCTATTAAACATAATTAAATACGCCTAACTTTCCCGCTCGATCCTCATTAAACAAACTCAGACATAAGGAACAACACTATTAACAAACGAAAACTAGTACTTTAATTTCATTAGGTAAACTTAGGAGCTCAGCCCCTACCTAGGTTAGCAAACCTTAGAACTAAAATAAACCAGTTTCCTTAGTATATGTTCGCTACTGTACCATTGACTTATAATATGTATCTAACAAAAATCAAGGAAACCTTTATTTTTTATTTAAGGGATCCAAGGTTTTGGTTCCATATAAATTAATATGACACACAGAACCCGGCTTCAATACTCGGTAATTCAACTAATTAATTCAATAGTTTACAGTTTTTTTTTAATGTATTTACCTGAGAATAAAACCGATTAAATAATCAATGGTTTTATTCTATAAATTAACGGTCAATTATTATTATGTTGCTTGCAAATTATTTTGGAATATGTATATAGAATTATTTGACAGCTATTTAGACACTATAATGGGAACAATTTAGTTTTAATAAACGTGACGTGTTTTAATTTAATTATATATCTGTTTTAAGGTGGCCATTATGGTTGAAACTAGTTAGTCCAAATAAAAATGTGTATACAAAGGAGTCCTTGTTTATAATGTTTAAACAAATAATTTATACATATTTAACAATAAATTATTTAAACATGTTTGAAAAACCAATGTGTTTTAGCGAATTTCCCCTATAGGGAAGAAGCTATTACCGTAGGTCTCATGGTAAGACTTAAGCCCGAGACCATGATAACTTTTAATTTTGAGGTCCCCAGATGCCAAAAACACCATTCGTTCAAATTTTTATATATGTATTTATATATATATATATATATATATATATATATATATATATATATATATATATATATATATATATATATATGTGTGTGTGTGTGTGTGTCCGTAATCACGATAACACTCGTAAAAAAGGTCCGATTTTAATGAAATTTGGTACAAATGTGTAAAGTACCATTTATTTGAACGAATTCAAAAACCAGATGAATCGCACCATCCGAAGGGGGGTTTTTGGGGGGTTTTGTACCCCAAAAATGTGTTTTTTGGTGTTTTCACATTTAATTTTAATTTAAATCAAATTTTAATTTATACCATTGAGTTTAGCTTAAAAAAACAAACAATTTGGTATTTTGATCATTGCTCTACGTCAATTGGTTACCGAGATATTGAAAGTGCTAAACACAGTACTTTGTCTAATGTTATTCTTATGGAGAAAAGGAAAAATTGTATATCTCGCTTATTTATGAAGATAAACTGGCGAAATTTGGTATATGGCTTGATCTGGTTATGGTTTATTGTTGTTTGCACAAAAAAAATTTTTCGCTTATGGCTCCTGTAGCAGCAAACCTAGGTACTTGGTCCCCATGTTATTCTTATGGAAAATACTTAAAATGTTATATATCGCTTATTTATGAATGTATATGGATGAAACTTGGTATGTGACTTCACTAAGATGAGTTATATTGATATTTGCATGAAAACCCATTATTTTGTGTGCCTTGTTGCAGCAAACCTGCGTACTCATGCCCAATGTTATTCTTATGGAGAATAATTAATATTTTTAATATCGCTTGTTTGTGAATACATTTCTTATGAATCCTGTTAAGTGTTTTAATGTGTTATGTTATATATTCATTGGAAATTCGCTGAGTATGCAGGTTTGCTGCGACGGGGGTATTTGTGAATCGCTTTACCAATATCAGAGCTTTTAATTCTTTTGACATTGACACAGTGTTTTCAGGGAAATGATGCGTTAAATCGGGAGTTTTTATGCGATATCACAGGAAAAAAACTTTCCCACTTTAAGCGATCGGTGCTTTACCCATGGATAAATATGATGGATACAATTTTAATATAATTAATAGGTTTTAGCGAATGTTCCCTATAGGGAAGAAGCTATTACCGTAGGTCTCATGGTAATAATTAAGCCCGAGACCATCACTTTTTTTTTAAGTCCCCAGATGTCAAAAACACTATTCGTTCAAATTTATATAGATGTATATATATATATATATATATGTGTGTGTGTGTGTGTGTGTGTGTGTGTGTGTGTGTGTGTGTGTGTGTGTGTGTGCGTGTGTGTGTGTGTGTGTGTGTGTGTGTCCGTTAACACGATAACTAGAATAAAAAACGTCCGATTTCGATGAAATTTGGCTCAAATGTGCAAAGTGACATTCATGACTTTAAGCTAGAAAATCAGAAAAATCGGACTATGGGAAGGAGGGTTTATGGGGGTTTTAAATTTTCCAAAAATCAGTTTTTTGCATTTTTTACCCTAACATTTTTAAAACACTTAATTTTGGTTTGGACCATGTTATAGAGCTTAAAAAACAAATACTATAGTATTTTAAATTATTAACCTAGGTTAAGTAGTTGCGGAGAAAATCTAAAAAAACCTGCTCATAAAATCTCCTATGTTAATATTACGGCAAAAAGGGTTTTGGCCTTTCCTAAGTTAATTGTAATGTAAACTTCACATTTGCTTTTACCAATCGACTCAGCTCCACAAAAAAATCATTTTGGTGTTTAAATTGTGAATCTACGTCCAACCATTGCAGAGATATTCAAAGTGCTAAACACAGTACGTTGTCCAATATTATCCTTATGTAGAATAAATAAAATTTGATATCTCCATTATTAATTAATGTATATTGATGAAAATTGGTATTTGGCGTCACGTAGTACTGTTATATTGATATGTGCACAAAAAAATGATTTTTTGTTGATAATCCCCGTAGCAGTGAACCTGCGTACTCAGCCCCATTTTATTCTTAAGGAGAATAAGTAAAATGTAATGACTCCCTTAATTCGAACATACATTAATACAACTTGGTATGTGGCTTCACCTTGTTGAGTTATATTGATATTTGCATAAAAACCCATCGTTTTGGTTCCTTGTTGCAGCAAACCTTCTTACCCAGCTCCCATGTTATTCTTATGGAGAATAATTCAAATGTTATACAGTGCTTCACCTAGTTAATTTCTATTTATATTTACATAAAAACAATTGTTTGTGTTCCTTGTTTCAGCAAACCTACGTACTCATCACCAATGTTACTCTTATGGAGAATAATTAAAATTAATATATTGCTCATCACCAATATTACTCTTATGGAGAATAATTAAAATTGTATATATCGCTTGTATGTTAATATCTTTTATGAAACTTGGTATGTGGCTTTATATGGTATTAAGACATGTATTATACATTGAAAATTCGCTGAGTACGCAGGTTTGCTGCGACGGGGGTATTTTAATGATACATTAGTTTAGAAAAGTATTTTCTTAACTTTGTTTTAGTTGAGAAAGACTATTAAGAAAACAAGGGGTTATAACCTAAACTAAACATATAACTGAATTCAATCTTATGTAAAATCCAATAGTGTTCTCATGGTGTGGGGATTCAAACGAATTTTGTTTTAGAATTAGTTGGCATGCTTCTGTTATCAAACACTGAAATAGTTTTTCAAAATGAAAGTGTAAATTAGGTGATATTAATTTTTTTAAAGATATATTTTAATTTAGTACTCTGTCTCTCCCTTGGGGGGTGTAGTTTGAACAGTTTCCTAAACACAAAACTATTCTTCATAATGATGTTCTGTCTACGAAAATGGTGCCTGGAAAATTAAGCTTGTTACACTACAAACCACGTTTTATACATTCTCTTTTTGCCCTCGATAACCAAATGGATTGAGCTTATAACCTGCATGACCTGCAAAGTAAATCTCATATTAATCAAGGCATATTAATCAATATTATAAGACTCGTCTTAAACCATACAAATTTATAAGACTTTGATTTAAAAGTAACATCTTAAGAACAGTGGGTTAGTGAATCCCACCCCCGCTCTTGTTGATACAACTTATCAATATTATTTGTTTACAATTTATTTACTAGAGGAACACGATTTTAAAGTAGAATGAATCGAGATAAAATGTGTTGTAACAAAGAGATTACTTTTTAGTAAGTAGGTGGAAGGAGACCGAGATATATACCGTGTAAAACTTGCAACTGCTCCCTAATGTAACATTTGTACAACTCTAATTACGAAGTCTGGAGTTGCAAGGAAGGATTGTCTTGTATGTAAACCAAGACAATAGTCTAGTACTTCAATATTTCCTTTTGATTACGCTTTTGCTATATCATGTCAATAATACACTGGCTTGTTTATAATTGCTCGATAAACATTTTGGCTAGAATTTTTTTTCCAAATTAATGTGTTTTTTAAGCATTCAAGATAATTAGCATTTGTTTAGGGGCAGCGATTATGAATTTTCCGAGTGGCAAGGCTAAAGTAAGAATGTTTCTTGGTCAAACCTATCCAGCGGGTGAGCAGTTTGCCAAACCAGTACGACCAGGGTTGGCTGCATCTTGGTAGCTACCTCTGAAGCCACGCCACTGAAGTCACTGCCTTCTCTCATGATCTCTACTATACAGCTTGTATTTCTATCGCAGTATATGTTTTATTTTCATTGTGTTAAACATGTTCATACCCTAAAACCTTTTGACCCTAACAAAAGCTGTTGTAGTTTGAGTAGTATGAGTTTATTTAAATGTGTTAGCATGTGTTAATATTATAGACAAATCAAGAACTTTAAATAAGATGGGCCTTTACTTTCATATGTGTTTTAATTAGGTCGGAAACAAATTCAGATCGAGCTCTATCAACCGAAACAAAGACAAAAAAATAGTTAAGAGCTGTAAGAGGAGTTCCAGTTACAAAACCTCCAGCCCTATAAATAAGTACATATTACTATGGTCAGTCGAGATAAGCTTACATTTATTTAAGAAGAACGCCACCATTGTATACTTGCACTAAAAGCTTTTGGAATTCAATAAATTCAAAATATTATTATTTTACGGCTCAATAATCGACGTGTGGTTCTAGAAAACAATTAAAACATCCTCCTACAATATTGTTATTTAGATGAGGTCCTTCTGAAAATGGATTACGTTTTTCAAATGTTAAATGTAATATTTTGGTATAATATTTATTAAGTTCGTAAAAGTAATGGCAAAAGATAAATTAAATAAACAAAATACGATTCCCAGAAGACTTGGAAAAACAAATTGGAAGCTTAATGATATTGTGTCGAAAACCCTGTGTTATTCAAAGAGATATTTTGACTTTGAAATATTATTTTCTGGGTTTAAGAAACCATTACTTTTTTATAATTTGAATTCGTTTATTTTAAAAGACCTGTTAGAGTTTCAATTTAAATTTGTCAAAAGGATTGGACGAAGGATGACATCAGGGAACGCAATCAAGGGTTTGTGACGTAGAGCTTTAATTAAAAGTGGACAATTGTTGGAATAAACAAAACCACATGTGTAATCTCTGGTAGACGACTAGGTCACGATCATATACCATTTTTAACAATGTATTTTAAAAATAAAATCATATAGTGTAAATTGTTTATTTATTTGTATAAGTTAATTGCACCTTTAAAACAGATTAGTTTCACTTTTAAATAGCTGTAATTTGGTATATGTTGTTAATAAAGTAATAAATAATTACAACGCTATAATTTCATTTTCAATAGTGGTTTTAGATTTCCACTCGAAACTTAAAAATTATTTTAGTACTCCATTTACTAAAGTAAAAGAGCGCCTTAAAAATCTCTAATATTTATATACAGTCGCTTGCATATCTACTGACTGATTACCAACTGAATTAATCGTTCACAGCTGATGAGTTTGACCTTTAGAATAACTGCTGAAATGTTGCTTTTACCCAGTTTTCATATTTCTGGATCTGGGGTTTTCCTGTATCGTACAAGTAACAGTAAATATTTGAGGAATATCAAATGCCACGGCTAATCTGCGACATGGCTGCTGTCTTGTGAAACTGAAGAGCAGTAACTCAATCAACGAGAAGTGAATCGTTGTCCATAATTAATTGATGGCCGGAATTCGAGATAAAACTTATTGACGACTTAAAATAGATTTAAAATGTTGACCTCACTTGCTAACTCGTTGACCTAACTCCGGGACAATATTTACATCAAAATCAGCTGTACTCGTGCCAGATTACCATTATCTCTGAAATGCGATAGTGATAAAGTTGGCTAACGTACCTGTTAATTCAATTTAGATCTGGGTGATAGTAATGCCTAAATATTTGTAATTTCTCTCTATTTTGTTAAGTTTCCTTGATGAAAATTACTGCAATACCAAACTATATTGAATATGGTTTAATATACATAACATTGTTATACAATATAGATTTCACAAACAATATAAATAAAACCCTGGTTCAAGGTACTACCAATTAATTCAGTAAATACCTTAATTTCATACAAATTACTATATTATTACTATAAAGTCCTCAGAAGCATTATTATAAAAACAGTTATATCAATCATCCGTTAGCTAAACCTTCACACTACAAAGCGATAGTAAACAAAATACATTATACAACTTAAAATTATAAGTAGAGTATTGAACGAAATTTGATTTAAACATAACAAGTAAATAGCAAAAGTTTTCTCCTTAAAAACCCGAGTTTTTAATAATTTTTCCATGCTAGCAAACAATGTGCAGCCTCCAGAAACCATACTTCTTAAAACTTATACCAAGAATCTAACAAATCCATTAAATGTTAACCTACTACTTGCACTGTCTAGTTATATTGTAATCTTGCAACTTGTAAGAAATTATATTTATACTGTCGATGGTTTTTATAAGTTAATGAAAAAGTATTCTTAGAAGACATAAGCAACCGGAAAGCCAACAAGTGTAGCAGAATAAACAGGAGTGAGATGTGATTTGTCAGGGACTGAGGATGATCGAGCCCCGTTGCCCCATTGACCACTTCTGGACCGGTTGTTTAAGGGTTTCCGATTCTTCTCCCTACGTCTGCTCCCATTATTGCAACGCTTGGTCGATTTCATATAACTAAATACAACTATTTTATTTAATAAAAGTTAAGTAGTATATGAAAAGGTTGTATTTTGGATATAACTTGTGCAACTACTCAGTGTAAATGGATTTTCAAGATTTGATTTAGTATAAATTTGTCCCTCAGATAACAGAAGAGTAAAATTGAGTTAGAATAATGTTAATTTAACAATCTAGTTCCATAAGGTGTTACTCAGGTCTTGTTCTATTGTTACATTTTTGTATTATTAAGTAGTAGATATAGTAGTAGTATATTAGTGCTGTTTTATTGCAGAGTTCCTCACAACTAAGGGAATTATAGTAGTGTAGTTTTCAAAGCCAATTATAAATTACTAGTTATTTTGTTAAAATATTTCAATAGATTAGTTGTGTTTTTTAGTTGCTTTAATTGTTTCATAAATTACTTACTGGTGAATGTGTGGGACTAAATCTTAAGGGGACAAATCGCATTTAACTGCTGATATAACATTAGCATTTATATTGCACGCTAGCTTTACCCGTCATAAAGCAAAACATATAATAATACCTGCCGCTTGGAGAGGTATAACCATCCTACGACCATGTGGCTAATGAATTCAAACCAGGAGCTAAGCATTTTGTAACAGAATTTTAAGTTCTCTTTTTGCTATGCTTTTAACAATATGTGTGTTCTAACAACTTCGTCAACTGAGAGATTTCTGCCGGAAAATATTTTAATGCACGCACTCATAACACGCTCCTCCATCGCACAGGAATCATCCGATTCTAATGAAACTTATATATATATATATATATATATATTATCTGGAAAAACTGAGGATTCTAACGGAGTAAAAAACCTACAGATAAGTCAGTTAACATTTATAAAAATACAAATATAATTAGCTAATCAAATTGGAACATAAAAAAGTTAGTAAGCGTAAACTTTTGATTTTTTGAGTAGAAACAAACTTCAAGCGAGAAAAATGTTGGAAATGAGTTCAATAAACACTTTTATTTGAAACATTTGGTTGTACAGTCTTTAGTTTTCTCACATTTAAAGGGCAAACGCGCACTTTTGATATCGCCACCGGCGGGCCGCCGTCGCGTCGCGTTGCTGTCCCGCGCCGGAAACAACCTTTATTCCATCGGATCCTATTTTTATTAATTTTGTAACTATCTTATAATAAAAAATACGTTTTCTTCTGAAGGAATGGCAAGTTGTGTGACTTGGTTTAACAAGTACTATTTTATTGGGTGGATTACACTTCCTGATCCATGATTTTGTTGTTGAAATTAAGTCTTCAACATTATTTCGAACTCGAATATCAGAATTTTTACTAATTAACCTAAAACACACCTCACCTTCATTTCAATTAAAATGTAAAAAAAAAAAAAATAGTTTTGATGAAGTAAATAAGTAAAGACTATGCAAAAATTAACAAACTTAAAAACCTGTGTTAGAAAAAAATCTATCCCCCCTAAAATACTACAATATTACGTTCTACAGACGAAACAGTTGTAAAGATAATTCATGGGAAACCCGGTATAAGGAATAAGCTTAACTAATAATTAAATCTAACTCACTAAAATTTCTTACTCATTATTTCCCATGGTTTATTTCCAGTCTACCTTCAGACCCGGGCCTTAAAGATAAATGGGTCAATTTATACGGAAGTAAAACACTTTTTCCGTCAGATTCAAGTAGAATTGGTAGTCAGTACTTCAAACCAGATTAATTTAAATTTGTAACATTAGAATATGATTAAAAAACAACGCAATGGCTACAGTTTTTTATTTTTCGCGGGAGGCATTCCTAATTTTATAAACAGTGAAATAAATTACTTTGGTGGCAACATATTTCGTTCAAATCCGATCACCTCCTATTATGATGATCGGCATGTGTTACAACTTGAAAAAAGATTTCCTATTATTTTGAAACTATTATTCCATGATTTAACCGGGACTCAATCCATGGAACAAAATAAAGCATCAATGAGCCTAAGGCAGAAATTAAATAAGTTAATTTGATTTAATAACACTTAAGATGTCTAAGAACAACTTTATAATCTTATATTATAATAAAATATAATTTAAAATTGGGTTCATTTTGAATATTAACCTGTTCCCTGTGTCATTTTAAATGGTATATGTTGGTTCCACTTGTGATTCAGTTTATTTAATACAAAACAGCGGCAATGAAACAAATATCTATTTCCAAAATAAAAACAAGACTAGCTACCATAGACCACTTACTTCCTGTAAAATAATAAGTCATAGTTCAGCTTGTTAATACAATCAAATTCGTGTTGTATAATAAAGTGTCGCGTCAGTTAGCTGGAATGAGTGCGGCTCGAATTGGTTTGAGCACGGAAAACGTTGTTACCATCTTTACAGAACAAATAAATCAACTTATGAAACATTTTTGGGATACAAATTGTGGATCAACTAATTATCTACAACTTTTCCGCTGCAATTTTCTTTTTCACCCCAAAAAAAAAAGTTGACACTTTGTGACTTTTTCGTGTTCCACTTATAAAACACTAACAAAGTTTTCATTACTACGAATAAAATAAATTACCAAACTACAAGAAGTGTATACTGTTAGATTCCATAGTTTATGGAGATAAATAATACATACACTTAATTGTAATTTATATAATTATATGAATCTGGCGAGGCGCATGAGCGTGTAAACGATAGGGCACACAATGCTGAAATCCACTGAGCGGCCGTGAGTGCCATTGAAGGGGTGGGAGTAAAGACCGATTTCTTGACACAGCCCGAGCCTTCCAGGTGTATTATGGAGTTCTATGGTTCTAACGGTTGGATGGACTTCTGCTCTAGTTTTATATTGTACATTCAATTAAAATTGTATAAATAAATTTATAAACTATCAGGAATGAACCAGTGTGTCTGTTACAGATTATCAAGAAAGAAGCCAACTATATATTTTTTCCTAAATTTGTTTCTGAAAACTTTCACAAATGTAGAGTTTAAAAGAGAAATTTCAACTAAAGAAATAATATAACTAACACTGATTTAATTGACCCTGAAACTACTTTGTGTAATCACTACTTGTTAGAAAACAACACTAATGTTAATTTATATTTAAATCCATTTATTTTCAAGTTACATAATAAGGTATAATGAGGTAAAATGAAACTGATGTTCGGTAATCTCGTCGTTTCATAAATTTTAAAATAATTAAGCTGTAGCAATAGTTGAATGCCACTCATATTTACAGATCATTAGAATTAATATTTTTAACGAAAATAACTCAAGCAGGGTGCATAAGGTTTTTCTTGAGAATAAGAATCGTATAGGTTATGTATATTTTATTCAAATAGTTATTCCTATAAATATATTTGCCCATAACTAATAAAAAACATAACAATTATGGTTTTATAAAAAATGCAATACAAAAAAATAAATGCATATTTAAATGTAATTGCACAGTTACTCGGTAGTTCTACCGATAGTCATGACTTATTTGACACTGTAGATAATGCATGATAATGCTGTAGACGCATTCGGAGATTAAATTGAAGTTTAGTTTAACTTTATAAATTAATTTAAGTTTTGAATTAGATTTTAAAATAAGTAGTAGTTGTTTAAAACCTAATTACAAGGATTAGCTGTCGAGGGAACCTCTATTAAAAGCTTAAATGTTTGGAATTCTAAGAATAATTTTAAACCTGAATAGCTTTTAGATGATTATTATTTGTAGCCAAATTAATTCAGTTTTTAAAGTTTGATACTGCAGAGTGGACAGAGGTAGTCCTAAAAAATAACTTAATTGGTTTAGTTATATATTTAGTTGAGTGTGAAAACTATAATAACGGATATGCCACGAGTTAGTTTCTTTTTTACATAGTTTAAATTTGTTCTCATTTATGTATTAAACGTGAAATGTAATCATGCAATCAAATATGAAATTGTTGGCAACACATTTAAAGGTGTTAATGTGACTAAATTGTACTGTATAGTTATTCAATATTCCCATTACAACACTAGATGTATCCATATTTTAAAACTGTGACGATTCATTTTGGTTTTAGGTTTGCATTAATCTTGATTATTGGAGAAAAGGATGTAATCTTATCTGACAGATTTTAAGTATACGTTTCCTGTAAAACATCTTCTTGCTCTCCACAAATCGCATTATTCTTGGTGGGTTCTCTGTAAAAAGAAAGCCGGGGCATTTACTTGTTGTTACCGGAACCATTAATTTGGAGTAAAAAGTATAAACATTTGGAGATGGTTCAAATTTTCAAAATATGAAAAGATAATAATATATATTTCACCTGTCTAGGAGGGTATAACGTTCTCCAAAATGAATGTTTGGATAATATATAGGAAATTGCTACACATATTGTTAACTGTCAGGAACGTAATATCGTTCTAGCGGGAGAAATGCTCGCAGGGCGAACAGCGCGAGGCTACCCTAGAATGGAATGGAGCCGTAACACCGTCGGCGGTTGGTTAAACTGCCCGACAGAGAATCTTGGGCATTGTTCTATTCCGAGCACCGGTGCATGTGGGTTACGCCAGGTTGGCATTCCAGATAGATACCTACGGCACCTTGCTGGCGTGGGCATACCACATATGTAGTAGGTTCCATTCGGAAATAAAATGGAATTACTTTTCACCCTACCGATTCAATTATATTATGTGTATGAGTAGAAGCTTGAAGGTAGAGTTAATATACAAACTATTTCCCTAACAAAAGTAGCAATGGAGGCATTAACAACTTCTTGATATTAGTCCTCATACCTATTGTTATGCCAACAATGTCGGTGCTACTATTTTCTAGTTGCGAAAATAGCAGAGTAACCTATTAGTATTTACTTGTTTTAAATGACATTTTTCCTTTAGGCCAGGTAACAATAATCTAGTTCCTACTTTTGGGCAACACTCAACTTGTTGTTTTGGGCAAAGTGAGTGTTGCCCAAAATTAGGACCTGGATTAGTATTTACTTGTCTGGGATAATTGACAATAGCAGCCTTCGTTGATGAAACTTCGAAAGAAATCGCACGCAGAAAGCTGGCGTTAACGAATCTCCAAAACTTCAAAACATGAAATACGGTGTTGAAACATATGTAGATCCCAATTTATACTGAAATTAAAACCCCTTATATTTTTTGACCTATTCTGATGACCCTGGTTTTATTTATCCGAAATGCTGGGATAACAATGATGTGAATTATAAGGTGAGAATATAAGACTAATCGGGGACGAAAGTGGGTATCGGGGTTATGGTTATCATAACTATACTATGGTGATCATTAAAACTATACAAAGATAAACAAACTACATTTTTTGATATAATTAACCATAATAAAACGTACTTAACATCTAAATTCGAATGATTGTGAAATATTTCCGTGGGGGGGAGGTTCTAATTGGTTTATTATTATTGAGTATATTATGAAAGTAATAAACCTACTAAGTTTGTCTTTATATAAATAAAACTTCTGCCAGAAAGGTTGATTTTTCATGAGCCACCTTCTTTTTGCATTAATTATAGTTGTGGCTAGGTTATTTATAAATAAATAACACATATTTGTTTCCATAAAATTATTTTAATATTATTAAGTTTAAACACTCATCACACTTATTAGTATAAATCACGTAATGTTCGGATCCTTTTCAAATCAAATATATTTTATATTGCATTCAGAACTAACTGAAATACAAACTAATGAGATATTGCTCAAGGGCTATGAAAACACAGTAACAGCCAATGTAGCGGGGCAAAAAGGCGTGAAATCAAATTTACCGAGGTTTAATGAGAAATTCAACTCCTTGATCGTTCGTTTGTGAAGTTTCTTGGAGCTTGTGTTTTTCATCGTCATAAACATGAATTACTCATTTTATTAGCAGGTCACTAGCAGAGTTTTCTACTGTATGACCATAGTTATTTGACATTTGCTGATAGCATCAACCCTCATCTGTATATTCAGGACGTCTATGCCCCGTTGGCGTTACATTATTGCTGAGGGACCTGGAGACTAGACTGTTGACCCTTAATTAGACTAATCCGTTCACATTAGTATGAGGAAAGGTTCCTTTTATGTTGCACAACTAGCTTCCGTTCAGGTTTTTTTCACAACTAAAATGATGATATTGGACATGAAACTATTCAGTTAGATATGTTTTATGATAGAGTGAAACAATACAAGTTAGAAAGCTATTACTAATTCCTGCTAATTTCGTGACCATTGTAAAGTATGATGATCATTGTAGTATGTACGCATTGAGCTAGAAGACTAAACACAACAAAAAAGACTACAAACAACTATATGCGAAGATTACAAGGCATATTGTGTAGGTTCGCTCACAAAATTCAGCTGAGAAAATGATTAAAGCACAATTGAATACTTCTCCTATTTGTACCGTTGGAACTGTATGCCAATAATATCAGTCCAATGTCATGTTATCAGATCCAACTATCATATTAGATTATTTGGCATACTAGTTTATTTTTTGTGTGAATAAACCATGTTTTTAGGTAATGTAGTTTTTATAATATGTACACAATATCCCTAATTCAAAATTATGAATTTTCCAATAAAAAAATGGTAAACATGTATAATTAATTAACGAGAAATGAACGTGTAATATAGCTTTGTACATTAAGGAACATAATTAAATTTTAATTTTTAATTTAGAAAAATATAAAACAAATAGTTGAAGTGTGGATTTTATGTACACAACTTGTATAATTACTACTTGAATAATGTTGAATATTTATTAGGTAGACCACCACAGTTTGTAAGCAAAGTTTTATAAGTACCTATGCTTAAGTCTGGCAACTTTTGGAAATGTCAAAACCACTAATTTATAAAAATCATCCCTTGTTTGTGAGCGGCTAGGCCAAACGTTACCTCCGGCGTTGGTTTATAAAATAAGCAGTGGGTAGGGACCCTAGTATGTGATAAATAAGTAAACAAATAACTTGCAATCTGTTGTAATAATGACTGCAGGGAAAACGTAGATATTTTGAAAATTAATATTTCAGCTCCATGATTTGATAGAACCTTTTCAAATAAACTGCTCATTAACACCGATATAAATATTTTACTGTTAAGGTCAGCACTAAGCTGAAGTAAAATCATCTTTATTATCAAGAAAGCGTTATTGCACACGTGCCACAAGTCATTTTATCGTGGGCTCAAATGAATTACTCTAATACCCCGTTCAATTCTATGAGCGTGCATTAAATACTCTCACTGAAAACGTGACATAACTCCGGTGAAGTTACCGGTAATTTACTATAAGGGTTATCATTTTCATGAGTTTATATGGATTTATAAATTTTCGTAAACATTTTCATTTCGAGTATTACAAATAAATTTGTATTAATAATTTGGTATTTGGTAAGTATTGATTGATGAACTGACAAATTTTATTAAAATTAAAATAAAATAATAAGAAATGGACAAAGTTTAAAATTAGGAAAATTAATATAAATTAAATTACGAATATTGGTTCAACATCAATTCTGTAATCTAACTTTTCAGATTTTATCCATCCCTCTCTACTCTAATTTTCAATCTATGCAGAGTAAATTTCACAACGCATATCTTACGTCCCAAACTTGCGACTGTCTTTATTTTGACACACACTTAGAGAGACTAAATCATTTCATTTACGACAGATGTATATGATCCAATTTTATTGACAAATAAGAAAATAGATAGGAACTTGCCAACTATAAATAATTTACAATGTATATATTTCTCTTCTAAATCCTTCTGATGTTGTTGAAGATGGTGATTTTAGTCATATACAACCAAGAATACAATGTATATATGATAAAATGGGCCAGAAATGGGTCAAAATACAATAACTAATATTAGTAACCAAAATTAATCTAAATAACTGTTTACATTTTGTTCTAATATCTAAAATAAGAAATATTAAATAGAGCAATGAGTCTATTTATTTAACCACACAAATTAAATAAACAAAATTATACAAGTTTTTACGAACTCGTATTTTTCATTTTTAACCCTTTGTTCAGTAAAACATAGATCCCCCACCATGTTTTCAGTGTTAAAAATGTGTGAAAATATATTGCAGCAGTAAACAAATACAACAAAATATACTTTCTTGGTGGTGTGAGAAACGGAACGCGTGGGAACAGCTGAATGTGTAACTCAAACAAACCGAAGCTGCACCCCGCAAGCCACGGCCTAATGAGTCAAAGGACGAAGCTGGTCCGGAGTTTCTAGTACTCGTTTTATGTAGTTAGTTATAATTATATATATCCAATTCGGTGTGTCTATATTAATAACAGCAAACATTTAGTATCCGTTGCTTCTAAGAGGTATAGAGGTATAGGCCTCAGATACTATAAAAGAACCGTTCGAGCTATAAACATAAACAAATGACGTTTTTGGATCGAATGTAAACATATTTTCTTAACATACGGTTTAGTTTATTTATTTTTACTAATATTATAGTATTCAGGGATAACAGGGAACTCACTGGTGTTTTAAAATTTTTCCTGGTGTAAATAAAAACAAACGTGCGTTTACATTCGATCCTCTGACGTCATTTGTTAGTCAAATGACAATCTTAGTTTGATATGTTTCTCAAATTAAATAAAAATAGACGTTTTATAGACGAATTTAGTGCAAATATCCTTAGGTAATTCATACAGTTGACATTAAATCCAAACAACGATAACCAACCAAAAATAAACAATAAATAGTCTAATACAACATTTTTAACTATTTTACAATCTAATTTAAAATACAGATTTCCTTATGGGTTCCAACCTACTCGAGAGGAAATGTCACCCACGTGCTTCACAACATGGCAAATGACATATTCCAGGAATCTGTTAAGGGATTTCATTTGTTTCGTCAGCCAAACTTTTGAAGCTGTTAGCAACAAGCAAGGTCGTATGCTTCTATATAAGAAAGCTATGTGTGACTATGACTAGCTTGAACTGTGAAACGCCTTCATATTAGGGTCTAACCGTTAATAAGTTTTTAATTGTATTAAATGCTTTGATTAACCTTATAAGTAATTTATTTAATGTACAGAGTTTTCAAAGTTTTAGGTTTAGTTGATCTGATTGGCTTAGGGACTCGCTAATCCCACTTTGACTAACCTAAGCATAACGTAGCAAATAAGCAGACTAGACAAATAGTTACAGTGTATTCATTTGATAATGTGCATCTGACAGCTAGTTTGGACAAGTTAGTTCGCTAAAAACTGGTACTGTTGATCGGAAGACTCAAATTTGAATTTGCATTATATTATATTTCGCAAATACAACAAAACTGCAACTTATTACATACTGAATTTGGTATATCAAAGTGCAAAAATATTTAAAATCATAATGATGAATAATCACAGGTAAAAGAAAAATCTGTCGAGTAGTTGAAATATGTGTTTATATATTCAAACAAAATACATTTAATTAAAAACTTATCTAAATAACAGAAAAAATATGAATAGCTTATGCGACTTCATAGTTAAAGGTTCAAATAAAATGCTGAGCTAAAGACAAAGCGTTAGATCAATGATTAATAAACATAGGAACCAAGAGTTCATTATTATCCGTTAAACTACTATGTTTCAAATATTTAGAGCTGTGATTTATGTTCTTCAACCATTGTACGGGATTAGCCCATTTACCTGATTGTCATGTCCCCTGAAAAATGACCCTGAAGGAGAGGGACAAGAAAAACGCGTTTCTGATATAATGACGTACAATTTTGTGCCATGTGTTATTACGACTCTTGGAAGTTCGTATTCCTTGCCAGTATTGTTACCACATTGGCTATGAACACTGAGCTCAATCTGTATCTTGGTGCGTAGGAAAGTCGGTATTAAAAGTGTTTTCATCTAATCTGCTTAGTAAGTCATTTATGTAACCAATTAACTGGCATTGAACTACTATATCAATTTGTTAAAATTTTATCTTTTGTTTAAGTCAAATGTGAAGTTTTAACGTACAAATAAATTAAAGGGGGGGACGGACTTTTTTTACAAACTGTATGTTGTTAAAGACATACAAATACAGAACCAGTTTTATACACGACATACAGTCCATGGATTAAATTATTACTCTAAATCCATACATTAAGGATATAATAAACTGTGAGTGGAATGCAAGTTTATAAAAAGAATAATATATGATTTGCATTGAAGAAGTTTGGAAAAAGAGGCGCCCTGAAAACCGAGGTAAATATTTAGAACCTAATTAAGTTTTCAATTTAGACCTGTCAGAATGCAAAGAGGAGGTTTGTTGGAAATATAATCACGACATTTATGGGCCGTGAAACTTCAATAAAATGTGCAGTCTTGGCCTATTTATTACTAAATTAACTATCACTATATAACTATTACTATTGCTTAAGTTGTACGTTAAGAATTTTGTGTACCATTAAGTTTAACCGTACTTGTTTTTTTGTTGGTATCTTTTATTGCGACTTAAAAAAGGGCATAGACTTGAATAAAAAACTACTGTGTCTATAATAACTATTTTAAAACTAGATTTGTCTTCTGAAAATTAATATTTTTCTAAATAAATATATTTACATGTTAGTACTCGGTCTTAAAAATTTAAATTTTTAAATTTGTTTTGAATTCTTATAAAATTATGAAATAAGCCAAGTTAGATCGGCTTTGTTAGGGGAGAAAGGGGGAATGGCGACCACCTATGCGGGAATCATTCTTGCGTGGATTGTGTTGGTGGAATCTTTGTTTGATTTACTGCATTAGTTGTCAAATTTAGTTTACTACAACATCCTAAATTCTCAAAACTATAGATTAATTATTTTTTTTATAAAAAATTGTTTAACTTAGTCACTACATCGATCGGTATTCCCAACTAGTGGGGTAATGCCAAACGGATGCTCCCCCATGTATTTTAAATGGGGAAAAATCATTTTTTTTATACTTTGTTATAAAACGTAGAATAACATCGAAACTATCATATAATGGATTTAAATGTAAAAAAATACTTCTACAAAGCAAAATCAAAAGATATTCTTTATTAAGTATAAGATATAACTTTATAAATTAAGGTGATATCAAATTGATCAAAGTGTAAACGACTTAAAAGCTAACGTTGACTTAACATGTAAGTAAAATATTACTTTAGTAAACAAATTTAAAACCTAAATGACAAAGAAGTTTAAACGACGTCCTAAAAGAAGTTACAAGAACTTAAGTTTAAAAATGCCTACAGTGGTCACAAATAAAATCTTCAGGAGAGTCAGCTCCCCTACAAAGACTATGCATCCACACACCAAATTCACATAAACTATTACTTCTACAACAACCACAAACATATTTATGTTGTTGTAATTTTTACCGTTTAATTATTTTTAGGGGAGCACCGATCACCTTAGCGTTAAATTACGTGTTGGGGAGCGCCGACCAACTTAGCATTTAATTACGTGTAGGGGAGTACCAATCACCCGTCGGCATAACCCCAACGCTCTTGGTCGGTGCTACCCAAAACACATTACTTTACAATATCTAACATAGCTACTGTCAGGAACAAGCCATTCATTAAAACATACGTGGTAATAATCTTTGATACGAGGTGTTTGTTATTCTATGAGTTAGGACTAACAAATATGTGTAGAAAGTGTAACTACGGAGGTCTAATATACGGTGAAAATTAGAACGAGATACACTAAAAACTTTTGAGGTTAGAAAAATCCTAAACGGGTAGCATGAGACTGGCGGCTGGCAGGAAATAGACTCAGGGGGCTGCCGCTAGGAGCGCTGTTCTGTTTGTTTCGAGTTGAGTCTCGTCTGGCCTGGACAGCGCTACCCAATGGTCGGTGCCACCCCACTCTCCCGGTGTCAAAGTGGTAAGTTTCAGTTGGTTGGCGTTTACAACAAAAATGCAGAAGATTTAAATTTATTAATATAACTTTTTAAGGGAAAATAATAATTAATTTAAATTTAATTAGTTTTGAGTGTTTTATATTTTTAACGAACATTTATATTAACATACTATATTTATTTACTCAATCCAATTTGATCCAACTGAATTTAAAACGGAAATAGTTAATTTTGATCAGTGTATTTTTATGAAACTATATCATAAGATATACAAATTTAGATTCATCAGTTGCTAATACAACTAATAATATAAATACTACTGATAGCTTTGCATAGATACGATTGCAACTAGTCGTATCAAATTACTAATCCCATATTCATCATTCATCAAATTTATCTAAACAGAAAAAATAAATATTATAATACTGCCGAGACTTGAGTTTAAGCAACTCAAAATAAAACAATGACTTCCCACTTTGGAGTTAAAAACATACAAAAAAACGCAGTAACTGAAAAAATAGCCAATTTAACAGGAAAAAAAGTGCATAAAATCATATATAGTGAGGGATATTGAGCGTTTCAACTCCTTAATAATTAGTTTCTTAGTATAGAAACTTGGCTCATCACATCGTTGGTAGTTATCTAAATATTAAACACTACCAACAAATATCTTGCTGATTACTCATGGTCGCAAACAATGCTCTCAGCTGTTGCGTTGCCAGCACTCCAAGGGACCGACGTGGTGGTGTTACGTTATTGTTGTGGGACTCTGGGACTCGACTGTCATCCCTTCATTGTACCAATCCGTACAACTTAGCAAAACAAAGTTCCCATTTCACTACCTATTTTCTTTTGGGCCTTTTTTGCAGCTTCATGTTAATATTTCTGCTGAAAATTATAATAATCGGAATATCATGCCTAAGAAGAGTTAAATTAGTTGAGATATAATACATTTAATGTAACAATAAACTTTATAAACTAAATTTTCATTAAAATGTATGCAAATCTAGGATTAATTTGTTTAGTTACATTAAGTTCAATTAACCCTGCCTCTCGTTTGATATATGTAACGGTTAGGGCCATATAACAACACTATATAATATGTATTATTGAATGTGTTAATTTATCTTGCTAATATTGGTACGAGGGTTTTACGAATTTGTTTGTAAATTCTCCATTTGATCGAACGTTTAATATCGAAAGCGAATCAAATGAACTAAACTATGCGTCTTGACTCTTGGGGTGGTTAGGCCATAAAGGGCGATTAATTTCATAAACAACGGGATATTTTACATGCACATTTTACTACTCTATGTTTGTAAAAAATGTAATACAAAAATTGAAAAATAAAGCCAAATACCCCCGAAACAGCAAACCTCCGTACTCTGCGAATTTCCAATGCATATGTGTATCTTAATACCACTTAAAACCAAGTTTAATCAATATACATTTATAAATAAATTCTTTATGTCATTTTAATTGTTCTCCATAAGAATAAAATGACGTCTGAGGATGCAGGTTTGCTGAAACCAGGTACACAAAAATGGGGTTTAATGCAAATGTTTTTATAACTCAACTAGTAGATTCCAAACACCAAATTTTATTAATTTATGTTCATAATTAAGGGAGATAACATTTTACTTATCCTCTATAAGAATAACATGGCAACTAAGTACGCAGGTTGGCTGCTACAGGAACTATTGGTAAAAACATAAATTTCCGTGCAAATATCAATAGACCACAACAGTATAGATCAATATTCCAAGTTTCGTCAGGATAAGTTGATACATAAGCACGATGAACAATTTGTCATTATCCATAAGGATAACATTAGACAACGTCCTGTGTTTATTACTCTGTAACAAATTGGCGTAGAGCAATGATCAAAACACCAAATTGTTTGGTGTTTCAGCTGAATTTAATGGTGAAAACTAAAATTGGATTTACTAAAATATTATATGTAAAAAACTCAAAACACCCATTTTTGGGGTACAAAACCCCCCCCCCCCCAAAAATACCCCTTTGGATAAAGCGATCTGGGTGGTTTTCGAACCTAAAAGTAATAAATGTTGCTTTATATGTTTGTACCAAAATCGGACACTTTTACGAGAGTTGTCGCATCCACGCACGCACACACACACACACACACACACACACACACACACACACACACACACACATATATATATATATATATACAACAATATACAATACACAATATACAATATATATACAATATATTTATATTATATATTACAGTTTTGAAAGAATGGCGTTTTGGCATCTGGGGACCTCAAAACAAAAAGTTATCATGGTCCCGAGCCTAGGTTACGGCCCATGTTACGGTAATAGCTTCTTCCCTATAGGGCAAATTCGCTAAAATAAGTATAATAGAAAGAAAAGTCTTATTTTTAACTAGAAAAATAAATATTTTGTTTATATTATTTTATGGCAGATTGTGTAATGCAGGAATTATCAATAATATAAATTTTTAGACCAAGTATTAGTCGCAGTTCCAACTCCAAGCCACCACACTTACCATTATCAATAACAAAACTAACTGTTAGGGGGTACTAATGTTGTTTATAGCCTTAGTTCAGTACAAAGAGACATGTTTTCGGATTCCCCAGGTTAAGTCTCATCTTGCAGGTAAATAACTAATCACAGATATTCATACATTTTAACATGGGTCAGTATTGGCATATAACGGATCCGAAATAAAAAAAATTGATATTCAACGTTATACGTTCAGTGAGTAAACAGTTAACCTGCGTTGTATATACAAGGATTTTGTCTGTGTTAAGATGTCTTCCGTATCAACGACCCTTATACGGGAAATCGATAACATTTATTTATCATAGGTTTAAAATAATCATTGTTTTAGAGTTATCATTTACAAACTTTTTGCACCAGTCTAACAATCACAAGTTTAACAAGAAGGTGTTTCTTGTTTTAATTCTCTAAAATATTATATTTCATTTTATTACTACAAAAATAAACAACTTTATACATTAACTTGCAGGAAGTAGTAGATTTTAGTATACTACATTAAAACACGATGTATTTAATACAGCTGTATAAAAGTTATTATTATATAGACCAAGTATAGTAATCTGTCGTATATATATTATCTTGATTTCATTACAAATAAACTGGGTTGAGTGATAAAATAGTTTCAGAAAATTGGTACAACTTAGATAAGACGATAGGGCAAAAAGTAATTTCAACCTCAATAAATTGATTTCATATTTGTCTACTTCACTATATTGGATTGAACTTCTGTTTTATTGTTCTGTATATTCTTCAAATATCACATTTCACGGAATATATTTTTTATTTATCTCTGCCACCTAGAGGGTTTCATACGATTTATTGATTTCAAATTAAAATATACAAAAATTAAATGGAAATGCTTTTTTATTGAGGCGCACTTAGGACCACATGCTCAACATGGTAATTAATTTTCTTTCATTAATATATATCGTAAGTGTGTCTTTCAATTTCTACAGTTGTTGAGCTCCCTTTAGTGTTTATTTTGATATTTTGTTTCAGCACTTTAGATTACGTTGTTGGTTATAAGCTGGTATCCTCGTTTGCGAGGTTTTCCTTGATTCCCTGTAAAACCCCTTTCCTTTCCCAGTGGTGAAAATATTGTTACCATAAAACCAAATAAACTCATTACTCCGTTAGGTTTTAAAATCCAGTTTGGGGTGTACAAACTGTAAGATTTCTATTAAAGGCTAGAAACTTGGGACAACCTGGATGACCATGCTAAGTTGAAATTGCATTCGGACGGATGTAGGATGAAAAACGGTTCAAAAATTAACATTCATTTACGTACTAATTGTTAATACTATATTTTTATATTTAAGGGATGACACATTATATATTTATTATTTGTATATATATTAATTATATTATTTGTTGTTGATACTTATAAATGTTGTCATCTTGAAGGTGAAGTTACTATATATGCTGAAGAATTATAACTCTATTGGTTTTTTAAATTTGAAATAAATAGGGATAATTAGAGATCTTTACAATATAATTAGGATCCCCGATTTACTTTCAAACCCAAAATAAATTTAAATACAAATTTACATTAATAAATTAATGTATTCGTTTTTTATTATCTAGGTTAGAAATTATGCACACAAATCGAAAGTTTACTTATTTCCACACCCGAATTAAATTTTAAAATTGTATTTTAATACATACATATATGTCAGCAAATACGGCATGCTTAATATTAACACAAATATTTTCGGCTCAGTCATTTTTAAACTCTTTCTTTACAAATAAACTAATTTGATAGGTTGTTTGGACTTTTTTGCCGTGCAGTTTATCTGAATGTATCTGAAGAATATTATAAACATTTTTTTCGGTAGCTGTTTCACGATGAGATCTACAGTTGGTTAAATTATGATCAGTATAGTGATTAGCTGTGAAATCTTTTACTCTTGTATAGAATAAGTCAACTGTTGAAATAGAAACCAATACTATTAACTCGAAGACCAACGTTGTCCTGACTCATTTACTCATGGTTTGTGGAAGGCAGCCTTGTGACATGTTAATTTTTTGCCTATATTTTGTATTTGTACTTTATATAAATATAAAATTTCTGAAAAGATTAGCTAACAAAATATATTCGTTGTTTCCTGTGTTTTATTGAGTTTTCATTTATATTTAATATAGTTATCTGTGAATTTAAAGGTGAATTTAAACCCTCCTTTATGAGCATTAAGTAAATGTATTTGATTTATTAACATTAGGTATGTACCAAAATACTAATATCCAGTTTTTAATTCCATATTTGATTACAGTTACATTTATAAAATTACCGTTAAACGTTTTCTCATGATAGCTAAAAATAATCGAACTTTACAAGTGTCTTTGATAAAAAGTAAAATATTTAAACGTTATTTTAACATCCATTACTGTTAAGAGGGCAAAATATAATTGTTTAACTTAATCGAGGAAAAAATGTATATACATTAAATATGTCCAGTGTAATAAAATACGCAAATAATAATCAAATTTTGATCCTTATGATGACCTTTAGGCAACCAATATAGCTGCTTTATAAGTACGTACAAAGCAACTTGATTTTAGATATAAAATATACTATTTTGTATATGCTGCAAACTATTAATGACGTGCATAACATAACAATGGTTTTACTTGTTTACTACAGACAAGCAGGCAAGTAGGCTACATTGGGTATTTTCATGGAAGAAGCCTGCCTTGTGGAACTATTAATTATCTTTCAATATCGAACACCTGCATTATACAGTATAATATACGATCAATGCCATTAATATCTGTCTCTTGAGTGAAACAGCCTCGAAGTGGAATCCATCGGGACTAAATAATATTAGCAGTTACCATTTGTATAATTGATTTTATAAGCCAATAAAGGCTATTAGAAGTTCAATCAAATTAATGTAAAGAGTATTCAAAATCAAGTTCAACAAACTAATAGTGTAAAATGTCAAACAGAACTACTGCAAAACAACATGTAATTACGAAAACAATTGTCATGTTTATCAAGCTTATGCACATATTTGCTGTAAAAAATGTTTATTTGTATTTGCTATCAAAAAATAACTAAATATGAAATATGAGCTAATGTAAATTTATTTAAAAGCCTGATTGTTTTAATAGGATAAAATTAACGTATAAATACTGCTGTATTTTCAAGGCCGCTGCAGGAAATACAAACAGAGCTTTTGTATTGTCAATGCCGTTACAGACAATACAAACAGAGCTGCTGTATTGTCGACACCGTTACAGACAATACAAATAGCGGCTGTATTGCCGGCCCGCCACAGGCGCGGCGCAACGTCGTTGCGGCGCTACATTATTGCTGTGGGACCTTGGGACATGACTGTCAACCCTTTATTGGCCCAATCCAACTTGTAAGAACAATTGTTCTCTTTCATGGAACACACAAACTGGCGGTACAATATTTGTCGGGGCACAAACACGAAACCCGTATGTAATAACTGTAAATAACTACAAAAAATATAACTTTTCTTTAACGTATAAACACCATGTAATCACTTAAAAAATCAACAAAATTATTGCAATTCCTTTTTATATTATTTTTCAATTATTTATATTGTGAAAAGTATATTGATTTAATTGTGTTTACTAATACAGGATGTTTGTAGCGTAACGTTATATGAACAATTTTAGACATTAATGAAATAAACTACTCCAGTTTCCTTGAAATTGTAGGGACATATAAATTTCCTTGTAAGAAAAGCTAAATTAGTAACTAAACTAAATAGACGAAGACATTCATTTATCCAATAAAGGAATTAATTATTGTGTTTTAATGTTTACAATTATTTTAATGTTTAGTGAATTTGAATATTTCAAATGTAATTTTAAATGTTTAAACATTCAATTAGATCATGCAAAATTATTTTACCAGAACAAATTATTAATATTTAATCGTATAGTAGTTTAAATCTTCTTAATAATATATTATAGTATAGACATAAGAGAACATTCCTTTTTTAGCATGAGGAATTCCAAACACTTTATTCCCTTTAATTTTTATGCATTTTAAACCATCAATTTACAACAAATTAAGCAATATTACAATGAAGAAGATAAAATAAACTAATAATTAGAAATGCTCATTGAATAATAAGTAAGTGTTTAAATGATTTTAATATCCAAGTGAACTATATATTTTAAATTAGCAGTAATGCATACGATATGATGGTGTGAAATTCTCTCCGTTTTAGAGGTAACTCGTTTAGCACAAGTCAATTTATCAGCAGTGTAAACGCGTTATACTGGAAGTTCGTTTAATTCTGTCATCATTTAATTAAATTTACCCTTAGTAAGTAAAGGTGAAAGCGGGATCTCCAAACCCACATTGCTTCGTATTTGAATTTTCAGAACAAAATTGTGTTGCTTTAAACATGTATTTCAATTTTTATCGTAATAAGACAACGATTACAAACAGAAAACATCATTTTTCTTTTGAGGGGTGAGTTGATAGAATGTTTATTATTTGTATATTAATCTTCAATGTTTCGATAATTCAAAAAGTAATCCACTGAATAAAAAAATCATATTTTTGTACTTTATCATGAAAGACAATCGTCTAACACTATTTATCAATGCATATTTTAATAATTCCCTTTTATTGACAATTAATTGGTTCATGTAATTTTATAAGAAACAAAAAATTGTATTTAATTTATATATATAAATTACAAATTGTAAAGTTCAGGATATTTTAAACATGTGGCAGTTTATAGAGAAAGATTGATTAAACTTTCTTTGTAAAGGATCACTGTTTGTCATAAGTTTTGTTTGAGAAATATTATAGAAGAAGACTCTTGCAAACACGCTTATATGCGGATATAAATAATTAAAAATAATACAATAGGTAATTTATTTAAGAATGTTTGTATTTTTAGTAAATGCAAATTTAGATTTGTTTCGTATTATTTAAATCAGTTTTTTGTAACAGCGTTTTAAATAATCTTGTAGCCTCAACTTTATACCTATTATTTGTTTAACAGAATGTTATTACAAAATATAGTCGTCTCACCATGGATGGGGCGAGGTTCTAGATCCCCATGTCGTAAACCCTGTCTCCAACCAGAGAGGGGAGATTATGTGAAGCGATACTGGCGAGATATTACACTACTTAAACCGCCCGAGAGCCAACGCTCATGCCGCGCCGTTTAGCACGTTTACTGATCGTGATGGACTGTGGCGTAAAGAAAGGCTAGGTCGTGATTAAACTGGACTGCGTGGTACAAGATTGTTCCGTAAAAATTACAGAATGAAATTTTACGATGAATGTACCATTAAAACTCGTAAAACCCTCCGATAAATAATGAATTAGCAAGTAAGAATGTACAACACAATGTAGCAATGAATGCATGTATACATTTATTATAATAATGTAATAAAACAACAATTATTTCAAATAAATAAAAATATAAAGTTTGTTTCATTAATTGACTTCTCACGATAGTTGTATGGTAAACTTACATTTGACAAATAACCGTCATATTTTATGAACAACATCTGAAACCATCTTACTTAAGGTATAAACCCATTATATGTTATTGTTAATTAACAATATCGCGAAGAAGCAATAAATTGATATTTTGAAATAGAGTTTTTGTTGTTGTAAGAAAAGAAATGTTTTGTAAACTTTTAAATTCAATACATACGGGCATTTATTTGTAGTTCAATATTTGTGAGTGGCTACTATAAAATAACAAAGATCCATCTTCATAAAATAATATACATATTAGTACAACTATTTAATATTATCTAAACAATTAATATCAATTATTATTTATATCACACATATTAAAATAAAATAAACTACTATAATTATTAATTTATGTTAATAAATAATCCTACTTTTATTATTATTACTATCAGTTACCATTAGAAATCAATGGGTAAACCTTTGCCAAGTTGAATAACTAAATTTGCTTATTAATGTTTAAAAAGATAACTTTAAGTTGAAGACAGAGATAAATAATCTGGATAGTATAGGCTGAGGAGTTGGATTTCCTTTCAATCGTGACAAATTTAATTTCATGTCTGTCTACTTCTATAAAAAAGACTGCTACTATCACTTAACCCAGATATATTGTTTTTTGCATTATAGATCACCCATAATATTGAACTTTAAAAGTCAGTCGATGTTTTTAAAAATGTAATAAATATTTATTTGGGTATGTATAATAAAGGCTTTAATTAGTTTTTATGTATTAAATGTTGTTCTTTGATAAACAAGAGAGTACTTGTCCACATTTTATTATTATATGAAGTATGATTACAAGAACATACTATAATTATCATATCCCTAGGTTTTCATGGTCTTGCCCCTGGAAATATATATCAGGAAAATGTATTGTCATCGAAGGCTGCTGAGGTCATAAATGGGATTCACTTTTTTAAATTTCAGCTCTAACAATATATTGTATATACAATTTAGGTAACTAAAGAACTGTGTTTTCTTATAAGTTTCAAGTCCCGGTGAGGGAAATGTAGGCAATCTTACATAAATAGAAGCAAAATTAAAACTAGTTTTAATGTAGTTCAGTTTTGTCCACATGTTAATTGAGCAGACGACCAGGATGGGACTGAACCTATGATAGATGCATGCCACAGGCTGGGGAGAAGTGATGGACGATGGCCTCCTGGGATATGTGTATACTGTATCTCTCACCTCATACCAGGTACTCAAGAACACAATTTGTGAACATAGTGTTTTCTGTAATTATGTATACCTATTTATCGTTAGTTTAATGTTGTTTGACGCTATGAAGAATTTATATACGTATTTTATAAGATAATGATCAATGTAATGATATGTTTATTTTAATAATTATTTTATATAAACTTTGGACAAATTTAATTTAGTTTGTAAATTCTCATTAAAGTATTATACCTATTTAAAAAAGGTACATTCATTGTAATATACCCAATGTATCGTAACATTAGTCACAATCTCCTGGGAAAAGCTGAAATGGTTTCCATACATTCATATATATAAGATCTTGCTTGAGAGATTGGAAGCTTACCGTGTGTCACTTCCGTTATTGGGCGATTTGTCGAACCTGAGTCTTCTTTCGAACGTGTGAGAAACGTCACCTGTGGGCTTTGTTCCGATGAAATTTAACTTGGCATTGCCTTATAAACCTAATTCAATCACAGTAACTTTTTATGTAATTGACTAGAAAATGCTTCGACGGAAAAATCTAAGTTAAGTTACAACAAATAATTTAGCTATCAGTTATATTTGTATAACTTCTTTAAATTAAATTATGTTTGTTATTTTAATTTGCGCACTTGAATTCATGTGTAATCTTTGAACATAGTCAACTTGAATCGTTATACTTCCCATTTTATGTGTTTGCCTGTAATTTATTACACACATAAAAACTCTAACAATTTTTAATAAGGATTTCTGACAGGTTTTTTACATCGTTTTAACGTAAATATTCTTTTAAGTAAAAATGACTCAATTGTACCTCGAGGCAAGGTGGTGTGGTCAACAATATAACAACATTAATAGAATTCTTTAAAGAGAGTCCATTATTTATCATTATTATTTGTATTAAATTTTTACGGTTAAACTGATAACAATTTATAACTAGTTAGTTCATATTTTGGGTGGTGACACCTGAAAATAATTTGTTGTGTTAGAAACACCCTTAGTGGTAATATGAGGAAAAACGTTTGTATTTGCTACTCTAATTTCAAGTAAAGAGTACAGCAAATAACAAAAAGGCAGAGGCTACGTACACGTCCGACGTGAGCCGCTGCTATTCACGTCCGTTCCAAATTATGCACCGTACGTTACTTTTCCTGTGATTTTTAAAACAAATTGAGAGCCAGAAAACCTCCTAACCTAACCTAACGTAACCCAACCTAATCTAACCTAACGTTACGTAACGTAACCTAACCTAACGTAAGCGGTAGCGAAGTGAATTTGCCCTTATATTGGACGTGTACGTAGTCACTCCGTAACAAAAACAAAACAAAAACCGTATGTAATAGACGTTAATAAGCTGAATCTTAAAAAGGTTTACACTAACATTCATTCCTGATTGTATTGTGATTTGATTATTTTTGTACTTACTTCAGCCCCTTCGAAAATTGGATTATAGGCCATTATAACATAACGGTAAATGATCCAGGACCAACCATTTCTTTCGACACACATCGCGTATTGTGGCATGCAGCTTTGGTGTTTCTAGTTTGACATTCCGCTGTGTCAAGTGCTAGTTTCGCTCAGTCACATTGTACACAACCTGTATTGATTTGTGTAAGATATTGACTCCAGCAACAATTAATTGCACTACCAGTCCCTGAAAATTTCAATACTATTCCACAATATTTGTAAAATGATACAATTTCAACACCTATTTGTAGTTTTCTAGATATTTATTTATTGAACTCAGTTTACCTTTATTTCATACCTATATTTTCCTTCAACTAATTTTAATATTTTCATGTCCTAGATAAATCAATTATTAGTTTGTCTAAGAGTTGCTTTATATAAAAATCCAGCTTTTATCTTTTAGACTAAGAACAATTATAAATAACATATTGTGCGATAAGCCGTGCACGTTTTATCCGTTACTTTGAAGTTAACATAATTTATTTCTAGATTTTAATACTTTAATCGATAGAAATTTTATATTTTACTGATAGGTGCAAGAGGTTGAATACTAATTTAACTTTAAACGTGGAAAAGTTTGAAATAAAACCACAATATGTTAAAAATTAATATTAATATTTTTTACGGTACCATGAATCTTACCACTTCGTATTCGACACGATATTTGTCAATATTTAAACATGGTACTGGACATTACTTTTCTAAATCAAAAAAGTTTGATACATGCTAACTAAGTGTACCTTTATTACTTTAAAAATTGACGATTAATAGTTAGTGTTGAAAATAATCCATTGAGAGCTGGTAAGAAGCTATGTGTCGGAGCAGACAGGCGTGCAATTCAATTTGTCGTGGTTGAAATGATAACCAACTTCTCAGCCTAAAGATTTATCTCTTTCATCAAATAATAATGTTAAATAATAATTGAAAATAATAAATAAAAAGTATAAATTATATTATTAAAATAGTATTATATTTGGTTTCTCAACCACATAATAATTTTTCTCCTGATTTATAAGGCAAACAATGTTTGATAGTATAATAATCTGATTTAGAACATTAACGATTAAAAGGTCTTATAAATTGTTTACTCAAGCATAGAACTCACGGAATGGAGGTCAAAAGTAGCTTCTAATCAACTAGATGGAGGTAACAGTTTAGTTTCTACTGCATTTGACCAAACCAAACGTCACTTAACTATTTCTTTAGATAAAACAACCTAAAACCAAAGGTTTACAAATAATTTACTAACGTACTTAATGCCGAAGCTTATCTCCCGGTTATTAACGAGTCCTGATAAATCAAATTTTACACATTTATTTCTGTAACATTGCTGCAACTTGTCATATCGTAATGAGACTTCTCCCATTTTCCATGGTTATTGACTTGTTACTATGTGTATGTATAAATGTTTTGCAATTAATGTTCGAATTTGTCTTAATATATGTTTATTTTATATTTTCAGTGTCAAATAAAAATGGAAAACTTATACATCAATAAAACTTATTTGGTACATTCAGTAAATATATCTGTAATTTAGTTTGCCACATAATGAAGTACTTATTGGCTTTGTATTATGTTTAAAAATCTAAATATATTAGAAATATTATCTAAATATATCATATACAAACCCCCGATTTATTCATCACTATTTCTCTATATATCTAATATGTTGGATATATCAAATTTAGTATACTAATTCATCTGGACGAAAAATTTTCGACGAAAGAGATTTTCGTTTGAAAGTTATCCACCCCAGGAGTAATAAAATTTATAATGTTATATTTATTGAGACTCACATTTATAAAATCAGATGATAACTTAAACAGAAGCTCATTATTCAAAGTGGTTCAAATGGTTAACCACAGAATTCAACACACAACCAGCTGTTGTATTCCCCAGGTGTACCCGGTTTCTGCACCAGCTAGTAATACTATTAATACACTATTACCTATTTTACATAATAATAAATATATTTCATAACACTTTCAAAGTGTTTTTGTTGGTTTACACACATCAGTTAGACGAATACTATGTATTTTTAACTTCATTAACAATCAAATAACAATAGCCCAAATTGGCTCAGATATATCGCTAGTTAAATTAAAACCTCTCATGCTAAGTCGATAGCGATAAGAGCTACTTTTGTGCCATTCTCAAAAGAGACATATTTCATTGGGATTGGTCGTTTATCTCGGTATGTAACGCAGGTGTAGCTTTGGTATTGAAAATAATTAATTGATCCTCAAGGTTTCATGATATGAAATGAAAAGATCAAATCTACCCGCTTCTTCACTTTCCTTTTTTTTATTCACTTTCGCTGTGACGATAAGTTAGTGAAAGGCTTTTTATATTAAAGCTGTAGTTATGGTGTAATATGTTTGGACAAATGTTGTATGGTTAAGTAACATGAAAATAAATAGAAAAATATAAACTCATGCGTACGAATTATTTGATATTGCTATATTTATTTGTTTAACGATATATTCTTATTCATAGGTTAATAATCAGCAATATACATATATGATCTTTGAAATTTCAACACCAACGGCATTTTTAAATTAATATTATTATTTAATGTAAATTTAATCCTTTTTAAATCTCTTTTATTTTTTAATCATCCACAGATCATAAAATAAAAATAATAAATCTAACAATACCAATTTATACCGTACGAGGTATTTAATAAAAAAAGTTCAATGTACTTTTTATTAGAACTAGCTTACATAATTAGTATTAAATTATGTTAGTTAGTTAGCTGAATTTTGTAGTATTGCTAGCTTAAAATAACATATCCAAGTGTCCTTCTTCTTATGATATAAACAAATTATAGATATATTTAGACTACCACATAATTGATTTTTTAGAGAATAATTCTAAGGATTATAGTTTATAATTATCAAAATCTCCATACACTGTTATAAAACAACAAAGCATGTTGAATGTTATTTTCATATTTTATCAAAGTTTAAGATATGATTTTTGTAAATCCACCGGTAGATAAGTCAACATATGACTTAGCATAGAACAAATAAAACAAGGAAAGGGGCGATCCACTACAGTATACAAGCTAGGCAGTTCCGATACAGGTTACTTCCCAAGACAGTTATTCGAATCCACGACGACGGGCCGCTGTAACGGCTCCGAAGCTGTTCGCCTTGACCACTACGCCAGAGTCTGACGAAATTGCAATCCAAAACTGTTATGTGTTTGTAAGTAATTCTTTGTATTAGGATGTATATGAATTGTCTTGTAAATATATAATGCTAGCTAAGTATCAGGTACTACAGCGTTGGATTATACTCACAGCCTAGTTTATAGTTTAAGCGACAGAATTTTTAACACGGGACCTCTTCTTCTTATAAGACTCTATATTCATTGGCCTTGACCACTACGCCAGAGTCTGACGAAATTGCAACCCAAAACTGTTATGTGTTTGTAAGTAATTCTTTGTATTAGGATGTAAATGCATTATCTTGTAAATATATAACGCTAGCGAAGTATCAGGTACTACAGCGTTGGATTATACTCTCAACCTAGTGTATTGGTTGAATCACCGTTTGGATGTTAAAGTTGTATTCAATCTCTTCGGAACAAGCTCAGTGGTATTATCACCAAAGCCTTATCAGTATGCGAGGTCACGGGTGCCTGTAGACACACAGATTACCATAATACGCAGCTCCGTATGCCGCGCCGACCACGAGACTCTCTTAACAAGTGAAAGGGACTTGATTTGGGTTAGTATACGATTTTAACAACACTATGTAATACAAAATATGAAAAACCCAAGCCGAGTCAAAATATACTTGATAAAGTGTTGAAGCTCAGCTCTACAATTATAATGATTAATCGCTTAAGACAAGACAAACAGGCCAAGAGTAACCCTAACAAGGTGGAGCTATTATAGTAACTGTCCGGAGCAATTAATTATCAGTTGCTATCAGAACATTGATGTGTAATTGGATTCTAAGTAGTTTCTAAGCCAATCAGATAGTTGCCTCTTAACTCAGTACATATATATATATATATATATATATATATATATATATATATATATATATTATTCCCACACAATTTATAATTGTTTTTCGCCAAATAAATATTATTATTATTATTATATATTATTATATTATATATATAATATATATATACATATTCCTGTATATCTTCAATTATACGGATTATTGGTAAAGAAATAGCCCAGATATAGGATATGAGGATATTTTAAAATTAATATTATAGAAACCACCGGTTTGGAAAAGAAACAACGCACTGTCCCTCATATAAGTAGCATGTAGCGTTATGGATTATGAATAGTTACTTAACCTATTTTTCAGATCATGTATATTTACTTTACGTACTTGTACATAGCATAATTTTGATTTGAATTATTTAATATTTACTAAATAAAAATGTTTCTTAGGTCAAGAGGATCACCATTATCTTCTTTCCTTTAGCTACTAAATTCAGCTGGATTTATTTATCATATGATTTTTTTAGGAGAAAGATATCTAATACAGAACGCTTTTCCCACCTCATATTGGTTTTTAATAGGTGGCCTACAGCCTAGGTGGGGTCAGGAATGTAAAATTATTAATACTGGTTGGCGATTGTCGATTGTTGATTGGCGATTGGCGATTGTTGATTGGCGATTGGCGATTGGCGATTGGTGATTGACGTGTATCGATCCCTGAACATTGCGGACCAAAGTCACGTGTCCTAACTATTACAGCATCGCCTCTCGAACCGCGTTTCTCTTCAGCAAAACAAATCCTCAGTTTTTCTTTAGTGATAAAATTTTTTTTGTAACATGTTAGTTGTGACAGTCTGAATATGATGTCCTTTTAATCACATTGACGATGAATATTGATCAAGTGCTTGTGTCAGAGGAAATTTATGGTAAACGAAGTGACAGTGTTGTCTCAATTATGCTCGATCAGTATGTTGAAAGACACTATCAAAGAATACCTGGCATGGCCAATGTTATCTTTTGACACACTATCTTGTCCCACTTTGTCCTTGGTAATTTTAAACAGATTTTTGGGCCATCGAGAAGTTTATGTCTCTTACGGTATAGAAACTGTACTTCCTAACCGCAACTAAAGCTTTAAATAGATTATTATTTTTAGAACGAATAAATATTCCAAACATGTTATTAACATGTAATTATTTAAGCTAAAGATTTCTATCTTAACAATTATACCAAACGATCCTACTTGCATTAGCCAAAAAGGTAAACTAGTTTTTGACATCGATTTTAGGTGTAAGGGTGTATAAAATTACCCTAAATTATTTTACTAACTTTTGGAAAAGGATCGAGCCAAACATTGATCCAAGGTAAATGTTTGGTTAAGCCAAACCATAAACCAAAACAAATACCCCCGTAGCAGCAAACCTGCTAACTCAACGAATTTCCAATGCATATGTAGTATCTTAATACCACTTAAAGCCATATACCAGGTTTCATCAATATACATTCATAAATAAATTATTTATAACATTTTAATTATTCTCTATAAGAATAACATGGCGTCTGAGGATGCAGGTTTGCTGAAAAAAGTTGCACACAAAATGGGTTTTTATGAAAATTTGTTTATAACTCAACTAGGTGAAGCCACATACCAAATTTTTTTAATTTATGTTCATAGTTAAGGGAGATAACATTTGACTTATCCATAAGAATAAAATGGAGGCTGAGTACGCAGGTTTGCTTGTTTTTTTTAACTATCGACAAAAAATCATTTTTCGTGCAAACTCCAATAGATGACAAACTCCAACAACATGAAGCAATATAACAAGTTTCGTCAGGATAAGTTGATAAATATGTAAGATATAAAATTTTTCTTATTCTCCATAAGGATAACATTGGACAAAAAGTAAGCATGGTCTCGGGCTTAAGTCTTACCATGAGACCTACGGTAATAGCTTCTTCCCTATAGGGAAAATTCGCGAAAACAAATACTCCAAACATGATAGTCTCAAGTAATTATGTAAGCGTAAGTTTTTCCTTTTGGCAATTTTACTAAACGATCTTACTTGCACTAGTCACAACGTAAATTAATTTTTTACTTCCGAGTTTTAGAATGTGGGTTTATATGATGCCCTAAAATGTTTTAACGATTGGAAAAGGAAAGCGTCAAATAATATCCAAGGTCAATCTTTCATTAGATACTATCAGAGATTGTAGGAAAGTCCAGTATTAAACCTTCTCAAAATGGAAATAACTTGCTGAGGGTCAGTTTGACGAACCTCAGCTTATGATGCGAGCACTATAGATACCCGACCAGTGATGAGTTTATGTAGGTCATTTAATGTATACAGTAAATACATTAACACACGTGTGTCTTATTATTTAAATAAATACGCCCGTCGCAGCAAACCTGCATACTCAGCGAATTTCGAATGAATATATAACATAACACATTAAAACACTTCACAGGATTCATAAGAAATGTATTCACAAACAAGCGATATTTAAAATATTAATTATTCTCCATAAGAATAACATTGGGGATGAGTACTCAGGTTTGCTGCAACAAGGCACACAAAATAATGGGTTTTTATGGAAATATCAATAGAATTCATCTTAGTGAAGTCACATACCAAGTTTCATCCATATACATCCATAAATAAGCGATATATAACATTTTAAGTATGTTACTTAATAACATGGGGATCAAGTACCTAGGTTTGCTGCTACAAGAACCATAGGCGAAAAATAGTTTCTTTGTGCAAACAACAATAAGCCACAACCAGATCAAGCCATATACCAAATTTCGCCAGTTTATGTTCATAAATAAGCGAGATATACAATTTTTCTTTTTCTCCATAAGAATAACATTAGACAACGTACTGTGTTTAGCACTTTCAATATCTCGGTAACCAATTGACGTAGAGCAATGATCAAAATACCAAATTGTTTGTCTTTTTAAGCTGAACCTAATGGTATAAATAAAAATTTGATTTAAATATAAATTACCTGTGAAAACCCCAAAAAACACATTTTTGGGGTACAAAACCCCCCAAAAACTCCCTTCGGATGGTGCGATTCATCTGGTTTTCTAACTCGTTCAAATAAATGGTACTTTACATATTTGTACCAAATTTCATTAAGATCGGACCTTTTTTACGAGAGTTATCGTGCTTACGGACACACACACACACATATATATATATATATATATATATATATATATATATATATACATATATAAAAATTTGAACGAATGGTGTTTTTGGCATCTGGGGACCTCAAAATGAAAAGTTATCATGGTCTCGGGCTTAAGTCTTGCCATGAGACCTACGGTAATAGCTTCTTCCCTATAGGGGAAATTCGCTAAAAGAGTTTAAACTTGGTATTTTAAAGTGCAATAAAAACTGAAAAGGTTTAGATTCATTCTAACGGATCTTGCTTGAACAATTGGTAGCTTACCGTGTGTCACCTCCCTCATTGGTCGATTTGTCGAAGCTGAGTTTTCTCTTGACTGTGTTAAAACTTCCACCTGTAGACTTTGTTCTGATGAAATTGAACTTTAAATTACCTTATAAGTTTCATTAAATCATCAGTAATTTTTATTTTTTGTATAGGAAACGTCTGAATTTTGAGGTTGGTATTTTTATCATTATACATCTATTGAAGCAAACAGCCAACTTTCACTACTATAGTTATTTTAATTATGCTTAACAACCAATTTATTTATTTACTAGTGGCTTGAAGGGGCCATAGCCCCTAACCTTTCTCCAGTACTCTGCCTCCTCTGATTTATTTACTCTTTTCAAATACAAAATAATCACATGTTTTGACGTAATTAAAGCAGACGTTTTTAAATCCCAATGCATTTATTATGGGGGATGATTTACGTTATTTATTGTTTGCTGGTAACTTTTTTAAAATACTGCTATTTTTCCCGAGTCCCTGAGATCTGCCTCCCATTATCCTGCGATTTGCCACACTCATACAATTTTTACTTAAAGATTTCACTTACATAATTATACCAGCTATTCTTGCAGGCTTCGCCCCGCAAATAATAAACTATGACAAAAATCAATTTACAAAAAAAAAAAACTATAACAGTTTGTTGTGTGTGCTGAATTCTGTGGATCTTCCGTGGAACTACTACGAATCAAGATCAGCTGTTTGGATTTTCATCAGCTCAAACTTAAAGTGAATGTCCATAAGAATAACACAGGATTGGAACTTTAACTCCCCGTGATATTTTAAAAGATATTTAGTTATTGAAAATTTTACACAGTTTATTGGTAGATGCATTGATTTCACATTAGAATATCTCATATTTGCTGGGGCTGTAAACATATGCCACAGCAAATATCAATAATATCAGACCAGTTCTCGTTGTTACGCTGATAGCGTCACATGATGTCACTAGCAGATTGCAATTGTTGAAGTGAACGTATTAATTCCAATATGACTTATGTGAACAGCTGATTGCTTTCTTATCATAATGTTTCAGTTGAATAGAATTCTAGTAGGCTAATAACGTGAATATATAATATTTTCATGGGTCTTATAATCAAATCTTTTATAACCAGTAGTAACGTGAAAATAAAATTTCAGGTGATTCATTGATAATTCATTAACCTGGAATATTTGGATTATATAATAATTTTAGCAAATTTTCCCTTTAGGGAAGAAGCTATTACCGTAGTCGACATGGTAAGATCCCGGGACCATGATAACTTTTCGTTTTGAGGTTCCCAGATGCCAAAAACACCATTAGTTCAAAACTATATATATATATATGTGTGTGTGTGTGTGTGTGTGTGTGTGTGTGTGTGTGTGTGTGTGTGTGTGTGTGTGTGTGTGTGTGTGTGTGTGTGTCTGTGTGTATCCGTGAGCACGATAACTCTCGTAAGAATAGTCCGATTTTGACGAAATTCGGTATAAACGTGTAAAGCAGCATTTATGATTTCAAGATCGAAAATCAGACGGATAGACCTATCCAAAGAGGTATTTTGGGGGGGTTTTGTACCCCAAAAATGGGTCTTTTGAGTTTTTTATATATCATTTTTGAAAAAGTCAAACTTTAATTTTTCCATTAGAATTAGTTTAAAAAGACGCACAATTTGGTTTTTTCATAATTACTGTACGTCAAATGGTTACAGAGATATTGAAAGTGCTAAACATAGTACGTTGTTTAATGTTATTCTTATGGAGAATAATAAAAATTGTATATCTTGCTTATTCATCAACTTATCCTGATGAAACTTGGTATATTGCTTCATATCGTTGTGGTCTATTGATATTTGCACTAAAAAAAAAATGTTTTTGCCGAAAGTTTCCGTAGCAGCAAACCTGCGTACTCAGCTCCCATGTTATTCTTATGAAGTAACGTGTTGTCTCCCTTAATTATGAACATAAATTAATAAAATTTGGTATGTGGCTTTACCTTCTTGAGTTATATTGATAATTGTATAAAACCCGTTTTTTGTGTTACTTTCTTCAGCAACCCTGCATTCTCAGCCGCCATGTTATTCTTATGGAGAATAATTAAAATGTCATAAATCGTTTATTTATGAATGTATATTGATGAAACTTGGTATGTGGTATTAAGATACTTATATATGCATTGGCAATTCACGAAGTACGCAGGTTTGCTGCTACGAGGGTGTTATTAGATAACGTGGAATACAAATTATTATACATGAAGTGCACATATTTTAACTAAGACAAGTGTTTCTACCTGATTTATGATTAATAACTCAAAACACCTTTGGATAGATTTTCCTTGTATTCAATCTCCTCTGAACAAGCTAAGTGGTGTTATCACTGAAGCCTTATCAGTATGCAAGCTCACGGTTGCATACAGACATACACATTACCATAATACATACTTCTCTATGCCGTATAGACCACGAGACTCTCTTACCAACTTAAGTTTCACTTGATACAAACTTACTTGATTTGTATTAGAATAAATTGGTAAAACATGATTATTTGATGTTGCCTAGTTTTGCTATTCGTTTGATGATTCCCAAAGATAATAGTAATGATTTCCAAGGTTTCATTATAAAACCTTAGCGATAGTAAATAGTATTCAAAATGATGTGATCCAACTTGAACCAACTCGCACGATAAGCTAGTAAGGTTATTTATCATACACACATCATGAAACCCCTAAATTTAATTTCTCTCCCAAATAATCATAACTTTTTTTATAGTAATTTGAAAATACCATATGTGACTTCCAGCCTCAGACTGTGGAAAAGTATAGCAATTAGTGTAAAAATCCACCATATTGAAAAACACAACTTTGTCACAAAAACCAATAAGTTGAGAAAATAACGTAACTACTAGTCGATCCTTGTGGGATTCTGCACTGCGAATCAAATCTTTTCTTTTGCTAATCAGATGTTTGTTTTGTTTAAATTTTTGCTCCTGTCAAAACAAACTATTTCCTTTATTCATCTTTCATACTATTACATTTTCCGAGAAGCGGTACATTTTCAGACCATGGGTCTATTTTTCGTAAATAGCCGGCACGATAAGCTTTAAAATGAGGGGTAAATCATGGAATTTGATAAGGGAATAAGGAAGATCTCGCGGACTGACAGAAAACAGGCTAGTGAATTAATATGTAAGATTGTTAGTTTTTTACAACACCTCTACAAAATTGAAACAAAAGTCCTATCTCGTTGTTGGTTGAGGTTGAGTTAGAATACATGTAAATTTATTTATAATGTAAAAAGAGTTAAATTGATATTTGAATCATTTTATCCTAATATTAGAAGTTTATCCCTCATTTCATTAGTTTTCTTTTCTTTTCAATAGTTCACTTTAATTTATAAAAATCTCTGAGGAGGCATTTTTTCCAAGTGTAACGTGGCTTATTGGATACATATACTCTAAATTTGTGTAGTATAAAATTAAATAAAAAAATAAGTACTCCAATACGCCAGTGATTCATAACCTTTTTTGATTCCTGAACATCCATGAGCTGTTGTAAAACCTTTTCGCAACTCACAATACAATCAATAGTCAAATATCCTAGTCCATCTCAACCTTGTGACTAAGTTAGGCATGTAGCTTATAATACAAACCTGATGTTATTTTAAGTATTATGGTAAATCACTATTGTGACTTATGAACAAAGCCTTCATGACGCACTGCTGGGGAATCACTGTCCTATTATATAATGCATCGGCTTACTAAGAGTTCAATAGATTAATATAATGTGCTCGAATGTTATTGGTAGACTTATGTTTATCAGCAGGCAAATTAGTTCCTCGGTAGAATTACAATGTTAATTTTACTAACGGTTTTTTTTAAGTTATACCTACAACACTTTAAAACCAGTAGAATAACACTCAATTGAGGGAGGAGGACTATAGAATGGAACAAATAATCAATTAAGACAAGGCCAATAATAACCCTGGCAAGGTACAGTGATTCTCGTTACTGCCCAAAGCAATTATCAGCTGTTGAGGAACAGTGGTGGGTAATTGGGTTCTAAGTTGTTGCTAAGCCAGTCATATACGTATACAACTATTGCAGAACTCTAATTATCTAATTCATTTGAGAATCAGGCCTATTTGAAAATGAAAATATGTATATAATTTACGGTGTAAAAATCTTTAATCTTAAACTGTACCTTCATTATATTTGTTCGGCTAATTGTTGTGTATTAAATAAAACGTTAACAGTGTTCATACAAATAACTCTGTTCGTATTATAGTTAATAGACAGACTAATTTCCAAGACAGCCAATGTAATTTCAAAACCACTATCAACTTCGCTTTTGAGCTAGGCAAGAAAATCAACAGATTGATGCCATACAATTTAAAATATTTAGGTTATAACAAATGTTATTTCTAGAATTAAGTGTATATAATGTAGATGAAAATTCATAATATATGTTCCACCAACAAATAATAACCCTATTGAAACCTATGGTAAGTAACTGCATTTAATGTTTTAAAACTGTAGACATCTTGACTTCATCTTGTAAAAATGATGTATTTCCATAAGGACGCATTAAAGACATGCGTGTAGCATTGTCTAGGCTAAAATTTAGCGTCGTCCTAATGGCAATAAATCATTTTTAATTTATGCATAGTGTCAACAGGGGGTTAGAGACATTAGAACCCACATCTACAAAAATACGTGGTATACCTCTCCACTTCTCACTATCAGAAAACGAATTCTAAAGGAACATTTTTGGTACCAATACCAATTTGTAGTTGTGTAATAGTAGGCGCAATATCACAAAAAGAAGAGGTAATGGCTCTCAACTGTTACATATTTAATTGCTATGCTGAATAGGGAGGTTACAGTTGTTTTCGAGTATGACAAAATAATGTATTAAGCGTCATACAAGTTGTTAAAGATTTTACATTGTTGCTCTAAATTACCTTAATTACCTCCCTCGATGACGATGACCAGCACTGGTGGATGGACAGAGTCAATACAAAGATTTGTGCCGTTAAATGTACATATTTAGA
This sequence comes from Allygus modestus, assembly GCA_963675035.1. NCBI lineage: Eukaryota > Metazoa > Arthropoda > Insecta > Hemiptera > Cicadellidae > Allygus > Allygus modestus. The sequence continues at coordinate 82,967,487 of OY776115.1, forward strand.
ACTATTTCAGATGACAGCAAGTTTAGACAGGCACTTTGAACAAATTATCTAAGTAGTACATCGGCCTTGCCATTAGCCACTCTCTTAATTGATTCTAAAATTTTGGAGACTACAGACTTTTAATGATCTCATTGAACATCCTCATCACCAACTTTGGAAAACTGTTCTTCGTTTTACTAAGGCTACAATACGGAAGATGTAAATTAGATCTAGCTCGACTCTTGTGAGCTTGAAGTTCACATCTTTGTGTGTAGCTGACAACGTTGCATTTTATGTCGGTAAGTGTGATAAGGATGTATTGGCAATACACAGAGAGGATGTTTAAGCTTATGAAAATAGACCTGCAGTGGTCGAGGTATCTGGCGGAATATATAACCCGCAGCTTTCTTCAGCAGTAAAAGGATGTCCTTGCAGTCAGCAGCGTGGCCCCACAGTTCCACCCCTGAGCTGAGATGACTATGGAACAATGCAAAATATACCGTTAAAAGGTAGTGTTTGGTCAGCTTGGGTTTTAGCCTTCTCAAAAGATGTAGTGTCCTTGAAAGTTTGGTACATACGTTGTTGGTATGGCATTTCCAAGTGAGTTTCTGGTCTAAAATGAAGCCTTACAGTTGTACCTCACTCAGGCTATTTAAGTTTATTGATCGTGCGAGGCTACATATCATCTCTTGGGTTTTGCTCTCATATACCTGCTGCGTGTCGTTATGTATACTTTATTTTACATGAACAAAAATTGAAATAATACTTACCACTATATATTTCACCACTTTATTTTAAGCGAAATCAAGTCCCTTTCACTTGTTAAGAGAGTCTCGCGGTCGGCGCGGCATACGGAGCTGCTTATTATGGTAATCTGTGTGTCTACAGGCACCCGTGACCTCGCATACTGATAAGGCTTAAGTGATAACATCACTGAGCTTGTTCTGAAGAGATTATATATAAAGTCAAAGATTAAAATAGGTTTTAAGTTATCGAACAAAACAAGAAAGTTAAAACATCACTTAGTGCGAACGATTGAACTTTTATGAAGATTAAGTGCAGAAACAATGTTGATAACAGGGTCAACAATATTTAAAGTGCTTGGCTTTTAATATTTACAATACTTTACACATTTATAATTTAGTTACTTTTTAATTAATGATTTGCGATGGATATTGCATTTAGATAGCTTTATTATACCAATGTAACGTCTAAAACTCTTGGTGGCATGGTGTTGCTTGTTTGAATCGGCCGTTGATGCCGCCGGTACTGTCCGGCTGTGTGGGGGCCTTGCCGCGGTCCAGCAGAGTGGGGGCAAAGGTCGCTCGCAGAGCGAGTAATCAGCTTCCCGCTCTTTCCACTGGGGCTCGCTCGCCGCGGAAATAATTCGCCAAGTTGGCACGTGACGCGCTGCGTCCAGAGCGTATAAAACCCCGACCCGCGGCTTCGCTCGATCTTATCTGTTTGCGCCTCTCGAACGAATCTGATAAAATTCGCCTCGTAAAAGTAAGTGTGAGTAGTGAAACATAACTATTGCAGTTGTTGCCCGTTAATATATATTGGCTTAGTTTAATTATTGAACGTTGCAGATTTATTTTCATTTATAATTTATTATTTCTTAATTAACGGTCCATTGAACCTGATCTAACGTGCAAAATGTGTTTCCAAAGACCGGCGAATTAGCTTGGCGATTTCGTTGAATATAATTAATTATTTATTATTCATTGGCCAACTGAACCGGATATCACGTGCATGATAACCTCGACAAAGATCGGCGAACTAGCAGGGCGAATATCATGGTACTATAAATTATTCTCAATTAACAACCCATCCATCGAGCCTGATTCAACGTAATTTATAATATTTTACAAAGACCGGTGAGTCAGCCTGGCAATTCTGTTGTAGACTTAAACATTTATTTGATGGTTAATGCAGTCAGGTTTACGTGATTAAAATGTTCGATTAAAGACTGGAGCACGAACCTGGCATTCCAGTGGTGCGATAAATTATTTATTGAATGTCGACCGAATCGGTTCTAAATGATGCTGTTAATTTGTTTATTCTAAGACCGGCGAGTCTCCCTGGCGAATAGTGATCAAAGTTAGTTTATTTGGTTTACTCTAAGACCAGTGAAGTAGGCTGGCATCCAGCGATTTAATTCAATCGGAGTTATCGTATAAATTTTAGCATTAGTCTTACTAATATGTACTAGTTTTAAATAGGAAGGGAATGGCATTTTGTTGAGTATAATTGTATTTTATTTTATTTTAAAGACCGGCGGGAGAGCCTGGTCATGTATAGATAATATTTATATTGATTTACAATTCTAAAACCCCTCCTGTTGATTTGTTTCGGGCTGAATTATTTGTCATACGGGCAGTATGCGGTGATTAATTTATTCACAACTTTGCTTATGTTTACTTTACTGCGATTTCGGGCATTATTCACACGGTATCCCAGATAAAAGACCGGCGAGTCAGCCTGGCGTGGTTGTGTACACTTAAGATACCGTGGAGCGAAACGTTAGTTAGCAACGACGATCGTAGTACTAGATAATAACGGTAACCGTAATTGGCGATTACCGGGAATGAGCCAACCTTCAAACCAGTCGCATTAACAACATATGTTTATTTTATTTCGGCACGAAAATATATGTTGAGCGTATTCGATATTCTTCCGATGATGAGATAGAATATCGTTGACCCCCATGGTTAGATTTCACTCTGAGCATTCAAACTGAATCACAAGATTCTAGGTACGGGACCTTGGAACAAACCCTGCAGGACTGAGGTTATCTCGCAAAACTTTAGTAGCGTTTTGGTTGCTTGGGCGTTGCGTTGAACGCTAGTAGTGCAAAGATCGCACCCCTGACCAACTCAAACGTTACACCAAAAACTACTCAACGCAATATTTGTATTCCTTGGAATTATTTTAATAAGTACTGACTGAAAAACCTATAATAATAATATTGTATTTACTCCGTCAATAAGGTAGTATTCGATAGTTCGAAACATGATGATAAGAAAGCAATCAACTGTTCACATAAGGCATATTGGAACTAATACGTTCGCTTCAACAATTGCAATCTGCTAGTGACAACATGTGACGCTATCAGCGTAACAACGGGAACTGGTCTGATATTGTTGATATTTGTTGTGGCACATGTTTACAGCCCCAGCAAATATGAGATATTCTAATGTAAAATAAAATCAGAAACCATTAAATATTTTCATTTGTATTAATTGACATGTATATTTTAGATTAATATTAAAGCTCATCATTGACAAAAGCCTTACTTGTTAAATAAAATATTAATATTTTGAATACGGCTTGGCATGAAATTACGATACTTGTTCAGATCATATTTTAGCATGCCATAAATAAATGTAAGTATTGCTAAACGCATGTTATAAATAGTGTTATCTCTTCTATACCTTAGATGATTTGAGTAGCCTTTCAAGAGGGGGTAATGCTGTAGACTTGTAATACTCGACCTAAAGTGGGTACAAAATACTAAAGTGGTTTTGTAAATTAGTAATTTTATGACACATTTATAATCCGGTATCTAAAGAAGTATTTATGATAAAAAACATTTATAATACTGTTTAGATACAGTTGTATGTATTTAGTTACACTGAACAAATTTCTCGGAAATTGTAATATTATTCAAATGACGCTAAACATGTTTATGGGTTTCCCGTTTGTTTGTTTTTTCATTTCAGACATTTTATTTTTAAATTGAGAAAATCATATTATAGTTTTACTATAGTAAAAATATAAACACTTTTTAAAGATATGTGGATTAATAAATTAATGTTTTAAACAGTTTACATACTTTTTCATACAAAAGGATATATTTTTACTGCAATTTAAATCTTCTGTATAGTTAATGCAACAATGATTTGAATTCAATTAGTTGAAGCTGTTATAATGTTTGGCATTATGTTCATAACTAGCTAGCTAGGACTTTTAACATTATTTTTAAACATTAGATTTAAATCGTTTACGATGGTTATAATGTTTTATATTTTTTACCAATAAGATTATTCAACGAACCCCTAAAGGCGCCGGCGGAGACGTAGGCTGCAATCATATAATCTTGATCTGTTCACAACATGCTTAATCTACCTCACTTTATCAATTCATTAGAGCAACTTTATATAGAAAGGGACGACTTCTTACAAGTATGTACATACAAATTCCGTTATTCCCTCTCGTCTTTTTACAAAATTTAAGGCTATATTATAAATTAATATTACTTTTTGCTATTTAATAACTGCAGTGACAGTACAATTTTTTGTTCTTTACTCAAGATCCCTCGACTGGAAATGAGAAAGGTAGAATTTTTAATAAACTAACATTTTTAAAACATTTATAATACTGTTTAGATACAGTTGTATGTATTTAGTTACACTGAACAAATTTCTCGGAAATCGTAATATTATTCAAATGACGCTAAACATGTACAATCAAAAAACCTCTCACTACCTATATATAAAATATTCTAATGTAAAATAAACTGTGACATAATAAACTGTGTCATAAACTGTGACATGTAATTCTGTGTATGTATCTTTATACACAGACAATTATCTTTCCTAATTAGAACAACAACTTTTGTTTCAATGTTTGCAGTCTGGTTGTGACAGAATAGTTCTCTATAAAGGTTACATTAGAGAAGGGGGTAGATAGTTTAGTTTTATTTGCACTGACACCTGTAGACTACTATTTATTACAGATCGAACTTTACACAAAAAGATGCTTCATGATGCTTCTCATTAGAATGAAACTATGACAAAACACGTTATTGCAATAGTATATTGTTGTTTTAAACGAAGTAAACTTACCGCATATTAATTGGCATGTAAAAAAAAAACATTACAATTATAATATTCTGAGAAATACCAATTAAACTAGAAAAGATAAATTCTAAATAAAGTTTTAAAAATATATTAATAATTTCAAACTCGTACAATTAAACTAATGAAACTAAAAGGTACTTGTGTGTGGCTTTGTTTATATCTGCTAGAAGATGCGTAACCTTCCATACTCATATGTAAAGTGGACATGATTATTATTATATATCATAGCTTGTTTCATTATATTATTATTAAAAGGTAATAAGATAATATTGATGTTGTTATATGTCTTATTCAGAGAAAAACGGGGGTCTCTTGTGAAACGAACAATGAGACAGTGAAACATACATAACATTGGGACATATAATACTTGCTATAAACGCTTACTCTGCCTACTATAGCCTTTAAGTAGATAATTTTATATTTAAATTGAAAACCATTTTTACATAAATATGATCAAATTAAATAGGAAATAAATGTAAGTAAGTGTTTGATGAATAAATAAATGTAAAACTTGTAAAATAAATACGATATAAAATATTTATATTTTGTTCGCTTTTTAAATTAAGAGTATATTCATATTAAATTGCTTTATATTTCTCAAAGATGACTTGACAGCCAAGTCCCTACGCCCCACAACAATTATGTAACATAGACAGGGCTGCGGTGGCCCTGCCCGAATGCTCGGTGTTTGTAGTTTTGATATTTTTAACTATCGCAAAACACTAAATCAGTGAGGTAATTTAAATAGATTTTTATGTCTCGAATATATAGTAAACATATTACATATAATGATTGTGTCGGATTTCTAAATCCATTGGGTTTGTTAAAAGTAAAAGTACCACTCACACAAACAAACACAATTCATTCAAAACCAGAACAAATTCAACTATTAAAAGTTAGATAACTATAAACTCAACAATAATTAATTGACATAGATAGTTCGATTTCATTTGATTTCTATATATTTCTTACGCAAATGATATTTGGTTCTTTATACTGCTAAATATCTTTATCAGTATTAACACTAAACAATGCTCAAGGTAAATGAAGGGAAAATGAAAATTTGAAACACACATTGCTACTTATTTAATTTTAACCAATGCACTGGATGTAAATAAGCCTAAAACTCTATTTAAATTGTAAATGAGAACTTTGCAACTATAATATATTATAATTAGTTTAACTATATACTAAATTATATATTTTGTATAAAACAAATTCTTTCTATTAAATACAGAAAAGTATTTTAAATTTAAATTAGAACATAATTTATCAATTCTTTGCTAAGCGTACAATGTTTGCATTAAGCGTAACAATATGTTCATTATGAGTGGAATAATGTTTCCTGATGTTTTAATTATCATCCATAAGGCAAATGATGAAGGCTCCATGCAACTTTGATGTCCCCACGGATTGTTTGATTTCGAGGCCCTCAATGGGCGTTCAATAATGGAAGAGGAAGCACTTCTCCCCAGAGTGTGTCTGTGGTCTGGAACTGTGGTCACATGTGGTCCAGTAGCTGGTTAAGGTCATTCAATATATCAATATTAACGACTTTTGGCTTACATAACCTAGTCTCTCCAACGTGCTGAATCGAATGAATACATATTTTATTCCAACCGTTCCATGTTATATTTTTGCATGTTCAAATAATTGTTGTAAAAGTATTCCGTGGCGAGTGCTAAGAATCCTTTTAGCGAATTTCCCCTATAGGGAAGGAGCTATTATCGTAGGTGGCATGGTAAGACCTAGGCTCGGGACCATGATAACTTTTCGTTTTGAGGTCCCCAGACCCCAAAAACACCATTCGTTCGAAACTGTATATATATATATATATATAACTGTATACATCCGTAGGTGCGATAACTTTCGTAAAAATGGTCCGATCTTGATAAAATTTGATACAAATGTGTAAAACATTATTTATGACTTTAAGTTGAAAACCACACAGATCGACCCATCCGAAGTGGTATTTTGGGGGGGTTTTGTACCAAAAAGTGTTTTTTTTTTAAGTTTTTACATATAATGTTAGTAGGGGGCATTGGTTCCTTCAGAACCAGCATAGGCGCGGTGTGGACGCGAGGACGCGAGGACGTCCCCCCCCCCATGACGTCATCCCCCCCCGACCTTCCCCATAGCCAAGCTCGGACCCCCCCCCATGACGTCATCCCCCCCCGACCTTCCCCATAGCCAAGCTCGGACCCCCCCCCCCCGTTTGCAACATTTTTCATGATGAGGAAAAAACTTTTGAAAATTAATAACTAGCCTATTTACCCACCGATTCCCACGGGACTTTTTCCAGAATGTAGGCCTATCCCAGAGGAAGCGAATGACGTAAGAACCCCATAGATCCGCCATCAAACAAGGCCGCTATTAATTTTTAAACGCGTTTTCCTTATGGGATCTCAGCTGTTTACCGACCGATTTTGATGAAACTTCACCACATGCCGGGTGCCCTCCTAAGTAAACCATCCCTTAAAGAAAATTGAAAATCCGCCTATAAACGGGCCCGCTATTAATTTTTAAACGTGTTTTCCTTATGGGATCTCGGCTGTTTACCGACCGATTTTGACGAAATTTCACCACATGCCGGGCGGCGGCCTAAGTAAACCATCCCTTAAAGAAAATTGAGAATCCACCCTTAAACGGGCCCACTATTAATTTTTAAACGCGTTTTCCTCATAGGATCTTAGCTGTTTTCCAGACCCCTCACAATGGTTCAAAACCAGCAAAGGCGCGGTGAGGATGTGAGGAAGCCCCCCCCCCCCCGTGAGCGGCTTCGCAGAGTCACGTGTCGAGGCGCGTGCTAGGGCCTACGTGACCACCCGGGGCTGTTTACTCATCAGCGGTTCCGAGAACTGTTTACCGCTTACATTCCACTGCGAACCTAACTTAAACCTGGTACCTGGCGTGAGGATGCGAGGAAGCCCCCCCCCCGTCAGCGATAGACTACCTCTCACGTTTCTGGAAGCTTCTAGAAGGTTCGCTGAAGCGTGCAACCTGGGTATAAAACCGAGGCAGAGCCGCGCGCGCGACCTCAGTGTTGTTTGAGACGTCACCATGAACGGAAACGGAGTCAGTGCAGCTGAAGTGGACCAAACGATCCGCTCCTTCCTAGAGGAGCTGAACGCAATGAATGATGAGAACGCCAACGCACCGCCAGTACAGCAGGGATGTGTGTCAAAGAAGAAAAAGCTCGATGGGTGGACTGTAAAGAGGAAGGAAGTGCCTATCGATTCCCCGACACTGTGCTGGTCCGCTGGCGGATATCAGTACACTGTGAAGAACCCTACCAACAGCGGTAATGTACTGTTAAAGATGAACGTGTTCAAAGGAGGTCGCCCCACGTTCAGTTGTGGCTTGTACTTGGACGAGGAGCGAAACGATGAAATCTGCATATGCCTAGAGGACCTGCTATCCAGATTGCAAAACCTATGGCTGGCAAATAGCGAGACGGGAGAGTCAAGATACGACGGCATCACTAGAACCGCTACTCCTCTACCTACCTGGCGAAAGACCGATTGCGTCATCTCAGGGAAAACCAAGAGGAGCGTACACTCCAAGCGCGCTACCCAGTAAACGAGAGAGAGCGTGGAAACTTCCACTAAGCAGTTGATAACCGAGTCCCTTCAATATTAAAAAATAACGTAATAAAGCGAATGAGCGTGTTCCTCGAGATACATATCCAGCCTCACCACTCCTCCACTCCACCATTCCTCCACTCCTCCTCCACTCCTCCACTCCTCCTCCACTCCTCCTCCACTCCTCCTCCACTCCTCCTCCACTCATCCTCCACTCCTCCACTCCTCCTCCACTCCTCCTCCACTCCGCCAGTTGGTGTTTTCATCACTGCACCTCCTCCGCGGTTGCCTACAAAAGGCGACTCGGTAGCGAGAGCCGGTCATTCTGTATCCAGCCGCTGTGTCATGCTCAACACGGACCAGAAGATGGACCTCAGGACAGCCCTCAACAGCTGCAAGGCCGCGGGTTATACCCGCATCATAGACCTACAGGAGAACGTGGTGTATCCCATTCGCTCGTTTGAGCGAGTGGACACACCATACGGCGAGGCGGTGATGGCCACCTTGGAGGGTCTTGTCGGCGACGACCCGATCCGGATATACATGCCCCGGCGGTACCTTGCAGTCCTGGACGATAACACCATCACGCAGTATAACGTTGGCGTGAGGCCGAGGATGAGCCTTGTGAAGAGGAGCAGCTCTCCAGGCAGTAAAAGTCCTCTCCTAGAATTTGTATAAATAAATGGTATTCCTTATTCCCTTATTTCCTTCAATAAAAAAAAAATCAAATAAAAAAAAAACGAGAAAAGAATTTAGTTTTAAGAGCCGAGGTGGCGGTGCATGGCAGTCAGTAGACGCCATGGACTTGAGGTGGAAACACCCGTTCACCGCCATCGTGGCCGGGCCTTCAGGCAGCGGCAAGTCGCACTTCGTGGCTCGCTTCATTGAGCACGCTGACCACATGTGCGATACGCGGTTCGCCCGTATCACTTGGCACTATGGCAGTGGTGGTGGCAAGAGCCGTGCGGACTCTGCCGTGCGCTACGTAGCCGGCCTGCCAGATCTGGACGACTATGACGGTAGCGAGCCCGCCCTAGTCATCGTAGATGACATGATGCGTGAGGCTGGCCCCGGCGTAGCGGACCTGTTCACCAAGGGCTCACACCACCGCAACCTGAGCGTGTTCTTCATCACGCAAAACCTTTTTCACCAGGGCAGGGGCCAGCGCGACATATCGCTGAACGCCCACTACATAGTGTGTTTCAAGAATCCCAGGGACCGCGCTCAGATCAAACACCTCGCCCGTCAAGTATACCCGGAGAACCTCAAATTTGTGGAGGAGGCTTACGCGGACGCTACGCGTGATCCGCACGCCTATCTACTCATAGACTTGAAACAGTCCACGCCCGAGGAGATGCGCGTACGTTCAGCCATTTTCCCAGACGACCCGGTGAACTACGTGTACCTGCCCAAGAAGAAGTGATAAGTAGGCCGAGCGCGCGCCAGCGTCAGTCATCATGTCACACCGCGTGAAGAAGGACGCGGCGCTGCTGAGGGCCCTAATACACGCTACGCCCAAAGAACGCAAAGCCCTGTTAAAAGCGTGCGACAAGAGTCGCATCAAGTCATTGTGCGAGTGCGCGTATAACGTGCTACGCGGAAACGTACCGCTTTCTCCCTGCCTCAAACGCAAATTGAGCAAACACAAACAGGCGCTCAGACGGCTGGTGAAACGCGGCGAGGGTTGGACCAAGAAACGACACTACCTCATCCAACGGGGCGGAGGGATCTTCCTACCTCTGCTGTTGAACGCTGTTCTGCCCATTCTAGCGCAGAAGCTAATCGGACATGGAGTACGCTAGGAAAATGGTGGTTGTACCGCAGGAGCTCATCGGGAGATTGCGAGAAGGACCGGGACCAGGACCAAGAGGAGGAGGTAGCGCCAATAAGCCAGCCAGCCTAGATGCTGAGATGCATCGCATATTGAGCGACAAGCGGCTGGACGATACGGAGAAATGGAAACAATATCAGCAGGTGTTACAGCGGTTCCTGCACTTTTCCGCGGCTAAACGTCAACCCATAGGTCTGTCAATCATCGAGGGTGAGGAGAGGGAGGAGGAAGCGACGGGAGGTCCGAGTCAGATGAAGCGCGAGTCTAGCGCCTCGGCGGAGGAGGACATTGTGGAATCGTTCTCAAAAATCTACAGGTCGGTGGCGCGCAACTTGTTGCGATTCATGACCCGTCAAGGCAGCCCCATCTCCTGGGACGCCAGTGGGGCGGTGTACGTGGACAAGGTGAAGATCCCCGATTCCAATATAGTGGACATCGCGCACAGCATAGTGAGAGCGCGAAGGGCGGACCGATTGCCTATCGGCTGGCATCAAGTGATGGCCGCCTTGAAGGACATGAACGTGCCCAAAGAATACGTGAGCAATCCCACGGCGTTGCGTTACTTAGGCGTGGGACTGGACTCGGCATCGAGCCCCTGGGGAGACACGACGACAGCCTCGTCGACACCCCTCTCACCGGGGTTGACGCCGATACTGGACCGCTTAAGACCGCGGCCCCCAGCGGCCAGGAGAAGGATAATAACCGAGGAACCCGACCGGGAATCGTCATTGGACAACTGGGAGCCGTTCACACCGTAATGGAGAAGTTGTACTACGACCCGAGCCAGCCCGGTTCCCTCGGTGGGGTGGTCGCCCTGGCCAGAGCCGCGCGCCTACCGAAACGTCGGGTAGCCGACTGGCTGCGCGCCCAGGACACCTACACGCTGCACAAGCCTGCGCGCAAGCGGTTTCCCCGCAACCGCTACGCCGTGTTCGGGCCCCGGGAGCTGTGGCAGGCGGACCTGAACGACATGCGCGGCCTGAGCCGGTACAACGACGGAGTCAACTACCTGCTGACTGTGATAGACGTATTCAGTAAGCGGCTGTTCGCTGTACCGCTGAAGAGGAAAAGCGGGCCCGAGGTGGCTGCTGCGTTCGAGAGGATATTCGTTGAGGCGACTCCTCGCTGCCTACAGACTGACAAGGGGACGGAGTTCACCGGGGCCGCGACCAAGCGAGTGTTCAAGAGTCACGGTGTAAACTACTTCACCACGCAGAACCCCGACGTGAAGGCGGCGGTGGTGGAGCGAGTCAACCGCACGCTCAAGACCCGCATGTGGCGCTACCTGACCTACAAGAACACGTATCGCTACGTGGACGTGTTGGACAGGCTTGTGGACGCCTACAACCGCAGCCCGCACAAGAGCCTGGGTGGCCTACGACCCGTGGACGCGGACAGCGGCGATGGTCAAACGGTGTACAAGGTGTGGCGTCACATGTATGGAAAGGCGATCCGGCGACACAAGCCCAGGTTCGAGCCGGGCGACACGGTGCGCATAGCCAAGGAGAAGGGCCCGTTCGCCAAAGGTTATGAGACCAATTGGAGTAAGGAGCTGTTCGTGGTGGACCACGTATACGGGTCGCATCCTCTGCCATTGTACGTGTTGCGCGACCTGAACGGGACGCTGCTGGAAGGGCGCTTCTACGAGCACGAGATGCAAAAGGTAACGATGGCCCCGGACCGCCTGTACCAAATAGATAAAATACTGGACACTAAAGGGCGAGGCTCCAGTAAGCGCTACCTAGTCAAGTGGGCCGGTTACGGAGAGGACTTCAATTCGTGGGTACCTGCATCTGAAGTGCAACAGCTGCGATGACGAGGCACGACCAGTTTTACCTGACGTTGCCCAGTAACAGTTCAATGAATTACTATCCCAACAACATGGTGACAAACTACACGACCCATCTACCCTCGACCGTTGATCTGTCAGACGGCGAGTGGGAGGTCGCTCTGGCGGAGGCGCACTACCCCTTCTCTTTTCTGACCGTCGGTGAGGGAACCTACATCAAACTAGTGCTGGGAATGAGGGACTCGAAAGGCGGGTTGGCCGTGGTGGACAAGTTGTTAATCAAAGTGGAGCCGGGCAATTACAGTAGTACCGAGGAACTCGTGCACGCAATCAACAACCACCCTCAAATGAAGAGTAACCTGTGCGCCTTCTCGTATGACGAGAGGTCCTCCAGGGTGGAATTGATGTCGACGTCTTCAGCCGTTCAGAGCCTCAAACTGAGCCCCAGTTTGGCGCTACAGTTTGGCTGCGAGGTGGATACGGATATCGTCAAGCGTCACAGGTCCGTGAGGCCGGCTAACCTCTTCGCCGGTCTGCCATCACACATGTACGTGTATTGCGACCTGGTGGAACCCCAACTGGTGGGCGACGCTGTGGCGCCACTACTGAAGATCCTCAACATCGACATCAGGAATTACACGTACGGTGCCAACACGACAGTGTATATAATAGACCCGCACTACGTGCCGGTGATTAAAACCTCATTCGAGAGCGTGGAAATCGATTTAAGGGACAACCAAGGGCGACACTTGCCATTCCACTTCGGGACCACGTGCATGAAGCTTCATTTCAGGAAAGAGAGGCAGCGGCAATGAATCCGAGCGATCCCTATCTGGCGTATTACCGCCACCAGCAGGCGGGCCATGGCGTATCCTCCGTATTCAGAGGAGCCGCTTTCCAACGCGGACACGGCATCGGCAGTTTCCTAGGCGGGCTGATGCGTACAGTGGTCCCTTTGATCAGATCCGGCGCATCGGCGCTGGGCAAGGAGGCGCTGAGGTCCGGTGTGGGCTTCTTGGGCGACGTGGCGGCGGGCACAGCCGACCCCCGAGTCGCGGCCAACACCCGGCTCAGACAGTTTACCGGGTCGCTGAAACGCAGGGCCGATGAAAAACTGGATCGCGTGCTGAGCGGTGGTGGCGCCTATAAGAGGAGGCGTGTACAGCAGGTTACTCCTCAGTCTCTGGCGAAACTCCTCGGAGCGAGGAAGAAGAGCGCTGCGCCCAAGAGGAAGCCCGCAAAACGTGTCGCTAAGAAGAGGAGAAGCAAGAAGAGTGAGAGTACCGTGAAGGACATTTTTGGATAATGGCGTTTCTACATCAGAAGTCGTGCGAGTGTGTCAAGACCGAGTTGGACCTGTTCTCGCTACCGCCCACGCAGACCAGTATAGAGAGCGGTAAATGGGTGCAGTACAAGCCCATCTCCTCCCTGACAGACGACTCACCCGTTGAGTTCATAGTTCCGGGTCATGGGGACGAGTACACGGATCTGTCACAGACGCTACTGCATGTGAAGGCTACCATTAGAACGGCTAGTGGAGGCGCTGTAACGGGTGATCAAGCGATAAAAGAGGTGGGTCCGATTAACAACTGGCTGCACTCGCTGTTCAGTCAAGTGGACCTGTACCTGAACAACAAACTGGTGTCTCCTCAGAACAACACGTACGCCTATCGCGCCTACCTGGAGAACCTGTTGTCCTATGGCGGTGATGCCAAGACATCGCACCTCACCGCGGAGTTGTTCTACGAGGACTATGCCGGGTACATGGACAATACTGAGGAGGATAATGCCGGGCTCAAGAACCGGAGGGAGTTTGTCAAGGCCAGCCGGTACGCGGACATGGTCGGACATCTGCACGTTGACCTATGCAACCAGGAGAAGTTCATGTTAAACGGCGTGGAGATGCGCTTTCGCCTGATCAGGTCAAAGAACGCATTCTCCATCATGTCCAAAACCGTGACAGACTACAAAGTGGACATCGCCGAAGTCAACCTGTTTATGCGCCGCTGTAAGATCAACCCGAGCGTGCTGTTGGCTCACAGCAGGACGCTGGAGTCTGGCACAGCCAAATATCCCATTACGCGCGTGGAAGTCAAATCCTTCACACTACCCTCCGGTATCAGCAGCAAGACTCTGGACAGTGTGTTTCTGGGTCAACTGCCGAAACGCATTATAGTTGGCCTGGTCAGCAATCAGGCGTTCAACGGGGACTACAAGAAGAACCCGTTCAACTTCACCCACAGCCACGTGAACTTCTTCGCGCTGTACATAGATGGTGAGCAAGTACCATGTAAGCCGCTTCAACCGGATTACACGTTCGGTCATGAGTTGTGCGTACTCGCCTACCACACGCTGTACACTGGCACCGGCATCAATTTCTCAGACTGTGGTAACGAAGTCAGTCGCAACGAATACCCCTATGGATACTGCCTGATGGCGTTTGATCTGACGCCCGATATGGCGGCCTCTCAATCCAGCCACTGGAACCTGGTGCGCAACGGTAACCTGCGCATAGAGATTGGGTTCTCCAAAGCCTTGGCGGAGGCGTTCAACTGTATAGTGTATGCCGAGTTGGACAACGTCGTGGAGGTGGACCGTCATCGCAACGTCACAGTCGACTTTGGCGGGTAAACGAGTTGCCGCGCGCGCTCAAGGTCACCGTGGACAGTTAGGTGATGGCGGCGCGCGCACCCAAGGTTATCCCGCTAGGCGCGCTCCCGCCAGCGCTCAGTCGAGTTCAGTCAGCCGTACGGGATGGACGTACCGCCACCGATCTACATCGAGCCACCGCCAGCGCGCTGTCATCACGGAAGCGTGGTGATGGATATGCAGTGTTTTAAAGACAGTGATAATGACTTTCTACTGAAACAGGTTTGCGTGGTGGACGTGACTACCGGCACGCTGCTCCTACATCACATCGCCCGCCCACCCTTCAGTAAGGACCTCCTGACTTCCGAGAAACAGCGCGAGAGCGTCTGGGTCACTCGCCACTGCCACGGCTTGGAGTGGGACCAGGGGGACATCGCGTACGTCGCCCTGCTGGACAAGCTGCGCTCCTGCCTCATCCACCGTCCCCTGGTTTACGTCAAAGGATCGCAGAAGAGGGACTTTGTACAACGCCACCTCATAACCGAGCCCGCCGCCACCACCGCTCAGGACATGGAGGATCTGGGCTGCGGGTCGCTCAACGGTCCACCCACCTACCGGACCCTGCGCTGTCGCCACCATAAGAGCTCCCACAACCGTTGCGCCCTTCATAACTGCATAGTATTGCGGGACTGGCTCGTGGCTAACGACACACTGGACCCGTCCACCTCGAGCTGCCTGTGCTGCTTCCGCCCACGATGAATACCGTCCAGATCAGAGAATGCCTGGCGAGGATCCCCGGACTGAGGAACGTTGCGGTCTACGCCTCTGACCAACTACCGGACGTGCCGGTCAAGCCTCTCACCGCCATCGTGTCCAACACGGTAGCACACACCGAGGGAGGCGAACACTGGGTGGCGTTTTACTGCTCGGAAGAGGACAGACTCGAGTACCTGGACAGCTACGGAAGGCCGCCATACCAGGCCGACTTTCAAATGTTCCTGAGGCGCAATCCTCATCACCGCCACTACGTCTACAACAGGTATCGGCTCCAGGGCTACGATACTTCTGTTTGCGGCTACTACTGCCTCACTTACCTGTACTGCCGGGCTGTTCTCCGCACGTCACTCAGCGACTACGTCCAGCTCTTCGACCCTGCCGCTCCCGCCGCCAACGACGCTCTCGTCCGCAGACTCTTCCACTCCATATTCGCTTAAAACTAATTTGTAAGGTTTTTGTAGTATGTGTATGTAACCTTATTACTGTACAATACATGCCTCATAATGATAAAGCTTGTGTTTTCATTTCTCCTTCCTCCTTCCTCGCGTCAAAGAGGGCGCGTCACGAGACCCCTCGGACATCAGCAAACCACTGAGTAATTCGAGGGTGCAACCTCGAGCGTCAGCAAACCACTTAGCAACTCCTTCCTGGGCAACTCCTTCAGGGCCGTCCCCGACACGTGCCGCCAATCGCTCCCGGTTGGCGGGGGCTTTTTAAGCTGCACGGCTCGGGCCAAACGGTCCATAACGCCTTTCACTTTAGTTTTTCTGAGCCTACCGGCTTTTGAGTGAGCAAAGGGGAGGAAATAAACAACTCAGGTTCGTGCTGTACATAAAGCTATTATATTTTCTTACAAATACTATTTACAAATTTTTCTTAAAATTAATATTAAAACTAAACTGGGAATTCCTCTTCCTCGTCTTCATCCTGGGGCTGCCCCTCCTCCTCCTCACCATCCACCTCCATCCGTCGATCTCCTCTCCTGGCTGGTAGCGGCGGGACGTCTTTGTGTCCCCACGGCAGAGTGTGGATGCCGTCGGGGAGGACACACCGCTTGTCATCAGTCGGGCCGAGGCTCAGCTTGTCCACTTCCACGGTGTAGACCCGGTGTAAGTGGGACTGGAAGCGGACGTTGGTGGTGCGCTTTTGGACCCCCTCAAACAGGCATTCTCTGTAGTCGTCGGGGGTGAGGACGTTCTTGACAACGCCCTTCGCCACCCCCTTGGCCCGCTTGAGAGCCTTGCTGCCGCCTGTCGCTGCGTCCTCGATGTCCATAAAGTACAGCTTGGACCGCAGGCCGAGGTACTCGAATAAGGACAGGCCGTTACACTCGTCCTTAAACTTTCCAATGACCTTGGCGTTGACGGGGCTGTAGCAGGGGTGGGACCTCGGATAGCCGCTGGTGTCGAAGTCGTCCAGGTGTTCCTTCATCTCGGCGTAGACGTCCTGGGACACGATGTCAAAGACGTAGCTGTCCGTGTCCATGTAGTCCACGGTGAGGCGGTCACCGTAGCGCTCCTTCATCTTGCGCAGGAACTCGTACATGAGCCACTTGCTCAGCTCCAGGACTGTCATGCCTACGTAGACGGGCTTGTCCAACACGATGTTGACCTTGGACAGATGCACCAGGGCCACGTCCTCCGTGTAGTACGTCCGGTCCAGGAAGTTGGATCTGGCGACGTACTTGGAAAACCTCTCCGGGGTGCACACCAGCTTCACGTTGAGGCGCTTCCGTACATTCTCGATGGTCTTGCCAAAGACCGCGTTGTTCATGAGCTTGAAGAAGTCCTGTTCGAACTTGGTCTTGGCCTTCTTCCGCAGCTCGGTGTTCATCAGGATGTACGGTTCCAACCACCGCGACTGGCGAAAGGAGATCGCCCGATGCACCGCGACCAGCTCCAATCCGTTTTGCAGCGCCTGCTGCAAGACCCTGTAGTGACAGATGTAGTGCGTCTTGTCGTCCAGGGTCGTCAACAGTTTGGGGAACTTCCCTGTTGGCGGACGCTTCGTCTCGCAGCAGTAGGGAAGGTCCTTGTGCAGGTCGTGTAGTCGCGCGGGGTAGTGGAGGTCCACCTCCAAGATGTAGCCTCGATCAGCCTCTGCGTCCAGCGCCGCAATGTCCAACGCCTGTATTTCTTCACGGCTGAGCCACTCGAAGTCTCCGGTCGGCAGACACTGGGACATGGCCCAGCCGTAGAGGTTGTTGGCGTCCAGGTACAGGAGGAAGCGCGTGGGCTCGTCCGGGTGGTAGTCCGGGCACCTGTCGTGGTTGGCCTTGGCGTAGCGGGTGATGGCCTGAGAGATGCCTCCCCGGATCCCCTGCTCCACGAACAGGTACATGTCAAAGTCCTGCAGCGTGTCCAGCTCCACACCGCAGGTCTTGAGCATTACGTCCCAGGCGTAGGACGGCAAGGTGTAATAGTGGGCAGGGTCCAGCCCGTACTCTGCCAACGAGGTGTCGCGGAACTGCTCAAAGACATCGGTGAGCAGGGCGATGTCACATCGCAGATACTTGTCCGCATAGTCCTTGAGGTTGTGACACTCGAAGGCTCGCCACACGTTGAGGGCGTGCTCGTACTCCTCATCCTTGATGTCCTCCAGGGTCATGGAGTTCCTGAACGCCTCCTTGGGCGGTAGCTCCCTGGTCCTGTACAACGTGTCGTAGGACGTAACGAAGTCGTAGGGGAACACGCCCTTCCTGCGCACCAGGTCGAACAGCCGGTCGTCGGGGAAGCGCTTCCTCGTCTCACGCATCCTGTCCGTGGGGAGTCCCGCCGCCAGGTTGGCCAGGCTCATGGACAGGAACCTGTAGGTGTCTAGGAAGCGCACCGCGAAACTGCTCTGTCGTTGGTTGTCCCCGGGCTGACCAAAGTGGAATCGCTTGGTAAAAGCGATGTACCGCTCCTCCGTGTGGGCCAACACGTCCACGTCGCCGGGGTCGATGGCCAGCTCGCGCACTACGAAGTGGGCGTCGTAGTTGGACAGGTTGTGGAAGTAGCAGTTGATGTGTCGCTGCTCCCGGTACCTGAGGTTGCACGAGTGGTGGGCGGCTCCTCGGAACTCGTAGGGTGGGGCGTGATTGTGGTCCCGCACCTTAACGTCCTGGTCCGTGAACTCCTTCCCGCAGAGGTAGCAGTGAGTCGCTGCCAGGTACTCGTCCATCTCCTGCCGGGTCAGAGAAGGGTGCAGAGCTCTCATGCTGAATAGGAACTCCCACAGCGCCAGCACGTCCATCTTCAACCTTTCCATGAAGACCTTGGACGCGTCAGCCCCGAAGTAGACGCGGGGCTCAAACTCCTCCAAGCCGAGCGAGTCCACGATCTGGTAGGCGAAGGCGTACGGGACGTGCAGTTGCAGGGGCCTCGTGCCGGACGGTGCTTCCGTAGGGTCAGCGGCGACGGGCTGCAGAGCACACTCAAAGTCGGCGTAGACGCAAAAGCGCTCGCGCCGAGTGTACTCGGGGTGAACGAAGCGGATCTGCTGCTTCTTCGACAAGTCCAGGCGAAGGGGAGCCTTGGCGGTGCAGTATCGCATGTGCTCCTCCAGACGCTCGGCACCGGACAGTTGCAGCTTGTTGGGCCGGTTGTCAAAGTAGGCGAAGCATCGCTTACACACGTGGATAGTGCCGCGGTGGGACGTTAGCTGAGGACGCACTAGCCTACTCATGTTTGCGATGTAGGCGTAGTGACTGTCCCCGCCGGTGGTCACGTACAGCAGGTCCCGGTGATCCTCCAACTCCCGCTTGCAGATCTTCAGCGGGAACACGCGGTCCTGGAACTTTGGCGATCCGTCGGGGCGTCTCCCCACCATAGCACGCTCGATCCCGTACACGTTGACGCTGATGGGGTTCCTCCTCTCAAAGACTTTGATGTCCTTCACGGCTACGGGGAAGCGTAGGCCGACCCAGTCGTAGCGTGCCATGACGTCCGGTGTGTACGATGTGGGCCTCTCCGGGTGTTGCGCGACGAACTTGGCTAGGATGGCATACGCGAAGCACATGTCATCGAGGTTGTGCACGTTGATAACGGCATGCGTGTCGCAGATGGTCCTGGGAAGCAGGATGAACCGGGCTCCGCGTTCTCCCAACGGGGTGTAGAGGTTGACGCGGATCTCCAGGTCCCGTATCCGGAGATAGCTCCACCCGCTGCCCACTAGCAGGCACTGCTCCTTCTCTTCCTCCAGCTTGTGGAAGGACGCTGACAGGAAGTCCTCCAAGTTGGACGCGGCGGTGAGAGGCACGTTCTTCGTCTTGAAGGCCCGCAGACAGGTGGCTCCGTGAACGTTGGCGAATTCACACTCCAGGAACATGTTGACCTTGGTGTTTGGGTGTCGGGTCCTGACGTCAGCCAACAGTTCCAGGACGCTGTCGAACAGCAGCACCAGCGCGTCCTCCACGGTCAAGAAGTCCTCCATGGGCCGGGACAGGCCGAAGGTCAGGAGGCGTCCGCGGAACCCTCGTTGAATGGTGCGGAACGTGGGTAGTCCGCCACCACCCACCATCCCATCAGGTGCCGTGCTTGGTCCGGGCTGGGGCTCGCGGCTGGGTCGAGGCTCGCGGCTGGGTCCAGGCTGGGGCTCGCGGCTGGGTCCAGGCTGGGGCTCGCGGCTGGGTCCAGGCTGGGGCTCGCGGCCGGGCTGAGGCTCGGGTGACAGGACGGGTAGGTGCGGCATCTCGTCCACAACGAGGTTCCTCACGATGGGGCAGTTGTGGGCCTCGTGCTGGTCCCGGTTGTAGCGCCGGGTGAAGCCTCGGTCGCAGTAGGCGCACGCGAACCTCATGCTGCGGTGGACGCTCTCCATGTGCCGCTGGAGGTACGCGGCCCTGCGGAAAAGGGCGCCGCACTCGGGACAGCGGACCCCGTTGGCGTGCACCAGCTGCACGTGGCGCCGGAGCAGGTCCTCGCGGTCGAATCGCCGCCCGCACGCGTCGCACTCGGGCCGTGGGTCTCTGACAGGTGGCGTTGCGGAGGAGGAGGTCGAAGCTGACGGGATCGCACCGTGGACCGCTTCCATGTGGTGGTGAAGATCCTCGGGGCTCGCCAGGGCGACGGAGCACAACGGGCACGGACGGCCTGTGAACAGGAAAAACAAGTCCTATTAGTTACCTCAATATACATGAAGGTGAGGAACTGGCGACCTCTTCCTCATCTCGTTCGTCAGTTTGAGCCCAATATATACAAGGGTGAGGAATTGCACAGAGGCCTAGTGACCTCTTCCTCATCTCAATCGCCAGTTTGAGCCCAGTAATACAAGGTGAGGAACTGAACAGAGGCTGACAGCCCCTTGTTTACTACTTAAATCTGTTTACTCGGCTAAAGCCGTTTACTCTCTCGAAAACAAGTCATTAGTACTGGTTTCTTGTTTAATGTAAAAACCGTGCCTAACGCTTGATCGTGAGGAACTGCATAGAGGACTGGCGACCTCTTCCTCATCTCAATCGCCAGTTTGAGCCCAGTAATACAAGGGTGAGGAATTGCATAGAGGCCTGACGACCTCTTCCTCATCTCGAACGCCAGTTTGAGCCCAGTAATACAAGGGTGAGGGACTGAACAGAGGCTGGCAGCCCCTTGTTTACTACTTGAATCTGTTTACTCAGCTAAAGCCGTTTACTCTCTCTCGAAAACAAGTCATTAGTACTGACGGTTTCTTGTTTAATGTAAAAACCGTACCTGGCGCTTGGTCGTGAGGAGTGGGAGGATGAACTGCTGTGAGGTGGCGTCGCAGGCTGTCGCTTCGCCCGAAGCGTCTCCCGCAGACGTTGCAGTCGAAATGGCGGTCCCTGTGAGCAGCTGCCATGTGACGAGCCAGGTTTCCAGCGAAGACGCGACCGCAGACCTCACACATACGAGGAACAGCCATCTACAACATCGGGTATCTGTAGCAGTACCCTTCTAATAGTAGACAGAAATAAATTACAAGAATGGCTCCTATGACATTCCTAACACTGTTACACGTCTTTATCTTTGTTTCAGTCGCACATGACGATTTTACTCTCGTCTATAATTCTACTAGCCACTTGAAATTTCGATTTAAAAGCAAAACCAAATTTTATTTTGCACTGGGATATGTAAAATATTAAATATTAATTTTAGCTAATTGGGATTTAGATCATTGGCAAATCGGCTGATGAAAAGATATATTAAATGTTACTTACATTTTAAGATATTCAAAGAGAAAACTCCACACAGTCGCACAAGCACAGGTTGTAAAGTGTATCTCGGAGACGGCAATACTTCGTCCGCGCAGTAAGAGCTCCAAAGACAAACTGGCGAAACACTCGAGGACTCGCTTATAAATAACACTCTGGTCGGGAGGAGGCCTCATGCGGCGCGCACTTGCCGGAGGAGTGAGGGAAAGTCGCTAATGAGTAAACAACCCCGGGCGGTCACGTAGGCCCTAGCACGCGCCTTGACACGTGACTCCGCGGAGTCGCTCACGGGGGGGGGGGGCTTGCATCCTCACCGCGCCTTTGCTGGTTTTGAACCATCGTGAGGGGTCTGGAAAACAGCTAAGATCCTATGAGGAAAACGCGTTTAAAAATTAATAGTGGGCCCGTTTAAGGGGGGATTCTCAATTTTCTTTAAGGGATGGTTTACTTAGGCCGCCGCCCGGCATGTGGTGAAATTTCGTCAAAATCGGTCGGTAAACAGCCGAGATCCCATAAGGAAAACACGTTTAAAAATTAATAGCGGGCCCGTTTATAGGCGGATTTTCAATTTTCTTTAAGGGATGGTTTACTTAGGAGGGCACCCGGCATGTGGTGAAGTTTCATCAAAATCGGTCGGTAAACAGCTGAGATCCCATAAGGAAAACGCGTTTAAAAATTAATAGCGGCCTTGTTTGATGGCGGATCTATGGGGTTCTTACGTCATTCGCTTCCTCTGGGATAGGCCTACATTCTGGAAAAAGTCCCGTGGGAATCGGTGAGTAAATAGGCTAGTTATTAATTTTCAAAAGTTTTTTCCTCATCATGAAAAATGTTGCAAACGGGGGGGGGGGTCCGAGCTTGGCTATGGGGAAGGTCGGGGGGGGGCTTGCATCCTCACCGCGCCTTTGCTGGTCATGGGGGGGGATGACGTCATGGGGGGGGATGACGTCATGGGGGGGGAGTCCGAGCTTGGATATGGGGAAGGTCGGGGGGGGATGACGTCATGGGGGGGGATGACGTCATGGGGGGGGGGGACGTCCACGCGTCCACGCGTCCACACCGCGCCTATGCTGGTTCTGAAGGAACCAATGCCCCCTACTAATGTTTTAAAAAGTCAAATTCTAGTTTTTACCTTTGGATTCAGCTTTAAAAAACACACAATTTGGGGTTTTGATAATTTCTCTACGTCAATTGGTTACAGAGATATTGAAAGTGTTAAACCATAGATTAAGAATACCACAAGGAGTATGTTTAATCTATGGTTAAACACAGTACGTTGTCCAATGTTATTCTTATGGAGAATAAGGAAAAAATTATATCTCGCTTATTTATTAACGTATAGTGACGAAATTTGGTTAACAGCTTCATCTGGTTGTGGTCTATTATTATTTGCACAAAAAAGCAATTCTTAAGGATTATTTCTTAGCAGCAAACCTGCGTACTCAGCCCCCATGTTATTCTTTTGGAGAATAAGTCAAATGTAATGTCTCCCTTAATTAAGAACATAAATTAATACAAATTGGTATGTGGCTTCACCTAGTTGAGTTATATTGATGTTCACATTAAACCCCATTTTTTGTGCCTTTTTGCAGCAAAGCTGCGTACTCATCCCCCATGTTATTCTTATGGAGAATAATTAAAATTGTATAAATCGCTTATTTATGAATGAATATTGTTCAAACTTGGTATGTACCTTCACTTACTTGAATTATATTTATATATGCATAAACACCAATTGTTTGTGATCCTTGTTTCAGCAAA
Organism: Allygus modestus; assembly: GCA_963675035.1. Lineage (NCBI taxonomy): Eukaryota > Metazoa > Arthropoda > Insecta > Hemiptera > Cicadellidae > Allygus > Allygus modestus. The sequence continues at coordinate 82,990,804 of OY776115.1, forward strand.
CCTACGTACTCATCTCCAATGTTATTCTTATGGAGAATAATTAAAATTTTAATATCACTTATTTATGAATATATTTTTATGCAACTTGGTATGCGGCTTAATGTGGTATTAAGACATATATTATGCATTGGAAATTCGCTGAGTATGCAGGTTTGCTGCGACGGGGGTATTTATAATATTTATTAATTTGTATTGAAAAAAACTTATTAAAACTGGTCAAAATCAATATGGTTCAAGATTCTCCAGGATTTTAGAATTAAGGCTAATGGGTTATGGCATTGATTATATATACTGATGGAGACATCCCATCTTTATGGTCCAGCTATCCTTCTTTTAGTGTTTATCAGAATTTGACAATGTATACATAACCCAATAAGTAGAGACACCCCATGTTATTTTATTTCAATTTCGCACCCCAAGTTCAGAGGAGAATATAGCGCTGACTGTCCCTGCTAATTTACCTTGGTCCCATCCCGCGCGCTACTGCTTACCTTTAAAACCTCAAAATGAGTTTGTAAACAAACTAATAAATAACATATCCCTGTCAATATATTTCAGCCAGCTGTTAGAATTTTAACAATTAACTTTATCCGTAAATACTTAAATTATATTCGAGTTAATGGTCGCATTTTTAAGAATTATCTCAATGTAAATGAATGTAATAACTCACTTATTGATGATGTAGTATGAGTTAAAACAGTTAAAACGCACTTGCCAACATGTAAGTAATGAATTAATGTAAATGCACGTCTAAGTATTAATACAAGACAAAAAGTATTCGTTTTATGTTTATTGCTTTAAGCACCGGAATTTGACACTATAACTACTTTTCAAGCAATAATTATTTAAAATTCGTATTTTTTAATGACACATTTATAAAAAAGCTGTTCGTAATAGCAGCTGGGCGGTATTTTCGATGTATATCTGATGCCTATTCTAAATCAAGGTTTTAAAAGATGGTTTAGTTTATTTAAAGGATAAGTATTATATAAATACCTAGTACACACTTGTCTTGTTTTTGTCCTAAATAATGTTATTGCATTTACAAACTCTTTAGTCTTGTACCTCGCCAATCATAAGTTGTAAGTTCTTGATGTTGAACAAATAGACTTAGTAATATCGGAGAAACAAAACAAACAATTCTGAACAAAAAAAGAAGAACACAATTAATAAAATGCATTTGTTACTAGCTTAATATAAAGATGTTTATATTATTATTTTTTATTTCCCTAATAATAGTATACAACATTGTATATACAAATCGTATAACGTTTTATCTTTTTTTGTTCCATACTCTCAAACTTCAAACCTTTGTATGAGTCTACACAGCTTTATGCTAGTATTATTAATATTAATAGTATTATATCTATCATATCTACCTTTTAGTACCCTAATGTACTAATATTTTAGCATCTGCTTTGGTACGATCCGCTGTTTAAAAGGCTCATTCTTTTAAATAGCTGTCGTTGAAGTTCCTTCTCATATGCCCATAGAACTCTATTAATACACCTGGAATGCTAGCGCAGTGGAGTTTTTGATGCGAAAAACGGTCCTTCCCCCTCCACTTCTTGGGCAACTTCGTCAACTGAGCGATTTCTGCCGGCAAATATTTTAATGCGCGCACTCATTAACACGCTCCTCCATCGCACAGGGATCATCCGATTCTAATGAAACTTATATATTTATTATCTGGAAGAACTGAGGATTCTAACGGAGTAAACGACTTACAGATAAGTCAGTTAACAAAATTACAAAAATACAAAATATAATTAGCTAAACAAATTGGAACATAAAAAAGTTAGTAAGCGTAAACTTTTTTTATTTTTGGGGTAGAAACAAACTTCAAGCGAGAAAAATGTTGAAAATGACTTGAATAACAACTTTTATTTGAAACAGTTGTTTATACAGTCTGTAGTTTTCTTACATTTAAAGGCTAAACGCGCGCTTTCAACATCGCCACCACCGCCGCACGCCGTCGCGTCGGTGTCGTGTCGTGTCGCTGTCCCGCGCCGGAAACATCCTTTATTCCATGATATCCGTTCCCATGTTATTAAGTTGAGGAATATTTTTTGCTTATATCTCAGTATGTCTCAAACTCTAGAAGGTGGTTGACGACTATGTATTTATTGTATCTATGCTGTTATTTCATCATGCCAACAAGCTGTGTAGCATTCAACTGCAGCAATCGTGCGAAGAAAGGGAGCGGGGTTAAGTCAACTATTTTACAACTAACTTATATTATTTCCAGTTCGTAGACTTACATATTAAAAATATCATCACTTAATTTTAAAGTGTAATTTCCAATGTAAGTAAATTGTGCGGAATTCATGCATTTGTAAACAGTGCAATAAATTACTTTGGTGGCAACATTTTTTGTTCCTATCCGATCACCTCCCCTGACGATGATCGGCATGAGTTACAGCTTGTAAAAAAGATTTGCTATTTGTTTTTCAAAGTACGATGCCATGGAAGAAAAAAAAGCAATGGGCTTTTCAGTTTTCAGTTTCAGACTCGATCCATGGAAGAAAATAAAGCAATGGGCCTAAGGCAGAAACTGAACAATTTAATTTTATTTAATCACACTAAGATCTCTAAGAGCAACTGTATAGTCTTATATTGTAATAAAATATAGTTTAAAATTGGGTTTCAAATTAATTTCGAATATTAACCTGTTCCCTGTGTCATTTTACATGCTACCGTATATGTTGGTTCCACTTGTGATTCAGTTTATTTAATACAAAACAGCGGTAATGAAACAAATATCTATTTCCAAAATAAAAACAAGAGTGGCTACCATAGACCACTTTCTGCCTGTAAAATAATAAGTCATAGTTCAGCTTGTTAATACAATCAAATTCTTGTTGTATAGCAAAGTGTCGTGTCAGTTAGCTGGGATGAGTGCGGCGCGAATCGGTTTGAGCGCGGGAAACGTTAATACCTACTTTTCAGAACAAATAAATCAACTTATGAAAAAACGTTTGGGATAAAAATTGTGGATCGACTAATTATCTACAAGTTTTCCGCTGGAATTTTCTTTTCAACCCCAAAACAAAAAAAGTTTACGCTTACAGACTTTTTCGTGTCACACTTTTAAAACACTAAATAGTTTTCATTACTACAAATAAATTAAATTACCAAACTACAAGAAGTTTATACCGTTAGATTCTGTAGTTCATGCAGATCAATAATATATACACTTTATTGTAATCACATGAATATGGCGAGGTGCAAAAGCGTGTAAACGATAGGGCGCACAATGCTGAAATCCACAGAGCGGCCGTGAGTGCCTAAGAAGGGGTGGGGGTAAAGACCGATTTCTTGACACAGCCCGAGCGTTCCAGGTGTATTAATAGAGTTCTATGCATATGCCTTGACCCAAGTAGCATAGAAATAATTTTTAATATTTTCAAAATAATTTCAAATGGTTTTGAAATGTGTTTATGTTTTAAACGAGTTAAAATTATTTTAATGTAATTATAACATGGGTTTACAATTTACAAAACATAATTTTGGAAACATGTATTAAAATAATTTATATATCAGTTTTAATATTATTATAATACAATCCTACAAACCTCGTTCAAAATATTAGAAACAATATTTAAAATAATTTTGAAATTTTATTAATATAATTTTAAATTACAAAATGTAACGCTGTTTTTAAATTATATTAAATCATTTAAAATCATTGTTTCGTCGATCAAAAATTATGACGAAATCAAAAGTGATAATAAGTTTAACATTAGTTTCAAAATAACTTTAAAATATTAATACAACTTGTTTTTATGTTGTTATAAAATTATATTAAATAACTGTTTTAATAACTCAATTGAAAATCCGAACCAAACCTTTAAAAATAATATTTAAATGAAATTATAATAGTTATAAAATTTGCGTATTGTTATAAATAACTTATAAGAATATGCAATGTTTATAATTATTAATATTGTTTTTTCACTAATTAAAAGTTAATGAGAAACATGGAGTACTTAGCAAAGAAGTTCTGTTTTAGTTTAAAAATTGTTTATCTTTGGCCAAAATAAGTTGATGTAGTAATTTGTTTGCAGCCTCAACAAACTTAATAAATGTACATTTCATTTCCCTTCCAATGAAGTCTATATACACAAAATAAATACTTCCGAGGAACATTTAGCGAATTTCCCCTATAGGGAAGAAGCTATTACCGTAGGTGGCTTGGTAAGACCTAGGCCCGGGACCATGATAACTTTTCGTTTTGAGGGCCCCAGATACCAAAAATACCATTCGTTCAAATTGGTATTTCTTATTGGTATTGGTTAAATCTTCTTCTACTTATAAATCTAGACGGGTGCACTCATTCACTGACATAAATTATGAGGCATTTCCCGTAATCTAACTCAACACACACTCAAAGTCATACTTGAATTAAAGATCTTGACGAGAAACTGCCAGAAAAATTTTCAGATTAACATTTTTGAGTTTTTGAAGCATTTTTGGGGCGGGGAAAATTCCACTTCTTCGGTTTTTACACTTTGAGCGCGTTTTGTACGGAAACGGTAAGAGATGGCAAAAAATGTTAAATACAAAAGTTTTAGAAAATGTAATTTCCAACCATCAAAAGATCCAATCATCAGTTTAGCCGCTATTCATGGAGAAGGAGGAATCTTGAGTATTTTGGCCCATTTAAATGTGTACCGAACAGTTTTGGAAAGCCGTTTAAATTAAAACACACTATCTTTGGCTAATACCACATGTTTGTTCAGCTGATTTAAATAAACAATAGCTGATTTATTTAATAGTGTAGGCAATACTAATTTTCTCATCCGAGGTGTATATAAATCAGCTGTTACAAAACAAGGTGAGTACATTATCGCCTACACGGGAGGTTCAGTATTGCGAATATCGTGTGTTACGAGATTGGAAATTGTAATCAAACCGATTGTTTGATCTATCGAATTAATTTAGCCTAGTAGCCCAGTGGATATGTTGGCAGATGATTCAAGATCATGTGGTCACAGGTTTGAATCCTACTTTTGATGCTTACTTTTTGAGGTCTACAATTTATGTTTAATTTGACTTTATCTTGTTTTTACAAATTCATTTATTTGTAATTATATTGCTCAACGAACAACCACCATACAGCGCTCTGCGGAGTTAGGTTAGCTTAGGTTACTATAATTTTGTCGTTAACTGAAGTCTAATTTGTTGTTATTTTTTACACGTAATTCATTAGTAGAACTCCAATTTAACATTGCAACCACAAATTTCTATTCATATCTGGTTGCCTTTGATTGAGTGAGCACTTTCTTTTTGTTTTTATACACCTCGAGTAGGGGGCATTAGAGCGTTCAAAACCAGCACAGGCGAAGTGAGGATGCGAGGATGCTCCCCCCCCCCGGATGACCTTGACCTTGACCCCAAGGTCACCCCCGAGGGCACCCCCGAGGGCACCCCCAAGGGCAACCCCCCCCGTCACGTGACCCATTAACCTAACTTAAACCTGGCACCTGGCGTGAGGATGCGAGGATGCAACCCCCCCCCGTCACGTGACCCATTAACCTAACTTAAACCTGGCACCTGGCGTGAGGATGCGAGGATGCAACCCCCCCCCGTCACGTGACCTGGTGGAAACCTAACATAGGCTGGCGAGCACAGGCGTGTGAGGAGGAATGAGGACCCCCCCCCCGACATCAACTGGTGTGAGGATATACCTGCCTCACAACATAGCCTGGCGTGAGGATATACCTGATCCCCCCCCCCGTCACGTGACCCATTAACCTAACTTAAACCTGGCACCTGGCGTGAGGATGCGAGGATGCACCCCCCCCCCGTCATGTGACCTGGTGGAAACCTAACATAGGCTGGCGAGCACGGGCGTGAGAGGAGGAATGAGGAATCCCCCCCCCGACATCACCTGCAGTGAGGATATACCTGCCCCGCAACATAGCCTGACGTGAGGATTCAACTGACCCCCCCCCCCGTCACGTGACCTGGTGGAAACCTAACATAGGCTGGCGAGCACAGGCGTGAGAGGAGGAATGGGGAACCCCCCCCCGTCACGTGACCTGGCGGAAACCTAACATAGGCTGGCGAGCACAGGCGTGTGAGGAGGAATGAGGGCCCCCCCCGGTCGTCTGCAGCACTTTTCGTGATGAGGAAAAAACTTTCGAAAATTAATAACTAGCCTATTTACCCACCGATTCCCACGGGACTTTTTCCAGAGTGTAGGCCTATCCTAGAGGAAGCAAATGACGTAAAAACCCCATAGATCCGCCATTAAACAAGGCCGCTATTAATTTTTAAACGCGTTTTCCTTATGGGATCTCAGGTGTTTACCGACCGATTTTGATGAAACTTCACCACATGTCGGGCGACGGCCTAAGTAAACCATCCCTTAAAGAAAATTGAAAATCAACCGTTAAACGGGCCCGCTATTAATTTTTAAACGCGTTTTCCTTATGGGATCTCAGCTGTTTACCGACCGATTTTGATGAAATTTCACCACATGTCAGGCGGCAGCCTAAGTAAACCATCCCTTAATGAAAATTGAGAATCCACCGTTAAACAGGCCCACTATTAATTTTTAAACGCGTTTTCCTCATGGGATCTTGGCTGTTTTCCAGACACCTCACGATGGTTCAAAACTAGCAAAGGCGCGGTGAGGATGTAAGTCCCCCCCCCCAGCGGCTCCGCGGAGTCACGGGTTGAGGTGCGTGCTAGGGCCTACGTGACCGCCCGGGGTTGTTTACTCATCAGCGGCCTTCCAGACCTCTCACTCCTGCTATTTATGAGCGCGTCCTCAAGGGTTTCGTCAGTTTGTCTTTGGAGCTCTTACTGTGCGGACGAAGTATTGCTGTCTCTGCGATACATCTACACAACCTGCTGTTCATTGCCTTTGGATTCCCGTAAAAGTCAACGTAAGTAACAACATATTTATTAATTAGCGTTTCTATTTTAATTATTCGTTATTTTTAATTTTCGTTACTATCGCGGTGATTACTTATGCGACTGTTACGACTTTCTCTTTGAATATCTTAAAATGTAAGTAACATATAATTTACTTTTTCATCAGCAAGTTTACCAATGCTCTAAAATCTTATTAGCTAACATTAATAATTAATCTTTTACATATCCCAGTACACTGAGCCTTGTCGTTGTTTCTTTTTCCGATGGAGATGAGTGGAATTGTAATGACCTTGAAACAGTTGTGTTTTATAACGATTAAAATTAATGAATCAAACTTAAAAAGCAAAATAGATTCACTACCACTCTTTTAAAAAAAAAAAATGTTTAAGCGAAATGAAATTAGGTTTTGCTTTTCAATCAGATGGCTGTTCCTCGTATGTGTGAGGTCTGCGGTCGCGTCTTCGCGAACGCTGGAAACCTGGCTCGTCACGCTGCATCCGCCCACAACGACCGCCATTACGACTGCCATGTCTGCGGTAGACACTTCGGGCGAAGTGACAACCTGCAACGCCACCTCACCACAGTTCATCCTCCTACTCCTCACGACCATGCGCCAGGTACAGTTTTAGGTTAAATAAGAAACCGCCAGTAGATTTATTAAGTATGCTTTCTTCTCCAGTATCCTCACCCACGACGTCACGGCGCGCCCGCGGACTTTGATAACTAATGACTTGTTTTTATGAGAGAGTAAACGGTCCTGATTGGGTAAACTGACAATTAAGACAAGAAAACAGACTCGAGAGGTAAACAAGAGGTTGTCAGCCCTCTGTATAGTTCCTCACCGCCACCTCCTCACCCTTGTATAATAGGCTTGGGTAACTGGCGATCGTGATGAGGAAACAGACTCTAGGGGAAAACAAGAGGTTGATAACTAATGACTTGTTTTTATGAGAGAGAGTAAACGGCCTTGTCTGGGTAAATCGGCAATTAAGACGAGAAAACAGACTCAAGAGGTAAACAAGAGGTTGCCAGCCCTCTGTATAGTTCCTCACCGCCACCTCCTCACCCTTCTATTTAACAGGCTTGAGTAACTGGCGATCGAGATGAGGAAACAGACTCTAGGGGAAAAACAAGAGGTTGTCAGTCTTCTGTATAGTTCCTCATCCTCGTGTTTATAGGGTCACTAATAGGACTTGTTTTCCTGTTCACAGGCTGTCCGTGTCCATTGTGCTCCGTTGTCCTGGCGAGTCCTGAGGATCTGCGCCATCACATGGAAGCGGTCCACGGTGCGAGCCCGTCAGCTTCGACCTCCTCCTCTTCCTCCGCAACACCACCCGTCAGAGACCCACGGCCCGAGTGCGACGCGTGTGGGCGGCGATTCGCCCGCGAGGATCTGCTCCGGCGCCACGTGCAGCTGGTGCACGCCAACGGGGTCCGCTGTCCCGAGTGCGGCGCCCTTTTCCGCAGGGCCGCTTATCTCCAGCAGCACGTGGCGAGCGCCCACCGCGGCATGAGGTTCGCGTGCGCCTACTGCGACCGAGGCTTCACCCGGCGCTACAACCGAGACCAGCACGAGGCCCACAACTGCCCTGTCGTGAGGAACCTCGTTGTGGACGAGATGCCGCACCTGCCCGTCCTGTCACCCGAGCCCCAACCCGGCCGTGAGCCCCAGCCCGGACCCAGCCACGAGCCCCAGCCCGGACCCAGCCGTGAGCCCCAGCCCGGACCCAGCCGCGAGCCCCAGCCCGGACCCAGCCGCGAGCCCCAGCCCGGACCCAGCCGCGAGCCCCAGCCCGGACCCAGCCGCGAGCCCCAGCCTGGACCCAGCACGGCACCCGACGGGATGGTGGGTGGCGGCGGCGACGGCGGATTGCCCACGTTCCGTGCCATCCAACGGGGTTTCCGCGGACGGCTCCTGACCTTCGGCCTGTCCCGGCCCATGGAGGACTTCTTGACCGTGGAGGACGCGCTGGTGCTGCTGTTCGACAGCGTCCTGAACCTGTTGACTAACGTCAGGACCCGACACCCGAACATCAAGGTCAACATGTTCCTGGAATGCGAATTTGCCAACGTTCACGGAACCACCTGTCTGCGAGCCTTCAAGACAAAGAACGTGCCTCTCACCGCCGCGTCCAACTTGGAGGACTTCCTGTCGGCGTCCTTCCACAAGCTGGAGGAAGAGAAGGAGCAGTGTCTGCTAGTGGGCAGCGGTTGGAGCTATCTCCGGATACGCGACTTGGAGATCCGCGTCAACCTCTACACCCCGTTGGGAGAACGCGGAGCTCGGTTCGTCCAGCTTCCCAGGACCATCTGCGACACGCGCGCCGTTATCAACGTGCAAAACGTCGATGACATGTGCTTCGCGTACGCTGTCCTGGCCAAGTTCGTCGCGCGACACCCGGAGAGGCCCGCATCGTACACACCGGACGTCATGGCACGCTACGATTGGACCCGCCTACGCTTCCCCGTGGCTGTGAAGGACATCAAGGTCTTTGAGAGGAAGAACGCCATCAGCGTCAACGTGTACGGGATCGAGCGCGCCATGGTGGGGAGACGCCCCGACGGATCGCCAAAGTTCCAGGACCGCGTGTTCCCGCTGAAGATATGCAAGCGGGAGTTGGAGGATCACCGGGACCTGCTGTACGTGACCACCGGCGGGAACAGTCACTACGCCTACATCGCAAATATGAGTAGGCTAGTGCGACCTCAACTGACGTCCCGCAACGGCGCTATCCATGTGTGTAAGCGATGCTTCGCCTACTTTGACAACCAGCCTAACAAGCTGCAGCTGTCCGGTGCCGAGCGTCTGGAGGAGCACATGCGATACTGCACCGCCAAGGCCCCCCTCCGCTTGGACATGTCGAAGAAGCAGCAGATCCGCTTCACCCACCCCGAGTACACTAGGCGGGAGAGGTTCTGCATCTACGCGGAGTTTGAGTGTGCTCTGCAGCCCGTCGCTGTTGACCCGGTGGAAGCGCCGCCCGGCACGAGGCCCCTGCAACTGCACGTCCCGTACGCCTTCGCCTACCAGATCGTGGACTCGCTCGGCCTGGAGGAGTTTGAGCCCCGCGTCTACTTCGGGGCTGACGCGTCCAAGGTCTTCATGGAGAGGCTCAAGATGGACGTGCTGGCGCTGTGGGAGTTCCTGTTCAGCACGAGAGCTCTGCACCCTTCTCTGACCCGGCAGGAGATGGATGAGTACCTGGTGGTGACTCACTGCTACCTCTGCGGGAAGGAGTTCACGGACCAGGACGTCAAGGTGCGGGACCACAACCACGCCCCGCCCTACGAGTTCCGAGGAGCCGCCAACCGCTCGTGCAACCTCAGGTACCAGGAGCAGCGGCACATCAACTGCTACTTCCACAACCTGTCCAACTACGACGCCCACTTCATAGTGCGGGAGCTGGCCATCGACCCCGGCGATGTGGACGTGCTGGCGCACACCGAAGAGCGCTACATCGCCTTCACCAAGCGGTTTCACTTTGGTCAGCCCGGGGACAACCAACGACAGAGCAGTTTCGCGGTGCGGTTCCTCGACACCTACAGGTTCTTGTCCATGAGCCTGGCCAGCCTGGCAGCGGGACTGCCCACTGACAAGATGCGCGAGACGAGGAAGCGCTTCCCCGACGACCGGCTGTTCGACCTGGTGCGCAGGAAGGGCGTGTTCCCCTACGACTTTGTCACGTCGTACGACACGTTGTACTCCACCAGGGAGCTGCCTCCCAAGGAGGCGTTCAGGAACTCCATGACCCTGGAGGATATCAAGGAGGAGGAGTACGAGCACGCCCTCAACGTGTGGCGAGCCTTTGACTGCAACCACCTCAAGGACTACGCGGACAAGTACCTGCGATGTGACATCGCCCTGCTCACCGATGTCTTTGAGCAGTTCCGTGATACGTCGCTAGCAGAGTACGGGCTGGATCCTGCCCACTACTACACCCTGCCGTCCTACGCCTGGGACGTGATGCTCAAGACCTGCGGTGTGGAGCTGGACACGCTGCAGGACTTTGACATGTACCTGTTCGTGGAGCAGGGGATCCGGGGAGGCATCTCTCAGGCCATCACCCGCTACGCCAAGGCCAACCACGACAGGTGCCCGGACTACCACCCGGACGAGCCCACGCGCTTCCTCCTGTACCTGGACGCAAACAACCTGTACGGCTGGGCCATGTCCCAGTGCCTGCCGACCGGAGACTTCGAGTGGCTCAGCCGTGAGGAAATCCAGGCGTTGGACGTCGCGGCGCTGGACGCAGAGGCTGATCGAGGCTACATCTTGGAGGTGGACCTCCACTACCCCGCGCGCCTACACGACCTGCACAAGGACCTTCCCTACTGCTGCGAGACGAAGCGCCCGCCGATAGGGAAGTTCCCCAAACCGTTGACGACCCTGGATGACAAGACGCACTACATCTGTCACTACAGGGTCTTGCAGCAGGCGCTGAAAAACGGGTTGGAGCTGGTCGCGGTGCATCGGGCGATCTCCTTTCGCCAGTCGCGGTGGTTGGAACCGTACATCCTGATGAACACCGAGCTGCGGAAGAAGGCCAAAACGAAGTTTGAACAGGACTTCTTCAAGCTCATGAACAACGCGGTCTTCGGCAAGACCATCGAGAATGTACGGAAGCGCCTCAACGTGAAGCTGGTGTGCACCCCGGAGAGGTTTTCCAAGTACGTCGCCAGATCCAACTTCCTAGACCGGACGTACTACACGGAGGACGTGGCCCTGGTGCATCTGTCCAAGGTTAACATCGTGTTGGACAAGCCCGTCTACGTAGGCATGTCAGTCCTGGAGCTGAGCAAGTGGCTCATGTACGAGTTCCTGCGCAAGATGAAGGAGCGCTGCGGTGATCGCCTCACCGTGGACTACATGGACACGGACAGCTTTGTCTTTGACATCGTGTCCCAGGACGTCTATGCTGAGATGAAGGAACACCTGGACGACTTCGACACCAGCGGCTATCCGAGGTCCCACCCCTGCTACAGCCCCGTCAACGCCAAGGTCATCGGAAAGTTTAAGGACGAGTGCAACGGCCTGTCCTTATACGAGTACCTCGGCCTGCGGTCCAAGCTGTTCATGGACATTGAGGACGCGGCGACAGGCGGCAGCAAGGCTCTCAAGCGAGCCAAGGGGGTTGCGAAGGGCGTTGTCAAGAACGTCCTCACCCCCGACGACTACAGAGAGTGCCTGTTTGACGGGGTCCGGAAGCACACCACCAACGTCCGGTTCCAGTCCCACTTGCACCGGGTGTACACCGTGGAAGTGAACAAGCTGAGCCTCAGCCCGACCGACGACAAGCGGTGCGTCCTCCCCGACGGCATCCACACTTTGCCGTGGGGACACAAGGACGTCCCGCCGCTACCGCCAGCCAGGAGAGGAGGAGAAGATCCGCAGCGGATGGAAGTGGACGGTGAGGAGGAGGGACAGCGCCAGGACGAAGACGAGGAAGAAGAGGAATTCCCCGTCTAGTTGTATATATTAGTTATAAGAGAAAAAATTGTAAATAGTATTTGTAAGAAAATATAATAGCTTTATGTACAGCATGAACCCGAGTTGTTTATTTCCTCCATTTGCTCACTCAAAAGTCACAAGCCGTTAGGCTCGCAAAGGCGTTATGAGCCGTTTGGCCCGAGCCGTGCAGCTTAAAAAGCCCCCGCCAACCGGGAGCGATTGGCGGCGCGTGTCGGGGACGGCCCTGAAGGAGTTGCCCAGGAAGGAGTTGCTAAGTGGTTTGCTGACGCTCAAGGTTGCACCCTCGAATTACTCAGCGGTTTGCTGATGTCCGAGGGGTCTCGTGACGCGCCCCCTTTGGCGACCTTCACTGCCGCTTGGCGGGGGCTCAGCCAGTGACACGCGCCGCTGGTATATAAACCTGAGGTCCAGCCCCGCTGCCTCAGTTTTGCTAATTTTTTTAAATTTAGTAAGGAGAAAGGAGAAATGAAAACACAAGCTTTATCATTATGAGGCATGTATTGTACAGTAATAAGGTTACATACACATACTACAAAAACCTTACAAATTAGTTTTAAGCGAATATGGAGTGGAAGAGCCTGCGGACCAGAGCGTCGTTGGCGGCGGGAGCGGCAGGGTCGAAGAGCTGGACGTAGTCGCTGAGTGACGTGCGGAGAACAGCCCGGCAGTACAGGTAAGTGAGGCAGTAGTAGCCGCAAACAGAAGTATCGTAGCCCTGGAGTCGATACCTGTTGTAGACGTAGTGGCGGTGATGAGGATTGCGCCTCAGGAACATTTGAAAGTCGGCCTGGTATGGCGGCCTTCCGTAGCTGTCCAGGTACTCGAGTCTGTCCTCTTCCGAGCAGTAAAACGCCACCCAGTGTTCGCCTCCCTCGGTGTGTGCTACCGTGTTGGACACGATGGCGGTGAGAGGCTTGACTGGCACGTCCGGTAGTTGGTCAGAGGCGTAGACCGCAACGTTCCTCAGTCCGGGGATCCTCACCAGGCATTCTCTGATCTGGACGGTATTCATCGTGGGCGGAAGCAGCACAGGCAGCTTGAGACGGACGGGTCCGACCTGTCATTAGCCACGAGCCAGTCCCGCAATACTATGCAGTTATGAAGGGCGCAACGGTTGTGGGAGCTCTTATGGTGGCGACAGCGCAGGGTCCGGTAGGTGGACGGACCGTTGAGTGACCCGCAGCCCAGATCCTCCATGTCCTGAGCGGTGGTGGCGGCGAGCTCGGTTATGAGGTGGCGTTGTACAAAGTCCCTCTTCTGCGATCCTTTGACGTAGACCAGGGGGTGGTGGATGAGGCAGGAGCGCAGCTTGTCCAGCAGGGCGACGTACGCGATGTCCCCCTGGTCCCACTCCAAGCCGTGGCAGTGGCGAGTGACCCAGACGCTCTCGCGCTGTTTCTCGGAAGTCAGGAGGTCCTTACTGAAGGGTGGGCGGGCGATGTGATGTAGGAGCAGCGTGCCGGTAGTCACGTCCACCACGCAAACCTCTTTCAGTAGAAAGTCATTATCACTGTCTTTAAAACACTGCATATCCATCACCACGCTTCCGTGATGACAGCGCGCTGGCGGCGGCTCGTTGTAGATCGGTGGCGGCACGTCCATCCCGTACGGCTGACTGAACTCGACTGAGCGCTGGCGGGAGCGCGCCTAGCGGGATAACCTTGGGTGCGCGCGCCGCCATCACCTAACGGTCCGCGGTGACCTTGAGCGCGCGGCAACTCGTTTACCCGCCAAAGTCTACTGTGACGTTGCGATGACGGTCCACCTCCACGACGTTGTCCAACTCGGCGTACACTATGCAGTTGAACGCCTCCGCCAAGGCTTCGGAGAACCCAATCTCTATGCGCAGGTTACCGTTGCGCACCAGGTTCCAGTGGCTGGATTGAGAGGCCGCCATATCGGGTGTCAGATCAAACGCCATCAGGCAGTATCCGTAGGGGTATTCGTTGCGACTGACTTCGTTACCACAGTCTGAGAAATTGATGCCGGTGCCAGTGTACAGCGTGTGGTAGGCGAGCACGCACAACTCCTGACCGAACGTGTAATCCGGTTGAAGCGGCTTACATGGCACTTGCTCACCATCTATGTACAGCGCGAAGAAGTTCACGTGGCTGTGGGTGAAGTTGAACGGGTTCTTCTTATAGTCCCCGTTGAACGCCTGATTGCTGACCAGGCCAACTATAACGCGTTTCGGCAGTTGACCCAGAAACACACTGTCCAGAGTCTTGCTGCTGATACCGGAGGGTAGCGTGAAGGATTTGACTTCCACGCGCGTAATGGGATATTTGGCTGTACCCGACTCCAGCGTCCTGCTGTGAGCCAACAGCACGCTCGGGTTGATCTTACAGCGGCGCATAAACAGGTTGACTTCGGCGATGTCCACTTTGTAGTCTGTCACGGTTTTGGACATGATGGAGAATGAGTTCTTTGACCTGATCAAGCGAAAGCGCATCTCCACGCCGTTTAACATGAACTTCTCCTGGTTGCACAGGTCGATGTGCAGATGTCCGACCATGTCCGCGTACCGGCTGCCCTTGACAAACTCCCTCCGGTTCTTGAGCCCGGCATTATCCTCCTCAGTATTGTCCATGTACCCGGCATAGTCCTCGTAGAACAACTCCGCGGTGAGGTGCGATGTCTTGGCATCACCGCCATAGGACAACAGGTTCTCCAGGTAGGCGCGATAGGCGTACGTGTTGTTCTGAGGAGACACCAGTTTGTTGTTCAGGTACAAGTCCACTTGACTGAACAGTGAGTGCAGCCAGTTGTTAATCGGACCCATCTCTTTTATCACTTGATCACCCGTTACAGTGCCTCCGTTAGCCGTTCTAATGGTAGCCTTCACATGCAGTAGCGTCTGTGACAGATCCGTGTACTCGTCCCCGTGACCCGGAACTATGAACTCCACGGGCGAGTCGTCTGTCAGGGAGGAGATGGGCTTGTACTGCACCCATTTACCGCTCTCTATACTGGTCTGCGTGGGCGGTAGCGAGAACAGGTCCAACACGGTCTTGACACACTCGCACGACTTCTGATGTAGAAACGCCATTATCCAAAAATGTCCTTCACGATACTCTTGCTCTTCTTGCTTCTCCTCTTCTTAGCGACACGTTTTGCGGGCTTCCTTTTCCTCTTGGGCGCAGCGCTCTTCTTCCTCGCTCCGAGGAGTTTCGCCAGAGACTGAGGAGTAACCTGCTGTACACGCCTCCTCTTATAGGCGCCACCACCGCTCAGCACGCGATCCAGTTTTTCATCGGCCTTACGTTTCAGCGACCCGGTAAACTCTCTGAGCCGGGTGTTGGCCGCGACTCGGGGGTCGGTTGTGCCCGCTGCCACGTCGCCCAAGAAGCCCACACCGGACCTCAGCGCCTCCTTGCCCAGCGCCGATGCGCCGGATCTGATCAAAGGGACCACTGTACGCATCAGCCCGCCTAGGAAACTGCCGATGCCGTGTCCGCGTTGGAAAGCGGCTCCTCTGAATACGGAGGATACGCCATGGCCCGCCTGCTGGTGGCGGTAATACGCCAGATAGGGATCGCTCGGATTCATTGCCGCTGCCTCTCTTTCCTGAAATGAAGCTTCATGCACGTGGTCCCGAAGTGGAATGGCAAGTGTCGCCCTTGGTTGTCCCTTAAATCGATTTCCACGCTCTCGAATGAGGTTTTAATCACCGGCACGTAGTGCGGGTCTATTATATACACTGTCGTGTTGGCACCGTACGTGTAATTCCTGATGTCGATGTTGAGGATCTTCAGTAGTGGCGCCACAGCGTCGCCCACCAGTTGGGGTTCCACCAGGTCGCAATACACGTACATGTGTGATGGCAGACCGGCGAAGAGGTTAGCCGGCCTCACGGACCTGTGACGCTTGACGATATCCGTATCCACCTCGTAGCCAAACTGTAGCGCCAAACTGGGGCTCAGTTTGAGGCTCTGAACGGCTGAAGACGTCGACATCAATTCCACCCTGGAGGACCTCTCGTCATACGAGAAGGTGCACAGGTTACTCTTCATTTGAGGGTGGTTGTTGATTGCGTGCACGAGTTCCTCGGTACTACTGTAATTGCCCGGCTCCACTTTGATTAACAACTTGTCCACCACGGCCAACCCGCCTTTCGAGTCCCTCATTCCCAGCACTAGTTTGATGTAGGTTCCCTCACCGACGGTCAGAAAAGAGAAGGGGTAGTGCGCCTCCGCCAGAGCGACCTCCCACTCGCCGTCTGACAGATCAACGGTCGAGGGTA
Organism: Allygus modestus; assembly: GCA_963675035.1. Classification (NCBI taxonomy): domain Eukaryota; kingdom Metazoa; phylum Arthropoda; class Insecta; order Hemiptera; family Cicadellidae; genus Allygus; species Allygus modestus. The sequence continues at coordinate 83,007,402 of OY776115.1, forward strand.
GATGGGTCGTGTAGTTTGTCACCATGTTGTTGGGATAGTACTTCATTGAACTGTTACTGGGCAACGTCAGGTAAAACTGGTCGTGCCTCGTCATCGCAGCTGTTGCACGTCCGCTGCGGGTACCCACGAGTTGAAGTCCTCTCCGTAACCGGCCCACTTGACTAGGTAGCGCTTACTGGAGCCTCGCCCCTCGGTGTCCAGTATTTTATCTATTTGATACAGGCGGACCGGGGCGATCGTCACCTTTTGCATCTCGTGCTCGTAGAAGCGCCCTTCCAGCGGCGTCCCGTTCAGGTCGCGCAACACGTACAATGGCAGAGGATGCGACACGTATACGTGGTCCACCACGAACAGCTCCTTACTCCAATTGGTCTCGTAACCTTTGGCGAACGTACCCTTCTCCTTGGCTATGTGCACCGTGTCGCCCGGCTCGAACCTGGGCTTGTGTCGCCGGATCGCCTTTCCATACATGTGACGCCACACCTTGTACACCGTTTGACCATCGCCACTGTCCGCGTCCGCGGGTCGTAGGCCACCACCCAGGCTCCTGTGCGGGCTGTGGTTGTAGGCGTCCACAAGCCTGTCCAACACGTCCACGTAGCGATACGTGTTTTTGTAGGTCAGGTAGCGCCACATGCGGGTCTTGAGCGTGCGGTTGACTCGCTCCACCACCGCCGCCTTCACGTCGGGGTTCTGCGTGGTGAAGTAGTTGACACCGTGACTCTTGAACACTCTCTTGGTCGCGGCCCCGGTGAACTCCGTCCCCTTGTCGGTCTGTAGGCAGCGAGGAGTCGCCTCAGCGAATATCCTCTCGAACGCTGCAGCCACCTCAGGCCCGCTTTTCCTCTACAGTGGTACCGCGAACAGCCGCTTACTGAATACGTCTATCACAGTCAGCAGGTAGTTGACTCCGTCGTTGTACCGGCTCAGGCCGCGCATGTCGTTCAGGTCCGCCTGCCACAGCTCCCGGGGCCCGAACACGGCGTAGCGGTTGCGGGGAAACCGCTTGCGCGCAGGCTTGTGCAGCGTGTAGGTGTCCTGAGCGCGCAGCCATTCCACCGCTCTGCGTTTTGGGAGGCGCGTGGCTCTGGCCAGGGCGGCCACCCCACCGAGGGAACCGGGCTGGCTCGGGTCGTAGTACAGCTTCTCCATTACGGTGTGAACGGCTCCCAGTTGTCCAATGACGATTCCCGGTCAGGTTCCTCGGTTATTATCCTTCTTCGGGCCGCTGGAGGACGCGGTCTCAGGCGGTCTAGCATCGGTGTCGACCTCGGTGAGAGGGATGTCGACGAGGCTGTCGTGTCTCCCCAAGGGCTCGATGCCGAGTCCAGTCCCACGCCTAGGTAACGCAACGCCGTGGGATTGCTCACGTATTCTTTGGGCACGTTCATGTCCTTCAAGGCGGCCATCACTTGATGCCAGCCGGTAGGCAATCGGTCCGCCCTTCGCGCTCTCACTATGCTGTGCGCGATGTCCACTATATTGGAATCGGGGATCTTCACCTTGTTCACGTACACCGCCCCACTGGCGTCCCAGGCGATGGGGCTGCCTTGACGGGTCATGAATCGCAACAAGTTGTGCGCCACCGACCTGTAGATTTTTGAGAACGATTCCACAATGTCCTCCTCCGCCGAGGCGCTAGACTCGCGCTTCATCTGACTCGGACCCTCCGCCGCTTCCTCCTCCCTCTCCTCACCCTCGATGATTGACAGACCTATGGGTTGACGTTTAGCCGCGGAAAAGTGCAGGAACCGCTGTAACACCTGCTGATATTGTTTCCATTTCTCCGTATCGTCCAGCCGCTTGTCGCTCAATATGCGATGCATCTCAGCGTCCAGGCTGGCTGGCTTATTGGTGCTACCTGCTCCTCCTCTTGGCCCCAGCCCTGGTCCCGGTCCTTCTCGCAATTTCTCGATGAGCTCCTGCGGTACAACCACCATTTTCCTAGCCTACTCCATGTCCGATTATCTTCTGCGCTAGAACGGGCAGAACAGCGTTCAACAGCAGAGGTAGGAGGATCCCTCCGCCCCGTTGGACGAGGTAGTGTCACTTCTTGGCCCAACCCTCGCCGCGTTTCACCAGCCGTCTGAGCGCCTGTTTGTGTTTGCTCAATTTGCGTTTGAGACAGGGGGAAAGCGGTACGTTTCCGCGTAGCACGTTATACGCGCACTCGCACAATGACTTGATGCGACTCTTGTCGCACGCTTTTAACAGGGCCTTGCGTTCTTTGGGCGTAGCGTGTATTAGGGCCCTCAGCAGCGCCGCGTCCTTCTTCACGCGGTGTGACATGATGACTGACGCTGGCACGTGCTCGGCCTATTTATCACTTCTTCTTGGGCAGGTACACGTAGTTCACCGGGTCGTCTGGGAAAATGGCCGAACGTACGCGCATCTCTTCAGGCGTGGACTGTTTCAAGTCTATGAGCAGGTAGGCGTGCGGATCACGCGTGGCGTCCGCATAAGCCTCCTCCACGAATTTGGGGTTCTCCGGGTATACTTGACGGGCCAGGTGTTTGATCTGAGCGCGTTCCCTGGGATTCTTGAAGCACACTATGTGGTGGGCGTTCAGCGATATGTCGCGCTGGCCCCTGCCCTGGTGAAACAGGTTTTGCGTGATGAAGAACACGCTCATGTTGCGGTGGTGTGAGCCCTTGGTGAACAGGTCCGCCACGCCGGAGCCAGCCTCGCGCATCATGTCGTCGACGATGACCAGAGCGGGCTCGCTACCGTCATAGTCATCCAGGTCTGGCAGGCCGGCTACGTAGCGCACGGCAGAGTCCGCACGGCTCTTACCACCGCCGCCACCACTGCCATAGTGCCAAGTGATGCGGGCGAACCGCGTATCGCACATGCGGTCGGCGTGCTCTATGAAGCGAGCCACGAAGTGCGACTTGCCACTGCCAGAGGGCCCGGCCACGATGGCGGTGAATGGGTGTTTCCACCTCAAGTCCATGGCGTCTACTGACTGCCATGCACCGCCACCTCGGCTCTTAAAACTAAATTCTTTTCTCGCTTTTTTTTATTTGATTTTTTTTATTTTTTTAAATATTGAAAGGAAATAAGGGAATAGGAAATACCGTTTATTTAAACAAATTCCAGGAAAGGAAGTTTGCTGCCAGGAGGGCCGCTCCTCTTTACAAGGCTCGTCCTCGGCCCCACGCCAACGTTGTACTGGGAGATGGCGTTGTCGTCCAAGACCGTGAGGTATCGCCGAGGCATGTAAATCCGGATCGGGTCGTCGCCAACAAGACCCTCCAAGGTGGCCATAACCGCCTCGCCATACGGTGTGTCTACCCGCTCAAAGGAGCGAATGGGATACACCGCGTTGTCCCGCAGATCTGCGATGCGGGTGTAACCCGCGGCCTTGCAGCTGTTGAGGGCTGTCCTGAGGTCCATCTTCTGGTCCGTGTTGAGCATGACACAGTGGCTGGATGCAGAATGACCGGCTCTCGCTACCGAGTCGCCTTTTGTAGGCAACCTCGGAGGAGGTGCAGTGATGAAAACATCAACTGGCGGAGTGGAGGAGGAGTGGAGGAGGAGTGGAGGAGGAGTGGAGGAGGAGTGGAGGAGTGGAGGTTCCCGGAACCGCTGATGAGTAAACAGCCCCGGGCGGTCACGTAGGCTCTAGCACGCGCCTCGACACGTGACTCCGCGGAGCCGCTCACCGGGGGGGGGGGGGGCTTGCATCCTCACCGCGCCTTTGCTAGTTTTGAACCATCGTAAGGGGTCTGGAAAACAGCCAAGATCCCATGAGGAAAACGCGTTTAAAAATTAATAGCAGGCCTGTTTAACGGTGGATTCTCAATTTTCTTTAAGGGATGGTTTACTTAGGCTGCCGCCTGACATGTGGTGAAATTTCATCAAAATCGGTCGGTAAACAGCTGAGATCCCATAAGGAAAACGCGTTTAAAAATTAATAGCGGCCTTGTTTAATGGCGGATCTATGGGGTTCTTACGTCATTCGCTTCCTCTGGGATAGGCCTACACTCTGGAAAAAGTCCCGTGGGAATCGGTGGGTAAATAGGCTAGTTATTAACTTTCGAAAGATTTTTCCTCATCATGAAAAGTGCTGCAGACGACCGGGGGGAGGGGGGGGTCAGTTGAATCCTCACGCCATGCTATGTCGCGGGACAGGTATATCCTCACTGCAGGTGATGTCGGGGGGGGGGGGTCAGTTGACAATTTTCTTTAAGGGATGGTTTACTTAGGCTGCTGCCTGACATGTGGTGAAATTTCATCAAAATCGGTCGGTAAACAGCTGAGATCCCATAAGGAAAACGCGTTTAAAAATTAATAGCGGGCCCGTTTAACGGTTGATTTTCAATTTTCTTTAAGGGATGGTTTACTTAGGCCATCGCCCGACATGTGGTGAAGTTTCGTCAAAATCGGCCGGTAAACAGCTGAGATCCCATAAGGAAAACGCGTTTAAAAATTAATAGCGGCCTTGTTTAATGGCGGATCTATGGGGTTCTTACGTCATTCGCTTCCTCTGGGATAGGCCTACACTCTGGAAAAAGTCCCGTGGGAATCGGTGGGTAAATAGGCTAGTTATTAATTTTCGAAAGTTTTTTCCTCATCACGAAAAGTGCTGCAGACGACGGGGGGGGGGTCAGTTGAATCCTCACGTCAGGCTATGTTGCGGGGCAGGTATATCCTCACTGCAGGTGATGTCGGGGGGGGGGGGTGCATCCTCGCATCCTCACGCCAGGTGCCAGGTTTAAGTTAGGTTAATGGGTCACGTGACGGGGGGGGGATTCCTCATTCCTCCTCTCACGCCTGTGCTCGCCAGCCTATGTTAGGTTTCCACCAGGTCACATGACGGGGGGGGGGGTGCATCCTCGCATCCTCACGCCAGGTGCCAGGTTTAAGTTAGGTTAATGGGTCACGTGATGGGGGGGGGGTTGTCCTCGGGGGTGCCCTCGGGGGTGACCTTGGGGTCAAGGTCAAGGTCATCCGGGGGGGGGGTTGCCCTCGGGGATGCCCTCGGGGGTGCCCTCGGGGGTGACCTTGGGGTCAAGGTCAAGGTCATCCGGGGGGGGAGGGGGGGGGGAGCATCCTCGCATCCTCACTTCGCCTGTGCTGGTTTTGAACGCTCTAATGCCCCCTACTACCTCGAAACAACAATCTTAGTCGGGAGTTCATGCGATAAAACGAACAAGCAGCCGGTTGGTAAAATGTTTGGATATCGAACCGATATGGGCCCGCCTGTATAGGTGTTAATGTGCTCACCAAAGGTCATTGTTGTGTAGTTTTTCTTTGGTTAATGAACTACGAGTTTGTTTTAAACTTGAGTTGACTGAGGAATGCAAGTGAGCAAAGCGAATTCCGAAAGGGGGTTTTGGGGCGAAGCCTCCAACGGCAATAAGCCTAGTATATATATATATATATATATATATATATATATATATACATATAAGTGTCCATAGGCACGATAAATTTTGTAAAATGGTCCGATCTTGATGAAATGTGGTATAAACTTGGAAGTCATCTATTTTCATCAGTTCGAGAACCAGACAGGTCGCTCTACTGTAAGGGGGGTTTGGGGTGGGGTTTGTACCCCAAAATTGGGTTGTTTGAACTTTTTACATATAAATCTTTTTAAACCAAAATTTTGGTTTACACCATTAAATTCAGCTTTAAAAAATTGGTATTTTGATCATCGCTCTACGTCAATTGGTTACTGAGATATTGAAAGTGCTAAACACAGTACGTTGCCCAATGTTAATATTATGTAGAATAACTAAAATTGTATATCTCGCTTATTAATGAACATATATTAATGAAACTTGGTATGTGGATTTATATGGTTGGGTTTTAATGTCATTTGCATACAAAACTCATTTTTTGCAGTCCCCATGACAACAAACATGCGCTCTCAGCAGCTATAATGTTATTCTTATGGAGAATAATAAACATGTGCTATCTTGCTTGTTTATGAACATAAATTGATAAAACTTGGTACGTTGCTTCATATGGAGGTGATCCATTGGTATTTGCATAAAAAACAGATTTTTTGGTCCTTGATGCAGCAAACCTGCATACACAGTCCTATTGTTTTTCTTATGGGGAATAAATAAAATGTCATTTCTTGCTTATTTATTTATGTGCTTTGATTAAAGTTGGTAAGTGGCTTCATGACTTAGTGAAGTACCATTTGAAATTCGCTGAGTATGCAGATTTGCTGCAACGGGGGTATTTATATTTGTTGCATGCAAAAGATTTGTGTAAACTCGGTTTTAGGTTTTGCTCAACAATTGTATATATATCTAAGGAATATTACAAGTTTTGCTTATACAACCTTACAAATTACAAGATGTATACAAATTACTGAGTTTACCAGCAACAACAAAAGCAAACCAGGAATGCTGTAGTTTCACCAAGACCCTGTAGGGTGTAGTCAATTGGTTATTTTATGTTGCCAGCCCGGCCATATAATAACAAGGGCCGAAGTGGTCGGGAGGGTCAAGGCGTGTGTTTAGTGATCAACAGGATGTGGGTTCTATCCCCGGTTTGGTCATAATATTTTTGAAACATAAAATATATTTCATAATCAGATTGTGACAATAAGTATAAACAGTATTTTTCCGGTAAATATTGTTTTGTAATTGCTAAAAATATTTTGAAAGAATTTAAAATTAATTTGAAACTGATTTATAAGTTATTTAAAAATTATTCTAATATAAATTTTAAAATGATTTAAAAATATTATGAAATGGATCAGACCGGAAATCAGTTTATAAAAAATCATTTTATAATAATTTAAAAACCATACAAAAATCAAGTTCAAATTATTTTAAAATTGATTCAAAAATGTATGTAAATTGTGCAAATTTAGAGAGATCGATCTGTCATTTAAAACAAACAGAATGTAAAACGGTTCAGTGATAACCTCAAATGAACTGACCAAAAGAGTTCAAAGTTGAAATTTTACCCCATGTTAAATTGCCATAAGGAAACTTTTAATCTCGTTTTTTAAATAGTTATCGATCACATACCAACGTTTAAGGTAATATGTACAAATATATGGGTTATTTCCTTTCATCTTACACCACCCACGTGTAAATCGGTCCAGTGGAAGTCTCACACGTTCATCCGGAAGATTTTTAATTTTGTGTTTGAATATATATGATTATTCATAAATTATAGTAGCTCCAAGGAGGGATAAATGATAAAATGTTTATTAAAACTTTTAATTGTGGCATTGTATAATACTCTAAACGCTCTAGAAGAATTAGGAATAAAACAAAATAGTTAGGAGGAGGTATAGTCAGGTTTACAAGTTGGTATAGTGGTATTGGGGGTGATAAACTACAAGAAGATATGAAAAACAGCCTTTTACAGTGTAAAATCCCTATAAGACAACGTACTATGTTAAGACAATTAACATAATCTTTAATAACACGGTAAATATTTGTGGAAAATGGCGAGAGAGGGCTAAAAATTTTGACGTCCTAATCTCCATCTTTTTACTTGCATTACTTTACATTCGGGGCTGTTCTGACCCTTTTTGGGCCCAAAAACTCAAAACTTGAAAAATTAAAATCCCCAAAAAAGGTGGTTAGAATTGTCCGATTGTTTTGCCCACGAACTTGTCCAACTATTTACATAAGGTAAGGTTCCAAACAAATATCAAGTAAATCGGAAAAAAATTCGACCGCTAGAGTGCGAACACACACACACACACACACACACACACACACACACACACACACACACACACATATATATACAAAGTTTTTAGCAACCCCCCCAAAACGAGTTCAGGGGGTCGCTTTAGGAACTTCTATGGTGGTACCGGGCTTAAATTTCACAGTGCGCGTCATGCTGTTAGTTAACTTTTCCATGGGAAATTCACTAATATAATCTTTGGTGTTGTAAGATGTCTTTTATTACATCCCGTATAAAAATAATAGCAACAGACCCCAGTTTCTAGTAATATCACATACTATTTAAAATTAATTGGCTATTTTAAATTAATATCATATTCCTATTTAGTCCTCATTAAATAATAGTTTCATCCATTATTATGAGTGAATTTCCTATGGAAAACTGAACTATTAGCATGACCCGTACGGTGAAACTTAAGCCCGGGACCACCATAGAAGTTCCTAACGTGACACCCTGAACAGGTTTTGGGGGTTGTTCAAAATTATATATATATATGCATGTGTGTTTGCACTCTAGCAGTCGCATTTTTTGTCAGATTTACTTAAAATTTGATAGGATCATTCATTTTTACAATGAGTTGAACAAGTTCGTTGGGAAAAACAATCGGAAAACTCTAACGCTCTTTTTTGGAGATTAATCTTTCAAATTTCGAGTTTTTGGGCCCAAAACGGTAAGAAAAGCCCCGGATGTAAAATTAATATATGTGAAAAGATATAAATTAGTGAGGCAAAAGATTTAAGCCCTCTCTCATCATTCTAGCCCAAATATGTACCGAGTTATTAAAGAAAATGTATTTCGACTAAACACAGTGCGTTATCTTATGGGGGTTTACATTAGAAAGGCCTGTTGGGGTATTTTTATTATCCACAGCAACCTTACGCATACTTTCAATCCTGACTAGACCTTCTTCTAACCTTATACTGCGCAATATTGTTCCCCACAGTTTAGCAGGTATGTGGAAACAGTAGCATCAGAACACCAAAAAATCAATGTTTTCAGATTTCGATAAAAATTAGAATAAATGTTTGTTTTAACACTGATTTTGATTTTTAAAAGTTGTTTAAATGGAAATTCACTTCCCTCACGTCAGCGTGCTGCGTGCGAAGTCGTTTTTTATTTATTTGTATAAATACACCATGCATTTATTTTAAATAATTTATGTAAGGACCTATGTTATTTTATGTAAGGACATTATGTTATTTTTAATGTTTTATGTACCAATGTATTGTTTTTAAGGACGAAACTTAAAAAAAGCTGGCTAACAACAAGGTGATAGATAATATAATTTTAACTATATATTTTTTATAATTTTACCAACCATACAAAATAAGTATTGAGCTAATCCTTTTAAATGATGAAATAATTGTTTGTTAAGGTACTATCATAATATTTTATAAATATAAACTTTTACATTATAATCCACAGTACAAGATGGAAACAAAACCTTTTTCTAAACATAAAATACTTCGAACACTTATTCCTTCCGTCTGTCTATAAGCCTTTCTTCAAGCTTTGACCTACTTCAAAGAAGTAATTTTACCCCCTTTTTACCTTGCTCCTCTTCACCGTAGTCTTGTAGACCAGGGAATCGTCAATACTTCTTGTGGGTTTGGTATGTCTGAGTGTGTGAAAGTGTGTTACCACATATGTCTGGGTGTGTGTCTTAGTCCATTTTCAAACATGCTTCAACATGTTTATAAACAAGCGCTACTCTATCACAGCTCAACCTCCTTGTTAGTAAACTCGTATTGTGTTAAAGACCAACCTTATTTTTAAGCCTCTGTAACTAAATTCGATCCTCTTTTCATGTGCACTTCTGAAATATTGAAGACTATTATGATAAGTTATTCTTCTAACATTATCGAAACCCTTTTTAATAATATTCCTATAAAATATTTAACCAATTTTAACAACTATCTTTAACGAGTTGCCGGCTGTCGACCATTTCCTCTATTCCTCCATTAGATCAAACTTTATCCCTTAGTAAATGTCCTAGCAGAATTCAGCAAATATGATAAAACCTGATTCAGACAAAGTTAAACCTCTTATAAAACACTTCTTCTAGAAAGACTAGATTTCCTCTAAACTCATGTTCTAGCAAAGTAAGGTTTAAAATAAAAATACTTCTGAAAATTCAACGGTCGATTATTTTAGTTGTACTCGACTCCCGTAATTTCCTTTACGAAGTAGAGTCTATGGCACAATTAACGAGTTTGAAAATATTTACTCATATAAAAAAATACAATATTTTTACAAAAATAATTTCAAATGCATTATAAAAAATGTACAGTCTTAAGTCACAAAATTAGGGTTCTAGGAAAAAAGCATTCGTCTCCAGCCTAATGAAAGAAAACGTGTCGCCGTGAAAGACGCCTCCTGGGAAATTCAGAGCACAACGAGAAAACATTTATCAAGCTCAATCTTTGTTCTACTATTCATCTCTTAAACTGTTTTGTTTTATTCTTAATTCTTCTAGGACGTTTAGAATATTATACAATGCCACAGTTAAAACTTTTAATAAACATTTTATCATTTATCCCTCCTTGGAGCTACTATAATGTATGAATAATCATATATATTCAAACACAAAATTAAAAATATTCCGGAAGAACGTGTGAGACTTCCACTGGACCGATTTGCACGCGGGTGGTGTCAAATGAAAGTAAATGACCCCTATATTTGCACATATTACCTTAAATGTTGGTATCTGATCAATAACTATTTAAAAAACGAGATTAAAAGTTTTCTTATGGCAATTTAACATGGGGTAAAATTTCAACTTTGCACTCCTTTGGTCAGTTCACTTGAGGTTTCCACTGAACCGTTTTACATACTGTTTGTTTTAAATGAAAGATCAATCTCTCTAAATTTGCACAATGGACTTACATTTTTGAAATAATTTCATTTAGAATACAAAAAAGCTTCTTAAAACCTATTTTATAAATATTTTTAACTTTCACTAACCAGCTTATTTTAAAACACGTATATTGTGTATCTAAGAACAGACAAAAGTGAATCAGCTGACTTGAAGAAAATCATAGTATATTTTAACGATGCACAGCATATATTGTAATTCCCGAAGTCGATTCAGGCTGAACCGAAGAAGAAAGTAATGTTTTGTTTCATATGTTGCAAATATTCCGGTATTAATTGACACAATCTAAAGTGTATACATAACCCTTTATGTAGTGATACCCCATACATTTAGTTTCTTCGTTTGACCTCAGATTAAACAATAGCGTTGATGTCAATAGGCCTGTTATTTCTCCATGGATACATGAGGGGCGCTTAATTAAACCCATCAAATGTCAAAACAAAGTTTTTTTGTAAGCAATAGAGTATCAGGTTCTGACTCTCATCTGTCATGAAAACCAAATCCAGCAATTTGAAAATGTTTCAGACCAGCCGACTGAATTTAATATGTCGAGAAATGTAGCAAATATGTACCAAAATGAGTAAAATTAGTTATAATTTATCCGTCTCGGTTGTTTATAAATAAAAGCTGATCAAACACTTAAGCTATATAAAGCAGATCAATAATTTAAGCAGTTAAACAATGTTTATTTTAATTACAATGACGATTACAATATGGTTCGCGTACGATAATTATCGTGTTTCCACAATACTGCAGATGGATTTATGATCATGTGATCTTACAGCTGTTGTACGAGGTTAGCTAGAAAATCTTAAAGATATTGACTGCGCAGACCTTTTTCGAAGTATATTCTATACGGACCTTGGAATATTTGTACGATAATTATCTGCGGTCATGGCTTTGTATATGGCGTTCGCTTTGTAAACTAATTTCCCATAAGACTGTCACTAATTTATATACTTAGTACAATAAAGGTTTTCTCTATTACATCCCTTTTTCACCCGTCCTAATAAACCGATTTTTACGATTGCGGTGTCGTTTTAAAGCTTATGATTTAGCACACCGGCAAATGGTAATTAAAAAGGGACATTATACCACCTATATACTTGCAGTGACTTAAAGCGACTTGCAGCAACTATGTTAGGCAAGAATATGTGAAGAAAAAATTCCGGTATCCTATTGTTGTGCGAGGTTATTTCCAGAAGACAATAAAATTCAAATACATAGTGTTGGGGCGATGGACAATGTGTGTGTGTTTTGTTCAGCTAAGCTTTATTCAGGTAAGGTCCGTGACAGATCTTCTATTTGCTATCCCAAAGGGAAGGTCTGATTGGAGCCTATTGATATTTGCGATGAGCTAAGGCAGTTAATTGAGAGGAATGACCAAGATACCATAAATTATTTAGACAATATCCGCCGTGTTAACAATGCTTTTGCGTTTACATCAGTTCAGGTAAATATCGTTCAAATTCCTGGAAAAGGGCCCTTTTGCTTTAAACTAAATGTTAACTTTATAATAACTGTGAGTTTATAGTCATATAATTTCTTCGAATTGTAGGTGAGTTTAACACAATCAGAAAAAAAATATTAAAATGCGCAATTTGCGCACCGGGCCCCCTAGTTCAATATTAATTCCATAATTACCCATAGTTTATTTATAATTGAATTTAAAACCATTAATTTACCATATTAAAATGAAATAATAGTTTTGTTTTTGTGGATCATATATAAAAGTAATGAACTTAAAAATAAATAAACGGTATCAGGAAATTTACACATACTTTCTCCCTTTTAGCCCAACTTTAATGAATAAATTACTTTTTATTTACTAAATTTAGAATACAAAGCACGGTCGAATGTACAGAAAATCTTGTAAACAAGTTGTTTTAAAAAACACCCACCCAAATCCCTGCTTTGGGGTACTACAGGATCCATTGCTACACTCGTGGTTTTAAGAGGGGAAATACCCCCTATTCCCCCCCAGGGATAAAGGAACAACATATTTCGAATTAACTCTGTTGGTCAATGCTAAATCGACAAGCATATCAAGTTTGAATGAAACTGATCAGTAAATAAGAGAGAAATAGTAATTTTTGTATTCCCTATAAGAATAACATTGGACAACGTACTGCGTTCACCGCTAAATAAAAATTTAAATTTTCTCCGAAACCAGCAATCGTAGAATAGTAATTCAAAATACTAAATTATTTAGTTTTTTGAGCTCTTTTTAATGGTGAATAGTAATATTTTTTTATATTTATGTATTTTTATGAAAAATCCAAAAAACTGAATTTTGGATGTTTTAGGTCCTGTAACTTCTGAACCCGACTTTTTACAGGTATGCGGGTGGTGTCATTTTGTTTGAAAACTAAAGTTCTACAAACTACTAAAGTTTAATCAAAATCGTTAGAGCCGTTTTTGATCAATTTTGATTTTTCATGATTTTTGGCGGTTTTTGGGGGATAATTACCCTTAAAAATAAAAAAATTCAAAAAAATGAAAAAGTGCCTGGAGATATCGTCGATTAGTACCTACATACCAAATTTCATCAAAATTGGCCCATTGGTTAGGGCTCTAGCTCTGTACACATCCACACACACACACACACACACACACACACACACACACACACACACACACACACACACACACACACACACACACACACACACACACACACACACACACACACACACACACACACGTACACACACACACACACACACACACACACACACACACACACACACACACACACACACACACACACACACACACACACACACACACACACACACACACACACACACACACACACACACGTACACACACACACATAGCAATTAAAAAAATTGGCCAATATCCATCAAACCTTTCTCAGTACTCACCTACGGGCTTAATATTTAATTTAACCTTTGAAATAAGACTTTTAATGTTCCGGACGTTTGTAGTTATATTGGCAGAGTATTAAAAAAGCCACAAGTTTTTTTCCATGAGAACTAAAGATAATTTATATAAAATGAGGTGATATAAACTCTGGTAAACCTATTATGTATCAGGCTTAAACTCTAACCATTGTGTTGCCGGCGACGTTGACTCTTAATTGCTGTGGGGCCGAGGGACCGTGCTGTCCACCGATCGGAGTGGCAGATGAAATTTAGACTTAACAAAGCCAGGACCTCCATCTGTGAGCTTTAAATTAAATATTAGCTTCAGTAATTAATGTCCAGATGAGGGATCAAAATATTAAAGGACGGTCTTCTTACGACGAAAACTGTTTATTTCAAAATCATGTTTTGCACAATTTTGAATTACTTTATTCATATTTTAGGTCAAGAAACGTATGCCATTTATCTATGTGTTGTAGACATCTATGTTTACGGAACTATCTGACCCATTACAATGTTATGTTAACATTGTAACTTTGGAAGCCGACGTGTGTTTTTGTGTAAAATCGTTTCTTAGCGAGCGACTTTTACCTAAGAAGAAACTACGTTTCAAATTTCATTTAAATTCGTTCAATAGTTCCTGAGATTTTGTGACGAAATAGTGCATGATTCTTGTATTATATATTTAGAGATATGTTAAGTTTAAGCCACATGACAAAACTCGCAACAAAATACGTTTGCTTAGCAACTGATACTCTAAAAATAACTGCAGAGGAAACAAAGTTCCTCATTTAACGTCTCTAAAGAAAAAAATACGGAAAAGTTGTACTATTGCCGTGCCATTTCATATGGAAATTTATAAAACTAAATTATTGTGTACACTAATAAACTACGTTGTGACGTATATTTTGCAGGACGACAAAATATTGTACACTAAAATCTATTTGCCAGGATAGCCAGCCGAGCTGGGTCGTTAGTCCGTTCCAGGGGTCGATTAATTTGTAGTTTATTTGAAAGTTAACTTTAAATTAGCCACTTATCCTGGAGTAAATCAGTTTTACATGTATGGAATGTTATACAAACCATCAATGGTTCAGTATTGGCTCATCATGACTCCAGATAATTTAGAAAATAATTTTTTTGAAAATCAAACTGGAGGCACCAATCTTTTATTTATTTAATAAACTATATGTGGCTGTTGTTTTACAATAAAAATTAAAATAACCTGATTGGAATAATTCTGCAGTTTCTCCAGTAATGTTGGTCGGGTTAGGAAAATTGACCAGCCAAGGCAGATTTGGCCGTTCAAAAGGAAATTTATTGGATAGACGGCCTGCTGAATTCGGAAAATCGTATTAGTCGTGTTCCAAAAGTGTAATACTATGTACAATTCGTAAGCAGTGTGACCAGCATAATTAAATTCGTGAGACACAAAAATAGTGTTCGTAAAGTGTCTGAGGAAAATGGACACACCAAGGTGACAGGTTTGGCGGTCTCAAAGGATTAAATTTAGGTGTGACGGGTTATAACTTAGGACTAGTCAATAGTTTGGATACTACTGGTAAGTTAAGTAAAAAAAATTGGGAACAAAATTCTACCCAGGCATCGGCAGGATTTGGGAAATTAAAACCAGCAAGATACAATCAGTAATGCAAAGTAAGCAGAAAACAGGAATGGCTAACAGTGACCCAATAAACAGATTTAAATTACAGTAAGTGTGATATCTAACTTAGCAAAGCTGTTTTGCAAGCAAAATACATGTGAAAAAAAATGTAATCGTACGACAATGGTGCATCACCCTACAACAAGCACATTTGTATAAATTACTTGGAGTGATTAAAACGGTAAATAAATTATACAATTACTTCAAAATACAACTAGCCAGCATTTTACCGTTTCGATAATTCCTCTCTGTAGACCTCCAACAGTAGATAAATAATAATCAACCCAGAACTCAATTTTATTATTTTCTCACCTAAAATATAATTTTAGAAATATTTTCCTCACGTACCAACTTTACTGGACCTAAAATAAATAAAAAAAAGGTTTGACAAAAGGATAATTGGATTACCTGCGGAATGGTTACAGGTTATCTCCAGGGAAGTAATTGGAGTAGTAAGGATCAAAAATGGTACTCGCTCGGATTTCGGAATGGGCGAGTTCCCAAGGAAAATAATTTTTATTATTCGAGACTAAATGGATTCCTCACTTAGTATAAACAGAAGTTGAAGTTTGAATCAGAAAATATTAAAATTAGAAAATATTAAATTCAGCAAATATGCTCTGAATTTAATAATTCAGATTTAATAATTTAATATAATTTTATTTATTAATTATTATAATTTTTAAAATAGTTAATAAAATAAATATCTAGTTTCTTGTTACTAAAAAGTTACACGTTACAACGTTAACCGCAAGTAATACTGTTATTGCAACTGGTCCCTATTACAAATGATGAAAAACTTCCAAAATCGTGTATATAATTTCGAATAGTTGTAAGACACGGCATTTATTATTAGTATGTTATTATTAGTAATAAAACAAAACATTCTGTAAGAGGTATTACAAAAGCAGTCAACAAAACGACCGGATAAGCTCGCCCTAAGAGATCTGGCTGATGTTATATGAGGGCCCGGGGGAATGTTTTCGACCCCTTTCATTATAGACTGTCCTCTGAGAACGTTTAAACCAACCGATCCCAAGGGCGCTAAATGTTGAATCAACCAACTTCCGTTACGGATCTAATATTAACTTAAGTGGTTTCTGCTTATAGGCGTTTTATTTAATTTCTGTAGATTCCACGCTGTTTCTCATTAGAGAACACGCTGTTAATAATTAGAGACTGTCACGCTAAGAAATAATTCAAGACTATACACAATGATACCGAGAAGTTTTGCCAGATGGGTGGATATTATCATTTTCTGTAGTAAAAATGTGCTTCTGCGTTGAGAAAAATTCAATCTTTTTTTCATCGCATTGCATTATTATTTATTATATTTATACAATACCTAGTAATATCTAAATATTATTTGTGAGTATTATTATCGTTCAGTTTTCGTTAGTAACGTCAGTTCTGCTAATTCAACTCTTAATTCACATCGTGAAATTAAGGATAATGCTACGTATTTTCAGAATGATAGCCGACTAAAAAGCTAAATATTCCAATTTAAACTTCTAAGGATGAAGGTTGAAATGGTCCAAATAATGTTATATTGGTGTCCGCCAAGTTTCACCTGAGAACATTCAAATCAGGAATCACAAACAAAATCAGACAGTTTCTTTTATTAGTATTAAGTTTAAATAAAGCAGAAGTTCATTTGACAACAAGTCACAGGGAAATTCCATTTCAGCCATGGAGCAAAGCAAGCTAAATAACGAAAATTGAGAACATTTAAAGCGATATAAGTTAATCCCTAAATAGCTCAACCTAAAGATTGAAAGTATTGACTGTCCGAACTAAAAAATGTATCATTAAGAAAAAATTATATTTTAACTATGATAAGCATGTTATTTAAAACAAGAAAACATATCAAGGATGAGCATTAAGACTGTTATGAAAGTTTCCTCACCAAAGAATGAATTATTTTTTTAAATAATTCCCATAAGATAAGAAAAGGAAAAAGAAAACAATATGGGAAAATGTTCCACAAAAGCATGCCGAGGCATAAAAATTCAAATCTTCGCACGTGGAAGGGAACTCAAGGGAAATTCACGGCGCGAAGCCCCATTTATCAAACTCAATCTCTGCACTCGGGTCCATTTTTTACCTTTTATTTGCTTGCTCCCTTGTCCTCCTGGTAATGGTAGTGAAGAAGTGCTATTGTTTTTTTTTAATTACTCTACGTTTAACAACGATACCTCTCTTTCAATTTATGTTTAAGTTAAAAATATGATTGAAGTTTCTTAAAAAATATATATGTCCCGCAATTAATGATACACCTATTTAATATTTTAAAAATAAATTAGAAGTAGCCGAATAATTAAATTTAATAATAATTATTAATTTTAAATGGTTTGGTGTTTTGTATTCTCAACTATACAAACAATTTAACTAAGCATACTATGTCTGTAATATTTTCAACTTGAGAAATAATAATAACTTATTCAAGTTTTAGATGTTTTAGATAGGCCGGTCTAGACACTGCCAGTCTTGTTGCTCTATGTTCGGTAACTGAAATCTTACTGTAACGGCCTGTAACGTGTTTTATACGAAGCAATATGCAAATCCGTGACCCAAACTGCCAAACGTTAGTGTACTGAACACTCTGGTCGTTACGATAGTATCTCGTCTAACATACTACCTACCATTGTAATTTAAATTGGATACGATACAATGTGCTCTTATAGGTTTTATGCAACACACCATTTTAGTATAAAAAACACAAAGATAAATATGGCTTAAATTGGTTAATTAATCTATGGTCATTAATCAACATATTTATCCAGTGGGAAATACATAAAATAAATTATAATAGGAAGATGCCTGCCACCCGATCAGGCAGGTCACCAAAGCGCGGACAACAGTCATTTCTGCTATAATCAGTGGTATCAGGAATGCTACTTGTTGCATATCCCCTACTCAATTAATCGGTAAAAGGAAGACTACAATAATCGTATTGCTGATGAAACTGTCATTTTACTTCAAATATAGGTGGACCAAATTTTTGTTGTAAAATAAAAATGTTTACTTGAACAATGATTGAAGTCGTGTCCTTAGTCAAATGTAATTGCTAAATGTGTCAAGCAAATTGTTTATGGAGGCTTTAACAATCTTTTGACAAAATCGAGCAGAAATTTTCATTGAATGCTAATGTGAGATTTTAGATTGTACCTTTTTTTAACAAATTGAAAGTAATTTAGCCCCATTTAATAATATTGTATGGTAGGACAAATTCTTGAAATAGTTGCAGTTAGATTATTCTTTTGTAAATAATTGAAATTTAACGAAGGACCCAGATTAAAAAGAAAAACCCCTTAAATGGCAAATTACCTGTTGTTTTTAGATGAATTTTTGATTTAAAAGTATATTTAATGTTTTTTCAGTTCAAAATATCAAAGGAACATAATTTACGTATACAGAAGATTTATAAGATATTTTACAACATTTCAATATAATTCTCTTTAACATTTTATATTCACTCCCAAATAAAACGTCAAAACACTCTTTTATTATTATAATCTATTTTGTTGTAACAGAGTTTTAATAAATTAAATAACACTTTGTCTGTACACCATTTGTCCTATTTCAAAGCTAGAAAAAATTTGGTTCTTGTGATTTTGTAAAAAAAAACTAATTTTAAATGTAGGTGGATTTTATTGTTGTTGATAAACCATGGGCAACTAGTTTACAGAAACGCAATTTATTAACATTTAGTTGAATCGTTTAGTCGTTAATTCAAACAAAGAATTGAAGATATTAAAGATTTCCAAGCCACAAATTAATAGTGTACATGTTTTTGAGAGATAATGTAATCCATCTTAATGGTAAGTCACTTTACTGGGCTTAACCAAATGACTGTTCACCGCTCGTTTAGTTATGCCGTTACCTTAATGTAATCTCCTGTCGTGGTGACAATTTTGATTGTATGAACTAATCCAAGTTCTGGTGCACATTAAAAGTATATCTTTAAATATCTAATTAGTTTAAGGATCAAGTGACAAACTATCCTTAATTATTCTACCATATGAATGTTTTGTATGCATTATTGTATTTTGACGAAATCTATTGCACATTTGTTGTTTAAATATCAATAAATTCTAACTATCTATCTAACTCTGTTGAATATTAGCTATTTTTGGCAATTTCCCAATACGGCGCAGTCACCATTTTTAACATTTTGAAACACAAACCTAAACTTCTGATTAAGTTTTGACAGCTTAGATGTAATGTTAAACATGATATATTTTAGTCTCTCTTCTATTAACTGTTAAGGAAATCATGCAGAGTGATTTTTCTATCACTATGTAGTCGGTAAAAATTATGCAGCTGTTAATCATAAAACTGAAAAGTTAAATAAAAGGAAAAAAAAGTGGTTCTCTTAAAAGCCTATTATTTACGTTGTATTCATGGACAAATGTAGTAATTTCCCACACTAATAACCATTCAAAAGATAGCCTATTTCTATGGAAGCAACAAAAATGGAACGTGATGTTCACACATTTTCATCCCTTGTTATTTTGTATCCAACACGATGTCAATACATAAAATTTTTAATAATTTGCTCTAAGCATATAGTATTAAAATATATGTTTGAGGAATATAAAATTTAGTGCTAAAAGTGGGTCTTTTAGTTCTGATTATGGTTCAAACCCCTACTTTTTACCACAAATTTTGAGTTTTATCTATTATATCCATCACCTGATATCCTTTAATGTAACCCACCGTTCGATTTGGATTTGCCTTGAAATTGTGTAAATATGTTCTCGATGATGAGAAGCTCTCAACACGCTCCTACTCTCTCGGCCGTCGCCTAGGCAGCTAGGACGGCCAGTCGCAGGGGACGTTGGTTTGGTCGCCAGCTGGTCGACCAATTTGCCGATCAGGTTGGCGAGGACCTTGATATATCTAAAACGTATGCTTGTTTCTCTGCATGGTTAATACTCGATACAAATATTTTTATTGAATTATATCTGTCTACATATTTATTTAACGCGTTATACACCTGAAGTATAGTAGGGACAAAATAAATCGACGCTTCATGGTCACTCATGAAATTCAGTTATTGTATTTACATATTTTATTTATTCTCCCTTGTATGTTTATTAGTGATTAACCTAACCCTTCTAAATTTTTAATAATCAAACTTAGCTAAAGCCAAGTAAACATAATTCATATCTTCTTCTACTTATATAAAGCTAGACAGGTGCACTCATTCACTGACATCACTTATGAGGCATTTCCCGTAATCTAACTCCCCTCAGAATCATACTTGAATTAAAGATCTTGACGAGAAACTGCCAGAAAAATTTCGAAAGGTTATCATTTTTGGGGCGGGGAAAATTTCACGTCTTCAATTTTTACACTTTGAGCGCGTTTTGTACGGAAACGGTAAGAGATGGCAAAAAATGTTAAATAAATACCCCCCGTCGCAGCAAACCTGCGTACTCAGCGAATTTCCAATGCATTGATATGTTTCTCACTAGTACATAAAGCCACTCACCAATTTTGACAAAAATACATTCATAAATAAGTTATTTATTACATTTTATTTATTCCCCACAAGAATAACATTAGGACTGAGTACGCAGGTTTGCTGCAACGAGGAAGATAAGAAATGATTTTTTATGCAATTATCAATATAACTGAACCAGGTGAAGCTACTTACCATGTTTTATTAATTTATGTTCATAATTAAGGGAGATATAAAACTTTACTTATTATCCATAAGAATAACATTAGGGCTGAGTATGCAGGTTAGCTGCTACGGGGACAATCAACAAAACATTTATTTTTTGTGCAATTATCAATATACCAGTACAACATGAAGCCACATACCAAATTTCATCAATATACATTAATAAATAATCAAGATATCCAATTTTATTTATTCTCCATAAGGATAACATTGGACAACGTACTGTGTTTAGCACTTTGAATATCTCTGCAACGGTTTGACGTAGAATCACAATTTAAACACTAAAATGATTGTTTTGTGGAGCTGAAGTGATTGGTAAAAGAAAATGTGAAGTTTAAAGTAAAATTAACTGAGGAAAAGCCAAAAACCTTTTTCCCATAAGATTAACATGGGAGATTTTATGAGCATGTTTTTTGGATTTTTTCCGCAACCACTTAACCTAGGTTAATAATTCAAAATACCATATTATTTGTTTTTTTAAGCTCTATAACATGGTCTAAACCAAAATTAAGTGTTTTAACAATTTTAGGGTAAAAAATGCAAAAAACTGATTTTTGGAAAATTTAAAACCCCCATAAACCCCCCTTCCCATGGTCCGATTTTTCTGGTTTTCGAACTTAAAGTCATAAATGTCAGTTTACACATTTGAGCCAAATTTCATCAAAATCGGACGTTTTTTACTCAAGTTATCGCATTCACGGACACACACACATATATATATATATATATATATATATATATATATATATATAGATATATATATATATAGATATATATATACATATATATAAATTTGAACGAATAGTGTTTTGGACATCTGGGGACATCAAAACAAAAATTTATCATGGTCTCGGGCTTAAGTCTTACCATGAGACCTACGGTAATAGCTTCTTCCCTATAGGGGAAATTCGCTAAAAAGTTGTAGAAAATTTAATTTCCAACCATCGAAAGATCCGATCATCCGTTTAGCCGCTATTCGTGGAGAAGGAGGAATCTTCAGTATTTTGTCCCATTTAAATGTGTACAGTTTTGGAAAGCCGTTTAAATGAAAACACACTATCTTTGGCTAACACCACATGTTTGTTCAGCTGATTTAAATAAACAATAGCTGATTTATTTAATAGTGTAGGCAATACTAATTTTCTCACCGGAGGTGTATATAAATCAGCTGTTACAAAACAAGGTGAGCACATTATCGCCTACACGGGAGGTTCAGTATTGCGAATATCGTGTGTTACGAAATTGTAATCAAACCGATTGTTTGATCTATCCAATTAATTTAGCCCAGTAGCCCAGTGGATATGTTGGCAGATGATTCAAGATCTTGTGTAAACATCTTAAGGATCAAGATCTTAAAGGAACAACATATCTAAGATGTGAGTAAAAACAGTCATAATAAAGTGTAAGCAAAACATCAGAGTTGGCAAATTGAGCAAGCTTTCGGAGAGCAAACAGGCACGAACTAAGTTTTCCAGTTACCTTATTAATATGATCATCAAACTTTAAGTGAGCTTCAAGTGAGTCCATGAAAGTTTACAGAATCTACAGAAACTACTTCTGATTCATCCAAGAAGCTGAATAACACCAGTATTGTCATTTCTGTTAGAAAAGTTAAGAAAATGAGTTTTCTTCGTGATTATGACAAGACCATTTGCTTTGAACCATTAAAAAGCCAAATAGATTCAATAAAACCATTTATCTCCATGTCAACTGCATTTGGTTCCCGAAAAAGAAGTGATGTATCGTCTGCAATTAGGCTGATATCAGACTTGCTTATTGAATCTTGAATGTAATTAATTTAAAGATAGAGATACATTGATAAACAAGTTAACTTCGACTCTGGTGGCACATTTATGAACTTTTATCCGGAACACCTGGTATCCAATGGGATATAAGGAGGAACGCCATTTTGGTTCTGGCATTTCTCTCATTGGCTTGATGATGGCCGGTGAGACCGGTTGATGTCGATAGCCTTGTACCATCTGTTTTATATGTTTACCGTCTGTTATGTTAATCAGTAAAAGTGTAAACGAGTTCGCACGTAGCACGCTGACGTGAGAGAAGTGAATTTCCACATTAACATTTTTAAAAATCTAATAAAGGGTTTAAAACAACACTGGTGATATTTTTTTTAATTGACATATTTTATTTGTTGGCTGTTCTAATGCTCCTGGTTGTACTTAAATTTACTATTAGGATGGAAATGTTGTACATTATAAGGTTAGGAGGAGGTATAGTCAGGTTTACAAGTTGGTATAGTGATATTGGGGGTGATAAACTACAAGAAGATATGAAAAACAGCATTTTCAAGTGTAAAATTCCTATGAGACAACGTACTGTGTTAAGACAATTAACATAATATTCTTTAATAACTCGGTAAATATTTGTGCTAAATGGCGGGAGAGGGTTAAAACTTTTGACTTCCTAATCTCCATCTTCTTAGTTCATTAATTTTACTTTCGGGGCTTTTCTGACCCTTTCTTTGCCCAAAAACTCAAAATTTGAAAAATTAAAATCCACAAAAAAGGTGGTTAGAATTATCCAGTTGTTTTACCCAACGAAGTCAGCGAGCTGCGTGCGAAATCGGTTTTTATTTATTTGTATAAATACATTAAATATTTAAGGATGAAACTTAAAGAAAGCTGGCAAACAACAAGGTGATATGTAACATAATTTTAACTATATCTTTTTCATAATTTTACTAACCTTACAAAATAAGCATTCAGCTAAATCTATTTACATGATGAAATAATTGTGTTTTAAGGTACTATCATAATATTTTATAAAATATAAACTTTTGCATTACAATCGATACAAGATGGAAACATAACCTTTTTTGAAACTTAAAATACTTCGAACACTTATTTCTTCCGACTGTCTATAAGTCTTTCTTCAAGCTTACTTTGACCTACTTCAAAGAAGTCCTTTCACCCCCTTTTTACCTTGCTCCTCTTCACTGTACTCTTGTAGACCAGGGAATCGTCAATGCTTCTTGTGGGTCTGGTATGCCTGAGTGTGTGAAAGTGTGTTACCACCCATGTCTGGGTGTGTGTCTTAGTCCTTTTCAAACATGCTTCAACATTTTTATAAACAAGCGCTACTCTATCACAGCTCAACCTCCTTGTTTGTAAACTCTTATTGTGTTAAGGACCAACCTTATTTTTTAACCTCTTCAACTAAATTCGATCCTCTTTTCATGTGCACTTCTGAAATATTGAAGACTATTATGATAAGTTATTTTTCTAACATTATCGAAACCCATCTTAAGAACATTTATATAAAATATCTAACTAATTTTAACGAGTTACCGGCTGACGACCATTTAATGTATTCCTCAATTAGATAAAACTTTATGCCTTAGTAAATGTCCTAGCAGAGTTCGGCAAATATGATAAAACCTGCTTCAGGCAACGTTAAACCTTTTATTAAACCCTTTTACTAAACACTTCTTCTATAAATACTAGATCTCCTCTAAACTCATTTTCTAGCAAAGTAAGGTTTAAAATAAAAATGCTTCTGAAATATTCAACGGTCGATAAAGTTAGTTGTACTCGACTCCCGTAATTTCCTTTACGAAGTGGAGTCTGTGGCACAATTTACAAGTTCAACAATATTTACTCATATAAAAAAAATACAATATTTTTACAAAAATAATTTCAAATGACTTATAACAAATGTACAGTCTTAAGCCAGAAAATTATGGTTCTAGGAAAAAAGCATTCGTCTCCAGCCTAATGAAAGAAAACGTGTCGCCGTGAAAGACGCCTCCTGGGAAATTCACAGCACAAAGAGAAAACATTTATCAAGCTCAATCTTTGTTCTACTATTTATCTGTTAAACTATTTTGCTTTATTCCTAATTCTTCTAGAGCGTTTATATTACTATACAATGTCATAATTAAAAGTTTTAATAAACATTTGATCACTTATCTCTCCCTGGAGTTACTATAATTTATGAATAATCATATATATTCAAACACAAAATTAAAAATCTTCCGGAAGAACGTGTAAGACTTCCACTGGACCGATTTACACGCGGGTGGTGTCAAATGAAAGGAAATAACCCCTATATTTGCACATATTACCTTAAATGTTGGTATCTGATCAATAAATATTTAAAAACGAGATTAAAACTTTTCTTATGGCAATTTAACATGGGGTAAAATTTCAACTTTGCAATCCTTTGGTCAGTTCACTTGAGGTTTTCACTGAACCGTTTTACATACTGTTTGTTTTAAATGAAAGATCAATCTCTCTAAATTTGCACAATATACTTACATTTTTTAAATAGTTTCATTTAGAATACAAAAAAACTTGTTAAACCCTATTTTATAACTATTTTCATTTTCTCTAACCAGCTTATTTTAAAACACGTATATTGTGTATCTAAGAACAGAAAAAATTGAATCAGCTTACTTGGAGAAAATCATAGTATATTTCAAAAATGCACCGCATATATTGTAATTCCCGAAGTCGACTCAGGCTGAACCGAAGAAGAAGGTAATGTCTTGTCTCATATGTTGCAAATATTCCGGTATTAATTATTACAATCTGTAATGTATACATAACCCTTTATGTAGTGATATCCCATACATTTAGTTTCTTCGTTTGACCTCAGATTAAACAATAGCGTTGATGTCAATAGGCCTGTTATTTCTCCATGGATATATGAGGGGCGCTTAATTAAACCCATAAAATGTCAAAACAACGTTTGTTTTGTAAAGAATAGAGTATCAGGTTATGACTGTCATCTGTCATGAAAACCAAATCCAGCAATTTGAAAATGTTTCAGACCAGCCGACTAAATTTAATATGTCCAGAAATGTACCAAATATGTACCAAAATAAGTAGAATTAATTATAATTTATCCGTCTCTGTTGTTTATAAATAAAAACCGATCAAACACTTAGGCTTTATAAAGCAGATCAATAATTTAACCCTTTGCGGTCGAATGGCGAGTATAGGTCGCCGCGCGCCATTTTCCCGAACGCTCGAATGGGGACCTATACTCGCCGTGACGTTTAGCCCGTATGAAGTGCGCTAAAACTAAATATAATGTAATGATTTTTGTCTATTTTCTTCTTATATATTTCTTATTACTTTTAACGTTTATTTTATCTACTCCATGGATTATTTTGTCCTGAAATAAATGTTATTACTCCATGAACTATACTGTCTTGTGTCATGTGCAAGGTCTGATAGTCTGATAGTTCCAGCTCCGATTGTTGTCTGTGGTGTTTAGGTTATGTTTACTCTTTTGTTTAGTTATAATTATGACTAATAAAATTAGTGATGACGATATTTTTGAATGTTTTTTGTGTGTGTCATTTTACTTACAAATAAATATAAATGGGTTTTTACTCTCGTAATCTGTCACATATAGTACATATGTACTAAACATATATGGAAGAAAAAATAAAACAGGTATACATTTTTATTTGTATTTCATCAATATACAGTATGTAATCAATGTGCCTTAAAAATAAACCCTCATAAATGCATTTTAAAATTAATTTGGGTAATTAAATGTAACAATAGTAAAATCTATAAAAAATAGCCAAAATTAATTTCGTCTCAGGGTGTCTGGGTGATTTAATTTAATCGACCTCAAAGGGTTAAGCAGTTAAACAATGTTTATTTTAATTACAATGACGATTAAAATATGGTTCGCGTACGATAATTATCGTGTTTCCACAATACTGCAGATGGATTTATGATCATGTGACCTTACAGCTGTTGTACGAAGTTAGCTAGAAATCTTAAAGATATTGACTGCGCAGACCTTTTTGAAGTATATTCTATACGGACTTTGGAATATTTGTACGATAATTATCTGCGGTCATGGCTCTTTATACGTTGTAGGGGCGGCGTTCGCTTTATAAACTACTTTTCCCATAAGGCTGTCACTAATCTATATACTTAATACAATAAAGGTTTTCTCTATTACATCCCTTTTTCACCCGTCCTAATAAACCGATTTTTACGATTGCGGTGTCATTTTAAAGCTTATGATTTAGTGCACCGGCCATTATGAATGGTAATTTAACAGGGACATTGTACCACCTATATACTTGCAGTGACTTAAATCGACTTGCACCAAATATGTTAGGCAAGAATATGTGAAGAAAAAATTCCGGTATCCTATTGTTATTCGAGGTTATTTCCAGAAGACAATCAAATTCAAATACATAGTGTTGGGGCGATGGACAATGTGTGTGTGTGTTTTGTTCAGCTAAGCTTTATTCGGGTAAGGTCCGTGACAGATCTTCTATTTGTCGTCACAAAGGGAAGATGAGCTTGGAGCCTATTGATATTTGCGATGAGCTAAGGCAGTTAATTGAGAGGAATGACCAAGATACCATAAATTATTTAGACAGTATCCGCCGTGTTAACAATGCTTTTGCGTTTGCATCAGTTCAGGTAAATATCGCTAAAACTCCTGGAAGACGGCCCTTTTGCTTTAAACTAAATGTTAACTTTATAATAACTGTAGTTTATAGTCATATAACTTCTTCGATTTGCACATGAGTTTAACACAATCAGAAAAAAATATTAAAACGTGCAATTTGCGCACCGGGCCCCCTAGTTCAATATTAATTCCATAATTACCCAAAGTTTATGTTTAATTGAATTTAAAACCATTACTTTACTATATGAAAATGAAATAATAGTTTTTGTTTTTGTGGTTCATATATAAAAGTAACTAATTTAAAAATTAAAAAATCGCTCATTGCTTATTTTAGATACAACAGCTTATCTATAAGAGGATATCACATATATATCTACTTTATATTTGACTTATGTTTTAACTACAAAACGGGATCATTACTTGCTACTTAAAACGTATTTTCAACAGTGTTAAACTAACTATAGCAATTAAACAAATTGGTCAAAATCCATCAAACCTTTCTCAGTACTCACCTTTGGGCTTAGTATTTAATTTAACCTTTGTAATAAGACTTTTAATATTCCTGACTCTTTTAGTTATATTGGCAGAGTATTAAAAAAGCCACAAGTTTTTTTTTATATGAGAACTAAAGATAATTTATATAAAATGAGGTGATATGAACTCTGGCAAACCTATTATGTATCAGGCTTAAACTCTAACCATTGTGTTGCCGGCGACGTTGACTCTTAATTGCTGTGGGGCCGAGGGACCGTGCTGTCCAGCGATCGGAGTGGCAGATGAAATTTAGACTTAACAAAGCCAGGACCTCCATCTGTGAGCTGTTAAGTTAAGTATTAGCCTCAGTAATTAATGTCCAGATGAGGGATAAAAATATTACAGGACGTCCTTCTTACGACGCAAACTGTTTATTTCAAAATCATATTTTATAGAATTTTGAATTACTTTGTTAATATTTTAGGTCAGGAAACATATGAAATGTATCTATGTGTTATAGAGCAACGTCGTGATACATATTATTATCGTAAGTGATCCTGAATTCGAATTTAAATTTATTTTAAATCAGGATCCATGAGAAATTATAAAAATAATATTATATAAGATAATTAATTGTATCGTTAATAAATTTGGTTACTGACCCGTTCGATGTAAAGTACAAGTGTAAATGTTATAAATATATCTGGCTCTAAAAATATAGGTCATATTTACCATAGTAGACGTATAAACAGTCTTTAGCGTAGAATCATAATTAGCAGTCCGTAATCAAACTTTAAACCTAATCAAGAATAAATAAAAAAGGTTTATTATACTTCCAAGGTAAGGGGGCGAAGCACTAACAGATTTGTAAAATGTAAATAGCTATTCTGGTAGTAGGATTTTGGTATATTAGCTATGTTACTGTCGTATTCTAGCTCAAAACGTCCACCAAATAATGTTTTCTATAAGATTAGCATGGGGACTTTGAGGACCCAGTGGCGAGAAGCTCTAAAGTTTAAAACTTTGGTTAATGGCTAGAAAATCTTACAGGGCTATCCTAAATTGCCATGCAAAGTTTCGTCGTAATCGGATAAATGGTGTAGGAACGCATAAAACATTTACATACATAATTTGAATTTTGATAATCACTACTATTATAAAAATGAGGTGATGTCTGTCTGTCGTTTGTCTATTGCTCCATCGCGCCAAAACCACTGGACCAATTCTGCTGAAGTTTTGATCAATAGTCTATGTACCCAGGTGTTTCATAGGCATGTTGACGTCTATAAAAGTCCACAGTGCTCTGCCTCAAGGATCTTCCAAGTCCCCATGTTGTTCATATGTATTTGCTTTATGTTACATGTTTTTTTTATATTTTTTTATCTTAATTAAATTGGATAGCCTTCAGTTCACAACAGATGGGTAGGTCATTCGATTAAATATCAACTATCGTATTATAAATTACCTATTATCGCAGTCGACTACTTAACTAGCATCTAGAGGATCACGGCTTGTTAAATTGTTACTTCCCCAGAATATGACATGCTGTGGTAGACCAGTGTAGACAGCATCGGGCTCACGATCATGCGATCCCGGGTTCAATTCTTACTTTTGTTGATTACTTTTTGTGGTCTGCATTTTTAAGTTATTTTGTTGGGTTCAAGTCTTATTTTTGTCGATTACCTTTTAAGGTATAGATTTTTTGTTAAAGTTAACTTTATATTTTTAGAACAAAATTAATTAATTTGTATATATGTTTATAATATGTTGGACAACGAAGAGCCGCCATACAGCGCTCTGCGGAGTTAGGTTAGGTTACTATAATTTGGTCGTGAACTGGAGCAAAATTAGTTATCTTTTACACGTATATCCATTTTTATTATATTAAAAACCAAAGAGCTAGAATCGGTAGTCTACAATCATAGCCGCCTTTAAAGGAGGCCGCGGCGTAGTAGAATTGGCAACGCCGCAAGAGGAGTTACCGCGTGCCTCACCGCCCGTAAACTAGCATGGGGAAAACAAGACGTCGCCATTTAACTCGTTATTTTTTACTACTCAAGTTAGAAAATACCGTTGAAGTGATATTTATCGTTTCGCTAACAAGTGTCTTACCCTGTTGTGAGCCCACCAAGGTTCATATTTAAACTTATAGTAATGTTAAGCTTGTTTATAGTCAGTGTTTATGGGTTTTACACTTAGGCATGGTAAAACTATAATGCATTGCACCGTTAATTCAAGAATGAGCTAGCAATTTAATAACTTTAATCAATGTCCCCGTAGCAACAAATCCACACACTTTTTGAATTTAAAGTCAAGTTATTTAATTGTTGACGTTAACAATTAAATTAAATGTTGACGGTAACGTTCAAATTTTGTTTACTAAAGAGTTGTATACATTTATTTTTGCCGATTTGGCAATTTGGCTTTTTTAAAGTTGTTAATCCATAGCACAGGCAAGTTATGTTTTTATTAGTTTAGAAGTGCCGGTTTTAATTAAATTACCTTTTATAAGTAGTTTTTGTTTTATACATATCAATAGATAAGACAGCTTATTACCATCTGCTAAGTGCTAATAAAGTACAGTATTCTTCAAAACAACTTATTAAACAATATTGAAACCACAGACATACAACCTTTTATTTAAAGAGAAAGTGTTCTTAATATAGCAACAAGTATAAATATAACTCATGGGCAACTGTCTGCACAAAGTATTACACTTTTTTTCACTTATCTTCCAAAGAAATAATTATTTGCCTCGTATTGCATTTGTCACTGTTAATTTTTACTTCAAGCAGTTTATTAGTGGCATTTATTGAGCATATTAATTTTAAAATGTATTCTTAGGGATATCTAAAACGATAAGTTACTCTGACCATGGTTTTTTTCAAAGCATTAATCTTTAATACCTAAGGATTGTTTTAGTTTACTGCGAATTTGTATGTTTAATATTAATTTCCGTTATTTTATACTTTATCAACAATCCCTGATGCTCATTCTATTTGTTCTCTCGAAAAAATCGAAATTATATAGCTAAAATGATTTAAAAGGACGTGTTATTCGACTCGTGGGGCTAAGTGCCGGCAGTGATTCCTCTGCTCAGTGAGATGGCGGCGTTGCCAGTTCGAACGCCGGGACCTTCTTTAAAGGCGGCTATGCTACAATACGATAGTTCATGATGTAATTAGTACTTACATCATGACAATAGTCAGTATTTAACTGAACGGCCTACCCATCTGTTGTGATCTGAAAGCTATACAATGAAATTCATTAAAATAAACAGCTGTTACAAGGATTAGATCTAACTACGACTGTCATTATTTTGTTTCTAACTTTTCTACCCTGAATTTTCACACCGTTGCGAAGCACACGAACAGCAGCTAGTATATAATATTAGTAAGATAACTCCAATATGTATACTTGTAAAATTACCAATCTTAACTCTACGCTGTTAATAAGCACTACACAACGGTTTAAGAAATGTACATGTTTATGTAACCATCCGACCCAATACAAGTTTATGTCCATGAGAATACTATTGAAAATTTGGAAGCCAATGGGGCGGAGCCCTTATAGACTTTTGTAAAACCGACTCTTAAAGAGCATCTTTAACATGATAAGTAGATTCTTTCAAAATTTTAATTTAAATTAGTTCAGTAGTTCTTAAGATTCTTTTATGCATCTGTACGTGGTATTTGTATTGTTTAGACACCAGTATTAGTTAGGTACATTCACTTTATATGCTTATACTATGACAAATCTCCATTCAATGCTAAAAACGAGTTCGCATGCAGTACGCTGACGTTAGGAAATTGAATTTTCACATAAAAAAACTTTCAAAACTCAAAATCAGTGTAATACCATACATTTATTCCCATTTTTATTGAAATCTGAAAACATTGATTTTTTGGCTGTTCTGGTGGTCCTGGTTTCATTTACTTGCAAAACTGGGAATACAATTTTGCGCATTATAATATTAGGAGATGATTCAAACAGGCTTGAAAGTAGGCGTGAGTTGCTGGGGATGATAAAAGTACTCTAACAAAGGAATAACAGGCTTTTCCAATGTAAAACCCCCATGTGACAACGTACAGTGTTTGGTCGATGCACATTTTCTTTAATGACTTGGTAAATATTCATGCTAGAACGACGAGAGAGGGCTTAAAGTTTCGCCTTACTAATTCCCATCTCTTTATATGCATTAATTTTATTTCCGGGAGACAAAAAATCGATTGTTTTACCCAAAAACTTATCTAACTGATTATAGAAAGGAACGTCCCTACCAAATTTGAAGTAAATCTGACAAAAATACGTCCACACACACAAACACACACACACATACATACATATATGTATATAATTTTTTACGACTCCCCAAAACGTGTTCATGGAGTCACGTTAGGAACGTCTATGGTGGCCCCGGGCTTAAGTTCACCGTGCAGGTCATGCTAATAGTTCTTCCATAGGAAATTCACTAATAAACAGTTCAAGGAATGTTTACGAAATTGATATATTTATGTAACTATCTGACCCATTACAATGTTATGTTAACATTGTAACTTTGGAAGCCGACGTGACGGTGCGTTTTTGTTTAAAATCTTTTCATAACGAGCATCTTTTACCTAAGAAGAAACTACGTTTAAAATTTAATTTAAATTCGTTCAATTGTTCCTGAGATTTTTTGATGAAATGCATGATTCTTGTATTGAATAGTTAGAGATATGTTTAGTCTAAATCACAAGACAAAATTCGCAACAAAATACATTTGCTTAACAACTGATACTCGACAAATAACTGCAGAGAAAACAAAGTTGCTCATATAACGTCTCTGAAGAAAAAAACGACAGAAATCGCCGTACCATTTCATATGGAAATTTATAAAACCAAATCATTGTGTATACTAATAAACTACGTTAACCGCAAGTAATACTGTTATTGCAACTGCTGCCTATTACAAATTATGAAAAACTTCAAAAATATTGTATATAATTTCGAATAGTAATAAGATATACATAATTATTAATTTGTACATACATAAGATATACATTTATTATTAGTATGCTATTATTAGTAATAAAACCAAACATTCTGTAAGAGGTAATACAAAAGCAGTCAACAAAACGACCGGATAAGCTCGCCCTAAGAGATCTGGCTGATGTTATATGAGGGCCCGGGGGAATGTTTTCGACCCCTTTCATTATAGACTGTCCTCTGGGAACGTTTAAACCAACCGATCCCAAGGGCGCTAAATGTTGAATCAACCAGCTTCCGTTACGGATCTAATATTAGCTTACGTGGTTTCTGCTTATAGGCGTTTTATTTCATTTCTTTAGATTCCACGCTGTTTCTCATTGTTGGTTAATAATTAGAGACTGTCACGCTAAGAAATAATTCAAGACTATACACAATGATACCGAGAAGTTTTGCCAGATGGTTGTATATTATCATTTTCTGTAGTAAAAATGTATTTCTGCGTTGAGAGAAATTCAATAGTTTTTTCATCGCATTGCATTACATCGCGATACAATACCTAGTATATCTAAATCCTAGTATACCTAGTATCTAAATATTATTCGTGACTATTATTATCGTACAGTTTGCGTTAGTAACGTTAGTTCTGCTTATTCACCTCTTAATTCACATCGTAAAATTCAGGATAATGCTACACATTGTCAGACTGACAGCCGAATAAAATGCTACATTTTTTAATTTAAACTTCTAGGGATAACATTTGAAATGGTCCAAAGAATGTTATATGAGTGTCCGTCAAGTTTTACCTGAGAACATTCAAATCAGGGATCACAAATAAAATCAGACAGAGTTGCTTTTATTAGTATTAAGTTCAAATAAAGCAGAAGTTCATTTGACAAACATTTAATTTGATACATTCACGCTCAGCTCTTTAAGTCACCGGGAAATTTTATTTCAGCCATGGAGCCATGGAGCAAAGCAATCTAAATAACGAAAATACAGAAGATTTAAAGCGATATAAGTTAATCCCTAAATAGATACACCTAAAGATTGAAAGTATTGACTGTCCAAACTAAAAAATGTGTCATTTAGAAAAACAAGTTAAAATGATATTTTAACTATTATAAGCATATTCTGTATGGTTATTTAAAACAAGAAAACAGATCAAGAATGAGCATTAAGACTGTTATGAAAGTTGCCTCACCAAAGAATGAATCATTTTTTATAAATAACTACCATAAGATAAGAAAAGGAAAAAGAAAAAAATATGGGCAAATTTTCCACGAAAGCATGCCGAGACATAAAAATTCAAATCTTCCCACGTGGAAGGGAACTCGGGGGAAATTCACGGCGCGAAGCCCCATTTATCAAACTCAATCTCTGCACTCGGGTCCATTTTTTACCTTTTATTTGCTTGCTCCCTTTTGCTCCTGGTAATGGTAGTGAAGAAGTGCTATTTTTTTTTTATTACTAGACGTTTAACAACGATACCTCTCTTTCAACTTACGTTTAAGTTAAAAATATGATTTAAGTTTCTTCAAAAATATATATGTCCCATAATTAATTATACACCCATTTAATATTTTAAAAATAAATTAGAAGTAGCCGAATAATTAAGGTTAATAATAATTATTAATTTTAAATAGTTTGGTGTTTTGTATTATCTTAACTATACAGATGATTTAACTAAGCATACAATGCCTATAATATTTTTAATTTGAAAATAATAATAACTCATTGAAGTTTTAGATGGTTTAGATAACCCGGTCTAGACACTGCCAGTCTTGTTGCTCTATGTTCGGCAGCTGTAATCTTACTGTAACGGCCTGTAACGTGTTTATACGGAGCAATATGCAAATCTGTGACCTAAACTGCCAAACTTTAGTGTACTGAACACTCTGGTCGTTACGATGCATATCTTGTATAATATACTACCTACCATTGTAATTTAAATTGGACGCGATACAATGTGCTCTTATAGGTTTTATGCAACACACCATCTTAGTATAACAAACACAAAGAGAAATATGACTTAAATTGGTTTATTAATCTGTGTTCATCAATCAACATATTTATCCAGTGGGAACTATATAGAATAAACTACAGTCGGAAGATGCCTGCCACCCGATCAGGCAGGTCACCAAAGTGCGGACAACAATCATTTCTGCTATAATCAGTGATATAACTGCATCAGGCATGCCACCTGTTGCATATCCCACACCTAATTCATCGGGTAAAGAGAGACTGCAATTATCGTACTGCTGATGAAACTGTTATATTTACTTAAAATATAGGGGGAACAAATGTTTTGTTGTACAATAAAAATGTTTGCTTGAGCAATGATTGAAGTCGTGTCCTTTGTCAAATGTAATTGCTGAATGTCTCAAGCAAAAAGTTTATGGAGACTTTAACAATGTTTTAACGAAATCGCGCAGAAATTTTCATTGAATTCTAATGTTAGATTTTACATTGTACCCTTTTTAACAAATTAAAAGTAATTTAGCCCCATTTGGGAAAATTTTATGGTAGGAAGGTTTTTTTGAAAAAGTTGCAGTTATATTATTCTTTTATAAATAATTGAAATTTAACGTAGGGCCCACATTTAATATAAAACGCCTTAAATGGCAAATTTCCGGTGTAATTAGATGAATTTTTTATTTTAATTTAAAAATAATTATCCTTAACATTTTACATTCACTCCCAAATAAATGTCAAAAAGCTCTTTTATTATTATAATCTCTTTCGTTATAACAGAGGTTTAATAAATTAAATAACACTTTGTCTGTACACCATTTGTCCTATTTCAAAGCTAGAAAAAATTTGGTTCTTGTGATTTTGTAAAAAAAAATGTATAGGTAGGTGGATTTTATTCTTGTTGATAAACGCATGGGCAACTAGTTTACAGAAACGCAATTTATTAACATTTAGTTGAATCGTTTAATCGCTAATTCAAATAAAGAATTGAAAATAAATTAAAGAAATCCAAGCCACAAATTAATAGTGTACATGTTTTTGAGAGATAATGTAATCCATCTTAATGGTAAGTCACTTTACTGGGCTTAACCAAATGACTGTTCACCGCTCGTTTAGTTATGCCGTTACCTTAATGTAATCTCCTGTCCTGGTGACAATTTTAATTGTATGGACTAATCCAAGTTCTCGTGCACATTAAAAGCATATCTTTAAATATATAATTAGTTTAAGGATCAAGTGACAAACTATCCTTAATTATTCTACCATATGAATGTTTTGTATGCATTATTGTATTTTGACGAGATCTATTGCACATTTGTTGTTTAAATATCAATAAAATCTAACTATCTATCTAACTCTGTTGAATATTAGATATTTTTGGCAATTTCCCAACGTCACCATTATTAACATTTTGAAACACAAACCTAAACTTCTGTTGAATTTTTGACAGCTTAGATGTAATGTTAAACATGATATATTTTATTCTCTTTTCTATTAACTGTTAAGGAAATCATACAGAGTGATTTATCTATGACTATGTAGTCAGTAAAATTTGTGCAGCTGTTAATCATAAAACTGG
Source organism: Allygus modestus (assembly GCA_963675035.1). Classification (NCBI taxonomy): domain Eukaryota; kingdom Metazoa; phylum Arthropoda; class Insecta; order Hemiptera; family Cicadellidae; genus Allygus; species Allygus modestus. The sequence goes on from OY776115.1 coordinate 83,043,591, forward strand.
ATAGTTAAATAAATAAAAGGGAAAAAGTGGTTGTCATAAAAGCATTATTTACGTTGCATTCATGGACAAATGTACTAATATCCCACACTAATAACCATTCAAAAGATAGCCTATTTCTATGGAAGCAACAAAAATGGAACGTGATGTTCACACATTTTCATTCCTTGTTATTTTTATCCAACCCGATGTCAATACATAAAATCTTTAATAATTTGCTCTAAGCATATAGTATTAAAATATATGTTTGAGGAATATAAAATTTAGTGCTAACGAGTGGGTCTTTTAGTTCTGATTATGGTTCAAACCCCTACTTTTTACCACAAAATTTGAGCTTTTTCTGTTATCCATCACCTAATATCCTTCAATGTTCCTTCACCGTTTGATTTGGATTTGCCTTGAAATTGTATAAATATTTTGTTACCAAAAAGTTTATTTTTAGTTTTTTAGTTTAGTCTTTATACGTACAACTGACAACTTTAAACTGCCACAATTTTGAAAAAAAATTGTACGGAAATGAAATTTTAAAGATATTTGTAAACGTTTAATATCGAATCTTATCTAACTGATAATGATATATTAAGGCATTTGTCAAGAGTACATACTTACTTAAAAACAGAAAACTGATTGAGATAGGAAACGAATTTTATCGCATTATTTGTTTGTTATAACCGGAAAAATTAACCGGTGTAGTTTGATATTGTAGAAGCGGGACACCCTGTATATCACAAATAGACTCTGAGTAGTAAGTTATAAGTTTAATAGTATAAAATATCAACCGAGTTTTCCAAATAAGACTTGACAGTTAGATGTGTTATGCTATTACTGAACCGATTTTGTCAAATAAGGTATTAAATAATAATATAATATCTTTATGGAATCCTATCCTATATTTTTGGAAGTCAAAGCTCCCGTCCAGAGTGCTTAGCAATATCCCAGCTAAGAGTCCTGGCAAGAGTGTTACATCCATTTAACTATTGGTCACTGTTTATTGTTGAATGGCCTAGAATTATTTATTTTCTTTCTTGGTTTTCTTGTTTTTAAAATGCAATTCGACATGTAGTTCTTCACTGCAATGTTTTACAAAACAAGACGTAAAACTGTTTCAAATTTAATATTTAATATTGTTTATTTTCACCTAACAATTTAAATGTCAAAATATCTCACTAAACCCCTGTCATTTGAAAAAAAGTATTAAAAATAAATATTAGAACAAAGATTGAGCTTTATAAATGTTTTCTCCTTGTGCTGTGGAGACGCGAAGACACATTTTCTTTCATTAGACCTGAGATGAAAGCATTTTTCACCAAAAAGTAAATTTTTGGGTGATTGTTTCACATGAATACATATAATATTTTAATATATCTTGTTTTACTATAGGGAATTATATAATTTAAATTTAAACCCAGGTACTGACATTTTGAGAAAGATTTAAACTATTTAAAAAAATATACAATTTAGTACATCCATATAAACCCTTTAGATAACGTTCTATTCTATTATTTATTTCATATTCGAACTTATTGGTTTGTCGAAATGTGTTGTGTATTTCTCTGGTACTAATGAATAATTAAATAATCTCAATTATATATTTGTTATTTTACATTTTAAATAAACTCAAATACGTTCAAGTGCGGGCCTCCTGCCATACCATTACCATCAGTACCAGTTCCAAACACTTGGACAATATTGTTAAGTATATTAACAATTGATAACCGGAGCGGTTGAAACCTCTTCAAAGGCATAGAAGGAAAATCTTAGGGTTCGTACAAGGGAATGTCTGTCTACAGAATGTGTTTTACGCATAAAATTAGCTTGTTTCTAACTTTAGCTGGAATTCCCAATATTAATTTTGCCTGAAAAATACCGGCTATACTTTAGATACAATATGAGAAATTCTTTACATTCTTACACATTTTGCACAGAGTGTATGTGCTTGGGATCACGATATATATATACTTTTAATAAGACATTTTTTGAAAGGCAATGAAATTGTAACATAACTAAAAATAAATTTTGAAATACTGACACAACAACATACTATGTTATACAAACCTAAAACCAACCAAATATATTTTAGATTCTATTTTCGAATCGCCAGTAGGTATTTTACAATTGAATGTTTTAAATTATTTTTATTTTTATTGACTTATGATTCTTAAAAACCTTTTATATGTTTTTACTTTTATGACCAAATTAAGAAATAAATAGAAGCTAAAACACATGATAAGATAACATTCTGTAGTACAACATAATTGAATTTTATTAAAGATTCCTTAAATGCACGAGTATTGACAATTTTATAATTTGTTTACTTATATGCACTTGTTTTGTGCGTATAGTTGTCATCTATGGAAATTTTCATATATACAAAATATATAATTTGTTAGTTGTACTAAATAATACCAGAGTATACTGGTTAAGTTATAATAATCCTTATATTATTTACCGAAATAAATCTGCTCACATAATCTTCAATCGTCTTACTCTAGTGGATTTTAATAGCAACACAAATAATTAACAAGCATTGAAAGTTTATACATTTGTATTACATTTTTACTAAATATGTCCTGGATTATTTAAAACATAAATATATATTATCAAATTGTTAAACTAACATTCCCATTACTAAGAATTCTGAAAATAATTCATTAACCTCTCTTTAAATATTTTGTCGAATACCGTAAACAAAAATAAATTTTCTCTTAATATAGACAAGGAATTAATGCATGACAATTGTAATTACAGCTATGTAGCCTGTGATTATGCGGGACACAACAATCTGGCATTCAATCACTGGTAATTACTTCGGGGGATCCTTACCTATTTCTGTGTCTTCGTTGTGATTAACAGTGATAATTCAATAAATTATTTGCATTTGGAAATCCCAATATATGTAGTTTAGTTAGGTTTTAAATGTTACTAAACAGACTATTTTAAACACCGTTTTATGGTTACGTGCACTTTTGAAGTAGTTAGCCTATGTTATATAAATTTGGGTCCGCCAATTCAACACTTCCTAATTGCTATGTTTTAAAGTTGACGTTTTTTTATAAATTTACAATATAAGAAGTATAAATATCAAACTCAGAAGTTCCAGATTTAGAGAGTTTTAGTGATTGAAAACACATTATGATCCATTATACGATTACAATTTTAGTCTAACATTAACTGCACCAGGAACTTCAAGAAACAAATGTATATCCAATACTCAAAAGACACCTACTTAAAAAATGTTCGTGGAGAGAAAATCTGAAGAAAATATTGGTTATTCAATAAAACCCTTCACGGGAGCTCATAGTAAAACAAAGTGTCACGGTTAAGTACATTAAAAACATCTTAAGTTGATTAGCTGAGCTATTCATTTAATTACAAAAGTTAAATCACATATTACGCTTACTAAGCTAAAAGTTAGATGCGTGACCCATCTAAGCTATTTTATTTAATAAAAAAGCAGTGCAGTAATTACACTACACCGTTCTGTATAATAAGTTATTCAATCCTTATTTTGCTTCCGATAATAAAAAATCCGCTGGTAAAAAAGTTGCTTCCGATAACGCAAATTTATTGTTGATAAAACAAAACTCATGATTAGAAAATCACCTGCTTTCAATAGGTGAATCCAAATGTGTAAAATTAGTTATTGGCGAATCCCGTTCCGCATAAGAAATATCATCAGGCGCGTCGTCAAAGTATTAGTGTGTATTAGTGTATAGTTCAAAATTTAGTGCAATTTGATACCTCAAGGAAGCTTATTACCTAGAACTGAACATTTCAATTAGGTGCCGAGGCTTCCTTATTGTTATAACAACTTTTCCTATGGCAACCTCCAATTATAAACTTCCTCTTACCGCCATAAGTCACACAGTAGTGTCGCTAGCCTAACGGTTAGGAAAGCAACATAATCCAACGGATATACAAATATATAAAATAATATTTTATTACTGAATACATGTTATGTAATTTGATAGAATTAAGTTCATTGATACAACTCCTAAATTTATACGATTATTTCAGTGTTATCATATTTGTGATAAAACAGTTAAATCTGAGTCATTACATCGCTACTAGTTATGAGGCAACTGGGGAAATTAAATTACTAATTCATGAACACAAACATGAGCGAATTTGGTTTACTAGTGTTGGATAGGTAAATTTACATCGAAGCTCTTTTGAATGTACACGAGGCTCTAACTCTTAATATAGTTTATTTTTATAATGATTTTAATGATGCCTCATTAGTTGCTATAGAATCGAAATTTAAATAGAATTGCTACTCCCGTATAAGGGTATTCCTTCCTCTATAGGCTTTATAATAGTTAAAGTTTCTGCGGGGTTGTACTACTCTTTAATTAGTTAAGAGGTTCCTGCACATATAAAGGACACATAGAGAAGAACACTAATGGAAAAGTACTGGTCACGTTTGAAACCGGCTAAAAGGTGACTTTTAGAAAATTTGTTGTATCAGTGGGTTTTACCTTTGATTCCTTTACAGTGCATTACAAACTTTTCGGGTCGTTTTAAAGTAATTAATTGCTACATGGAAAATCAAATAGGAGGGGGAGGCTGGAATCAAAGTCTAGTGTTTGAAGAAAGATCATAAAATTTCTCATTCGTTTTTAAATTTTAAACTGAAAATAGGGGAAACAAATTCTCCTAGTTGTTTGTCCATAGATAAATTGATAAATTGCGAAATTCGTGTTAATCACACTAAATTAGAGACTTTTTGCTTAATATTACATTAAATACCACATTCTAGCTCAGGATGGTTGGATTTTAATGATTTACATAAAAAAACACCAGTAATTGTTAATTGTAATATAAATAAACAGGGTATTATTTCTGTAATCGCAACTTTTAATAATTTGCCCATCAGAAAAATATCGGGCAATATTTGGTTAACCAAAAGAAGTGGTAATTGTATATTACCATTAACGTTATAATTAACCAATATAGTTAATGATAATGGTTAAAACTAAAATAAACTACACCAATATTTATATAAAAACGTTATTTGAATAAATAATGTCTCTAGAATTAAAATAAACATATACAACTAATAGCTGAAATAACACGAAGCCACTTGATCCTCACTGTTTTGACTGGAGATTACGTCAGCGATAGCAGGAAACCACTTTGTTGGTAGACATTTAAGAGATGATAATTAGAAAAAAAATTCTTGATACTAATTAAGATTAGTACAAATTGTATCTTAATTTTCAGTGAAAAAATACATTAACAAAAAACGGTGTCATGGTCATAATATATTTGTGATAAACACCTTTTGTCAGAAGATAGTACAATACGTTCTTTATTGTTCCGGAACAAATGAGAATAAAGTAGGGTAGTGTCCCTACTTCTGTCTCTCCGAAGCAACAAGCAAAGGAAATCCTGGTCACTGCCAGTAGTTAACCCCACTACGTCACAGATATAAATGCCGCCAGTAAAACAAACTTCCAGCGGTTGGTTGTAAGTAGCTTAGTCTAATGAAGAACGAGCTGAACTTACTGAATGGGGGAATATTATGCCGTTAAAACACCTCCCGGTTCAGAAATTGAGGACAAGTTTTGCTGTTTCACTGCACAGCAAAATTTGTATACAACCTTTAACGCTGAATAGCATGGCATAAGTATGTTGATAAGCACAGTCATAAATAAGAGGAGGGAAGTATTTGTCCAGCAACCTGGCTCTTCAGCACACGATGTCATTCTTACTTTATTAATCATCGGTTATCGTGTTTTCAAAATTGTACAAATGTAAAAAATAATGCTGATCTTATTAGTGTTTTTCGTCATTTCATTTGGTTTCAGGAATTTGGATAATCTTTTGGTTAAGACCAAACCATTTAAAAAAATTCTTAAACATTCTAATTTACAACTCTTTACAAAAACAGCTTGGATA